>CM025790.1:56397998-57703220 GCA_014635995.1 Sarcophaga peregrina | reverse complement strand
AGTCTATAGTCTAGTTCTATAGTCTATTCTAGTCTATTCTATAGTCTATTCTAGTCTATTCTATAGTCTATTCTAGTCTATAGTCTATAGTCTATTCTATATAGTCTATTCTATGTCTATTCTATAGTCTATATAGTCTATTCTAGTCTATTCTATATCTATTCTATAGTCTATCTATAGTCTATTCTATAGTATAGTCTATTCTAGTCTATTCTAGTCTATAGTCCTTCTATAGTCTATTCTATAGTCTATTCTATAGTCTATTCTATGGTCTATTCTATTGTCTATTCTATAGTCTAGTCTATAGTCTATTCTATAGTCCTATTCTATAGTATATTTTATAGTCTATTCTATGGTCTATTCTATAGTCTATTCTATAGTCTAGTCTATAGTCTATTCTATAGTCTATTCTATAGTCTATTCTATAGTATATTCTATAGTCTATTCTATAGTCTATTCTATGGTCTATTCTATAGTCTATTCTGTAGTCTAGTCTATAGTCTATTCTATAGTCTATAGTCTATCTATAGTCTATCTATAGTCTATTCTAGTCTAGTCTATTCTATAGTCTAGTCTATAGTCTATAGTATATTCTATAGTCTAGTCTATTCTATATCTATTCTATAGTCCTTCTATAGTCTATTCTATAGTCTATTCTAGTCTATTCTATAGTCTATTCTATAGTCTATCTATAGTCTATTCTATAGTCTATCTATAGTCTATTCTATAGTCTAGTTCTATAGTCTATAGTCTAGTCTATAGTCTATTCTATAGTCTATTCTATGTCTATTCTATAGTCTATAGTCTATTCTATAGTCTATTATATAGTCTATTCTATAGTCTATTCTATAGTCTATTCTATAGTCCTATTCTATAGTCTATAGTCTATATTCTATAGTCTATAGTCTATTCTATAGTCTATTCTATAGTCTAGTCTATAGTCTAGTCCTATAGTCTATTCTAGTCTATAGTCCTATTCTATAGTCTATTCTAGTCTATAGTCTATTCTAGTCTATAGTCTATTCTATAGTCTATTCTATATCTATTCTATTGTCTATTCTATAGTATATTCTATAGTCTAGTCTATAGTCTATAGTATATTCTATGGTCTAGTCTATAGTCTATTCTATGTCTATTCTATAGTCTATTCTATAGTCTATTCTATAGTCTATCCTATAGTCTAGTCTATAGTCTATTCTATAGTCTGTTCTATGTCTATCTATAGTCTATTCTATAGTCTAGTCTATAGTCTATTCTATAGTCTATGTCTATATAGTCTATTCTATAGTCTATTCTATAGTCTATCTATAGTCTATTCTATATAGTCTATTCTATAGTCTATTCTATGTCTATAGTCTATGTCTCTATAGTATTCTATAGTCTATTCTATAGTCTATTCTATGGTCTAGTCTATAGTGTATTCTATAGTCTAGTTTACAGTGTATTCTATAGTCTAGTCTATAGTCTATTCTATAGTCTAGTCTAGCCTAAAATTCAAATATAATAACAATTTTTAATTTTAGTTCATTCTACTCACTCGCCCATTTTCATATCCTTTATTCTGGGTTTTCTGCAACAACCAATTTTTAGTTTTCAATATTTTGTTATTTTTGTGGAGTTTACAAAAGACAAGCAAGTGCTCAAAGAAATAAATAAAATAGCGACACAACGAACGTGTACAATAACCGCACGCAATTAGTTTTTGTTATATGGTTTGAGCTGTTAAAAATTTGCAGGATTATTAATGTAAATTAAAGAAAAAATACTTTGTCTAAAAAAGGGGAAAAAAGGGTCAAAAATCTTGAAAAGTGTCAGATTTAGTTCATTTTAGTAAGGGGGCACAAAAAGTGGCGGGGTCGCTGAAAAAAGTGTCAAATTGCGACTTTAGTGGTCAACGGTAACGCTGGGTCCAAGTAATTAAATTTCAGAAAAAGCTTTGAAGTGTGGCAATATCTTTACTTTAATTAATATGCCGCATTTAATTATAACTCAACATCTTAATCAGCTGCTAGATAAAAGGAATTAAAACATATTTTTGGTTTTCAATATATAAAAAAAAATTCTTTTTAATTTTAATAAATGAAAAAAATTCTTTGCACTTTATATTTTCTTCTATGACTTCACACTGTTTATTACGAACTTTGCCTATAACGAACTATTTTATCTGGTTCCACGGAGTTCGTTATAACCGGGCTTGACTGTACTGCTGTGCGGCTTTTATTATGTACTTAAGAGATAAGGATTTAAAACCAAAACGTTAAATTAAGCGCGACCATCTAATTAATTGGATTTTTAGTGTTATTTCCTAAAGTTTTGTTTGCAAGTAAAAATGTGTAAAAAAAATGAAATGAAACTGGATTTGGAATATTCTTCCAATTCGCAGAAGACCGGTCGATGACTAGCAAAAAAAAAAACCTTTGATATCGTCAAAAAAATAAAAAAAACAGATTTGAATTCGCCAAGGACCATCTCATCTGGAGTCTCTTAAAAAATGGGAAACGTGTTATCTTCTGTCTAGTCTATAGTCTAGTCTATATTCTAGTCTATAGTCCTATTCTATAGTCTAGTCTATAGGACGTATTCTATAGTCTATTCTATAGTCCTATTCTATAGTCTAGTCTATAGTCTATTCTATAGTCTAGTCTATAGTCTAGTCTATAGTCTAGTCTAGTCTAGTCTATTCTATAGTCTAGTCTATAGTCTATTCTATAGTCTAGTTTATAGTGTATTCTATAGTCTAGTCTATAGTCTAGTCTATAGTCTAGTTTATAGTGTATTCTATAGTCTAGTCTATAGTCTATTCTATAGTCTAGTTTATAGTGTATTCTATAGTCTAGTCTATAGTCTATTCTATAGTCTAGTTTATAGTGTATTCTATAGTCTAGTCTATAGTCTATCTATAGTCTATTCTATAGTCTATTCTATAGTCTATTCTATAGTCTATTCTATAGTCTATTCTATAGTCTAGTCTATATTCTAGTCTATAGTCTATTCTATTGTCTAGTATATAGTCTAGTCTATAGTCTATTCTATAGTCTAGTCTATAGTCTATTCTATAGTCTAGTTTATAGTGTATTCTACAGTCTAGTCTATAGTCTATTCTATAGTCTATTCTATAGTCTAGTCTATAGTCTAGTCTATAGTATTTTCCATAGTTTATTCTATAGTATAGTCTATAGTCTACTCTATAGTCTATTCCATAGTCTAGTCTATAGTGTATTCTATAGTCTAGTTTACAGTGTATTCTATAGTCTAGTCTATAGTCTATTCTATAGTCTAGTCTAGCCTAAAATTCAAATATAATAACAAATTTTTAATTTTAGTTCATTCTACTCACTCGCCCATTTTCATATCCTTTATTCTGGGTTTTCTGCAACAACCAATTTTTAGTTTTCAATATTTTGTTATTTTTGTGGAGTTTACAAAAGACAAGCAAGTGCTCAAAGTAAATAAATAAAATAGCGACACAACGAACGTGTACAATAACCGCACGCAATTAGTTTTTGTTATATGGTTTGAGCTGTCAAAAATTTGCAGGATTATTAATGTAAATTAAAGAAAAAATACTTTGTCTAAAAAGGGGAAAAAAGGGTCAAAAATCTTGAAAAGTGTCAGATTTAGTTCATTTTAGTAAGGGGGCACAAAAAGTGGCGGGGTCGCTGAAAAAGTGTCAAATTGCGACTTTAGTTGGTCAACGGTAACGCTGGGTCCAAGTAATTAAATTTCAGAAAAAGCTTTGAAGTGTGGCAATATCCTTTACTTTTAATTTAATATGCCAGCATTTAATTATAACTCAACATCTTTAATCAGCTGCTAGATAAAAGGAATTAAAACATATTTTTGGTTTTCAATATATAAAAAAAAATTCTTTTTAATTTTAATAAATGAAAAAAATTCTTTGCACTTTATATTTTCTTCTATGACTTCACACTGTTTATTACGAACTTTGCCTATAACGAACTATTTTATCTGGTTCCACGGAGTTCGTTATAACCGGGCTTGACTGTACTGCTGTGCGGCTTTTATTATGTACTTAAGAGATAAGGATTTAAAACCAAAACGTTAAATTAAGCGCGACCATCTAATTAATTGGATTTTTAGTGTTATTTCCTATAAAGTTTTGTTTTGCAAGTAAAAAATGTGTAAAAAAAAATGAAATGAAACTGGATTTGGAATATTCTTCCAATTCGCAGAAGACCGGTCGATGACTAGCAAAAAAAAACCTTTGATATCGTCAAAAAAATAAAAAAAACAGATTTGAATTCGCCAAGGACCATCTCATCTGGAGTCTCTTAAAAAATGGATGAACGTGTTATCTTCTGACGAATTTAAGTTTAATTTAAAGGCTTTAGATGGCATAAGCATAGCTGCCAGATTTGACGATTTATCGTCATTGTAACGATTTTGAGTTCCAAAAATGTCATTTTGAAATGAAAAATTTTTGTCTTATTTACTTCAAAATTTTGTCACTATAATAAGAGATGAGTTGTTGTAATAACGCTCTTCGTTAATAATTTTAAATAAGAGAATTAAGAATAAATCAAAAAACCAAGTCAATTATTATTCAAAAGAATTTCTAGCAATTGCAACATCCAATTAGGGGCGTATGTTTAAGTTGGCAAGACATATAAATGCTTGAGCTAAAGATGAAATAATTTGCAAACAATATACTTCATAATTAAAGCTGCCAGATTTAACGATTTATCGTCATTTTGACAATTTTTAGCAATTAAAAATTTACATCATTTTCTTCACTTTAGTACATTAAAGGTTTTCTTAAGCTTTGTATAACAAGGTGTAAAGTATAAATAGTGATATAAATATAGAAATACAGTATAAATACCAGAGTCGCCGTGGTCTAATAGATAGTGTCCGGGCTTATTAGACGTAAAGCCAGGGTTCTAGTCCCAGGACAGATATCAAAACAGAATGCAAAAAGTATTTCTGCGGCGATTTCTTCTCAGCAGATTTCTGGCAGAAACTCTAAGATCAAATAAAATTGCCATGAAAAGTTTCTCAAAAATCCCTCGTTCAGAGTCGACTTTAAACTGTAGGTCTCGCCACTTACGAATAAAATCAACACACACAATATAAGTAGTGTGAGAAAGTAGGTCAATAATCCTGACTGAAGGGTTGTAATGACCAATTATGTAAGTATGTACAGTAAAACCTCCTATAACGCGGTACTCTCAAAACACAGTTTCCAATGCGGGACTGAAATTGCGAGAGCTCTCCTATAACGCTGAACTCTTATTCCTTCAATTCAATTTCTTCCCATAAGTTCCTTGCGCACAGCCTATGAATGAATAGTAACTAGATATTGTAAGAGGATTTAATATAAGTTTTATTTTCGACGCAAAAGCTTTTCCGAGATAGAGTACCGTACAAAACAATAGCAGTTGGATTTTTAATTTAAAAAAAAAAATGAATGAAGATGAATCAAGTGAAGAAAAATATTAAAAAATTACATTATTTTACAAGTCATTCTTAATTTTATTGGAAGCCAGTCTTTTAGTTTCTTTTTTATTTAATTTTTTTACCAATCCTTATATGAACTCTTGAATTCAATGAAAAATAATTCATAATTTATGTTGCCTTTTGTATTTCTTGGTCTCTATATAACGTGGTACAAATGATTTGTACTTATTTTGTGTTTCTTATAGCCCGGTGTCCATAGAACGCGTTACGAATTAGCCTGGTTTGTACCTGAAATTTGAGTTTCTTATAGTGCGGTTTCCATATAACGTGGTAAGCACTCACTGCGTTATAGGAGGGTTGACTGTATTGTAATTTTTGCACTTTTTTGTAATCAGCATAATACATGTACTCGCTCATTATAAATTCTGCTTGAATTTATTGCCCAAAACAACATCACAATCAGAGTCTTAGTTGCGTTATAAAGCAGTTTTGCCTTTAAAGCTGAGATTTTCTAAGGATTAAGTTGATAGAGACATCGCTAACTGCATGACGCAAGTTAATGAATGCAATATCAGAGCAAGTAGAAGATATTGGTTACCAAAGATTTATTATTTAACAAATGCATGAATCGTTTTCACGGTACTCATAAGCACTCATGCAATTTTGATTATGAATGAATCAACAGAATTAAAATCCAACTACTTTGATTCATTCGTACTCGCTACTATATTGATTTATAAGTATAAGTAGCAATGAGTATGAGTACAACGTTGACATCAAACTCACAACATTCGAAATATGTTTGATTCATACGCCTACTCATTCTGACGCATAAATTTAGAAAAATACTTATAGTACTTATAAGTGATTCGAGTGACTTGAATCATTTATCAAAATTTTCAGCCTTTATTGTTGTTTTTGCATATACAGACAAAGAAGAAAGGAAAGACAAAGACAACAAGCAAAGCATACACACAATCTTCCTGTGAGTATAGTAGTGTTCGTACGCGAATCATACTTTTTTTAAGCTTCGTTTAAATGTTGAGTAGAGACAACATACATAATTGGCCATTACAACCCTTCAGTCAGGATTACGACCTAGCTTCTCACACCATTTAGGTTATGTGCGTCAATTTTATACATGAGTGGCGGGACCTACAGTTTAAAGTCGACTCCGAACGACAAATTTTTGAGAAGCTTTTCATGGCAATTTTTACTCTCAGAGTCTTTGCCAGAAATCTGCTGAGAGGAAGTCGCCGAAGAAATATTTTTCGTTTTGATGTCTGACCTGGGATACGAACCCGGGCCTTTCGTCTAATAAGCCAACACACTACCCACTAGACCATGGCGACTTTGAGTAGAGACAAGTCGAAGTCAAAAACCTCATGCATATTGCTAAGTACGAATACGACGAGTTCTTTCAATTTTGAGTAGGAGTAGTATGAGTATGAGATGGAAATAAGTATGAATGCGTATTAGTAGCTGAAATTAAAAGTATGACTCGAATCTACTCATTGTTTTGAATATTGCTGATCTCTGATGCACACTCAATGGAAGCAGATAATCTCTCTAGTGTTTATAAGTAAGTTAAGTATAAAAGATTGTGTAGAAATTTCTATTTGATTTTATTTCCCTTCAAAATATTTATCGAACAAAAGATTTATTTTTTCTAAATTCACTCAATTTAACACAGTTATCGATAACGTACTCACTCTTATGTATGGCCAACTACGTATACCAGTGAATGGATGATACTGGTAATTGTGTAAAACATTATTTAAGCAAAATTACCTGGAAAATTAAAATAAAATTGATTAGTCGATCTATCTTATGGAAATTGTTTTTTTTTATAAATATTCAATTAATTAAATGAAAAATATAAAAGCTTAACAAGGCGATTAGTATCTTAATCAATCACTTTTCAGAAAAATTAAAAAAAAAATTAACATAAAATGGAGAAAACTTCCAAGTACATATAACATGCTAACACATTAAGTGATTTGTCATTCAACAATAAAATTAGAAAATCCCAAACCTTTACGGCATACCCACTCGTACATTTGATAAAACGTACAAATTTACCTTCAACCAATTAATTGAGGATAAAACCACACATCAATTGTAAAACAGTTTCGAACAAATACTCTTTAGGAATTGCACAAAAACAAAAACAAAAATAAAAAAAAAATGTTTCAAATCAAATGTCAACTCCGAAAAGAGCTTAACAGATGTACAATTTGCTTTATGGTTTCCAAAAAACATAGAAAACCTAAAACAGGTGAAATTGCAATTTGAACACATGAATGGAAGGGTAGTAGTAGGTGGCACCACAGCTGGTTGTTCTTAGATTTAAATTTTCGACACAAACACACACAAACACATACACTAAAATCTGCTTAAGGTTGCAAAACTAAATATTCGTGGACCGAATTTTATTGCAATAAATAAAAAATAAAATCTGGCTGAATTGCAACAAATCGAAAAGTAAATTGAATTTAAAAAAAAAATAAAATTAAAGTTTTATCGAAGACCTTGTAATCAGCACTAGTTGTTGGAGAAAAGTACAAATAAAACAACAAAAACTTAAAAAAAAAGTAAATAAAAGAGAATGAATTTCTTTTCTCTCTGCTCTCTTGCTGAATAATAAAATTGAAAGGGTTTTAATATTTACTCCCCACTGAAGGACACTTTTAGATTCAAATCAAAACACGTATTGCATTTGTTTTAAATGCCTATTTAAGGAATTGAAGATAATAAATTTACACATACTCAGTACACATCATTTCAAATATGCAACATGCTTAACTACATATTTAACATTACATACCTAAAGACAATTCAGATTTTATTGTGGAACCTTAAAGAGATTTAGAAGTTTTTTTTTTTCAAAATGCAGCAGACATCTGTGTCTTGAATAAAATATCGATTTGCTCAAAACTTTAGGGAGCGGATTATACTATGTTCAGACATGCACTTATATCGTGAAAATCACAATAAACGCCTTTATTGAGATCAATATTTCATATAAAATTTCAATTAATTATTGATCCATAAATTCATAAATTGTTACAATATTGATTAAAACTTCAAATACAACACTGTCATAAGTACGTTCAGTGCGCATATTACATTTTTCCGAACACTTTCTATTGATATTTGACAACTCAAATGTAAACAACGATAGTGCCATAAGCAAAAGCTTTCTTTTCTGCAAACTACCCAAAATGATCAAATTTTTATTTCTCAAACTTCTGAAGAAAACCACTTTGGAGTCACATGTAGTCCCTATTAACACCAACAGCTCGGCGTTTCGGTTAATCATTTTAGCAATACCTTTTCCAATGTTAAATTGTTTTCCATTTTTTCTAAAAATATTTTTGGCACTTATTTTCGCTATTAAATTAAAAGCAATTTTGTTGAAACAATCACCTGTTTTGTATACCATCTGTCAAATAAATTTTCTTATATTGTATGTCTGAACGTTAAAAATATTGTTCTCAATAAACCGAATATTGATTTAATAAAAGTGCATGTCTGAACATAGTATTATGCATAAGACTGTTTCCACTAACATTCAATCCCATTGTAATGCAGGTAAGGAAAAAATTATATGGTCCATCTGTTTTTTTTTTAAATCTCTTCAGTTTTAAAGCTAATTCATAAGTTTAAATATTTTTTTTATATTTAGTATAGAGAGACACACAAAATTAAAGTAAAAAATTTTCAGAGTTTGTTTATTCTTATTTAATATTTTTTTATATCGGGTCCGCCATCTAACGTTTTTTTTTTCAACTAGAGCTTATTTCATGACTGATTTGACAGACAATTAGTTTTAGCCTTCCGCTAAACGAATATGGATGTGTAAACGTTTAAACAACGCTTTGAAATATTCCGACATTACTTTGAAAATCATGGTAATATTGCAGAATTTGTGCACAAAAATTACTTATAGATTTTGGAAGAGAAGCACCGTCAGCATCGTATGTTCGTTATCTTATGAAAAAAGTAAAAGAAACTGGCATCCTCATCGATAAACCAAAATGTGGAAAGCCAAACAGTGCGTACAAAGTCCAATTCGTTCAGGAGTTGATGCCAATTGACCATCCAATGCGTTTTCGTTTCGCTAAATAGATCTGAGATCGACTTACTCAAATCTTTTTCTCAGATGAAGCTCATTTTGATCTTGACGGGTATGTAAGCGAGCAAAATTGTCGTATTTGGTGCCCAGGAAACTCACACGCATACACTGAAAAGCCGACGCAAACAAAACAAGACACTGTTTGGTGCGGATTTTCGCCCAAAGGCATAATTGGGCCATTTTTCTTCGAAAATGAGCAAGAAGTAGACGTAACTGTCAATGGTAATCGAATTTTTGTTCACAAAAATTTAAGAGGAGAATATTGGCAACATTTGGTTTCAACAGGACGGCGCTAAGTGCCACACAGCCTGCTGCTTTTGAAGATCGCATTATCAGCCGCAAAGCTAATGTCATTTGGCCACCTGGAGGCTGCGATTTGACACCGTTGGACTATTATTTGTAGGGTGCCGCCAAAGATAAGTGTTATGCCGACTAGCCAGAGACAATTGACGCTTTAAAGGATAATATTCGTAAATGCAGCTGGATTTTACCAATGGGAATTAGATTTTTCAATTTCAAAAGGACAAAGGCCCGTAAGAATCTCTCCTAAGGATGGATGTAAACTCGATTTAAAGATAGTAGTGAGCCAGTCATCTTGTTTTCCATACGTACTCGGCAGTATTGATGGTAATTTAGCATGTACCCTCTTGTGTGATGCATGGCTATGCGATTTAAGAACAGAAGTAAGTCAGACATCTTGATATACAAACCTGTCCAGCAGACTCTAGAAATATTTCTTGTAAACTCTTACTGCCAACGATATTGAGCTTTGTCGGCCGTTTGAAGGCCATAATTCGTACCAAAGGTGGCCAATTTAAACAAATCTAAACCGATTCTAAAATTAAATGTTATTTCCAACATTTTTTTGCTTTCGAACAATAAAATTAAAAAAAAGAATTAAAAAATATAGCGCTTTACTTTGTTGCATTATATATCAGCCACCCTGTAGGCCTTTGGATAAGATTTGCAATTAATTGCATGAATAAAGTTATGAAGGAAATTCAGATATGTTGGCTTCTCGCCCAAAATTAATAAATAATAATACAAAAGTAATTTATAACACGATATTAAAATTGAATTATTTTTTTTTATTTATTCATAAAGGCTTTAAAAATATCTTCTTAATTAATCGCCTTTCAAGAGATGCAGCTGTTGACAATCATTAATTAATTTAAAATTATTAAGACAGAGAAGATTATTTAGCCTACCAACAATTGGACTGCAATTGTCAAGAATTAAAGATTTTTAGAAATGCTATCTCCTGGTAAACCATAAGCTTTTAATTGGCCGCTAATAAATTTTTAAAAATTATAAACTTTAACATCAAAGTCATTGCCACACATTAACATCTGGTGTTGTGTAGAAACTGAAAAACTAAGGCTTTACCACATCAGAAAACATCGATCACTTTGACGTTGTGGCAATTTAATTACTTGCCATGTGAAGGAGTACAATGATAAGGGAACGTACGTATTCATACGCTAATGTTGATGGCATACAACAACCAGCAACTCTCTGTCTCATTATTTATATGGCCAGTAAAGGGGAAATAATTTTCTTTTCATGACCTTGTAAAACAAAAAACTTTTTCATTTTTAGGAGCTCTTCATGCCACGGAAGTTGTTTTCTTTTTTATTTTTTTTTTTTTTTTTCTGTGAAACAACTGAGTGGTAAATGATAAAAGAAGAAACATGAAGAGTTTTTAAGAAAACTTTTGTAAAAATTTATCATTCGTTGGGTGACTGTCAACTGAATTGGTCTGTCCACAAACCAGCAAAAACTTTTGTACGCTACTGCTCCAACATATTTCAAAGGAAACAACAAAAAAATAATAACGAAACGGAAAATTTT
The DNA here is from genome assembly GCA_014635995.1 of Sarcophaga peregrina. Taxonomy (NCBI): domain Eukaryota; kingdom Metazoa; phylum Arthropoda; class Insecta; order Diptera; family Sarcophagidae; genus Sarcophaga; species Sarcophaga peregrina. The sequence continues at coordinate 57,691,813 of CM025790.1, read as the reverse complement.
TAAATTAAAAACTTTTTTTTTCTTGAAATTGAGATAAAATATAATGTCAGACCGACATACATAAGGAGTGCCCACAAAAAAAAAACTGGACTTTTCGTAATAGAAATAAAACTAAGTGGCGGAGTTTTTTCGGTTTTATATTTCAATTAAAGTAAATAATATTTGAATTCCTTTTGTGGATAAAATTTTTTTCTGACAAAGATCTCAGAGCATCCACGTTTTTGGGCCACTTTTCTTCCAGATATGTTAGGATGTTTAAAAAAAATACGTATTTCTTGCTTGTTTGGTCGGCAAATTCTTTTTTTCTTCCACTTCTACGTTTTCTCTCAATACTCAAAGACTTTTTATATTGTTTTATTTTTACCTTAGAAACTGTTTTCTGGTTAACACCTGCGAGCCTAGCAATCGTTTTTTGTAAGCGGCATGCTTTTTCATTGAAAATTTCAATTATTTTTTTACGACATTCTTGTTGGTTGGCCATTTTCAAAAAAATAATTTTGCTATTGCAATGACATTTAGCACGTGAAAACAATGTAACGGTATTAATTTATTTCAATTATAATTAAAGTTATAAGCTTAAAAGTAGGCGCATTTTTTTTTTGTGCGCACTCCTTACAAGTGCATAAAACAAAATTAAAGAAAAACAATTAATTTTTCTCATTTTTTTTTACATAAACTAACTAAGTTTGGTAAGTTATATGGGAAAACCAATGTTATTTGTTTTTATTGTTGCATATTTTATTTGTTTCGTAATAACTCAGCCATGAATTTGTTGCAAGAATTTGAAAATTTTTCATTTTTGTATACAATTCGCACAATTTTTTTTTATTTTATTTTATTAACCGTGTTGCATATTCATTTGTTTGGTTTCTGTTGCAAATACTTTTTTTTTGTCCAACTTCTTCTCTTAGTTATCTGTTGTGGCAGTCTGTAGTAGTGAAATTCGGGAAATGAAAACAATTTATGTTTCAACATCCGCTTACGTTGTCCTCCTGCCTTCAGCGCTATTATTGCGTCAGTGCTACAAAAAAAAAAAGCAAAAAAATCATAACCAACTCGCTCTCTATAAAAATATTCATAACAGAACAATTTTATGCTTGAAAATACATTTTACAATTCAATTGTTATTGTTTTTTTATGTTGTTGTTTCCATTTTATTTTATTCTATTCAGAAATTCAAACTTTTTTTGTTATGCATTTTCAATTGTACAACATTTTTTGTGGATTTCTTTAATGCAAAAAAAAAACCAGGGACTGGTGAAAAACATCTGTGAAAACTATACATCAGGCCATGAATAATGAAGTTATGCTTGCGTCAATGCACAGTATAAGATGAAAACCCAGATTATATCATGACGAATAGTCAACTCGTTATATAAGGGAACCACAATCGATCTACATATGTACATACATAATTGGCCATTACAACCCTTAAGTCAGGACTACGACCTAGCTTCTCACACCACTTATGCTGTGTGCGTTAATTTTATACATGAGTGGCGGGACCTACAGTTTAAAGTCGACTCCGAACGACAGATTTTTGAGAAGCTTTTCGTGGCAATTTTTACTCTCAGAGTCTTTGCCAGAAATCTGCTGAGAGGAAGTCGCCGAAGAAATATTTTTTCAGTTTTGATGTCTGACCTGGGATTCGAACCCGGGCCTTTTGTCTAATAAGCCAACACACTACCCACTAGACCACGGCGACTTCAATCGATCTACTTAGTCGTATTCGCTAAAATATCTAAAGTACAATCAATGCGAATCAATTGAACTGGGTAATTATCGGTTGTGATTTGACAGCTAAGTATGTCAAACTATATTGCCACTGTTGTTCAATAAGCTTTGACAAGTTGTCATGGATCACTGGTCATTACAACAGTTTAGTCAGAATTAGCACCCACTTTCTCACATTACTTCTGTTGAGTGTATTAAATTTTATACCTACATGAGTGGTAGAACCTACAGTTTTTAAAGTCGACTACGAACGACAGATTTCTGAAAAACTAACTTCATAACAAACTTTTATTTTCTCTCAGAGGTTTTACCAGAAATCTGCTAACAGGCAGTTGTCGATGAAATATTTTTTCAAATTTCATTTTGTTGAAGATGTCTGACCAAGGGTCAGCGAAAATGCTAGAAATTTACGCTGAAATTAGAAAGTCTTTTCCACGTTTTATTGATTAAATATTGACTGTGTTCGCACTAATCTCACGAAGACACAGAGGGCGTTGCAAAATTGCTTAAAAAAGCACTGAAATTTCGATTCGTTGTCTTTCTAAACATGTAAGTCGTTGCCTTTCGATTACTAGGAAAAGATGCCAGAAAACTCATAATTTCCATTGCATTTCTAATGATTCATCTTATTTTGAAAATAATCAAAAATTTTTTTTAGCAATAAAATCATTTTTGGTCAGATAGTTTTGCCAATAAACCAAATTGCCATATTTCCAGCAAAGACACTTGTGAAACCTTTAATGAATCACTATTGCATCCGTTAAAAATTTACTGTTTTAGATAGTTTACACCAGAGATCAGCAATGAATCGTTTTTCCACTACTCATAAGCACTCATGTAATTTTTAGTATGAGTGAATCAACAGAATTGAAATACAACTACTTTGATTCATTCCTACTCGCTACAACATTAATTTATCAGTATAAGTAGCAATGAGTATGAGTACAACGTTGACATCAAACTCACAACATTCGAAATATGTTTGATTCATACGCCTACTCATTCTGATTCATAAATTTAGAAAAATACTTATAAGTCATTCGAGTGGCCCGAATCATTCATTAAAATTTACAGCCGTTGTTGTTGTTGCATATACAAACAAAGAAGAAAGGAAAGACAAAGACAACAAGCAAAGCATACACACAATCTTCTAGTAGTGTTCGTAAGCGAATCATATTTATTTTGTGCTTCGTGTAAATGTTGAGTAGAGACGAGTCGAAGTCAATAAATGTTGTTAAATATGAATACGATGAGTACTTCCTACTTAGAGTATGAGTAGTATGAGTATGATATCAAACTAAGTATGAAGTATCGGAAATTATGAGTATGACTCGAACCTACTCACCGTTTTGAATACTTATTGGCTACTTACAGCTAGCGGCAGTGTGCCCAGTGATCAAACATTACGTTTATTTTGAATTTGACAATACTTATGCCATTTTCTTCTGTCACAAAATTCGGCATGTTAACTCCATTGGACGTAATGAATCAATTATTGCTTGAGTAACTTTGGGATTTATTAGATTCGATGGGCCAACGAGAAACTACACGATGATGTCGTTTTTGCTAAAAATAAAAAATATCTTTTCGGATGATGCTAATTACGTTAATAAGCCAAATTGCCGTATTTGGGGCTTAGAAAACGAGTACGTAATGCTTTGTTTGTACCAGTTCTTCATAGTATTGATGCGAACGATGCTTGGTTTTACAGGATAGTCCATTTTGCCATCCCATACTACCAATGAATTATTGCGTCAAACATTTGTTGGCCGATTAATTAGCCAAAAGATGCGATTTAGCACTGAGGGATTATTTTCCGCATAGCTTCGCTAAATAAAAATGTTATGCAGACAAATTACGGACAATTGAGCATTTGAAGGCTAATATTCGTTTTTAGGTACTGTTTTTGTTTTATTGTACTTTTTATATTTAAACTTTTGAATGGCCCACCCTATAGAATTGCCATATCTCACCTGAACTAATTAATCTTCGTTTCGTTGGACCTTAGCCAGCAGTTTTAATTATTACGACTTATTTGTTGTTTGGCAAAATCTATATTTTTCTTATATTAGGTTTGCGTAAGAAGAAGTATTCTTTTAAGGCCTTGAACCTTGTAGAATTGAATTAATTTTTGAGGCTCTAGTTGTAAGATCTAAATTAAAAATTAATCAAAATTATTGTCTTTGCTTTCTTCGTTTAGTCTCTAAAGTATTCTTCAAGTGTATCGCCCTAAATACTTTACTTTTGGTTCACTTTATGTTAATTTGCACATATGTTAACTCTATGCTTTTAAGTTTAAAGTCACATGTTATTTCAGCTATCATTGTAAAAACCAACCCGATTAGATGATTATAATAAGAATACTTCAACAGAAAACCAAGGCATTATCATTATCCAAAAAGTTCGTTGTTTATTTTTTAAATACTTCATTTTAAGGAACCAACTTCAGGTTGTTATCATTTGTAAACCGCTCGTCTGACAGCTGACGGATTTATTCCAGTGACAGTTCATTTTATTATTTATAAGCTTAGAAAAGCATTTTCATCTATTACATTCAAAAAAAAATTATTCGTGATGGAATGCAAGCGTGATAGTGTGATTGCTTTATATTTGGTTGGAAAACCACAGGTGACAATCGTTAAAGTCTTCCAGCATTTAAATGTGAACAAATCTTTTATTTCTCGTACCAAAAAGTGAACGAAAAAAAATGGTAATAACACCAGAAATGATCCGAAAAGTTAAGTCTAGATTTGATAAAATTCCGCACCATGGCAGTAGGGCCAATGGTCGCTCCCCGCTTGTCATCGACCATGGGGTCAATATAAATGCCGAATATTATCGGAAAAATGTGTTAAAGACAGTATTGACAAACTTGGGCAGACAAACATTTTGGCCGCAGACCATGGACATTCCACCAGGGCTCAACACCACCGAACTCAGCATGCGTCAACCAATAATGGTTTAAAAAGAAGGTTCCTCGCTAAATTTCAACCAGACAATGGCCACCAAAATCTTCGGATCTTCGTTGGACTTTTGCGCCTAGGGCATTTTGGTTCTCACTAAAAAATACCAAAATGTCGATCATCTTAAGACGGCGCTTTGCCGGGAATGGGTCAAAATAACGCAGAGCAACTTTCGTGCAGCCTGTGATGGCTTTGTCGGCCGTTTGAAGGGCATACTTCGTTCCAACAAATCTTTGAACAAATCTAAACTAATTCTAAAATTTGATGTTATTTCCAACATTATTTACTTCAGAACAATAACATTAAAAAAAATGTAAAAAAAATATGGCGTTTCACTTTGTTGCATTATATATCAGCCACCCTGTATTATATTGTTCATGCGAATTTACTTATTGGTATGCAATAAAATTTATTACAAATTATTTAGAAAAGAATTTCGCTGAACATTTATAGGGACATAGCGTACTACGGAATGCATATGACCAGCAAAGTTTTTAATTCTTTTAAAATTCATTTGATAAATAATCAATTCAATGCAATTTTTTAAACAAAAAATGAAAAACTGAAAATATTTGTTTTTCATAAAACAAACTGAAAAATTTCGTATGCAAGTGAACATTCATTGGCATTTTAAAACAACTTTCAATTACAGTGAATCGAAATCAAATAGAGGAGAGTATAAATAAATCGATAAACGATCGCATTGAAATTTGTTTTACAATAAGTTTTAAACGATTTACAGTGTGCATAAACAAAAAATTTATAAATAGAAAGCGTGTTATCTAATAGATACTTCTGAACTTTAACAGTTCATAAGGGCCATTTATTCAGCCTGTTTTGCCAAATCGCTATGGACGACCATGGACAGCGACACATTTTCGCTGAATGGGTCCTAGAGCAGTTGGCAAATATCATTGGAAATCATTTTCAATAATGAGGGCTATTTCTGGAGAAATGAGTACGTAAAGGAACAAATTTGTCACAATGTATCCGGAAGAAGTCTGTATTTGATGTAAATATTGCGCTAACAGCGTGATCTGTATTTCTTAGAGATTGACGTTGGCTAAACCAACAGCAATGTCAGAAGCAAGCACTATATGTAAGTTCTTTGGACCTGAATGGAATGATCTGGACACCTTCTATAAGTGGTTTTAACAGGACCATACAGCTCATGCCACATTGAGTATCGTGCCCTAGTAATTTTAGGGCATGGTCAACTCACGTTAAAGTGATGTGAATTAGTGATGTGACCTTGTTAAACATTTTCTAGTGGGGTTTTCTTATGCCGGAGGTATATGTAAATAAACCACAAATCATAGCTGTTCTCAAACCCATGTTTATCCATTCATTAGGAGCTCTACCTAGACCACTATCAGATAGATATAAAGGAGTGCGCACAAAAAAATATGGGCCTACTTTTAAGCTTATAACTTTTATCATAATTGAAAAAAAAATTAATACCGTTACATTGTTTTTGTTAGTCAGCTGTTTCAAAATCCACGTGCTAAATGTCGTTGCTATAGCAAAATTAGTTTTTTGAAAAGGGACACCCAACAAGAATGTCGTAAAAAAATAATCGAAATTTTCAATGAAAAATCGCACCGCTTACAAAAAGCGATGGCTAGGTTCGCAGGTGTTAACCAAAAAATAGTTTCTAAGGTCAGAAAAAAACAATAAGGATTTGCCGACCAAAACAAAGCAAGTAAAGTAGTACGTATTTTTCTAAAACACCCTAAAATATCATGAAGAAAAGTGGGGCTCAGAAAGCTGGATACTCTAAGACCTTGGTCATACACAAAAGGAATTCAAGATTTACTTTAATTGAAATATAAAACGAAACAAATCCGCCACTTAGCTTTGTGCGCTCTCCTTATCTACTCGTATTTCATTAATTCTTATCTAAAAGTGATGAGTTTCTTTAGGTACACATGTGCTTGACTTTCTAACTTACAAAAAGAAAAATAGTGGTCGTTCAGCACCAGTAATAATTCACTAAAGATTTGGATTGTAAGATAAAGAAACGACTTGTTGCATTAAAAACAATTTCCTTGTAATTTAAATCATTCGATTCAAACAAATTCTAAGGAATTCAGGAATCTATAGCACACCCTCTTGTGACTACATAAATAAAATAAAACAAGAATTCTGGTCTGGTAACCTCTCTAAAACTCTATAGTTGCCTCAATTTCAGCAAGAATACAACATAAACTCTGAATATTATTTGTAAAAAAAAATTTACAAACATTTCCAAACGTCGCTATAGAATTCTGTTTTCAAATGTGAGTACAATTTAAATCACGATATAATTCTTTACTATGCAGTACTCATAATTCTTTCAATAATTACAATAATAACAACAACAGTAATATTAATTAATTAATTAAATTTTTAATGGGTATTTACAAACTGCAGAGTATGAGACTTCATTAGCATTTTACCTTCACCTGTAATTACTTTAAAAAAAAAATTGTGGAGGAGCAAGCATTTAACGCCCCCTTATTTTTTTCCCCCTGAAATGTGGCAGTAGTGGCAAGTAAAAGTGGAATAGAGAAAAATGTATATGAATAGAGTAGTATTTTACGCTACATATACCTACTTCTCTGTTAATATGTATTTTTATATGTGAGGAGAACTATGTATGTATGTGTATATGTATGTGAGTAAAAGTATTTTCATATCTATTCATACATAAATTTTATGGATACTTAATAATGACTTATATTTTATTGCTACATACACTGTATACATATGTACAGTGGCGAGCAGAAGTGAGCACTACTGCTCTCGAAGACCCAGGGAACGCGTGTGAGGTAAACTGTTAAACATAGCTCTGAAAATATAATGGTTTGGGGATGCTTAATATGATGGCCCTCTATATTTAGTAGATAGTATCATGCGAACAACGACTATACACAGATTCTGCAAACCCATCTTCCGAATTTTATGGACAAATGTGCTTATGCCGAATAAGAAATTGTTTTCCAACAGGATGGCGATCCGAAGCACACATCAAAAATTGGAAAGATATGGAGTGGAAAACAAAATTATCAATTAATGGAATAGCCAGTACAAAGTTCCGACTTCAATTCGATTGAAAATCTTTGGCCATTCGTGAAAATCCGGCTCGGGCAGTACGAAACAGCCCCAACAAACATGGTCAAACATTGGGATCATATAAATGCGAAATAGAATCGAATTCCGTAAGATTTTGTTGATAATTTGGTAGGACGCAAGTCAAACCGCGTAAATCAAGCTATTTCTAATAAGGGTCTATGGACCAAATATTGAAATTGGGTTAGTTTCTTGAATTTTCTTGAAACGTGCAAAATTGAGTTTATGTGGGTTATTTTGGTTTTTTCATTCAAACTCTTTGAATTCATTTCATTAATTACTGTTTTTTTACTGCTATTGGTTAAGAATAAAATTAAAAATTAAAATTATTTTTTTTTTGTTTTTGTTTGTATGGTTTTGTTTTTGTGGATAACGAAACTCAGTATTGTGAACATGCACTCACTTCTGCTCGCCACTGTATGTACATACAGGCGAACATGCCATACTCGTTATTGGTTTTTTTTTACCATAAACATGCTATAGTGTCCGGCAAAAAAGGCATTATGTTGGAAGTAAATATAAAATAAAAATAAAAATCGTTTAGTTAAGATCCTTTATAATTAATTTCGATTTCAAAACTTTTTTTTTTTTTTTTAACTTGCACCCAGGGGATGACTCCTACTTATGCAGTGCATTGTGCAGGTTTTTTAGGAAAGGTGGAAAGAGGAAAGATGCGAACGGCAAGGAAACGAGTTGCTACTAGGTGACTATAAAATGCCTAGTGCTATACCTGCACCATTAGACAGTCTACAGCAATTGCCCCCAAGAAGCCCGCAGTTTCTCACACAGAAGTGGCAGTTTTATACAGAAGTGGCGGGACCTATAGTTTAAAATCGACTACGAACGGCAGATTTTGTTTTTTTTTTTTTGAGAAACTTTTGATGGCAATTTTATTTACTCTCAGAGTTTTTACCAGAAATCTGCCGAAAAAATTCTTTTTGTACTTTTATTTTGATGTCTGGCCTGGGACTCGAACTCTGGCTTTACTAGCACACTACCTACTAGACCACGGCGGCAATCTGTTTAAACCGGTCTATAGAATAATGGAATGTTGAGCTTGGTATTGCTACGAAGCTGATGATGATATGCAGCATTCTGGATAACGTTGTACAACTCTTGCAGCTCCGTGAAGATAGGAATGAACCACTCCGAATCGTTTGATACCAAACGAGATTTCGGACAAGGCGATATCATCAAATTCGACAGTGTATTGCAATGGCATTATTTTTTACAAAAGTGTCCAGTCAATTGCGTATGCTGATGACATTGACATCATAGGGCGTATCAAGCGAAATGTTACTGCTCCCTTTAGTGTTATCAAACGGGAAACTATCACAATGGGTCTGGCAGTCAATAAAGGCAAAGTGAAGTTTATGTTGCCGACAAGTATGGACATGCAGCGTTTCGGATCCCAGCTAATTATACTATTAAGGTTGTCAACAAATTTATTTATCTTGGCTCCGTCCTTGCTAGTAAGAGATGTTATTACGGTTTCGATAGGCAATTGAGTAGCAAAATCCTTTCACGTACAGTAAAATTTACATTCAAAGTTGTTTACCCTTTCCGTTTTGCTTTTCGTTGCACCCTTGCAGTAGCCTTGAGAGTATTCGATAGAAAAGTCCTACGTATGATCTTCGATTCAGTATGAGCTGGTGATGATTTCCGTATTCGATCTAATAATGATCACCATTACATGCCTCGTTTGTAGTGGCTAGGCCAGGTCATTCGAATGTATGAGGATATTTTGGCGTGTACTCGTTGCAGTAATTACCGGATGTTGGCGAAGAAGTCGATTTTGTCTAGATTGGAAGAACGAAATTAAGGAAGCCCTTTCGTCGATTGGTGGACATAGAAATAGAGATGCCTGGAAGTATATGTTAAAGCAAGCAGAAATCCCAATAAACAGGTTGTTAGTAACCAGTTATGAAGTAAGACAGCTGATCAGTATAAAAAACGTCTAAGTTGTGGTCTGAAGCAAGGCCTGCACATTACCTAGTAGACTACGATTACTTGCGAAAACACGTAGAGTTAATTAACTAATCAAACTAATTTTAATCAGTTTTAGACCATAGTTCTTTCAAGAAATTAAATGTGAGTCCGTTCTTAAAAAATTGATATGGAAAGTATTTGAAAAATTCACAAGGCATATTTCATTTCAAAAATTTAACTGACCTGAGCTGAACTGACTGTGAACAACATCGTGGTTTGCTGAATAGGCTAACCTATTCTTCATCGAAAAATCATTTTAATGAGTCTCATTCGTGGATGAATGACACAAAATTGTCGCATTTTGGACGATACCAATACACATTAGATCCCAGAGCCTTCAATGCATTCCGCTAAAGCCACTGTTTGATGTGGATTATTGGCTGACGGGGTCATCGATCCATATTTACTTCAGAACGAAGTCCGTCAAGCCATCACTGCCAACTACGAGTGCTGTATCATTATCTTATTTTGGCCTAAATTGAATAATTTGAAATGCACAACATGTGCTTGCAAAAAGCTCACGCGAATATCCTTAATACGGTCGTATAACGTGGAGGACACTGAGATCGTGCTATTTTACTATGTTAGACTTTTTTTTGAGATTTTTCATGGCATAGAATAAGCTAAAAGCCATAGCAATCGCCAACGCCAACATACTTACTTAATTGGCCATTAACAACCCAGTTAAAGGATTTCGACCTACCGCAACACTTTCTTCCAGGCGCCTCTGCTTCTTGCGCGCCTATGCCAGTTGGTCACACCAACGATGACAGGGCTTCCTCGACTTAATCCTTCCAACGGATACAAGACCGTCCTCTTCGCCGACTGCTGCAGATCCCCGCATCAAAAACCCCTTTTCGCAGGAGCATCCTCCTCCATTCGAATGACATGGCCTAGCCAGCGCCAACCTAAGCCATGCCATTAATCAAATTATCCTGATTTATTAGCCAGAATCGTATATAATTTGACATTTTAAATGCGCTCCACCAAGAGAAGCTGTGGCGGCTATTTGAATGTTGTTATGTTCCACAAAAAAGAAAACGAATAAAAAATTTGATAGTAATGGAGAGTCGCCGTAGTGTAGTAGGAAGTGTGTTGCCTTATTAGACACAAAGCCTGAGTTCAAATGCCAGATCAGACATCAAAACATGAATATGATAATATTTCTTCGGCGACTTTTTGGCAAAAACTGCCATGAAAAGCTTCTCAAACAATCTGTCGTTCATGTTGACTTTAAACGCAAACAATATAAGTGGTGTGAGAAGCTAAGTCGTAATCCTGACTAAAGGATTATAATGACCAATTACGTATCTAAGAATATTTCCTAAAAAAGAATATTTCATATAAATCTAGGAATGATTCATTTGAATTTTAAAACATTGCCAACTATTTGCCCGCCACTGTTTATTATACAAAGTCTTAAGCACACTAACGAAAGAAAACCACCTTGTGCCTGTTCATGCATAAGTTAATGAAGCAAAAAAACGAGCGTAAAAATGCTGTGAATCTACTAAATGAAGTGTTTTTCCAACAGACTTTTCGTAAAAAAGAAAAAACATAAGCGGGGAAAAAAAAACTGTGAAACACATCAACTCATTAAGCCATAAAAACCACATATAATAACCCGAACATTGAAAAAAAAAAAAAAAATAAAAGAAAATTCGGGAAAATAGTCTTAAAATGTATAAAGAAAAATATTGATTTTCTTAACATGCAGTGGCTTTCATCTTAAATTATAAAAGCAAATAAAACAACAACGAAAACAGCAAAATACTCTAAAATAGTTCATAAAGTTTCAATAATTGAGAAGGCTTTAGAAGACAAGTTCTCTTGTGCTGCTTTCAACAATTTGTTTTGTGTGGTGAAAAAAGAGAAAAGAAAATCAACGAAAAAAAGTTCTTTCAACAATTTGTGGAAATTTCAAAACAAACAAAACGTAAATGAAAAAATCAAGTCTTATTACACAATCGTAGCCGAAAGAAAACCAAAGAAGAAGGAAATCAAATACTAACGCCGTTTTATACAGACATTCATACAACGAAATATTTGGCCACAATTCAATACCAATCAACTTAGACAAACAAATACTTGGCCAAGAATAACAACAACCAACAATAAACAACAAAAATAAAACTTGAAACGTATATTTCAACGATGATAACCATGATGGGGCAAAAAATGAAAAAAAAAAACAGAAGATAACAAAGAAACACAAGCGAACTTTTAAAATAAGATAAAGACGTACGTACGTACTCATAAAATTATAGAATTGATTGAAAAATCAATCTAATAACCGACTCTTCTGCATCGTCACCCACACTTACTTACCCCATCACAACACACAATTATATTTATGACACACACACGCAAACAATTTTTATTTAATTTTTTGTTTTTTAACCATTGCCAGTGTGTTTGTGTATCTGACCCTAATTTTTCACTTACAGGCTGGCTGATATGTATTGCAACCAACTTCAGGTTGTTATGATTTGTAAACCGCTCGTCTGACAGCTAACAGATTTATTCCAGTGACAGTTCATTTTATTATTTACAAGCTTCCAAAAGCATTTTCATCTATTGCATTCAGAAAAAAAGTTATTCGTGATGGAATTCAAGCGTGATAGCTTTATATTTACCTGGAAAACCACAGGTGGATATGGTTAAATGAATAAATCTTTTGTTTCTCGTTACCGTGATACTGGCAGTGTTGCATCGCGTCCAAAAAGTGAACGAAAATAAAGCGGTAACAACACATGATCCGAAAAGTGAAAGCCAGATTTGATTGAAATCCACGCCGCAGAGGTAGAAAAATTCCTCGTAAGCTGAACATATCGCAAGAACGGATGCAACAAATATTGAAAAATGAGCTTGGACAAAAGCCATTGAAATTCCAAAAAGTGCAAGAGTTCACTAAAGGACATACAAAAGTTAGACTGGAAAGAGCCGTTTGCACGAAAGTGGCCAATTCACGAATTTGGTTTTCTCCGATGAGAAGCCATTTCTAATTGAGCAGTTTGTGAACAAACAAAATAATCGAGTTTACTTGCCAAAAAGGTCAGCTGAAAATTTACATGGGCATGTGCCGCCGTAACGTCCAATGGTCGCTTCCCGTTTGTATTCATCGACCTTGGGGGTCGAAATAGATGCCGAATATTATCGGGGAAAATATCTTAAAGACAGTATGGAAGCCCTGGGCGGACAAGCATTTCGGCACTACCGCACTCAGCACGCGTCAACCAAGAATGGCTTAAAAAGGAGGTTCCTCGCTTCATTTCTATCGCATAGGGCCACCAAAATCTCCGAATCTTAATCCGTTAGACTCTTGCGCTTGGAGCATTTTGGAGAGTAAGGTTCTCACTAAAAAACTACCAAAGTGACGATCATCTCAAGACGGCACTTCGCAGGTAATGGGCCGAAATACCTTACATCCACTTTCGTGCAGCCTGTGATGGCTTTATCGGCCGTTTGAAGGCCATAATTCGTACCAAAGGTAGCCAATACCAAGAAATCTAATTTGATTCCAAAATTTAATGTCATTTTCAACATTTTTTACTTTTGAACAATAAAATTAAAAAAATATAGCGCTTTGCTTTGTTGCATTATAATTCAGCCACCCTGTATTTTCCACTCCACTTCACTCCACTCTAACACTAACAACTGTGTCTTAGTTTATTTGCCCAATTGACAGCTCAACATTTGATGGAAACCTTAACTAATCCCCATGAATTTGTAGACAATGATACATCAGATATTTCACTTTACGCAGCCACAGTGAAATCAATATTCTACCATTCCGCACTTTTAAAGCCAATCCTAAGTGTTCACGTTACGTCTTTGTAATATTCACCACCACCCCCAAAACTGCTTCGGCATGATTGTCTCAACTTAAGATGAATGAATAAAATTGTTTTCCTTGAGCAGTATAAGAAGAATAGCCATGAAATATGATTGTAGCATAGCTAGCGATGACAGTTTACGAAGTTGACAGAAAAATGTTTGGTTGGAGAAAATAAATTACAGGCGAGTACATATTAATAATAAATAAAGTGGATAAAAAAAGGATAAAATAAAACAAGTTTTATTTCAAATATACTTACAACATTGGATGGCCTTCATATTATTAAGTTGACAACATTGATTTTGTTAACTGCTTATTTGAGAGTACATACTGACGGCTTGTCAAACTTTTTAATCACAATATTACTGGTGATTATTGAATCCTAAACGATTTAAATTCAAAATTAGTATTCAAAGAAATAAAAAGAGACCATTTTCCAGGCCATTTGCGACAGCTCTTCAAACATATAAGATGATCCTAACTTTTATAGGCAACGGATAACGTATTTTTCAAAATTTTTCTTAGTCGCCGAAGAAATTTTTTTTCATATTTTGTTCGGGATGTCTAACGTAAAGTTTGAACCGTGGCCTTACATCCACTACCTACTGGTCTACATACATACATACATGCATACCTAATTGGCCATTACAACCCTTCAGTCCGGATGTTACGACCTAGCTTTTTACACCACTTATGTGTTGTGGCGGGCCCTACAGTTTAAAATTTGAGAAGCTTTTTCATGGCAATTTTATTTACTCTCAGAGTTTTTGCCAGTAGTCTGCTAAGAGGAAGTCGCCGCATAAATATTTTCATATTTTCGTTTTGATTTCTGACGTGGGATTTATACAAAAGCCTTTCGTCTAATACATAATCCAATGCACTATCTACTAGACTACGGCGACTTCTTACCTACTTGCCTACGCCGACTCCAATTGACGTAACCATTGAGCCTATGAAGGAGCTTTGTGGCTAAAAATATTTCTTGGTCGAATCATATCACTCACAGGGCCTGAATTTTGAAAGTAAAACTCAATGATTTGCAAGCGTTGTACATTTGTTAGTATACGTCAATTGTACGTGCACTTTTTGCTTTAGCACATGTCACGATATTTTTTTTTTTGTTGTAAAGGGTCCGCCAGATAAGTTTTTCTTTTTTGAAAATTACTTTAAAAAAAACCTACTGAATATTTTCTAAAATTTCTTTTTCTTTTTTTTGAAAGTACAATCCTTCCGGTTAATAATAGGAAATAATTTAATTTACGTGGCTGCCTCGGCTGGCCATGCAGTTGCTTACACGATTGGTCTAATATTTAAGAACATTATCGATTGTGTGTAGCTGTATTTCATCAATGGCTTCACGAATATTGTCCTTTAAAGCGTTAGTTGTGTCCGGCTTGTCGGCGTAATACCCTACAAATAATAGTCCAATGGTGTCAAATCGCAGCTCCGAGGTGACCAAACGACATCAGCTCTGTGGCTGATAATGCGATCTTCAAAAATGTCGAGTGTAGCTTCGGTTGTGTGGTACGTAGAATTTTTAAAAACTTTCCATGGCAATTTTTTTTACTCTCAGAATTTTTGACAGAAATTTGCTGACAAGCAGTGGCCGAAGAAATTTTTTTTCATATTTTGTTCGAGATGTCTCACCGTTTGATGTCTTCCTCTTCAAATTTTTGTGAAAAAAAATTTATTCAACATGGCTCGCTGCATACAATCGATAATGTGCTTAAAAATTGGACCGATCGTGTAGACTACTGCATGGCCAGCCGAGGCAGCTATTGGCATGAAATTATTTTCTATTATTAACCGAAAGGATTGTACTTTCAAATAAAAAAAGAAATTTAAGAAAATATTCAGTAGTTGTTTTTTTAAAGCATTTTCAAAAAAAAAAAAAAAATATTATTTGGTGGACCCTTTACTAGGAAAGCTTTATTGTGTTATTAAGCCTAATTACAAGATAATAGAGTCTCATGTCAGTTAAATCGAATTTAAATTTCTCAAACAATAACTACGAAAACTATCTCCCACTCATTCTGTATCCTTTTCTAAAATCTTTAGGGCACCAAAATCCAATCATAAAATGTTGAATTGTTGAATCGAAGTTTATTTCTGTTCACTTCTATTTCAATAATCTTCTTCATATCACTTTCTTTCTTTCACTCGAGTCTATTTATATTGTGTTTATGGAATATGTATTCGTATTCTAATATTTATTGACAGTGGGTAGGTATATGGGTACTCCTTCTATTGCCCGATAGCCACAAGATGGATATTTTACACATGAAACTATCTCGCATAGTCATACTCACTCTCTCTTAAGTGTAGTATATTTTACGTTGTCTTTCACGTTCTGGCCAAATAATGCTATGACGTTAGAAGAAAAGCAAAAAAAGAAAAAACCATGAAATTTATGAGGGAGCAAGTGAGTGAATGACTTGGAGTAAAAAGTTTTCTCTTTCACTTTCATTTTAAAATTTCTTTTTCTTTTGTATCCTTTTTTATGCCAAGGTTGAATATGTTGTTGTTACTGTTGTTCCTATTTATTTTGCTATTGCCATAGTGTATTTGTCTTTAGATTTTGTTTTTATTGTTGTTATTTTATTTATGCCCAGGTTAAAAAGGCTGCATATTGATGTTCTTGAACAAAAATAAAAATTCTAAAAAAAAAAAAAATCTCACAAAGACGAAACTATAGTTGAGATGGAAAGGTTTACGCAACAGCCTTGTCTTGGAAAGATTGAAAGAACTGTTGAAACGACTCAACTCAACACAGGGAAACATAATTTATTGCAATAAAAAAAAAAAAACAAAGTAGTATACGTACTTACGGAAAGCATCAATTAGTGAGTGACCAAATTAGGGCTTTAATGGTGTAATATAGCCACCGTAGGCTAGTATGTTATTAAACGTGAGGCCAAGGTTCCAACTCCATGTCAGATCTCTCCAACAAAACTTTGAGAGCAAATCAAATTGCAATGAAAAGTTTTTCTGCCTTTCGGAGTCGACTTTAAACTGTAGGTCCCGCTACTTATGTATAAAATAAATGCACACAACATAAGTGGTGTGAGGCACTAGGTCATAAACCTGTCTAAAGGATTCTAATGACTAGTTATGTATGGTGCAAAACAGATACTAAATGCTTCAGATCCACGAAAGTGGCTCTGCAGTATTTTGGTTCATTCCCGGTGAAGCGTTGTCTTGAGATGATCGACACTTTGGTATTTTTTAGTGAGAACTAAAATGCCCCTGGCGCAAAACTAAAACGGAATGAGATCCGTAGATTTTGGTGGCCATTATGCGGTAGAAATGAAGCGAAGAACCTCCTTTATAAGCCATTCTTAGTTGACGCGTGCTGAGTCCTGTTGGAATGTCCATGATCTGTGGCAGAAATGTTTGTCTGCACAGGGTTTCAATACTGTCTTTAAGACATTTTCCCGAAAATATTCGGCATTTATTTTGACCCCACGGTCGATGAATACGAGCGGGGAGCGACCATCACCATTACCATCGGCGGCACTTGAGTTCTGGTGGCTAATCGCAGGTGTAAATTTTCAGCAAGTAAACCCGATCATTTTGTTTGTTCACAAACTGGTCAATTTGGAATGGCTTCTCATCGGAGAAGCAAAGTAAATCCTTGGCTCTTTCCAGTCTAACTTTTTTTTGTCCATCGGTGAGTTCTTGCACTTTTTGGGAGTTAAATGGCTTTAGTCCAAGCTCATATTTCAATATGTGTTGCATCATTTCTCGCGATTTGTTCAGCTCACGAACCACTTGTGCGAATTTCAAAAAAAGCGGTGACTCGTATTTAATTAAATCGACTAAAGATTAAAAAATGTTAATTTGGCATTTTTTATTACAAACAACCCCGAACAAAAAATTTAAAAACCATTTTTTTTTACAGAAAATCCTTGAAAAAAGACTGTTGGACGCGCCTTAAAAACCTTTCTTATGATATAGAGATTGTTTATGTTGGTAAGGAAACAGATGCTCAAATTAACAAAACGTTAAAATATAGACCGCTTTTCAAAATCGTCCAGCTCACGAGTGGTCAAAGCTGGAGCCGAAATATTTTAAATGTTGTCTTAAAAAAGTCCAAGCTTCATTTTTAGGAGGGTACAGCGAACACTTTTTTTGATGACTCGTTCTAATGTAAATATTTCCAAGTCCCAACTTTTTAATAACAATTTTCATACAAAAAACTTCGTTTATTACGAACTCATTTATAACGAATTCTCGGTTAAACGGAACTACTTTAAATGGTCCCAGTAATTAAATTTCATATATTTTACCTTTTTTATAACGAACCCTCAGAAATAACTTTAATGTGTGGTATTAGTCTTTACTTTTATTTAATATGGCAGCATTATGACTACATTTTTTGATTGATAATACTCCCATTATTGGATATTAAATTATTAGAATGATGATTGGCAAGGTTCGGACTGTTCTCGGTTTTGTGAAAAGATAGGCTAGGGAACTCATTGATCCTTATATAACAAGACTACTGTAAATTTCACTTGTTCCGCCGTATGAGGATAGATTAGCCTTCCAACTTTGGAATGTAGAAGGGCTGTTTTAGGGGGGTTAAACGTGATATCGATTCTGAATTTTTGCTTTGTAAATTGAATTTTAGTATTCTAACAAGATTTTCATGGCACTATCGTCCTCTTTCTTTAGATTTCTATAGAACGAACTATCGATGTAATTTTCCTTTTCGTAAATTATGTTACGATTTTAACTTACATTATGATTTTATAGATTTTAATTGTAGTGTTTGTAATATAAAACGTAGCTTATATACATAACATAATTGGCCATTACAACCCTTCAGCTAGGATTACGACCTAGATTCTCACACCACTTATGTTGTGTGCGTTAATTTTATACATAAGTGGCAGGACCTACAGTTTAAAGTCGACTCCGAACGACAGATTTTTGAGAAGCTTTTTTAATGGCAATTTTTTACTCTCAGAGTCTTTGTCAGAAATCTGCTGAGAGAAAGTCGCAGAAGAAATATTTTTCGTTTCGATGTCTGACCTGTGATTCGAACCCGGGCCTTTTGTCTAATAAGCTAACACACTACCCACTAGACCACGGCAACTTCGAAGCTTATATGCTGGCATTCATTTATAAATTATTGTATGAAAATGTATTTTCGTTCTTGTCTTAGGTAGTTCCGGTAATTTATTGTTACGTTATTCAGCTTGTGATTAAGTTCTGTAGCTGTTTTATGTTCCCGTTGCCATAACTTTTCCCTTACCCGCTACAGTCCGGAGTGTGTACCCTATGTAATGGGGACGAGCTCTCCGCAGTCGGGTGAGGGTGGGTTAATGTGAGTCCGGGGACGTTCGAAATAAAATTTTATGAAATGAACAATTTTAATAGCGTTTTACACAAAATCAAATACAAAAATGAAGTCAGTCGATAACAACAAAAAAACAAAAAAAAATCGTGCTATTAAGGTGACAAATTCTCAAGCATTTATTTATTTATAAAATTTTTACACCCCTCAACACAGCGCTATAAAAAATGCATTTGTAGAGGCAACATATCTTTTTCACATTTTTTTATCGCTGCCATGTCATCTCAAAGCAAATTGTTGTGTAGTTCAGTTTTAAACTCTTTTTCTTTTTGCAACCAAATTTTATTTTTATTTCCTCTTTCTTGGCCACAATTTAATGACGTTATTTGGATTCCATTCAAGTTTATGTATACGTATGTATGAACACATATGATGGTATTGGTGTTTTACCGTATACTCGTACACATAGGTAGGTGAGTGTAGTATCATCGAATGAATTGCTGCTGCCGTGCTAGTGAAAGTGATACATTTGCAATGCAAAAATATTTTATTTCTCCTTCCTTTCCGAAAAATAAACAACTTCTGTCAATATTTATGCCAAAAACATTAAAGTCAGTGACATTTTTCTTTTTTTTTTTGCTGCCATTTCTTTACTTTCGAACTTCGAAGGAGAACTAAAAGTGTTGCATTCTTCTTTTCTTTGGAAATGAAAATAATAGTCGAGTTGGTATGCTGAAAACCTTGAATGCATAAATTTAATGGAATATCAACACATACAAGAAAAAAAAACTTTTTTTTTTTTGGAGAGAAATCGTTGTTTTCGTTGCCAATCTAAACAAAATATATTCAACAATATTTGCAATGGAATAAAATTTTTATCTAATTTATAATCTTTTGCTAGGTGAAGTGCAGTTGAACACTTATAGATACACATACGTTAAGAAATTTATGTATTCTTTAGAAAAATTGTCTTTCTGCCAGAACTTTTTCTTATAAAAATATTTGTATACGGTCAGGTAAGCCTTACATAC
Source organism: Sarcophaga peregrina (assembly GCA_014635995.1). Lineage (NCBI taxonomy): Eukaryota > Metazoa > Arthropoda > Insecta > Diptera > Sarcophagidae > Sarcophaga > Sarcophaga peregrina. The sequence goes on along the minus strand of CM025790.1, from coordinate 57,671,845 downwards.
TTATATATCTCCTCTTTCTTTCTGGTCCTATCTACTTCTTTACAGATAACATCAATACTTGCCATTCATTTTTTAATGGAGACTGAAACAAAAAGCCTTAATATGAATGTCATTCCAACCTCCGACCTCAGTCTGTGAATGGGCTCATACGTTTATTAACACAGAAGCGTATCAATAATATTGCCTCACCTGTAGTTATGGGAGCCAGACGCTCTTAATGTTCCTGGTCATGAGAATTCAGTGTGATATTCGCTGAAACCAACACATATTCATGTGCCTCGTTTTCTTAAGATGGTGCAAGAAATAATACAATTCATATATTCAGCTTTCAATTTACACCACTTTTATCCTACAAAATCGGATAGTCGCCGTAGTCTAGTTGGTAGTTTGTTGGACCCCCTGCCTAGACAAATCAAAACAAAATACAAAAAGTATTTCTTCGGACATTTCCTCTCCGCAGATTTCTGGCAAAAACTCTGAGAGTAAATTAATTTGAGAGTAAAAAAGTTTTTCAAAAAAATCTGTCGTTTGGTGTCGACTTTAAACTATAGGTCCCGCCACTTATGTATAAAATTAACACACACGATATAAACAATGTAAGAAACTAGGTCAATAATCCAAACAGAAGGGTTGTAATGACAAATTATGTAATCCGACCAAGTATAGATTACAGTTCTCGTGTATGGGCCAGTGCCTTAAAATCTATTTTGATGCCTCTCGACCGGGAACGGATGAGGGCGAAGAAGTTCATTATAGATTCATTAGAGCATCGCCATAACATAGCTTGTATTTCACGGTTCTATCAACTACCGATTTTCCTTTACCAAGATACAGGGTGGCTGATATATAATGCACCAAAGTAAACCACTTTATTTTATTAATTTTTCATTTTTCAATTTTATTGTTCAAAAGCAAAAAATGTTGAAAATAACTTGAAATTTTAGAATCAGTTAAGATTTTTTCACAAAGCCATCACAGGCTGCACGAAAGTGGCTCTCCGGTATTTTGACCCATTCCCGGCGAAACGCCATCTTGAGATGATCGACACTTTGGAATTTTTTAGTGAGAACCCTACTCCTCAAAATGTCCCAGGCGCAAAAGCCCAAGAGATTGATATCCGGAGATTTGAGAAATGAAGCGAGGAACCTCCGTTTAAAGCCATTCTTGGTTGACGTGTGCTGAGTGCGGTGGTGCTGAGTCCTGTTGAGATGTTCAGGGCTTCAATACTGTTTTCAAGACATTTTCCCGATAATATTCGGCATTTATGTTGACATCATGGTCGATGAATACGAGTGAAGAGCAACCATCGGCCGTTACGGCGGCCCATACCACTACATTCGGCGGCGCTTGAGTTCTAGTGGCCAATCGCAGGTGTAAATTTTTAGCTGACGAGTAATTTTTCTACCACTGCGGCATGGATTTCGATCATATCTGGCCTTCAATGTTCGGATCATTTCTGGTGTTGTTATCATTCAAGACTGCCCGTATCACAGTAAAGAACAATGGTATGAGAAACAAAGCATTTATTCACATTTAAATGCTGGAGGGCTTTAACAATAGCCATCTGTGGTTTTGCAGCCAAATGTAAAGCAATCACACTATTACGCTTGAATTCCATCACGAATAACTTTTTTTCTGAATGCAATTGATCAAAATGGTTTTGTAAGCTTGTAAACAATAAAATGAACTGTCACTGGAATAAATCTGTCAGACGAACGGTTTACAAATGGTAACAACCTGAAGTTGGTTGCAATACATATCAGCCATCCTGTATAGGAACTTGTTCCTGAAAATCACAGGATTCGATTCCCACCAAAGGCTCTGGTCTTTGACACTACACCAAGCATATGGTCGAAGTTACTTAGCTCGTATATAATTAGAATATAATTTTTAATTGCATTGTAATTTTTTAAATAAATAAATAATTGCATACATAAGTGGTTATTACAACCCTTTAGTTAGGATTACAACCTAGCTACTCACACCATTTATGCTGTGTGCGTTAATTTTATACATGAGTGGAGGTCCCCTACAGTTTAAATTCGATTACGAACGATATATTTTCGAGACAATTTCCTGAATTTCTGAATTTTTACCAGTAGTCTTGTTCAAAAAATTTCTTTTTCATATTTTGTTAGAGATGTTTGTCCTGGGATTTGAACCGTTGCCTCAAAAAGAAGTCATCCCCCTTATTGTACACACCTCGTATATCATATAAAATGCTTATTGTAGGCATATATCTTACATTATATGACCCTTAACCTATTATGTCTCCGAATTGTTATTTGACCTTTAAATTTTTGGCACGTGCTCTCTACCAAACATATTGTTAAAGTCTGTCTTTATCCAAAATGTTTAGTGTTTAGCCTAAATAAGCAAATAATTTAAATGGTAATGTATTTGGAAATGCCAAGTTTTTCTTTTAAATTTTATTTCTAAACAAACTCATATAATCGTAATAAAAAACCAAAAAAAAGAATGAAAATAAAAGCACGTTTGCTTATAATGGATGTAGGCAAAGGCAATATTTTAAAATTTTCGTATTAAAATGTTTGTACTTATTTTCACAACAATAAGACAGCAACAATAAGAAAAAGAAATAAATAAGAGAAGGAGGAGATATTAAGCCGGAAGACATTAGAATAAAAATATATCAGGAGAATAAGTGAAATAGAAGAAGACTTTTGCCATCCTCAGTGAATTTATACTCATGTAATGCAATAGCAACAGCAGGTAAACGTCTAGTGATTTGGATGGTCAAGCTAAAACTGAGTTTCGGTACTTTTTTTTTCGAAGAACCGATTACATTTGGTTTCCTGTCATTTCCCTTGGGTTGCAATATTGAAAGTTAAGAGGCACCACAACTAAAACCAAAATTTAAAAACAAAAGGCATTAAAACAACATGAAAAGGTTAACTCATAGGCAATAACTCATCTTACGGGGTAAATTAAAACAAAGTTAAATTGAAATTCAAAGACATTATAAATAAGACTCAATAAGACTCAATAAGAAATAAGAAAGTTTGTCTTTGGAAAGAACATTTTACATCCAGATCAGACATTTAACATCCTTAAAAAGGTCACCCAATAATACTAAATATTTGGCAAGCAATCTCAACAATCACATCCTGAGTGATGTGAAAGCCTTGGTTGTAATCCCGACTAAAAGAGGTTGCAATGATCAATTCTGTGAAGTAGTTGTAGACGACTTTGTTTGAGAAAAATATGTTTTATTAGATATGAACAAGGCATAATCGCAACGAATATAGACGCGGTACACCACTTCCTCTATAGAGAATTCACTACATGCCCCAGTTTTTCTAGTGCGGTTTATCTCCCACATGTTGGGTAAAAGACTAATACGATCGAATCTGGGTGGATGTTCTATGGTCAAGCGTGCGGCCAGGGGTACACCGCAGGGGGGTGTCCTATACCCTTTCTTGTCGCTCTTGATGGCTAATGTAGGTCTTAGGCTTCTGGAGAGTAGGGGCTTTAGGGTTGTGGCATATGCCGACAATGTGACAACTCTGGTGGGTGGAAAATTTTTGCCGACGCTGGGGGAACTGATGAAGTCTGCGCTTGGAATATTATCCTCTTGTGCTACGAAATGTGGTCTGGGTATAAATCCAAATGAGATGGACCTCATTTTGTTCTTGCGTCGGTACAAGATTGAAACCTTCAGATTGCCGAGGTTAGCTGGTAGGAAGTTTCCGTTGTATTCTAAAGTCAAGTACTTGGGTGTTGTCCTGGACAGCAAGCTGAACTGCTAACGAAACACCGAGGAAAGAATGAAGAGGGGACTGAATACTTTCTACCAGTGTAGGAACTCCATAGGTAACAGCTGGGGTCTATCGCCTAGGGCCATTCGCTGGATATATTTGGCGATTGTTAGATCGGTTATTACTTATGGCTGCATTGTTTGGTGGTGTGCCTTAGAGTGTGCCTCCTTGAATATCCTCCTTGAGGAAGAGTTGCCATCAGGCTGCTCTTGACACTGTGCTCTGCCTAACTCCGTTTGACTTGGATGTCAAGCGGTGTGCAGCGCGTAGTGCCATACGCCTGAGGGAATCGGTTTGATTGAAACAGCGCTCGATAGGGCATTTCAAAGTTCTGAATGTCGTCTTTCCTGATGGAAGATATGCGCTTTCAGAAAAAGCCATTCATTAATTGTGCCTGAGGTTATGTTCCTGACTGGTTTGAAAATACTTATGCCGGATAGGGCATGGAATGATGGGGTACTTCAGCGGCAGAGTGGTATACCCATCTTTACAGACGGGTCTAAGTTAGGTGGACGTGCAGGTGCTGGGGTTTTCTATAGGGAACTCGGTCTTGAACTCCACTTCAGGTCCGCATTCTTTCGGAGATTTTCGCAATCTTCAAGGCTATTGAGGCCATAACCGGTGACAAAGCTGCCGATTCCGAATCTTACATGATCTTTGTTGACAGTCAGGCTGCCGTTAGGACCATTGCATCGATCTGGTGTAAATCACGGCTTGTTCTCGAGTGCAAGGAGTCCTTGCGGACTCTTGGATCAGACTGTATCCGTCTATGCTGAGTTCCGGGTCATAGCGGAATACTGGGCAATGAGGCGGCGGATGCCATCGCTAGGCTAGGTTCGCTTGCAGGAGACGATTGGTCTTAATCCCCCAGTCTGCCGCCTCTATGGCCTCCTCAATGGATGGGTCATGGACAAGGAGCAGAAGCGCTGGTGGGACGGATCGGGTTGTTTTGTCTGTAGTTGTCTAGATGGCCTGCTGTGGCTTGAATAAGGCTAGCTTAAAGTTGTTTGTCGGTTTTATCATGCACTGCGAGATTAGGTTGCGATGAGGAGGAGTTGGAGACCATCGATCACCTCCTCTATAACTGCTCAGCGCTTGGTAGATTGAGATTGAGGACCCTTGGCAGGACCTTCTTGGCGAGCATGAATCAGTATCGAAGGCCGACATCAAGATTCATTAGTGGTTTAGGCTGGTTGAGAGGTGCTAGGATTTCATCGGTGTAGTTGCGCTCTCCCACCATTTTGGTTGTGTCTGGTATGTGTGATTCCTCCGCTTCCCTCTCATCCCTTTCTCCTACATACTCTCCTCCTTCCCTCCTTTAGGACGTTGTACAATCGGTCAGTTCGACCTCCGGGTACTGTATTTGTCTTGTTTGAGCAGCTACACGTTCTCTAACCAAACCTAACCTAAATATATGTTTTTCGTTTTAAAGCGCCACCTCTCGCCTTCTTAACCTGATTTAAATTTTGGAAATCGGGTTAGAAATGTTTGAGTAATCCAGGTTAATCGCCGTTTGGAGGGTTCGAAAAATATAAAGAAAGGTATTTTTGAGTTCTACTCAACTAACTGAACAACAGTAGACTATGTAGTTACTCGGGTGTATTTTTACTGACGCACAGTGTAATTAACTTTTTTTGAGCGAAATTGAATACTTAAGACACGAAAGGCATGTTGTTTCAATAGGACGTCATTACGCCACATTGCATATTTTGTACGGGCGATTTGTAGGCATGGTCACTATTTTTTGGGATACTTTCTGAAATTGCGGGTGAATGCGAATAGGCATCAAGCCATCTATCAAATTGGATATGATTCATACGGCAGAGTTCTGGAGAGTCTTAAATTTAGAATGAGCTCTATGCCGAAAATCTGTGTCAAAAATTTTAACGGTTTACTATTCCACAAATAATGCAGTCAAGAGGTTTTTCAAACGCACAAAAAATTTCATTCATATTTCACACAGACTTTATTTTATTTAAATTTAATTCCTATCTTTAAATTTAATACGCTTAATGGAAAACAATGTAAGCAGGTAAATCAGAGTATAGAAATTACTGTTCATAAAAGAGTACAGTATTCCCTCGATTTACGTGGTAGAATATTCCGGAAAAGGCGATGTAAACCGAAATTATATTTTTATTCTATGTATTGAATTTCTTTTAAAGGGGAAGTCCCCTGATTTTGTTTATAAACAATATAAGGCGACGTAAATCGAATAACGACGCAAATCGAAGTTTAAGGGAACAAAATTTTTGACGACGTTAATCGAAACAATGTAAATCGAGACGACGTAAATCGAGGGAATACTGTTTTCATTAATTATTTTCAAATATTATGTTCCATCTATCATGGTCATGGATTCCATGTTCATGTAGCATAGTTCCATAGGGCATATTGTGCCACAACAAAACTATTTATATTCAACCAATTGCCCTCTCAATTTTCCCAAGAATTTTAAATTTGGTTACAATTTTTAATAAAAATTTTTATTCAAATGGAAAATTTAATATTATTTACTGCTCAGAAAATACTCCGTAAAAATAATTCTTATTCCAACACTTAATTCTACGTGAATTTTATTTTATAAATAATTAATTAAGAAAAATTCAGTGAAGGCTTAAGTGAAAAAGGATTGAAGAAAAATGCTTGAAGACATGCTTGCGTGTCCAATAAATATTTCATTTCTTTTGCATTCTTTAAAGGTTAAAGGTTATTAAAAAAAAAAGTTAAAAAGCTGACACCTTGTAAAAGTTCAGGAACAAGAAAAATTAATCCATTAACTCAACAGTCAAGTGACGTTACTTGAATTTCTTTAAATTTTTAGTGGCCTTAGCACAATTGAGCAAATTAATAGAATCATTGGCCACCCATGTTGTGACGCTTAATTTTGTCCATGAGTGTCGTGACATACAGTTTAATGTCGACTTCGAAATGACAGATTTTGGAGAAACTTTTCATTACAAATTTATTTACTCTCAGAGTTTTTGCCAAACGTCTGCTGAGAGGAAAGCACGAAAAGACATATTTTTGCATCGTCTCGTTCGTAATGTATGGGGTGGGGTTTAACCCGATATTTCCTAACTTAGAATTAAAAAACACAGTTCTTGACTATATTCGGATGTATATTTAAAATCATTTTTTTTTTCCTGAAATATCGTTGCATCGTCTGCTATTAATGTGTTAATCTTACCATTCAAAACGCCTATGCATTTTCCTGGAATCGCTGGATGCACATCCAGTCTTAAAAGTTTTATAACCTCAGGTTTTTGAGACACAGCCATTAAGGTCTTTAGCAAGAATTTCGTATCATAAGTGTAATTTTCTAAATGATGTTTATACCAGAGATCAGCAATAAGTATTCAACACGATAAGTAGGTTCGAGTTATACTTATAATATTAGATACTTATACGCATTCATACTTATTTTGGTATCATACTCATACTACTCAGACTCAAAGTTGGAAGTACTTACGCATGATGTCGACTCGTCTCTAATTAACATTTACACGAAGCACCAAATAAGAATGATTCGCGTACGAACACTACTATACTCACAAGAAGATTGTGTATATGTTTCGCTATTGTCTTTGTCTTTCCTTTCTCCTTTGTTTGTATAAGCAACAACAACAAAGGCCGTAAATTTTGATGAATGATTCGAGCCACTCGAATCACTTATAAGTATTATAAGTATTTTTCTAAATTTATGAATCAGAGTGTGTGGGCGTATGAATCGAATGTCGTGAGTTTAATGTCAACGTTGTACTCATACTAATTGCTACTTGTACTTATAACTCAATGTTGTAGCGAGTACGAATGAATCAGAGTAGTTGATTTATTCATACTTCGTTCGATTCGTTTGATTAATTCATACTCAAAATTGCATTAGTGCTTATGAGTAGCAGAAAAACGATTCATTGTGTGTGTGTGTGTAAGCCGCCGTAACGGCTGATGGTTGCTTCCCGCTCCGGTCCAAAATACCGCAGAGCCACTTTCGTGCAGCCTGTGATTGCTTTGTCTGCCATTTGAAGGCCATAATTCGTACCAAAGGTGGCCAATTCGAACAAATCGAAACTAATTCTAAAATTTTATATTATTTCCAACATTGTTTGCTTTTAGAAAATTGTTGCATTAGATATCAGCCACCCTGTATGTACATGAAATCAGTAAACAAATAACGTGTTAAAGATGGTTTGTTCTAGAAGATTATGATGTGTGGAACTCATTTATTTTTTGTTTTCATTTAAAGAAAAGTTTTGGAGAATTGCATTGAATGCTTGTCGAGGCATATGGCAATCAGGCTCATTCAGAAGCAACATGCAGACGATGATTTTGAAGGTTCAGAAATAACGTCTGAATAAGTCAAGAACGTGAACGACTACCAAAATAGTTTGATAACTCCGAATTGCAAACAATATTTAATGAATATTGTTACAAAACTGGAAATAGTCTTATTAAAATGATAAACAAAAGCTCAAAAATCAAAACAATGCACTTGTTTACATGATCAACGAATAAACAAAAATATAGCAACAACATCTGTGTTAAAAAGGAGGTAAACAAGTTAACAGGCAACAACAACACTGCAATGACAAAGTATACAAAATACACAAATAGCAATAAACAACTTGTTTACATTTAAAAAGATTTCGCGAAGGCAAAGTGTATTCATCAAGCTGCTTACACCGCAATATAAAAGACAAGACATAGCAGGCAACGGAAATTCAGAAAGAATTCAGTCAGTCTTGTGTGAAGACGCGTTGTGTGTGAAGAGAATAATTGTGGGCTGTTGGTCTGTGTTATAAAGATCTATTGAACAATTGTTATTGTGTAAGTGGAAGAGTGTAAAGCATAATAGCAAATTAAACAAATTGTTGTTGTTTAAATCAAGTCGTCAAAGATGGCACACGGAATTGTGCTAACAATAAAGAATTGATTTAAAACTAAACACAAATTTATTTGTATTTCATTTACAATCTACGAACTCATACTTTTAACGTTTTTAAAAGGGTAAAAACGTAACAATATGTTAAACGTTGCACAACAAACAAATTCTGCTCTGTTAAAGCGTATGGAAAAGATGAATAAGTCTGAAAAATAGGTGCCATATGAGCTGAATGAAAAACAAAGGAGAAATCTCAAAACTACATGTGAAATTTTGCTTCAAAGACACGATGGAAAAGCTGTCTAGAACTAGACACTGGATTTATTTTCAGAATACTAAGCAGAAAAAATTCTTGGTTAATCAGAAAAAAGTTTCCAAGAAACCGAAATACGAGAAAATATTTCTCCGACGACTTTCTCTCTGGAGATTTCTGGCAAAAATTTTGAGATTAAATAAAATTGCCATGAAAAGTTTCTCAAAAATCTGTCGTTCGGAGTCGACTTTAAACTGTAGGTCCCGCCACTTATGTATAAAATTAACACACACGACATAAGTAGAGTGAGAAACTAGGTCAATAATCCTGACTGAAGGGTTGTAATGACCAATTATAATGACCAATTAATGATTACTTACATACAATCAGGAAAAACCATTAACTTCCGCTGCAAAATGAGATCGCCAGAAAGATGTAGCGTATCTCTCGCTTCTAAGACTAGCTGAACTCGTTAATACAGATCGCTGCAGACAACAAATGATCAATTTGAAGTATGCTTTGAACGAAAAACTACTATATTGAGCCACAATATACGGTCAGGTAATTTTGGTATATAACAACGCATCTGCATATAAAGCGTAGACCACCGACGTATTCATTAGACTTAGGTCCTCCCGTCTGCTACTTGTCTTCATCGAAGAGGCATGATTTATTGGTTTACTTTATTAGGGTGGAATCCCCTAATTACCCAAAAGATGGGTCGTTGTGGTCTAGTAGGTAGTGTGCTGGCTAATTAGGCGTAAAGCCAGGGTTCGAGTCCCAGGCCATATATCAAAATAAAATACAAAAAAAAAGTATTTTTTCGGCGATTTTCTCTTAGCAGATTTCTGGCAAAAACTCTGGGGGTAAATAAAATTGCCATGAAAAGTTTCTTAAAGATCTGTCGTTCGGAGTTGACTTTAAACTGAAGGTCTCGCCACTTATGTATTAAATTAACACACACAACTGAAGTAGTGTGAGAAACTGCGGGCTTCTTGGGGACGATTGCTGTAGACTATCTAATGGTGAAGGTATAGCACTGGCCATTTTATAAAAACCTAGCAGCAACTTATTTCCATGCCGTTCGCATCTTCCCTCTTTCTAGCTTTCCTAAAAACCTGCACAATGCACTGCATGAGTAGGGGCCAGCTCCTGAGTGTTGGTTTTATAAAAAAAAATGTGACCAGGAAAGCCCAATTGTAAAATAAAATGTTCTTTAGTTAACCATGATAAATAAATGTTTTATTTTCATACCATTACACCTGGTAAGTTGTTCTTTCGCCCTTTGCTTGGAAATTCTACAGACGGATTTTAATACAATTTGATTTACTTCCGTCTAAAATCGATTTCTGTGACCCAATTTTGTTATGAGATGAACGTAATTAGTAATCATAAAATATATTTTCAAAAATAATCATTTATTAGCCATATTCTACTGTATTTGCTTTATATATGCAAAGATATTAACGTATTCTATTCTATTATCATAAGTATTCAGACAATATTTACTAATGACACCCCTCTTCTGTTCGAATAACAAATACAGGCCGTGTGTCAAAATGACATGAAAGCTAACAGCCAGAGGTAATAACACCATTAACCAAGTTACACATTTCGTGCTTTCATAATTATATAGAGACACAATTGTTTGTTTAAAAAGGCCACTCCGCGGCCATCACCGCCACCATCAAATGATACTAACCATTAGCCGAAGGACAATTAAATTGAAATTTTTTCTTTGATATTCTCTTTTTGTTTTATTTTATTCTTCTTATTTAGTATTCAATTGTAGTCTTTATCGGCTGCCATTAGACAAGTTCACTGACATGTTCTCGTTATAGTTATTGTTGTTGTTGTTGGAGTAGCAGTAGTAATAAATCTTGAATGTTTCTTATTTGCTTTTATTAACTTAATTTGTGTCATAGTGAATAATTATTGAAAATGTTTGTATTTCTATTCGCTGAGAAGTTGTTGACCTATTCGTGTACCCTACAATTCAATTCGTCTTCGACTTTTAAGTTAGTCCGTATTTTAAAAATAATTACATTTACAAACACACACACATACACAGAACTGGTCATAGAACCCTTTAGTCCGAATTAAGACCTAATTTCTCACACCACTTGTGTGTGCTAAATTTATTCATGAGTGGCAATGGGACTTACAGTTTAAAATCGATTACGAACGATAGTTTTTGAGAAACTTTTCGTGAGAGGAAGCCTTCGAAGTATTTTTTTTTTTTAATTTCGTTTTGTTGAAAATGTTTAACTGGGGTATTGAACTGTGTCCTCACGTCTAATAAGCCAACACAATACCTACTACACTATTCTAGGGTTGAAGTATTTGATAGTTTACCCCTTCAATTATGTTTGTACTCGGAAAGAACTACTTGATCCATGCCTTTCCTGAAATAATTTCTTTCTTTCTATTAAACGGCTGGTATTCGTTGAAGCATTAAGACGAAAACAACTCAAAACAATGTCGCTGGATTACTTACTTACTGGATCGATCGTTCGTTACAACATTTTAGTTAGAATTGCTACTTACACCATCCATGTCGTGTGTGTTAATTTCATTCATGAGTAACAGTTTAACATCGACTCTGAACGACGGATTAAAAAATCTTTTCATGGAAGAAACTTTTTGTTTACTCTCAGGGTTTCATCAGATAAATCTGAGTAAAAAGTTGCCAAAAGAAATATTTTTCAAGGTGTTTTAAAGGCCTACTAGACTTCGACAACTTCTTTATGAAGCCTCTCAATTAGATTGTGATTAGACGATTAAATTGAGAATAAAAGTTTGATGGCAAAAACCGTATTACAGTAAGACCCCGCTTAACGCTACCCCGCTTAACGCAATTTCAGTATTACGCGGTTGCAAATGAAACGGCCATGCACTAATCAAAAGCGGCGTATAGCGACGGTGTATACTATGTATCTTTTTCAACGCTCGTTTGTTAGCCTGTTCAGAAAAAAGATTCCAACTGCATTTTCCGGTGTTGCAATCACAGTACGAACACATCTTTCTTGCGTCATAGTTAATTAATTGCCTCGTTTAACGCTGTTTCGTTTAGTGCTGGAACTTATTGGAACGTATCCCCCGTGTTAAGGTCTTACTGTATACTACATCAGTATATAAATCCATTGAAACTGACTGTAGGTAGAATTACTCAGGTTAACCAGTATTACCAGTATTGGAATTATAGACACTAAAACGTTGTTATTGTCAACTTTTTAAAGTGGATTTTACCACTGAGAATATGAGAATATCTTTTATGAACACTATGAGTCTTACAGAGAGCAAGTCCTTGGGTAGATTATTTCGACCGGATGTTATTGTAAAGCCGATATACTAGCGGTAGTAGGAGGTAAATTTTAAACAAAACCTTTACTTTTCAACAACCATTTACTTATTAAGTGCGGGCACCAAGAATGTGCGTTAAAAAGGGTCCGCCAGATAACTTTTTTTTTTTTTTTGAAAATTCTTTAGAAAAACACATACATACATACATAATATATAATTGGCTATTACAAGCCTTCAGTCAGGATTACGACCTAGCTTCTCACACCACTTATGTTGTGTGCGTTAATTTTATACATGAGTGGCGGGACCTACAGTTTAAAGTCGACTCCGAACGACAGATTTTTGAGAAGCTTTTCATGGCAATTTTTACTCTCAGAGACTTTGCCAGAAATCTGCTGAGAGGAAGTCGCCGAAGAAATATTTTTCGTTTTGATGTCTGACCTGGGATTCGAACCCGGGCCTTTTGTCTACTAAGCCAACACACTACCCACTAGACCACGGCGACTCCATGAAAACAACTACTGCATATTTTCAAAAATTTCTTTTTTTATTTAAAAGTACAACCCTTCCGGTTAATAATGGAAAATAATTTCATTGAAAACATTTGGTTTCAACAGGACGACGCTATGTGCAACACAGTCGAAGCTACACTCGATGTTTTGAAGATCGCATCATCAAACGCAGAGCTAATGTCGTTTTGCCACCTCGGACCTGTGATTTGACACCGTTGGACTATTATTTTTGGGGTGCCGTCAAAGATAAATGTTATGCCGACAAGCCAGAGACAATTGACGCTTTACAGGACAATGTTCGTGAAGCCATTGGTGAAATACAGCTGCACACAATCGATAATGTGCTTAAAAATTGGACCGACCATGGCCAGCCGATACAGCCATTTGAATGAAATTATTTTCCATTATTAACCGGAAGGGTTGTACTTTCAAATAAAAAAAGGAATTTGAGAAAATTTGAAGTAGTTTCGTTTTAAAGAATTTAAAAAAAAAGTTATTTGGCTGACCCTTTAGGTAACAAAAGGTGATAATACTATTATCATCAGCAGGAACATCTTCACTAAAGAGACTAAAACAAAGTAAAACAAAGAGTTTTATTTGGAAAAAAAATTCTATTTAAGCTTGGCCTTGAAAACCGAAGTTCTTTTTACTCGAACAATTTATCCAAAGGACATTGAGTACCATTTCTTTAGTTACACGGTGTAAACAAATATACTCACAGCCAAAAACCCATTACCATCAGTTATAATAACTGCTACACACTGTTTTAGTGAAATTTTACGAAATTAACACTTTTTCCTCTTTCTCAGTGCCTAATTAAATAAAAGAACGAATTCAAAGTAAAACGGAAAGATAGATTGAAATGAAAGGCGAAATGAAATAAAATGGAAACAAACAAAAAAAAAAAAAAAAAAGAAACAAGTGAACACGGAAATACTTGCAACACTTGTTGTTGCTGCCGCTAGTTTTCTCTTGTTATTTGCCAACGCTTGTGCATCTTCTTATCTTGTAGCGTTCGTTTGTAAATATCTACACATGCCCTGTGTGTTTAACCCTTTCTTCAACTAAAAGTGTCATATTTTTAAATCTATATGTATGTACAGGGTGGCTGATATGTATTCCAACCAACTTCAGGTTGTTATCATTTGTAAACCGCTCGTCTGACAGCTGACAGATTTATTCCAGTGATAGTTCATTTGATTACTTACAAGCTCACAAAAGTATTTTGATCTATTGCATTCAGAAAAAAAGTTATTCGTAATGAAATTCAAGCGTGATAGTGTGATTGCTTAATTTTGGCAGGAAAACCACAGCTGGCTATAGTTAGAGCACTCCAGCATTTCAATGTGAATAAATCTGTTGTTTCTCGTAGCATTGCTCGTTACCGTGATACTGGCAGTGTTGCAGCGCGTTCAAAAAGTGAACGAAAAAAAACGGTAACAACACCAGAAATGATCCGAGCAGTGATGGCCAGATTTGATCGAAATCCACGCCGCAGTGGTAGAAAAATTGCTCGTAAGTTGAACATATCGCGAGAACGAATGCAACACATATTGAAAAATGAGCTTGAACTAAAGCCATTGAAGTTCCAAAAAGTGGAAGTACTCACCGATGGACAAAAAAAAGTTAGACTGGAAAGAGCCAAGGAGTTACTTTGCTTGCACGAAAGTGGCTAGTTACCGAATATGGTTTTCTCCGAGGAGAAGCCATTCCAAATTGAGCAGTTTGTGAACAAACAAAATGAACGGGTTTACTTGCCAAAAAGGCCAACTGAAAATTTACACCTGCTCTTGGCCACCAGAACTCAAGCGCCGCAGATGGTGATAGGTGTGGGCCGCCGTAACGGTCGATGGTCGTTCCCGATCGTATTCATCGACCGTGGGGTCAAAATATATGCCGAATATTATCGGGGAAATGTCTTAAATACAGTATTGAAGCCCTGGGCAGACAAACGTTTCGTCCGCAGAGCATAGACATCGCAACAAGACTCAGCACCACCGCACTCAACATGCATCAACCAAGAATGGCTTTAAAAGAAGGTTCCTCGCTTCATTTCTGCCGCAAAATCTTCGGATCTCAATCCGTTGGACTTTTGCGCCTGGGGCAATTTGAAGAGTAAGGTTCTCATTAAAAAATCCCAAAGTGCCGATCATCTCAAGACGGCGCTTCGCCGGGAATGGGCGAAAATAGTGCAGAGCCACTTTCGTGCAGCCTGTGATGGTTTTGTCGACCGTTAGGTTAGGTTAGGTTAGAGAACGTGAACCTGTCGGTCAAAACAAGCACAGTACCCGGAGATCGAAATTGACCCATTGTACATTGTCCTTAGGGAAGGAAGGAAATAGAGGATATAGGAATGTAGGTAAGGGGACGGAGAATGGGAAACCATTTGAAGGCCATAATTCGTACGAAAGGTGGCCAATTCGTACAAATCTAAACTGATTCAAAAATTTCATGTTATTCTAAATATTTTTTGCTTTTGAAGAATAAAGTTAAAAAAAAAGAATAAAAATACATAGCGCTTTACATTGTTGCATTATATATCAGCCACCCTGTATGCGCATATGTATACTTTGTATTTCAGTCTGTCTGTCTTTTTAGTTTCTAGTCATTTACAAGAATTCCTATTTGTAGATCCACATTCTCTCCTTCACTTACACTGGCAATGATTTTTAAGTTCTATTTTTGTTGTGCTAGTATTCGTTATAAAACACAGAGACACTGGCAGCAAAGAACTACAACAACAACAACAAAAAATAAACTATTTCTACAATTACAAAAACAATTGTTTGTAGTTAAACTGTCTACTTTGTTTTACACCACTGAACTAAAAAGTGTTGATAATGACGAGAGTGAGAGTGAGTAAATGGTGACATAAATGTGAAATGTTGACAGCCATTATAGACTTAAAAACTGCAACACTGTGTGTATGTGAGTAGAAGCGAGAGAGTGAAAGCCTACATGTGTTGGTAAAAATGTTAAATAGTGTTGAAATCTATTGCATACGTAGACGTGTATTGGCAACAAATTTAAATGAAAGTGTGCTTCAATTGAATAAATATGTTGCATGTATTTCGTTGTATCATACCGTAACGTAATATAATGTGTGTTTACGTATTTCTAGTATTGGCCGAGGTGTGTCTTTATAGGTTTTTATTGAATATGACCTTATTTCTCGATGAGTAGTATATGAAGACTTGTGTTAAGGGATTTAATCATTGATTTTCTATTGTGGTTTTTGGTTTTTTTTATACACGTAAAACGGTAATTAAAAAGCGAAAATTTTCAAATGCGTTTTCAAACTCAATTCCAATTTAATGAAAGTGATTATGCTGACAAATAAAATGACTTATTTTTTTAAGGTCAAAAATGAATAAAAACGATTTCTAATTTAAGAAAAAATTACATCTCCATTGTATGATCGAAGGATAGTCAAGCAATGATATCACTTATAAGGTGTAGAGATGTCAATTGGGAAATCCCGAATACCAAAATCTCGGGATTTTCAAGATTCCCAAATCTCGAGATTTTTAAAAATTTGTCCCCGGATTTTTCGAGATTTCCGGGACTGTGAATTCATACGTATTTTGACCCTACAAAAGGTTCTGAAAAAAAACTATATCACTTGACTTCGATAATAGGATCTCAAATGTGCAAAACCCTGCTTCCATGGAAAAAAGTTATTTGATGCCATCGAAGAATGCAAAAGCACTATAAAAAGAATTAATACGGTAACTGATTTAGATACTCACCTGTCAGATTTATTGGCATGAGGAGGTGGTAGAGGTGAATATTTACAAGCTGGAACTATTTTACCAACAAATGTTGATTGCGAGAAGTAAAGGAACCGCCAAATAACTTTTTTTATTTTGAAAATGCTATAAAAAAACCTACTGAACATTTTCTCCAATTTTAATTTAAAATAATTTCATCCAAATGGCATCCCCGGCTAGCCATACAGTAGCCTACACGATCGGTCCAATTTTTAAGCACATTATGGATTGTGTGCAGCTATATTTTACCAACGGCTTCACGAATATTGTCCTTTAAAGCGTCAATTGTCTTTGGCTTGTCAGCGTAATACTTATTGTTGACGCCACCTCCCAAATAATAGTCGAACGGTGTCAAATCGCAGCTCCGAGGTTTCCAAACAACATCAGCTCAAAACATCGAGTGTAGCTTTGGCTGTGTGACACGTTGCACTATCCTGTTGAAACCAAATGTTGGAAATATCCTCCTTTTTAGTTTTTATGAAAAAAAAATTCGTTCAACATGATCTGATAAGGATCGCCATTGACTGAACAGCCACTCAATTATGCCACTCAATTATGCCTCTGGACCAAAATCCGCATCAAACATGACTCATTTGTGCGTCGGCTTTTCAATGTATGAGTGCGCGTTTTCTGTGTCCTAAATGCGACAATTTTGCCTGTTTACATACTCACACACAATCAGCTGCAGTAGTTTTTTTAAACCATTTAAAAAAAAAAAAAGTTATTTGGCGGACCCTTTATTTTTCAACGGCAGCGTATATTGACAACAAAATTCGTTCAAGCCTAGCACATCACATGTTAGATGTTTTAATATTTTTGTTGGAATCCAAATAATTTACAAAATCCCGAATCCCGGGATTTTTAAAAACCGAGCCCGTTTAGCATCCCTAATAAGGAGTAAGTAAAATTTAATGAGAAAAGTTTCTCACAGGGATTGTCGCTTGCATTTAACTACAGTTAGAAATCCTTCTATATTCGGACTTACTATGCTGGAAAATATTGATTAATGGAACTAAAACAAAACAGGTAAATACTACAATGATACTGTTATCATTTATATACTAAGAAAATATAAACAAACGATGTCCAAATTTTTGTTTTTGTCTTGATGTACATTATTTCATTTGTATGGCTGCCGCAGCTGGTCTCACAATACATCATTCGATCGAAGCAATTTTCGTGCACTTTTTCGAGTGTATGGGGTAGTACCATCGATAATGGCATTACGAAAGTTGGCCTTTAATCACTCAATTGTCTCTGGTTTGTCGGCATAACAATTTTCTTTAACGGCGTCCTACAGAAAAGAGTCCCACTGTGTCTAATTGCAGCCGCTTGACAGCTAATTGATAACATCATTTCGGCTAATTAAACGGCCATCAAACATTAGCAGCTATACATCGATAGTGGCATGAGATATGTTGCACCATCCTATTGTAACAATATTCACATCAATATCATGAAGAACGGTTGCGGAAAAATCAATAATGATGGTGCAATAGATGCCTCCATTGATCGTAATGATTGCGCCATCCTTATTTTCAAAGAAATATGGGCTAATGATGCCTTCACCTCAAAAGTGGGGTTTCTACGCCCAAATACGATAATTTTTTTTATTAACGCACCCACTATCGTCCAGTTTCTCGTTGTGGCAACTATCTAAGCGAAAATGATGCGTAAATCGATTCATTATATTCAGTAAAGATATGCATTTTGTGACAGAATAGAATGACATAAGTATTGCCATATTAAAAAAAAACCGATGGTTTAAATTTAAGCTGATCCATCCGATATATTTACGAGGTCGAATCATATTTGATACTACCAACTCTCAAATTGAAAAGGATGCCCAAAATTTATATGTATATTAAGTACTATATTGTGAGTGCTTAGAAGCCTTCATTAAGCATAACTATACTGTGTTATCGATATAATCGATTTCGAATAGCAAACTAATGGTTTAGAGAATTTCGTTTTGACTGTACCAGGACGAGAAGTCATTAATATTTTAGTTGAGCATTTAAGTCTAACACTGTCATAACAATCGAAGAAAATCTTTACTATTTGAACACTGAAAGTGTGAAAACGTTTGCAATAATCAGTTTGGCGCTGTGTTGGCCCAACCAACACATTCGTGTGACAATTTCACAGTAGCGTTTGGCAATTTAAAATCTAAAATATGGTGTGCGATATGGTGCAAAAGGAGGCATGTGATTATAATGAAGAAGGCCACGTTGGTCGACCATGTTTTGTCGTTTTCAATTCCAGAAAGCCAAAATTTAAAATATAATTTTAACTACAATTTATTTGAAATCAATTCCACAACCATTTACTCTGTTTGCTTAGAAACAACCACCAACGCAATCATTTGAGAATTACGTAGAATTGTTTGGAGTTTTAAAATTCGAAATATTTTATTATTATTATCAAAATGATGAGTAGATTCAAGTCATACTTATAATTTCAGATACTTATACGCATTCATAGTTATTTTGATATCATACTCATACTACACATATTCAAAGTTGGAAGTACTCGTCGTATTCATACTTAACAATACGCATTAACGATACGCATGTCGACTCGTCTCTACTTAAAATTTACACGAAGCACAAAATAAGTATGATTCGCGTACGAGTACTGCAATACTCACAAGAAGAATGTGTGTATGCTGTGTTTGTTGTCTCTGCCTTTCCTTTCTTCTTTGCTTGTATATGCAAAAACAACAAAGGCTGTAAATTTTGATGAATGATTCGAATCACTCGAATCACTTATAAGTTTTATAAGTATTTTTCTAAATTTATGAATCAGAATGAGTAAACGTATGAATCAAACACTTTTCGAATGTTGTGAGTTTGATGTCAACGGTGTACTCATACTAATTGCTACTTATACTTATAAATCAATGTTGTAGCGACTACGGTTGAATCAGAGTAGATGAATTTCAATTCTGTTCATTTACTCATACTCAAAATTGCATGATTGCTTATGAGTAGCGAAAAAACGATTCATTACTGATTTCTGGTTAGTATCCCAGGTTAGACATCAAAACGAAATATAAGAAAAAAATATTTCTTCGACGATTTTCTCTTAACAGATTTCTGGCAAAAATTCGGAGAGTAAATAAGACTGCCATGAATAAGTTTTTCAAAAATCTGTCTCGTTACAGAGTAGGACTCGCCACTCACGTTTAAAAAGTTAATGCACACAACATGAGTGGTATGAGAAACTAGACAGTAATCCTGTAATACCCAATTATGTATGTACCTATGTAATAGGGATGCCAATCGGGAAATCCCGAATCCCGGGATTTTTAAAAACTTGCCCCGGGATTTTTGGGATTGTGAATCCATATGTATTTTGACCATACAAGAGGTCCTGAAAAAAGAATTCTATGTCACATGACTTCCATAATAGCATCTCAGGTGAGGAAAACCCTACTTCCAGGGATAAAAAATTATTTGATGGCATCGAAGAATGCAAAAGCCCTACAAAATGAGTTATTAGGATGACTGATTTAGATACTTAACTGTCCAAAGAAATAGATTTATTTAGATCAGAAGGTGGTAGAGGTGAATATTTATAAGCTACATACAGCTATCTTGGAACTATTTTCATAGCCAGCGTATGATGAAAAAAAAATTCGTTCAAGCGCATCGAATCACATGTTAGATGCTTTAAACTTTTTTTTGGAATCCAAATAATATTCTTAAAACTAATGATTTTGCACACGTAGTATGAAGAATTTGAATTTTTATTAATTTACGCTTTCTTGTTACATTTTGTGTTGCTGTTTTAATATTTTATTTTTAATGACATACAATTCTGATATACATAATTGGAATACAAATAATTATGTTAACAAAATATTTTTGCTATTAAAAGAAAATCGCGATTTTTTCTATGGTTTTTCGGGATTTTTGGATCCCGAATAATCCCGAAATATCCCGGGACTCGGGATTTTGTAAATTCATTCCTGTACAATACAATATAGAATCATAAGCGATACATGATAGCACCAAAATAAGCCTGACATCAAACAACAGCCTAAACAGTTGGCTCACTTTGTACTAAAGAAGGTCTAACTGGTTTATTAGTTCAGGTATCGTCCATCTTATATCATTTACAATTCCAGAATGTCCAAATTGTATTATAAATTATTAATTCCAATTTATTTTAAACCAATTTCACAATCATTTACAATTACACTCATTAATAATTATCCACAATAGTATGCCGATTAAATATACAATAAAATAATTACACCAAAAAAACAAAAAAATAAAAACAAAATTAATATTTTTATAGCTTTAAACAAAACCAAAGGCGACATTTAACCACAATGATAATAAAATTAAAAAAAACTGAAGGTTATTGTGCAGATTAAAATACACAATCCTTTAAGCATTTCAATGGAATTGTCATAATCATATGCAACCGACAAATGTCATTATTATGCAGTTCAATGAATCACTTAACAATTGAATGAACGTACGTACATACATACGTACGCATCAACGTATGAACGAAGGGCAATTATTTACACAATGTAAATAAATATTGTATAATTAATAAATTAAATACAAATATTTAAATACAACAACAACAAAAAAAAAAAAAACAAAATTCAAATTTATTAATTTGCAAATATTTACACTAGTTTAAATATTAAACATTAAATATGCCTTTGGCCACAGCAATAATAATACTGGGCAAGAGGTAAATAAATATTTATTCTACATATAATGCCATCTACCATAATATTAGCAGAGATACTGAGGCGTATAATTGTTATGATGGAAAAATAACTCATCACCAGGGCAAGGATTTTAATGCAAATGCATGTTTGTAGTCGGTAACTCATAATCACTTTTGACAATATCGTTTCGAATCGAAGAATTTGCAACAAAATGGCATCCATTTGTTGTTGCATATTTTTGCATATTTTGTAATAAATGCATATTTTGCATATTTTTCTTATAAGTGCATATTTTTAGCATATTTTACTATTTAATTGTATATTTTATTTTCTTTTGGAAATATTTTGATCTCAATACTATCAAGTTTACAAAAATCTTGTTCTCAATTGGAAAAATTTGTCTGTTCGTTAAGTGCGATATTCGTAGATATAAATGGTATAAATATCTCTATATATAAAAATGACGTGTATTATCGTAATCGCTAAACTCAAAAACTACTGGACCGATTTTAATCAAACTTAATATAAATGTTCTGTGGGACTGTAAGGACCATAAGGACTGTTTCTGTGTAGTTTGATTCGTTTGATTGATTAATTCATCTGACAGATGGCCCAATATTTATTTTTTTTATATGTTTTTGTACCGTAACTCAAGAACTACTGCACTATGTCGTGTTTCGTTGAAGGCGTTGGGTCGTTAATCAGCGTGCAGTGACGTTAATTAGCCCAATTCAACACTGATTTTGATTTTCTTCGAAAAGCAGTTCAAAATAAAAGAATAATTTGTGGCCAGCAACGCGGATCGGGCCAAGCTATCAAAAATATATAATTCCATTTGAACAATAATTGCTATATCGATTTGGGCGCCTTTCACTCTTCTTCTAAATATCAATCAGCCATGACTTTGCATGGAAACCAGACTTACAGTGAAAATAAAATTCAAAGACAAAACAACGTTTTCGCTGGTCTGCTAGTTTATTATTTTTTATAACTTAACAATATCTCTATATATGTACCCATTACATATGTAACTGAATTATCTAATTTTCCTTTAAAAAATGCATTTAAAATCTTATATGTTCCTTATAACTATGAAGCTGTGACCTTCATTTTTTTTTTATTTGTTTAATAAATATATTTCAAACAAAAAAATTTTTTATCGCTTATTGTCAACATTTTTAGTGCATATTTTCTCTCTTATAGTGCATATTATATGCGCATATTTTAAATTTTTTAGTGCATAAAATTTCTTGCCCTGATCATCACCTTTACAAAAATACGTATGGCTTGACTTTAATGTAAAGGGCTGGCTATCCATTTCATGGTTTCAAAATTATGGGACTGGAATTTGACTTCTGTCAAACTAAGTTATGAAAAAAATTTTTTTTCTTTTCAGTTGAAGGTCCGATATTGTCCGATAACTATCAAACAATGCATAAAAATGATCAAAAAACCTACTACAAAAAGCGTATCTTGCTTTAAAAGGTAATTATGCTTTACATAATCGTCCAACTACACAAGCAATTGACAAAATTGTTTAGAAATTTTAAAAGACTGGAGTGGTTAGAAATATTGAAAGGCCTTTACATCATCGTTTCGCTCGTTTCGCTGAAAATATTGCTATTATAAGTGAAAGTGTTGCCGAAGACCCGAATGTGTGGATTCCTCATCGTTCTCAGGAATTAGGACTGTCTTACGACACATAATGGCGTTTTTAGATCTATAAAGTCCAGTTCACGGAACAACTGCAGCCAGCTGACCATTCACAACGTCGTAGATACGTAGAATGGGTGGATGAACAACAGGCGGTGGACGGCAATTTTTTGAACAAAATTTTCTTCAGCGATGAAGCACATTTCATATTCGGTGGGTATGTTAATAAACAAAATTGTCATATTTGGGGTTCTGAGAATCTTAAAGTAATTGAAGAGAGACTATTATATCCTGAAAAAGTCACTGTTTGGTGCGCTCTTTGATCCGAAGGTGTGGTTTAGACCTTACTTCTTCAAAAACGACGTTGGAACGACTGCTATTGACAATTCGGTGCGTTATGGTCATATGATAACCGACTTTTTTTTGCCTGCTATTGAAAAATACAACTTGGAGAATATGTGGTTTTAACGAGGCGGTCCCACATGCCACACAACTCGAGCTAATATGGCTTTATTGCTAGAGGCATTTACTGGCCGCGTAATTTCTCATCGTGGCGATATCAACTGGCCATCAAGATCATGCGATTTGACATTATTAGACTTTTATTTTTTGTGGGGCTACGCGAAAGACCGTGTTTATGCAGATAAACTTTCAGCTCTTGAGCACTTAAAAACCAACATTCGTCAAGTTATAGCTGAGATACCGCCCAATATGTTTCAAAAAGTGGTCTAAAATTACCTCAAAAGAAACAATGCTTGCAACACTTCGCGTGGAGGTCGTTTAAATGATGTAGTGTTTCACACATAATGTCAACGTTCGAACTTTACAATGAAAAAGAAAGATCATGAAAAAAATATTTTGTATGAGTTTTATTTACGTTTACTTTTGAAACCACAAAATGGATAACCCATTATATTACAGTTTATGTCGGGTAGACTATCTGTCGATTTAAAATATCGGTTATTCCCAATCTGACAATACTTATGTCATTCTATTCTAACGAATGTCACTATTGAATATGGTGAATCGATTTGCAATTGAGCAACGTTCGTATTAATTTATAATTTATTTCCAACACAAAGACAATTGGTCGCAGAGAAGAATCACACAGTGGGAGCCATCAACATGAACTCGTTATTGTTCCCAAGAATTAAACATTTCAGCAACAGTTTTAAATGAATTTCACGATGATGTTGATTTTAACAACAACAAAAAATGTTTTTCCGGATTAAGCTCATTTTCATGTTGTTGGATACGCTAATAAGCAAAATTGCCAAAATTGTGGGGCTCAAAAACCCTCATGTGATCTTACAGAAGCCAATGCGCCAATTACGAGTGACTATTTGGTGTGACTTATGATGCGGAGGCTTCACTGGCATATATTTCTTTAAAAAAGAGAACTATGCAATAATTACGGTCAATGGAGACATTAATCGGACCATAATTACTGGTTTTCTTGTACCCGCTTTTTATGGTATTGATGTGAACGATAAATGGTTTCAAAAAAATTATGCAACCTGTCACCTCATGCCACACAATCGTTTTTTACCTCAAACGTTTGATGATACCAATTGGCCTTCAAGTAGCTACTACTTGCCACCGTAGGGCTATTTTCTGTGGGGCGCCATTAAGAAAAATATTATGCCGACAAACCTGAGACAATTAAACATTTGATGCCGTTGCCGAGATACGACTCCGTATACTCGAAAAAATGGAAAAGGAAAATTGCCGTATTTGAGCCCAGAAAATCCACTTGTGAAGCGAAGGCATGATTAGCCCATTTTTCTTTGTAAATGAGGACGCAACAACCATTGCGGTCAATGGAGACATTAATCGCACCATAATTAGCGATTTTCTTGTACCAGCTTTTCATGGTATTAATGTGAACGATGTTTGGTTTCAACAGGATCGAACAACTTGCTACACTACTCATGTCACAATCGTTTTATTGCGTAAAACCTTTGATGCCCGTTTAATTAGCCAGAATAGTGATGTCAATTAATCGCCAAAAAACTGCGATTTGACAGCATTTGGCCTATATTCTGTAAGGCGCCGTTAAAGAAAAGTGTAATGCCGCCAAACCAGAGACAATTGAGCATTTGAAAACCAGCATTCATAATGAAAATGACGAGATATGACCACATACACTCGCAAAACTGCACGAAAATCGATACGATTGAATAAGGCACTGTGATGCCAGCTGCGAATGTGCCATTTCTAACCGGGACAATTGTACTTTACAACTAAAATATAAATTTGGCAAAATTTCAAACCGTTTTTGATTTATTGCATTTTGAAATTTAAACTTTTAAATGGCCTACTTAATGTGAGGGTATCTATGAGAGATCAGCAACGAGTATGCAAAACGATGAGTAGATTCGAGTCATACTTATAATTTCTAATACTTATTAGAAATTATTATTATACGCATTCATTCTTTTAATATGATACTCATACTCAAAGTTGAAAGTACTCATCGTATTCATACTTAACAATACACATGATGTTATTGGTTTCGACTCGTCTCTACTTAACATTTACACGAAGTTCAAAATAAGTATGATTCGTGTAGGAACACTACTAACTCACAAGAAGATTGTGTGTATGGCTTTGCTTGTTGTCTTCGTCTTTCCTTTTTTCTTTGTTTGTATATGCAATAGCACAAAGGCTGTAAATTTTGATGAATGATTCGAATCACTTGAATCACTTATAAGTATTATAAATATTTTTTCTTAACGTATAAATCAGAATGAGTAGGCGTATGAATCAAACACATTTCGAATGTTGTGAGTTTAATGTCAACATTGTACTTATACTCATTGCTACTTATACTTATAAAACAATGTTGTAGCGAATATGAATGAATCAGAGTAATTGAATTTCAATACTGTTGACTCACTCATAATCAAAATTGCATGAGTGCTTTTGAGTAGTGGAAAAACGATTCATTGCTGATCTCTGGTATCTATGCATGTACCATATCGATGGGAAAGTCACTGTGGCGTATAATTGTTATGATGAACAAGTGAATCATCTCCATTACTAATACGTATGTATGGTTTGACTTCAAAGTTTTAAATGTTAGAAGACAAATTTAATGAAATTCTAAATTTATCTATGCATTACGGTTTATATTTATTTTGTTTTGTTAAATTTACATAGAAACTATTGATACTTACGAAATGCAGTTTATTATGGCCAATTTAATGTTCTAGAGAATGTGTTGTGTGCTTACCTGCAAGGAAAAAATGTAATTAGTACGTCTATTAATGTAAAATGTATACAATAATACTAAAGATACTTTATTTATTCTGTTTATTGTAATATGCATTTATAATTGGATATTCCAAGGTATTTTAACAAATATAATGTTAATTAGAATTGTTATATTGTAACACTATAGAAGGTTTCCTTCAATATAAAATTAGTTACGTAATACCGGGATTTGTGAATCCTGGGATATTATGTTTCAAGATTTCCCGAGTGGCATCTATACTCAGTACACCATCATACATAACATACTGTAGTATTGGGTCCAGCACGGAACTTTGCGTAACTCCCGCCGATACCTGCCACCATTTGTGTCATATAAGAGCACTTTATCCTTAACCCTCAGAGTACCTAGTAACTTAGGTCCCCCTATCTTAGTTCTTCCTCAACAATTTCGCAAATACATAATTTTTACTGTCTTAAAGTAAAGCGTTTTGATGTGATAATTTAAAATAAAAATTGAAAATTAATAAAACTAATAATGTTTTACTTTCAAAATAATATTTTGAGTTCTTTTATGCTAACAAAAAAAAACATAAAAATCCCTTAGAGACCCCACTCCCAACTTTATGTCAAAAATCGGGCTTCGTACTGTAATGGTTAAAGTCCTTAATAAGTTCCATCAAGTAGTTCTCTACATCCTCTACATCTAGGGGTGCCAAAGTGGCATCCCAATCCGCAGAGTTGAATGCGTTTTTGACACCCAGGCACAGTATTCCTTATCACCCTCCAGTCAGCGTTCACTGCTGATAGCATCCTTTTCTATTTGAAGTCCATAAGCGAGCGCCCTGTTAGTCTAGTGGGTAGTGTGCTAGACTATTAGCGTGAGGGTCGTGGGTTCTATTCCCACCAGAGGCTCTGGTCTGTGACACTACACCGGGCATATGGTCGAAGTTACTCAGCTCCTACATGAATATAATATGAATATATAATTTGTAATTGTATTGTAATTCTTAAAATAAATAAAATAAAATATTTGAAGTCCATAACCTACGACAGTTAATTTATGATCATCATCCCGAAAATTAGAGATTGTATAACCACTAATTCAAGTACATCGTGATATATACATATATGTACAGGGTGGCTGATATGTATTGCAACCAACTTCAAGTTGTTATCATTTGTAAACCGATCATCTGACAGCTAACAGATTTATTCCAGTGCCAGTTCATTTGATTACTTACAAGCTCACAAAAGCATTTTGATCTATTGCATTCAGAAAAAAAGTTATTCGTAATGGAATTAAAGCGTGATAGCTTTAGATTTGGCTGGAAAACCACAGGTGGCTATCGTTAGAACCCTCCAGTATTCAAATGTAAATAAATCTTTTATTTCTCGTAACATTGCTCATTACCGTAGCAGTGTAGCATTGGGTCCAAAAAGTGGACGAAAAAAACGGTAACAACACCAGAAATGATCCAAACAGTGAAGGCCAGATTTGATCGAAGTCCACGCCGCCGTGGTAGAAAAATTGCTCGTGAGCTGAACATAACGCGAGAGCTCACAGATGGAGAAAAGAAAGTTATAGTGGAAAGAGCCAAGGAGTTACTTCGCTTGAACGAAAGTGGCCAGTTACCGAATTTGATTTTCTCCGATGAGAAGCCATTCCAAATTGAGCAGTTTGTGAACAAACAAAATGATCGAGTTCACTTGACAAAGAGGTCTGCTGAAAATTTACACCTGCGATGGGACATCAGAACTCATGCACCGCCGATGGTAATAGTGTAGGCCCCCGTAACGGCCGATGGTCGCACCTCGCACGGATTCATTGATCGTGGGGTCAAAATAAATGCCGAATATTATCGGGAAAATGTCTTAAAGACAGTATTGAAGCCTTGGGCACACAAATATTTAGGCCGTAGACCACGGACATTCCAACAGGACTCAGCAGTACCGCACTCAGCTCGCGTCAACCAAGAATGGCTTAAAAAGGAGGTATCTCGTTTGATTGCTACCGCACAATGGCCACCAAAATCTTCAGAGATCAATCCGTTGGACCTATGGCATTTTGTGGAGTAAGGTTCTCACTAAAAAATACCAAAGTGTCGATCAACTCAAGACGGCGCTACCGCAGAGTTACTTTCGTACAGTCTGTGATGGTTTTGTCAGCCGTTTGAAGGCCATAATTCGTTTCGTGGCCAATTCAAACAAATCTAAACTGATTCTAAAATTGATTTTTAAGAATAAAATTAAAAAAAAAAAAATTAAGAAAATATAGTGCTTTACTTTGTTCCATTATATATCAGCCACCTTGTACGTATGTAGATTTCAATTAAAATATGGTCTCAAGGCAAGACATTTTGGTATATTTCATCGTTTTTATGTTAATAATAAAGTTTAGTGTTTAATAAGTGAACTTCTTATCCATTGTTCTCAGCCAATCTATCATATTTCCTCTTTAAAATAAATATAGAACAGGCGTATCGTATTTTATGTTTGGCAACCAAAGGAAATGAAAACAATGTAAAATCCTTCCAAAAACATGCAACATAAACGCACTTCAACTTTCGATAAAAATACGCGTTTTTTTGTGTTCGAAATATGCCTCGAAATATTTTGCGTATAAAAACAAAAATAAAAATTAAATCAAGAGAATGTATTGCATTCAACAGACGCCCGCACTCACACACATACAGATATGAACCCCTATTTCCCCCTTTACCAAACTTAATGATGCACAACAATATTTGCATTTCAAGGACAAGAATATTCATTCGAAGCTCAACGTTTACAAATATTTACTGGGCATATAAAATAATGGATGTACGTGTGTATGTATGTATGTATACATGTTCTTATATTTACACATGCTGGCATGTACAAACAAATAACCCCGTATTACTTTGTTCTCTTACACATACACACGATACACAGACTGTGTTGCATCGAGGTAATGAAATAAAAGCGATAAAAAAAATTTGTTTAACAAAAAACGACTCCAATTTCTAAAGGCCAACAATGTTCTGCCACTTTGCCATGTGAATGGAAATATAAAAGGGCATACAAAATGATAGCAGCAGTAATCGAAAAAAAATTCCTTTATACTGAAACAAAACCGATAACATATTGTTGTAGGGCTTAAATATATTTTTATTTGGGATGTGGTAAAATGCGAGGATAATCATGATCTGAACACAGTAAAGTACTGTCAGGCTTGAATTTTTAGAACTACTGCTTTAAGTTCTTTTAGAACTTACTACCTTACTTAATTGGCCATTAAGAACCCGGTTAACGGATTTTGGCCTGCCGCAACACTTGCTTCCAGGCGTCTCTGCTTCTTGCGCGTCTACACCAATCGATGACAGGGCTTTCTCGACTTGGTTCTTCCAACGGATACAAGGCCGTCCTCTTCCCCGACTTCCGCAGACCCCGCATCATATACCCGTTTCGCCGGAGCATCCTCCTCCATTCGAACGACATGGCCGAGGCAGCGCAGCCGGTGTATATTAATTCGCTGCACAACGTCCATGTCGTTGAGGAGCTCATACAGCTCACTGTTGAATCGGATGCGAAAATCATCGCTAACTCACACAGGACCGAAGATCGTACTTTGCTTTGCTAGCGAATACCCTCAAGGCTGCTGCATCAGTTCTAAATAGGATCCATGCCTCTGCGACATAAAGAAGCACGGGTAAGATGAGCATTTTGCGGAGTATTAATTTCGTCGTAGGAGAGAGGTCTCTGCTACTCAATTGCCTATTGAGATCATAGTAGTACCAATTGGCAAGAGTAATTCTGCGTTTGATTTCCAGACTGACATCATTTTTGGTGGTAACGGCGGAGCCAAGATAAATAAACTCCTTGACTGCATCAAAAGTATAGTTATCGGCCGTAATCTGAGAATCGATACGCCGCACGTCTCTACTTCTCGACAACATATACTTCGTTTTGCCCTCATTTACTGCCAGACCCATCTTCTGAGACACCCATTCAATAGCACTAAAGGCAGCAGTGACATCTCGTTTGGTACGCCCTATGATGTCGATGTCGTCAGTGTACGCAAGTAATCGGACACTCTTTTGAAAAATAGTGCCATAACGATGCACTCCTGCCTTTCGCAGAACACTCTCTATGACGAAGTTGATGAGGTCGCATAATAAGGGGTCTAGCCTTGTCTAAAACCTCACATGGTATCAAAAGGTTCGGAGAGGTCCATTACTACCTTGATGGTGATGCAGGAAGTGCTCAATGCCTTATCATCTTCACAGGTATACCGAGCTCAGACATTGCGGCATAAACACGATCCTTATGGGACTATCGAAGGCTGCCTTATAGTCGACAAAAAGATGGTGTGTGTCGACTTGATTTTCGTGGGCCTTCTCCAAGACTTGGCGCAGTATGAAGACCTGGTCTATGGTGGATTTGTCAGGCCTGAAGCCGCACAGATAAGGTCCAATATGTTTTGACTGCTGTCAAAAGCCAAAGAAAATAGCTCCAATAGACTCACGAAATGGTGAACTCATCTTATCCAGATTATATTAGAAACTTGTAGTACGATGGTTCAAATAAATGGAGTTTACGGAGTTTTGAAATATTAATAGAGAACCTTTGATAAGAAATGTGTCACAAGCTTAGCTGGTATGAGAACTGAAGAAAATTTTGCATACTCCACTGTGAAACGGCCGACAAAGCCATCACAGGCTGCACGAAAGTGGCTCTGCGGTATTTTGGCCCATTTCCGGCGCAGCGCCGTGTTGATATGATCGCCAATTTGGTGTTTTTTTAGTGAGAACCTTACTCTCCAAAATGCATTAGGCGCAAAGTCCAACGGATTGATATCCGCAGATTGATATCTTGATTAATGTGCGTTGAGTGCGTTGGTGAGGAGTCCTATTGGAATGTCCATGGTCTGCGGCCGAAATGTTTGTCTGCCCAGAGCTTCAATACTTTCTTTAAGATATTTTCCCGATAAAATTCGGCATTTATTTTGACTCCACGGTCGATGAATGCGAGTGGGGAGCGACCATCGACCGTTACGGCGGCCCACACCATTACCATCGGCGGCGCCCGACTTCTGGTGGCCAGTCGCAGGTGTAAATTTTCAACTAACCTTTTTGGCAAGTAAACCCGATCATTTTGTTTGTTTACAAACTGCTCAATTTGGAATGGCTTCTCATCGGAGAAAACTAAATTCGACAATTGGCCACTTTCGTGCAAACGAAAGGCTCTTTCCAGTCGAACTTTTTTTGTCCATTGTTGAGCTCTTGCTACTTTGGAAACTTCAATGGCTTTAGTCCACGCTCATTTTTCAATATGTGTTGCATTCGTTCTCATGATATGTTCAGCTCACGAGCAATTTTTCTGTCACTGCGGCGTAAATTTCGATTTCGATCTGACCTTCACTTTTCTGATCATTTCTGGTGTTGTAACCATTTTTTTTATGGTTTTTTTTTTTTTTTTTTTGGACGTGATACTACACTGCCAGTATCACGGTAACAAGCAATGATACGAGAAACAGAAGATTTGTTCACATTTAAATGCTGGAGTGCTTAAACCATAGCCAGCTGTGGTTTTCCTGCCAAAATTAAGCAATCACACTATCACGCTTGAATTCCATTACGAATAACTTTTTTTCTGAATGCAATAGATCAAAATGATTTTGCGAGCTTGTAAGTAATCAAATGAACTGTCACCGGAATAAACCTGTTAGCTGTCAGATGATCGGTTTACAAATGATAACAACCTGAAGTTGGTTGCAATACATATCAGCCACTCTGTACACATAGTTCCACATAATTCGCTACATAGTTAATTCCTCTTGCTCTGACAATTCCATGCTATTTTAGAGTTAACCTGATACCTGAAACCTGAAACCTATCCAATATCTGTTCTCGATCTATCCCATGAGTATACTACAGAATGATCCATCTTTAAGAGGGAGTGTAGCCTTTAGCTTTCTCTGTTTAATAAATTTTATTACAAAATCTCGTTGTGAAGGATTTACTACCTTCTTCAAAGAAAGAATTAGGGATAGACCTGTCAGACAATCGATTTACATAGTTTCGAAATCCCCTTATGTTGGGGTTGTCTCCCTCCTTATCCAATCCAGTTTACATCGGATTTAAGTATAGCAAACTTTTAACTTCAACGATTTTTGTCCAAATTCATCATCGTCATAGTTAGTAGTTCTCATTGTCTTTCATTATCCGACATATGTGGTGGATTAGAACCCTGTTGCGGCTAAGTTCATGCATGCTGTCTTGACATCTTTACACAATTCTGTGTCGTCTATTGTACCGGCCATAGTGTATCACTCAAGAATAAAGTCCAGATTGGAGCAGCATAATTGACGATGGATCCTCCAATAGCCATGTAGGTGGCGATGATAGTTTCTTTGTCCATTCCCCCTTCAGGACACTGTCTCACATTCTCACTTTAGCGTTGATATTGGTCGTGAGACGAATTGTAGTATATTGTCGAAAATAACCACAAGGATTCTAGATTTACGAACCGTAACTATGAGGTTACCTTCGACTGCTATGTTTAGTGATCTTCTCACTTCTTCCGTTCTCGTAGTGGAGAGGGAAAAATGGTCACCAGTTAGTCTGTTATCCCGAAACGTTTGTAGATTTTATTACTGGCATATGTTTCAAATTGAAACCCATATATACCATCCTAAGCTAATCTATAAGCTGATCATAATACTGACAAGTGCTTCTAGGTCACGGCTGTAATCCCTTAGATAACTATGTGGTTCAGCGACACCGTTAACAAAAAAAAAAAGAACTATGAGCTTAGATCCCAACCCTCGTATTTTTATTGTCATAAATACTTATGCTTATTTACCGCGTAAACACATTTTATTGTTCAAAAGTAAAGCATTTACAAAATAATCGATACACAATAAAAGAACGTTCTTTGGCTGATTTATACGCTGTTGTAACCTTATGGGTGGTGCCATCAAATGATTTTTTTTCGTATATAATTCATGACATATAATAAGTTCTAAAAAAAATTATATTTAAGGAAGTCATTTGATTCTGCCGTAGAATTTCAAATTTAAAGCAGCAGAAAACTTTCCAGTGCCATATATCCTAGGGTGGTGGCTGCAAGACCTTCACAGGTTGAAGCAAATCACATTTGACTTACAGGCAATCATGAGAACAAATTTTTTTTGCTAACTTACAGGAGTCATATGCATGAGGTTCAATGTGTAGTAAACATATTGGGGAGTCAGAAGTTTTTTTATGCTCTGCATGAGAATCCAATGCCATTTTCCATAGGTTCAGTTGACATCATTTCTAAAACCGGCATAAGAAATACTTAAATTGTCTGGAACAGCTTTCTTTTTACATTGAAAATGCTTTCAATTTGCATGTGATGATAGCTCAAAGTTTCAACTGAAAACACCAAAGTTGTTCATTATTGATGTCAGGATATAAGACCTTATCTTCAAACTAAATTGCCATTGAAAAGTGAGCCCATAAGCCTTCTACTGTATTATGTCATATTTATTAGTAATCATAACGTAGAGAATTGTTTGTTTTTTCTCTCCATTATGTCGTACAATCTAAACACTAGCCACTTTACAATATTTTCTGCCTTACACAAAGGATTGATTCTTCCAACAGAGACGTTCGACCTTTAGCAATTTATAACGGCCATCTTGTTGAAGCAACATTTATCAAATTGGTTGGCATTTACTCAGTCCAATTTGTCAAATTACGTATTTTGGGTTCTAGAGCAGTTGGCAACTGCCAACTATCAAACCATAGCAGCCATGACTTATATTTGATATTGGCACCAATACGCCTTCTATGCACACACATGTTATTTTAATTCAATTTAAAATTTGGATGCTCTTAAAAAATACCCTATATTTTGAAATGATAGAAAAAAAAACTTTGCTAGACATAAACCTTTTTCTGGTATGAGGTTAACTAAGCTTTAATCTAGCAACTAACGTGTTGGCTTATTGAACGTAACGCCTCGGTTCAAGTCCCAACTCAGCCATTTGCAAAACACAACGAAGTATGAAAAAATATTTCTTCGGCGACTGTCTCTCAGCAGATTTCTGGCAAAAACTTTGAATGTAAATAAAATTTTCACAAAACGATTTCTCAAAAATCTTTTGTTCTCAGTCGAGTGTAATTGTAGGTCCCACCACTCTTATAAAATTAACACATACAACATAGTAAGTAGTGTGAGAAGCTAGGTCGTAATCCATTCTACCCAGCCAGAATTTTTGAAAATTTTTAATCAAATTCGAGTCTTTTTTAATTCTTTTGCTCGATTAAAAAGCTCAAATATGCGCTCATTTACTGATCATAAAAGACTCTTTCATCAGGAGAAAAAAATGACTACGAGCGACTCTTCTTAAAAAGTAACTTATGAGTCGTTTTCTATATTAGTTTAAAGTAATTTTCGACCCTTTTTCTAGTAGCTTTATAATCATTTTCAAATCAATTTCTGATAATTTATTAGTCTTATTTACCTTTGTTTATGATTCATTTTCGAGTCGTCTTTCAGCTATCGTTTATGCGATATGAGTCTTTTATGAGTAATGTATCAGTATGTTTAGGAGTACTTTTATTGTCATTTATCAGTAACTTTTTTATTAACTTGGACTCGTTTTTAGGTCATTTCTGATTTATATTTGAGTCATTTATTACTCGTATTTATATTTGTATTTTACTCTCTTCAAGTGTTTATTAGGTTTTCTGAGTCTACGTTTACATGAACATTAAGTAACAAATAAAGAATACATGTTTCGTGATGTTTGTACATCAGACATCAAAGTTTATTTAAAGAAATATTTTTTTTTTTCGTTAAAAAAACAAAACAAAATTTTTTTTTTTTAAAAAATTGTACTTTATTTCGTAGCCATCTTTTATCTGCTCAAATCTGCAGAATCTGTTTTTGATTAGGCCTTTTTCAATCTTCAGTATAACTAGAATATGATAGTAAATAATGGAAATAATATTCACATTTTAAACGTCTAGATGATTAATTTACGATTGCAATACAATTTTTTATTATATTTTAAATCGAACTCATTTCACTTATTGGCGCGAATCATTTTTGAGTCCATTTTTAATCGCGTAACTGACTAATACGTTTTTGATCGCCAAAAGAACTCTAAAAAGACTCAGCAAGGTGAGTTTTATAAAAACAATCTTCCAAATGCTAGCTGGGTAAAGGCTTGTAGCTACCAATTATGTATGTATGTATGTTCTTTGAGGCTCTTTTATGCTAAGAAAGCTGAAATTTCAGGATCTGTTATTTGAATTCCTCGTTAACAAATAACCGCCGCTCAAGGATAAAATTAACACCAACAACATGTATGAGAAGCCAGAACATAGTCCTTAAGCAAGATTGTAACAGCTAATAATGTAAATACAATGAATTTTAATCGTGTTGCTACAGAAACACCTATCTACATACTTAATTGGCCATTACAACCCTTCAGTCAGGATCACGGCCAGTCAGGTTCTTACATCAATCATGGTGTGTGCGTTAATTTTATACGTGAGTGGTGGGACCTACAGTTTAGCGCCGATTCCGAACAACAGATTTTTGAGAAATTTTTTTCATGGCAGATTTATTTACTCTCAGAGTTTTTGCCAGAAATCTGCTGAGAGGAAATCGCCTAACAAACATATTTTTTTATTTCGTTTTGCTCCCTAACCTGGGATACGAACCCTGGCTTTACGTATAATACGGCAACGCACTACGTAATAGACTACGCCGACTTCAAGTTAAACGCAATGTTTCTAATGTGGATAGAAAGAAGTCTAAAGTTTTTAAAATGAAACTTCCGCAGATCAGGGCGCAGTATTTTACTTTCAAATGTTCTAAGTACTCCAATTATGTAGGTTAGGTTAGGTGATGTCCCCTTTTAAAAGTAGAGCTCCCACTTAAGTCAGCATTTAGGCTCATTGTGATACCATAATTAATTTCACCCGGTAATCAACCACTCCCTAGAAACAACTAAACAAGAAAGTGATCAACAGGTGGTTAAGTACAGTAGAAAACATTCGCTAGGTGGTAATAACGCTACTAAATTATAATGATACGGCATTATAGGCTACTGCAAGAAAGGGGTAGTCGTGAAATGACAGTGAGCAGACTAAATCCATCTCCTCCTCTTTTAGCACGAAAAAACTAGACATTAAATAAGAAATCTATGCAATAGAGAAATAAAATGTACCGCAGTTTCGTGAAGTGTTATTTTATCAGATAACAGCTACATACTCGATAAAACTAGAGACCTATACAGTCTTAAGTTCGAAATGCAATATACAGGGTGGCCGATATGTATTACAACCAACTTCAGGTTGCGATCATTTATAAACCGCTCGTCTGACAGCTGACAGATTTATTCCAGTGACAGTTCATTTTGTTATTTACAAGCTTACAAAAGCATTTTGATCTATTGCACTCACAAAACAAAGTTATTCGTGATGGAATTCAAGCGTGATAGCTTTATAATTGGCTGAAAAACCACAGGAAGCTATCGTTCGAGCCGTCGTTACAGTGATACTGGCAGTGTTGCATCGTGTCCAAAAAGAAGACGAAAAAAACAGTAACAACACCAGAAATCATCCGAAAAGTGAAGGCCAGATTTGATCGAAATTCACGCCGCAGTGGTAGAAAAATTGCTCATCAGCTGAAAAGATCGCGAGAACGAATGCAACACATATTGAAAAATGAGCTTGAACTAAAGCCATTGAAGTTCCAAAAAGTGCAAGTACTCATCGATGGACAAAAAAAAGTTAGGCTGGCAAGATCCAAGGATCACTTGCACGATAGTGGCTAGTTACCGAATATGGTTTTCTCCTATGAGAAACCATTCTAAACTGAGCAGTTTGTGAACGAACAAAATGATCAGGTTTTTACTTGCCAAAGGGGTTAGCTGAAAACTTAAACCTGTATTGGCCACCAGAACTCAAGCGCCACCGATGGAAATGGTGTGGGCTGTCGTAACGGCTCGTATTTATCGCTGGTGGTATCAAAATAAATGCCGAATATTATAGGGAAAATGTATTAAAGACAGTATTAAAGCCCTGGCAGCCAAACATTTCGGCTGCAGACCATGGACATTTCAACAGGACTCAGCACCACCGCACTTAACACGCGTTAACCAAGAATCGCTTAAATAGGATGTTCTTCACTTCCGGATCTCAATCCATTGAACTTTTGCGCCTGAGGCATTTTGGAGAAGGCTCTCACAAAAAAATAACCAAAGTGTTGATCATCTCGAGACGACGCTTAGCCAGGAATGGGCCAAAATACTGCAGAGCCACTTTCGTGCAGTCTGTGATGGCTTTGTCGGCCGTTTGAAGGCCATAATTCGTACCAAAAGTGGCCAATTCGAACAAATCTAAACTGATTCTATAATTAGAAGTTATTTCCAACATATTTTGCTTTTGAACAATAAAATTACAAAAATATGGCGCTTTACTTTGTTGCAGTATATATCAGCCAGCCGTACTCACAAGTCTTGTGGATATTGTCCCACGAGCCCATAAAATTCTTAGAAATAGTCTTCTTCGATTATATGCAAAACCGATGAAAAATTCTTAAAGCCTCATTGGTAAAGAAAAACCGTACGTACTTTAATAACAGCCGAAATGCTAAACAAAACTTGAAAAGAAAAATATTTTTTGCCCACCCCAATGTTCTTAAATAAACAAATGTTTGGGTTAAGCTTGTTCTATTCCTCGCTCATTTGTTATCCTTTTTGGTTATTGTTTTGTCTT
Source organism: Sarcophaga peregrina (assembly GCA_014635995.1). Classification (NCBI taxonomy): domain Eukaryota; kingdom Metazoa; phylum Arthropoda; class Insecta; order Diptera; family Sarcophagidae; genus Sarcophaga; species Sarcophaga peregrina. Next base: position 57,634,022 of record CM025790.1, on the reverse strand, counting down.
TCAATTTGCAGAAAAAAAAACAAATTTTTTCTTGGTCAAACAAAAAACGGCAATACAAACAGTACGTGCCAGTGGCATTTTTTTCCTACAAAAAAGCAAAAAAAAAAACGAAAACGAAATCTAGTTACTGCCACAAAAACATTTATTTTATGGATCATAACGTTAATGCTGTACGCTAAACATCGAACATTTTTTGTTTTTTTTTTTGCATTAACAGGATGGCCGTGGTTTTATTTCCTGCGCCAAAAAAAAACAAAAAAAAAATCGCACATAAACATTCACCATTATGGGGTATTAGCAAGCCATGAGTGGGCAATTCCAAAAAGAAACATTTGAGAGAGGGAGAGTCAAATGTAATGGAATTGCTGGTTCGCTGTTTGCGTTTTGTTCGTTGTTGTACTCAACGCTGTTAAATAACATTGTGGTTTCCTGCCGTCATTTGTATGAATCTGTACTCATTTAGCAAACAGATACACAGTTCCACAAAGAACTAAGGAAACACAGATAAATCACGACAATCCAAGTCATGTCAATGAATTTTTTTTTTCTTTCTTTTTTCAAGAAAAATGTTGTATTTATACAGGCACAGATTTAGAGGAGATGGGAAATTTTTCAGAAAATGTTCTCACCAGTATTTAATCAACTCTCTTGCAGATTTTTTTTTACGCCGATGAGGGGCGAATGCACCTAAGCCCACCATAGAGGAAGCCGTCAAGTCCTCCGTATGTGGGGCCTTCACACACTAATTCCCCCCCTCGCCCCGTGGACCGTTGTATCCACTTCACAACTACGGTGGTATTACTTCGGAGTGGAATCATATCCGCGTTCGGATTGCGTATTGATGGTTGAGGAGACTTCTAAGTGTCTCCACTATTCCTTTCGTCCAAGTTCCCGAATGGGATTTCGTTTGACACGTGACCTAGTGTCATCTATGCCGGCATGCCTACATGATCTGCAGTCTTCAGATCTCTCTTCTTCAGTCTCAGAATGCGCTCTACGTAATTAGCCACTGACTACTCGACATCATAACTCCGACAATGTTAGCGGTCGTGATCGTTCTAATCGTTGACATCAGTACAGAGCGAGAGCTTTGTCAGTGTGCACATTCGAACACAGTGTGTTCCGCATCATCAATTACTTCCCCTTCCTCGTACAGACCGTAAGGGGAGTCGGTCTTGCCCATACTGTGCAGATATCCGTGACCCCATAGCATCTGCGTAACATAGAAATTTACGGAATAAGTCTCGCCGTCCGCCTTCCTTTATCTTCATTGTTCCATTGAAGTGGCCGGCTATGTGTATTACAGCCGATTTCGCCTTATAAATCTCAATCCGCTCTACTGCCAGCAGATTCACTGGGATTGTACCTGCTATTACAAGTACGGCTGGGGCGGACACTGTACGATATGCCGACGTGATAGGCAGTGCAGCCGTCCTCTGTACCGATAGCAGTGAGTTTGCCCGCTTCTTAACCTTTAGCGTTTTGGCGCAAATTTCGCTCCCATAAAGCATAATGCTGCTTCCAACTTCCATCAGGAGTCTCCGTCTCGCCGGTAGCGGACCTCCAATATTCGCCATTTATCTGCTGAGCTGTCCAACGATCTTCCGGGCTTTGTCAGTTGAGTACTGAGTCTGATCCCAGGTATCTTACCGAGCTCTTGGTCTTAATCAGCTCGTTTCCAATACTCATGTCCACCTGCAAGAGGTTATGGCGACCAGTGATCAGCAGTAATTCAGAAATTTTATGCGTGGCCAGGTCTAGGCTGTGGGAATCCAACCATGTTTTCGTTCTTGGCAATGACACGTCTCAGTTTTCGCTGCACCTCCTCAGCATTTTTGGCCGTGATAACGGCTGCAATGCCATCTGCATATCCAACCAAAAAAGTTCCATCTGGCATATCCTCTCTTAGAATTTCATCGTAATTAACGTTCCATAGGTCGAAGCCGAGGATATATCGTTGTGTCCTGTGCCTATCCTTGTCCTAATATTATACGTTTCATTCTTGGTCCCGAGCTTGTGTTATACACCAGCTGTCTGTTACTCTCTTGCAGACGACTTGGGTAGCGATTGATTGACTCTAAGTGAGTAGAAAATAGTGAGACCAGAAAATAATTTCCAGCCTTACTAGGACAAGCTTTCACCTGAAAATTTTTGAATGCAAAGCATTAACGCATTGTATGTTTTTATAAAGCTAACGTCAGGTGCCTATATAAATTTATCTCGTAGTTGGCTTGTTGAGTAAGGTTTCCTACTACGTGGTAACTTAATTTTTCATTTACTGAAAAAAGATGTCGATGTGAATATAACATCGTCGCCAATGAAATTAACATTGAAAAGTGTATAGCTTACCCGCAGCCTGCTCCCTTCAAATTGTTAAAGGAATCAGAGATCAGCAATAAGTATTCAAAATGATGAGTAGATTCGAGTCATACTTATAATTTCTGATACTTATACGCATTCATACTTATTTTATTTTGATACTCACACTACTCATATTCAAAGTTTGAAGTACTCGGCATACTCATACTAAACAATATGCATGACTCAAAATATACACGAAGCACAAAATAAGAATGATTCGCGTACAAACACCACATACTCATAAAAAGGTTGTGTAATTGCTTTCCTTTCTTCTTTGTTTGTACATGCAACAACAACTAAGACTGTAAATTTTGATGAATGATTCGAGTCACTCGAATCACTTATAAGTATTGTAAGTATTTTTCTAAATTTATGAATCAGAATGAGTAGGCGTATGAACAACATATTCGAATGTTGTGATGTCAACGTTGTACTCATAGTCATTGCAACCTATACTTATAAGTCAATGTTGAACTGAGTACGAATGAATCAGAGTAGTTGAATTTCAATACTGTTGAATCACTTATACTCAAAACTGCATGAGTACTTATGAGTAGCGAAAAGGTTTATTGCTGATCTCTGGTACGTATACAACGTTATTATACTGACAAGACGAAAAAATTGATCAAACTTAAATGATATTAAAGATCGCTGCGCTGCCAATGAGAGAAAATGGCCTAACCTGTACTCTTTAGTCAAAAATTAAAAATTCGTTCGTTTAGATGATTTAAATCTGAAATTCTTTTCCAAGAAGCTCTCTTAACTGAATAATAGATTGGAAAATTCATTCAGTTAGCCTGCAATAACTAAATACTATTTAGAGAGATATTTATGCCCAAGGAAGGCGTGCTAATGTAAGATACTATGCTAGGAATATAATGCAGAACCATTTGAAAACACTTTTATATAGTATAACACGCATAACATGCAATTGTTATGCATGCAGACTAGTAAACCAGAGACTTAGATTTACATGAATACAGAAACACTTACATAAACGGAAAGTCCTAACTTAAAGCATCGTCTTAGGATATTATGGAACGACTGTATAACATGGGCATGAAGTGACTTCAATTTTGGAGTACATTTCTCCAATACCACCAAAGCGAATTTTAAAACGACAACAATGAAGTTTAAAATAGTTTCGTTGAAGCGTAAAAAGTTTCGAAGGACTGCAAAACCATGTATTATCATTAGCCAACTTAAAAGTACTGATTTTACCCTCTTGAGATGTAGATAAGGGGCATAAACATTTCTGAATTCTTTCATTTGCATCTCAAGTTCTTGTCTCACAACAGGTGAAGCTGTTAAAATTCCCTCCATTCTTAATGTCCTAGCATGACTGAAAACCTACATACTTTACATTGCGGTCTGTCTTTATTTTCTCATCTAAATATTCACGATTTAGGAGATACATGCACGTAAATATTTCTCAATTTAAGAAAAAAAGATTCTTAAAGTTGTACAGGTTTGGGCGGTAAAGTAAGGAGGCTCTAATCGATGGTATCAAGAACTTTCAGGACGTCCAATAGTTAAGGAAAACCAATTAATTTCTATTAATATTAGCATAATAGACGTACTAAACTAGTATTGATTCGTCGCTGAATAATCCTTCAAACCCTTCTACGTAATTGGTCATATAAGAACTAGCTTCTCACACCATTTATGTAGTGTACGCTAATGTTATACATGAGTGGCAGGACTTACAGTTTAAAGTCGACTCTGAACGACAGATTTTTTGAGAAACTTTTCATGACAATTTTTTATTTACTTTCAGAGTTTTTGCCAAAATACTGCTGAGGGAATGTTTTGTTTTTTTTGTGCTGTTTGGAATGGTCTGAACTGTGGTCTCACAATACACTACCTACTAGACTATGATGACTTTTTCTGGCAAAAGCATCCATTGACTCGAACCCAAGCAGAATTCTAACGAAGATATCAACATTCAGTTGTGCCGAGTCCTACAGTTTAAAGTCAACTGCGAACTACAGATTTTTGGGAAATTTTGCATGTCAATTTTTTATTTACTCTCAGAGTTTTTGCCAGTAATCTACTGAGATGAAATCCCCGAAGAAATACTTTTTGTATTTTATTTTGAATGTCTAGGTTGGAGCGCGAATCCTGACTTTACATCTAAAATATGCCAACACACTACCTACTAGACTACATACATAACTAGTCATTAGAACCCATCAGTCAGGATTATTGACCTAGTTTCTCACACCAATTATGTTGTGTGTGTTCTTTTTATACATGAGTAGCGGGACCTACAGTTTAAAGTCGACTCCGAACGACAGATTTTATGAGAAACTTTTTATGGCTATTTAATTTACTCTCAGAGTTTTTGCCAGAAATCTGCTGAGAGAAAATCGCCGAAAAAATACTTTTTGTATTTTGTTATGATGTCTGGCCTGGGACTCGAACCCTGGCATTTACGTCTAATAAGCCAACACACTACCTACTAGACCAGGGGGAATTCATGACTACGGCGACTTCAATATTCAAAAATATTTAGTCCCGGATTTTAATCGAACTCATCTGATTTCGTGAGCCCCAATATTCTGCATCATACATAATTGGTCATTACAATCCTTCAGTCAGGATTATTGACTTAGTTTCTCTCACCGCTTAAGTTGTGTTTGTTAATTTAATACATAAGTGGGGATCTACAGTTTTCAAAAGTCGACTCCGATCGTCAAATTTTTTTTTTTTTTGTCTTTGTATTTTGTTTTCTGATGTCTGGCCTGGAACTCGAATCATGGCTTTACGCCTAATAAGCCAACACACTATCTACTAGACTACGGCGACTTCCACATCTCATAATCAAAATATCAAAAACATTGGCAAAATATTTCCCTCTGGAGAAATTTTTAGATCATTGTTATCAATCAAGTGCTTGACGCATGTCATCAATTTCTTCTCAATGATTTATGCTTACAATGCCTACGATTTATGCTTACCTTTGCCACTGCCTCTGATAATGTCATAAATTCGAATGCAACAGCAAACTTATAATAATACAAGCAACTCAATACGTGCACAAATATTGAAAAATACAAAAACAAAAAGAAAACAGTTAAACGAAATTGCGTGCATTACAAAAACATACAACAAGGGCAAGTTCTACTGATTCCATATCCCCCAAAAGAAGAACACAAAATCAACACAGAATTCTGTAACTGCAATGTAAACACAAAAACTTAAATACACAACGAAAATATCACAGCAGACTGTGGTGAAATTACAAACATACACGTAAGCCATCTGTACAACGTATTCACTTACAACTCTCCACCATGATCCACAGACAGAGGGTATATGAAACAAAACTTTATGAATTGTTGCTAAAAGCTTAATATCTTGTGTACAAGCATTTTGTCCATAGAAGAGACTAAAAACATACCGAACAACATCTATGACACATACATACATACATACGTACACACACATAAATCGAAAAGAATGTAAAAAATAAAGGATTTTGTTTCGTTATTACTTTTAAGTGAAGGAATTTTTTGTATTGATTTTGCAACAAGTGCTGCGAAAACTGAGAAGAATGAAAGAGAGTAACGAATATGCATAGAAAAGATGGTCTTTAAGGGAACTACATATAAATTTGGTATCATATGAAAGGTCTTTATAATGAGCTTTCAATAGGTTATCAGAAATTTAAAAAAAAAAATAGAAAATTTAAAAATTTTGAAAATTTCGGACAAAATTTTTATTTTTTTTTAATTTTTTCATAGAGTTTACTTAACTAAATTGTTGAAATTTTTTGATTATAAAGACCATGGAATTTAACCAAAATGGTTCTTTCCATTTTTCAAAATTCAGTCTAGTTCAATTTTTATTAAAATTTTTTTTAACCTACTTTCTTCTCTATCTGACAACCTCTGTTAACTCAATTCATATAGGTAATGGACATCAAAATAACGGAATATTAAGGAATAACAAGAAAATTACATTATAGCGGGGTCTCTCGCAAGTGTTCCGTTTAATATTTAAAATTAAAACATTCGTTGCATAATAAATAAAAGTAAAAAATATAAAAAGCTTATAAATATTATGTATTTTAATGCCATGATCATATTCATAATTGCGGTTAACATAGGTTGCCAAATAGGAAGAAAGTAGCTTAATTGTATTTTAAATAAAATTGAGAAACTAGTATTGAAGTTTTCAAAAAACGGGAATTTGGCATACCCTTTTATGTCCAGAAATTTCTAACATTTTTGTTCATGTGAACTAACAAATATAAAACAAAATAAACCATGATAGAGCATTAATGTGGATTATTAATTTTTTTTTTTTTAGTGATAACTGAACAGCTGCTGATAAAGTCAGGACGAAAACTTAAGTAGTTCTTTCAGGAATATATCAAAGAAGGACAAAGCCATATTAGTAAACATAGGCACTTGTTCTTTGAGTTAATCGAAATTTAAGGACGATCTGAGAAAACGAAGTCTTAGAATATAAATTAAATTTAGTGGGAACATCGCAAAATATTTGGCAATAAAAGCAAACGCTTTTAAAGGGAGAGATTTAATGGCAGTTGTAGGTATCTTCTTAGTGATTAAGGAATTTCAGAGTAGTTTCACAACAAATGAAATTATATAAAAAGCAAATTTCTACAAACCAATTAACACAAATTAAACTTTCAATATAAAAGATCGAGGACTCTGTAGTTCTCATAATAGAAATAAAAAATCATACTAATGTTGATAAGTTAGATCAGCAATAAGTATTAAAAATGATGAATAGATTCGATTCACACTTTTATTTTCAGATACATATACGCATTCATACTTATTTTATTATCATACTCACATTACTTATATTCAAAGTTTAAAATACTCATCGTAGTCATACATGCGTATTGTTAGTATGATGTTGTTGATTTCAACTCGCCTTCACTTCGCATATACACGAAGCACAATATAAATATGATTCACAAGAAGATTGTGTGTTTGCTTTGCTTGTTGTCTTTGACTTTGCTTTCTTCTTTGCCTGTACACGCAACAACACCTAAGACTGTAAATTTTGATGAATGATTCGAGTCACTCGAATCACTTATACAAAGTATTGTAAGTATTTTTGCAAATTTATGAATCTGAATGAGTAGACGTATGAGTCAAACATATTTCGAATGTTGTGAGGTTGATGTTAACATTGTACTCATACTCATTGTTACTTATACTTATAAATCAATGTTGTACTGAGTACGAGTGAATCAGAATAGTTGAATTTCTCATACTCAAAACTGCATGAGTACTTATGAGTAGTGAAAAGACGGATTAATTGCTGATCTCTGATAACCACTCTGTTCACAGGGCACTTTAAACTCAAAAAACCTTTACTTAGAAAGACGGTTAGTCTCCAGCCCAACATGTAGATTCTATGACGATAAGAATGAATCAGCAGAACTCATCCTTGAAACCTGTAATGCATTAACGAATCATAGAGGCGATCACCTGGGTGTATAACAAAATCGACAGTGTTGACAACAAGGAACATCCAGCAATAGGCTTAGAAAATACATTATAGTGATACCCTATTTGTCATGAGGATAGTACACTTTTCTTCCCCACTTTCAAATTGCATCACATACAGTAACTATACAAAACTAAATTTGTTTCTTGTGTTCATCGGAACTTAATATTTTAATTAATTTTTTCTACGTGCTTAGTTGGATTTGATTTGATAATTTGATTTGATGCAAATTATGAAATACTTCTTTAAAAGTAAATATTTCAAATGCATGGCAGGTAATGTCTTAAATAAATGAACAGGAAATTGTTGAACAGAAACACTAATCAACTTAAATCGATCCAAACAATCATTACAAGAGTCATTAATCAAATAATTGAAATCATTATAACTCGTATAACAAAATTATTATTTTCATTTCCGTTCAATTTAAATATTTAAATCGAGAGAAATCCAAATGAGTATTAGAAGAACAAAAATGAGAAACTTGTATTGGTGGGTGGTGATTTAAAACGGAACAACACATATGAACATACATAAACAAATCTATTTGAAAACACATCACGTAAATGTTGTATTTATTCCCATAATATTTATTACTCTCTCTTAAACACTACTCTCTCTCTCATTCCATTCCACCCTCTTAATGTTTGTAATTAAATATTAAGTAAACAAAGGTTACTCGCTCATACCATACAAGAAAACACACATAAGCGTACTGCACTTATGTATATCAATGCTATATCGGAGATGGGAGTTATTAATTTATATCGGAAGTGGGATTTACTAATTGCATTCGATATAATCAACAATTACTCGTTATTCCCTTACTAATAGGCAATGAAATATTAAAAATTGTAATGATAAATTAATTTGTAATAACATTTATAATGAATTCCCCAGATGGAAAAATTTAAGCCTTTAAGGACCACAGAGATGCATAGGTGATAAACCAGAAATTCAAAAAATTTCAATAACCAAAAACGAGTCGTACTTGATTTTCCAGCCGATAGCACGTGTATTCGAATAGTCATTCTTTATAGGTACATAGCAGAGATCAGCAATGAATCGTTTTTCCGCTACTCATAAGCACTCATGCAATTTTGAATATGAGTGAATCAACAGAATTGAAATTCAACTACTCTGATTCATTCGTACTCGCTACAACATTGATTTATAAGTACATATAGGTTACAATGACTATGAGTACAACGTTGACAGCAAACTTCACAACATTCGAAATATGTTTGATTCATACACCTACTCATTCTGATTCAAAAATTTTGAAAAATACTTATAAGTGACTCGAGTGACTTGAATCATTCATCAAAATTTACAGCCTTTTTTGTTGTTGCATATACAAACAAAGAAGAAAGGAAAGACAAAGACAACAAGCAAAGTATACACACAATCTTCTTGTGAGTATAGTAGTGTTCGTACGTGAATCATACTTATTTTGGGCTTCGTGTAAATGTTAAGTAGAGACGAGTCAAAGTCAATATCATCATGCGTATTGTTAAATATGAATACGATGAGTAGTTTCAACTTTGAGTGTGAGTAGCATGAGTATGATATTAAAATAAGTATGTATGCGTATAAGTATCTGAAATTATTAGTATGAATTGAATCTACTCATCGTTTTGAATACTGGTTGCTGATCTCTGATATATAGCCGCTTGAAGGTGACAGTTTTTATTTTATTATTAATCTTACTGAATAATTAATTTTAACCATGAAGGGCCTTTGTGGATTAATGGATACGTATACAACCGAGATTATCGAATTTCAGACAATAACAGTGACAATACATTTTGAAAAAGTTAATAATTGGTGCGAATTTTAGGCTGGCAACGTCATCAGTGTATATATCTTTGAAGACGACGTTGATCAAGACATCACTATCTAGATGAGCACAATATATGGATGATTACCAACATATTTTGGCCTGAATTAGGTGGACGAGTTACCAAAGGCAAGCAATTTCAATAGGACTGTACTACTCGCTACACGGCTCATGTCGCATCGAATATTTTGAACACGCGATTAAGGCCGTGGTTATCTCAACGAAGATGTAGTCACATCGTCACCATGATCGTACGGTTCGATCTATTGCACTTTTTCTTACGGTGGTAGGCCACATATAGTATGTCATCGATTGAATTCAACGTGATTTACTCGGCAGAGTTAATAGAAAATTTAACAATTTAATGACATCAATAGTCGCCATAGTCAAGTACATAGTATGTTGGTTTATTAAACGTGAGACCACGGTACAAACACTGTCATGGTGTTTCCAATAAAGAGAAATATTAAAAAAATAATTCTTCGCAACTGCCTCTCAGAAGACTTCAGGCAAAAACTCTGAGAGTAAATGAAATTGTTAGGAAAAAGTTTATCAAGAATTCTGTAATTCGGATTAGGCTTGAAACTATAGTTTTCGCTACTCATGTTAAAAATTATAACACACAACATAAGTGGTGTGACAAACTAGGTCGTAATCCTGAATAAATGGTTGTAATGGTCATTTATGCATATAAGTAAGCAATAAGTTAACGTTGCCTGGTCTTCAGGGTTCAAGAACAAACCGACATTCAAAATGAACAGAATCAAATGGATAAAATACCAAATTATTGTGATGGCAACAGTGAGGCAATAATAAGCAAAAATAACAAACAGAGAACAACAAAATATACATAACAAACGGTACATCAGGTGTGTATATAATGGCAGAAATAGAACCTATCAAAAATCAAAATTTTCATTGATAACCCCTACACACAAATATTTTTTTTTTTATTTAACTTTAAAGATGGGAAACGCTTAAGCTTCCAAATTTTTTTAATATTCATCAATTTTTCAAATTTTCTACCAAACAAATTCAAAATAAATTGTAAAATTCTAATAAAAAAAAAGAACATTGTGATTTTATCCAACCCTGACACTTGTACCTAAAAGTAAACCTAATAGCCACAAAATGTTGAGTGCGGTTAAAGTATAATATCGAGCCAGTATCTGCATTTAACCTCATGCCACCACACATGTTTAACCACCTGTGCTGTGCAAACAAATACAAGAACACACTTTTGAAAATTGATTCAGAAAATACGAGGGTTTTCATGTTGGGTACAAGAATTATGGGTTAGTTTTCATTGCCCACCCCCAGTATAAATTAGAAATTAGATTTTGTGCCATTTGTATGGCCTGCATCTTGCAATAAGGCAAATTCACAAATTGATAGCATCAGAGATCAATTTTAAGGTGTTTAAATTATATTTCTAGTTACAGGATACATGATTGAAAAGATCCTCGTAGTTAAACTATTGTAGTAAAATCAGGACTAATATTTACATCTGATTTGATGTGGACAAATAGAGGACAAAGGGCCATATGGGCCACCTAGTGAACCCGTGAATAATTTCACAACCAATTCAATTTAAATCTAATCTCGTAGAAGCCCATCAGCCAAACTGATTACCAAAAAAATAAATTTTATGTACCATCTACTGCTTATAATGACCAATTGATATGAATCATTAGAGAGCATTAGCACAACCAGCAGCATCAATGCCCGCAAAATATAAATGCCTTTACAATTACAATTTATTCAAAATGAATTTTTTTTTTTTGTTTTTGTGAAAATACTCTTCCTTGGTTTTTCTCATTTGCAATTCAGTGTCTCATTTGAATTTATTTTCCATTCCTTTTTTCCTTTTTAAATGACGTTTTAATTGTTTTAAAACGAAATGGAGAAAACCTAGCAACACATGGCCAGCCATTTAAATGGCAATTTAAGCACAAAAAACTTTTCTTTTTCTCTCTCTCTTATCGTATAACCTCTAACCGAAAAGGTTACAAAAAAATTTTTATGAGAAAATAATTCATTTAAAATACAGAAATAAACTGTGATGCGGTTTTAATAAATAAAAGAAAAGATTTATAAAAAACAAATTCCCAAATGCATATAAATTTTTAAAAATATTTACTATTCCTTGTAAAGTTAATATATTTGGAATCCCGGCTTTAAATTGTGTAAATTTACAGAAAATTTCATAGAGCTCTCCACAATTTTACGGCCTGTTAAGCGAGCAATTTCTGATATTAAATTTTTCGATTTAAAACCATCAACAAAACAGACCATACCATACCATACCATACCATACCATACCATACCATACCATGCCATACCATACCATATCACACCATACCATACCATACCATATCATACCATACCATACCATACCATACCATACCATACCATACCATACCATACCATACCATACCATACCATACCATACCATACCATACCATACCATACCATACCATACCATACCATACCATACCATACCATACCATACCATACCATACCATACCATACCATACCATACCATACCATACCATACCATACCATACCATACCATACCATACCATACCATACCATACGTAGCTTGAAGTACATATACGCCAAAGTTCCAATGTGTCCTCTTTCACAACATGATGTACTTGTATCTCTTCTTATATGCCTACAAATTGCAGCTCATAAAAGAGGTAAAATCCATTGCTTACGTCATGGACTCATATGAAGATAGCATATTGACGTATGTCCTAGATTCCAACCCCAGATCAGACATAAAACGAAATGTAAAAAAAAAAATATTTCTTCGGCGACTTCCTCTCAGCAGATTTCTGGCAAAAACTCTGAAAGCAAATAAAATTGCCATGAAAAGGTGTTCAGAAGCCTTTCGTTCAGGCTCTACTTTAGACTGTAGATCTCGTCCCTCATATATAAAATTAACGCACACAACATAGATACATACATAATTGGCTATTACAACCCTTCAGTCAGGATTACGACCTAGCTTCTCACACCACTTATGTTGGATGCGTTAATTTTATACATGAGTGGCGGGACCTACAGTTTAAAGTCGACTCCGAACGACAGATTCTTGAGAAGCTTTTCATGGCAATTTTTACTCTCAGAGTCTTTGCCAGAAATCTGCTGAGAGGAAGTCGCCGAAGAAATATTTTTTCGTTTTGATGTCTGACCTGGGATACGAACCCGGGCCTTTTGTCTAATAAGCCAACACACTACCCACTAGACCACGGCGACTTCCACCCAACATAGGTGGTGTGAAAAACTAGGACGTAATGCTTACTGAAGAGTTGTGATGAGCAATTATATACAGTACTCCCAGCTTATTTCAACCAGCACTTTTAAAAAAACTTAAGTTCGTATAATTTCAAAACGAAACAAGAAATTAAAAAAATTTGAATAAGAGTTTATACTGGGTCCGCCAAAAAACCTTTTATTTTTTGAAAATGCTTTAAAAAAAACTACTGAATATTTTCTCAAATTTCCTTTTTTATTTGAAAGTACAATCCTCCCGGTTAATAATGGAAAATAATTTCATACAAATGGCTGCCTCGGCTGACCATGCAGTAGCCTTACACGGTGGCATAAAAATCATATTTTCAGAAAAAGCTCATTTGTATTTTGGCATGTATGTAAATCAGCAAAATTGTCGCATTTGGGGTACAGAAAACCCCCACGCATAAATTGAAAAGCCGACGTACCCAAAACGAATCACTGTTTGGTGCGGATTTTGATCCAGAGACATAATTGGGCCATTTTTCTTCGAAAATGAGCAAGGAGTACGACAAGTTGAACGAATTTTTGTTCACAAAAATTAAAGAGGAGACTATTGGCAACATTTGGTTTCAATGTGCTACGTGCCACACAGCCGAAGCTACACTTGATGTATTACGCCCTGTTTTTGAAGAGCACATTATCAGCCGCAGAGCTGATGTTATTTGTCCTGCTCGAAGCTGCAATTTGACACCGTTGGACTATGCCATCAAAGATAAGTGTTACGCCGACAAGCCAAAGACAATTGACGCTTTAAAAGACAATATTCGTGAAGCTATTGGTGTAATACAGCTGCACACAATCAATAATGTCCTTAAAAATTAGAACAATCGTGTGGGTTACTGCATGGCCAACCGAGGCAGCCATTTGAATGAAATTATTTTCCATTATTAACCGGAAGGATTGTACTTTCTAATAAAAAAAGAAATTTGAGAAAATATTCAGTAGTCGTTTTTTTATAAAGCATTTTCAAAAAAAAAAGTTATTTGGCGGACCCTTTAGAATATGTTTAAAAATTAAGAAAAAAAAAAAAGATTTATTAAATGATTAATTAACTAACAGTTTTAATTTCAAAATTTAGTATGACCTTCTATTTGCTTAATTACAACGTTCAGCCTTTTTTGCATTGATTCCACTTCCTAGTGTTTTGGAGAGTTATTTTTGCCCATTCTTTTTCAGAGCTGCTATAAGATCATTCTTGTTCGAAAACTGGTGTTGACGGACGTTTTAATCAGAAATTGAGTGGAATAGTTTTTACTTGAAAGTTAATATCCTTTAATGATTAAAACATTAAAGTGTTAAATATCTCTTGGTAACAGAAGCCTATTAATGAACAATCAAAGTTTCCAAGTAATTTAAATACTTGGACAACTCCCTGCTCTGCTTATTTTATGTGTTTTGCTTAAGAAAATTTAATACAAATCATTTTTAAGTGTAGCAGCCTTGCAATTAACGGTAACAGTAAAATTAATAGCAACAACAAATGTTTCTTTCTTCTTCTTTTTCTCTTTCTTTCTTTTTCTTTTTCGTTTAGTGTTCTTACAATGAGAAAACTAATTCATTAAACTGAGTAAAAGTAAACAGAAAGTATTCATAAATCGAATACTCTTAGGGTAGCTACATAGAAAACAAATACTAACACTACTACACATACTAACGGTGTGAAGAAAAACAAAAAAATGAAAATGTTAAAAGAAAAACAAAAGAGAAATCAAATAAACAAAACAAATGAAAAAATCATTATTTCGAACTGCTGTTGTTAAGCTCTGTTATTAAGACATTAATGAACAAGACAGAGAGCAACAGAGTGAGAGAGAGAGAGTGAGGGAGAATGGACAGAAATATTTATAAGCGTAAAAACATTACAAAACAAAAATACTACTACACATCCATTTGCAATATTCCAACAGCCTACATCTACATACACATATAACCAACGACAGGGTACGTTGTTTATTTTTAATCCGCAAGTTTATGCGTGTAAATGTATTAGTGAAGGTAACTCAAGTAAACATTTCATTTCATTTATGCCATTGCAATGACATCCACAAGGTAAAGGCGAAGGCGAAGGCGTTTTTTGTTATTCTCTTGTTTCTTTATTTTTTATTTACAATATTTTGAATTTTTTTTTTCTTGTTTTTTTTATTTTTGCAATCCCCTTTACAAGTGCAGTTGACGTTTTTCCACTTTTGTTGTATGGCACAGCAAAAAAAGAGGAAAATCTTATTCACTATTGTATTGAAATACGGGTACATTTGTCATTCATTTTTATTACACTCGCTCACAAACACACACACACACACACACACAAAACAAAAGAAATTTTTTTTGTGTATGAGAGAATGCTTGTAAAGGGTGATTTTTTGCCTATAAACTTTTTGGAAACACTGGTTTAAACAGCTTACGCACGTTTCGTGTTTTGTGTCACTGTCAAACATCTTCAGTTTGGTCTATAATTTAACGAACAATGATTTGCAAATTGAATTTTATCATCAAAATGCTTGCTTTGTTAAGAAAGTTCATATCGCGCTCTTTTTCCATTCGATGGTCAGTTTAATCGACCCATTGAAGCAGCTATTCCGGCTATTGTGACTAAATTTTGCGCCAAATTTACATTAAACCACCAACAGTCTTACGTAGAGTGCGAATTGAAGAAAATATCGCAGCTATATCGGCCAGTGTTAATGGTGACCATCAATTATCGATTCATCGCCGTTGGCAGCAATTGGGCCTCTGTTACTAAACAAAGTGGAAAATTTTGCGGAAGGTTTTAGGTATGAAGCCTTTCAAAATACATCTGAAGCCAAACGTCGTATCGCAATGCAGACTTTTTGGTGAATGTGCTCTTGGAAAGTTGACCGAAGATCCAATTCTTTATCGAAAAATTGTGTTCAGCGATGAAATTCATTTTTGGCTTAATGGATACGTAAATTTTTTTTGTCCAAAATGCAAGATCTTGACTTGCATGAGATGTGGTTTCAACAAGACAGTCCCACATGGCACACAGCACGCATAACAATAGACTTATTGAGAGGTGAGTTCAGCGAACATTTTATTTCATGTTCGGGACTGGTCATTTGACCGCCGAGATCGTGCGATTTAACTCCTTTAGGCTATTTTTTGTGGTGCTATGTTAAAGCTTATGTCTATACAGACCAGCCCGCTTCAATTGACGCATTGGAAGACAACATTGAAGCATTTATTCATGACATACCGGTCGAAATGTTGGAACGAGTACGAAAAAGTTGAACGAAGCGGATGGACCATTTAAAGCGGAGTCGCGGTGAACATTTTCATGAAATAATCATCAAACATTGAATTATATGGACCGTACTATCAATTCAAATAAAGATTTCAAGCATTTTTCTGAAATTTATATGCTTTTTTTGAAAAATTTTCCTATGGCCCTTAAAAAATCACCCATTATAAGATATACTTTTAAAAATAAACCGTTTTTAAGCTATTGCAATGTCTATTAAGCGTTTTTTCTCGGTTGATAAAAATTTATGAAAATATCTTGGTTTTTTTTCATTTCGTTTAAAAGGACGAAAAAACGTTTGTATGCATTAGTAAATATGAGATTTTATAATGACAGATTTTTAAGAAACATTTCATGGTAATTTTGTTTATTCTCGCAGCTTTTGCTAGAAAACTGCTGAGCCTAAAGCGCCCAAAGAAATATTTTATCATATTTCCATTTGTTTCTTTGTCTAAGCCAACAATTTATCCCACATCAGATTAATCATTAGTGTAATATATATTGGCATCACTTGCTTATGCCATGTTTTTTTTTTATCAATGATGTATAAATCATTTAAAAAACACAAACAATTCTTCAGCTGCCATAGTCATTCCATATTGTTTCTCTTGGTCATGCAAATCATAATTTTTTGTTAAAGTCAACATTTATTAAAAGTTTTGTTAAGCCGATTTCTTGCAAAGAAAACTGTACGTACAAGCCTCAGAAAATTATACGGTGAGTACATGCCATAGATGAGCAAGGAGTATTCAAAACGATGAGAAGATTCGAGTCATACTAATAATTTCAGATACTTATACGCATTCATACTTATTTTAATATGATACTCATACTACTCATACTCAAAGTAAGCATACAATAAGCATGATGTTATTGACTTTGACTCGCCTCTACTTAATATTTACACGAAGCACAAAATAAGTATGAATCGCTTACGAACACAGCAATACTCACAAGAAGATTGTATGTATGCTTTGCTTTTTGTCTTTCCTTTCTTCTTTGTTTGTATATGCAACAACAAAAAAGGCTGTAAATTTTGATGTATGATTCGAGTTATTCGAATCTCTTTCAAGTATTATAAGTATTTTTCTTAATTTATGAATCACAATGAGTAGGCGTATGAATCAAACATATTTCGAATGTTGTTTGTTGAATGTTGATGTTAACGTTATACTCATACTCATTGTAACCTATACGTACTTATAAATCAATGTTGTACTGAGTACAAATGAATCAAAGTAGTTGAATTTCAATTCTGTTGATTCACTTATACTTAAAATTACATGAGTAACGAAAAAAACGATTCATTCCTAATCTTTGGTACATCCATAATTCGTTATTACAACCCATTTGTCAGAATTATGACCTAGCTTCTCACACCACTTATGTTGTGTATGTTAATTTTATACATGAGTGGCGGGAGCTATAATCTTAAGTCGACGGCGAACGACATATATTTGAGACCCTTTTCATGGCGATTTTGTTTACTCTCAGAGGTTTTGTCAGAAATTTGCTGAGTAGGTAGTCACCGAAGAAATATTTTCAATTTTCATTTTAATGTCTGACCGTCTAATAAGCCAACACACTTCCAACTAGACTACGATGTGTACGCTCTATCAAAAACGCAATATATCAAGTGGCTTGAAGCTTTTAGCATCAAACACAAGGACCATCTGAAACAGCCAAAAAATTTTAAAAGTAATGTGTCTTACAAGATTAAAACTCAGGGGATAGTCCCTGGAACTTGAAAAATATGGAAGGAGGACAGAGGGAGTAGTAGTAGTGTTAGTAGACATTTAATTTTAATATTTTTATATTATAAGTAACAGGAAAGGGGTTTGTAGGTAAGCAGCTCATTTTATGGATAGTTTGTCTAAAGAATTACTTCTGTCTGTAATGGAGAAGGCGATCCCTATGTTTCAATATATGATTTACAGGAACAAGAGCCCTTGCTGTAGCGGTAGAACAGTGAAACACTATCCACATTTAGACGTTGCACGAGCACCCTCTCCTGTATACAATCGAGAAGCCTCAATATAAACTGTTAAGCACCAGCCCATACGTTAGAATTGTATTCCATTCTCGCTCGGATATAAGTGATACAAATAGTAAGGATATCGGCTGAATATTGCTGTCCAACGAAAGAAGGGCATGAATATTCATTAGGCGCCTGACTCAAGCATCTTTTTGAAAGAGTTTGAAGAAATTTATTTTGCAGGTGTATAGACATTAATTGATTTATTTGAAGCCAGTATAGGAGGTAATTTTTACTATGACAACATTCAGACACATATTGTGATACTGGTCATAAAATTTTTGAGAAATCGCTAACGCTTCACTTTACAGAAGGATATCAAAAACTTTCTTGAACGTTTTTTGGTCTCAAAAGGTGAGTCCTGCATTTAACATTTGATTTCTTGTCACTTAAAGGTTAAAGATATTTTTGTAACTTCACATAAATGTTGACAGGCAATATAACAACCTACTCACGTTACGGTTGCATAAGGCAGTAAATTGCGGACTGTTGCAACCAAGAATCCCTACACTACTCGAAGAATGTTAACAGCTGCCTATGTCAACATTCATTCAAATATTCTAGTTGAGGTAAGAATTTACTTCCTTTTTAACCTTAAACCAAACCATGAACTGGGATCGTATAAGGTCATTGGCTGTGAACAAATATAATTAGGAGGTAGTCGTTTGCGGTTATATGATCCCAAGGGGATTTTTTGCATGGTCGTTACAACCCTGCAGTCAGAATTACGGTTTAGGTGTGACCTATAAGTGTGACTTACAGTTTAAAGTCGTCACCCAACCCCAGAGGACTGCGAAACGAAAGTAAATTATAATGATTATCTGTGCGAATCTAAAATGAATTTGTGTTTATTTGTTTGTGGGCTTGTTTGTTTGAAATTTATAGACGGCTAAACGGCTGGACCGATTTTCGTGAAATTTTAACAGTACATTCCTGTATGTCTGGAATGAACTATAGGCTTTATTTTATTTTAAAATTTCAAGTAGGCGAGCTTCCATGCCCACATACCCAATAGGTATTTAATAACGCATATCTTATAAACTGCGACAGCTAAAATCCTCAAATTTTGTATGGAAGACTTTGACGTATATAGGAACAAAATGGGTGGATTGGCTATAGTGGGCGTGTCACATCCCGTATAAAAATTATTAAATTAGTATATCTAAGAATGTATAACAGTTAGACTCCTAAAATTTTGCCGAGGCCACTTTAGTACCAAAATGAATATTTTAGACAAAACTGGACTGACTAGCAATAGGAGGCGTGATACCTCCCATATGAATATATGAATCTAAATATTTAAAAATGGCCGGACCTTCCTGTATGTCTAGAAGGAATTATAGGCTACTTTTTATTTTTAAATTTCAAATAGGCAAGGTGCCACGCCCACATACCCGATAAGTATTTAATGTGTCATATCTCATAAACTGCAACAGCTAGATTCCTCAAACAAAATGGGCAGACTTGCTGTAATGGGCGTGTCACCTCCTATAAAAATTAATATATCAAAGAAAATATAACACTTAGAGTCCTAAAATTTTGTCGAAGCCACTTTAATATTAATATGAATATTTCAGATAAAAATTCATTGACAAAGAAAAGGGGTGTGGTACTCCCATATGAATTAAATTTAAAACTTCTTATATCTAGGAAAACATTATAAAACAAATCATCAAATTGTACACGGGCAACACTGAAATTCATATGAATAGTTGGTGGAAAATTTGCCGTTGGTGGAAATATGATAGAAAAGTTCACGCACATGGAAAACTATTAGAGCTAGAATCTAGCCTGAACCTCTTTGACACACATATGAACATTTCGGGTAAGGGAAATAAATGGACTCTATTTTTATATGAATTTTTAGACAGAAAGTAAATACTAAACGTCATATATCTGCTAAACTATTGCAGCTAAAGTCATGTGTATTGCCTGTTTATTCCATTAACAGTAGACACAGACGATCGATGACACTAAACCTGACCTAAATTGAATAACTACCTACAGCATACAATTGTTACATGTGGTTATATAATAACGATCAAACCTTTGTGGTCGGGTCTAGAGCCTCCACATCTGAAGGAGAGATACTACAAAATATCACAACACGCTGCGTAGGCAAGAATCAACGTGAATGCACGTGTAAGAAAGAGAGAGGCGATCCGAGCATAAACATCTAGAACAGTGAGACAAAACTGATCAAACGATGATGCACGTCTGTAGACTACGAAAGGAACAAGGTTCGAGCATAATCGAGAGCTGTGGGACACCGATCAACGTGAACGTGTGAAGAGAAGACTACGAGTATATCATTAGAGTATTAACGATACGTATTAAACGAAACGATTCTGACAGCAAGTCAGAACTGATGAGACAATGATCAAGCATGTTCTAGAAGAGAGAGCTACAATTCAAAGCTGCGTAGACACTGATCAACGTGATGCACTGTAAAGAGAGAGGATACTCATAAAACATCTAATATCACGGATCAACTGATGCAAAAATCGTCCAATCAACACGATCAGACGATGGACATGGATAAAGCGATGTACGCCTAGAAGGAGAGGATACGAGCATCAACATCTAAGCAGCTGAGACACATCACGTTGCCAGTTCAGGAGAAACCCAACCTATCAACGTGATGAAACGCAGATCGATTACGCCTGAAGAAGACTTATTACATCAAGCTGACAGACACCAGGTGATGAGTGTGAGAGATACGAGCATCAATATCTAGAGCAGCTGAGACATCTGATCAACGTAATGCATGTCTTAAAGGAAAACGATCCCAATAATCAAGGTCAAGAACTGATAAGACAATGGATGAGCGCGATGTACGCCTACAAAGGAGGGAGACTACAAATATTAACATCTACAGCTGCATAGACAACAGATCAACGTAATGCATGTGTAGAACGAGAGCTGAGACACCAGATCAAAGTAATGCATGTCTTAAAGGAAAACAATCCCAATAATCAAGATCAAGAACTGATGAGAGGCTGGATCAACGCGATGTGCGCCTAGAAGGAGAGAAGATAGGAGCATCAAAATCTAGAGCTGCTGAGACACCTGATCAACGTGATGCACGTCTTAGAAGATACCGATCACAAACATCAAAACTGATGAGACGCCGGATCAACGCGATGCGCGCCTAGAAGGAGAGAGGCTACAAGCATCAACATCTAGGGCTGCCGAATGTACTATTAAAATTGCAAGGAAATTGATCCAGTCGTTTAGCCGCTTATGGATTTTAAACAAACAAATCCACAAGCAAATAAATATACATTCCTTTTTATATATATATAGATATCGGAAGGAGCAGCGAAGCACACCGGGTTTTAGCTAGTACAGTATAAAGAAGGACTTCATTCAGTTAAGCTAGGCTAATAAATTATCTCAGTTTTTATTTTGTGAAAGTTTTTAAGTCCTCATTACTTACCATGACAATAGAGGGTATTTTAGAAGAAAAGAATTTCATAATCTAACGTAAGTAAGGACATTGCCTAAGGATTTTTTTTTCTTCTTCTTCTTCATATAAAATATTTCTCACAGATAATTAACCTTTCAAAAAAACATGTTTAATAATAAAACCGAAAGAAATCATATTCAATTGCGCGTGGATTTCCTTGGTCGTACGATGGAATAGAAATTTTTCTTAATAAATTTGTCATTTTAAATGCAACACAGCCTAAAGCACTTTAAGTTGCATGAATATTTTATGATTTTCGTAATTCTCGTTACTCTGGCTATTCGAATGTCAGGGATGGAAATTTGCACAATTAAAAATAATAGAAAGAAGAATTTTTTTTCTATTTTTATTTTTACTTTTTTTTTAATGCAACTTAAACTGAAAATAATAACAGAAAGAGGCTCAAAAACATTTTTGTAAATGGGGGCGTTCAGAGCAAGTAGAATTATTCTTACATACCTTAACAAGGGGGCGGGGGGAAACATATTTCAGTTTTACGGGTGTATCTCTTCGCCCTTCTTCTCTTTGGTTGCCTTAACAGAAATTATAGTTTTAGTCTCTTTTTATCTTTCTTTTCTATTTTTTTTTTTCTTCAGTTATTATTCATATTTAGCTGTCCTTCAAAGGACAAACAGGCGTCATTGAGACTGAAATGAAAAGAGAGCAGAATACATATAAAAAAAATATGTTCTTGTCTTGTTGTCATTGTTATTGTTATTGTTGTATTTATGTAAAATGAAATAATAAAAATTTTTTTTTGGTAAAACAAGAGAACGGTAGTAGGATAAAAGAAACGAAAATATGATATTCGAATAGACATAAATTTCTAGTCATGATGTTTGATTGTTTATTGTTGATTGTAATATATAAAAATAAATGTGTGTCTGTTTGTTTGTTTGTTTATATGTATGTATGTTTGAAGGTTATAGACGAAACGGCTGAACCGATTTTCATGAAATTTTTACAGTATCTTAGTATCTTCCTGAAAGGAGTTATCGGCTACTTTTTATTTTAAAATTTCAAGTAGGTGATGTGCCACGCCCACATATACTACATTACCTACTATTGCAAGCTAATAACAAGATGGCATTTTGGAAAAATTATTAAAGAAAGATACCTCAAATTTTGTACAAATAACTACAGTTTCGATATAAATATTTGGGAACAAAATGAGCGAACTAGCAATAGTGGGTGTGGCACCTCCCATATAAAGTAAATACGAAAATCTGTACATTTGGAAAACTGTAACAGCTAGAATACCATTTTTTGGGATTAAAGTCAGCTGATGAGCTAAATGCATATCTCAAATCATCATACCTTTGGCGACATGTTCACATTGTAAAATTAACTACTAATATGTGTTATCAGTTGCAACGGGATGCTTCAGTTTAAACTTTTTCCAAACAATTGCTTGATTTAGGTAAGGGAAGAAATCCAATGGATCCTATAACAAAGTATATAAAATTTCCATCAGACTTTTGCAAGAGAAGAATTGATAAATTATGTATTTCCCAATATCGTTCAAAATTTTAAAAATATCCAATGGTTTTCTAAATGTGCCTTACTGGCATCCAAAAATATTAACGTTAATTCCATCAACAGAAATATTCTCAACAAGATTGATGGGAATCTAAGAACTTATTAATCGATCGGCACAGTTTCAAATATTGAAGATGTCGTCAATTATCCAGTAGAATTTATAAATTCATTAGATTTACCAGGCTTTCCACCACATGGCTTATAGTTAAAAAGACGGTGTTCCCATTATTTTACTTGGAAATTTTGGTCCTCCACGATCGTTTGTAATGACACTCGACTAACAGTAAAAAAATGTTGAGCAATATTATCGAGGCGAACATTATAACTGGAAACTTTAAAGGAACTATGATGTATTGCTGCCACGTATTCCTATGACCAGATCGGAGAAGCCTCCAATTTCCTATTCGCCTAGCATATGCAATGACTATTAATAAAGCTCAAGGTCAGTCCTTCCAAGTTTATGGACTTAATCTAGAAAATCCATGTTTCTCACATGGACAGCTTTACGTCGCATGTTCGCGAGTAGGAAAACCAGCAGATTTATATGTATAAGCACCAGAAGAGGAAAAACAAAAAATATCGTGTATCCCAAGACATTAGAATAAGAATTATTTATTTAACAAAAAAGTTTATATTAAACTTTAATAATTAATTACGTAATAAATACATTTTTTAATTATTATGTATTTAATTTCGATGAGGGGGTAGCGAAGCACACCGGGTATTAGCTAATTGTAATATAAAAAAGAGAATGTATTGTTAAATGCATAACATTGATTGTTCTTTGGTTGGTTTTTTCTTTTATTAACAAATTTTCTTTAATTTCCCTTGATTTGCATATTTATAAGCAGAATGTCTATTACTGTCTGCCGTACTAGTCGAAGGTTAAAGTCAAATACACGATATCAATATAATTCGATCATTTGTACGCACATTTGTAATTGAAAAATGTTTATTGATTGAGCCAATTTCACTGACCTTATTTTTTCTTTATAGATGTAAGCTAGTACAGTCAAACTCGTTTATAACGAACTCGATTATAACGAATTCTTGGTTATTACGTACATATTTTCAAGTGCCAAACGTTTTAATAATAATTTTCATACAAAAAACTTTGTTTATTACGAACTCGTTTATAACGAATTCTCGGTTAAAAGGAACTACTTTAAATGGTCATACATAATACATAATTGGTCATTAGAATCCATCAGTCAGGATTATTGACCTAACTTCTCACACCACTTATGTTGTGTGCGATAATTTTATACATGAGTGGCGGGACTTACAATTTAAAGTCGACTCCGAACGACAAATTTTTAAGTAGCTTTTCATAGCAATTTTTACTCTCAGAGTTTTTGCCAAAAATCTGCTGAGAGGAAGTCACTGGAGAAATATTGAATGGCTGTAATAACCAATTACAGTCAAACTCGTTTATAACGAACTCGATTATAACGAATTCTTGGTTATTACGTACATATTTTCAAGTCCCAAACATGTTAATAACAATGAGAGTAAAAATTGCCATGAAAAGCTTCTCAAAAATCTGTCGTTCGGAGTCAACTTAAAACTGTAGGTCCCGCCACTTATGTATAAAATTAACGCACACAACATAAGTGTTGTGAGAAGCTAGGTCGTAATCCTGACTGAAGGGTTGTAATGGCCAATTATGTACAGTGACGAGCAGAAGTGAGTGCATGTTCACAATACTGAGTTTCGTCATCCACAAAAACAAAACCATACAAGCAAATACAAAAAAAAAATAATTTTAATTTTTTTTTATTCTTAACCAATAGCAGTAAAAAAACAATAATTAATGAAATGAATTCAAAGAGTTTGAATGAAAAAACCAAAATAACCCACATAAACTCAATTTTGCACGTTTCAAGAAAATTCAAGAAACTAACCCAATTTCAATAGTTTGATCTACGCGGTTTGAGATGCTTTCTACCAAATGATCAATAACATCTTTCGGAATTCGATTCCAGTTCGCATTTATACGATCCCAAAGTTTGACCATGTTTGTTGGGGCTGTTTCGTACTGTCCGAGCCGGATTTTTACAAATGACCAAAAATGTTCAATCGGATTGAGGTCAAGACTTCTTTTCGGCCATTCCATCAATTGAAAATTTTATTTCCCACCAAGTATCTTTAGAATTTTAGCTGTGGGCTTCGGATCACCATCCTGTTGGAAAATAATTTCTTATTCGGGATAAGCGCATTTGTCTGTAAAATTCGGAAGATGGGTTTGCAGAATCTGCAGATAGTCTTTTTTCGCTTGCTGCCATCTACTAAATATAGAGGGCAACATGCCACTATCTTAAACATCCGCAACCAATTATATTTTCGCTGCCATGTTTAATAGTTTGCTTCACATAGAATCCTTGATCACGTTCCCCGGGTCTTCGATAATAGTTCTGATTGGAACGTGTTATCCATCTGATTGAAAAAGTGTTATCTAGTCGGATGAGTCCAAATGTAACAACTTTCAGTAAGATGGAAAGCAGTACTGCTAGCGCAGATCCAGGGAACGTGTACAAAGATACCATGTGAAGCAAACTGTTAGACATAGCGGTGAAAATGTAATGGTTTGGGGATGCTTAATATGATGGCATGTTGGACTTCTATATTTGGTAGATGATATCATGCGAAAAAAGACTATCTAAAGATTATGCAAACCCATCTTCCGAATTTTATATTTTCTTCACTCCGTTTATTACGAGCTTTGCCTATAACGAACTATTTTTTTTTTGATCCCACGGAGTTCTTTATAACCGAATTTGGCTGTAGTACGAAAAGGGAAAAGAATACTCATCGTTTCACATTAGAATGATAACCAAAAGTTACAAAAATAATGGACTTGTTTACATGATCAGCAAATAAACAAAAAATATAACAAAAACAGCAGTATCAAAAAAGGATAAACAAGTAAACAAACCGGCAACAAACAGGACAATCGTAAAACAAAATACACAAACAACAATAACGTAAACAAAATGTTGACATTTACAGAGACTTCGCGTAAGCTGCTTCAACATCATTCATCAGACTGTTTACCTTTCGAAAAAAAAGCAAGCAACGGAGTCAGAAAGAATTCAGTCTGTTTTGTGTGAAGACACGTTGCGTTTGAAGAGTATAATCTTGGTTTGAAGATCTCCATTATAGAGATCTATTGAACAATTGTTAGTGTTTCCGCAAAAGAGCGATAAGAAGAATAACCATCAAGTTGTGAACAGTGGCACACAGAATTGTGCGAACAATAAAGGATTTATTTAAAACTAAACACAAATTTTTCTTTATTTACAATATACGAACTCATATTTTAAACGTTTTTAGAATGTAAAAAACATTACAATATAAATATAAGATAGTTAATGAAGACAAATCTGCCAAATTAGCTGTCATTTAATCGGTCTGTTTTACTTAGTCTTCATTAACGGCCATAGACAAAGAATCGTTTCCGTTGGAAGGGCTCTATATCAGTTGCCAACTGAGCCTAATTTTCATCGAAAAATTATGTTTAGCTATGAGGCCCCTTTCAGGATGATTAGGTACAAGAGATCAGCAATGAATCGTTTTTCCGCTACTCATAAGCACTCATGCAATTTTGAGTATGAATGCATCAACAGAATTGAAATTCAACTACTTTGATTCATTCGTACTCGCTACAACATTTATTTATAAGTATAAGTAGCAATGAGTATGAGTACAATGTTGACATCAAACTCACAACATTCGAAATATGTTTGATTCATACGGCTACTCACTCTGATTCAAAAATTTCGAAAAATTTGAGTGATTCGAATCATTCATCAAAATTTACAGCCTTGGAAAGACAATTACAACAAGCAAAGCATACACACAATCTTCTTGTGAGTATTGCAGTGCACTTACGTGAATCATACTTGTCTTGTGCTTCGTGTAAGTGTTAAGTAGAGACAAGACGAAGTCAATAACATCATACGCATTGCTAAGAATGAATACGCCAAGTACTTTCAACTTTGAGTATAAGTAGTATGAGTATGATATCAAAATAAGTATGAATGCGTATAAGTATCTGAAATTATAAGTATGACTCGAACCTACTCATCGTTTTGAATACTTATTGCTGTTTTTGATAGGTACGTCAGCAAATAAAAATATAGAATTTGGGAAGATAATCACACGCAATCCATCCAGTGCAAAATCCGAGCAGTGATTGTTAATGTTTGATATCGATCATCGAAAACGATGACTGTCAACGGCGAGCATTGATATGGACACTAATAATGAGAGTTCTCAACAATAAGTATGGCGATATGAGTCATCTCAAGTGGAGGTGACGTTAACTGGTCACCGCGATAGTATGATTTAGCCTTGGGAGACAATATTATTTAAGTCGCAGGCGTACGCGGCTGTCCTCAAAGCAAAGATAGCCGATAAAACGAACGAATGTCTGGAAAGAATAAAAAATGCCAACGATATCTCACAAAACACTTCGTTTTATTTAAATTTAAAGATTGGAAGCCCTTAAAGGCTCGATATATCAAATTATGTCTTTAAAAGTTAGGGTTAAACGTTCAGGTAGGTATGAAACTTCAATAATTTGAAAGTAGACACCACAACGGTCTAATCCTTATCCCCTATCTTGTAACCTCTACGTCCTCATTAATGGAAGGGTCCGTATCTATGACTATTAGCTGCGAGACTTACATAGCACCAGTTTGAGGTTAGTTATTGAATTATTTATTTATGACAAGGTTCTGGAACAGATTCCAGCCAGACTATAGCCGGGTATGCTATGACGAGAAGGAGTTGGAAACCATCGAACACCTTCTCGTTAGCTGTCCAGCCCTTAGCAGGTTGCGGTCGAGAAAATCCAAGGCACGGACTTTTTCGAGGGCTGAAATTCTTTGTCGAGTACCAACATTAAGGCACTCCATCGATTCATTATTACATACATACATACATTATTGGCAATTATAAGCCTTCGGTCAGGATTACAACCTAGCTTCTCACACCACTTATGTGCGTTAATTTTATACATGAGTGGCGGAACC
Organism: Sarcophaga peregrina; assembly: GCA_014635995.1. NCBI lineage: Eukaryota > Metazoa > Arthropoda > Insecta > Diptera > Sarcophagidae > Sarcophaga > Sarcophaga peregrina. The sequence continues at coordinate 57,605,693 of CM025790.1, read as the reverse complement.
CACACTTTAACGTGGTCTCCAAACGACAGATTTTTGAGAAGCTTTTTTCATGGAAATTTAATTTAATCATAGATTGACAGGAAGTCGCCGAAGAAATATTTTCTTTTTAATGTCTGACCTGAGGTTTAAGCTCGGGCCTTTCTTCTAATAAGCCAATACACTACCTCTAGAGTCTCTCTAGACTAAATTCATTATTAGTATGAGCTGCTTGAGAAGTGCTAGACGCGCCCTCTTGTGTGTTTGTGGCCTCTGCTATTCCTCCGCTTAATTATTCTTACTTTCCTACTACCTCTGCTTTTCCCTACCTCATTAAGCACGTATTAGAATGGGTCAACTTGTCTCAATGACAAGTACATATCCTCTAATCTGAATCCTACACTCTGATAAATAATGTACACCATGTATCAAGGGTAAACCATTTCCAAAAAGAGCCTTTTCAATCCTCGTAATATTTAATTTGGTCATTACCATCCTCCAGTCAGGATTACGACCTAGCTTCTCACACCACCCATGTTGTGTATGTTAATTATATACATGATGAGTGGCGGGACCTACAGTTTGAAGTCGACTGCGAACGACAGTCTTTTTAGAAACACTTCATGCCAATTTTATTCAATCTGAGAGTTTTTGCCAGAAATCTGCAGAGAGGAAATCTGCAGAAGAATAAAATTCCACTACTGTCAAGGGATCTCTTATTCCACGGACAACATGTAGCAACATGTACTCTTGAAGCATAAAGTTATCGACAACCTTTTAGTCAAACTGGATATAATCAAATAGAGAATATTCTCATGGTATTTGATTTTACTAATAAAAAATTGAATTTAAAAAAATTTTACTTAAAAAATTTTCCTTTTCATAATTTGAACAATTTTAACTTGAAAAATGTAAAAACCGCAAAAAAAACGATATTTTTTTCCTTTATTCCTCAAATTATATGCAAATCTACTGTCATTTAATTTATTCGTTTTCTTTAATAGAAAAGAAAAATGCCTGAAGAAGAATTGAGAACGAAAGAAGAATATTTTGCAACTTGTCATCAGCATACATTGCTACCGCATATAACAAATAAGAACGTCGATTGCTCACACAAATTTAAATCCGAATAAACTCTCAAATGTTGTTCAGAGAAAATAAATATTTCCAGAAATTTTTTATAATAAATTACGCTACATATAACCATACCCGCGTTTAATTCAGAAGGTATTTTAAATTGTTCCATAAATATGGCATTCCGGCAACCCCTGAATGTCACTTTGATACACACATTCATGGACAAAATTTAACAAACTGTACACAGTTTGCATGAAAAGGAAAGTTTCGGAAAATTTAAGAGCCCGAAATGTGTCTCCATAAAATAAAATCAGAGTAACGGAATGTAAAAATGGTTTATAAAACTGCTAGGTTTACAAAATATATGAAACAATACAGGGTGGCTGATATATAATCGAACGAAGTAAAGCGTTATATTTTTTTTAATTTTATTGTTCAAAAGCAAAAAATGTTGGAAATAACATCTAATTTTAGATCCAGTTTAGATTTGTTCAAATTGGCCGACAAAGACATCACAGACTGCACGAAAGCGGCTCTCTGGTATTTTTGGCCCATTCCCGGCGAAGCTCCGTCATCAGATGTTCGACACTTTGGTTATTTTTTAGTGAGAACCTTACTCTCCAAATACCTCAGGCGCAAAAGTCCAACGGATTGAGATCCGTTGATTTTGGTGGCTATTGTGCAGTAGAAATGAAGCAAGGAACCTTCTTTTTAAGCCATTCTTGGTTGACGCGTGCTGAGTGTGGTGGTGCTGAGTCCTGCTGGAATATCCATGGTTTGCGGCCGAAATGTTTGTCTGCCCAGGGCTTCAATACCATCTTTAAGATATTTTCCCGATAACATTCGGTATTTATTTGGACCCCACTGTCGATGAATACAAGCCGTTACGGCGGCCCACACCATTATCATCGGCAGCGCTTGAGTTCTGATGGATAATCGCTTGTGTAAATTTTCATCTGACCTCTTGAGCAAGTAAACCCGATCATTTTGTTTGTTCACAAACTGCTCAATTTGGAATGGCTTCTCATAGGAGCAAACCAAATTCGAATTCCATCACGAATAACTTTTTTTCTGAATGCAATTGATCAAAATGCTTTTGTAAGCTTGTAAATAATTAAATCAAATGTCATTGGAATAGATCTGTCAGCTCGTCAGACGACCGGTTTACAAATGATAACAACCTGAAGTTGGTTGCAATACATATCAGCCATCTTGAATTTGCAGCGCACCTCTCAAAACCTTAAATATCTGTTCTATTCAAACTACATTCACTGAACTCCAGAGGTTTGTCAAGAAATGATGCTGACAAAAATAGTTTTTTCCTTGATATTCTTGGAAGCGAGTTTATATAACGATGTGATCTAGCTGTGTGGCGAATATTCCGAAGTTTTCGTTTTACGCCTTCATTTATAGAGAGTACATCTCAAGCAACGATTTAAGCTGAATGAACTTTAGAATAATAATAATTCGAACAACATTTTCAGAAGCAATGAATACAATTTCTTACGGGTTGTTTATACCAACAAGCAAAATTGTTGCTTGGACAAACCAGAAGTGATTACGGTTTTCCATTTTGAATTTGCATTCGGAATAAACGACAAAATTTGAAAACTTTGAAAACGATATCAATCAGACTTTCTTATGGACTGAATTGGCGAAACCAGCGACATGTGGCATTAAAAAGATGGACGAACGTGCTACAAAGTTCATGCCCCACATTTGAGGTCGTTGTTATAGCAAGTTGAGGTGATGTGAACTGTCTACCAACAGTCATAGATGTATTGAGAATAAGTCCCTAATCATAGTGACAACCCCCGCTTAGCAGTCTATTGGCTATAGTTCTGAGAGTAATTAATTGCGACGAAAAGTGTTTATATAGGGTAAGCCATTTAAAAGTTAAAATTTAAAAATCCATTAAAATGAAAACTCTTTAAAATTAATCCCAATGTAATTTTTTGTTACGAATTAGATTTGCTCCGGTTAGAAATGGAATATTATTTCATGCATATGGCTGTTACGGTAGGCCTCACACTACCTGATTCAATCGGACCAATTTTCATGCACTTTTTCGAGTGTATGGCAACGACATCAAATGTTCAATTGTGTCTGGTTTGTCGGCATAACATTTTTCTTGACGACGCTTCACAAAAAATAGTCCTACGGTGTCAAATAGCAGCTTCTTGGCAGCCAATTGCCGCCATCAAACGACTGAGGCAATAAAACGATTATGTGGCAAGCGATGTGTGACAAGTTGGACCATTTTGTTGAAACCAAATATCGTTCACATCAATACCATGAAAAGCGGGTACAAGAAAATCGGTTATCATGGTGCGATTAATGTCTCCATTGACCATAATGGTTGCATCGTTCTCTTTTTAATTAAATATGTACCAGTGAAGCCTCCGCTCCACAAGTCACACCAAAAAGTCACTCGTAATAGATGCATTGGCTTCTGTAAGATCACATGAGGGCTTTCTGAGCCCCCAAATATGAACAACATGAAAATAAGCTTCATCTGGAAAAACAATTTCCGTTCTTGTTAAAATCGAAAGCATCGTGAAATTCATCGAAAATTCGATACAATCTATTGCGTGAAATGTTTAATGCTTGAGAACGATAACGAGTTCATGTTGATAAATCTTTCTGATATCCTCTGGTGCAACAATGACAAACTAAAGATTAGGCCTTGTGTATGATTTCCCGTTAGATGACGTAGTTGGGCTATTTTAAAGTTTACCAAGTGTTTTTCATATGTGAAAATTAACATTTCTTCTGAAAAGTGTATGCACTACGTGAAAATAGTTGGCAGCCCTGCAATATAACGTACATTATCATTAGCCAATAGGAAAACAATTTGCGTGACGTCATTGATTTAACATGCGTAGAAAGTTTTAATATTGTGTGCGTGATGGCGTAATCTTTAGTTTATCATTCTTGCTCTGGTGTACGCACTGTACGTGTATACCGGGCACTGTTAATAATTCTTTGCGATCAATTGTCTTTGTGGTGGAAATAAATTACCAATTAAAATCAACATTGCTCAAGAGCAAATCGATTCATCATGTTCAATAGTGATAATATTTGCAAGAGTAAGTATTGCCAGGTTCGAAATAACCAATGTTTCGAATTAAAAACGGCATAAACTGTAATATGTATACACAAGTCATACCAAATAGGTATGATAATCGGTGCATTGGCTTCTATAAGACCACGTGTGGGTTTTTAAGCCTTAAATATGGCAATTTCGTGGTGTTCATGAATACAATAAACATAACCAGCTTTGATGGTTTGAGAATCTTGGTGGTTGTAATGTAATACTTCTTCCATTTCCATTAAAATTTCAATTTACAATTTTGATTCATATTAGATTACTTTTAATCACTATGTATAGCATAATTTAGTGCAAAGAAATGTTGGTTCTTCTCTACTGCGTAATACTGTAACAGAAAAATTTTTCTTTTAAGTACGTGCGCGAAGTAAACTCCAGAGTAGCAAAAAGAAAAATATTTCCAGCAGAATAAGAATTTCATTCGCATGACTAAGATTTTTGTATATTTTCTTACAATTATTTGAAAATCAATTGATAATTTATTTCATAATTGTTAGAATTTGCTTAGCCAGGCATTCTTCATCATTAAAATTTCTCAAAAAAAAAAAAATAATCGAACATTGTGCCTGACTATGTAGTTAATCAGGCTTGAATAAATTTTTCCAAATGATTACACAATTTTCATAAAATCACGTCTACAATTAAGTAAACATACTCTGCAGAACATCCAAAATGTTAAGAAAAGCATGCAAATAAACATTATTTAAGAAATTCTTTAAAAAAAAATGTTCCTTTTAGAAAAATAAATCCCTAGTCGGCGACGAAAAAATTTAAGCAATTACGGCACAAACAAAATATGAAATCATGCCAAAGATTTAACATACCAGGCGATAGTTTATTAATTTCAATGAAATGTTTAATAAAATTTAAAGTCGCCATAGTTGCCAGAGTACATACATACATAGGTGGGTTAGGAGAAAAAAGGTATGAAGAAAACATTCGCAAGTAAAGGATGTCTCATTGAGAATGCGTATTACCATCAAAAATTTCACAAACCTCCCATAAAATCTCACGGCGTTAAATACCTTCAATGGATCCTCATTAACGCTGCTCCTTTTATCTGTAACTCAATATTATCTGATAGTACAGCTGCCATTTCTCTCTAGCATTTCTGTTAACTTCAAACCCGTGAAAGAGTGTCGCCGTTGTAAAGATGTTCTCTTGGTTTGCTTCAGCGCCTTTCTTTTCTGGAACGCCGGGCATTGGCATATCCTAGGAAATTGTTTAGCCGAAAACATTGCCAGAAACCTCGCCAATTAGCGAATTCCGTATGCCACTTCTCTCGCTTAAATTAGCCAGTAGGCAAAAATTCCTTCAGGATGTCAACCTAACCTGGATCAATAAGGAATCTTATTCCAATTACCCATGTGTATCGGGTCATTAAATTTAAATAAAATAAAGTCTGTGTGAGATTGAAGTTTCCATAGCCTAGTAGTTAGTATGTTGGCTTATTGGACGTAAGGCCACGATTCAAAGCACAGGCCAGATATGAAAAAATATTTGTTCGCCGATTTCCTCTCAGCAGATTTCTGGAAAAATCCCTGAGTGTAAAAATTGCCATGAACAATTTCTCAAAAATAATCTGTCATTCGAAGTCGACTTTAAACTGTAGGACCCGCCTCTCATGTATAAAAATAACCCACAAAACATAAGTTGTATGAGACGCTAGGCTGTAATCCTGACTGAATAGTTGTAATGACCAATTATGTTATGTATGCGTACGAAATATCATCGAATTAAGCTTGAAATTCCGTTGAAATTTCCTCAAGTCGATGCATGGTCTGGTTCCACAATCCTGTGAGTAACACCAACATGTAACTAGTCTAACGGAGATTTGGCCAAGATATTTTAGCAACCAGAAAACTAGAGATAGGAGGAACTAAAAAGGTTTAGCTAATTGGTGAGCAGTTATCAATATTAGACCAGTACTGCAAAATGTTTTGGTCTCCTCTTTTTAATCACTCTATTCTCTCTACAAAGAACGCACTATATTCCCTTCACACTTTTCACGTTTGTCATATGATTGCTAATAGATTAGAACGATTTGAAAGTATTTCAACCGAATTGTTAGCGTTTTCCGCTGGGTTTTTCTCTTTCTCATGCGGACCGTAGGAAGAAAATTACGGTAATAGGCAGCTAAGCATGTAGAGGTGACTGTCAGTCTAAGAGAGTTGAACGTCCACACTTAAGTCAGAGAGGGTCCGTAATGTTATCACCGTCTTCCGCTATACCCTAGCCTTAGAATCACTTGGATTACCCATATACCTAGTAAGCACCAAAATGCCTTTTTCTCCATTTACAAAATGCCAGGCATGTAAACCAGAGATCAACAATGAATCGTTTTTCCGCTACTTATAAGCACTCATGCAATTTTGAGTATGAATGAAGCAATAGAATTGAAATTCACCTACTCTGATTCAATCGTACTCGCTACAACATTGATTTATAAGTATAAGTAGCAATGAGTATGAGTACAACGTTGACATCAAACTCACAACATTCGAAATATGTTTGATTCATACGCCAACACATTATGATTCATAAATTTAGAAAACTACTTAAAGTGATTCGAGTGACTCGAATCATTCATCAAAATTTACAGCCTTTGTAGTTGTTGCATATACAAACAAAGACGAAAAAATACAAAGACAACAAACAACAGCATGTACACACTCTTCTTGTGAGTATGCAGTGTTAGTACGCGAATCATACTTATTTTGTGCTTCGTGTAAATGTTAAGAAGAGACGAGTCGAAGTCAAGAAGTTCATGCATATTGTTAAGTATGAATACGACAAGTAGTTCCAACTTTGAGTATGAGTATCATATTAAAATAAATATGAATGCGTATAAGTATCAGAAATTATAAGTATGACTCGAATCTATTCATCGTATTGAATACCCTTTGCTGATCTCTTATGTAAACAGTAGGTGAAGAGCGATCGTCTCTTCTTTTTCATTTCTGGAGCTTCTGCAGCAACGTCTCCATGACTAAGGTGCCTCACAAGCACAAGCAAGATGAAATGCACCATAATGACCCCGACAGCTATATTGAGCATGCCCCTCTGGAATTTAAGCAGATCTACCCAGCTCCTACCCCATTACCCAGCCTTAGGCAGATTTTTCGTGGCGTTATACCTGTGACCGAGGCCGCCCATATGTCCTTACAGTTTCTAATAGAGATTCCCAGAGTCAAGAATTGTTTGAAAAATTCGATGATTGTGCGCCGTCCAGCTAATGCACCCGGAAAACTACTGTGCTCCGGTACCCATATGATATGGATACGATACAAACAAAGAATTTCTTAACCATTTTCTGTGGGTCAAAGTAAATACAGGTGATATGTATTCCAACCAACTTCAGGTTGTTATTATTTGTAAACCGCTTGTCTGACAGCTGACAGACTTATTCCAGTGGCAGTTTATTTTATTATTTACCAGCTTGCAAATGCGTTTTGATCTATTGCACTAAGACAAAAAGTTATTTGTGATACAATTCAAACGTGATAGAGTGATTGCTTTATATTTGGCTGGAAAACCACAGGTGGCTATCATTAGAGCCCTCCAGCATTTAAATGTGAATAAATCTATTGTTTCCTGGACCATTGTTCTTCACCGTGATGCTGGCAGTGTAGCATCGCGTCTAAAAAGTCGACGAAAAAAACGGTAACAACACCAGAAATGATCCGAAAAGTGAAAGCCAGATTTGATCGAAATCCACGCCGCCGTGGTAGAAAAATTGCTCATGAGCTGAACATATTGGGAAAACGGATGCAACACATATTGGAAAATGAGCTTTTACTAAAGCCATTGAAGTTCCAAAAAGTGCAAGAGCTCACAGATGGAGAAAAAAAGTTAGACTGGAAAGAGCCAAGGAGTTACTTTGCTTGCATGAAAGTGACTAGTTACCGAATATGGTTTTCTCCTATGAGAAACCATTCTAAATTGAGCAGTTTGCGAACAAACAAAATAATCGGGTTTACTTGCCGAAGAGGTCAGCTGAAAATTTACATCTGCGGTTGGCCACCAGAACTCAAGCGCCGCCGATAGTAATGGTAAGGGCCGCCATAATGAACGATGGTCGCTTTCCGGTCGTATTCATCGACCGTGGGGTCAAACTAAATGCCGAATATTATCAGGAAAATCGGGAGAGTAAGGCTCTCACTAAAAAATAACCAAAGTATCCATCATCTCAAGGCGGCGCTTCACCGGGAGTGGGCCAAAATACCTCTGAGCCTTCAAGGTATGCCTTTTCACAATCCAATAATGTGCTTAAAAATTAAACCGATCGTGTAGGCTGGCTGCAGGGCCAGTCGAGGTAGCCATTTGGATGAAATTATTTTCCATTATTAACTGGAAGGATTGTACTTTCAAATAAAAAAAGAAATTTGAGAAAATATTCTGTAGTAAAGCATTTTCATTTTCACTTAAAAAGACGTAGTAATTCTTTAACAGTGTACTCTTACCAGTAATATCTTTTGTTAGAGACTTTCGTTTAATAAATTCTGAAAAAAGAATGAAATTTAATTGCATTTCTCATTAAGTATCTCGCTTAACAATATAAATTTGCTTCAAACAATGTCAGTGTTAACATGATACACCTTTTTTCATTTGTGCGTGTAATTTTTTATACTCATTCCATTACAGTGTCTCCCATTAATAAATACACTCTTGTTATAAAAAAAAAGAACATTTCCTAATTTATAATAAAAGAAAATGAATTTATTTAGTTACCTTGTTTGGTTATCTTACTTTTGTGCTTGTTTTCATAGCCACTATGTGTACAAAGGATAAATTGTATTGGGCTCGAAGGCATTTAACATGGTAGAAAAGAAATATTTCGCCTACTTTTTGTTCTCCCTCTGTTTCTAACTCCAACACAATTTATTAATGGATTTCTTATCCCGCCCTCTTATATGCATACATATATCGCACCTTTATTGCAACATAGTCATATCTCAAAAAAACTTGAACATGGCAAAATGCAATTTAAATTTTCAAGACATAAGTCCTATGATCTAATTGCCGCAAACACTTATTGCTATAACTTTGGTTCAGCTTGGGATATAAAATTGATTTTTTTTTTCAACAAGTACAGAAGCTCTAAAAGAACAGTTTTGCTTAAGTAACTAAAAATTTTTAATTTTTTAAGATATGACTATGTTGCAATAAAGGCGCGATATGTATACATACTCGTATTTTGTTTTGCCAAATAACCAAAAGCATAGCATAGAGAAGAAAGCACACAGAGAAAGACCTTTAAATTCATTGAAATTATTTTTAATTACTATTGTTGTATCTAAGGAATGCGCACGAAAAAAAATGGACTTACACTTTTTGTTATAGAAATAAAACTAAGTGGCGGATTTTTTTCGTTTTATATTTCAATTAAAGTAAATAATATTTGAATTCCTTTTGTGTATAAAATTTTTATCTGACAAAGGTCTCAGAGCATTCAACTTTTTGAGCCACTATTTTTCTAGACTTGTTAGGGTGTTTTAAGAAAAATACGTATTATTTTACTTGTTTCCTTTTTTTCTTCCACTTCCACGCTTTCTCTCAATACTCAAAGACTCTTTATATTGTTTTATTTATTTACCTTAGAAACTATTTTTTGGTTAGCACCTACGAGCCTAGCAATCGCGGTTTTTCATTGAAAATTTCAATTATTTATTTACGACATTCTTGTTGAATGCCCATTTTCAAAAAACTAATTTTACTATTGCAATGACATTTAGCACATGGATTTTGAAACAGATGACGAACAAAAACAATGTAACGGCATTCATTTTTTTCAATTATGATAAAAGCTATAAGCTTAAAAGTAGGCCCATTTTTTTTTCGTGCGCACTCCTTACTTTCGAAACGAAAGTATTTACAAAAGAATCTTTTCTTTCCTTTCTTTCTTTTGTTGTTCATAAGTTTTCGTTTTTCTTTTAACCCTCTCACCCTGCCTTTATAAGTTTCTTGTGTCTTAAAGGATTCATTTGCATTTTTAAAATATTTCCTTTTGAGCTCTGTTCAACTGATGCGTAATTTAGTTTTTGTCTGACAAACCCATATCTGACCCTACAAAAAAAAAGTTTCAAATTGTTTCAAACACTCACCCAACCACTCAACATACAACACACGTGAGAGAACGAGGGGCGTTTGAATAGGATAAATTTGTTAACAAATCCTCAAAATAATTTTTTTCCTCACAAATTTGTAAGGACAACTTAAACTCTACTCGTATATCGTCGTTCTTTGCCTATTTCTTGGCAGTATAAACTTTAGATGTGAATGCTCGGGGATTCGCTTCAAAATACACAAAAAAAATCTTTACATTCCTCTAAAAACAATCTGGGTAAAAGCGATTATAAGCTACAATAATAAATTACAACTTCACAAAAGAAAATACTGAAGAGTAACACCTAATGACAATGCTAAGGAAAAGAAAATCTTTGTTTGTGGTGGAATTATCGATAACATATACAGACTTCTAGTCGAATAGCTCGTGTCAAGCAATGTTTATGAAATTCTTTTTACTTCAGGACTTGATGAATACCACAGCTAAGGTTTTCTTATTTAATTTGTCAAATCAATAACATTGTAATCGAAATCTAATCGTATCGATCGGTAAGCCAATGTCGATAACTTAAAACGTAAGAGTTTTTTTACTAGCAGAATGGCAAAAATAATAATAGGTTCTAAAAGATTATTAACTCTCAGACTTTTTTTCTACCCTCACCCGACCGCGGAGAGCTCGCCAACATTACATAGGGACAAGTACACACTTCAGTCCGGACTGTAGCGGGTAAGGGAAAAGTTATGGCAACGAGAATATAAAACAGCTACAGAACTTATTCACAAGGTCAATAAGGTAGCAATAAAGTGGAAATGCATAAGACAAGAACGAAAATACATTTTTATATATATTAGCTACGATTTATATTACAAACACTACAATTAAAATCTATAAAATCATTACATAATCTACGAATAGGAAAATTACATCCATAGTTCGTTCTATAGAAATCTAAAGAAAGAGGACGATATTGCCGTGAAAATCTTGCTGGAATACTGATATTCAGGTTACAAAGCAAAAATTCAAAATCGATATCACCTTTAACCCCCCTAAAACGGCCCTTCTACGTTCCAAAGTTGGAAGTTTTATCAAAGCTAATCTATCTTCATATGACGGAAGCCCATTAGCATAATCCCATCCTAAGCCACGTGAACAGAATAATAAAAACTGCTTCTGGACAGACTCAAATGAATCACTGTGGCAACGACAGTATGGATTCCCAATAACAGACGCATACTCCAAAATAAGTCTAACAAGTGAAATGTACAGTAGTCCAGGATCAATGAATTCCCTAGCCCATCTTTTCACAAAACCAAGAACAGTCCGAGTCTTGCCAATCATCAAACTAATATGATCAATAAAAGTCAATTTCATATCCAATAATACTCCCAAATCAAGAAAAGAAGGCACAGTTTCCAAAGGGCAAGAATTAATCAAATTACATTCCCGCGAGAGAAAACCATGCATTTACCTTTTCTCAAGTTAAGATCCATTAAATTAATTCTGCACCAAATTAAAAACAAATCAATATTTCACTGAAGAACGGCGTCAGCATACATCAGGATATTACAATCAGAAACAGCACAAGGAAGATCGTTCAGAAACAATAAAAACGATAAAGAACCCAAATGGCTACCCTGCGGAACACCAGAAGTAACATATACAGTCTTAGACAATACATTCCTAAACAATACCCTCTGAGTCCTAAGGGAGAGGTAGGAGTCTAGCCAACGATGAATAATATCAGGAATACCGATTAGTGAAAGTTTAGGAAGCAAAATTCTATGATCAACCCTATCAAAAGCTTTACTGAAATCAGTATAAATTACATCAGTCCGAGCACCGACAAAAAAAAACCCCTGAAAATATGTGTAGTAAATTCAAGAAGATTAGTGACAGTCGACCTGCCTTTCAAAAAACCATGCTGGAACGGGGATATTAAAAATTCCGTATTAGAAAAGAGATAATCCGTCACTAGTTTCTCCATCAAGTTGGGAATAGCACTGTGTTTGGCACAGGGGAAATTGGAAGCATTAGATCTATTACCCGACTTACACAAAGGAATTATAAACGAACTCTTCCAAATAGATGGAAAATGACCAGTCCTTAGAAGCCCATTGAATATAAAGGCCAAAGGACCACTCAAGACAACAGCACACTTTCTTAAAATACAGGCCGGAACCCCATCAGGGCCTGACAAAAACTATGTAATTAAAGCTGCCGCGAATGAAAAATTATAGAAATAGTCAGAAAGGGTATAATCGTTCGCCATGTCACGAAATAATAAAAACAATATTGATCTTTAACTTAGCAGAAGATCTACCGCCTTCGTTCTAAATGATACTCCGTCATTAAAAAAAAGCTACGAATAGCGCATGTATACATAGTGACAGTAGCCTTGGATTACTACCGCCGTTACCACCAAAAATGATGTCAGTCTGGAGACTAAGGGCAGTATTACTCTCACCAACAGGTGCTATTGTGGTCTCAATAGGCAATTGAGTAGCAGAGACCTCTCTTGTAAGACGAAACTAATACTCTACAAGACGTTCATCCTGCCTGGGCTTCTTCATGGCGCAGAGGCATGGATCCTATTAAGCACATCTTTGGGAGTATTCTAGAAAAAAGTCCTACGTAAGATCTTCGATCCGGTGCAATGATTTCTCCTTTCACTGGACTCAACGACATAAGCGTTGTGTTTTAATATCCAGCGGCTGCCCTGTCTTGTCCATGTTTTTCGAATTAAGGAGGATGCTCCGGCGAGACAGGTATTTGATCCAGAGATCTTCAGAAGTCGGGGAATAGGACAAACTTGTATCAGTTGGAAGGACCCAAGAAGCAGAGGCGTCTGGACGAATGTATTGGGGTAGGGTGAAATCCGTTAATCGGGTTGTTATGGCCAGTTAAGCAAGTGAAGTAGTTTTGGATTCAGTCAAACCCACATGTAATGGACCCAGTGTAATGACTCAGTACATTATCTGCACTGAACATAATGAACCAATTTCCGCTTAAGCAACGTTGGAATTTTGTTGATTTTGCCAAAAAAAAAAATTAAATCTTTTCATTTTCCTCTAAGCTTATAAGCAAAGCTGCCGAAAATCATACGTGGTCTTTCACCGTTACGGATGACTGTTTCTTGCAGCTTGAAGAGCAGAGACATCATTAGCCCATATTTCTTTGTGCATCATTCTTATTGCATCATGATTGCTGTTTTTTTTTTTTTTGTACCCTCTCTTCATGGTATTGATTTAAACGATGTTTGGTGTCAACCAAAAATCACCAATGAATCGTTTTTTCCCCACTCATAAGTACGATGATGATATTGAAATAAGTATAAATGCGCATAAGTATCATACATTTTGAGTCTAACGCGAAACTATTCATCTTTTTGAATAATTATTGCTGATGTCTAGCCTCAACAGGATGTTGCATCTCGCCACACAATCGATTTATTGTGTCAAACGTTTGATTGTCTTTTAATGGTGATGTCAATTGGCCTCCAAGAAGCCAAAGATTTGACACGGTTAGACTATTTTCTGTAGGGCAGCGTTAAAGTGTTATATCGACAAAATAGAGACAACTCAGTATTTGAATGCCAACATTTGTGATGCCATTGACGTGATACAATCCCATACACTCAAAAAAGTACACAAAAGTTGGTCCGATCGAATAATATACTATAAGGCCAGCTCCGGCAGATATATGAATAAAACAATGTTTCAATTCTAACCGGAACAACGACGATGGGTTTTACGTGGGTACCTGTCCGCGAGGACCTACAAAGAGCACACAGGGTGAAATACAATGCGTCTACCAACGCCACCAAAAGTAACAGACTGTTACTCCTGATAACCAATTCGAAGCCATGTATTTGGACATAACTTCCCCCTTGGTTAGAAGCGGAGCCTATCCAAAACTCCTTCCGTTTTTTGGGTCACGGCAGACGGTTAGAAAAATACTCCACACCAAGCCTATTAACTATAATCTTCCCGCGATTTGGGTCCAAACCATAGCCACCACGATGCACCCAACAGCCAGGCTGGAAACGAGGTTCCAAGGGCTCCTGGCACCCGTGGTACCAGAATTAAGTCTCCGGTTAGACCTTGTAATCAAATCGATTACTACCAGTTGAACGCCAAACAGTTCGGGACTGGTGATCCACAGCAACAATAATAAACATACATCAACATAAAGAACGATACTTACAGTACTGACATTAAACAGCGCCCTCACGAACGAGACATTGGTCATATGGTGTGACGCCAGGAATGGACAAAACGATCGAGACAAAAAGACGCACAACAACGCAGCAGGTTTGGCAGCGGCGGTGACAGCCAAGGCGACATTTACGGGGATGACAGAGATGAAAACAGCAAAGGAGAAGGGAAATTTAGGCCGGCATATAAACCGCAGTAGCAGCAATAGGAACGACGAAGCGGAGAAGAAGAACCAGCAGCAATTGACTCAAACTGTCAACGACCGCACGCCTATCTGCGCACAGGGACAGACGAAAGCGTCAAAAAGGAGCAAGAGGTGCACGACTAGGAGAACACCATGAAGGGTGATCACATATCGGGGTTGCCTCCGCTATACCTTCTACTTCTCTTAACAAATACTTCACGGGTGAAAAGGTCCAACCTCCTAAAAGTCCGGCTGTCTACTAAGGCCCTACTGTAATCTCAACCGTCCCCAGTATGGGCTATTCCCATACATAAATAAAATTATGAGCTAAAAATTAAAGCTTTCCACTAGTGTCGGATTAAAACGACTATTAACAGTATTAAGTTATTAATTTCTATGTGTTGAATGCTTTCAAATGATGTCCAACTTAAGATTTTATAAACCACACGTGGAACCATAACAGAAATAAACCACTGAAAATGAAAAAGAAAAACAGAAATAACGTCTACGAGTGTTAACCTCCGCCTTTCATCTCTAGATTCTTTACAGTAAGTATTTTAGTAAAAAGTAAAATGTCATAAAAATTCTTTAAAGAAAACCACACCAACAGCAACAACAACAACTGATAAAAAAATCAATAAAACGTCCTCACACATACATACATACATATTCAAATACTTAATATCAATATAAAAAGCTCTAGAAAGACAAGAGACCAGGAGAAAGGAAAAAGTTTCACAAAAAAAAAAATTTTGTTTCAAAGCTTGAAAGATAAGCAAACAAACAGTGAGACTGGCAGAAGTATAGATAGACAGACAGAGGGACAGACAAACAGCCTGTGTAACTAACCCACAATATAGACGTAAAAAATGTATGTCTAAATCCTTCAATGAGTGCTTAGAAATGTAAACAATTGAAAAAATGAAAATGAAAATAAAGAATAAAGAATAACAACAACAAAATCCGTAAGAACATAAAATGACCTTTTTTTGTTTTGTGAAATGACATTCCAAAAGTAGTTGATTGTCGGTAGATCGAAAACAGCAAATGATAAATAAAATATTTTTACCATAAACGTGCTCATATAATAAATACAGTTTGTCAAAAAAATCTTTGCACATAGAGAAAAATTAAGAAAACTTAGAAAAATTCATTGATTTCTAATATAAATAATCAAAATTTTAAATTTTTTCAAACAAGATTTTATAAACATATGCTTTGTTAATATAATTATTAAAAAGAAAAACAATTTTACTGCTGTCAAAAAAATGTTTGCACACTTGATAATATATTGTTACGTTTTTACCTTTTAAAAACGTTAAAAATATGAGTTCGTAGATTGCAAAAAAATTAAAAATAGTTTTGTTGAATTCTTTATTATCTGCACAGCTTTTGTGCCACTGTTCCAGCTTATTCCACGTATACAACGATAATTTTCGCAATATGTGTTTCTTCGTGATAATTCTCTGCTTACAACCTTTTTTTGTAAGCAACAACATTTGTTAGTTATTCCTCGTTCACAACCTTTTTGTAAGCACGACACTAACAACGGCTCCCTTCAGACACAACTTGTCTGCCCACAACCGATTGATTTATCACTTCAACCAACGTAACGTCGTTATACACGACTAGCTTAATTCAAACTCCGAATACAACGTGCCATCTGCACACACGACTGATTCAACTCAAACTCTGAACTCTGAATCATCTCTTGCTTGCTTTGGCTTGCCTTTTATATCACTGGATTCTCAGTGTGATGAATGCCCTCGAAGGGTGATGACGTCCTTCGTGAACATTCTAAAAATGTAAACAACTTATCTTCATTTTTGTTGTTTCTTGTTTACATTCGAGCAGGTATTTCTCTGTCCGCTATTTTATACTGCATATTGTTGTTTCTTGTTTACTTCTTTGTTTCCTTCATTTTGTTGTTGATTACTTACGTCCTTTTATCCTTTATTCTTGTTTATTCATCGATCTTGTAAACAAGCGCTTTATTTTTGTTGGTATATTTTTTTTACTCATTCATTGATCACGTGAACAGTGCGCTGTTTTGTTTTTGGAGCTTTTGTTTATTATTTTAACAACACCATTTCCACTTTCGTAACAATATATTAAGACTTATGCAATTTTTTTTAAATGTATAGTGCTAATATTTTGTGGGTTCACCTTGAGCTTCAATTAAAGCTTGCCGACACCTTCTCATGGTTTGAATAATCTTCGGAATGTCATATCCGAATGGTATTTTTTCCCACTCTTCTTTGATGAACTTTACCAAATCGTTTTTATTTGTGGGCAATCTTTTCGCCTACCTTTTTCTTTAGATGAACCCACAAATTTTCGATAGGATTAATATCAGGACTTTGGGCAAGAGTATCAATAACTTTGGTGCAGTTGTAAAGTAACCTGTAGTTGCATAAATAAGATTTATTTTAAGGATCATTATGTTGATAGTACTTGTGATTAAATTTATTCGGATTAACCGGGTCAATAAAAGCAAATTTCCTGAAGCTGGCGGTCAGTTTATTTTATAAAATATCAAGATGTACTTTCTTAGTCATTATTTCATCCAAACACCAACTCCCTTGCTGGATATATAGCCGAATACCATTACAGACAGTTTTGCAAATTTTGCTGTAGGAATAAGATTTTTATTTTCTAGTGTTTTCAGAGGCTTATGACATACTCTTTGCGTTTTGTCATGATAATAAAGCATTCTTTTCGTTTCATTTGCGAAAATAACATCGTCCGCGTACTCCGGAGGAGTGAAATGTATTCGGTGGCAAATCTTAATTTCTTTTCGATATTTTGTGCTGACAGCAAGACTTTTTTCCTAGTCATTCTTAAAGAATATTTGTGTTTTTGAAGAACATTTCCAATGGTTTCTTGGAAAGAAACTTGAATTGTGGTCTATCATACATGGTTCTAATAATATTTTTACTCAACTCGCTGCATCATACCTTTTTTGGCCTGACTGTAGATCCCTTTAAGTCTAGTCCTCTTTCTTTTTCAGCACAGGATATAAAATTATATACAGTCCTGATGTTTAGGGAGAACATATCGGCGATTTCCTTGGCAGATTTACCTTTTGGTCTATGCAAAGATTTTTTTGACAAACTGTCTATTTTCTGTCTTTCTCTCTATTTCTCTCGCTTAGGATTCATGTATTTTATACACTTTTGACTTTCGCTCTTCCTTAAACGGCAAAACATGAAATGAAAACGTCTTATACGATACCCAGCACTAGTCAGACCTATATTGAGTTGTACATGCCTGAATTTTAAAATAGTATCCCAAAAATCCATCGTTCGAAGCCGATTTTATGTCCCGCCACTCTTATATAAAATTAACACATACAGCACAGGTGGCATAGCTGCCAGATAAAGGAAACATCAAATCGTCAAATATTTGAGAAAAAATCGTCAAAAATGTTCATTGAAATCGTAAAAAATCGTAAAAAAAAAATGAATAAATAAATTGAAAGATTTTGAAAACAAATACATATAAAGTCAACGTTAAGCAACAACAATATTCCATCATCTCTACCCATATGTGGTGTAAATATTAGGGAGTCAGAAGATCTTGAATTTATGGGCATGAAAATTTAGTGTGATGCTTGCTAGAACTGATACATTTTTCAGTGCCTTGGTTTCTTATAACATTGCAATAAACACTTCAGTTCATCTGATCTACTTACAAGTTATACCATTTATCATCATTATTTATCATTAATCACAATAGTGTTCCAACTCCATTGATATATTGGAGCATCGTTGCAATGTGGCTTGTGTTCCACTGTTCTATTGCTACTGCAATGGATATTGGTTTAGCGAAATAAGATGAGTTGTTTATGAAAATCACGTAACACTCTTCTTTCTCGGTCAGCACATCCATATGTGATCGATAGAGCCAGTGCATCGCACACTCGACTAACAGTAAAAACAAAAAAAATGATGAGCAATATTATCGAGGCGAACATTATAACTGTTAAGTTTAAGGGAACTGTGATGTATTGCTGCCACGTATTCCTATGAGCACATCGGAGATGCCTGTAATTTCCTATTCGCCTAGCATTTGCAATGACGATTAATAAAGCTCAAGGTCAGTCCTTTTTTGAGAAACTTTTCATAGTAATTTTATTTACTTTTAGAGTTTTTGACAGAAATCTCACCTATGAAATACTATTTCATATTTTGTGTTGTTAAAGATGTCTGACCTGGGATGTAAATCGTGGTCTCACGTCTAGTAAGCCAACACCATGGTGACTTTACGGATCTAACTAAGTTCCGCAAATGTGTGTGGTTTTTGTTGTATTTAGTTGGGTTTTATAACAAATGAAATGATCAAAGAACGGATTTACTTTAGCAGTGCGGAGAAGAACTCTAACCGATTTTTAAAGCTCTTTAACACCCTTAATACAACTTTTCAATTAATATTAGGACCAAGTAGCTGTGGTCTTGGAGATGATAGTGTGATGGTTTATTAGAAGTAAGGCCCTAGTTCAAATCTTAGACCAGACATCAAAACGAAAATATGAAAATATTTCTTCTGCAACTTCCTCTCAGCAGATTTCTGGCAAAAACTCTGAGAGTAAATAAAATTGCCATGAAAAGCTTCACAAAAATCTATAGTTCGCGGTCGACTTAAAATTATAGGCCCCGTCACTCATGTATAAAATTAACGCACACAACATAAGTGGTGTGAGAAGCTAGGTTTTAATCCTGACTGAAGGATTGTAATGACCAATTATGTTATGTATGTATTATGACCAAGCTTCTCTCACCATCTGCCATAGCTGCCAGATTTGACGATTTATCGTAATTTTAACGATTTTGAGCTCCAAAAATATCATTTTGACGACATGACGTTTTATGCCCTTATTTTGACAATTTTTAGCTTCTAATATTTCGATCGCCATTATTTTTTTCATACGGCCAACACTCAAGGGTTGGCATTGTTTTTGGAACTAGGAAAATATATTATAGGAATGAGGAAAGAGGAAACAGTGTTTATGGAGACTAGGTTTGAATATTTTTATACCGTAAGTAGCAGGAAAAATCTCTGCAGGAAGGCAGTCCCACATATGAATAATCCGTCTAACAAATGAACTTTGTCCGTAATGCAGTGTGCGATACACTGGCCAATCGATCACATACGAATATGCTAGCCGCGAAAGACGAGTGTTACAGAGGAATACATGATTTTTATAAACAAGTCCCTTTGTTTTGCTGGAACAATATCCCTTTTAGTAGCGATAGAACAGAGAAATACAAGTCACCTTGCAACGATCCTCCAATGGATCAATGAGTTGGACACACTCTATCGTGATTAACGAGCTACTACAACCTTTTCTGTACACGATCGAGATTTTCAAAATAGACATCCAGGTATCAAGCCATACATGAGAGTTTTAATACATTTTCGGTCGATGATAAATGGTATAATTTGTAAGTAAATCGGATTAAGTAAAGTATTTATTGCCGTGTCTTAAGAAGCCAAGGCACTGAAAAATGTATTAGTTCTAGCGGGCATTACACTGAATTTTCATGCCCATAAAGATAAGATCTTCTGACTCCCTAATATTTACACCACATATAGGAATTGATGATGCAATATTATCGCTGCTTAACATTGATTTCATATGTTTTTTTGTTTGTAAAAGGCTCGGGCTGTTCTTGGTTTTGGGAAAAGATGGTCTAGGGAATTCACCGATCCTAACATAACAAGACTACTGTACATTTCACTTGTTAGACCTATTTTGGAGTATGCATTTGTTATTTGGATTCCATACTATCGTTATCATAGTGATTCAATTGAGTCTGTGCAGAAGCAGTTTTTATTATTCTGTTTACGTGGCTTAGGATGGGATTATGCCAATGGGCTTCTGCCGTATGAGAATAGATTAGCTTGGATAAAATTTCCAACTTTGGAATGTAGAAGGGTTGTTTTAGGGTGGTTAAAGGTAATATCGATTCTGAATTTTTGCTTTGTAAGTTGAATTTCAGTATTCCAACAAGATTTTCATGGCACTATCGTCATCTTTCTTTAGATTTTTATAGAACGAACTATGGATGTAATTTTCCTTTTCGTAGATTATGTTACTTATATTATAAATTTATTGATTTTAATTGTAGTAATTGTAATATAAAACGTAGCTTATATGCTGGCATTAATTTAACAAATTATTGTATGAAAATGTATTTTCGTTCTTGTATTAGGTAGTCTCGGTTTATTGTTTTCTTATTCAGCTTGTGATTAAGTTCTGTAGCCGTTTTATGTTCTCGTTGCCATTACTTTTCCCTTACCCGCTACAGTCTGAACTGCACTGTTTACGTGTCCCTACGTATTGGGGACGAGGCCTCCGTAGTCGGGTGAGGATTGGTTAGTGTAAGGCCGGGGACGTTTGAAGCTGCCAATTTATTAATTTATTTTTTCTGTCGTTTTTTTTACGATTTTTCTTAAATATTTGACGATTTGATGCTTCATTTATCTGCCAGCTTTGATCATAACTTGATACCTTGAACTAAGAGAAGCATTTCGCGATGTTAATTGCCAACAATTTCATATACGTTATTGCTTCAAGATTCTTATGATACCTAATTGACATTTAAAATTGACAATATTGTGACAATTAATGGAAAGAATTTAAATTCTTTTCATTGTCTTCCATTTAACAAATTCACTTTAGGTATTTATTTACCTTTTTAAAGTGTTTATAAACTGAAAATCATATAGACCTATACGACGCATACACTTGAGAATATAAAATATTTAGCGGGTGTCAATAATACTATAGCCAACTATAGTGTTAATGTCAATGCTAAATTATAGCATTCACATTGAAAAACAATGAAAACAACAAAAACACGTGCATGTCATTTTTCTTTCCTGGGTTTCTTTGTCTTTGGCTTTGTTTTTTTGTTGCTCTGTGTAGTTGTAATTCTAATTTTAAACATACTGTGTAATCTTATATTTCTTACATTTTATTATAGGTTGTTAACACATATACACATACAACACATACACATGCATGCACACGTACATATAACATAACTTGTTTTGCTTGTCTTTCATTTTTTCTCTTGTTTTGTTTTTGGTACACAATCAGTGTTAAGTGTGTTCAATGATTCTGTTTATGTGACAAATGTAAGTGGAAGCGTAAGTATGCGTGTGTCGGTTTGTATTTAGGTAGGAAAGAGAGTTGTTATGTTTTTTCTTCCCCGTGTTGTAATAAAGATTGTAAAAAACAACGATACCAGCATAATTGAAATAAAAAGAAAGACGTTAAAGCCGACTACAAGTCTTTGGTAAAAGCAAATTTACAAACAATATACTAAAATAATACAACAACAACAACAAGAAAAAAACAACATGTTATTGATTTTACATTAATAAGAGGCGCAAGAAACAAGCAAAAATCGTATACGAATACAACTCGTACAATACCAAACCAAGACAAAGTAAAACGGTACTTTTGCTCACATTACATTTACAACACACTCTCTCTCTCTATTTCTCTTTTACTTGTGTTCTGTTAGGTAGTCAACAATTTAACTGTCTACCGTTTGTTTTTATTTTCATTGTCTTGTTCTTATTTTATTTTCTATTTGTTTTTGTTTTCAGGGCTTTCACACTTACATTAAGTGTTTGTTGTTATATGCATGTAAAGTGTTTTGCATAACAGTTGGTATTTCTTTCTCTATCTCACTCTCCTTTAGTACACTATTTGTTTTTCTGTTTATTTGTTCATTAATGGGTATGGGTATGGGCGTGTGTGTGTGTTAGTGTGAATATTTATTCTGCTGGTTATTGATTTTGATGTCACTGGCAATCGTTGCCTTTATTTTTCTTGTGTCCGGCAACACTTTTTAATTGATTTCATAACAATAAATTGCACATAATTTTCCATGATTTTAATAATCACAATCATTTGTTTATTAATGCGTTAAAAATTTATTATAAAACAATTACGCAATTAAGTTTTATGACAGTTAAAACTAAAAACTTAATTGTTCTTCTCATATTTATTGCTGTTATTGTTCTCACATTGTTTGCATTAAGAATTAATGGCCAATAATTCTTTGTTCTTTTCTTTTTTCCTTCTTGGAAAGAATGTTTCTTTTATAACCTTAAAGGCAAAGTTAGAAAACGTTTGCCTTCGTAATTTTTGAAGTGGAAAGTGTAAGTAAGCGTATGACTAATTATTGTTTAACTTTTTTTTTTATTAGTTTTACGCTTCAGTTTTAGACTTTTTATTGCTTCATTGTATTGGAATGGGAATTTATGACAAAGTGTTCAGATTATAATTGTTGTACGCCAAGTGTTTTTTATAAATCGAATTGATTGTTTTATTTCAATAACATGTACACCTGTCAAAACATTTATATTCATATACACTTTACCCCACATTTCATTAGGTCTACCCATGACAAATATGTATTTTAATAAAAATTAAACCAGAGTAAACCAATTCCCCCCAATGTAAAAAAGAAATGTGAAGCAATACCTATGGCAGGCGTATACGTAATATTCATTTCAATTATTTGCATGTATAAATATTAATCATACCACCCAAGATATTTATTATTTAACCGTTTGACTGTTAAGCGATTCCAGTGAGAACGTTCAAAAATTGCTCGCAAACTTTAATTAATTGTTATAATAAAAAAAATCTACAAAATTCTAATAATCTATGTATAAATCTCGTCTTTTGGTGTTATTTTAGTTTTTTGACTAATTTTTACAGTGAAATTCGCACCGCAAATGCGATTTTCGTAACAAATGAACGCAGCGCTTTTGCGCCGCGTAGCAATCAAACGGTTAAAAGCTTTTTCACACAAACCATCTATATACAGTCAAACTCTTTTATAACGAATTCGGTTATAAAGAATTCTTGGTTATTAAGTACATATTTTTAAGTCCCAATAGCAATTTTCATACAAAAAACTTCGTTCTTTGTTTACTTTAAATGGTCCCAGTAATTAAATATCATACATTTTACCTTTTTTCTAACAAACCCTCAGAAATAACTTTGAAGTGTGGCAATAGTCTTTACTTTTATTTCATATGACACCATTAAATTGTAATTTAGCATTTTTAATCAGCTGATAGGTAAAAAGAATCATGTATATTATTTCTGAAACACTTTTTTTGTCGGTTGCAAATATCTCCCATACCACCGCACCAAATTTAACGAATGAGATCTCATTTAAAAGCTTATATCTAACACTAATGGCAAAAAATAATTAGAAATTAAAAAAATAATGTTTTCATTGATAAAAATTATATTTTATATAGAACTGCATGATGATATTGTTCTCATTATGATTATATATTTTTGTTCAAGTGTGGTAATACAGGGTCGCTTAATAGTAATGCAGTTCTATGTAATATAGTATGTATTAAAATCTATTCTGGCAATACCGCTATTTACTATAATGCCGTTTATTATTAAGTCATATTAAGTTGTAAAAAGCTGTTTTGGCAATACTTTGCAAGTGCGATAAACAGGGTCGCTTAAATGTAATGCTATTCCCCATAATAATATATAAAGTTGTAAAATCCATTTTGTTAATGTCGTCATTGTTATGACATTGTTTGTTTTATGAAATGTAGTAATACGGGTTAATGAATGGTAGCAGGCTAATCGTAACAAACTTGGGAGAGCACATCATATGAGCAAAAACTATTCATACCGATAAAACTGTACTCATACCCCGAATCAAACTTACACCTTCTGATCCAACTGTGCCTTTCCAAATGACACGAAAGCAATTCGCTGGGAAAGTTGTTTTTGCTATGACGATAAAGAAAGCACAATATCAAACCCTTCAAAAGCTAGGATTGTATTAACCAGAACCAGTCTTTTCACATGGGCAGTTATACGTGGTTTTTTGTCGAGTGCATACGTTTAAGGATATTTTTATTTGTATTAAGGATTCGTACGGACAAAATGTTAACGATGATTATGTCATTACCTCTAACATTGTATTCAAAGAAGTATTATAAAAGCATTTAAACATATGTAGGATGATATTATGACTTCTAACATTTTTATACTTTTAATAAATTATAATTATTTTCATTTTATGTTACAAAACTGACAACTAACGGTGCGAAATATTCGCACGGGTCATCTAGTTCACACATATTTTTTGTTTTTAATAAATGAAAAAAATTATTTTTATTTTATATTTTCTTCTATAACTTCACCGCATTTATTACGAACTTTGCCTATAACGAACTATTTTTTTCTAGTCTCACGAAGTTCGTTATAACTGTGTTTGACTGTATATAAAAATGAATGTGTGTTTATTTATTTGAAGTCTGTAGACAGCTAAGCAGCTGGACCGATTTTCTTGAAATTTTAACAGTATCTTCCTGTATGTCTGGAAGGAACTTTAGGCTATATTTTATTATTTTAAAATTTCAAGTAGACGTGGTGCCACGCCCACATACCCAATAAGTATTTAATGTTGCATATCTTATAAACTGCAACAGCTAAAGTCCTCCAATTTCGCATGAACGACTTTGACGTATATATGAACAAAATGGGCGGATTGGCTATAGTAGGCGTATCGCCTCCATGAGCCAATGAAGGTTTCTAAGTTAGAATGACCAATTTCCAATAGGTGGCTCCACTGAAAATGACTCCAAATGAATTACATCGTAAACTGTGCATTCTTTAACAAAGTTGTTGCGTATGAGTAAGCGGAGGTTGATGCAAATAATTTCCGATGGAAATTATTCAAAATGAATGACAGGCAATTGGTCGACCTACACCCCAAACCCGGAAGAAAAGACCATTACGAGCCTCAGAATCAGGCGAGCATTGAGACTGGAAAATTTTCGAGTAAATGTCACTGAGATCCGTTCGCTTGAACCATTTGGACAACGAGATGTGTGATTAGAAACTGAACGAATGACTCAGGCCCGTTCATCTGAATCATCAGGACAATGGGAAACAAAATCAATAAAAGGATTCAAAATTAATTGGACATTTGTGTAATGCCTTTCCTTCAAATTTATTTTAGTTGAAGGCGCAGCAACACGTGCATCGTACGGCTAGTTAGTAATATTTTTGTAAAATTAGTAAAATTTTAAAATTTTAACTTACTTGTCTGTATTCAGAATATTTTTTTAAAGGTACTCTTTGTTTAAGGCATAGGAGATAACAAGTAGAAAAGTAAATGAAAATATTTGGATATTAATGAGGGATTTTACAAGCGAGTCTCAAGAAATATGGAAGTTATTAGTTTCCCATCAAATCGTAATAAAGCTTAACATACCGGCAGACCTAACAAAGGTTGGGAAAAAACCTTTCAAAGTATTGAAAAGAGGCAAAATAATTAGGGGTTTGAAGTTGTATGTCCTATAAAAGGGTTAGAGTAAGCTTTTCAGTATATGGAAATTAATTTCAAAGTCCAGTTATCTTCAAGGTCCAGAAGTAAACGAATTTTCATGGCAATTTTATTTGCTTTCAGAGTTTTTTGCCAGAAATCTGCTGAGAGGTATTAGCATGCCGTGTCATAATAATTAAATTAATTGCTTATAATTTTTTTTAATAAGTTTTCATAAATATGACGCTCTACTCCTTATACGCCATAGGTATATGACAGTTGACATAGTTGGAAGTTGCCAAACAAAAAAATACAAAATGCACAAAATGTTAATGTTTCGCTCTTAACAATTTATTGCTTTTAGTGTTTCGTATTTGACAAAATCAGTCAGAAAATCATCGCAAATAAACTTCTTTCGCTTTGTTTGGCTTAACTTTATGTTGCCATATTATTATTAATAATGTTGCAAATATAATTGCCAATTATGTGGATGGCAAGATCTTAATGGTCAATTAGCAATACGATTATATGGAATCATACGTTCATTAAATGCTGCTTTCAATAAATTAATTCCTTAACGAATGTATGTATCGCATGTGAATCCTGCCTGTTAAAAGCATATCACAATTAATGTTAACTAAATGACATACCGTTATCCGTTGTCTGTAGCGTTTTCATAGAAGATAGATGAACTATTAGGCCACATAAAACATATTAAACAGTGGTGCTAAAAACACAACAAACGTTGTGTTAAATGTCTAGTAGGTAGATACGTAATGTAAACTGGCTGCCAAGCCACTGCGTATAATTTAGTCTGCAAATTAATTAAGGAGTGCGCACGAAAAAAAAAATTAGGCCTACTTTTAAGCTTATAACTTTTATCCTAATTGAAAAAAACTGAATACCGTTATATTGTTTTCGTTAGTCATCTGTTTCAAAATCCATGTGCTAAATGTCATTGCAATAGTAAAATTAGTTTTTTGAAAATGGGCACCCAACAAGAATGTCGTAAAAAATAATTGAAATTTACAATGAAAAATCGTACCGCTTACAAAACACGATTGCTAGGCTAGCAGGTGTTAACCAAAAAACAGTTTTTAAGGTAAGAATAAAACAATATAAGGAGTCTTTGAGTGTTGAGAGCAAGCGTGGAAGTGGAAGAAAAAAGGATTTGCCGACCAAAATAAAGTATTTTTCTAAAACATCCTAACATGTCTGGACGAAATTGGCTCAAAAAGTTGAATGCTCTGAGATCTTGGTCAAAAAAAATTCTATACACAAAAGAATTCAAATATTATTTACTTTAATTGAAATATAAAACGAAAAAATCCTATAAAAAAATTTCTATAACGAAAAGTGTAAGTCCAGTTTTTTTTTTTTTTTGTGCGCACTCTTTACTTTAATAAGAACAAATTTCTAAAACAAAAGAAAAAGGTTCCCCGAAATGTTTTTTAAAATAAAAAAATTAACACAGACAACATGGGAATTTGGACTCAATTTCTCACACCACTTATTTTTCCTGTGTTAATTCTATACATTAGTAGCGGGACCTATTTGATTTGATAAGGTTCATTTCGAATTATAGATTTTTCAGATATTTTTGATAATAATTTCATTTACTTTCAGAATTTTTTCCAGAAAACTGCTGAGAGGAATTTCCAAAAGAAATATTTCCTTCTTTATAATTTTTGTTCTTGAAGATATCTGACGTGGGGTTTGAAGCGAGACCACACGTCTAATAAGCCAACGCACTGCCCCCAGTAGTACTAAAATCATAAACAATAAAGAAAATTTAAAGAAACTACCCCCCAATATTCTTTGGTATAATGGCAAACAAATTTTTTTATTCCTCTTAATGTAATAATAGAACAAACTTTAAATTATTTAAATCTTAAAACCTAAGGCAACTCCTTTTATTAAGGATCTTATGCTGACAAGCTTAACACCCGGAAACATTGGTCGCTCTTGTCGTATGTTCGGACAAACACTCGCTTTTTTCTGAAGGAAAACAAATTTGCTTGAATCCCTATTAGGTAGGCTTGCTATCGGTTGAAGTTTAAATTACACGGTGCCACAGTGAAAATACACCCGAGTAACTACATAGTAGATATTGTTCAGGTTGTTGAGTAGAACTCAAAAGTACTATTTTTTTATATTTGTCAATCCCTCCAAACTTGTTTTTATTGACAAAAACTGTTTTTTTTTTTAAACTTTACCCCCAAATTTCTGAATGATTCAAACATTTCTGACCCGATTTTCAAAATTTAAATCTTGTTGTAAAGGGGAGAGGCGGAGATTTAAAACGGTATCCATATGTCTATTATTCGACTTAATATTCTATGAGATTTGATCAGGTAAACTTGGAATATTCGAATTTTTTTTCTCGTTAATTCGAGATTGTCCATTCATAGTAGCAGACTTTAATAAAAAAAATATAAGATAAGTGATAATTCTCTTAAAGTTTGTTATCTTGTGAAGAGATTGAGTCATCATTTGATCAAGTTGGACAATAATTGCCGTAGTTATTATTTGAAGAGTCTAACAGTCGAGTGATATTGTTTTTATATGTCATCTCATCAAATGAATTTATACTTCAAAGATTTATAGAATTATTTATAGATTTATGGATGGATCTTGATTGGTTATTACAAAATGTGTTAATTTCACGTTTGTACGACTTCCAGAAGTCGGCTAATATTTGTATTTTTTGCAAATATTATTATTTCTCTTTGCACAAACATTAGCCAACTTCTGGCAGTCACTCAAACTTGGAATTGACACATTTTCCGATAAAGAATCAAGTTTCATCAAAAATTCTGAACATTTTTGAACTGAAAGTTCATTTGATAAGATCACTTATATAAAAAATATAACTCGATTGTTAGACTCTATAAATAATAACTACCTTGATTTCTGTCCGATTTGATCAAATGATGACTAAATCCCTTCACAAGAGAACAGACTTTAAGAATATTATCACTTATCCTATAATTTTTTTATTAAAGTTTATGAAATGATAACTCAATCTCTTTACAAGAGAACAGACTTTAAAAATATTATCACTTATCCTATATTTTTTTAATAAAGTTTGCTCCTATGAGTGGACAATCTTGAAAAAATATGACAAAAATTCGAATTTTCCAAGTTTACCTCATCAAATCTCATAGCATATTAAGTCGATTAATAAATATATGTACACCGTTTAAAAGCTTCATCTCTCCCCTTTCCAACAAGATTTAAATATTGGAAATCTGGTCAGAAATGTTTGAGTAATCTAGAAATTTATGAGTGAAGTCCAAAAAATCAGTTTTTGTCAAATAAAAAAAGTTTGAAGGGTTCGAAAACTATAAACAAAAATATTTTTGAGATCAACTCAACGAAGCTCACAACCTACACTATATCATTAGCCGGGTGTATATTATTTTGTCGCGGAATGTTATCGGTTACTTCGTATCTGACATTCTATTCTGTCACAAAATTCAATGTAATACCACACTGAAGCTAATAAATCGATATAAGCTTGAGCAACGTTGGAGTTTTTTAGAAATTTGGGCAAACGAGAAACTACATCATGATTTTGATTTTTCCAAAGAAAAAAAATAATTTTTTCGAATGAAGCTCATTTTCATTTTGATGGATACGTTAATAAGCAAAATTGCTCTATTTGGGGCTCAGGAATGCACCCATACACCCGTTACGAGTGACTGTATAGTGCGGCTTATGGCATCATTGGCCCATATTTCTTTGAAAGTTCGACGTGAACGATGTTTGGTTTCAACAGGATGGTGCACCTTACTACACATCTCATGCCACAATCAATTTATTTCGTTAAACATTTAATAGCTCTTGCATTTGCTGAAATGGTGATATCAATTGGTTGCAAAGGGCATGAAAATTGGTCCGATCGAATTAGGTACTGTGATGTCACTCACGGCAGTCATATCAATGAAATAATATTCCATTTCTAAACGGAATAATTGTATTTTACAATATAAAAATAAATTTGATAAAATTTCAAACCGTATTTATTTTATTGCATTTTAAAATTTAAACTTTTAAATGGTTCTTTTCAATCAAAACACTTCTTTATATGTAGACATCACTGTTAAATACTGACATCACTGTTAAAATACTGCGAAACCAAAAAAAAACAGAAAACATAGGCCACAACCAGAAAAGGAAACATCTTTTAATAACGAAAACTGGCAGAAATCAAGACTTTGTCACATTAACACGCACATAAAAAACGCATTAGGAGCAGACATATGTACATACATACAGATAACCCTCGATTTACGCGATACTTCATTAACGCGATTCAAAAACAACATCCATTTTTCTAATTATGCGACTTTTTTTACGCGATTATCATATATAACGCGTTTAAAAAATAGTGGCAACCCTCGATTTACATGAAATGTGTTGTAAAAAAATTAATTTCTTTCCAAAAGTGAACAATTTAATTTTCTAAAATTATAATGCACAAGTGCAAGTACAAAAAGATTGAGTATATTTTAATACGATTTAGAAATGATTCCAGCGCAGAAAAAAAAACATTTCAAAAGGGAAAAATGAGCTCATTGCTGGATAAAGTAAATATTTTGGATCGCTTAAAAGGTGGAGAAAAGCTCTCATCTTTAGCAAAAATTCTAAATTCAAATGAATCTTCGACACGATCAATTCAAAAAAACGAAAATAAAATTCGTAGAAGTGTTTGTAATGGACGTGGGTCTTATGTTCGCGATAATTTAATTGAAAAAATGGAAAAATCTTTAATAATTTGGATAGAACATGCAATAGATAAACAAATACCATCAGACAATAGGGTTATTAAAAAGAAAGCTCTAAAAATTTTCGATTGTTTGAAGCAATCTGATGATGTCGATTGCAAAAGCAATTTTTTGACAAGTAATGGCCGGTTCGAAAAATTTAAGAAAAGTGCTGGTTTACGAAATTTCTTTATCCAAGAAGAATCCTCATCGGATGACGTGAATGCTGCAGCCCCATTTCCAATAGATCATTTTCAGTAGATCATAAAGGATGGAGGATGGATATCATCCTCATCAAGGGTTTAATGCCGACGAGACTCGTTTTGGTATGGAAATCTATCCCGAAAAGGTCATATGTTTTGGAAAAACATTCTACTGCTGCTGGACACAAAAAATCAAAAGGGGATTTTGTAATGAAATCATTATTTTTAAATAAGTTTAGGAACCCTAGATATATGAAAAATGTGAATAAGTCGAAACTAGCCGTGCACTAGACAAGTTATAGAAGTTTAATACACTCAACTCTTTTTTTACATGGTAGATACGTTCGTCAGAAATCGAGGTAAAAAAAACGTGTAAAAAAAGAGTCGTTTCCTATAGTAAACCATGTAAGATGAAATAAGAAACTATATTTACTTCGAAAAACCATGTAAAAATGTTGAAATCTATAAAATTTCAGATATGCAATTCATATGGCATTTTATTGAGTATTAAAACTTAAGCAAAACACAAAAGAAATCTGTTAATCCAAAATTAAGAACCGAAAACTTAGAAATAAAGAAAAAATATTTGCAAAGCTACATAAAGGTTAGGTTAGAGGACGTGTACTTGTCAAGTGTGACAAGTAGAGTACCCGGAGGTCAAATTGACCCATGCTACATAAATATTCATCACTACTTGATAACAATTGTTTGCGACGAACTGGACTAAAATCGGTATCATCACTGGAGATATCCATTAAATTATGACTTTCGTCCGGTAATAAAGTTTTGAAGTGTCGGACTACTTACCGAAAAGTCTTGCGTCGTCGACTTTTTTTTTATTAAAAAATCTTTTATAGAAAGTTGAACTTTTGGTTTTTGGGATTTCCCAGTTACTACTATGTATGTTCAGTTCAGAAATGGTGCCAAATGTGGTAAAAACAAATGTAATTACAAGACAGTGATTTTAAAACCGTACTCGATTAAAAATTTTTTACAAAAAAAAAAAATTTTTTTTTCAACCGTGTACCTTCAAATCCGTGTAAAAAGAAACCGTGTAAAAAAAGAGTTGGGTGTAATAAAACATAATTTGGTGGGTTTTTTTTTACACGATTTTTAAATACCAAAAATGAGTTTAATATATATTTTATGTTTCGAATTACGCGATATACGTTATTTTTGGTCCCAAAATAAGCTTTTATATGAATTCTTAACTTCATTTTACGCATTTTCGATTTAAACATAATTTCGTCGGTCCCAACGAACCGCGTAAGTCGAGGGTCACCCGTATATTAATCACAAGTATTCCATTCCCTGTTTGTTTGTTGTTTGTTGTGCTCTACACAAATTATGTGCATGTCCTGTGTATATTAACAAACGACAAGAAAACAACATGACTGAGAATTATTCATAAAAGTCAACATTAAAGCGTTATTTTTCTTGTTTTTTTCATTTATTTTCTTTACATTTTCTTTAGTTTTTGATTAATGATGTCCAATACAACGGACACAATGTGAAACTATTGCTGCATATTTTAACTCACACTCGCAGCCAGGCATTTCTATACTCATATGGGTATGTATGGCTGCGTGTATAGCACGCATACAAATATTAAAATTTATGATTATTTGCGCATATAAATTTCATACTAAAATACTCACTTGATTGAAGAAAACCCTTTTGTTAAAAAAGCCGCTCCATAGGAAACGGAACCATTAAATTTTTAATAAAGAAAACAAACAACTCGCGATTTATTTTATGAGCTGTTTTAAAGTAGTTTTAGAGCCTAGTTAAGACTAACTACACTTAAACCATAGTTTATTAACAATAAAAATCGTTTGAAATCAAACTACTGTTTAAAAAGATAAGAACTGATGATCTTTCTTCAGTCGGGATTAGGACGGAGCTTCTCACATAACTTATATTTTGTGTGTTAAATTCATACATGAGTGGGGAGGGTCCCACAGTTAAAATTCAATTCCGAATGACATTTTTTTTAGAAACTTTTCATGCCAATTTTATTTACTCTCCGAGTTTTTGTCAAAAATCTTATGGAGAGGAAATCGCCTAAGAACAATTTTTTCATATTTCGTTTCGTAACAAATAGGGTTATCGAAAAATTACAAAATATTAGTAATTGGCCGTTCGGATGATTGTTTGAATTCACTTATTCTGTTTTTTCATAAAACAGTATTTAAATTTTCTATTGTTTACTGATAACATTGTGATATTGATAAAGTACAACAAAAAATATATTTCAAAATCAAACGTCAAGTGTAGAATAAAAACAACAATGTAAGTCTCATTTGTTTTTTTTTGAGAATGGGGATTTAATATGACTAACATGAAATTGGTCTTTACAAACCTTCAGTAAAGATTGCAGTCTAGATTCTCACAGCTCTTATGTAGCATATGTTAATTTTATATATGAACTAGCCGTGCCCTGAACGTGGTGCTGCGCCTTCAGCTAAAATAAATTTGAAGGAAAGGCATTACACAAATGTCCAATAAATTTTGAATAATTTTATTGATTTTGTTTCCCATTGTCCTGATGATTCAGATGAACGGGCCTGAGTAGTACGCATTCGTTCAGTTTCTAATCACACTTCACGTTGTTCAAGTGGTTCATGCGAACGGGTCTCAGCGGCATATGCTCGAAGATTTTCCAGTGACAGTGCTCGTCTGATTCTGAAGCTCAAATGCTCTTTTCTTCCGTGCTTGGGGTGTAGGTCGACCATTTGCTTGCCATTCGTTTTGTTTAATATTCAGTGTCGCCATCCATCGGAAATTAATCGGACCAATCTACCTCGACTCATACGTAACAACTTTGTTAAAGAATGCACCGTTTAAGATTTAATTCGTTTTAAGTAATTTTCAGTGGCACCACCTATTGGAAATTAGTCATAAGAACTTAGAAATCTTCGTCGGCTTATGCGTAACAACTTTGCTAAAGGTTGTAACATAATCAAATGTACAGTTTAAGATTTAATTATTTTAATTAATTTTCAGTGGCGCCACTTATCGGATATTGGTCATACCAACTTTGGTAAGATCATAACATAATCAAATGCACAGTTTAAAATTTAATTAATTTTTAGTAGTGCCACTTAGACCAACTTAGAAATCTTCAACGGCTCATACGCAACAACTTTGCTAAAGATCATAACATGATTAAATAAATGCACAGTTTACAATTTAATTGATTTTAAGTAATTTTCAGTGGCGCCACCTGCCGGAAATTAGTCATATCAAATTAGAAACCTATCCCAGCTCATGCGTAACAACTTTTCTAAAGAACATTGCATGATCAAATGCATAGTTTACAAACAAACATTCATTTTTATATATATAGACTATGGGAGGTGTCACGCCCACTATAGTCAATCCGCCCATTTTGTTCATATATACGTCAAAGTCATTCATACAAAATTTGAGGACTTTAGCTGTTGCAGTTTATGAGAAATGCAATATTAAATACTTATTGGGAATGTGGGCGTGGCACCACACCTACTTGAAATTTTAAAATAATAAAATATAGCTTATAGTTCCGTACAGACATACAGGAAGATACTGTTAAAATTTCAAGAAAATCGGTCCATCTGTTTAGCC
Source organism: Sarcophaga peregrina (assembly GCA_014635995.1). Lineage (NCBI taxonomy): Eukaryota > Metazoa > Arthropoda > Insecta > Diptera > Sarcophagidae > Sarcophaga > Sarcophaga peregrina. Next base: position 57,571,152 of record CM025790.1, on the reverse strand, counting down.
TTCTATAAACTTAAAACAAACAAAGCCACAAACAAATAAAAACACATTCATGATGGCGGGAAATTCTACTCCGCTTTTACCAGAAATCTACTGACAAATATTTTATAATTTTTCGATTTGTTGGAGCAGTCTGACTTGGGTTCAGACCACACGTTTATGCAACGGTCACGACTTTTCTCATTACATTTTTCCCAACCACCTAAACTTCAGCAAACGCATATTTAGATTATTCAGAATGATAATTGAAATTACTGCCAGCCAGAATATTCCAAATTATTTTGTTAAACAATGGATAGGATAGGTTCTTGGACCTTTAGACTTTTACAAAATTCATGCATAACAAGAAATGATAAACTAAAGATTACGTCATCACGCACACAAAATTAAAACTTTCTGCGCATGTTGAATCAATGACGTCACGCAAATTGTGTTCCTATTGGCTAATGATAATGTAAGTTATATTGCAGGGCTGCCAACTACTTTCACGTAATGCACACGTTTTTCAGAAGAAATGTTAATTTTCACATGGAAAACTTCAAAATAGCCCTACTACGTCATCTAACCTGAAATCATGCGCAAGGGGTAATCTTTGTCTTTAAACGTATGGATTTTAATATTTTACAAGAGCTTTGGCTCAGTTTTCTGTAAATAGTTAGATTGTAGGCTATAGTATTCTACCCAATAGGATAAATATGTATACATACATACATAATAGGTTATTACAACCCCCTAGTCAGGATTACAAGCCAGCTTCTCACACCACTTATATTGTAAGTGTTAATTTTATAAATGAGAGGTGGAACCTATAGTTTAATCTCGACTCTAAACGACAGATTTTTGAGAATCTTTTCATGGCAATTTTATTTACTCTCAGAATTTTTGCCAGAAATATGATGAGAGAAAGTCGCCGACGAAATATTTTCGTTTTTATGTCTGGCCTGGGGTTGGAACTCGGGCCTTCAGTGTAATAAGCGAACACAGTACCTTCTAGGCTACGGCGACTTCGATTTATATAACCCGAACAACTCTGAAAGGCGTAAGGGTTACCAACCCCTCATGCAATCCAAAATATTGTTATAGAAAAGCCTATGCAGTACTACATTGGGTTTCATGCCACTGTCCGACGAGAAAACGGTTCGCATTCTAACAAGACAATGCGTTATTAGCCGGCAAGTCCGGTGTGGATCACCAGGATTACTAGTCAATACGTTTTATGCGGCAAGTCAGCAAGTCAGGACACACAACATCGATTTTTGGATGACAAAATTTCCCACTAAAATAGAAACCGCAAGCCCTCGACTGCTGTTTCAAGAACAGAAAACAACACTCGTGAGTAAAAGCTTATAATATTCATTAAGCAATGTTCAAATGCATACAACGAGTAGATATTTTTACAATTGCCTGGCGTACGTATGTAGATTTTTCTACGCCACTGTACTTCTCTCTATTACGTGTTTGTTGTTCAATAAATTAAAAATTAGTTACAAATGCCACACGAAAGTTACGCTTCGATAGGCTGCAATAAATCAGTGAAATTTATAGGCCCACAAACATAAAATAAAATGAAATGAATTGCGAGTTGACGGTCAAATACGAGTACTTAACAAATACAAAAAAAATTATTAGATAGCGCATTGAAGACTTTTTAGAAAAATTTTTTCCATTTTTTTTCCCACCATTTGGTAGGCGTTGTTACAGGAATAGCTCCACAATACGGCAAACATGCTGCATCTACGTTTGTGTTTGTTTATGGCCAAATTAATGTGATAACGTTTAAATGACCATTAATCATGAGCAAAAGGTATCCGAGTTGCAGTATCGTAAATGAATTGAAATTAAACAAATCTGAATCATAAGAACGAAACAAATGAAAATGAACAAACAAATTAACAAACAACCATAAATTAAAAGTTTTAAAACCTATTTATTTATCATGCGATGGACAATGTAATGCATAATGATTACTTAGGAATTTCAAAAAGGATACGAGTGGTGATACAGTATGTAGTTTAAACAGAAGAATCGCACTTTTAGATCAGCAATAAGTATTTAAAACAATGAGTAGATTCGAGTCATTCTTATAATTTCAGATACTTATACGCATTCATACTTATTTTGATATCATACTCATACTACTAATACTCAAAGTTGGAAGTACTCGTCGTATTTATACTTAACAATACGCATGATGTTATTGACTTCAACTCGTCTCTACTTTACATTTACACGAAGCACAAGATAAGTATGATTCGAGTACGAACACTGCTATGCTCACAAGAAGATTGTGTGTATGCTTTGCTTGCTGTCTTTGTCTTTCCTTTCTTCTTTGTTTGTATATGCAACTACAACAAAGGCTGTAAATTTTGATGAATGATTCGACTCACTCGAATGTCTTATAAGTCTTATAAGTATTTTTATAGATTTATGAATCAGAATGAGTAGGCGTATGAATCAAAAATATTTCCAATGTTGTGAGTTTGATGTCTACGTTGTACTCATACTCATTGCTACTTATGCTTATAAATCAATGTTGTAGCGAGTATGAATGAATCAAAGTAGTTGAATTTCAATTCTGTTGATAAATTCATACCCAAAATTGCATGCGTACTTATGAGTAGCGAAAAAACAATTCATTGCTGATCTCTATGGGTATTTTGAAGTTTAGTTGTAGGACAGCTGCCAAATTAACCTGGTAACCATTGCAATTCAGTGGGAATGAACATCAAATTATTTTCTGAATATTATTAGGCCTGAAATACATGTCGTATGGAAGTAGAAATAATTCTGGATTAAGTTTAGTTTTTATAGAGATGACTCGAGGATGCATGTCCGAGTGGACTGTGGTATATTTGTGAAGGTTCTAATATTAAACTTTCTGCCTCAACACAGCAGTGTTTCGACGACAGATATCATGGCTATTTTGAAAGCGACGTAATTCTTGTTTGGTAGCGGAATTTTCTATGAAAATGTTTTCATTTTCTCAAATAACCAGCCTGGAATTTATATGCATGACTTTGCGGACATAAGAATATCGTTGAAATTGGATTGCAGATGAGCTGGTTAGAGGGGATAAATATTTCATTTTACATTAATTTTATAGTGGGGTTTAATGTTAAATGGTACATGCAATATTACAATACTCTGTTGGACACGTATGGTTAAGAAGAGAAGCGAAACAAATCTAGAACGACTGCTTGCGATGCTACCTTTCCTCAATTTATACTTGGTTTATTCGCACAATTTTTATTTGCTCTGCTTTCTGTTAATTTTTTTTTTTCTGTAGTTTTCAAGTATAATAGTAGTTTTGTTACTGTAACCTAAACCTTGACCATCTCTATACACAGTAGTCGAGTAGGTAGTGTGCTAACTTATAAGACGTAAGGCCACGGTTCAAAACACAGACGTTTCCAACAAAACCGAAATACGAAAAATATTTACTCGAAGACTTCTTCTCAGCAGATTTCTGGTTAAAACTGTGACATTAAATAAAATAGCCATGAAAAGTTGCTCAAAAATTTGTTGTACGGAGTCAACATATGCAGAAGCTAGTCCGTAATATAATTGACTGAATCGTTATAATATAGGTTTGTAGTGTATATACATATGTAGGTATTCTCTAGTCTCACTAACTATTTGTGCTTTTCTTATTATTGTACGGTACTACTTCCACCAGTACTAAATTCGACAAAATTGGACTATATTAAGTCTATATTAAGGCATGTCCGCCAAATAAAAAAATGGAAAAGAAGACATTAATAACTGGAGATGAGTCTTTTCTTTTCTCTCTGTTTGTTAAGACACAAGCGCATCTATAATATTGCCTCATCTGTAGTAATGAAGTGGACCTAACATCTATGGTAAAATGGTTTGCATTACATTCAAAAATTTTATAGGTGGTGTAAATATTAATATTTCAGATACTCTTAATGTTATTGGCATTAGAATTCAGAACCTGTACATTTTTCAAGTGTCAAAAGATGCTTTCAAGTGTCTCGGTTTCTTATGACACTGCAAGAAATACTTGACTTCATCAGATATCCTTTCTATTTACACCACTTATATCCAGCCGATAATAGAATACATATCTTATGTATGGGTCGGTGCCTCGAAGTCTATTTTAATGTTCTCGACCGCGTACATAAGAAGATGAATGTGCTCATTAATGGCGGTAGGGTATCTAACCCTTTTGATTCATTGAAGCAATGTGACTAGAGTCTCACTGTTCTGTCGCTACTACAACGGATTCTGCTCTAGCCAGATAAAAGGACTTATTCCTAAAAATCGCCTATTCTTCCGTAACACCCCTCACAGATCGATTGACCAGTGGACTGCACACTGCATTGCATTCAGAATTCTCTTTTTAGCCGGAGAATCCGTATGTGGAACTGCTTACCTGCAGAGGTCTTATCATTTATAATAAAAAAAAATATTAAAATCTAATCTCTACAAGTACTACGTCCTTTGTCCTCTTTCACACAAATTCTCCAAATTTCAAAGCAATGTACCACATGTGTAGGGCCATCCTCTGAGTGTTGGCTTTGTAAACAAAAGCGTCTATTCTTCCCTTAACTGCATAAATATCATATGATGGGAAATTTTTCAGTTCAAATTTAAAAATTTGGTTTTAAATTTTACCAAATCTATTTGTATTTGGTGAAGTACAAACGTTCCGGTTATAAATAGAATATTATTTCACTCATATGGCTGCCGCAGCGGGCCTTACACTACCTCATTCAATCGGACCAATTTTCATCGACTTTTTCGAATCTGTGTGGGGTCTTATATCGGCAGTGGCATCACAAACATTGTTCCTTAAATGCTCAGTTGAATCTGTTTTGTTGGCACAACACTTTTCTTTAACGATGCCCAACAGAATATAGTTCACCGTTCTACCTTCACCATTTCTTCTAATTAAATCGCCATCAAACGCTTGACGTAATAAATCGATTCTGGCATGAGATGAGTGAGACCAAACATCTTTCATAGCAATAACATGAAGAGGGGGCATAAAAATATCAGTTATCATGGCACGATAGGCGTCTCCGCTACTTATGTATATAATTAACAACTACTACTTAAGTGGTGTGAGAACCTAGGTCGTAATCCTGACTGAAGGATTGTAATGATCAATGCATGCATGTATATGCAATATGAAAATACTTCTCCAGCGACTTCCTCTCAACAGATTTCTGGGAAAAAACACTGAGAATAAATAAAAATTGCCATGAAAAGCTTCTCAAAAATCTGTCGTTCGAAGTTGACTTTAAACTGTAGGCCCCTCCACTAATGTATGAAATTAATGCACACAACATAAGTGGTGTGAGAAGCTATGTTGTAATCGTGACTGAAGAGTTGTAATGACCAATTATGTATGTTTAAACAACTACTGTGCCTGGACGAATGTAAACAAGATACACAAACAAAAACAAACAAATTATTTACATTTTCAGATATTTCTCGAAGACATTTTTCTTCAAGTGCATTCATCATACTTGTGACTCTTCTGATATAAAAGCCAAGGCAGAATAGACAAAGGCGATTCAATGAGAATTCAGTCAGTCGTGTGTAAAAATGACACTGAATACCACAGTGAGAATTCAGTCAGCCGTGTGTGAAGACGACAGTTGGGATTCAGTAAGAATTCGGTCTGAAACGTTGTTTACGAAGAGAATAATTGCGGTTTCGCTTACAGAATGGTTGTAAGCGGAGAAGAATAACAAACAGTTGGTATTGCGTTTGCGAAAGAATGTAAAAGAAGAATAACAATTAAAATAAATTGTTATTGGTTAAGCCAATTTCTAAAGGTGGTACACGGGATTGTGCGAACAACAAAGAATTGATTTAAAACTAAACACATATTTATTATTATATTACTTGCAATCTACGAACTTTTATTTTTAACGTTGTTAAAAAGGTCAAAATGTAAGAATATAGGTATATCCTTACAGAAGAGTAGCTAAACTATAAATTGCTTTGTTACTTACACCAATTGCATTTATTTTATTTTAAAATAATTCTTCAGCTTAAATTAAATCTACAGGGTGGCAGACATATAATGCAACAAAGTAAAGCGCTATAATTTTTTAATTTTTTTCTAATGTTATTGTTCAAAAGCAAAAAATGTTAAAAAGAACATCAAATTTTAGAATCAGTTTAGTTTTGTTCGAATTGGCCATCTTTGGCACGAATTATGGCCTTCAAACGGCCGACAAAGCCATCACAGTCTACACGAAAGTGGCTCTGCGGTATTTTGGCCCATTCCCGGCGAAGCGCCGTCTTGAGATGATGGACACTTTGCCATTTTTTTAGTGAGAAACTGACTCTCCAAAATGCCTCAGGCGCAAAAGTCCAACGGATTGAGATCCGAAGATTTTGGTGGCCATTGTGCGGTAGAAAGGAAGCGATGAACCTCCTTTTTAAGCCATTCTTAGTTGACGCATGCTGAGTGCAGTGGTGCTGAGTCCTGTTGGAATGTCTATGGTCTGCGGCCGAAATGTTTGTCTGCCCAGGGCTTTAATACTGTCTTTAAGACATTTTCCCGATAATATTCGGCATTTATTTTGACCCCACGATAGATGAATACGAGCGAGGGACGATCCACACAATTACCATCGGCGGTGCTTGAGTTCTGGTGGCCAATCGCAGGTTTTCAGTTGACCTCTTTGGGAAGTAAACCCGATCATTTTATTTGTTCACAAAATGCTCAATTTGGAAAGGCTTCTCATCGAAAAAAACCAAATTCGGTGACTGGCCACTTTCGTGCAAGCGAAGTAACCCCTTTGCTCTAACTTTTTTTGTCCATCGGTGAGCTCTTGCACTTTTTGGAACTTCAATGGATTTAGTCCAAGTTCATTTTTCAATATGTGTTGCATTCGTTATCGTGATATGTTCAGCTCACGAGCATTTTTCTACCACTTAGGCGTGGATTTCAATCAAATCTGGCCTTCAATGTTCGGATCATTTCTGGTGTTGTTATCATTTTTTTTTTCGCCCTATTTTTGGCCGCATGCAACACTGCCAGTATCACGGTAACGAGCAATGGTGAAGAAGAAGATTTATTCACATTTAAATGCTGGAGGGCTCTAACTATAGCCACCTGCGGTTTTCCACCCAAATTAAAAAGCAATCGCACTATCACGCTTAAATTCATCACAAATAACTTTTTTCTGAATGCAATAGATCAAAATGGTTTTGTAAGCTTGCAAATAATAAAATGAACTGTCATGGGAATAAATCTGTCAGCTGTTAGACGAGTGGTTTACAAATGATAACAATCTGAAGTTGGTTGCAATACATATCAGCCATCACAAAAATAATTTCAAAATTACTTGCGTTCTAAAAGTCTACGAAACTTTCTTGTAAACTAATGGCCATATAACATTGTGTCCATCTTTATTTAAGGATTTAATAATTATATTGTTTTACTATAAATACAATAGAAGGACATACAATATAATATTAAAAATTTCATTGCGGTACAACAAAGATGACCTCAAAATACTTAATAACGCATTAACCATGAATAGACTTGTGCGATAAAAAACAGACTAAAAAAGTGCATTAATTTAATCCACATACATACATACAGACAAGTAATGAGTAAATAAACATATTGCAACAACTTTTCATTCAGTTCAGAATTAATTAAAATTGTGAAATTATTTTTATTTCTGTTAATTTAAATAAAAAACCAACGAAAGAAAGAAAAAAATGGAAAACATTTTCATTTCATTTCGTGCTTTTTTTTTTTTTGTTCATCGCATAAATTAAAATATTTTTCTCGTTCATATCAAGTCGAATAAATTAATAATGAAATGCATAAAATTGTAATCAAAAGAAAAGAAGAAAAAAAAAATATGGAAAAACGGAAAAACCATTCTAGGCCAATAGGAAATGAGAGGAAAACAAGTGAACTGAAGCCCATCATATGGTAAATGTCTGGCCAGGCCATAAGCTTATAACAACTAGACCAAATAAAAGGGCAAATAATGTATTGATTTTCTCTTTACTCTCTCTATCTCACTCTCTTTCTCTCTCGTTTTTCTCGTTTTTCTTTTTTCATTATTATTATTCCCATTTTGATGTCTGAAACTATAACTCCTTAAGATATTTTCTTTTATTTTCTATTTTGTTTTTTTTTTTTTGTTTTTGTTTGAATGGAAAATTTATTCAAAAACAAGTTGGAACCTTTTCATAGTATGGGGGGGGGGATAAAAGCAGGACCCTCTCATGTATCAAGTTATTAAGGCTCATATAAAATTTTATTCAGTTTAGTTTAGTTGAGGTTAAAAGCAATAGTTGTTATTGTTATGTTTATTATACATATACATGGAACCCTCGACTTATGCGGTTTGTTGAGACCAACGAAATTATGTTTAAATCGAAAACACGTAAAATGAGGTTAAGAATTCATATAAAAGCTTATTTTGATACCAAAAATTACGTATATCACGTAATACGAAACATAAAATACATGTAACACTCACTCTTGGTATTTAAAAATCGTGTAAAAAACCCACCAAATTATTTTTTATTACATCCAACTCTTTTTTTACACGGTTTCTTTTTACACGGATTTGAAGGTACACGGTTGAAAAAAAAATTTTTTTTTTTTGTAAAAAATTTTTAATCAAGTTCGGTTTCAAAATCACTATCTTGTAATTACATTTGTTTTTACCACACTTGGTACCATTTCTGAAATGAACATACATAGTAGTAACTGAGAAATCCCAAAACCCAAAAGATCAAATTTCTATAAAAGATTTTTTTAATAAAAAAAAGTCAACGGCGCAAGACTTTTCGGTAAGTAGTCCGACACTTCAAAACTCTATTACCGGACGAAAGTCATAATTTGATGGATATCTCTAGGGATGATACCGACTTTAGTCCAGTTCGTCGCAAACAATTGGCCTTGTTATCACATAGTGACGAATAATTATGTAGCATGGGTCAATTCGACCTCCGGGTACTGTACTTCTCACAGTTGACAAGAACACGTCCTCTAACCTAACCTTTATGTAGCTTTGCAAATATTTTTTCTTTATTTCTATTCTAAGTTTTCTGTTCCTAATTCTGGATTAACAGATTTCTTTTGTATTTTGCTTAAGTTTTAATACTCAATAAAATGCCATATGAATTGCATTTCTGAAATTTTATAGTTTTCAACATTTATTACACGGTTTTTCAAAGTAAATATAGTTTCTTATTATATCTTATATGGTTTACTATAGGAAACGTTTCTTTTTTACATATTTTTTCTTACACGGATTTCTGACGAACGTATCTACCATGTAAAAAAAGAGTTGAGTGTATTAAACTTCTATAACTTGTCTAGTGCACGGCTAGTTTCGACTTATTCACATTTTTCATACATCTAGGGTTCATAAACTTATTTAAAAATAATGATTTCATTACAAAATCCCCTGAAGCATTAGAGCACAATAAAAGTGTTGCGCTTTCTTTTGATTTTTTGTATCCAGTAGCAGTAGAATGTTTTTCCAAAACATATGACCTTTTCGGGATAGATTTCCATACCAAAACGAGTCTCGTCGGCATTAAACCCTTGATGAGGATGATATCCATCCTCCATCCTTTATGATCTACTGAAAATGATTTGGAAATGGGGTGCAGCATTCATATCATCAGATGAGAATTCTTCTTGGATAAACAAATTTCGTAAATCAGCCCTTTTCTTAAATTTTTCAAACCAGCCGTTACTTGCCAAAAATTTGTTTTTGCAATCGGCATCATCAGATTGCTCCAAACAATCGAAAATTTTTAAAGCTTTCTGTTTAATAACCCTGTTGTCTGATGGTATTTATTTATCTATTGCATGTTCTATTCAAATTATTAAAGATTTTTCCAGTCTTTCAATTAAATTATCGCGAACATAAGACCCACGTCCATTACAAACACTTCCACGAATTTTATTTTCGTTTCTTTGAATTGATCGTGTCGAAGATTCATTTGAATTTAGAATTTTTGCTAAAGCGATTTTTGCCACCTTGTAAGCGATCCAAAATATTTACTTTATCCAGCAATGAGATAACTTTTCGCTTTTTGAAATATTTTTATCTTCGCTGGAATCATTTCTAAATCGTATTAAAATATACTCAATCTTTTTGTACTTGCACTTTTGCATTATAATTTTAGAAAATTAAGTTTTTAACTTTTGGAAAAAAATTAACTTTTTTACAACGCATTTCATGTAAATCGAGGGTTGCCACTAGTTTTTAAACGTGTTATATCAAAAACAAAATCGCGTAAAAAAAGTCGCGTAATTAGAAAAATTGATGTTATTTTTGAATCGCGTTATATCAAAATCGCGTAAATCGAGGGTTACCTGTATATGCATGCATATGTAGCAAACCACAAAGAGATGAACGGAAATGGAATTTGATCCCCCCTGTAGAAAAAAATCCAAAGCAATGAACCATTCAACCGTTCAACCAAAGAAGCATAGCAGCATATTCAACTTAGAAATTATTCGAGTAAAGGAAAAATTACGTCCAAAAAAAAAGAAATTTAAAAGCCTTTAAAGAAAAAAATTTCGTTAAAATAAAGCCAAAAGGAATATGACAACAAACTTGAAGTAAAAGATATATTTATATCACCTATGGGGTTATCCATCAATAAGCAGCTAAGTTTACATTATAGTTTCTCACACCACCCATGTTGTGTATATTAATTTTAACGCCTATAGTTCAATGTCGATTCCGAGCAATAGAATTGACAGAAGACTGCTGAGAGCATGTTACCGATATAAATATTGGTTTTTCGTATTTTGTTTTCTTCGATATGTCTGACCTGGAACTTGAGCTATGGCCTCTCGTCTAATAAACCAACACGGTAAGCTACTATTACTTAACTGATATAAAATGTCTTCATTACAACTTTGAAAAAATTAAAACCATCTTTTCAAATTTCTTTCACAATTCAGGATCCTTTCCGGTTTCTTAACCCTTTCATGACCGCATTAAAATGGGCGTGGCTAAAATTTTTTTGAGTAGACACATAAGATACAGTTGATCTCAATATCAACTGACAAAATATTCAATGTCCTAGGTGTCCTGGTTCAAGAACCACAGGATGTTGCATATATGCAAAGTTAGGCAATGGTGTTATAAATTTAAATACAAGTTGATTTATTTCTAATGCTGTTTAGAGTACAAGTGCACATTGCATCTGTTGCATTTATAACTTGGAAGCCCACAAAGATCTGTCCCTTATTCCTCATTCCGACCCATGGTTATAGTGATCAAAACGTATGGATTTTTCAGACTGTGCAACATACGTACGTACATCAGTCAGGATTACTGCCTAGCTTCTCTCACCACTCATGTTGTGTGCGTTAATTTTATACGTGAGTAGCGGGACCTACAGTTTAAAGTCCACCCCGAACGACAGACTGTGCAACGACGGCTGTGCAACATATGCTCATTTATAGTGGATTGATTCAGAATCCGTAGAAGGAGCTGGTGATGACGGAGTCGATGGAGAAGTTGATGAAGTTCCTGAATTCATTATCAAATTGTCAAAATGAGTAATGATGGCTGACCTCCCTTTTTTGCGACAACTATAGTTTGACTTGTACAATTCAAGCATCGTGTCTGTAAGATTAACTCCTGCCATCTGCTTGTTATAGCATTCAACTATACTTGGACGAGGTAAAGTTAGAAATTTCTTGCCTCTGCGGCATCATCTCTTGTATTCACTTATTGGGTCCTTACTTGCATAGTTTGAAACTAGTTGTACACCCTTATTATCATCTTTTTCTTATTAATTTTCCTCGTCAACCGAATCATCCCAATCAATGTGGCCAAATATTTCAATTTCAGCCCGAGTCAAACCTTTTGCGCGCATGATGCATACAAAAATAGGTTTTTATTTAGTTATTGAACTTAGTTTTAGGATGGCTTCATTATATTAATGTTTTTTAACGCTTTTTAAAAACAAAGTTTGTTTTTGAAAAATTAATTTGTAAACTCTCGGGGGAAAATAGCTGCTAACTGAAAATCCAAAAAAAATTATTTAAAACAGTGGAAAACCTCAGCGAACCTTTAAAACATACACATATCGACGCCTCCGTTCTATAACATTCTAAGTCGAAAAAATGTGTTTTAAGTTATGAGCTCTCAAAATTTTCACGCGGCATACGACTTTATGAGTATTCCAAGTAGATTTTTCCCTATAACTTCAGAACGAATCGGCTCATCTTCACTCAAAATGCAAGAACATTAAAAACGTTCTAAATACACTTAGCACCCACTCAGTACAATTTTTTTAAATGATAATTTTTTTAAGAAAACAAAGCTATTAAATTTTTTTTTATTATTTTATTTATTATTGAGAAACATAAATTTCAGGAATTTCGAATTTAATAAAAAAGAGTTAAAATTCAAAAGACATTTTAAGTTGCAAATATAAGCGGACAAAACTAAAGCACCCCCAAATTAAGACTCACAAAAAATTTAATATTTCCTTTCGAATCTTTTATTCTGGATGAAACAGTCACATCTATTAAGCATAGGGGATGTTAAATTATTAATTATTTCAGAAGATATTGATTCCCACGTTATTTTTGCAGCTTCAAATAAATCTACTTTAGTTTTGCAATTTTTTGGATTGACTTGTAAGTTAATGATTAGACTGGAGAGCTGACTTGCCAATGCATCAATTGAGTGTAAAATATTCGATCAACAGATCAAGGTTAATTTATAAATTTTTACACAATGGTCGCACATCTCCCACTAATTCTGAAGAAAGGTCACGAGAAAATTTGTGACATGAAGACTCCTTAATTAAAAGGACAATCCAAAATAATCCTACTGCATCTTCTAGTGCCATATGAAACCGCTTAGATTTAAAAATTAGCGAAAGAACGATTACTAGAAGGGCGGTAGAGGCCGAATTATTCAGTTGACGGCAACTAATATTTAGGATACAACCGTTGTCCGTTTGGTCTGCGTTTGGATACCTTATGCCATCTGAATCCTTTAAATTAAACTAAAATTCGTCAGAAAACAGCACATTCATCTATGTTTGGACACTACACTTGAGATGGGCCTTGGCGAATTCAAGTTTCGTTTTTTTTATTTTTTGACGATATCAAATGGTTTTTTTGCTGGTCATCAACCATCCTTCTAGGAATCGTTCTTTCGATTCCTAAAAAAATTATCATTTTAAAAAATGTACTGAGGGTGTGCTTTAGTTTTGGCCGCTACCGTACATACATAGATAATTACTCATTATATTGTGTGTGCTGATTTTTTACTTAAATACAGTTTCAAGTCAACTCCTAACGAGAGATTTTTTGAGGAACTTTTCATGCCAATAGTATTTACTCTCAGAGTTTTCGCCAGAAAACTGCTGAAATAAACCCACCTAAGAAAAATGTTTCATATTTCGTTTTGTTGGAGATATCTGACTTGGGATTTGAACCGAGGCCTCACGAAGCAAACACACTACCAACTAGACAACAGGGACTTCTGTATTTATTTCCGGTATAAAGCCTACAAGGTTTAATTGATGCATAAATTATAAGTTAGTTCGACTACTATCAGCATCCACAACTACTAATGCCGCTGAAACAGCTGATACATAGGTAAAAGGAAAATTTGAACGCAATAATCTTTAACTGATAGGATAGGCATATAAACGACCGTCGTATTTGGGCACATCCCCTCCAATATATAAAACCACGTATAAACTGTGGTTCATTTCCATCGGTAGTTAACTGAACAAAAATAAAAATATATGATCTGAAATTTATTGCTCCTAATATGTTAGAATCAGGTTTACTCTCGATTGTGGTCGGGGCCTTACAACTATACACATATCACCGACTTTAAAAGATTGTCAATGTCTAAAGTAGGTAAGGTTAACGTTAGGGTTAGCGGGAAGCATGTCGTTCTCAGGCAAATTTACATGGTGGTTCATATGGCGTATCAGTGGTGTAAGCGCCCTTGTCAAATTCCGTTAGTGAGCTCCGGAATAAGCCGGCCAGTTCCATGTCCATATCATCAAACGTTCTGTCACCCAAAAAGGTCTGTTCTGACGTGCAAGGCAATCGCATAAAAGGTGTTGCACGGATTTAATTTCCTTCACATAATAGCAACTTTTGCAGTAATCCTTATGGGGCAGACCGAGCTTGTCAGCTAAACTGATAATAGCGCAGTACCCTGTTAGAATCCCTTTTAGGATGCGAATCATTTTCTTCTAACTCAAGTAGTTTAATGGTTTATGGTTCATTTTATGCTGCTTTTTATTTTTAAATTAAGATTAAAAAATATTTCTCACGTACCCTCGGCTGCCTTCAGGCCATATTTACTACGAATTGGATTGCATCAAGTGCCAGCCATGCTTCTTCAGCAAGCGGGAAGGGAATTGTTTTTGCAAGCATTTCCTTTGATTACATCAGATTGAAATATCAGTTGACATTTCTCTTCTGAAGTGAATCTCATTTATTTTTTTCTTTTAATATTTTGATTTATTGCAGTCCATAGTTCCATTGCTAAAGGAAATGAAAAGAGAAAATAAATCGACTTCCACCCTAAAACCTCAAAAGTCGGCCAGAGCACCAACACTAACGCACACGTGTAAAAATACCACCATGGATATGTGGTTGACGATAATACGTATGTACGTAGGAAAAAAACAAAAAGAAACGGTGGAACGAACCTATTGACATTTTTATTTATTGCCGCTTAATAAAAATATCAATATTTAGTGGCAGCTATACAAGTGTTTTAAATCAAACAGAAAAAAAAACACATACACACACACGCAAACACACAATTTTTTTTCATTTTCGTTTAGCATTGAAAGTTTCCGCATGACTTGTCGTACTCAATAGGAACCGAAATGCGATTTTTATTGGGCATTTTCTTTTATTTTCTTTCCATTACACATTTATGTAGGCATGTAGGTATGCATGTTCATGCATATGAATAACATTTTTTTCTTTTGCTTTTGAATTTTGTCTCTTTTTTTCCATTTGGATATGGGAAATATTTGGTTTGCTTGTTTGCTGGTGTTGTAATGCAATTTGATTTGTGACCTTCGTTTAGTAGTTGTTAAAAATAAAAATCTTTCGAAAAAAAAAATACAAATTTCAAGCAGAAAATAAACATTGGAGAGAATTTCAATACACAATATGCTCTCTCTCAATTCCATGCCATTGTTCAAAAGCATATTTTTCTAAATCAAAAAATAAAAAAAATACTTTTTAAAAGAACTTAAAAGCTTTAATTTGATTGTAATTTGAGTATCGAAAATAAAACAATTATAATCGAAATGCCATTCACCAATAATCGAAGGGATATGAAAAAAATTTCAATCAGTAAACAACTGTTTGCTACCCTATATAGAAAATATTCTTAAACATGAATAACACTCTGCGACAAAATAAAAAAAAATTAAATACATCCGGCTAATGATATAGTGTAGGTTGTGAGTTTTATATTTCCCGAACCCTTCAAATTTTTTTTATTTGACAAAAACTGTTTTTTTTTTTACCTTACGCACAAATTTCTGGATTACTCAAACATTTCTGGCTCGATTTCAAAATTTTAAATCTTGTTGAAAAGAAGAGATATGGACCTTTAAAACGGTACACATATATCTATCCTTTGACTTAATATGCTATGCGATTTAATGAGGTCAACTTTGAAAACGGGAATTTTTTTCATAATTTTTTAAGTTTGTGCGTTCATAGTAGGAAAGCAGTTCAGTTATACAGGGTGGCTGATATATAATGCAACAAAGTAAAGCGCTTTATTTTTTTTAATTCTTTTTTTTAACTTTATTGTTCAAACGCAAAAAAATGTTGGAAATAACATAAAATTTTAGAATCAGTTTAGATTTGTTCGAATTGGCCCCCTTTGGTATGAATTATGACCGACAAAATCATCCCAGGCTATATGAAAATGGCTTTGCGGTATTTAGGCCCATTCCGGTGAAGCACCGTCTTGAGATTATCGACACTTTGGTATTTTTAAGTGAGAACATTACTCTCCAAGATGCTGCAAAAGTCCAACGGATTGAGATCCGGAGATTTTGGTGGCCATTGTGCGGTAGAAATGAAGCGAGGCACCTCCTTTTTCAGCCATTCTTGGTTGACACGTGCTGAGTGCGGTGATGCTGAGTCCTGTTGGAATGTCCATGGTTTTCGGCTGAAATGTTGGTCTGCCCAGGGCTTCAATACTGTATTTAAGACATTTTCCCGATGATATTCGCCATTTATTTTGATGGTGAGGCCGTTACGGCGGCCCACACAATTACCATCGGCGACGCTTGAGTTCTGGTGGCCAGTCGCAGGTATAAATTTTCAGCTGACCTTTTTGGCAAGTAAACCCGATCATTTTATTTGTTCACAAACTGCTCAATTTGGAATGGCTTCTCATCGGAGAAAAACAAATTCGGTAACTGACCACTTGTGCAAGGGAAGGTACTCCTTAGCTCTTTCCAGTCTAACTTTTTTTTTGTCCATCGGTGAGCTCTTGCACTTTTTGGAATTTCAATGGCTTTAGTCCAAGCCCATTTTTCAATATGTGTTGCAACCGTTCTCGCGAGCAATTTTTCTGGCATCACTTTTCAAATCAGTGCTGGTGTTATTACCGTGTTTCAGGTTGTTATCATATGTAAACCACTCATCTGACAGCTGACAGATTTATTCCTGTGGCAGTTCATTTTATTATTTACAAGCTTACAAAAGCATTTTGATCTATTGCATTCAGAAAAAAAGTTATTCGTGATGGCATTCAAGCGTGATAGTGTGAATGCTTTATATTTGGCTGGAAAACCACAGGTGGCTATCATTGAGCTCTCCAGCATTTAAATACGAATAAATTTTTTATTTCTCGTACCATTGTTCGTTACTGGCAGTGTTGCATCGCGTCCAAAAAGTAGACGGAAAAAAACGGTAACAATACCAGAAATAATCCAAAAAGTGAAGGACATTTGTTCGAAATCCATGCTACAGTGGGAGAAAAGTTGCTCGTGAGCTAAACATACCGCGAGAATACATGCAAAACATATTGAAGAATGAGCTTAGACTAAAGTCATTGAAGTACCAAAAAGTGCAAGAGCTCACCAATGTACAAAAAAAAGTTAGACTGGAAAGAGCCAAGGATTTACTTTGCTTGCACGAAAGTGGCCAGTTACCGAATTTGGTTTTCTCCGATGAGAAGCCATTCCAAATTCAGCAGTTTGTGAACAAACAAAATGATCAGGTTTACTTGCCAAAGAGGTCAATGTATACCTGTGATTGGCCACCAGAACTCAAGTGCAGCCGATGGTAATGGTGTGGGCCGCTATAACGACCGATGGTCGCTTCCCGTTCGTATTCATCGACCGAGGGGTCAAAATAAATGCCGAATATTATCGGGAAAATGTCTTAAAGACAGTATTGAAGTTTTGGGCTGACAAACACTTCGGCCGCAGACCATGGACATTCCAACAAGACTCAACAGCACCGCACTCAGCACGCGTCAAGCAAGAATGACTTAAAAAGGAAGTTCCTCACTTCATTTCATCCACACAATGCCCACCAAAATCTCCGGATCTCAATCCGTTGAAGTTTTCCGCCTGGGGTATTTTTGGAGAGTAAGGTTCTCACTAAAAAATACTAAAATGTCGATCATCTCAAGACGGCGCTTCGCCGGTATTAGGCCAAAATACCGCAGACCCACTTTCGTGCAGCCTGTGGTGGCTTTGTCGGCCGTTTGAAGGCCATAATTCGTACAAATTCGAACAAATCTAAACGGATTCTAAAATTTCATGTTAATTCCAACATTTTTTGCTTTTCAACAATAAAATTAAAAAAAAAAAATTAAAAACATATAGAGCGCTTTACTTTGTTGTATTATATATCAGCGACCATGTAGTCTATATATAATGTAGTTCCTCTTTCCTCTATTCTTCTGCGAAGTGATTTTAATATAAATCTTTAGCAAGACGACAATTGATTGCTCTAATTTTATTTAGGATAAATGTTAATGCAGCATGAATTTACAATCCCGAAAATCACGAAAAATCCCAGGACAAGTTTTAAAAAGATACCAGGATTTGGGATTTGGGAATTCCGACAGATTCGTTATTAATTGAGTAACAATTTTCAATTTCAGCACAACCTTTTAAATACAGTCAACCCTTGTATAATGCGGTACTCTCAGAATGCGGGTTCCATATAACGTGGGGCTGAAATAGCGACAGCCCTCCTATAACTCGGTTTATGTTCAACTTCATCCCATAAGTGCCTTCCGCATAGCCTACGAATGAACTAGATATTGTAAGAGGATTTAATATAAGTTCTATTTTCGAAGCAAAAGCTTAACTGAGATACAGTATCGTGCAAAACAATAGCAGTTGAATTTTCAATTTAAAAAAAACAATAAATGAAGATGAACCAAGTGAGGATAAATATTAAAAAATTACATTATTTTGCAAGCCAGTTTCGTTTTTATTTCATTTTTTATCAATCCTTATATGAACTCCTTATATGAAGTCGCCATGGTCTAGTAGGTAGTGTGTTGGCGTATTAGACGAAAGGCCCTGGTTCGTATCCTAGGTCAGACATCAAAACGAAAAATATTTCTTCGGCGACTTCCTCTCAGCAGATTTCTGGCAAAGACTCTGAGAGTGAAAATTGCCATGAAAAAGTTTCTCAAAAACCTGTCGTTCGGAGTCGACTTTAAAACTGTAGGTTCCGCCACTCATGTATAAAATTAACGCACACAACATAAGTGGTGTGAGAAGCTAGGTCGTAATCCTGACTGAAGGGTTGTAATGGCCAATTATGTATGTATATGAACTCTTGCCTTTTGTATTTCTTGGTCTCCATATAACTCGGTACGAATGATGTAATTTGTACTAATTCTGTGTTTCTTATTGCGAGGTTTCCATACAACGCGGTAGACGGTTTCCATAGAACGTGCCACGAATTAGTCTGGTTTGTATCTGAAATCGGAGTTTCTTATAGCGCGGTTTCCATATAACGCGTTATGGGAGGGTTGACTGTAAATATATGTCGATAATATTATATTTAAATCTTCATGATTTCATTCAAATAATTTTCAATGTTAAAAACCATTCTTTCGTTTTTTTATTTTTTCATAAACATTGTCAATGTTTTCACAACCAACGAAAGTAATGGTTCTTTAATGTGCTTGGCAATGGCTTAAATGGGTAAAAAAAAAAAACAAAAAGCAACAGTAAACAAGCAAAACAGAAATGTAGTGGCAGGCAACTGTCTAAATAGACAGTCAATTCGTTAGTTATTCAAATGGCCAAGGAGGCTTTAAAAGAGAACGAGCCAAAAATCATTTATTTAAGCCGGAGCATAAATAAAATCATTCATATTACTGCTGTTTGCTGTTGCTCTTGCTCTTGCTGCTACCAGTACTGCTGTAGATTGACCTTTAAATTGGAGGCCGTGAAAAAAAAAAAACGAAAACATATCCAACCTCCTCTCTATGCCATAGGCCCGCGGTTTTTGTGCTGACATTGATGTTGTCTTCTTTAGTCGTTGCCTTTTTAGACCAAAAATGTTATCATTTTGAACATTTTGTTTACTCTCGTTACTATTCCATTTGACCAAAAAATTCCAAAAGAATAAAAGATAAAAAAAAATGGCCCAGCATTAACAAACTGACGAAGAAAGAAAAAGAAAATGACGGCCACAAAAGTATTATTTATTTAGGCAATCATTTCCCTTCGGTTAGAAATTGCCCCACTTGCTTGAAAGCCGAAAGGATTATTTCAGAAAAACAGTGAAAAGTATATTAAAACAATTACAGCTGCTACATATTTAATGCTTAGGGTTACTTCACTTGATTTTTTCTTCTTTTTTTTAAGAGTGGCAGTAAACACTTTGCACTGGAATTAAGTTTTTCAAAACAAAATAATTTACAATTAAACAGACAGTTAAAAGAAGGATACAGGCAAATAGAAATTTAAATGTAAGGGTTAATAAAACTCTGAAGGAGTATTTAGGGCCTTTATTACAATATGGCGTCAACTAAAGGGAGGATTTTAACGGGCAGGCAAATTGTTTTTCATTATTATGAGTACCCAGTAAGATAACGGGTGATAGCTATTATCTTTTTGGCAACAATGGTTTAAACAGCTCACGCAGGTTTCGTGTTTTGTTTCACTGTCAAATATCTACAGTTTGGTCCATAATTTAACCATGAATAGTCTTACAAACGAACAACGCTTGCAAATCATTGAATTTTATTATCAAAAAGCGTGCTCTGTTAAGAAAGTTCATCGCGCGCTTCTTCCATTTTATGGTCAGTTTAATCGAACCACTGAAGTGGCTATTTGGGCTATTGTGACTAAATTTCGCAATAAATTTTCAATGTTGGACATTAAACCACCAACACGCTTACGTAGAGTGCGAACTGAAGAAAATATCGCAGCTGTAGCGGCCAGCGTTAATGATGAGCATTAATTATCGATTTGTCGCCGTTCGCAGCAATTGGACCTATGTTACTCAACAACGTGCAAAGTTTCAAAAGACTTGCATGACATGTGGATTCAACAAGGCGGTGCCACATGCCACACAGCGCGCGTAATATTAGACTTATTGAGAGGCGAGTTCGGTGAACATTTTATTTCACTGTCGGGAGCGGTCAATTGACCGCCTAGAACTTGCGATTTAACGCCTTTAGATTATTTTTTGTGGGGCTATGTTAAAGCTCATGTTATACAGACAAACCCGTTTCGTTGGAAGACAACATTGCTGCAGTTATTCGTGAAATGTCGGCCGAAATGTTGGAAAGCATATGCGGAGTTTTATCGACATTGCTCCTGCACAGTCATATTTTTGAAAAAAATTAATTTTATTTGATCAGTAAGTTGTAATAACAAAAATAAGTTAAAGCTAACTTTTCTTGCCCTTTAGCTAAAGGTTCCTTTCACTAAACCCACGTTTAACGTCAAGTTGTAATAATGGCCCTAAAGCTGTTTAAGATAAGATACCCTACAAATGTCATGTTCAACTTATCTTTAAAATTATTGTACTTTTGAATATTCCTTACGATTATGCACATGAAGGACACAATGTGAAGTTGAAGGGCAATGGTCTTAAATGGGATAAAATAAAGACTACGAGTTCATATCTAGGGTGTAGTGTTAAGGGTAACAATCTGACTTGACGCCAGTAGGATTATATTGTACAATTACACTATATTACCAAACTTTAAGATTCCGGATGAAAGACAATTAAATCTGAATATGAAGGGTGGAACCTTTAAAAGTTTAAATTTAAAAATGTTTCTTTGTTGTGAAGTAAAATTGTTTGGGGTTAGAACTGGAGTGTTATTTCATTCATAAAGCTGGCGCTCTTAGCCTCATAGTACTTCGATTTTCGGCAATGGTATCACGAATGGTGCCAAATTACAGCTTTTTCATCGATATCGAACGTCTTAAGCAATAAATCGATTGTGGCATAAGAAGTATGACAAGTGGCACCATCCTATTGAAACAAAATATCGAAATATCTATACTATGAACGCCGGGTACAAAAAATCGGTTATCATGGTGTTATAGGAGTCTGCATTGACTATAATGGCTTCGTTGTCCTCATTTTCAGAGAAATATGGGCCACTGATACCTCCGCTCCACAAGCCCCACCCAACAGTCACTCATAATGCGAGCATGGGCTCTGTAAGATTAAATGAGGGTTTTCAGACATCCAAATACTGTAATTTTGCTTCATTCGAAAAGTTTTTGGCAAAATCGACATCATCGTGTAGTTTCTCGTTAAACCATCTAGTGAAGCGAAAACGAAACGAACGAGGATCAAGCCCAGATCGCTTTATTAACTTCAGTTAAGACAATATCCGATGGTTTAAATTTAAACAAACGGATGACCACCCGAATAGTTGCCTTGGCAATAAATGACTTTGGATCTAATTACACTCTGCGATAAAATAAAAAAAATTAAATACACCCAGCTAATGAAATAGTGTAGGTTGTGAGTTTTGTTGAGTAGATCTCAAAAATATTTTATCGGAAAATGTGTCAATTCCAAGTTTGAGCGGAAACCAGAAGTTGGCCAATGTTTGCGCGAAAGGGAAATAATAACATTTGCAAAAAATACAAATATTAGCCGACTTCTGGAAGTCGTGCAAACGTGAAGTTGATACATTTTGTGTTAACCAACCAAGATCCATCAAAAATTCTGAAAACCTTTGAATTAAAAGTTCATTTGATGAGATGACATATACAAAAAATATAACACGACTGTTATACTCTTCAAATAATAACTACGGCAATTTTCGTCCGATTTGATCAAATGATGACTCAATCTCTTCACAAGACAGCAGACTTAAAGAATATTATCGCTTATCCTATAGTTTTTTACTAAAGTTTGCTCCAATGAATGAACAAACTTTAAAAAATATTCAAATTTTCCAAGTTTGGCTCATCAAATTTTATAGAATATTAAGTCAAATAATACATATAGGTATACCGTTTTAAAGGTCCGTATATCCCCTTTCCAACAAGATTAAAATTTTAAAAATCGGGTTAGAAATGTTTGAGTAGTCCAGAATTTTGTGCGTAAAATCGAGAAAAACTATTTTTGTCAAATAAAACAAGTTTGGAGGGTTTGAGAAATATAAAAAAGGTATTTTTGAGTTCTACTTAACTAACTGAACAATGTGGACTATGTAGATACTCGGGTATATTTTCACTGTCGCACCGTGTTATTATTGTTAGTATAAGATTTAATGTTGAACAATCTTCTCTTGAATGAAATGAATTATATGAACTAAATGCCATACTGGAGCAATGGCTGGGTTTTATTAGTACGACAGTACTAATTTCAATTTTTTATTATTACTCCGATAATACTTTTACAGATTTTCGGTAATCATTTGACTTTTCAAATGGCAAACGAAAACTAAAACTAATCCTTGACACTGGGCTTTTTATTGCGAAAGTATTTTCGTAGAATTTAAGCTTTAACAGCCAACTTTTATGATTTCTAAAAACGTTTTTCTTTTAATTTTTAAAATAAAAATTAATATTATTGAGTTTTCTTGCTGAAACTAATACTCTTTCTTGAAATGCAGTGGAGAAATAAGGGAAAAAATACAAACAAAATACCTGATTTTGAGACTGCTTGGAGTATAACCAAATCAATATTTTGCGGTTAATTTCGGATAACAAAAGAAATTAGAAAAAGAAAAAAAAATTATTTTTTGCATTAAAACGCAAAATAACAACCAAGAAACATGAAAAACATCATTTACTTTACAGTGTGGCTGATATGTATTGCATCCAAATTCAGGTCGTTATCATGTGTAAACCGCTCAACGCGACAGTTGACAGATTTATTCCAGTGACAGTTCATTTTATTATTTACAAGCTTACAAAAGCATTTTGATCTATTGCATTCAGAAAAAAAGTTATTCGTGATGGAATTCAAGCGTGATAGTGTGATTGGTTTATATTTGGCTGAAAAACCAAAGGTGGCTATAGTTACAACTCTCAAGCATTTAAACGTGAATAAATCTTTTGTTTCTTGTACCATTGCTCGTTACCGTGATACTGCCAGTATTGCATTGAGTCCAAAAAGTGTACCAAAAAAACGGTAACAACACCAGAAATGATCCGAAAAGTGAAGGCCAGCCATTGAAGTCCCAAAAAGTGCAAGAACTCACCAATGGACAAAAAAAAAATTAGACTGGAAATAGCCAAGAAGTTACTTCGCTTGCACGATAGTGGCCAGTTACCGAATTTGGTTTTCTCCGATGAGGAGCCATTCCAAATTGAGCAGTTTGTGAACAAACAAAATGATCGGGTTTACTTACCAAAGAGGTCAGCTGAAAATTTACATCTACGATTGTCCACCAGAACTCAAGCGCTGCCGATGGTAATGGCGTGGGCCGCCATGACGACCGATTGTCGCTTCCCCCTCGTATACATCGACCCTGGGGTCAAAATAGATGCCGAACATTATCGAGAAAATGTCTTAAAGACAACATTGAAGCCCTCGGCAGACAAACATTTCGACCGCAGACCATGGACATTCCAACAGGACTCAGCACGTGTCAACCAAGAGTGGCTTAAAAAGGAGGTCTCTCGCTTCATTTCTATCACACAATGGCCACCAAAATCTCTAGATCTCAATCCGTTGGACTTTTGCGCCTGGAAAGTAAGGTTCTCACTAAAAATATCAAAGTGCCAATCATCTCATGACAGCGATTCGTCAGGAATGGGCGAAAATACCGGAGAGCCACTTTCGTGCAGCCTGTGATGGCTTTATCGGCCGTTTGAAGGCCATAATTCGTACCAAAGTTGGCCAATTCGAACAAAAAATTTTATGTTATTTTAAACATTTTTTACTTTTTAACAGTAAAATTAAATTTACTTTGTTGCATTATATATCAGCCACCCTGTATTTCTTATAACGATAATGACTATTTTGCTCGCTGCTCTCTTATAATAAAAGTCCTTGAATTATTAGCCCAGTACGAAACAAGTGTGCAGAGAGAATTGAAAGGAAAAATGGACTAAAAAATGTGTGTTTTTTTTGTTCTATTTTTTATTTTCTTTTTTTTTTATTATTTAATGGCATGTCAGGAAAGTATATACAAAAAATTATGACTAAAAAAGAAAGGGAGACTAAACTAAACGAAGCGCAATAATAAAAAGAAAACTTTAAAAACGAGCAAATAAAATAAAAAACAAAATATTTCAAAATAAAAAAGAAAATTTAACTGAACTAAAGTCATTCTGGGCGTTTATATTGGCCAATGTGCGACTATTTTCTCTATTTCTTCTTCTTTTTTAATTTCTAAAATTTAATGATTAAAGTTTTATTTCTAACAAAAAAAAACGTGCAGTTATAAAAATAAAACTTATTCAGCTAAAATTTAAATATTAAAATTAAATGACACTGATAACGTGTGATTGTTTTCCTATACGGTTCTTCAGTGTAATTCGTTTCATTATATAAAAGACTCATAATAAATGGCAACGCCACCAACGTTGCTCATTAAGAGTTTGACAAAAAAGCAACCCTTGCAAGTCATTGAATTTTATTATCAAAACTTAGTTTAATAAGAGCATTACCAAATGAACTTGTCGAACAGCAGTCACATTCAGTTCAAGAGTTGCCAATGCACTCTGAAATATACAAAGTTTGGTGCAGTTTGCGAGCCAGTGTCATTATTGGACTTTATTTCTTCTAGAATTATGGAAATTCCAATATTACAGTCAATAGAGCAAGATAAAGGGCAGTGATTGTTTATGAACATTAAAAAAATGTTTTAGCAAATATCATGCATCACAAAGAAGCAACGTTGTTTTATCGATTTATTCCATCGATTAATATTCGTAACAATGTAGAAGTAACAACAACGGAATAGATTTAAAATTGAATAGAGTTACCCGAGTTTAGCAGTATATTTATTGTACTGCTCGCAACCTAAGTAGAGTACAAAGACTCTCTCATAGTCCTGTTAACCAAATTTCACTTCTGTCGCTTTCTGAAAGGCATTGAAGTGTCACAGATTCCAAATCTGTATTCTGGTAATTCGTACTTTATGCGACCTCTTCAACTTCGTCATGCGAGTGTTCTGTGAAAGTCGGGAGTGTATCGCAATGGCACTATTTTTCCAAAAAGTGGCCAGTTGCTTGCGTACGCTGACGACAGCGACATTATAGGACGAGATGTTACTACTGCCTTTAGTCCTATTAAACAGGAGTCTAAGAATATCGGTCTGGCAGTAAATGAGTGCAAAACAAAGTGCATGTTATCGACAAGTAGTGATGTGCGGCATATTGAATTTCAGATTACGCCCGATAACAATACTTTTGATATAGTCAAGGAATTTATTTATCACGGCTCTGACCTTACCACACAAAAAGATATCAGTCTGGAGATCAAACGCAGGATTACTCTTGCCGGCTGGTACTACTATGGTCTCAATGGGCAATTGAGTAACAGAGACTTCTCTAGTACGACAAAACTAATACTCTGCAAGATGCTCATCCTACCCGCTCTTCTTTATGGCGCAGAGGCACTCTTAAGCACTGATGCAGCAGCCTTAAGAGTATTCGAGAGAAAAGTTCTACGTAAGATCTTCAATCCAGTGCATCAGGTCAGGTCTGGTCGAAGTGGTAGCTCTGATATCACAAAGCTCAATTCAGCCGTTCTGATGCCACAGGTGAACGCAGTCCCTGTACTAACCAAGTTCCGCCAAATCAGGGAAAAGGAAGAAGTTGGTCCAGTGCGAGTTTTCCGCATCCGATTCAACAGTGAGCTGTATGAGCTCCTCAACGACATAGACGTTGTGCAGTGTATTAATATTCATGAAGAGAAGGAGGAGGATGCTCATTACGGACATTACATTCTAAAATACTGCAAAAGCTACGCCAAAAGTAAAGCACACGGAAATAGATCTCCTGCTGCATTGCCACAAATAACTTCTCCAAGAAAGTAATATCATGCGTTTATTTACCGCACCAAATAAACATTTCATACACTTTTTCAAATTTTCTGTATCTTTATTTCCATTTTTAAAACTAAATCGGTTAAAAAATCACCCGTTAGATGAAATAAAGAAAACGACAAAACTTCTAAACTAACTACGATAGAAAGAGAAAGTAAGAAAACACATTAAAAGCATACCAAGAGTAATATTGGCGAGAGTTAAGGAAAGCATGTTATAAAAACATCAATAAAATCAATAAATTCTGAAATATTTTATTATTTTGTAAGTGTGGTAGTAGTGTAAACCACTCTTACTCGTAATAAATGTGAACTCGCCCATTTTCACTATCACCCATAAAAAAATCGTATAAAATTCTAAAATAGTGAACAGTGGGAGTGAAGCTTTAATAAATTTTTAGAAGTCTTGAATTGAATAAATAAAAAGCATTTTATCTGCATTATATACCACATATGTACATATATATACTACAATGACATAATGTTTGCTATTTTATTCCCAAAAGAGGAAAGTTAAGCTTTAAATATTTTACGAAAAGAAATAAATTACATCCAGCACTTCAATTTCGATTATAAATTTTTCTTTTCACTCAATTTTCGATGATAAAATATTCAAAATTTTTCCTTATCAAAGCCATGACGATGACTTTTCCGTGTTGGATACTCTTCTAGTGGCCGTATTCTAACTGGTACGCTTAATAGACATAAAACCACTGACACTTATGTCAGAAATCTCCAACAAAATGAAATACGAAAAAAATATTTCTGCGGCAACTTCCGCAGAACCTTGGACCTCGCTGCACGCATTAGTTAACATCTAGCGGGTGCTAGAATGCCATCCAAGAGGGGCCACGTGGAGGCTGCTTGTCAACTTGAATACAGCAAGAGGCTAGAGGATAGTATGCCCAACGATTGGAACCTATTAGCCATATAAGCCACTCGTCTAAACCCTGATTGGACCTTATCAGTGCGGCTTCAGACCTGGCAAGTCTACCATCGACCAGATCTTCACACTACGCCAAATCCTGGAAAAGACCCACGAAAATCAAATCGGCACACACCATCTTTTTGTCGACTATAAGGCTGCTTTCGATAGCCCCATAAGGAATCGTGTTTTTGCTGCAATATCTGAGCTCGGTATACCTGCGAAGCTGATAAGGCTATGGTAGGAATGTACCTCTCCGAACCTTTTGATACCGTGCGAGGTTTCAGACAAGGCAATCCCTTATCATGCGACCTCTTCAATTTCGTCATGGAGAGTGTTCTGCAAAAGGCAAAAAATAGTCCAGTTGCTTGCGTACGCTGACGACATCGACATCATAGAGCGTACCAAACGAGATATCACTGCTGCCTTTAGTGCTAGTGAAGGGGAGTCTAAGAAGATGGGTCTAGCAGTAAATGACGGCAAAACGAAGTATATGTTATCGACAAGTAGAGCCGTGCGGCATATTGATTCTCAAATTACGGCCGATAACTGTACTTTTGATACAGTCAAGGAATTTATTTATCTTGGCTTCGCCGTTACCACCGAAAATGATGTCAGTCTGGAGATCAAGCGCAGGATTACTCTTGCCAACAGCTGTTATTATGGTCTCAATAGGCAATTGAGTAGCAGAGACCACTCTTGTAAAACGAAACTAATGCTCTACAAAACGCTCATCTTATCCGTGCTTCTTTATGGCACAGAAGCATGGGGCCTATTAAGAACTGATCCAGTGCGAGTTGGCTATGATTTTCGCATCCGATTCAACAATGAGCTGTATGAGCTCCTCAACGACATAGACGTTGTACAGCGTATTAATATCCAGCGGCTCTGCCATGTCGTTCAAATAGAAGAGGATGCTCCGGCGAGACGAGTATTTGATACGAGGATCTGTGGTAGTCGGCGAAGAGAACGACCTTGTATCCGTTGGAAGGACCAAGTCGAAGAAGCCCTGTCATCGAATGGTGTGACCAACTGGCGTAGACACGCAAGTAGATTGCGGTAGGCCGAAATCCGTGAATCGGGTTGTTATTGCCAATTAAGTAAGTAAGTAAGTAAGTACATATACGAGTATATTACATACATACGTAATTGTTCATAACAACACTTCGGACAGGATTAGGACCTATCTTCTCACACCACTTATGTTGGGTGTGTAAATTTTATACATGGCAGCACCTACAGTTTAAAGTCGACTCGTATATGTAAAGTATATTAAAATACAGGCAATTATAATTAATAGCACTAAGTTCTAACCAACACGCACTAATTCGGTTTATGGTTGTCATAAATCATTCACAGAGCTAGCAGAGCAGTATGACTTTAATATCAAATCCAAACATAGTGGCATAGTAAGTAACTGGCACAACCCTCGAAATCTATGAAAATACCGTGCATTAGAATCCTCTTTAAGACCTACGAGCTTAAATTAACCAATTTAATGAATTCTTCGGATACGAGGAAAATATCTATGGAGGCTGGATAAAGAGGGCAATGAAAATCTGCTTAAAGTGTAAAGTGAACTGGTGTTGGAGTCTTTACTAAGATTTGAATTACCCTCGTATTGCTAGTAAAAAAAAAACTAGTAAAGAAAACTTTAAAACAAATTAATCGAATAAAAACTGTTGGAAACAAATAAAAACCTATTAAGCTGTTAATTAATATAATCAGTCTGTTAAGGGATTTAAAAAATTATTTTATTTGAAGATTTATAAATTTGATCCACTTGCTATTCCATCAAATTAAATTCAAATTTTAAAAATTTGTATCTTCTTTTATTCTTATTTTATTATCAACCTTACTGTGGTGTATGTACAATAAGTATATACGCACAAACTGCCATATATACGTTGAAAATACAAGAGCTTAAGTAAGAACGTCGACTAGTCCTGGTACAAAGCACCCTGTATATTTAACTAAAGTCCATAAATTTCTCTAATGGATTTTCGATGAATGAGTTTGATTTTCTAATTTTTTATTTCATTCTTTTCTTCACTATTTTATTTGGTTTTGTGAAAAATGATTCTCTACGTGATGTTCATATGTATGTATGGATGTTTACAAATACATAGATGAGATTGCTATTTTCATTATATTAAATAACTGCATATGATTGAAATAGAAACATCAAATTACTAATAACTAATGATTAACCAATTCGAAAATCATCATTTATTCCACGTTCTTTCTTATGTCCGTTCGTCCAATCAAATGAAGTTCATAAATTTAGATCAAATAAATTCCTTTTTATATAAAGGGTGATGTAATACAATGGGTGATTTTTTAGCTATTATCTTTTTGGCAACACTGATTTAAACAGCTCACGCAGGTTTCGTGTTTTGTTTCACTGTCAAACATCTTAAGTTTGGTCTAAAATTTAACCATGAATCGTCTTACAAACGAACAACGCTTGCAAATCATTGAATTTTTTTATCAAAATGCGTGCTCTGTTAGGAAAGTTCATATCGCGGTCTTACTCCATTTTATGGTCAGTTTAATCGACCCATTGAAGCGGCTATTCGGGCTATTGTGACTAAATTTCGCACTAAATTTACATTAAACCACCAAGAGTGCGAATTGAAGAAAATATCGCAGTTGTATCGGTTAGTGTTAATGATGACCATCAATTATGGATTCATCACCGTAGTCAGCAATTGGGCCTCTGTTACTAAACAACGTGGAAAATTTTTCGGAAGGTTTTGGGTATGAAGCCTTTCAAAATACAGCTGAAGCCAAACGTCGTATCGCAATGCAGACTTTTTGGTGAATGTGCTCTTGGAAAGTTGGCCGAAGATCCAATACTTTATCGAAAAATTGTGTTCATTTTTGGCTTAATGGATATGTAAATAAGCAGAATTGTTGATTTTAGAGTGAAGATCAGCCAGAAGCACTCTAAAACCTATCAATGCATCCAAAAAAAGTCACAATTTGGTGCGATTTATGGGCTGGTGGCATTATTGGACCGCACTTCTTCAAAGATAACGCGAATCGTAATGTAAATGAATGGCGAGCTCTACCGTGTGATGATATTCAACTTTTTTTTTTGCCCGAAATGCAAGATCTTGACTTGCATGACATGTGGTTTCAACAAGACGGTACCACATGGCACACAGCAAGCATAACAATAGACTTATTGAGAGGTGAGTACGGTGAACATTTTATTTCACGTTCGGAACCGGCCAATTGACCGCCGAGATCGTGCGATTTAACTCCTTTAGGCTATTTTTTGTGGGGCTATGTTAAAGCTTATGTCTATACGGACCAGCCCGCTTCAATTGAATACGTCAACATTGAAGCATTTATTCCTGAGATAGCGGCCGAAATGTTGGAAAGACTATGCTAAAATTGAACTAAGCGGATGGACCATTTAAGGCACAGTCGCGGTCAACATTTGCATGAAATAATCTTCAAATATTAAATTCTATGGACCGTACTATCGATTCAAATAAAGATTTTATGCATTTTTCTGCATTTTATGTTTTTTTTTTTTTTTTTTTAAATATTCCTATAGATCATAAAAATCATCCATTATAATGCGTTGACTTATCAGACTAGGTTCTGTGGTTTAAACACCAACTCAGATATTTCGAACAAAGTGAAATATGAAGAAAATATTTCGTTTGCCAACTTCCACTAGTTTCTCAAATATGTTGTTCGTAGTCGACGTCAAACTGTAGGTCCCGCCGCTCATGAATTGAATTAGAACCGTCAGCATGGGTGATGTAAGAAACTGGGTTATAATCTTGACTAATGGGTGGTAATGAGCAATTAAATAAGTCAGATGAATCCACAAATACAGAGTTCTCGGGGAAGTTTTATTAAAAATGTAATCAAAAACCTAAACATTTTTTTCTTACCTATGAAACGAGGTTTATTAGCCTGTTGGGTTCGATACCATTCTTGGGGTTAAAGTTAATTTAAATTAAAATCATCAATTCTTATCACAATTTAAAATTTATTGAAGATCAATCCCTAAACGACTCTAAATTCAGCGCAAACGGTTAATAAATATTCATTTCAGAGATAGGTAGCCTGATAAAACTAAACTGATGGCAAAGGGGTCTCGTTAAGCTCAACATTTACATCCATTGTCATGTCACTATCAATATTCAATCCGGGGATCAAATATTCACTAGGGTTGGGTTCAAGTCAAGGATGTCAGAAAGTGAGAGGTAGAAAATCTATTATTAAGCGGGATTACAAGCTTTCTGGATGGTCGGCCTACTGTTATTCAACATTTCTCATGTGTTACCATTATGGTATCTACGAATCTACTCAGATAGGAAATTACTGATTCCATTTTCAATAGCTACTCCTAGTACAGTAAAACCTCGCTTAACGCTATATACGGTCAAAAAAATTTCATACCTAAACGAAACAGCGTTAAACAAGTCAATTTAACACGTACACAGGTAAACACATTGTGACTTCGGAAAATATAGTTGGAATCTTTATTTTGGACAGACTAACAAAAGAACGTTCAAAAAGATACATCGTAGACATCGTCTCTATACAGTGCATTGCTTTTGATTGGAACATGACCGTTTTATTTGCACTCATATACGACAAATATCAAGCCAATGTGCGATATAGGGGAGCCCTAAAAACTACCGCGTAATACTGAAACAGCGTTAAGCGGGGTCGCATTAAACAGGGCAGCATTAAGCAGGGCAGCATTAAGCAGGGCAGCATTAAGCAGGGCAGCATTAAGCAGGGCAGCGTTAAGCGGGGTCTTACTGTATTTCGATTATTTAAAAATAAAATTTTTTCCAGTTTCTCTGCCAAGGAAACATCTCATCAAATTATTTTAGTTGTAAATAATAGACTGTGACGACATAGAAAAAGAAAAAACCACCAACTTCAACTTAATTTGGCCCAATTTCCCCATAAAAAAAAATTCATTTTTTCAATGTCTTGTTAATTAAAACCTTGAAAGCTATGTTTCGCTAATCAGTAAACAGAAGACATTAATTGTTCTCAGAGAACGTAATTTCATTTGTACCAAGGCAAAGCGTTATTCATCAACTTTTCCTGAAGACAACAAAAGATTTTTTAATGTTTGTTTAGAACATTTTCTTCTTTACAAAATAAAAGAAGAATTTTCTTTTTCACATTTCGTTGTGAAGTAATTTCTAATCTTTTGTTTAAGCAGATCCATTTTTCACAACATCACAGTTAAGTTTACTTGCAACACTGAAATAATTCTTAAGACTTAAAATAAAAACATTCAAAAGGGATGGAATTTTTAAAAATTTTCTTTTTTTTCTTTTTCTTCTTTTAAGTCACTTTGTCTTTAAGTTTTTTTTCTTCCCTTTGGCACTAGAATTAATTCAAGGTAAACTTGACCCCTTTTTTTCTTTTGCTTTTGTTGTTAGTCCTTAATTTTTGTAGCAATTGGTATTGTCTGTACGAATCCGAAGGTTAGTATATTTTCAGAATAGCAAAGAACTTTCTTTTGTATTTCTTTCCTTATTTTATGATCATTTTTTTGCTTTAAAGAAAGAATTTCATTGAATTTTAGTAATTAAATGAAAACGTTTTTTTTATCAATTTTTAAGTTTCTGAAACCGTAAAATGGCACCATTCAACTACTTCTAATTTAGCTTTTGTACCAGGTCTTTTATTAAGCGCTTTTAATATTTAAGTTTAAATAAAATAAAGTATGCGTGAGTTATCATCTCAATTCCTTATTTATTTGAAAGAGCTATTAATTCGCTATCAGAGATCAGCAATAAGTATTTAAAACGATGTATAGGTTCGAGTCATACATATAATTTCTGCTACTTATACGCATTCATACTTATTTTGATATCATACTCATACTACTCATACTCAAAGTTGGAAGTACTCGTCGTATTCATACTAAACAATACGCAAGATGTTATTGATTTCAACTCGTCTCTACTTAATATTTACACGAAGCACAAAATAAGTATGATTCGCATACGAAGACTACTATACTCACAAGAAGATTGTGTGTATGCTTTACTAGTTGTCTTTGTCTTTCCTTTCTTCTTTGTTTATATATACAACAACAACAAAGGCTGTACATTTTGATGAATGATTCGAATCACTTATAAGTATTATAAGTAATTTTCTAAATTTATGAATCCAAATGTGTAGGCGTATGAATCAAAAATATTTCGTATGTTGTGAGTTTGATGTTAACGTTGTCCTCATACTCATTGTTACTTATACTTATAAATCAATAATGTAGCTAGTACGAATGAATCAGAGTATTTAAATTTCATTTCTGTTGATTCATTCATATTCAAAATTGCATCAGTACTTATGAGTAGCGGAAAAACGATTCATTGCTAATCTCTTAATTAGTTCTGAGGACCCCTATGGTTTGAAGCTTATTCGCATGCACTTGCAACTTAAGGAAACACCACAGAAGAAAAAGTCTAACAAGATCTAATCGCAGTACCGGCCTAGCGAAGCGAAAACAATTCAGTTCTAAGGAAGGTAAGCATTAACCTATTCAGTGTGGCTGATATATAATGCAACAAAGTAAAGCGCTATATTTTTTTAATTTCTTTTTAATCTTATTGTTCAAAAGCAAAAAAATGTTGGAAATAACATCAAATTTTAGAATCAGTTTAGATTTGTTTGAATTGGCAACCTTTGGTTCGAATTATGGCCTTCAAACGGCGGACAAAACCATCACAGGCTGCACGAAAGTGGCGCTGCGGTATTTTTGCCCATTCCCGGCGAAGCGCTGTCTTGAGATGATCGACACTTTGGTATTTTTTTAATGAGAATCTTACTCTCCAAAATACTTTAGGCGCAAACGGCCAACGGATTAATATCCGGAGATTTTGGTGGTCATTGTGGGGTAGAAATGAAGCGAGGAACATCCTTTTTAAGTTGTGGCGTGCTGAGTGCGGTGGTACTGAGTCCTGTTGGAATGTCAATGGTCGGCGGCCGAAATGTTTGTCTGCCCAAGGCTTCAATTTTCACATTTTTCCGATAATATTCAGCACTTATTTTGACTCCACGGGCGATGTATGGTTTCTCATCGGAGAGAACCAAATTCGGTAACTGGCCACTTTCGTGCAAGCGAAGGAACTCCTTGGATCTTTCCAGTCTAACTTTGTTTGTCCATCGGTGAGCTCTTGCACTTTTTGAAACTCAATGGCTTTAGTCCAAGCCCATTTTTCAATATGTGTTGCATCCGTTTTCGCGATATGTTCAGCTCACGAGCAATTTTTCTACCACTGTGGCGCGGATTTCGATCATATATGGCCTTCACTTTTCGGATCATTTCTGGTGTTGTTACCGTATTTTTTCGTCCACTTTTTGAAAGCCGTGCATCACTGCCAGTATCACGGTAACGGGCATTGGTACGAGAAACAAAGCATTTATTCACATTTAAATGCCGGAGAGCTCTAACGATAGCCAGCTGTGGTTTTCCAGCCAAATCTAAAGCAAAAACACTATCACGATTGAATTCCATACCGAATAACTTTTTTCTGAATGCAATGTATCAAAATGCTTTTGTAAGCTTGTAAATAATAAAATGAACTGTCACTGGAATAAATCTGTTAGCTGTCAGACGAGTGGTTTACAAATGATAACAACCTAAAGTTGGTTGCAATACATATCAGCCACATAGTAATGCTTGCCATTGAAAATGTTTGCCTTGGTCAATATCTTTCTCAAAGGGATATGGTCATCCCAAAATCGACACCAAACAATGATTTTTTCGATATGAATTGGACGCTCTTGGATTTCATGTAAAGCGGAATTATACCAATTGCGCCTATATCGTTTGTTAACGAATACGGTCATTGGGAAATTAGTCTCATCATTGATGATTTTTCGATGAAAATTAGGTGCAATTGCATCTATTTCAGAGCCTATTCAACGAAAACATGTCGTTGACTATGGACGTTCTAGTTTAGATGAAATTAGAGGACGTGTACTAGTCAACTGTCATACAAGTACAGTACCCGGACATCAAACTGACCCGTTATCCAATGTCCTAGCTTTTCGCACTACTCATGTTATGTGCGTTAATTTTATACATGAGTGGTGGGACCTACAACTTAAAGTCAACTTCAAACGACAAATTTTTAAGAAGCTTTTCATGGCAATTTTTACTCTCAGAGTTTTTGCCAGAAATCTACTGAGAGGATGCCACTGAAGAAATATTGAATGGTTGTAATAACCAATTACAGTCAAACTCATTTATAACGAACTCGGTTATAACGAGTTTTTGGATATTACGTACATATTTTCAAGTCTGAATGTTTTAATAACAATTTTCAAACAAAAAACTTCGTCTATTACGAACTCGTTTAAAAGGAACTACTCGGTTAAAAGGAACTACTTTAAATGGTCCAAATAATTCAATTTCATACAGTTTTACCTTTTTTATAACGAACCCTCAGAAATAACTTTGAAGTATGGCAATAGTCTTTACTTTTATTTAATATGGCAGCATTAAATTACAACTCAATATCTTTAATTAGCTGATGGATAAGAAGAATTAACACATATTTTTGGTTTTCAATATAAAAAAATACTTTTTGTTTATAATAAATGAAAAAAATTCTTGGCATTTTATATTTTCTTCTATTACTTCAACCCGTTTATTACGAACTTTGTCTATAACGTACTATTTTTTTCTGGTCCCACGAAGTACGTTATAACCGGGTTTTACTGTATATGTATGTATGGTAAAAGCAGTGCTATTTAGGTGACCAATAAAAAAAAAATTATTCTTTATAAGAGTATTTCATAAATAAGTTTGGATAATATAAATTATTATTTTATCTTTCTTGGCAAGAAATACAAAAAAAAATAATAAATTTTCAATACTTCACCTCATAATATTTTTATTTTTTTTTTCTTGTCAAATAGGCAACTAAGAAGGTGCAAGAATTCCTCCCTTTTTTGTAGTACTGCATTATGAATCATCTTTAAAACAAAATTTAAAATCTTTCGAATGGCATTTTCAATCGAAGCATTCCATTATATTTTCAATTATCATGATTCATTTTTTTTTTCTCTAAAACACCTAGAACATTATGGAATTCTGTTGGCAGCATCGTTATTCAAAAAATTCCATTATAAATCAATAAATGCTTTATTAGCTTAAACACTTAAAATATATGAAATTATTTTTTATTTATTCTGTTTTTTCTGATTTAGTGCTTTTATTTTCATAAATTCATTTGAAATGATAAACGACGGAAGTTTTCCGAAAACGATTTATGAAAGAATGGGAAAACCAATGACTTTAAAATTCAGCGAACATAGATACAAACACAGTAAATGCGCGCTAGTGCTAATATCTATATACATAAAAATGAATGTGTGTTTGTTTGTATGTTTGAAAGTTATAGTTGACTAAACGGCTGAACCGATTTTCTTGAAATTTTCACAGTATCTTCCAGTATGTCTGGAATTTGGTACGAATTATGGCGAATTATGACAAAGCCATCACAGGCTGCACTAAAGTCTAATCTTTTTTGTCCATCGATGAGCTCTTGCACCAAATCTGGCCTTCACTGTTCGGATCATTTCTGGTGTGTTACCGTTTTTTTCGTCCACTTATTGAACGCGATACAACACTGCCAGTATCACGGTAACGAACAATGATACGAGAAACAAAAGATTTATTCACATTTAAATGCTGGAGGGCTCTAACGATAGCCATCTGTAGTTTTCCAGACAAATATAGAGCAATCACGCTTGAATTCCATCACGAATTACTTTTTTCTGAATGCAATAGATCAAAATCCTTTTGTAAGCTTTTAAATAATAAAATGAACTGTCACTGGAATAAATCTGTCAGCTGTCAGACTAGCGGTTTACAAATGATAACAACCTGAAGTTGGTTGCAATACATATCAGCCACCCTCTAGTCTTGATTACAGTATTGCTGCTAACCCTCTCTCTGAAAGTAGAAGTAATTTGCCATGAAAAGTTTCCCAAAAAATCTGTCGCGCTACTCATGTATAAATTGAACACACACCGCAAGTCGTGTAAAGAATCCTGACCGTAGGGTTGTAATGGCCATTCGTGTATGTATTGCTCCAGACTGTTACTAATAGAAGGGATATTTAGGCAAAACGTACATTGTGATGATGCACATGTCTTACTACACCTGTAATGAGATCAGTAATAAGTATTCAAAAAGATGAGTAGATTCGAGTCATACATATAATTTCTGAAACCTATACGCATTCATACTTATTTTAATGTCATACTCATACAACTCATACTCAAAGTTTGGAGTACTCGTCGTATTTATACTTAACAATATGCATGAAGTTGTTGATTTCGACTCTTCATGAATCAAAATATACACGGGGTAGAAAATAAGTATGATTCGCATACGAACACCAAAATACTCACAAGAAGGTTGTGTGTTTGCTTTGCTTGTTGTCTTTGTCTTCCCTTTGTACACGCAACAACATGCAACATGTTTGTACATGCAACAACAACAACTGAGACTGTAAATTTTAATGAATGATTCGAGTCACTCGAATTATTTATGAGTATTTTAAGTATTTTTCTATATTTATGAATCTGAATGAGAAGGCATATGAATCAAACATATTTCGAATGTTGTAACTTTGATGTCAACATTGTACTCATACTCATTGTAACCTATACTCATAAATCAATGTTGTACTGAGTACGAATGAATCAGAGGAGTTGAATTTCAATACTGTTGAACCACTCATAGTCAAAACTGTATGAGTACTTATGAGTAACGAAAAGATGATTCATTGCTGATCTTTAATGCCTACATAATGCTCAAAGCATAATCATATTTCAATCACCATAGTTATCGTAACTTTTAATTATTTTTACGCATTATTAAACGATCCATATATTAGTAAAATGAAAACCTTTCACTAATTAAAGAAATGGCAGACCAATGGTTTTGAAATCGCTAAATGGATAACCCACTAATCCCACTAACTTCAGTTATTTTTTACTTTTCTATTCTGTTTTGAGAGTACTATTGATTAAAGTTTGAAATCGTCGTGGTCTAGTAGGTTGTGTGTTGGCTTATTAGACGTAAAGCCAGGGTTCGAGTCCCAGACCAGATATCAAAATAAAATACAAAAAGTATTCTGTCGGTGATTTCCTCTCAGAAGATTTCTGACAAAAACTCTGAGAGTAAATATAATTGCTATGAAAAATTTCTCAAAAA
The DNA here is from genome assembly GCA_014635995.1 of Sarcophaga peregrina. NCBI lineage: Eukaryota > Metazoa > Arthropoda > Insecta > Diptera > Sarcophagidae > Sarcophaga > Sarcophaga peregrina. The sequence continues at coordinate 57,532,527 of CM025790.1, read as the reverse complement.
TTTGTCGTTCAGAGTCGACTTTAAACTGTAGGTCCCGCCACTTATGTATAGAATTAACACACAACATAAGTAGTGTGAGAAACTAGTTCAATAATCCTGACTGAAGGGTTGTAATGACCAATTATGTATGTATGTATTGATTAAAGTTGTACGATTACTAAACATCGATACAGTCAGCTACTTTAGAAGTTTGCGACACTATGAACTCAAGGACACTATGAACTTCTCGATATATTTTCTTAAAGAAATCAAAGCAGGACTATATTTACTTGAAAATAATATTCGACGACTTATTAAATTACTTTACCTAACGAATCAAATAACGGTGCAAAAATAATGTTCTTGTTAAGAAATTAAAATAAAAAAAATTAAGAGAAAATGATAAGGGAGAGTAAATATAAATGCTAAAGTGAAGAGTAACTAAATATGGAATAATTGACCTTCAGCATTTTACTCAATTGATTGTAATCGTTTTGATATCCTATTTAACCTGCCATTTAGAACGAAAAGAGTAGACGAATAGGAGAAAGGTAGAGTAGTATCAGCAACTATAAATGAAAGAGAAAGAGAACATTAATGCGAATACTTGCATACATTTCCAATCGTTCCTTTTTGTTCCATTGCGTTTGTATGTGTAGCTTATGAAATTGAAAACTACGCACTCGGCATATGCATGTGAAGTATGAAAATGAAAATGTGAAGTAGCAACAATAATGAATAAGAACTACAACAATAACAACAACAACAATAGACATTTTTTAAGCTTTATTTAATACTCAAACTGTACGTGCACAAAATCCATGATTCGTCCTTAGACAAAACAGAAAGAAGCAATTTCTCACTTTTTTATTCCACACACAAACACATACACCCACATACACATTTGTGCTTGGATTTTCCTTGTGTTTGTATTTACCTGTCCCATACTCTAATATTTGCTCTTTAAAAAAATTTTTGCTTACACACACAAATACGTGTACAACGTAGTTGTATGTTTTGCGTACCGTTGCCATTCTGGTAAGTATTAGAAAAACCATCGTGTGCTCTTTCCCATCACTGTACGACGCTATACTCTTTAAAAAGAAAATCAATTGATTGAATGTGTTAAAATGGTCAAAGGCACGCGATTGCCTTCGGTGGATGAAACGTGGTTGTGGTGGCAAATAGAGGAAAGAAGAAAAATTCACTTGAATTTCATCACAGAAAATGAGAAAATTTGCTATAATTTGTTAAAAGGAAAACCCAAAAGGAGATTTTTTTTTTGTTTTGCTGTTCAAGATTTTTATAAAATTGATTAGAAGGCATTTGAACTGAAAATAAAAATACTCTGGAAAAAAAACGAACACAGATTTTAACTAAGAAGGAATATGAATAACAAGAAAAATTCTAACATCTAATATTCAAAAGAACTCAATAGTAAATCAAAATATTTAAAAATGTATCCACTGAAGCAGAGAAATATATCTTTGTAAATTATTGTCTAATAATTTAATTTTCTTAATTTTTACATTAAAATCTTAAGCCAATGCTCTTGAGAAAGTCTCTAATGATACGTTTGGTTGCACAGGCCCTGAAACGTTTTAAACAAGAATTACTTAGATTAATTTTATATTGCAAGCAATATACATATGTACAGTTGATTAAATTGTGCTCTCTGTACATCACAGAGCAAAATTATAGTCATACATTCATTATTAGTATTAAAATCTTCTATTAAAGATTCTATATAAAAGACTTGACTTGAATAATGCATGCAAATTTATAAAAAAAAAGAAACCACTTCGGAAAAATATTCTTGACTAGCTAATACCCGGTGTGCTTCGCTACCCCCCATCGAAATTAAATATAAAAAATTTATTTTTTATATTATTAATTTATTAATATTATTTATTAATTAAAAAATTTATTTATTTAGTAATTAATTACTAAAATTTAATAATATAGTTTTTTCTTAAACAAATAATTCTTATTCTAATGCCTTAGGATACACAATATTTTTTGTTTTTCCCTCTTCTGGTGTTTATACATATAAATCTGCGGGTTTTCCTACTCGCGAACATGCGACGTAAAACTATCCATGTGAGAAACATGCATTTTCTAGATTAAGTCCACAAACTTGAAAGGACTGACCTTGAGCTTTATTAATCGTCATTGCAAATGCTAGGCGAATAGGAAATTGCAGGCATCTCCGATGTGCTCATAGGAATACGTGGCAGCAATACATCACAGTTCCCTTAAACTTTCCAGTTATATTGTTCACCTCGATAATATTGCTCATCATTTTTTTTTTTTACTGTTAGTCGAGTGTCATTACAAAAGATCGTGGAGGATCAATATTTCTAAGTTAAGTAATGGGAACACCGTTTTTTAACTGTAAGTCATGTGGTGGAAAGCCTGGTAAATCTAACGAATTTAAAAACTAAATAATTGACGACATCCTCAATATTTGAAACTGTGTCGATCGATTAATAATTTCTTAGATTCCAATCGATCTTGTTGAGAATATTGCTGTTGATGGAATTAACGTTAATATTTTTGGATTTTTTTTAATAGCAAAAACCATTGGATATTTTTAAAATTTTCCACAATATTGGGAAATACATAATTTATTAATTCTTGTTTTGATTGTGTCATTCTGCAAAAGTCTGATAGAAATTTTATATACTTTGTTATAGGATCCATTACCTAAATCAAGCAATTGTTTGGAAAAAGTTAAGGCTGAAGCATCACGTTACAACTAATAACACATATTAGTAGTTAATTTTAGAATGTGAACATGTCGCCAAAGGTATGATGATTTTAGCCACGCATTTAGCTCATCAGATGGCATTGATTCCAAAAAATGGGATTCTAGCTGTTACAGTTTTCCAAATGTACAGACTTTCATATTTACTTCATATGGGAGGTGCCACACCCACTATTGCTTGTTCGCCCATTTTGGTCCCAAATATTTATATTGAAACTGTAATTATTTGTACAAAATTTGAGGTACCTTGTTGTTATTATTTTTTATATTTCTCGAATCCTCCAAACTTGTTTTATTTTTTTCGAATTTACGCACAAAATTCTGGATTACTCAAATATTTCTGAGCCGATTTCCGAAATTTAATTCTTGTTGGAAAGGAAAGTAAAGTTTGCACTTTGAACGGACAAACTTTAAAAAATATGAAATCAAATCCCTCAGCTTATTAAGCCAAATAATGTATATCGTTTTAAAGCTCCATCTCTCCTCTTTCCAATAAGATTTAAATATTGGAAATCGAAATCGTCAGAAATGTTTGAGTAATCAAGAAAAATGTGCGTAAAGTCCAAAAAATCAGTTTTTGTCAAATAAAAAAAGTTTGAAGGGTTCGAGAAATATAAAAAAAAATATTTTTCAGATCTATTCAACAGAACTCACAACCTACACTATGTCATTAGCCGGGTGTATTAATTTTTTTTTTATTCTTTCCCAGAGTGCAATAGTTTCTTTGTCCATTTCCCACGGAGTGCCTATTTCTCACAACCCTTATACTGTGTGCGTCAATTTTATACAAGAGTTTTGGGACCGAAAGATAGATTTTTGAAAACTATTTTCATGGCACTTTTATTTACTTTCAGAGTTTTCGCCAGAAGACTGTTGAGAGGTAGTCAATGAAGAAATATTTTTTTGTATTTTGTTTTATTGAAAATGTCGGGATTTGAATCGTGATCGCACGTCTAACAAGCTAATACAGTACCTTGTATATTACAGTGACTTCCATGGCTCTAATAAGCATTATTAATAATAAAGAGTGTTAAAATTTTTTACATTTGCCAGTGTATGTGTCTTATCTTCTGCTTATCCTTCACGTCAGTTTATTACCCAAAACTATTTGTAAGTTTTAACTTTTTTTTTACTCTTTATTTCTTTCTTCCCTGTTCTTTCGTAACTTTTTTGATCACCTTAGCTAGGGAAAGTATTCTTCAAATGGCTTCCTTTAGTCTCTGCTTAGGTTAGGTCGGAGTGTTAGCTCTGTTTCGCTCTGTTTGCTAGCTAAGTTTCGTATTACGAACTACGATTACCCAATAAGAACTTGCAAATTCACCTCTTTGGCGATAAGTTGAAATATCCTTGAAAACTTTAAAATCGAACACCTATTCCATCCATATGGCCAATTGATTTTTGTAATTTCTTTTTAAACTTCAATCATTATTTACTCCATTAGGTTATAGAGCTGAAAACCTTTTTCTAGAATTTTGTTTGTTGTTAGTCAAATATTTAATTTGTTATTATTGCTGCAAAGAATATCAACAACAATGAAAACAAAACAAAAAAATAAAGGAAAATAAGTTGCAAACAAAACAAACCCTCAAAACAACCAACAAAAAGCCATCAATCAAAATTTGACACAATTTTCAGAAACAACAACAACAAATTGAATAAATAAACAAATACAATTTGGCAAAACAACAAAAAGAGAAACCACTTTGTTTTTGCCAATTTTTTTTTTCTCTTCTTTTTTTTTATTTTGTTAAGACTTAAAAACAAATAAAAAAAAAGTGAAAATAAAAATAAAAAAATAAATTAAACCAACATAAATACGGATGGTTTCCCCTCTCTGGAAATTTGCCTTTATGACAGTAGAGAAGAGAGCATTGCTTTTAGACTTCCAAAAAAAAAATGAAAAAAAAACAATAACAAATAAGTAAAAAAGTTTTCCATTACGATAGGAAGAAACAAAGTGAGAGTGTATGAGTATGTATGTATGTATGTATGTGTGTGTGTAATATTTACAATACGTTTGTTTGGCATTAAATTTATAAGGGTTTCTTACAATTTAAAAATTCATGAGTATGTGCTTATAAAAGTGTGTGCGAGTGAGTGTATGTGTTTGTTTATTTCTACACTTTTTCTGTTTATTTAAAATGTTAAAATATAAAATGTTATTGCCGTTGTTGTCGTTGTTTTTTATCATATAAATTTATTTATTTTATTTACTCATATTTTTTCAGTATTTGGTACTCAATTTGCATGTAAATCGATTAAAAATTCCAAACAAAAAAATAAAAAAACAAAACTTTACCTTAAAATGTTGTTTGTTGTTGTTTTCGAATTATTGTAGAAAACATGCAGGTGTATTCGTTAGCAATTTATTGCATTCTCTTAGCTACCCTTAAAATTGCTAAAATTTAGCATTTGTTTTAGCATTTAATGAAATCAAATTGGGTTGGGTTGGGTTGGGTCTCTTTTTTTTTCTCATCATTTATTAACTCGATCTTGAATTTCATTTTGAACTGACAACCAATCTTTTGAAACTTTAACGGCAAAACTATCTAAGCTCAGTCAATACCATGAATTAGCAGTTTCAATTTATATGCATTTGTACTACAGCTCTAATACATGTTGTAGAAGATCTTAGGTCGAAACTAGATGAAAATAGTGTAGAGTTTTTGGTTCTGCATGATCACACTAAGGCTTTTGACACAGTCAATCACGAAGTTCTTTTGAAAAAGCTCCGGAAGCTGTTTTATTTTTCAAATTCTGCTTGTAATCTTATTTATTCTTATTTGCTGAATAGGTTTCAAAAAGTTCATCTTAGTGGCAATATCCAGGGGTCAATAATTCGGCCTCTGTTATTTTGTTTAACTATAAATGATTTACCGGATGTCTTGATTCACTGTAATGTTCAAATGTGCAGCTTTATACTAGTACTCCAAGGGAGAATATTGATTCTTGTTTGGACGATATTAATAATGATTTGGTAAGGATTGATAACTGGGTCTCGGCCAATGGTCTTTGCATCAATCCCTCCAAGTCTAAATGTATTATACTTTCAAAAACCGACAGATCATTTGTCATGCCTGAATTATGCATCAGGGGAAATAAGATTGACTTTGTCAAATCTGCGAAAAATCTGGATATTGTCTTTAATGGCAGTTTAACGTGGTCTAACCATATAGGTGCCGTTGTAGGTAGAATTTATAGTATGCTTAGGAACTTGTGGACTGTTATTGATTCGACTCCTTTTGTCATTCGTATGCAACTTGCCAGAACGTACTTAATTCCGGTATGGGCGTGAAATCTTCGCAAACTGTGATTGTGATGATAAACGTAGACTTAACTTGGCATTTAATAACATAGCTAGATATGTCTTTCAAATTTTTTAGAAGCTTTTCATGGCAATTTTTACTCTCAGAGTCTTTGCCAGAAATCTCCTGAGAGGAAGTCGCCGAAGAAATATTTTTCGTTTTGATGTCTGACCTGGGATTCGAACCCACTAGACCACGGCGACCCAAAAATTTTTTGTTCGGAGTCGACTTTAAACTGTATATTCCGCCACTCATGTATAAAATTAACGCACACAACATAAGTGGTGTGAGAAGCTAGGTCGTAATCCTGACTGAAGGGTTGTAATAGCCAATTATATATGTAGATATGTCTTTCAGAAGAGGCGTCGTGATCACATTTCCCATTTGGCTTGCCGGATTCTTAATGTAAAATTTGATAATCTCCTGAAAATTAAGTGCCTTATTCTACTTCATAAGATAATTTACACAAGACGGCCGGAATATTTATTTTGTCGAATTAAATTTGCTAGATCCTACCGGGATAGGAACATTATTCAGCAAAGATTTAGGACTCTTTTATCTCAGAAACAGTTTCTTATACACACCACTAGTCTTTGGAATTCTTTACCAAATTACATCCAGAATCTAGGTAATGCAAATGCGTTCAAGAAGGACTTAATTTAAGTTATTTTCATAAGCAAAATTTTTTACTATTTGTGATTTATTTTATTGGTCTATAAGGATATATTTTTATTCCCAGTTTTTTTTTTTTAGACTAATTTTTGTAAATGATAACTTTTTTTTAATATTCTTTTTTTAATATTTTCAACTCATTTATTTATCGTTGACGATGAATGTGTAATGAAAATTGGGGACAATTCCAACTGTTCCAGATCCCATTCAGCGAACACCCGTTATTGCCTATGGTCGGCCTTAGTGATTTGGTAATATAGAGCGAATAAAAGTAAACTAATTAAATAGATGTTGCTTCTACAAGATCACTGTTATCAGCTGTCAAAGTTCCGAAATCCCTCTTGACAAACTTGCGAACATAAATGGGTTTCTGTCGTTTTAATAAAATTAATAAACACATGGGTTGCGTGAGAAGCTAAGTTGTAATTCTGACTAAATGGTTGTAATGATCAATTAAGTTTGTAGGTTAGGTTAGGTTAGTATGGTACCAAAAGCTCACTTAAGCACGCATAGCGGCCCGTTGTGACGCCACAGGTGAACGCAGTTTGTAAGTAATGATCAATGTAAACAGTCCATTTGTTAAACGACATTATCACCAAATACACGTTCCCAAGTATATATTTATAAGCGAATATCAAAGCATGGACTATTCTGAAACGATTGTTATTATAAAAAACAAGATTAGAATTGTTCATTTAAATCCACTATAATCAAACGTGGCAAAAAGCCTAAAAAATCTAGATTCGAAACCGGGTAATAATAAAATAATTTTGATCATATTTTTTGAATTTAAAAAATTAAAAGTCTTTATTCCTACTGCAATAGTAATCTATAAAATTCGTTCATTATATTGTTTTTATTTTAAAAAAATTTTAATAAATAAGAAGAAAAATGTACAGATAAGTACACTACGAAGAGGAGATGCTTCGGGATAGCCTTTATTCGAAGAAGCATAGAAATAAAAGGTGCGCTAAGAGGAATCTATTTTTTACGACATGGAAAAGAGGTATCAAATAACTTGTCCAGAGTGGCTGATATGTACTGCAACTAACTTCAGGTTGTTATCATTTGTAAACCGCTCGTTTGACAGCCGACAGATTTATTCCAGTGACAGTTCATTTTATTATTTACAAGCTTTTTATTATTACAAAGCATTTTCATATATTGCATTCAGAAAAAAAGTTATTCGTGATGGAATTCAAGCGTGATTGCTTTATAATTGGCTGGAAAACCACAAGTGGCTATCGTTAGAGCCCTCTAGCATTTAAATGTGAATAAATTTTTCGTTGCTCGTACCATTGCTCGTTACCGTGATACTGACAGTGTTGCATCGCGTTCAAAAAGTGGACGAAAAAAAACGGTAACAACACCAGAAATGATCCGAAAAGTGAACGCCAGATTTTATCCAAATTTACGCCGCGGCGGTAGAAAAATTGCTCGTATGCTAAACATATCGCGCGAACGGATGCAGCATATATTAAAAAATGCGCTTGGACTACAGTCATTGAAGTTTTAAAGAGTACAAGAGCTCACTGATGAACAAAAAAAAGTTAGACTGGAAAGAACCAAGTAGTTACTTTGCTTGCACGAAAGTGGCCAGTTACCGAATTTGGTTTTCTCCGATGAGAAGCCATTCCAAATTGAGCAGTCTGTGAACAAACAAAATGATCGGGTTTACTTGTCAAAGAGGTCAGCTAAAAATTTAATTGGCCACCAGAACTCAAGCGCCGCCGATGGTAATGGTGTGGGCCACCGTAACGCCGAATACTATCGAGAAAATGTCTTAAAGACAGTATTGAAGTCCTGGGTAGACAAACATTTCGGCCGCAGACCATGGACATTCCAACAGGACTTAGCACGCGTCAACTAAGAATAGCTTAAAAAGGAGGTTCCTCGCTTCATTTCTACCGGACAATGGCCGCTAAAATCTCCGGATCCCAATCCGTTGGATTTTTGCGTCTGGAGCATTTCTCACTAAAAAATATGTCGATCATCTCAAGATCGGGAATGGGTGAAAATACCGCAGAGTTACTTTCGTGCAGCCTGTAATGGTTTTGTCGGCCGTTTGAAGGCCATAATTCGTACTAAAATTAAATTTAAATTCTGATTCTAAAATTTAATGTTATTTCCAACATTTTTTGGTTTTTAACAATAAAATTAAAAAAACAATTTTAATATAGCACTTTACTTTGTTGCATTATATATCAGCCACCCTGTAAGTAGAAGGCATTTCACTTGTTTGTACTTAACCTTAAAATTTTTATAGTTCTGTTGTTCCATTGTATAACCCGGTTATATCCACTTAAAAGAGCATATTTGGTAAGCAAACACCTATTAAGTCGTAATAATTTATCAAACAGAACCATTGTTTAGAAGCAATATTACATACAATATTTAAATCCAAACAAAATTAAAAATTTAAAAGCTAAAAAGTTTTTTTTGTTTTATTTTTGTAAAATTGTGCCTTGTACAGTAAAAATACACGAACACTTTTTAATAGCAAAAATGTGCTGCTGACATATTTGTGTTGACGTTTGGCATGAAATTTGAATTAAACTGTCGAGAAAAGAAATTTTCCAAAACTGTCAATTATATTGAGATTCAAAAGATTTTCGACTGCATAATATTTTGTATTTATTTCTGTTTATTTACGTATGTCCTCTTTGGTTTCCTCTCTAAATTTAAATTTTATTTAAAAAGAGGGCAATTTTTTATTCTTTGACATTTAGCAGTGCACGACATAATATTGGATTTTTATATTCAATAGAGGAAAAGTACAATATTTGCTAGCCTTTTAATATGGAAAAAACAAAATTAAATTAAGAAACAAAATTTTTAAGGAATATATGAAGAAAATTATAATCTTGGAGCATTAGTACCTATTATTCAAATTACATGGGCTTTTAAGCAACAAAAAATTATTTCTCATATTTACATACGTGAAGGACGGATATTCTAAGGTTGTTAATATTAAAACAAGTATGACACTGTTCTTAGCCTATTGTGTCTATGACCCCCACTTTGTCGGAGGAAAACGTGGCTCCTGGAAGTCCACTATTTATAGAATCTGGATAAACTGTCAGATTTAACAGACAATTAGTTTTATCCTTCCGCTGAATGAATATGGTTCTGTATACGCTTAAACAATTGACCATCCAATGCGTTTTCACTTCGCTAAGTGGGCCTGCGATTGACTTACTGAAGATACCGATTATGACAAAAAAAAAAATTATCTTTTCAGATGAAGCTCATTTTCATCTTGGCGGATATGAAAACAAACAAAATTGTTGCATTTGGGCCACAGAAAACCCCCACGCATACATTGAAAAACCGATGCACCCAATACGAGTCACTATTTGTTGCGGATTTTGGTCCAGAGGCATAATTGGACCATTTTTCATCGAAAATGAGCAAGAAGTGGCCGTTACAGTCAATGGCGATCAATTGGGGTGGAGAATATTGACAACATTTGGTGTCAACAGGACGGCGCTACGTGCCACACAGCCGAAGCTACACTCGATATTTTGCGCCCTGTTTTTGTCCACCTCGGTGCTGAGATTTGACATCGTTCGACTATTATTTGTGGGGTGCCGTCAAAGATAAGTGTTACGCCGACAAGCCAGTTACAATTGTCGCTTTAAAGGTTAATATTCGTGAAACCATAAGTGAAATACAGCCGCACACAATCGATAATGTGTTTAAAAATTAGATCGATCCTATACGCTACTGCATGGCCAGCCAAGGCAGCCATTTGAACGGAATTGTTTTCCATTATTAACCCAAAGGATTGTATTTTCAAAAAGAAAAAGAAGAAATTAGAGAAAATATTCAGTAGTTTTTTTAAGCATTTTCAAAGAAAAACAATTATTTGGCGGACTCTTTTACAATGTATAGGTTGTGATTGTGTACTATATGTCTATCCCTTGTATTTGCATAAAACTATAAACTACATACGCTAGTAATTTACAAGTTTCGATTTTACTAGTACTACACTTGCGTAGAGCTTAGCGGGCTTATGGCGAATATTGGTGGTCCTATGCAGAGCAGTAGCCGTGGTCTAGTAGGTAGTGTGTTGGCTTATTAGACGTAAAGCCCGGGTTTGATTCCCAGGTCAGACATCAAAACGAAAAATATTTCTTCGACGACTTCCTCTTAGCAGATTTCTGGCAAAGACTCTGAAAGTAAATGAAATTGCCATGAAAAGCTTCTTAAAAATCTGTCGTTAGGAGTCGACTTTAAACTGTAGATCCCGCCACTCATGTATAAAATTAACGCACACAACATAAGTGGTGTGAGAAGCTAGGAAGTAATCCTGACTGAAGGATTTTAAAGGCCAATTATGTATGTATGTATGCAGAGCAGACGTAGATTGATGATGGCAATAACGGACTCTATTTTGCTATACGATAGTGGAGTCTGGGCAGAAGCATAGAAGATCGACTGTAGAAGGAAAATTTTATCAACGAACCGCTCCACTTAGAGTGGCATCGGCGTATAGGCCTGTATCTAAGTCAGCAGATTTACAGGCAAGCGAGCGGAAGAGATTGGGGGGGCTTAAAACGCTTACGCCAGAAAGCGAACCATACAATAATGGCTGGTAGAATGGAACATTGAGACGAGTGGTAGATGGAAGGCAATAATTCTCCCAGATAATATCCACTGGATGGAGAGGAAATTTGGTGAGGTTAACTACTATCTGACACAACTTTTATCTGGACACGGTTATTTTTGTAAGTACCTGTTTAAAATGGGGAAGATGATACGACCAAATTGCATCCATGATGATGTATCGATTGGTAGAGATGGATATTGGAAACAAGCGATCTTGAGGCTAAAGTTGGCGCCTGTACTATCGGGACTTTTAGCGATATGATTCTGAACAGCGAGGAAAACTGGAACAGCATAGCTAGTTACTCTGAAGTCTTACTGAAATCGAAGAAAATTGAAAATTGCCTGAAGAGTGGATTTTGTTCTGCTATTCGGACGCAGATATAAATGTAAAGGGGCCAAACTTCGAAGTAATACCACAGTAGTTCCGGATTAGGAAAAAGGACTCTAAAAGAGAGGGAGATTTAGTCGGGATAGTGACGCCTACCCCTATGGCGTGGTTAAGTATATTTACTCCTCCTCAGCGTAAAAAAAAAACTTGCATAGAACTCTGTTTCTAATAATTCTACATACCACTCCTCATGAAAATATTTATGTTTGTAGGAAAAGTTTATCTGCAATGAATAAATGAAATTTGAAAATATTAGTCCTTGTAAAATATTAATTTATTTGTTTAAATTCTCTACATACTCGTATCCTTTATGATAAAACATTGCCGTAACATAAAATTTTTCCGAGAAGTTCATCTGCAATATTTTACAACTCATGTTATATGGCCACCAGAGAAGTTTTTTCTTTCTTTTTTTTGAAACATGGTTTAATAAATAAATAAAATTAAAAACCTGTAATAAAATATTAAGGATATAAACTTTTGTAAACATTTTCCACTTTCCCTTTAAATAAACAAAACATATGGAATATGAGTATATGAAGGATATACAGGGGGGAAGGACCATAATATGTATGATATACGATGTACATCGTAATTTTTGATTAATGGCCGAGTTCAAATGTTTATAATTTATTTTATATCCATTGTTGATAAAGTTGTTGTTGTTGTTGTTATTTATGTGTCACATTTATAAATATACGTGCATACCCAGCCAGCATTTTTGAAAATTTTTAATCAGATTCAAGTCTTTTTTAATTCTTCTGCGCGGTTAAAAAGCTTGAATATGCTCTTATTTCTGATCATAAAAGACTCTTTTGTGGGGAGAAAAAACTGACGTACGAGCGACTCTTCTTAAGAAGTCACTTATGAGTCATTTTCAATATTGCATTAGAGTAATTTTCGACTCACTTTCTGATCATTTATAAGTCTTATTTACCTTTGTTTATGATTCTTTTTCGAGTCGTCTTTCAATCATCGTTTTATGGCATACGAGTCTTTTATGAGCCATTTAATTTATCGTTTTCGAATCACTTTCTGATCGTTAGTCTTATTTACCTTCTTTTGTGATTCTTTTTCGAGTCGTCTTTCAGTCATCTTTTAATCGCATACGAGTCTTTTATGAGTAATTTAATTTATCGTTTTTGAATCGCTTTCTGATCATTTATAAGTCTTATTTTTGAGTCCTTTTATTGTCATTTATCAGTCATCTTTGAACTAATTTGAACATCTTTTTGCGTTATTTATGATTATAATATGAGTCATTTATTAGTCGTCTTTCAAACGGTATTTTACTACCTTAAAGTGTTTTTAGTCGGTTTTCTGAATCCTACGTTTACACTGCGGGATTCAAAAATCACGTTCACATGAACATTAAGTAACAAATTAAGAATATTTTAGACATCAAAGTTTATTTAAAGAAATGTTTTTTTTTTTTCGTTAAAAAATAAAGAGAAATTTTAAATGAAAATTTATACAGAGAAGCAGTGTTTAATCGCCAAAAGTACTCTAAAAAGACTCTAAAAAGACTCAGCTAGGTGAATGTTTTAAAAAGAATCTTCCAAATGCTAGTTGGGTACATATAAATATTTACACAAGTTTATGTACGTGTGTAAACAATTTGTAAACCTTAAAGTTTTTTTTTTCATTTTATTTTATTTATTTTACATGGAATTTTGTTTTATTTTTTTAAAAAGTATAAAAAAAGTGTTTGTTTATTTTAAAACACCATTACACAAATGAAAAGAGCACAACTATAAGGATATAAATAATAAGAATAGAAAAAATATAAATAAAGTGGGGCTACTGAAATTTAAATTATTATAACAGAATATTAAAATATCATCTTTAGAGGGTGGCTGATATGTATTGTAACCAACTTCAGATTGTTATCATTTATAAACCGCTCGTCTGAGAGTTGTCATTATAGCGCACTACGAGATTGGATCACTGCTGCTAAGGATGACGAAGAGATCACAGCCGGACTATTGCAGTGTTTGTTAGGTTGAGGAGGAGTTGAAGACTATCGAACATCTAGTCTGCAACTGCCCAGATCTTAGTTGGTTGGGAACCCTAGGCAGAGGTTTCTTTGTAGGCTTGGACTCTTTTTCGAGAGCCGATATTAGGGCTCTCCATAGATTCATAAATAGGATGAGTCGGTTCAGCAGTGCTAGGGCATCAATATTGTAGTCGCTCTCTCTTGTGTGTGTGGTCCATCCATTTCCCCCATTTATATATCCTTCCTTTCTTTCCATTTTTTATATTTTTTATATATGAACGAATATTGACTATCCGTTTTCGCTTCGCTAAGGGGTCCTGCGATCGAATTATAGAAGATGCCGATTTTGGCAAAAAAAAAATCAGCTTTTCAGATGAGGCTCATTTTGATCTTGGTTGGTATGTAAATAAGCAAAATTATCGCATTTGAAGCACAGAAAATCCGCACTCATACATTGTAAAGCCGACGCACCCAAAAACACACGAAATACGGATTTTGGTCCAGAGGCATAATTGGGCCCTTATTCTTCGAAAATGAGCAAGGAGTTGCCGTTTCAGTCAATCGCGATCGTTATCGGGCCATGTTGAACCATGTTGTTCACAAAAATTGAAAGGGATAAAAGAGGTAACATTTGGTTTCAACAGGACGACGTTACGCGCCACACAGCCGAAGCGACACTCGATGCTTTGCACCCTTTTTTTAAAGATCGCATTATCAGCCGCAAAGTTGGTGTCGTTTTTCCGCCTCGGAGCTACGATTTGACACCGTTGGACTATTATTTGCAGGGTGTCGCCAAAGATAGGTGTTACGCCAACAAGCCAAAGACAATTGACGCTTTAAAGGACAACAATCGTGAAGCCATTGGTGTAATACGTACTTACCGATCGTGCAAGCTACTGCAGGGCTATTTGAATGAAATTATTTTCCATTACTAATCGGAAGGATTGTGCTTTCAAATATAAAAAGAAATTTGAGAAAATATTCAGTAGTTCTTTTTCGCATTCGCATTTTCAAAAAAAGAAGTTATTTGGCGGACCCTTTATATTTGTATAGCTGTAGACTTTATTTTTAAATAAACTAACTTCGAGAGTAACGATTTTTTTATTACAAATTGTTGTTTAACCAATACTATCTGTAAATGGAACGGAAACATCATCAGTTCAAATTTCTATGAGAACGACGTTGGTTGGTAATAAAATTGATAACGAACTTCTTTTTACCTAAGTTCGATAAGCTGGAAGGTAATGCAAACTAACCATAGAAATCGTACGATGGATTATTCATGCCATCGTTCAATTTCAGCGTGATTTACACGCATTGCTTGATCACTGCAGTGTTTTCAAGCAAAGATCATCGTAAAAGAGGCACATTGCTTGATGAGTTGAGAGATTTTCTCTGTAAATCTCTTGATTTACTAGAATAGCGAGGCTGTGATTAAGTCGCTAACGAATATAGTTTCAACATCCGTCCTTGTTATTTGTGGACTTATTGGGGAAGTTTCGGATCATTTAAAGGAAACTCTGATATGGGTTCCGGGTAACTCTTATATGGGTTCGTTGCACATTTCACTGCTGATAATTTGTTCAGGCAGGTAGGGAGGTAGCAACCTTCCACACTCAGATTCCAATCGTTTTACAAGGAGGCTCAATTTCGTTAACAACGTACGTGCTATATTACCAGACTCGGCTAGAAACGTATGGATAAGAAAATGGATATGGATATTGCACGATATCTATCCTTTTGTTAGCCATACCGAAAGAGTCGATATTCCAACTATTGACTTTCGCAGGAACAGTAGATCTGAGAAATAAGAGACTATCTTTTATCTGGTCTTATCATGAAGAGACTGAGGTATCTGATCTTTCATTTTCTAACATCGCTTACCGCCCTCTCTAATATATACAGTGCTGTTCAAGAAAACAGATTCACCTGCTCTTGGAAAAATTTACTGTCCTTAAATATCTTATGCAAAGGAATATATGGAGAAAAAGTAACTGCACATAGATTACTGCTTACTGTAATTGGCTGCAATTTTAGCCAAAGTAGAACCTCTTTTCCGAGGGGGTCTACCACCTAACCTAACGAAACTTCTTCAACTTGCGTCCTGAAAAATTAAAAAAAAAAAACTATAAAAGCCGTGGCCAATATTTGAACGATGTTATAGTCCATATTAAATGGCGTCAATATGTGAATTAAAGATTTCGTAGATATACTTACGTAAATGGAAATGGTGTTATTAAAATAATAAACAAGACTGCCAAAGACAACACAATGGACTTGCTCATGTGATCAACGAATAAGTAAAAAAAATATGGCAACAAAAATAATGGGCTTGTTTACAAGATCAATAATAGCAACAACATCTTTATAAAAAAAAATATAAGAAATAAAGATGTAAACAGCCAAAAACAAACTTCAGCGGATAAAGCAACAACTACTCTGCTTGGAGGAATGTAAACAAGATACACAAACAACAAGTTGTTTACATTTTCAGATATTCATTCTCCTTCAAGAGAATTCATCACACTATTGATCCAGCAATATAAAAGGCAAAAGACAAAACGAGCAATTCTGAGAGTTAAAATTCAGTCAGTCGTGTGTGAAGACGTCACTTGGGATTTAATAAGAATTCGGTTAGAAGAGAATTCGGTGTGTTTAGGGAATATTTAGTTGTTGTTTACAGAGAAGAATAACGTACTGTTGTGATTGCATACGTGGAAGAGTGTGAACGGATAATAAAAGTAGTATGAAGTAAAGTGTTATTGAGTAAATCAATTTCCAACAGTGGCACACGGAATTGTGCGAACAATAAAGATTTGATTTAAATTTAAAAACTGGTAGTGTAACAATTTTTCAATACAAATAACGATAATTTAATAATGTATAGTTTTTTATGTACACTTTCTTTTGACGCTCGCTGTATATACATAAAAGAAATAAAATTATGTAGAAGGTCATTACCAATTAAAAACAACGATCTGAGAAAGCTTCCAATGGGAATTTAAGTTTTGATTTCCTTGATGAAAAGTATAGACTTTCAGACATAAATAAGGATTGCGCACGAAAAAAATTGGCCTATTTTTAAGCTAATAACTTTTATCATAATTGAAAAAAATTAATACCTTTACATTGTTTTTGTTTTGTTTTTCATTGCAATAGCAAAATTAGTTTTTTGAAAAGGGGGACCCAAAAAGAATGTCGTAAAAAAATAATTGAAATTTTTAATGAAAAACTGCGCCGCTTATAAGAAACGATTGCTAAGTTCGCAAGTGTTAACCAAAAAACAGTTTCTAAGGTAAGAGTATTGAGAGAAAGCGTGGAAGTGGAAGAAAAAAGGATTTGCCGACCAAAACAAAGCATGTAAAATAATACGTATTTTTCTAAAACACCCGAAAATGTCTGGAAGAAAAGTGGCTTAAAAATTTGGATGCTCTGAGACCTTTGTCAGAAAAAAATTTTATACACAAAAGAATTCAAATATTATTTACTTAAATTGAAATATAAAACGAAAAAAAATCCGCCACTTAGTTTTATTTCTATAACGAAAAGTGTAAGTCCAGTTTTTTTTTTTTTTGTGCGCTCTCCTTAGTTATTCTTTTATATTCCATATATCGTGGTTACGTTATTGCAATTTGATTTTTCGCGTAAATAAATCCCATTACTATGGAACACATTGATTTTGTGCGAATTTTCAATCGTATTCTGTTATTGTTCTTAGACTTAAATTCGTAAAGGTTGTTCAAATATGCACACAAGCACATATAAATGCAAACCGAATAATTCAGCACAACATTAAAATGTAAGAGATTTTATTGTGGTTGAATTCTATTTATAACGCTGGTGGTTAAGTTTCATTGTACTCAAGTTGTTGTTGTAAACCTAAATAATGGTAATGGAAAAACAAACTAACAAAAGAAACTTGAAAATCTCAAGAGAGAAAATGAGCGTTGAAGTGTGTAGTAGTCACTCTACTGAAATATAACAAGTCTTTCATGTCAGCATTTTATTGCGTTTTAATACAAAACAATAATAATAATATTATTATGTTTCTGTTGCTGTTGTTTTTAAGTTTGCAAGAAATAACACGCAATATTCCCCTTTATCTTTCTCTCTCTCTCTCTCTGTCACCACCATATAAAAAAGTGTTTATTCTCTCAAGCAATGTTCGTTTGTTTCTTTAAAGTTGAGAATATTAAAAAAAATTGTTGTTGTGCCACAGCATTTATTCTTTTATGTGTGCGTGTCAGTCAGTAAATGAAAATATTCTAATCTTAAGGTTTTGTATTGTGGTCGTGGTCGGTTATGTCGGTTATTATACTGAGATTTATTTATTTTATTTATGAGTTTAACTCTCTCATACTCTCATATTCTCAGACCAGACATGCAAGCATGTATGTGTACGTACAAGTATTTTGAATTTCATGCACATGTTGCCATGACATGTGCTGAGATTTAAGCAGTGATTAGATTATTTTTTTGTGTGTATATTATTCTCTTTGCTCTCGATTTTTAGTTTCGTTTCACAACTACACTCATATAAAAAACTGTTTCATTAAAAAAAAAATTGTGAAAGTATTTGTATGCGTGTGTTTCTCTTCTTACCTTCATACGTTGGTATTAAATTCAAGAAATTATTGCAAGGCTTTTCTTCTTGTTCTTGTTATACTTGTTGTTGATGATTTCACATTTCATGTTTTTCATTATTATAATCTATGAATATAAATAAAGAAACAAACAAACAAATAAAGAAAAAAAATTAAAGAGAGAAAATTAAATGAAAATAAAAACAAAAACAAATAAAACAATTTTCAAATATAAATAACCACATAAAACTGTGAAATTTTAAATTGCACTATGGCACCGTACACAATATAAACGAAAGTCTAGAAAGTAAAAAAAATCAGTTTTAATTTTTTTAAACGCTTAAAATGCTGTTAAACCCCGTTAAAGCTCAAAAAAATGGTTTTTTAATTTATAAAATTAAAAGACTTTAGATCGATCCCTTTTGTATTACGTGAAAATGTTCACTTTGAAAAGTTTATAACATTTCACATTTTCGACAGAAAATTTAATACTAGGAATTATGCTTAAAAAATTATTTAACAAAACAAACCATATCAAATTATTGCAAATATTTCAGGAATTTGAGTATTTTATTTTTAAATTTTCGATCCCTATGGGGAAAATATTCGATTATCAGGATTACAACCCACTTCGCATATCAACCATCTTGTGTGAGTTAAATTTTAGCTATGAGTAGCGAGTCTATAGATTAAAATCGATTCTGAAAATCTGAGGCTTTCAATGGCAATTTTATTAGCCCCCAAAGTTTTTGCCAGCAGACTGCTGAAAGGAAGTCGCCGAAAGAAAATTATTCGTGTTTCATTTTGTTCAAGATCTTTGAGCTGAGACTTGAACCACTGGCTTAACAAAGCCAACCGCGTTCGGCGAAAATACTTAAATTTAAATAAACATTTAAAGAAAATAATTGATAAGAGTATACATCTGATTACAATTAAATTATTTAACAAATATTTTACAGATTTACAAGTCGTATGAAGAAAATATTTTTTCAGCGACTTCTTCTCAGCATATTTCTGGTAAAAATTCTGCGAGTAAATGAATGTACTATAAAAATTTTCTCAAGAATCTGTCATTCGCAACCGGTTTTAAATTGTAGATTCTGCCACTCATAGCTAAAAATTAACACACACAAATGAGTTGTATGCGAAATAGGTTGTAATCCTAATCATATACATTATTTCTTAAGTACTTTTTTTGTCGGTTGCAAATATCTCCCATATTGAACTGCATGATAATACTGTTGTTATTATGAATATATGTTTTTGTTCAAGTGTGGTAATACTGGGACGCGTAATAGTAATGCAGTATTACATAATATAGTATGTATTAAAATCCATTCTGGCAATACCGCTATTTACTATAATGCCGTTTATTACTAAGTGAGTTATATATAATATGCATATTAAGTTGTAGAAAGCTGTTTTGGTAATACTTTGCAGTAGTTGTTAGGTCAAGTGCGATAAACAGGGTCGCTTAATTGTAATACTATTCCACACAATAGAGCACATCATATCAACAAAAATTATTCATACTGATAAAACTGTACTCATACCCGGAATCAACCTTTCCGAATGACACGAAAACAATTGCCTGTGAAAGTTGCTTTTGCTATGTTGATAAACAAAACACAAAGTCAAACCCTTCAAAAGGTAGGATTGTATTTACCAGAACCGATCTTTTCACATGGGCAGTTATATGTGGCTTTTTTTCGAGTGCGTACGTCTAAAGACATTTTTGTTTGTACTAAGGATTCGTACGGGCAAAAAGTTAACGATGATCATGTCATTACCTCTAACATTGTATTCAAAGAAATATTATAAAAGCATTTAAACATATGTATTGTATGTAAAACATTAGTATGTATGTATGTAAATATGTATGATGATATTATGATTTCTAATATTTTTATATTTTTAATAAAATTTCAATTAATTATTTTCATTTTAAATGACAATTAACGGTGCGAAATATTCGCACGGGTCATCGAATATTTTTCCCATAGGATAACGCACACAACATATGTGGTGTGGGAAGCTAGGCCTTAATCTTAATTAAAGGTTTGTAATGTATGAATGTATTTTATAGAAATTTATTTGATAACACGTTACTTTTCGTCTCTGATTATCAAAGTATCCCTCGATTACTGCCTAGCATGGAACATTTCGATAACATCATAATTTTGGTAAAGAATTATAATTTAATAAGATGAAAAATTCCTACTGAAATTATAATTTTATACACAATATTTAAAGTAAATTAGTCGATAACACGAAAGTTTTTTATATTTTTGATAAAAACGTAAGGTGGAAAATAATTTGATAACGAAGTAAAATAAGATAACAAGAAATTTTACTGTAGAAATATTATTCGATAACACGAATATGTTCTTTACAAAAATTCTACAATAATGATAAAAATAATGTGTAAAATAGTAAAGAAAGTGTATGAAAAAGAAGCATTCAATAAGAAGAAAATAATTCAACACCAAAAGTGGTATTTTTTATAGTTTTGGAAACAAGTAAAAAATTATCGATAATTTTATATTTTTTTTTTCAAAGCTGGATACTGTACCTCCTAAAGATTTCAAAATATATACCATAAGCATTTTTGCATTCCATTGAAAGTTCTGTATAAACGCTTGCAATAAGTAAATTCATTTTGCTCCTCGATTAGGTTTTAACTTCAAGTGTTCGAAATAAATTTGTTCAAAATTAGTTTTCTTTAAAAGCTCCTCTAAAATTTTTAAAATTTAATACGAATTCAAACGGCTATTTTATTGTTTTCAACGAAATATTATGGACCTAGACGTATTTTTGGCTATAAAACCTTTTGGTGCTTGCTGATGTGAAAACTATGAGTGGCGGGTCTTACTGTTTAATATTGACTATGAACGAGAGATTTAAAATGATTTCCATATTTCCATTTTATCGAAATACTATTGAGAGAAGCTTGCCAAAGAAATATTTTTTTTAATCTTTAATATTTTTTTGTTTCAAAATTTCTAAGCTGAGTTTTTGAGTTTTCCTTCACTAAGCTAAAACGCTACATATACCAACATATACATATTACCAACAAACCTCATATAATTAGCCATTACAATAATAGCTGCCAGATACATGAAGCATCAAATCAAATATCGTCAAATATTTGAGAAAAAATCGTCAAAATCGCCAAAAATGTTCATTGAAATCATAAACAAAATAACAGAAAAGGTTTTAAAAACAAAAACATATAAAATCAATGCTAAGCAGCAATAATATTCCATCATCTATAACCATATGTGGTGTAAATATTAGGGAGTCAAAAGATCTCGACGTTATGGGCATGAAAATTCAGTGTGATACTTCATACTGCTTACCATTTATACAGGAGAGGTCATTGGCCACGATAGTGTGTTCAATTCCATTGACTCATTGGAGCATCGTTACAATGTGGCTTGTTTTTCTCTGTTCTATCGCTACTAAAACAAATACCGCCCGAGCGAAATAAGGTAACTTGTTCATGAAAATTATGTATTCCTAAAAAACACTCGTCTTTCTCGGCCAGCACATCCGTATGTAGTCGATTGACCACGGGGTATCGCACACTGCATTACAGACAAAGTTCATTTGTTAGACGGATTATTGGTATGTAAAAAGATCTTTCCTGTTACTTGTGGTTTAAAAATATTCAAGTCTATGGTCAGTAAACACTGCTCCCTCTTTCCTCCTTCCTAATTCCTAAAGAGGTATTCAAAAGCAACTTAAAAATATAATACTTTACTCCTGATTATTACTAGCACAAATTTCCAATAGTTACAACTGCAAAGAAAATAAAAGTTTAAAGAGGCTTTTAATGTGCTACAGTATAGAAAATGATGTAGATTTTTAATTGGCATAAATCGTCATATCGTCAATATGATATTTTTGGATCACAAAATTGTCAAAATGACGGTAAATCGTCAAAACTGAAATAAATATTACCGCATTGCAGGTTTAAGTTGTACTGTTCGAATTGGTTTACCAAATCAATAATGTCAACACCGCATTGATAATGCTTGATTAAGGGGTGAAATATGCACTTAATTTCTGCAAGGACTTTCATTTCGAAGCAAAAATTCATTTTTCCCTGACACACCGTTCGTCATATTTATACGCCATAAGTGCTTTACATTTCTCCATTTTCAACACATTAAAAGATGCCATCAGGTAGTACGATTACAATATCATATTTCGTATAAATGTCAACGTTTTCAGTTATGTTCTCAACAGCCATCTGAAGTCGCTAAAAATCCATATCCTTATGTATGTACATTTGTATATCGCGATGAGCATATTTTTGTTTTAGGGGAGAAACCCTGTAATAACATTTTATAATTTTTCATTTACAAAATGATTTAAAAATCATTAAAAATTATTTTTTTCTTATTTTAAACTATAAAAAAACAACATTTTAATCAACCAAGTAACCGAATTCAAAACAACAACTCGATTTTCTTCGGCACCATTGAATGGTCTGTTACAATATTCTTAAAGCTGTTAGATGCGTTGTTTGTTTTTATAATAATAATTTCCATAATTTCCAACTGAAGAAAAAGTGTCCTTATGGAACAGCACTAAGTTGCAATGTGTTAAAATAAATCAGAAAGTTCTTAAAAGAAATACAACGTGAAGAAATAATTTTAATTGATCTATTCCACGTTTAAATATTTTCAAAACAATTTCAGAAACCTAGTGGTATGAGCAATATTTAATTAATAAATCAATTATACGTTGTCAAACACTACGTTATTATGTATTGTTCACCCTAATAGTATGCAATGATTTTTTAGTGGCCAGATCGACGCTTTTATATTTTCAATACAATTTCAGATACCTAGTGGTATGAGCAATATTTAATTAATAAATCAATTATACGTTGTCAAACGCTGCGTTATTATATACTGTTCACCCTAATAGTATGCAATAGTTTTTAATCGATTAGATCAACGTTTTATTATCTTACACACAATTTTAGTCACCTAGTGGTATGAGGAATATTTAAATAATCGATCCATTATACGCACAAACACTACTTAATTATGTACTGCTTAAGTTAATTAAAGATTTAAAAACTAAGTAAATCTTTAGATTTAATATATATATTAATATTTCTTTATAACTTTAAAACTTATAAATTAGTTGTGATTTATAAAGAACTGTTGAAGCACAAAATAAGTATGTTCATATGTACAGATGTGTTCATAATAGGAGTGCTATCATATAGTATTTTCAAAGTTAAAAACTTTTATTGTACCAATTTGCAAAACATGATATATTCTAATGGTAGTTACCATGATATGTAAGAAATAAAAAACAAAAAAGAATCTCATAATAACTTTAATATTTGCAATGAAATTGATTCATTTCTGCCTTTGCCCTTGACTTCAGTTGATCAAAAAAAAAAAAAAAGGAGTGTAAGTGTTCTTTTTAAAATAAAAAAAAAATCAGCATAGAAAATTTAAAAAAAAGGAAAAAGTAAGTACGGAAAAATGTAATTAAAACCTTTTTCTACAATGATTCACATAAATTTTTGTAATAGAGGGACGAAGAAAGGACTTCACTGAAGAAAAGAGAGAACGAATTAAAAATATTCGAAAAAAAGCAAAACTTTTACTCCTATCCAATGATCACAAATGCATTAAAATATAAAAAAATACCGAAACGCGTGGGCCTAAGGGTAAAAGATCAACTGTCGATGACCACCGAATTGTACTATATAGCAAAATAAATCCTTCGACGTCTTCAAAAAAATTCAAAATGATCTGAATATTCCCGTAAGTAGCCCTGTTATTCGTAGGCATCTGATGGACTACAATTTATTCGCTAGAAGTCCACAAAAGGAATCATTGCTGGCAAAACAAAACAGGTAGCGATACGCTTAAAGTTTGCCTAAGAACGTATCAAATATTCGAACGAAAAATGTAGAAACATACATGTGGACCGACGAAAGCAAAATTGTTATATTTGATGACACTGAGATACTAGAGACAGTATGTTAGACATCTGCCCAACACCAAACATAAAGTTCAGTAAACACAAAATACAGTTAAACACGGTAATGCAAAACTAATGATATGGCGAAGCTTTTCATATATTGGAGTAGGCTTAATACATCCTATTAGAGAGATAATGGGTAGAAACGTCTATATCGGAACTTTGAGAAAAGTGATGTTACCATATTCCAGGCCTCTAAAATGGATATTCCAACAAGGGAATACACACCAGTAATTTCGCAAATGATTGGTTTCGGGTTAATGGGGTGAAGGTTATAGCGTAGCAAGCATGGTCCCTAACCTTAAAATCCCATAGAACATCTATGGGGAGATGCTAAAGAGTATGCTGCAGAGAAACAACCTTCAAATGCAGAAGAACTATGGATTAGAGTGCACGGATGTGTGGAATCAAATTATTTTAAACAGATGCCAAGATCTTATTGACTCAATGGGGGTCGCCGCGGTCTAGTAGGTAGTATGCTGACTTATTAGTTGTAAAGCCAGGATTCGAGTCCAGGCCAGACATCAAAAATAAAAAAAAATACAAAAAGGAGTTTTTCGGCGAAAGAGAAGACTCTTTCTGTTCTTGAAAAGTTTCTCAAAAAATCTGTCGTTCGAAGTCGACTTTAAACTGTAGGTCCACTTCTGTATAAAATTAACACACAAAACATAAGTGGTGTGAGCTGCGTGCTTCTTGGGGGCGATTGCTGTAGACTGTCTAATGGTGAAGGTATCGCACTGGCCATTTTATAGTCACCAACAGCACCTCGTTTCCTTACCGTCCGCATCTTTCCTCTTTCCACCTTTCCTAAACCTGTTTAATGCACTGCATGAGTAGGGGTCATCCCCAGAGTGCAGGTTTAATAAAAAAAAAGCTTCGTATATGTGCTTAGGTTGTTCAACCAAATACTAAAATATCTTTGTGCATTTTGTTTAAAAATTATTAGATTGTGTGCTAATACTGTTATTATTATTAACAATTAATTTTGAGTGTAAGCTTTATTGACATGAAAATATTTTTTGTTTTCGTAGTTTTAACTAAATATATAAGTGTTAAAAAATTAGAAAATGCATTAGAAATAAATTTTAAGTCAAAAAAAATTTGATATTTACTATTTTATTTTTCTTAACTTTAAACTTTGCTTTTAAATGAAAGGCACTCCTATTATTTTAAACACAACTGTATATGTAAGGTAAAATCAATCAGTTTCTATAGATTTAAATAAAACACGCATTTTTATTTTAAGATATTAGATGACCATTTTGACCCCAATCGTTATCTAAGATCAAAAAGAAGGACAACTATCTTATCGTTGGTTTTTATAATCCCAACTGATTGATATTTCTAACCTAAGAAGAAATCTATCTTGCTAACCCGCCTTTTACTTTGTCGTTGGCCTGTATTCAGTTTCATATCTTGCGTGTTTGCTTTCATTTCCTTACCACTTCTTATTTCTGTTCCATATATTGTATGCACATACATTCATACTTACACCCCTGCTCAAAATAATAAATACACTCTATTCCAAAATATTAAAAAAAAATTTTAACTGTAAAAATGTCCTCAAAAAAACAGCGAAAACTATTATATTTAGAACAGTTCCATCTGACTAAATCTTTAAGACGAAAAATTTGAGAGGTACACGCATTTATTTTTGAATATAAAAAGCGAAATTCCGATGAATCCATAAAAATTGTTCATCATAATAATAGTATGCACTTGACTAATTTATAATTTTTTCCATAGTAAATTAAATTTTTAAATAATTTTTCATTGTGTTTAAGTAAAACGGTTAGAATAATTTCATTTTGATATAAAATTACATAAAAATCGAAAAATATTATAAAGGAAATAGACGGATAATCATATTGGCAAAAAATTACTTCATCAAATGGTCTGATGATATTTTTGTCGGGATTTTTTATTGAAATTAGATCAAAAACAATTCGTCGTTGACTTGTACAAGCGAATCTTCTAGAAAAAACAAACTAAAAAATTTTTACTAATGGGAAAACGGAAGAGAGATTACAACTTGCTAAATAGCATTTACTTTGGTCCAGAAAATATAGCAGAGTAATGTATGGGAGCGATGAAACCGAAATAAATAAATTTCTAAATGAATTTGCCATTTTTTCTAAACGAATTTATTTTTGTTTCATCGCTTGAGATTGTCTTTTGTTATATTTTCCTCCATCTGTTCTATATTCCGTTTTCTCTCGTTAGTTAACAAGGTTTTCCTGAAAGATTAGCTTGCACAAATCGGATAAGGATTTGAAGTGGTAATTTTTTGCAAATACGAGTATCCGTCAATTGCTGTCTAAGCTGATTTTCTTAGGTCTCCTTCGATATTCTTGCGTTTGTTTTTTGGTTAAAGAATTTTTCATAAAGTGTAAAGATCTTTCTAAACTCTTCGCTATTTCTCGCAATGATTTGCCGTGATTCCTTCCATTTCCTATGTACTATTTTCCGAAATTTATGTAATTTTTTTAATTAAAATGAAATTATTCTTACCGTTTTACTTAAACACAATGAAAAATCATTCAAAAATTTTATTTACTATGGAAAAAATTATAAATAAGTCAAGTGTATCTATTATTATGATCAACAATGTTCGGAATTCGGATTTCGCTTTTTATATTCAAATATTAAAGATGTAGTCAGATGGAACTATAATAAAAAAACAGTTTTCGCTGCTTTTTCGCGGATATTTTTACAATTAACAGTTCTTTAATATTTTGGAATAAAGTGTATTTATTATTTTGAGCAGGGGTGTATATTGTATAACAAAATATTGCGTGATTTTATAAAATTTTCTTTTTGAGAACTCCAAATACAACGAAGTGGAATATTAAACATGACATAGAAGGAAAACATCTCATATAATGTATTCCATATATGTATGTATGTATGTACATATATACTCTATTTATGCGATATAATATTCGTTTTTTTTTTTTTGTTCGAAATTAAAACGCAACTGCAAATAATTAACGAAAACTGTGTTATACACATCAGGTTTGGTAAGAGAAATGGAAATGAAAGTAGAAAATGAAAAAGTACTTGAACAAGTGCCATGTGAATGCATGAATGTAGGTTTTCGAAACTTTTTTCTTTTTAATTTAAATTTTTAACCTAGTTTTTGTGCACGAAACTGATATTTTTTGTTTTGTTTTTGTTTTCTGTTTTTTATTTTATTAATATTTAAGTACTCTTTCAAATTTTTAAAACCTTGTGACATTTAATAATAAATGAATAACTAACTAAGAGAAATTAAGGAACACAAATAATCGATAGGAATTTGACCAATTTTTTTGTTCCTTTTTATAAGGAATTCATTTCTTTTACATTAAATTGAAAGTTTTGTAACGTATAGTTAAATAAATTCCATCTAATGCCAGAGCCTTATTAAGTAAATTTTCTTAAAATACCGAAAAGTAAATTATAGGAAGTGAAGTGAAGATAATTAAAATACGAGAAAAACAGAATTCTTCTACTGTTGTACAAAGTTGACCGCTTTAATCCTTTCGTTTATTGCAAGAAAAATTTCGTATTGAGAGTTTAAGCATACAGAAGTCAACGATTTGATGCCATGTTCCTAAAAACACAACCTCATTTTAGCTACAATTTGCTTCAATTATCAGCTAGACACCACTCCTTAGAGAAAGCAATCCATTAATTTGTGATTTCCAAATAAAAATAAATTGAAGTCTCCGTAGTGTAGTAGATAGAGTGTTGGCTTATTAGATTGAAAGCCCGAGTTCAAACTCCAAGTCAGACATCAAAACGAAAATATGAAAATATTTTTGCGGCGATTTCCTCTCAATAGATTTCTGGGAAAATTTCTCAAAGTAAATAAAATTTGCATTGATCCCGCCACTCACAAATAAAATTTACACACAAAACGTAACATAATTAGTGTGAGAAGCTAGGTCGTAATCCTGACTGAAGGGTTGGTCGTTAACAATAATGTGTCTATGTATGTAAATAAAAATTCACTCTAATAAACGTTTTTAGATATGTTTGTAGTTATTATTATTCAAGATGGGAATCGCTTTATAACCAATTTAAATATTCACCAACAAGATGTATCAATAAGATGACATCAACAAAATTGGGTGCGACATTGTTGGAGAACCTTACATAAATTTTGAACAGTACACCACTTTGTCTAGCACCTCTAGGTATCATACATACATATATAATTGGCCATTACAACCCTTCAGTCAGGATTACGACCTAGCTTCTCACACCACTTATGCTGTGTGCGTTAATTTTATACATGAGTGGCGGGACCTACAGTTTAAAGTCGACTCCGAACGACAGATTTTTGAGAAGCTTTTCATGGCAATTTTTACTCTCAGAGTCTTTGCCAGAAATCTGCTGAGAGGAAGTCGCCGAAGAAGTATTTTTTCGTTTTGATGTCTGACCTGGGATTCGAACCCGGGCCTTTTGTCTAATAAGCCAACACACTACCCACTAGACCACGGCGACCTCTAGGAATCAGTGATAAAAAATTGTTATACTTGTAAAGGTTCCAAACTATTCTGTGTATATGTGTTATCTTTAATTGTTATTACTATCATACTAACCGATATGTCCTTTAAATCTTTTGACTTTAATTTTTTTAATTTCCTATTCATTTGAGGAAAGGAGAACTTATCCTTCAATTTATTTTTTTTTTCTTCTCTTTGCTTCATTTTCATGAATCAAGTTTTTCCAATTAAACAGGACGTTTTCTAGAAGAAACACTTTTTATTAACTGGATTGTATAGTTTGCAGTGATGTAAACTTTGAAGTAGTAGTCTAGTGCTAGTGTGTTTGCTTACTAAACAAGACCTCAAGAGTTCAAACCTAGGCTTCTTTTCAAGAGGTATGTTTGGGGTTTAATGGATGAATAGAAGACTTCTCTATGTAGTTTCATCTGTTCACATACGAGGAAACGGGACTACAATTGTAGGCTTTGCAGATGACATTGCCATAGTCTCGGTAGCTAAGACGGTACAGGATATAGAGGAGAAAACTAACACAGCGATTCGAAATGTTGGTGCTTGGCTGGATGAGGCAGGTTTGACACTTGCTGCACATAAAATGGAAGCCGTGTTGATAAGCGGCCGGAAGATAGTGGAGAAGATGAAAGTGACCGTTGGAGGCACAGAAATCGAATCAAAGAGGGCAATAAAATACCTGGGAGTGATTATTGACGACAGGTTGAACTTCAAGGAGCACGTAAAATACATCGACGAAAAGGCATCTGTAACGCAGGGAGCACTGGCGAGGATAATGCCAAATATTGGAGGACCAGGTCCATTCAAGAGGAGGATAATTTCAGCGGTAGTAACGTCGATAATGCTATATGCTTGCCCCATATGGTCGGAGGCACTCTCCGTGGGGTATACAAGGAGAATACTGTCCTCGGTGTATCGTCTAAGCGTAACTAGACGGATAAGTGGCTTCAGGACAGTGTCTGATGAAGCAGTATTGGTATTGGCAAAGACTATACCGAGCTGAATTATTACGCGACCCAGTTCCTAACTGGTCATGGAAGACTGGTTTTAGGAAGAACCTGCACAGATTTGGACATGATACTTCTCCTATATGCCCAAACTGTGTAGACGAAGAGGAAGATGCGGAGCATATTCTAACATGCTGCCCCAGGTTTAGATGGCCCGTAGAAAATTGATTATGACCAAACCGGCTCATGGAGGAGCTGTTGAATTCTAGGACGCTATGGAGCCAATACAGCTAGAAAATGGCGGAAGTAAAGATAGTACTCCGAAGGTTGGAGGAATGAAGGCGAAATTTGAGATAACGTGTTAAAGCTTTCGAGCTAACCAGCTCCCCACGAAGTAATACCTTACGGCAGTCCTGCGGGGGGAGAGTGGTTGATATGTGTAGGGGGTGGGTTTTAGTACGTAGGCACCAAGGATGGTGAATCGTGCATGCTTTTGTCGGAACAAAAGTATCTTTAGAAGATTTGCCACCTCCGGCTCAAGGCAAAAAAAAAAAAAAAAACTACTTCATTTGTAGAAAAACGTCTTTGGTCCACTGTATCAAGTCTCTAAATTAATAACGTTTCCTATAAAACCACTTTCGTTAAGAGGTTTATTATACTTCAATATTTCATTGCAACATAAAGGAACTCGTTCTCCACTATCACTTATTTTTACGTTGCGCTACGTGCAACATATTCGCTCATAGTCGATTGCCCAGTGGATCGTACAATGCATTACAGAGAGCATTCATTCATTTGACTCACTATTTATATATAGAACTGTACTACTGTTTAAGTATTTCCTAGCACTTTTAATTTCATAACCGTTATTCCTACTACCAACTCAACACCTTGAATTAATGGGAACATCTCCAGAACGTTGATCATTTTAAGAAATAAAATTATTTCCATACAACTTTTCAAATGTAACATAAAATAATAAATTTAGGCGTCTAAAGAGGGGAATACTAATAACGTGTGTAAAAAAACTGATCAAGAGATTCACACATAATTAAAGGACATCATACAACGTATACATTAGAGCGACTCACCACGAATTTCGTTTCCATACAACTTGAGTCGCTCTAGTATACATTCAGGGTTGCTGATATGTATTGCAACCAACTTCAGGTTGTTATCATTTGTAAAACGCTTGTCTGACATCCGACAGATTTATTCCAGTGACAGTTCATTTTATTATTTACAAGCTTACAAAAGCATTTCGATCTATTGCATTCAGAAAAAAAGTTATTCGTAATGGAATTCAAGCGTGATAGTGTTGGTGCTTTATATTTTGCTGGAAAACCAAAGGTGGCTATCGTTAGAGCCATTGGTCGTTCCACGACGCAATGCTAGAAAAATTGCTCGTGAGATGAACATATCGCGAGAACGGATATGACGAATAAGCTTGGACTAAAGCCATTGAAGTTCCAAAAAGTGCTAGAGCTCAGATGAGAAGCCAAAAAAAAAAATGATCGGGTTTACCTGCCAAAGAGGTCAGCTGCAAAATTTACACCTGCGATTGACCACCAGATGATAAGCCGCCGTAACGGCCGATGGTCGTTCCTTACTCGTGTTCATTGACTGTGGGGTCAAAATAAATGCCGAATATTATGGGGAAAATGTCTTAAAGACAATATTGAAGCCCTGGGAAGACAAACATTTCGGCCGCCAACCATGGACATTCCAACGGGACATACATACATAATTGGCCATTATAACCATTCAGTTAGTATTACGGTCTAGCTTCTCACAGCACTCATATTGTGTTTGTTAACTTTATTAGAGAGTGGCAGGACCTACAGTTTCACGTCGACTCCGAACGACAGATTTTTGCGCAACTTTATCATGGTAGGTTTATTTGAACTTCAGAGTTTTTGCCAGAAATCTACTAAGAGGAAATCGGCGAAGAAATATTTTTTTTTTTTTTGTTTTTGATTCCTGATTAGGATATGATTTTAAAGTTTATTAAGCCTTCAACAACGTATACGGCAAGAATGAAACTCATAAACATCAAAGAGTAAGAAATCACAAAATAAATAAATGCCAGTATGTATGTACATACTTAGAGAACATCACGATAAATACTTTAACTATACAATAAATCGTCTTCCTCTGTTGCTCTTTATTCTCGCATACACTCAATGTATAATCCTATTACGGCATACAGAATGAGAGAGAGAGAGTGGCATTAAGAGTGACAAACAATGTAGTAGTAGTAGTGGTAGTACTTTACCACTTTGTAACATTTTGTTGCCCACTTTTATCCGTTAAATTGTACGCATAGTTCTGTACAAAGTTACATTGTATTTATGGGTGCATGTGTCTACTATCCGATTCTATATGAGTGTTTTGTGTTTAACAGTCATTTTAGCACATTTTTTTTACTACTTTGCCTTTAAATTTTTTTGTAAGATTTCTGTAAAACTACTTTAAGTTAGCCGTAAAGGATGTATTTCATTTTGACGAATTTGTGTTCCAAAAATGTCATATTGACGATATGAAGATTGATACCTCTACTAGCTGTACCCTGCACGTGCTGCTGCGCCCCCAAATAAAATAAATTTGAAGCAAAGGCATTTAACGAATGTCCATTATTTTTGAATCATTTTATTGATTTTGTTTCCCATTGTCCTGATGATTCAGATGAACGGAACTAAGTAGTAAGCATTCGCTCAGTTTCTAATCTCACTTCTCGTTATTCAAGTGGTTCATGCGAATGGGTCTCAGCGCCATATACTCAAAGATTTTCCAGTGACAGTGCTCGTCTGATTCTGAGGCTCATAATGCTCTTTTCTTCCGTGCATGGGGTGAAAGTCGACCAATTGCTTGTCATTCATTTTGAATAATTATCAGTGACGCCACACATCGAAAATTAATCGCACCAATCACCAATGCACAGTTTAAGATTTAATAATTTTAAATAATTTTTAGGGGCACCACCTGTTGGAAATTGATCATACCAACTTAGAAAGCTTCATCGGCTCATGCGCAACAACTTTTCTAAAGATCATAACATGATCAAATGCACAGTTTAAGATTTAATAATTTTAAATAATTTTCAGTGGCGCCACCTATCGGATATTGGTCATACTAACTTAGAAATCTTCATCGGCTCATGCGCAATAACTTTTCTAAAGATCATAACATGATTAAAGGCAAACTTTACAATTTAATTGATTTTAAGTAATTCTCAGTGGCGCTACCTATCGGATATTGGTCTTACCAACTTAGAAATCTTCGTCGGCTCATGCGTAACAACTTTTCTAAAGATCATAACATGATGAAATGCACAGTTTACGTTTTAATTGATTTTAAGTAATTTTCAATGGCGCCACCTGCTTGGAAATTAGTCATATCTGCTTAGAAACCTATCCCGGCTCATGCCCAACAACTTTTCTATAGATCATAACATGATCAAATGCATAGTTTACGATTCTATAAGGTACATACAAATAAACATTAATTTTTATATATATAGACGATGAGTGGTGACACGCCCACTATAGCCAATCCGCCCATTTTGTTCAAATATACGCCAAAGTCATCCATACAAAATTTGAGGACTTTAGCTTTTGCAGTTTAGGAGATATGCGATATTAAATACTTATTGGGTATGTGGGCGTGGTACCACGCCTACTTGAAATTTTAAAATAATAAAATATAGCCTAAAGTTCCTTCCAGACATACAGGAAGGTACAGCTAAAATTTCAAGAAATTTGGTCCAGCCGTTCAAACAAACTCACAAACAAATAAACACGCATTCATTTTTATACATATAGATGTATGGATAAAGAATGGATCTTAGAAGAGATAGAAATATTTCGGCCACGTGGGGAAACTCGAAGGTATCTTTACAACGTAAGCCTATCATATCTACAGATGTTCTCAATTTAACTTGGATAGGAGATACGAAACAAGTAAAAGATGGCATAGGACAATCTGAAGAAGTTACTTTAGAAAAATAAGGGAATTAAAACAAGAAAGACTAGTTAAAGAAATAAGGTCACCTTCTACTGCGCCTTAGGTTATCTGGGAATACTTGGCAAAATGCAAGCAGATGAATCACGCTACTAAAGGGACCAGAACCCTTCTATGGCGTTGGAGTGATAAAGCCGACCAAAAGAAAATAAAAATTTTTGTTTGGAAATTTACATAATACAAGCAGATCTGAGACATGCATCAGATTATCCAAGAATAACGTGGCATTAGGAACCAGCCGCTTGACAGGGAAGCTGTAGACTCAGAGAACACCCATTTATAATGGAGGAGATCTTATCCTCAATATGTAGATTTTATGACAATAAGAATGAATCACCACAACATATTCTTTGGACCTGTGAGGGCATACCAGGTGCTAGGCTGGGATTTGTTATTGTTCACACCTAACAGCATTCTGATGAATCACGCTACTAAAGGAACTAGAACCCTTCTATGGCGTTGGAGTGATAAAACCGATTAAGAGAAAATTAAAATTTTTATTTGGAAATTTAAATAATACAAGCAGATCTGAGGCAGGCATGAGATTATCCAGAAATAATGTGACATTGGTAAACAGCTATTTGGCAGGGAAGCTGTAGTCTCAGAGTACACCCATATAGCATCAATATGTAGATTCTATAACAATAAGAATGAATCACCAGAACACATTTTTCGGATCTGTAAGGTATTATTGCATACAAAGGAGAAACATCAGAGTCTATACCAGGTGCTAGTCTGGAAAATGTTATTGTCCACACCTATCAGCATTCTGATCAATCACGCTGCTGAAGGGACCAGAACCCTTTTATGGAGTTAGAGTGATAAAGCCGACCAAGAGAAAATTAAAATTTTTGTTTGGAAATTCAAATAATACAAGCAAATCTGAGGCATGCATCAGATTATCCAGGAATAACGTGACATTAGGAACCACCTGCTTGACAGGGAAACTGTAGACTCAGAGAACACCCATTTAGAATCAATATGTAGATTCTATGACAATAAGAATGAATCACCAGAACACATTCTTAGAACCTGTGAGGTATTACTGCATTCAAAGGTAATATATCTGAGGGCATACCAAGTGCTAGGCTGGGAATTGCTATTGTTCACACCGATCAGCATTCTGAAATTTATCAGAACGCTAGGATTGGAGGAGAAATTATAATAACCCTTAATTTTTGAGTGAAGTTCACTAACTCATATGGTCATATAGTCGCCGTAGTCTAGTAGTGTGTGGCTTTATCCAATATTATTGCTCCTGAATGTTTCAAAGAAATTTACTGATTCATCAGGTAACAATCATTTTGAAAGCAAATTAAAACTGTGCGTTATATATTCTGTTTTTATCTTCAAATGATTCGGCAGGATTTTAAAACTGATGATTCATTGATGACAAGGTGGCACAACCAAAATGAAAAACATACGCATCCATTAAAGTACAATAGTTTTTAACAGCTTCCTGGAATTGTTTTTCTTTTTTTAAAAAGAAAGTTCACAAACTGTGTTGTGTTTTACCTACGTTTCTATAGAATGACTCTTAATTTTAGTTCAGAAAATAATCTAAAAAATTAATCGTCGATGGATAAAGTACAATCTCTTGTAAAATAATGGGAATTGGTATTTAATATTGTGAAGTAACGTATTTAACAGTATTTTATACACAATCTGTTGACTATTCTCCGTACTATTTTAAGATTGTAATTTGATAATTGCCGTTAGAGATAATGAAATCGATTCTAAACTTGCCATAAGGAAGAACAAAAAAATTTACTCAGAGTCGAGAATAATTGCTTAAATTTACCGCAATGACTTGGGTTTAGAACTTGTCTTTCAATTAAAAATTTAATGAAAGAATGATTTTACAGATTAGTTTTGGCAAGTTTTAGTTTCAAATTTAAATAAATTTTGACAACAAAGTGAAACAAATCGTTTATGGTTTGAAAAAAATGCTAGATAATTTGCAAATGTTCGAAAGGGTCCGCCAAATAACTTTTTTTTTTTGAAATGCTTTATGAAAAACTTCTAAATATTTCCTAAAATTTCTTTTTTTATGTGAAAGTACAATACTTCCGGTTAATAATGGAAAATAATTTCATTCAAATGGCTGCCTTCGCCATGCAGTAGCCTACACGATCGGTACAATTTTTAAGCACATTATCTATTGTGTGCAGCTGTATTTCACCTATGGCTTCACGAATATTGTCCTTTAAGAGCGTCAATTATTTCTGGCTTGTCGGCGTAACACTTATCTTAGACGGCACCCCACAAATAATAGTGAAACGGTGTCAAATCGCAGCCCCGAGATGGCCAAACGACATTAGCTCTGCGACTGATAATGCAATCTTCAAAAACAAAGCGCAAAACATCGAGTGTACCTTCGACTGTGTGGCACGTGGCGCCGTCCCGTTGAAACCAAATATTGCCAATATCCTCCTCTTCCATTTTTGTGAACAAAAATTCGTTCAACAATGTGCTTAAAAATTGGACTGATCTTGTAGGCTACTGCATGGCCACCCGAGGCAACCATTTGAATGAAATTATTTTCCATTATTAACCGAAGGATTTTTCTTTCAAATAAAAATAAAATTTGAGAAAATTTTCAATAGTTTTTTTTTAAAGCATTTTCAAAAAGGAAAAAAAAGTTATTTGGCGAACCCTTTAGTTAAATATGCTTTATCTTCCGCAAAATCTTCAAAATAATGCGGATGATAATTAAGCAATTGCAAAAAGAAATTGTCATGCAGTATGTAATATAGACGAACATTAAAGAAAGAAACTTTTTAAATTTTTGGTTTTTATACTTATTGTCCCAAAAAAAAAAATACAGAAATGACGTCAGCATAGTGTATCTGTATGCCATTACACAGTATGTAGCTATGTTTGCGCATGACTTCGTATTTCCCATTTAGTATGTCTATTATAAGGTAAGTAGAAGGGGAAGTGTAACAGGAAACATCAAAACAAATGTCAGTTGCATGAGAAGTAAATGCTTTAAAAACGGCTGTCGCAAATTGTCAACATAGATGTACTCTCCAACAGGTTTATATTACTGAACTGGAAACTACAGCACGACACTTCATTTAATTTGTTTATTAAACATATGTTTTGTTTCACATTCAATTGTAGGGTATTTAAGAGTCAACTCAATTACATCGATAAATTTTTTCCCTAGAAATTACTTGAGTCCATCAAAACAAAACCAAGCACTACCAAGTAAAATCCAAGAAAAAGTCAGCCACAAAACAAAAACAGCAAAATGCATACATACTTACTCGTACATATAGTATAAAGTATCGGGTCCGCCATCTAACGTTTTTATTTTTTTCAACTAGTGCTTATTTCGTAAATGGTAACACTTAGCTCATGTCTAATGTGATAGATAATTAGTTTTATCCTTCCGCTGAAAGAATATTGACCATCCAATGCGTTTTCGCTTCGCTATGTGAGCCTGCGATTGACTTACAGAAGAAGCCGAAAAAAATTATCTTTCCAGATGAAGCTTATAGGCGGGTATGTAAACAAGCAAAATTGTTGCATTTGGGGCACAGAAAATCCGCAGGCATACATTGAAAAGCCGACGCACCCCAAACGAGTCACTGTTTGGTGAGGATTTTGATCCAGAGGCATAATTGGACCATTTTTCTGCGAAAATGAGCAAGGAATGGCTGTTATGATCGTTATCGGGCCATATGGAACAAATTTTTGCTCACAAAAATTCAAGAGGAAAATATTGGCAACATTTGGTTTCAACAGGACGACGCTACGTGCCACACAGCCGAAGCTACACTCGATGTTTTGCGGCCTATTTTGAAGATTCGTTTGGAAACCTCGGAGCTATGACTATTTTTGTGGGGTGCCGTCAAAGATAAGTGTTACGCCGACAAGCCAGAGATAA
Organism: Sarcophaga peregrina; assembly: GCA_014635995.1. Lineage (NCBI taxonomy): Eukaryota > Metazoa > Arthropoda > Insecta > Diptera > Sarcophagidae > Sarcophaga > Sarcophaga peregrina. The sequence continues at coordinate 57,494,844 of CM025790.1, read as the reverse complement.
TTGACGCTTTAAAGGATAATATTCGTGAAGCCATTGGTGAAATACAGCTGCACACAATCGATAATGTGCCTAAAAATTGGACCGATCGTGTAGGATACTGCATGGCTAGCCGAGGCAGCCATTTAAATGAAATTATTTTTCATTATTAACCGAAAGTATTGTACTTTCAAATAACAAAAGAAATTTAAGGAAATATTCAGCAGTTTTTTGTTTAAATCATTTTCAAAAGAAAAAAATTTTGTTGGCGGACCCTTTATATAGTACAATAACAACAACAACAAATACTACAAAAGTAAAACAAAACAAAAAAAAAGTAAAAATCATTGTTTTTGTTTTTGCTTTTTAGATAAATTTAGGTCAATTGTATTTAAAGCACAATAATAACAATGGATCCTGGAAGAGTAAGAGAAAACCAGGGTGTATCCCAGGGAAAACAACAACCACTTGTGTACTTACAAGAGGGATACGAACTAATAAATGATAGTGTAATAACAGCAAAATAAAAACACCAACAATAACAATACTATTATCACCACCACAACAATTTAAAGTAAAATGAGTAAAGTAAAATGAAAATGAAAAATTAAAGGAGTACGTACAGTGGCAGATAGAGAAGAAAACTCTACTTTATACTGCAGTATAGAAGACAAGATTTGTTTTAGAATGAAGGAATTTCAAGAATAATAAGTTAAAAAAGATTGACTCTTACAATATGACATTAAACCTAAGAACCTTAGGCACCATTATAAAACTGTTTACAATAGAATTTATCCAAAAATAATTGGAAATTAATTACACGCAAGCATAACACTTTGTGAATTTTTTTTAGTAGATCTCAAAATTATTTTTTTATATTTTGTCAAACCCTCCACATTTTTTTTTTATTTGACTAAAACTGTTTTTTTTTCACTTTACGCACAAATTTCTGGATTACTCAAACATTTCTCACCCGATTTTCAATATTTATGTTGGAAAGGGGAGAGATGGAACTTTAAAACGGTATACATACATTTAATGAGGTAAACTTGGAAAATTCGAATTTTGTCATATTTTTTCAAGTTTGTCTGTTCATAGGAGCAAACTTTACTTAAAAAATATGAAATAAGTGATTTTCACATCGTTTGATCAAATCGGACAAAAATTATCGTATATAAGGAGTGCACACGAAAAAAAATTGGGCCTACTTTTAAGCTTATAACTTTTATCATAATTGAAAAGAATGAATACCGTTACATTGTTTTTTTTAGTCATCTGTTTCAAATTCATCCACGTGCTAAATTTCATTGCAATAGCAAAATTAGTTTTTTGAAAATGGCCACCCAACAAGAATGTCGTAAAAAAATAATTGAAATTTTCAATGAAAAACCGCGTCGCTTACAAAAAGCGAATGCTAGGTTTGCAGGTGTTAACCAAAAAACAGTTTCTAAGGAAAGAATAAAACAATATAGGAAGTCTTTGAGTATTGAGAGAAAGCGTGGCAGTGGAAGAAAAAAAGGATTTGCCGACCAAAACAAAGCAAGTAAAATAATACGTATTTTTTTTTAACATCCTAACATGTCTGGAAGAAAAGTGGCCCAAAAAGTTGGATGCTCTGAGATCTTTGTCAGAAAAAAATTTTATCCACAAAAGGAATTCAAATATTATTTACTTTAATTGAAATATAAAACGAAAAAAATTCGCCACTTAGTTTTATTTCTATAATGAAAAGTATAAGGCCGGTTTTTTTCATGCGCACTCCTTACATATATCTTTCCAAATAAACTTTTAGTTCAAAAATTTTCAGAATTTTTGATGGATCTTAATTTTTTTTATCGGAGAATGTATTAATTTCACATGAGAAAAATGTTTGCGCAAAGAGAAATAATAAATATTTACAAAAAACACAAATATTAGCCGACTTCTGGAAGTCGTCTGTTTTCAGCTCTTAGCCAAGTCAAATCATCGATATGGATATGTGACCCAAAACAGGTCACATTATAAATTTATTGAAATATGCTGCATAAAGCACTGATGAAATTCCAAAATAAAAACTAACAAACATACATGTTATATATGTACATATGTACATACTACATATATAATTGGTCATTACAAGCCTTCAGCCAGGATTATTGACCTAGTTTCTCACACCACTTATGTTGTGTGCGTTAGTTTTATACATAAGTGGCGGAACCTACAGTTTAAAGTCGACTCCGAAGGGCAGATTTAGCAATTTTATTTACTCTCAGAGTTTTTGCCAGAAATCTGCTGAGAATATTTTATTTTGATGTCTGACTGGAACCCCGGCTTTACGTCCAATAAGCCAGCACACTACCCACTAGACCACGGCGACTTCAACATACATATGTATGTAGTCATAAACCATCGACTTATAGGTATCTCTTAACGTTGGAGGGTTGCATTGTCAATTTTTGGTGAGTTTGTCGATATCGACTCAACGAACTTGCCCACCTAATTGCATTTGTTTTCGATCACTATGTCCCTAAACATTAAATTTTAAAAGTTTGCCTCGCCTACTTTTTGCTATCTCGATTTTTTTTTTTTCTAAATCATCTGACCATCAACCTGATAAGTTTTCGAACAAAAAAAGAATAATTAAAATCGGTTCAATAGTTTAAGAGTTATAGATATCAGTTGAAGTGGGTGGGTTGTCACGCCCATTTTTGGTGGGATTATGGATATGGACTCTACGAACTTACCTACAAAATTTTATTCGTCTACGATCAAATAATAAATAAATATTAAATTATAATGATTTGCCACGCCCTCTTAATATTAAGGGAAATGAAAAATAGATGTTGTTGAAAATCGGTCAATCCATTTCTGAGGAGTTTAACCACTAACACCGTGGCACGAGAAACACCGTGGGACCAGAAAAAAATAGTTCGTTATAGGCAAAGTTCGTAATAAACGGGGTGAAGTTATAGAAGAAAATATAAAATACGAAGAATGTTTTTCATTTATTAAAAACAAAAAGTATTTTTTTATTAAAAACAAAAAATATGTGTTAATTATTTTTATCTAGCACCTGATTAAAGATGCTGAGTTATAATTTAATGCTGCCATATTAAATAAAAGTAAAGACTATTGTCACAATTCAAAGTTTTTTCTGAGGGTTCGTTATAAAAAAGGTAAAATGTATGAATTTTAGTTACTGGAACCATTTAAAGTAGTTCCTTTTAACCGGGAATACGTTATAAACAAGTTCGTAATAAACGAAGTTTTTTTTGTATGAAAATTGTTATTAAAATGTTGGAACTTGAAAATATGTACGTAATAACCAAGAATTCGTTGTAACCGAGTTCGTTATAAACGAGCTTGACTGTATTAGATGTACACAAAATTTCTTTTGTAATTACAATATACAGTATTCCCCCGATTTACGGCGTCTCGATTTACGTTGTTTCGATTAACGTTGTCAAAAATTTTATTCCCTTCAACTTCGATTTAAGTCATCAAATCAGGGGAATTCCCTCTTTAAAAAAAATTCAATACATAGAATAAAAATTTAATTATCCCTTTCCCTGTACATGTGATGCACAAGCATATGAAACTAACTTGCTCTGCATCACATGTGATGTAGAGGTTAGGGAAAGGTATCTTAGGGTATATTAGTTTTTTTTTTTTGTAAAATGTACATAAACAAATGCATCTGTTAGTATGAGTTATTCACGTCGTTTCGATTTACGTCGCCTTTTTACGGATTATTCTACGACGTAAATCGAGTGAAGACTGTACTATATAAATAGTTTAAAATATGAATAATTTTTTTCTTTTAATTATCAATTAGTAAATAAAAAAACGATAAAAAAAATTATTCAACTAGAGACATATCAATTTTTAAAAAATTACGTTTTTTTTTTCTTCTCAAAGTAATTTTTTCTCATCAGAGGTAACCTTTTGAGATGACATACTTAAAGTCACCTGGCAATTGTGTTAATGTACGTATCAGACGGCAATTTTTAAGCCATAAAATATTAATTTTCAAGTCATTAGGGCTAATTAATATAAAGACATAATTAATTAATCACTAATATTTTGTATAAGCTATGATATCGCTTCAATATTTTAATAAATTGTCTTTCAAATACGTTCCTAATTAAAGCCCACTGTACACAATCAGTTTAACGTGTCAGAAATCACAAAAAAAAAAATTTTTTTGGTTTTACTTTTTTACCCTTGAGTGAGAAGAATAGTGACGTACGTAACGAAAACAAATTTATAAAAGAGTGAAAAAAATATGTATTAAATTGTCGTAAACAGGACTTGTTAAGAAAGGAGTTCGTTTTTATGGCCGACATATTATTTCGCCTTTAGTAATATATTCAGTCCAGGGTTTCTAATGTGTCTGTGTCTATAACAAGCCCTGTCTACATATTATTTTATGTTTTTGTTTTTCTTTTGTACTTTAAGCAGACAATACATTTGAATTATTCCTATCGTATATCATTGTTTAAATCGAAAAGTTTATTTATATTTGTATTGTAATAAAGTTTTATTTTTCTTTCTCTATCTCCATTCATTCTCTCTTAACTTAGTTTCTTACGTTTTGTCTACGATTTGTTTACTTTACTGTGCTAAGTAGTATAGCCGACAAGAAGGGAACACAAAGAAAGCGAAAAAATATAAAAACCCACTCCCCAATACAACAATTCAAGCAATAATGAATAGGAATACTGGGATATAATAAATCAAAAGAGAAATTCTCATAAATTATATATTAACTGTTTCAAAAGCAAAATTCTAATAAGAAATAATTTTTTTTTTATATTTTTGTTTGTATTTCAACTAATTACAATTACTTTATGCTTCAAGAATTAGAACAATAAATATTAAATGATATAAACTTTGGAAATTTTTCCTTAAGATACTTTGCTTCATCGTGCTTTCTTGCATTAGAGTAGTACACTCTTAGAGAAAAGAGTGTAAAAGAAAATGTTGGAAACCATAACTCATGCCATTAAAAAGGGTATCATATACAGGGTGGCTGATATATAATGCAACAAAGTAAAGCGTTATATTTTTTTAATTTTATTGTTCAAAAGCAAAAAATGTTGGAAATAACATCAAATTTTAGAATCAGTTTAGATCTGTACGAATTAGTGACCTTTGGTACGAATTATGCCCTTCAAATGGTCGACAAAGCCATCACAGTTTGCATGAAAGTGACTTTGCAGTATTTTGGCCCACTCCCAGCGAAGCGCCGTCTTGAGATGATCGACAGTTTGGTATTTATTAGTGAGAACCTTACTCTCCAAAATGCCCCAGACGCAAAAGTCCAAAGGATTGAGATCCGGAGATTTTGGTGGCCATTGTGCGGTAGAAATGAAGCGAGGAACCTTTTTTTAAGGCATTCTTGGTTGATACGTGCTGAGTGCGGTGGTGCTGAGTCCTGTTGGAATGTCCATGGTCTGCGCCCGAAAGCGCAGAGCTTTAATACTGTCTTTAAGACATTTTCCTGATAATATTCGGCATTCATTTTGACCCCACGGTCGATGAATACAAGCGGGGAGCGACCATTGGCCACTACGGCTCAATTTGGAATGGCTTCTCATCGGAAAAAACCAAATTCGGTAACTAGCCACTTTCGTGCAAGTGAAGTAACTCCTTGGCTCTTTCCAGCTTAACTTTTTTTGTCCATCGGTGAGCATTTGCACTTTAAGGAACTTCAAAGGCTTTAGTTCATGCTCATTTGTCAATATGTGTTGCATTCGTTCTCGCGATATGTTCAACTCACGAGAAATTTTTCAAGCACTGTCCTTCACTTTTCCGATCATTTCTGGTGTTGTTTTTTCCACATTTTGAAACACTGCCAGTGCAACACTGCCAGTGTCACGGTAACTAGCAATGGTGCGAGAAATAAAATATTTATTCACATTTAAATGTTGGAGGGCTCTAACGAAAGCCATCTGTGGTTTTCCAGCCAAATATAAAGCAATTACACTATCACGCTTGAATTCCATCACAAATAACTTTTTTTCTTAATATAATAGATCCAAATGCCTTTCTAAGCTTGTAAATAATAAAATGAACTGCCACTTAAATAAATCTGTCAGCTGTCAGAGGAGGGGTTTACAAATGATAACAACCTGAAGTTGGTTGCAATACATATTAGTACCCTGTAGTACCTATATTATTTTTTTTTTTTTTTGTGTATAGGACACTAGATTCTTTAAATTCGAAGGTTTTCTTTTTATTTTGTTAAATCCCAGACAGAAAAATTACTGTTCAGTTCGAGAATCGAACAACTTTCCATTTCAGCATTCCATTAGCTCATAATCATTTCACGTGTATGTAGTTCTAGATTATTTTTTAAAGACAAACTTTCAAGCGATGACTCAGACTGTACATTGAGAGAAATTTTGTTATAAAAGAAAGGAAATAGGGGTATTGTATAACAAAAGAAATTTTTTTTTGAAACCTTATATATTCTTTTATGACCAGTGTAAAAAGTTCGCCATTATTTTCCTCTATAATTGCTTTGTAATAATTCTCACTTTCTTTAATTTTATAATAAAATTCAACAATTAGACCATTAGAAAACACCTTGGATCTCTAGTAGGAACCGAACTCACGGCCTTGTCAGTTGATGTTTAGCACACTATCTCCTAGGCCATCGGGGACCTAGCCAAACTGTATGGCAAGAACATCTCCGTAGAGAGATCTGACCGATCTGTACAATATTTGCAATAGATCTCCCAAAGGAACTTCATAGCAATTATAACGCGACACTACACTCTGGACACACAGCCGCAACGACTGCTGTAAAATTAATAATAACGAGGGGAAAGAGGAGAGAGCAGAACATTTTCTCTATGATTGTATCGTTCTTGGGAAATTAAAACGTAAAATTGTTGAGCACCTAGATTTTGTCTACGGATTGAGTGCAGCCAAGATAATTTTGACGGAATCTACATAAGTACATATATAATTGGACATTACAACCCTTAAGTTTGAATTATTGACTTAGTTTCTCACGCCATTTATTTTGTGTGTGTTCATTTTATATATAAGTGGGCGGGACCTATAGTTTATAGTCGACTTTGAAGAAAGACAGATTTTTTTTTAGAAACTTTTCATGGCAGCGTTTTTTTTACTCTCAGAGTTTTTGGCGGAAATCTGGTGAAAAGAAATCCACGAAGAAGTATTTTTTCATATTTTGTTTTGATATCTTCGTGATCAACTCTAGGATCGTTAGGGAATGTCGCCGCTGTCTCGACCTAGTCTCGGGGCGCTTCACGGGTGTCTCTGTGGTGTGGGTCACCGGGCACAGTGATATTCCGGGAAACTGTAGGACCGACGAGCTCGCCAGAGCTGGTACGCTCCTTCCGGAATCCTCTTCTGTTGAATTGGGTATGCCACTTGCCTCGGTCAAGTTGATCATTGAGCGGAGGTTTCCTATCCTGGGTCAATGAGGAGTCCTGCTCCACCGCTAGACTTTTCTGGCCCAGGATGGACGGAAGGCGTACCAACCGATTACTTGATCTCGATCGTGATGTTATCCCGACTGTAGTGGGCGTGCTTACGGGTCATTGCATCATGGGTAGACACGCTGAGAGAATGAGGCTCCCTTTTGAACGACTTCTGCCGTGGATGCAGGTCCACTGAGGAAGAGGAGAGCGTTGTTCACTTTCTTTGCCAGTGCCCGTCTCTTGCTAGGTGTAGATATAGGTTATTTGGCTTTCCATTCCTTGTTAGCTTAACGGAGGTATCATCTATTGATATCAAGGATATAGCTTCGTTCATCAAATTTTCTGGCTGGTTTTCCAGTACGGGATAGTTATGCTTTTGTTGTGCAGCCCTTGCGCTGACCAACTTCTTCCTTTTCCTTGATTTGGTGGAACTTGGTTAATACAGGACTACGTTCACCCGTGGCATCACAACGGGCCGCCAAGCGTGCTCAAGTAAGCTTTCTGATATCAGAGCTACCACTACGACCTAACCTAAGCCTAATAAGCTAACACACTACCTACTAGACTATGGCGCCTTCAACGGGTATCTATAGAAAATCTGGCCTAGACAATTTATTTAATAATTATGATAAAAGCAAACTTTCCTTTTTGGCAAATGTTTATCACTCACCTTAAGTTGTGCTCAGTCACTTAATACTTTATTTAAATCTAAAGTATACTAAATTGTATAGTAAATCTAAAATTACTAAATTGGATAACGGCGTTCATAACCGGTAGTCATGTCATAAGCTCTTGAGGCAATCAAAACACTGGAAAACGGATAGTATTGTCTTCAAATCGCGTTAACTTTCTGGGTACGATGAAAAACCTGTTCGAATGTTCAATAAAATGATCATCTTTTTCAATAAAATGATAAAAAAAAAATTTTTTTTTTTGAACAAATTGAGTAATTTCAACTACCACAATAATTGATTTTATTAAATGCAAATGGTTTTCATACAACAACATGCATGCACTCTAAAAATGTTTCATTTCGAAAATGTCATACTAGAAATCGCATTAATCCATCACAATAATTTTCATGTTATGCGCATACGAAACAATCATCCTGTTTAAGACTGAATTTTCCACAGACGTCCATTTAGAAACAAAACGTGTGTAGACTATAAACGAACAAAATAACGGTCTCTCACTATTGGTGGTAAAAAAAAAAAATGTGAAAAATTTTAAATGGAATGGAATAAGAAACTGAATATTTAAATCGTTTAACAGACTGCTCAACATATAAGACAAGGATGGGGGAAGAGAGAGTGGAGGTGTACACAAATGACAACAAAAAAATATAAAGAGAGAGAGACAGAAGTATAAATAATAAAATAAAATAAATAAAAGAACACTTGTCGGAAGTAAAGCCACTTTTCATTCTTAACAGAAAGAATTGAAAAAAAAATAAAAGAAAAAAAGGAAAGGAAGAAAAAAAAAGCGCTGTTAAGAATGAGTACACTTTATACTTTGACAATTACTGCTTTTTTTTTCATTTTTCTTTTTTTACAACACTGGCAACAACGTAAATGTTTTCCAAAGCAATAATAGAAGAGTACTTCAATCAATGAAATAGAAATTTAATTCTTTTTCTTTCAACAAAACGAAAATAATGATAAACTCAAGGCTGATTTATATTAGCGAAACTAAAATTAAATTGATTGATTAGGAAGGAACGTTAAGGTTGAAAATATAACAATTTAAGCAGTGTTCTATAGTGGTTATTCACATTTAAATTGTAATCAAATTTAATTTTAATATTATTCTGCTTATCTAGCTATTATGTATAGCAAGCTGCTAAAAATATTTAAGTTGTCTGTGATTGAAAGAAAATTAAAAAAATAATGACCTTCCGCCTCAATCAACAGCGAACGTGGATGAAGCAAATTACATACATATATTACGACTAGGGATGCCAAACGGGATCGATTTTTAAAAATTCCGGGATTCGTGATTTTTTAAATCCCGATCCCGAAATCCCGGGATAATTCGGGATCCAAAAATCCCGCAAAATCACAGGAAAAATCGCGATTTAATCTTAATAATAAAAATAATTTGTTAACAAAATCATTTGTATTCCAATTAAGGATATCAGAATTATATGTCATTAAAAATAAAATATAAAAATAGCAAGACAAAATGTAACAAAGAAGCGTAAATTAAAGAAAATTATTCATACATACATCTACAAATGCATTAGTTTTAAGAAAATTATTTGGATTCCTACAAAAAGATTAAAGCATCTAACATAAGGCTTGAACGAGTTTTGTTGTCAACATACGTTGCCGTTGAGAAACACTTTTCGCAATCAATATTTGTTTGTAAAATAGTTCCAAGATAGCTGTTGCTGCTCGTAAATATTCTCCTCTACTATCGCCTGATGTAAATAAATCTATTCCTTTGGACAGTTGAGTATCTAAAACAGTTATCCTATTAAATCCTTTTATAGAGCTTTTGCCTTCTTCGATGGCATCAAATAACTTTTAATTAATGGAAGTAGGGTTTTTCTGAGATGCATTTATCGATGTCAAGTGATATAAAATTTTTTTTCGGACCTTTTGTAGGGTCAAAATACATATAAATTCACAATCCCGAAAAATATCGGAGCAAGTTTTTAAAAATCTCTGGATTTTCGGGATTTACAAAATCCCGATTACAAAATCGGGATCCGGGATTTCCCGATTGGCATCCCTAATACATACGTACATAATTGGTTATTACAACCCATCAGTCAGGATTACGACTTAACTTCTCACAACACTTATGTTGTGTGTTTCAAATGGTGGGATCTACAGTTTAAACTTGAGTCCGTATGACAGATTTTTGAGAAACTTTTAATGGCAATTTTATTTTTACTCTCAGAGTTTTTGCCAGAGATCTGCTGTGAAGCATTTGTCGAAGTAAAATTATTTTCACATTTAATTTTTTTTATTTATTTATTTAAGAATTACAATACAATTACAAATTATATTATATTCATGTACGAGCCACAGTAGTGTCACAGACCAGCGCCTCTGGTGGGAATCGAACCCACGACCCTCACGCTAATAGTCTAGCACACTACCCACTAGACTACCAGGGCGCTCATTTTCACATTTCGTTTTTGTTGGATATGTCCAGGATTTAAACCGTTTCCTCACGTCGGCTACATGCGGCTAAATAAGTAAACAATATAAACAGACAACAACAAAATGCATACATCGTAAGGTATACAGAATTATACAGAAAAATACATGGCAAATTACGAGAAGGAAACAAAATAATAATCAAAAAAACAGAAAACAATTAAGCAAAGAACGATGTTGCCTGTCGCCTTGTATTAATAAGTGAATGTGTAAACTGACTACCGAAAAGTGTAATTTTTGTTAATAAGCATTGTGAAAAAAAATCCAATTCAGTGATATCGTTATTATTTAAATCAATAAAGGATTTATTTAATGAAAATAAACTATTTACTGAAATACAAAAAAAGCATATAACAAAAAGAAGTAATTAATTACGATAAATAAACAATTTTACAGTAAATGAATAAATTAATATTAATCGAATTAATTAAATATAATATTTTGTTTTATTTTATTTTTAACTCGTGTCAAAGAAAAGATTTTGCAAAAAATATTTATTATTTAATAACTCGGTACGACAGTGAAAATACACCCGAGTAATCATATAGATAGTCCACGTTGTTCAGTTAGTTGAGTAGAACTCAGAAATACTTTTGTATATTTCTCGAACCCTCCAAACTTGTTTTATTTGACAAAAACAGATTTTTTGCCTCTACGCACAAATTTCTGGATTACTCAATCATTTCTGACACGATTTCCAAAATTTAAATCTCGTTGGAAAGGGAAGAAACTACTAAATATAGAAGGCCAATATGCCACCATATTCAGCATCCTCAAATCATTTCACCGCCATTTTTAACAATTTGCTTCACATGGTATCTTTGAACACGTTCCCTGGATCTGCGCTAGGAGTACTGCTTTCCATCTTACTGAAAGTGGTTACATTTAGACTCATTAGACCAGATAACACGGTTCCAATCAGAGAGCAGTACCGCTGTTGAACGCCCGGGGAACGTGTTCAAAGATACCATGTGAAGCAAACTGTTAAAAATGGCGGTGAAAATATAATGATTTGAGGATGCTGAATATGGTGGCATATTGGCCCTCTATATTTAGTAGACGGTATCATGCGAAAAAAAACTATTTAAAGATTCTGCAAACCCATCTTCCGAATTTTATGGACAGATATGCTCATTCCGAATAAGAAATTGTTTTCCAACAGGATGGCGATCCGAATTACACGTCAAAAATTGGAAAGATATGGAGTGGAAAACAAAATTATCAATTAATGGAATAGCCAGTACAAAGTCCCGACCTCAATCCCATTGAAAATCTTTAGCTATTCGTGAAAATCCGGCTCGGACAGTACGAAACAGCCCCAACAAACATGGTCAAATTTTGGGATCGTATAAATGCGAAATGGAATCGAATTCCGAAAGATGTTATTCATCATTTGATAGAAAGCATCTTAAACTGCGTAAATCAAGCTATTTCTAATAAACTTCCAAAAGTTGGCTAATATTTTTTTTTTTTTTTTTTTTGCAAATGTTATTATTTCTCTTTGTTTAAACATTGGCCGACTTCTGGTGATCGCTCAAACTCGGAATTGACACATTTTCCGATAAACAATCACGATCCATAACAAATTCTGAACATTTTTAAACCGAAAATTGAATTGATAAGATTACATAGGTAAAAAATATAACTTTACTGTTAGACTCTTTAAATAATAACTACCGTAATTTCTGTACGATTTGATCAAACAAAGTATCAATCTCTTCACAATGTTACCATTTGTTTCATATTTTGGAAGATAAGATTGCTAATTTGAACGGATAATCTTAAAAAAATGTGAAAAAAATTCACTTTTTCCAAGTTTACGACATTAAATCTGATAGCACATAAAGCCAAATAATAAGTATCGATGCCGGCGAACTATAATATTCCTACTACGGGATGGCTGGACAAAACGTAGTCTGTCAAATAAATAACTCGGTACCCGCTTGTTCACAATTCGATGCAAAAATAAAAGTACACGAGTATTCAGAAGATTGTCAAAGGTTATTCGGTAAAGCCTTCTAGCTGCCACTGAGATATGATCATATCTTGTTAAATTATAAACATATCTAACAATATTATTGAATAGAACGTTCAGCTAGAATTGCAATTACCAAACAGCTTGCACCCATACAGTAAGCAGGAAATCAAATAAGTTTTCGCAATTAAAATTCTAGTTTTCAATGATATGTAAAATTGTGTGGACCAAAGTGCGCTTAACTTAAGGTGTTTTCTTTTCTACTAAAAAAATGTGCATTTTATTAACGCAAAATTGAATTTTGCGTTTGTTTCTAAAAGGGTGGTATGTATTATTCTAAATAATTCGCACTTGCTAATGGTGGAGGGCATTGCATTTTATGCTCTGTATAAATCGAGAGTGTTGTTAATGCCCTGTAAGGCAGAGAACTTTTGTTTATTTATAGGGCTAGCAGATGAAATTTAAAAAAGGTCGCCTGGTATTGTTATCCAATTTGAAGTTAGTTTTTTTGATCATTTTGTTGAGTAACCTTAAAGAACCAATTGTGTTAAACAGTGTTAAATATTTTTTTTTTTTTTGGTTATAAAAAAGCCTTCAAAAATAAAGTAGAAAAATTAGCGATCTGGCAACACCTTTTCCATATTTACATTTTTTATTGAAAACATATCAAAAAATAGAACATATTTTTAGATCTAAAACCATTTTTTTTTTTTGCAAAGATTGAAATAAATCAGTTATTAGATTCATCTTCCTCATTTGATGAAGACTTACTGACTTTATTTCAATGTAGTTAATATTTTTTTATAAGTGGTAAACACAACAGGGCATATTTGTTTTACTTTCTTCTCAAATACAAAATGACTTTACAACATGGTTGGTCAATAATTTTTTAATGCACCTTGTTAGAGGGTGACATTTTCTTTGTAGAAAAGAAAACACCATTAATATATGTATGTTTGCCCTACCAGAGAATTTATGTGATCATCCCACGTCAGATTGGAGTTAAAAATTATTCCTAAATTCTTAGTCGCATGAACTATCTCAATTTTGTCACCATCCCTAGAAATTATGGGTACAACACTTCTTTTATGCAAAACAGACCATTAGCAGTTGCCCATAAGAAGATCCGTACAAGTTCTATTTTTTTTGTATTTTGTCGCTTAGTGTAATTTATAATTGCTTTCAGTTTAAATATAATAAAATTAGCAAAAAATATTTTTTTTTATTGTATAAACAACTATAAAAAAATAAAAAAAAAAAAACAAAATATTTTAATTTTTTCTTGTTTTAGTTAATTACCAGGAATTTAATATACAATACGGAGAGAAATCAATTTCCCAAGAGAATATCTGCAACATTTTAGTTTTTTCTCTTATTTTTTTGCTTAATTAACTATTGTATTTAATATTGTAATCATATATGTACGTACATATATTTATTTTATGGTGTAGACATGTTTTTATTATTTTAATATAATGTCCTGTAACAATAAAAAAAATTCAGACATTTTCATTTATTTGTATAGAAACTTCAAAAGTTAATCTATGCTTTCATTTGTAAAAAAAAAAAAAATATTTTATGAAATATGCATACGTAAATAGGCCCTTGTGTCACATATGCGAGAATTTAATATTTGTTAATTTAACCCGGTGCTACTATATTTTGTGTTTGTCCAGACGTTTGTATTAAATTTGAAAAAGTTGCATTGAAGGAACCATTAAAGCAGAAACAATCATTTACTGACTTTGATCTAGACTAGTGTAATCTAGAAGATAGTGCATTGCCATCTTAGGCGAGTGACCACCGTGGTTCAAACCCTGCCTCAAACATCTCTAACAAAACAAAATACCTTCCCTCTGAGAGTAAAACAAATTGCCATGTAAAGTTTCTCAAAAAATTTGTCGTTGGGTGGTCCCGCCACTCATGTCTTAAAGAAACACACACAACATAAGTGGCATTAGAAGCTAGATCGTAATTCTGACTGAAGGCTTTTGATAACCAATTAGGGATATATGAAATACACAAATAACAGAGATAAATTCTTGGACACTAAAATCACTGAAATAAATTTCTATGTTTTATTGTTACATTTTTAACACGTTGACTGCCGACTACAAGATAAGTCGTAGATTACGTTCCCTTCTAGGGTGACTAACTACAAGTTACTCGTACTTATTAATGTGAAAAAATCAAATTGTCGTTTTTTTGGCAAGTTCTTTGAAAATTGGCGCAGAAGTCAATGTGTTAAATAAGAAAATAATTTTCCAAGTACTTTTTTTAGTGTAGAGGATTACATAGTTTTACAAACTGATTGTTTAATTTTTTCTATTTGTTTTATAACTTATTTGTGGCATAAACATTCAGTAATTATTTAAATTAAAATTGAACATTTTTCCATAGCTAATTGAAATACACATTATTATTCAATACAGGGTGGCTGATATATAATGCAACAAAGTAAAGCGCTATATTTTTTTAAATTTGTTATTAATTTTATTGTTCAAAAGCAAAAAATTTTAAAAACAACATCAAATTTTAGAATTAGTTTAGTATTTGTTCGATTTGGCCACCTTTAGTACGAATTATGACCTTCAAACGGCCGACAAAGCCATTACAGGCTGCGCGAAAATGGCTCTGCGAAATTTTGGCTCATTCCAGGCGAAGCGCCGTCTTGAGATGATCGTATGATTGGTATTTTTTTGGGAGAATCTTACTCTCCAAAATGCCCCAGGCGCAAAAGTCCAACGGATTGAAATCCGGAGATTTTGGTGGCCATTGTGCGGTAAAAATGAAACGAGAAACCTTCCTTTTTAAGTCGTTCTTGGTTGACGCGAGCTGAGTGCGGTGGTGTCCTGTGAGTGAGTCATGTTGGAATGTCCATGGTCTGCAACCGAAATGTTTGTCAGCGGCTTTAATACTGTTTTTAAATGCCGAGAATATTCGGCATTTATTTTGACCCCACGGTCGATGAATACGAGCGGGGTGTGACCATCGGCAGTTACGGCTGCCCACACCATTACCATCGGCGGCTCTTGAGTTCTGGTGGCCAATCGCAGGTGTAAATTTTCAGCTGACCTCTTTGGTAAGTAAACCCGATTATTTTGTTTGTTCACAAACTGCTCAATTTGGAGTGGCTTCTCATCGGAGAAAGCCAAATTCGATAATTTGCAATTTTCATGCAAACGAAGTAACTCTTTCTATTCTAACTTTTTTTTCAATGGCTCTAGTCCAAGCTCATTTTTCAATATGTGTTACATCCGTTCTCGCGATATTTTCAGCTCATGAGCAATTTTTCTAAGATTGCGGCGTGAATTTCGAACAAATCTGGCCTTCACTTTTCGGATCGTTTCTGGTGTTGTTACCGTTTTTGTTCGTCCACTTTTTGGACGCAATGGAACACTGCCAGTATCACGGTAACGAGCAATTGTACGGGAAACAAAAGATTTATTTATATTTAAATGCTGGAGGGGTCTAACGATAGCCACCCGTGGTTTTCCAGCCAAATATAAAGCAATCACAGTATCACGCTTGAATTCCATTACGAATAACTTTTTGTCCGAATGTAATTGATCAAAATGTTTTTGTAAGCTTGTAAATATTAAAATGAACTGTCACTGGAATAAATCAGTCTGCTGTCAGATGAGCGGTTTACAAATGATAACAACCAGAAGTTTGTTGCAATATATATCAGCCACCCTGTATACATATACATCCACTGTAATATTTTATTATTTTATGTTATTATATATTTTTTTTGTTATTATTATTTTTATTATTATTATTTTTATTATTATTATTTTCTATTATTATTATTTTTTATTATGAATATGTAATATATTCGTTTCACACTAACGCTTAGTGGATATAAAATAATTTATAATTTAAAAAAATTGTTTCAATCAACAGAATATTAAATAATATTTTTTTAAGTAGAGGCAATATTTTGCCACCCCCCAATCTTCCTAAAAAGAAGGAGACTCTCCAAAAAACAAAAGCGTGAATTATCGATTACCTTTGCCTTTTCATCATAAACGGATAAATTTTATTTTATAAAATTCCTATTGTAGAAGAAAGGTGTTTTCTAAGTAAAAAAATCACCATCTTTGATAAAGGTCAAGAGTTACACGTTAACAAACAGAATTGCAGAATTGAGTGAACGACTAAGTTAAAAGCCCAGGACAGACATCTTCTATAAAACGAAATAAGAAAAAAATATTACTTCGATGACTGTCCCTCAGCAGATTTCTTGCAAAAACTCTGGGAGTCAATAAACTTGTCATGGAAAGTTTTTCAACAAAGTCTGTCGTGCGTAGTCAACTTTAAAGTGTAGGCCCTGCTACTTACGAATGAAATGACTACGCACAATATGGATTTTGTAAAAAACTAAGTCGAAATCCAGACTAAAGGGAAATGAAATGAAATTTATTGAAAATTTTGTATGTACTAAAATGTTGTCGTAATTTTCGAACTATTAAAAGATTTCATACAGTAAAGTGCCCCTCAGCAACGAACATCATAGAAAGGTCAAGTCTTGAAAAGAAGTTAATCGCCTTGAGTAAAGTTCCTCACCAATGTATCATGTGTACATTGTATCAGATTGCAAAACAAGCCTTAGAATAGATTAATCAGCCAAGAAAATGGTAAAAATGGATTAATGAAACTAAGTTAAGTAGTAATAAAAATACTATTAAGATTATAAAGAAGAGGTACTTTATTACACTCCCAGGCTCCTGCAAGGAGATGACGTGATCACTTAAAAAAAAAGCATAGATACAGTAATCCCCCTAATTACGTGGCAGTTGGTTCCAAAAAACGTAAAACGAAACGACGTAAATCGAATTTCATATTGTTTATACTACAAAGTAGATCTTAAAAAAGTTACAGTAATCCCTCGATTTACGTGTGCGCCAAAAAAAAGCGACATAAATCGAATGACGACGAAGTTGCGTCGTAAATCGAAACAACGTTAATCTAGGCGACATAAATCGAAGAATTACTGTTATCGATAATATTTGGCAATTCATCATAAACCAATAAGCAACGCGTAAAAATCTTTAAATTTTAATTTACAAAATTTGTGTTGTACGTGAAAAATGTTTTCTAACGAAACGTTACAATTAATAAAGCAAGTTGCCTGGCATGACCTTACATATGTATGTACTAGAGGTAGCTGCAAATATAAATAAGTGTGAAGCAAAGATAGAGTACAAAAAACAACTGTACTCAGAAACCATTGCACAACAGTATAAAAGATAATTGTGTGAAGAGTGCAACAAAAATATTGTGCACTTCATAGAGTCACAACATGCATTTCTTTTTTTGCTCTCGACAACCGAACATCTTTGTCGTCACCTGCATTGCCAGTAACTATTTTAAACTTTTTATTTCTGGGGAAAACCCTTTTTACATTAATACTTTTTTTACACTACTGATATTCATATGGCAATACTGAAAATGTGGCTTCAGTAGTAAAATATGCTCTTACAACATATAGCATAGTTCCGTTACTTCACAGGCAAACGAGTGCTGTTGTATAAATTGAACAAATGCGAAATACACATTTCAGTGCACTCGTAAAATCAAGAGCAGCAGAAAAGGGTACACTACAGTATTGCATTCGGTCAATGCATAATTTGGTCATTCAAACTCTTTAGTCAGGATTACTTACCTAACTTCTTAAATCACTTATGTTATGTATTATTAATATTATTCATAAGTGGCGGAACTACCAATCGACAGGTGTTTTGAAAAAAATTTTTATGGAAAAAATATTTACTGTCGGGGTTTTTTGCCAGAAATCTGTTAATAGAATATTGCCAAAGAAATATTTTTTTCATATTTCATTTTGTTGCAGATGATGAATCAACGCCACATTTCTTATGGCCATATTAGAAGAGATATTTAATATCTATCATACGCTGAGCATAGCCACCCATAATTTCAGACATGAAATAAAAACTGACATTGTATACGTACGTATAAATATGTGTGCACATGTATAGAAAACAGAGTTATTAATAGCAATTTCATTAAACTGGTATTATGATCTTCGCATTGAAAATTTAACATTAATGAAAATGGAAAATTAAATTGTTTTGAAAAATGGAATTAACTCTTTAAATAACTTATTTATTTAAATCCTTATATTTTTAACTTATTTATACTTTGTTTTTATTTTTTGCTTTTGTATTTTATAAATATAAGATACACCTATACTTCACTTTGCGTCGTGGTTAAGTTCCAACGTAAATTGAAACGACACAAAGTGAATTGTGATTTCCTATAGCAAATCATGTAAAGATCGTAGATAGGTTCCAGGGTTCGGAAAATACTATTTTTTAAAAAGAAAATTGAAATAAAATGAAAATTATTGTAAAAAACAAAAATAATATAAAACAAAAAAAATAAAAATAATAAAAATTTATTAAAATAAAATCAATAATTCACTAACTGAAACTGAACTCTTAAATTAGAATTAAAAATTTGAAATAAAAACTGTATTAGTTTCAATTAGAAAGGGAATTCCCAAGTTTTAATAGCATGGCGCAATTAAAAACAAAAGAAATTGAAAACAAAAATTAAAACTCGAACTCATAACAGCTAACAACAAGCTAGACTAGTGTAAGCTAAAAGATAGTGCATAATTGGCTTGAAATACAAAATAAAAAGTAAAATACGCCCTATACCACAAAGGAAATAAAAAGAATATAAAAATCAGGTCATACGAAATTAAAAAGAAAATTTTATTTTAATTTAGAATACAAATTGAAGAATATGTTATAAAAAGTATAATTAAAAAATTTTCAGAGAAAATTACTTTAAGTAATTAATAAATACATATTTAATTAATTAATTTAATTATACAACAAAAATTCGCATAAATGTTAGGATTTAAATTTTTAAATACAACAGCTACAGTAATAGCCATTATTGCGTATGAGTAATGTAATAGAAAGATAAATTCATATGTATTACACGTATACGCCACGTATAACACAGCTTTGTAAATTTGTATGGAAAAGGAATTAGTCACAAGTTTTCCTAATTAATAATGCGTATGCTAAGCACTTTAGAATTAATGACAATTTCCAAAAAAAAATTCAATTTAATTTTTAGTTTAATTTTCATTTATAAAATTACCTTTTTAAATAAACTAGATGACTCGTGCGAATATTTCCCACCAAATAATTAAAAGAAATTTTATTAAAAGTATAAAAATATTAAAAATCGCACTTGATCTAACAACTACTGCAAAGTATTGCCAAACAGCTTTTTACAACTTAATACGCATGTTATATATAACTGACTTAGTAATAAACGGCATTAGCGGTATTGCCAAAATGGATTTTAATACATACTATATTATGTATAACTGCATTACTATTAAGCCACCCTGTATTACCATACTATAATCATAATGACAACAGTATTATTATGCAGTTCTATATAAAACATAAGTTTTATCAATGAAAATATTAATTTTTCAATTTCTAATTATTTTTTACCATTAGTGTTAGATATATGCTTAAAAATGAGATATCGTTCGTTAAATTTGATGCGGTGGTATGGAGATATTTGCAACCGACAAAAAAAAAGTGCTTTAGAAATAATATATATGATTTTAATTTTCTTTACATATCATATTTCTTCATAAGTATTTAGTTTATTCCATATTTTAGTTTTAGTCCGATATATGTACGTTATATTATTATTATTATTTTGCTTTTTTATTTTGTTTTGTTTTTAATATCTTAATTTTTTTTTTTTAATTATTTTCCTTATGTTTTGATTTTAAGGTTAAAATTATGTGCTTAGTTTTAATATTTAAAAAATTTTATTTTTATTTTTAATTCAGAATTTTATATCTTTTTTTTTTTTGACATAACTTGAATATTTTCATATTTCTTTTTGCATAATTATTGCAGTTAAAAGTTAATTTTACTTTTTTATTAATTTTATTTAATTCGATGAACTTGTTAATATTGAAAAAGAAAATTTATATAACACAAGTAGTATTTTATTTTATTTTATTTTATATTATTTTATTTTTATCAATCATTTTTAACTTATACAAAGACTAGTGTAATCTAGAAAATAGTGCATTGACTTCTTAGGCAAGTGACCACCGTGGTTTAAACCCTGCCTCAAACATCGCTAACAAAACAAAAACCCTCCCTCTGAGAGTAAATCAAATTGCCATGTAAAGTTTCTCAAAAAATTTATCGTTCAGAGGTACATAAGTGGCATGAAAAGTTAGGTCGTAATTGAAACTTGAACTCTTAAATTAGAATGAAATGGTGAAATTAAAACTGTATTAGTTTCAATTAGAAAGGGAATTCCCAAGTTTTGATAGCATGGCATAATTCAAAACAAATGAAATTAAAAATAAAAAATTAAAACTCCAAACCATAACAGCACATCTTTGAAAATCTAACGGCACAGAATTTAGTACTAGTTGAGTATCTTTGAAAAAGCGCAACAGGAAACGGCGCAAAGCGAGGTATGGGTGTTATTTTATTCAATATAGGATTTTATACAACAATCAGCTCTGTATGCCTTTTAAAATAGCCACAAACCTTTGGTGTTCAAACATAAACCAATAACCTTAATATGATTAAATTATCCTTAAATGGATACTTATGTCTGTATGTACGTATGTATCTGTATATCTGTATATCTGTTGATTTGTGAGTATATAAAACCCATACGCAATCCAAGTGATGGCAAAAATAATAAATAATTTGGTTATATTTTGAATATTGTATATAAACACAATATAAATCTTTATGAATAATAAAATCAAAATATGATTTTCGTTATGATTTCATATTTAATCACAGTTTAACCAAACATAAATATTTTTCTGTTTTTCTGTGTTTTTCTTTTATAATAGAGTTGTTGATAGACAATATTATAAATATACTATGTAAACACAAACGAGAAATAAATGGAAAATTATTTCAAAATTCTTTTTATATGGCATATACTCGCATGATAAGTTAATCAAAAATTGAGTAAACAAATGAAAGGAGTATTGAATCAAAGCCAATATCACAACAGACTTAAAAAATAAAGTTTTTATTTGAAGTTTTTACACACATATTGTGACAACAGAGAGAAGAAAAGTTTTATCCAAATACTAGGCACATAATTGATTTAATAAAGTTTTCTTTTTGCAAGTAACTGAATTAAAAGTACCTAAATTGGTTATTACATATCGCTCCTTTATTGCAACATAGTCATATCTTAAAAAATTAAAAATTTGTAGTTACTTAAGCAAAACTGCTCTTTTAAACCTTCTGTACGTGTTGAAAAAAAAATCAGTTTTATATCCCAAGCTAAACCGAAGTTATAGCAAAAAGTATTTGCGGCAATTAGATCATAGGACTTATGTTTTGAAAACTTAAATCGCATTTTGCCAAATTCAAATTTTTTTGAGATATGTTGCAATAAAGGAGCGATATGAAGTCTTAAAATATGATAATAATTCTCAGTGAATGAGGTCACCGTAGTCTAGTAAGTAGTGTGTTGGCTTATTAGACGTAAGGGCCGAGTTCAAACCCCAAATCAGATATCAAAACAAAAATACAGAAATTACCAGAACAAATACTTGGAACCTGTTTTGTTCCAATATGTCTCAGAAAGAAACACCTTTCAGTTTTATCAAATAATACGCAGAGAGCTATCTATACTGACACCGAACAGTACCCTATACAGGGTGGCTGATATATAAAGCGCTATGTTTTAAACATTTTTTTTCTAATTTTATATGTAGTTCAAAAGCAAAAAATGATGGAAATAATATCAGATTTTAGAATCTGTTTAGATTTGTTCGAATTGTTCACCTTTGGTACAAATTATGGGCTTCAAACGGCCGACAAAGCCATCATAGGCTGGACGAAAGTGGTTCTGCGGTATTTTGGCCAATTCCCGGCGAACCACCGTCTTGGGATAATCGACATTTTGGTATTTCTTAGTGAGAACGAAAATGCCTTAGGCTCATCTGTTCTCGCGAAATGTTTAGCTCACAAGCAATTTTTCTACCACTGCGACGTGGATTTCGATCACATCTGGCCTTCACTTTTCAGATAATTTCTGGTGTTGTTACCGTTTTTTTTTTTTTGCGTCCACTTTTTGCACGTGATGTAATAGTACCAGTATCACGGTAACGATCAGTGGTACGAGAAACAAACGATTTATTCACATTTAAATGTTGGAGGGATCTAACGATAGCCACCTGTGGTTTTTCCAGCCAAATATAAAGCAATCACACTATCACGCTTGAATTCCATAACGAATAACTTCAAAATGCTTTCGTAACTTATAAATAATAAAATAAACTGTCACTGAAATAAATCTATCAGCTGTCAGGCGAGCGGTTTACAAATGATAACAACTTTAAGTTGGTTGCAATATATATCAGCCACCCTGTATAGGTTGAGAAAATACAATCAATTGATATCACTTATGTTATGGGCCTTAATTTTATGCATCTGTGGCGGAACCTATAGTTTAAAGTCGACTCCTAACGAGAGATTCTTGAGAAGCTTTCCATGGCAATTTTATTAACTTTCAGAGTTTTTAATAGAAATCTGCTAAGAGAAAATCGCCGAAGAAATATTTTGATATTTTCGTTTTGAGATCTGACCTGGGGTTTAAATTCGAGCATTATATCTAATAGGCCAAAACACTACCTACTATACTCTGTCCAACGATATATCAATCATTTTAGTTTGACTGTTTAAAAAATTTCATTAAATTTCATATTTTTATTACAACAAAGAATGAACTCTTTGCTGATTTCCAGTGATTTAATTTTACCCCATGATTTTTTTGTGGGAGCAAGCATGAAGTGTAACGCTTTTATGTTGACTGTGGTAGGTAGTATATTGACTCATTAGACAGAAGTCTGTGTTTCAGAAATCAGTCCAGTTCTCGAGCAAAACGAAATACACAAAAAAATATATTTTCGGAGACTTCCTCTCAGCAATCTGTAGATCAAAGATGACGTTAATTTTAGTTACCGCCACTCAATTGTAAAGTTAACTTAAACAAGTGAGAAGATAGATGTGACTTCTCACATCCATTGTAATGCTGACTAAAGGTTTGTAATGATCAATTAAATAAGTACGAAGGCAATGCTTCATAATAATCATCGTAAATTTCTTTGAATAACAACTCTGTAAAGTTTTAGGCCGATTAAATTTAACGACGCCAGTAATTTATTGTTTAAATACGTTCTCAGATATTCTCAATGAGAGTGTTCTCAATTTCTGCAGAAATGGTGATGACAACAATAACCTGCTCCAGAAATTACTTTATTCCAATCATGTCAATTGATGAGCAAGTTGGAAAATTTTTTGTACATTGCAAGTACCGCTATAATATACCATCTAACAAATTCCATTGTGACAAACTAATTTTGTTTTGTCTGCCCAAGACGGTTTTAGGTTTATGGTGCTCAACTCCGGATATTTTGCAAAATATTGCTCTCGGAGCGATATCGTAGAAAAAGTTTTATTACTGAAGCTTTTCGATTACTTCAAGGAAATAATAAGTGAACATTTAACCGCAATGTTAAAACATAAATTCAGTCCAACAGTTAAACAAAGAGAATGAGAAAAAGTTCAAAATTCCTCGTCTACTTATGAAAATGTGAAAAAATTAATACATCGAATCGCGTGGTTTATTAGATGGCATAGAAGCCATTCCAAATTGAACAGTTTGTGAATGAACAAAATGATCGGGTTTACTTGCCAAAGAGGTCAGTTGAAAATTTACACCTGTGATTGTCCACCAGAACTCAATCGCAGCCGATGGTAATGGTATGGCCGACGGTCGCTTACCGCTCGTATTCATCGACCGTGGGGTCAAAATAAATGCCGAATATTATCGGGAAAATATCTTAAAGACAGTATTGAAGCCCTGGCCAATTCAAACAAATTCCAACAGATTCAAAAATTTAATGTTATTTCCAACACTTTTTGCTTTTGAAAAACAAATGCAAAAAAAATTAATTTAAAAATATAGCGCTTTACTTTGTTGCATTATATATCAGCCACAGTGTACATACGTGCACCATACTGTTAAATTACTTTAAAATATATATATATATATTAAAACTGAAATAATGCCTGTACCACAAAGGAAATAAAAAGAATATAAAAATTATTCAAAAGCAATGGGTTTCATGTTCAGGTTATACAAGATTAAAAACAAATTTTTATTTAAATTACGAATACAAATTAAAGAATGTGTTATGAAAAGTAGAACTAAAAAATTTCCAGAAAAAATTACTTTAAGTAATTAATAAATACATACTTAATTAATTTATTTAATTACACAACAAAAATTCGCTTAAATGTTATGATTTAAATTTTTAACACAATTGCTACAATAATACCCATCATTGCGTATGAGTAATGCAATAGAAAGATAAATTCATATTTATAACACGTATACGCCACGTATAACACAACTTTGTAAATTGGCATTGAATAGGAATTAGTCACAAATTCTCATAATTAATAATGCGTATGCTAAGCACTTTAGAATTAATAATAATTTCCAAAAAAATCCATTTTAATTTTTAGTTTAATTTTCATTTATAAAATTACCTTTTTAAATAAATTTTGAATTTTCTTTACATATCATATTTCTTCATAAGTATTTAGTTTATTCCACATTTTAGTTTTAGTCAGATATACGTCATATTATTATTATTATTATTATTTTGCTTTTTTATTTTGTTTTATTTTTAATAATTTAATTTTTTTTTTTTTTATTTATTATCCTTATGATTTGATTTTAAGGTTAAAATTATGTGCTTAATTTTAATATTTCAAACATTTTAATTTTATTTTTTATTTTTAATTGATAATTTTATATCTTTTTTTTTACATAACTTGCATATTTTCATATTTCTTTTTGCATAATTATTGCAGTAAAAGTGAATTTTATATTTTTATTAAGAAAATTTATATAACACAAGTAGTATTTTATTTTATTTTAATTTTAATTAATCATTTGTAATTTATACAAAGACTTTATTTTAATTACAAAGTAAGTATTTTTCTTTTTTTTATATATTTTATATTTAACTTTAAGAATTACATGAAATTTAAAGATTATTTTTATTTTATTTATTTAATATTCCCTTTTATTTTTATTTTTAATTCTCTTCTTTTTTTTTTTTTTGTTTTGTTGTTTGTTTATCTTTAATAAACAATCCTTTTATTCTCACATATTTCCCGTTTTATTGCTTTTGCCATTATGTTCTACATGGTTTCTTGTATGTTAGGCTCAAAATAATGCATGATTATTACTGTTTTTTTTATTTTTATTTTTATAAAGTACAACTTTTGTTGTTTTGCTTGTCAAAGTAAATATTACTGTTACATTAAGAGAATCAAACGTGCGTGTATAAGTTTAATCACAATATTTTTTTTTTTTTTTGTTTTTGTATATGTTAGTAAGGCAAAGTTTGGTTTAGTTAAGAAAGTGGGGTAAGGGAAAAGATAAAAAGAGCGTAAGTCAAAGCATAGGCAGAGCGAGAGACAAAGAGAGAGAGAGAGAGAGTCAGAATATCATACAGAGCGTTGAGAGAGTTTACTAACTACTAGAGCTTAAAAAATGGAATAAATTTATTTCATATAGTATTTACGTACGGTAAACTTTAAAAAAATATGAAGACACACGCATACACGCACAAATAAAAACACATTTAGTTAGGTAAAGTGTTTTTTTTAGTTGATTTTTTACTTTATTTCGTTTTGTTTCGTTTCTTTTTTTTACTTAACTCTGCTATTTGATTTTAATTTTAATTACAATATACTTTTTTTTTTTGCTCTCTTACTTATTGTTGTTATTTTATTTGCTAAGTGATGTTTTTTTTTATTTTGTTGTTTTTGCTACTACACTACACTCTAAGAGTACCACTACTGTTACTAACAATTTATTTATGACTACAGCGATAACGACGACGGCGACAACGACAACGACGACGACGTTAACATTACAAACTAATATAACGACTATAAATGGCTTGTTATTTTAGCTTTTCTAAAACTTATATAAGGTTTTACTTTTTGTTTTATTTCGTGTTTGAGAGAGTGTTTCTTTTTTTATTTTTGTTGTTTTTTTTATTGTTATTATTACTCTACTATTTTATATTATTTTATATTAGCTAAACACTATTTGCCTTCTTATTTGTAATTTAATAAAATTTATAATTTATTTATGTACTAATCTTTTTTATTATTTAATCATCTTAGAATATATTTTAATTGTTGTTTCTGTTTTTATTTTTATTTTTGTTGTTTTGTTTTATACACATTTATATTTAAATAATTTCCATGTTTATTTAAATGGTTTTCACATTTAAAGACCGTTCTACGCTGTATGGGTTTTTACAAAAACCTTATTTTGTTGTTAACTCGTCTAAAACCTCCCGAAGACTGATTTTCATTTCCCATTACAAAATGCTAAATTGTTTGAGAAAATTCCTTATGCTAAAAACTTTTTAACGAAACATATAAATTTAACGAAAACTTTTTTGCTTTAACTACCCTTCTTACTACAACGACCGAAAAAAGCTTTACTCAAAAGTCAATCTCATATATATTTTCTTTTGTTATTATTTTCTTAATTATCCTTTAACGTAGTGAAGCTTTACTCTACAATTTTGTTTTTGTTTTTGTTTTTTTATTTTTTATGTTCACCAGGAACAACAACTATAAAAAGCATTGAACTAAATGGCAGACATGTGTTACAGGTGATGTTGAATTTTACTTTTTTTGTTTTCTTGTCTTTGTCTTCCGTTTCGTAGCAATAACAGCAAAAAAAAAAGGTGTTGTGTATTATTTCCCTCGTGTTACGAAAGTTATTTATACAGTTCTGGTATAAATAATAGGGATATTTAAGGACAGTAGATTTTAGAGATTTTTCTGAATCAGTAATCTGGGATGATTAGTTACTATTATTAATAAATTATTATTTCTTCCAATTTTGTAACCAAAATCTATATTATAGGCCAGAATTTATATTTAAATAATGAAATTTGTAACCCCTTTATTTCCACAAACATAAGGTTTGAGGCACTTGCAGTGGCCACTGCACTTCACACCACCACTGAATTGTCTTCAAATTCCACGATTGCCTTTAGGTTCTTTAACTAAAACGTTTTGTTTATGTTCCGCTACAAAAATCGTTTAGCATCTAGTGCAAAAGTGCTAAATATTTGCACTTGTCTGTAAATTTACCTATTGGAAGTTATTTCACTTATTTATATATTTTGTGGCATAACTTAAACGCAGTTCTATATCCTTATCTGGCTTAAGAAACTTCTTACATGGAAAACAATACTTTACATTCACTTATAAAGAGAAAAGTCCATATATATACATACATAATCGGCCATTACAACCCTTCAGTCAGGATTACGACCTAGCTTCTCACACCACTTATGTTGTGTGCGTTAATTTTATACATAAGTGGCGGGACCTACAATTTAAATTCGACTCCGAACGACAGATTTTTGAGAAGTTTTTCATGGCAATTTTTACTCTCAGAGTTTTTAACAGAAATCTGCTGAGAGGAAGTCACCGCAGAAATATTTTTTCGTTTTGATGTCTGACCTAGGATTCGAACCCGGGCCTTTTGTTTAATAAGCCAACACACTACCCACTAGACCACGGCGACTTCATGGTATATATAAAATCCATAATAAAAACGCATCATTAGCTCCACATGAGGTGAGAATACGATCAAAACGCCTTTTCAGTATAACAAGTATGGCATGAACTGTTTAGATCATCTAGTCATTACAAAATATTTTGCTAAGACGATTTTTCGATGAAAATTAGGGTCAATTAACAACTGCTCTAGTGGCCACTCAGTGAACGACCGTCGTTGTTTATGGTCATCCATGGCGATTTACCAAAACAAACTGAATAATTGACAGTCAATTTTATAGATTTAAATTTAATAAAATGACCGTTAACAATTATAAAAGTTTGGAGGTCCCTGCTGGTAGACGTGAAACTACCTTTAATCATTATACCGTATCCCCCTACAATACTATTCCCCTAACCAACTTTACAACGCTGTTTAGTATCCATAATGATAATTCAATCTCTAGTACTCAATAACGATGATGTAAAGTATCAAATGTATTACTGAAATCGATTAAGATCAAACATAAAGATGATCCTTGTCCTACATATTGTTCTACTATAATAAGTCAACCGTTGAAGAGGTCAATACAAGATCCGTATTGTTTGAAACCAGCTTGTTAGTTTCATAGATTTCATGAACAGTTCATTTATTTACTTGCTCGACAAGATACACGAACAATTAACGGGAAAAACACCAGTAGTAAGTGGAGTATGTTTGTCTTTCGAGTCATAAAATCTTTAATCTTGTGTTAAACCTGCGGAATATATCGGAAGCAATATAAAACAAAACTTTTCAAAACAAAAACAATAGGCGTGAATACACATCAATCTCTGATCTATTTACAGTAGACAACACCCAAGCAGAATAGGCTAACAGTTTTTGCTACCTTGGCAGCCTTATATACAATAAACTACGGGTTAATGAGGGATTTTGACTATCAAATACCAAAGGCTCAACAGAGATTTATGCGTTTCTGAAACCTTTTAGAAATCTTCGCATCAGTATAAGTATGTATGTATGTTTTGATACAAATAAAAAATCTACTGCCCTTATGGCTTCCCCGTGTGGTAGCGGGAAGAGAATATTACCACAGTGATCACCATACTTGTCGTAAAAGACGACTAAGGGTGCTGCTACCAGTCCGGAACTGTTTGAGGTTTAACTGGTCTTGCTTGGCCGCGGAAGCTGACCAGAGGTCTTAATCTGGAACCACGGGTGCTGGGAGCCCCAGGGACTTGCCCCTGCCCAGCAATGATGAGGTTCCCTCGGGGAGCACGTCGTGGCTGTGGTTTAGACCCAAATCACGGGGAGTGCGCGAGTACGGTGTGGCGGTACATTCTTAACACATTTGAAGAAGTTTAGATGGTCTCCGACCCCTAAACAAGAGGGAAGTCATGCCCAAATAGCACGACTCCAATTGGTACCTACTTCCTGGCTGTAGCCAGTGTTTACAGCTTGAAAGTAGGGGCGTAGGTCTGCGCATTATTTTCACCCAGTGCGAAGAGCACCATGGGATTAGGTCCTCTAGATAGGTACCCATGTAAAAACACACACACATAGTTGTCCTATATGGCTGCGAATAGAATACAAGGCTTGACAAAGATCGTCAAAGAATAGAATATAATGGATATCTGTTAAAAAGAACGACAACCTCTGATATATAAATGTGGCCTAAAGGCTTTTTTCACAAAACCAGTTTGTGTTCATTTAATTTGTAGAGGCTAAATATAGGAGCGATGAGAACACGTTACGGAACTAATAATTAAAAAGTGATTAAATACGAGCACTTACATATTTACTCATTTTTAGTTTACATAATATGGTTTCCAAAGTGAATTTCTCTACAGTTGATAAATTACTTATCATTTACTCAATCTGTTTTGCCAAATGGGTACGTACGTGAACAAATAAAATTCACGAATTTAGGAGGACACTCTAATTCACTGTTAGGTGTGGATTTTAGACTGGCAGCATAATCGATCCATATTTGTATGAGAACGTCGTTAACCAGCTCGCCACTGACAACGAAAGGGCAATGATTACCAACTATTTTGGGCTGAATTCGATAACTTGAATGTTAACGACATACGCCACACAGCTCTTTCGCACGAGCGATTTAAGATAAGGGATTTGATCCTTGATACTTCGTTTTACGGGTTTTCTTATGACACAGGCTTATGCGAGTAAATCACAAACCAAAGCGGTTCTCAAAGCCAGCATAACCTATGCCATCAGTTAAATTGAGCCTGATTTATTCGCCAGAGTTATGGAAAATGTGGCATTTCGGTTGCATTTCACCCAGAGAATCTGTGGCAAACATTTGAACGATGTTGTTACTTTGTTTTTTTTTTAATTTGACGATAGAAAGTATTTAAAAAATACCGTATAGGTTGTTCATTTTATTAAGTAAAACGGATCTGTATTTTTTATTTTTTTTAAATCATACATACCAGAGATCAGCAATGAATCGTTTTACCGCACTCATAAGCTCTCATGCAATTTTGAGTATGAGCGAATCAATGGAATTGAAATTGATTTACTCTGATTCATTCGTTCTCGCTTTTGCTTGATTTATGAGTATAAGTAGCAATGAGTATGAGTACAACGTCGACATCAAATTCACAACATTCGAAATATGTTTGATTCGTACGCCTACTCATTCTGATTTATAAATTTAGAAAAATACTTATAAGTCATTCGAGTGGCTCGAATCATTCATCAAAATTTACAGCCTTTGTTGTTGTTGCATAAACAAACAAAGATGTAAGGAAAGACAAAGACAACAAGCAAAGCATACACACAATCTTCTTGTGAGTAGTGTTCATACCCGAATCATACTTATTTTGTGTTTCGTGTAAATGTTAAGTAGAGACGAGTCGAAGTCAATAACATCATGCATATTGTTAAGTTTGAATACGACGATTATTTCCAAATTTGAGTATGAGCAGTATGAGTATGATATCAAAATGAGTATGAATGCGTATAAGTATCAGAAATTATAAGTATGACTTGAATCTACTCATCGTTTTGAATACTTATCGCTGATCTCTGATACATACATACCTACATGCTTACAAACATACAAAAATACATACATAATTGGTCATTACAAACCTTCAGGCAGGATGATGACCTAGCTTATCACACTGCTTATATAGTGTACGTTAATTTTATGACCTACATGACAGATTTTTCGAGACTCTTTATATGGAAATTTTATTTTCTCTCGGATTTTTTACCAGAAATCTGCCGAGAAGAAGTCACCGAAGAAATATTTTTTCATATTATCCTTTTAGTGGTTTCAAACCTTGCCTTACGTTTAATAAACCAACACACTGCCAACTAGACTAAGGCGAATTTTTTAAATCATTGCTATTAATTTACGCATAACTGTAGCTATTTATTAGGAAGCAAATAAAAAAACGAATAAAACGTTCATGCAATTCTCGTAAGTTCTCTTTTTGTTCGTTTTCATTGTGATTTACTTTTGTGTATGTTTTGAACTCAAACACTCGCTGTTAAATAAATGTGCATGAAACCGAATTGGAAAATTGTTGCTGAGCTTGTGACGTCGACAACAATCCATGCATTATTGTTGCTTTATTCGCATTACATCATTGCATAATTAAAGCACTAATTTCATATCGTACTTTTCAAAAACAAATGATTAAATGACCCAATTTAAGTTTACAACAACAATAAATTTAAATTGAAATGCGTATAACGAAAAATATGAGAAATTTTTTTCTTATATTTTGAAACCCAATAATTTTTATTATTAGAATATTATCGAATATTTTAAATGCAGTGCAAAGAGTGGTAATACTTTTGCGTTATAATTTATAAAAATAAAATTTTAAAGTTGTCGGTAGACCTATAAGTAAAACTTTCAGAAACAGGCAATCTAAAGACTTAAACCTTTAATTGTCGAGTAAATATATCGAGAATACTCTCGAGTCTTTTAAGACTTATTAAGCTATTCAAAATTTAAAGAAATTCGTATATCAAGGGTTCACCAAATAACTTTTTTTCTTTTTGAAAATGCTTTAAAAAAAGCTATTGAATATTTTCTCAAATTTATTTCTTTATTTGAAAGTACAATCCTTCCGGTTAATAATGGAAAATATTTCATTCAAATGGCTGCCTTGGTTGGCCATGCAGTAGCCTACATGATCAGTTCACATTATCGATTGTGTGCAGCTGTCGGCGTAACACTTATCTTTGATGGCACCCTTTAGTCCAACGGTGTCAAATCCCAGCTCCGAGGTGGCCAAACGACATCAGCTCTGCGGCTGATAATGCAATCTTAAAAACAGGGTGCAAAACATCGAGATTAGCTTCGGCTGTGTGGCACGTAGCGCCTGCCTGTTGAAACCAAATTTTGCCAATATCCTCCTCGTTTTGTGAACAAAAATTCATTCAACATGGCCCTATAACGATCGCCATTTACTGTAACGGCCACTCCTTGCTCATTTTCGAAGAAAAGTGGCCCAATTATGCCTCTGGAACAAAATCCGCACCAAACAGTGACTTGTTTTGAGTGCGTCGACTCTTCAATATATGCGTGCGGCTTTTCTGTGCCCCAAATGCGACAATTTTGCTTATTTACATACCCACACACAATCAGCTGCGCACAATCCATAATGTGCTTAAAAATTGGACCGATCGTGTCATGATCAGCCAAAGCAGTCATTTGAATGAAATTATTTTGCATTATTAACCGGAAGGATTGTACTTTTAAATAAAAAAGAAATTAAAGCATTTTCCAAAAAATGAAAAGTTATTTGACGCACCCTTTAGTATCCATAGGGTAAGAGCTTACGCCCAGCTAGCCCTTCCTATGACGATAAAATCGTCCTCAGAAATTTTAACGCAAATGTGTGACAGGAAAGTATCTTTGGCCCCAGTGTCACTCAGTTCACCCTCCACACAACCACTGCCTCCCAAGGTATGAGGCCGATTGATTTCGCCGCGGTGTGTAACATGTCCTTCGTTTCGAATGGCCACCCCAACTAAATCAATGGTACGATGCGGAGTGTCACGAGGCAGCTGCAGCAAAAAACGTCGCATACAAGAAAATATTACAGTCCGCCGCTACGAGAGCTGTGTATGTAGAAAGGTAGGGCGACATGGTAGCTTTGACTACCAAAACTCACTTAACCACGCAGAGAGACCCACAGGTGCTATTATGAATAGCAGAGACTTCCCTCCTACGACAAAATTTACACTCTATAAGGCGTTCATCCTCCCCTCCTCCTTCTTTATGGATACTATTAAGCACTGTTGCAGCACCCTTTGAGAATATACGAGAGATTAGTTCTACGAATGCTCTTCGGTATAGTACGAGTTCACAATGACAATGACGTAGACGTTATGCAGCGTATTACCATCCAGTGTCTGTATTGGTTCGGCCATGTCGTTGTAATTTAAGAGGATGCCGTTCGGCCACACAGCTCTTATTAGGTTAAATCGAAGAGAGTGTGAGCCGATCTGTTTCGCCTAAATAGGGAAAATAAAGTTATCCTATACTCGATCCCAAGTCATGTGGAAATTTTTGGCAATAAGCAAACAGACGAAAAGGGAAATCAAAGAGAGGCAACGACTCTCCTCTAGACAATGTATTTAAGGTAATTCAAATTTATGTTGGAAAATTAAAATAAAAGGAGATCTGAGTTACGCAAAATTATATCTGACGAAGGATATATTAAACTACGAGGTCGGTAGGAGTGTGTTGAGTGAAAAGAGAAATCAACCTATAGAGAGATCAAGATTGGCGACCCGTAAGGTGGAGTAGTGTCACCTATTATTTGTAATATATGCCTAACCACTTTTCCGAATTCACCACCAAACGAAACCAAAGCCAACATATGCCGATGACTGTAGAGTCTTATCCTCTGGCGTAGACTTCGATTACTGGCGTAAGTGCCAGAGTAAGGAACTAACTGGCCATCATCAAGGACTTTTTTCATAATTGAAATGTAAAGTCTTCAATTTCGCTATTGACCACTTGGAAAGAACTTGGCATCTTGACATACATAAGGGAGAGGCTAAGCATTATCGCTTAGGCACAAGCAACTTACAAAACAAAACCTTCCCCTCCTTCCATTCGAGAAAACTTCCGATGCTTTAGAACCGATATTTCGAATAGAACACGGTATAATCGGCTACGGAAACGCAGAACGGCGATGGAAACAGCTGTTAACGGTTGCAGCTACAATGGCGTACTTGAAGAACATCATGTCCCGATATCACACAATGAAAGCTAGCTGAAAAGCAAAACAAGCACTATTTTAGCACAGTTTAGGTCCGGCTGGTCGAACATCTTCAAAAGCTATCGGAAAAGGCCACAAGATTCGACTCAACCTTTTTAACTCTTCAGACAAGCCTTGTGCACTTGTGGTTGACACTTATTAACGTTGCGCTGTTCCTTTAACTACTGAATAGTTGACAATCATCTTCTACATACATACATACATGAAATTAGCCATTACAAGCCTTCAGTCAGGATTACGACCTAGCTTCTCACACCACTTATGTTGTGTGCGTTAATTTTATACATAAGTGGCGGGAGCTACAGTTTAAAGTCAACTCCGAACGATAGATTTTTAAGAAGCTTTCCATGGCAATTTTTACTCTCAGAATCTTTGCCGTAAATCTGCTGAGAGAAAGTCAACGAAAAAATATTTTTCGTTTTGATGTCTGACCTGGGATTCGAACCCGGGCCTCTTGTCTAATAAGCCAACACATTACCCACTAGAACACGGCGACTTATAAACATCATCTTCTAAACAGTCATCTTCTAGTGCATTATATTTGATTCGCCACACCACCTTAGGCATACAAGTTTAATTAAATTATTGTTGATTTGAATGGAGTTGTTAGAACAACAATATATTTCACCAAAAAATATACAACGGACATGCATCCTTAAATCTAACGCAAATAGAATCCTTAATACGTTATACTATACCTTTTTTGCTGGCAGCAAAGTTTAAGTCCGTTTTACTCCGTTCATCACCGTCCAAGAATGCATATTCTGTCACAGAAGACGTACAGAATGGAAACGGAATTTTGACGTTTACATAATTTCGGTGAAAGGGACAGCAAATATTACCAAAAGTATTTCTGTCCCTGTCTGATTATTTATGTTTTGTTTATTTATGTTAGTTAATTTTTAGGGTGGGTTTTTATTTTCTAATTTGGTAGAAATTTATGATATTTTTGTAAAATAATAGACTATTTGTGAAAAGAAATGAACTGTTGTTTTGGGGAAACGTAATACGGAACTAATGTATTTGGTGACACATTTCAGCGATTGTCACTAACTTAGTATTTAACCAATTGAGAGGTATATTCACAAACTCCTGAATCAAAAAGTTATGAGCATATATTTTGTTATATTTTTATTTCTACTTATCATTTACACACGGAACTTGTTTCATTGTTAAGAGAAGATGCTAAGAGTTCGATTAATAATAAAAAAATTACCGAATTTTAACTTTTTCATTCAAGAAATTAATAAGTACTAGTAATATACACAAAGTTCTGCAAGAAAAAAATTTTATGAGTAATAGGACTTATTTGATCTTGATATATTCAGCTTCTTACTTTCCTTTTGCACAAGAAACTATGTTCATTACGACCAAAAACTACATACATTTCGATTAATAATTAAATATTTAAGAATCTTTAAACTTTTCATTGAAGAAATTAAAAATATTCAAAATTTTCCCTTTTTTAACACAAAATCAATGTTTGTTTACATTTAATTTTTCAACTTTATCCACCAGTTTTCACTCTGTATATCTATTGCTTCTAACACATTTGCTTTGCAAAACGTATAATACATTTTTTGTCTCCCTCTAAAAAATTATGTAAAATTATGCTAAGTGAGGTTGTCAAACGTCAAAGTTTTCCCTTCTGTGCATGTTCTGTGTATTCTGTGACCACCGTTACTAAAATACATAAAGTTGAGCAGCGTTTGGCATATACTAATACATTGACAACTGTCAGCTGCTTTATTTTGTTTTCATTACATTTCCGTGTTGTGTAGTGGACAATCCAATGTACGTCAAAGTAACCAACCCCACATGTTGTCCGTTGAATAACATAAAGCAGCGTAGTTTTGACTAGTGATAGCACTTAAAAAAAATCGTTTTCAACGTACTTCAACAAGTTAATGCATAAAAGTGGCATAAAACTTAATAAATTAATTAACGGCAGCAGTTTAATATTAATTTCAAATACCAAAAACGTTATTTAACTTGGTCACATGTTCATACCATAAAATACAACTCGATTTAACTAGTGTTACTAACATTCTCTGTTAATGATGATGACATTACGATTCTGACATCCAGCTGACTGACATTTATGTACAGATTGACAATCATTTTTATATATATTTCGGCACATAGCAAAAGGGACAAAAATTGTTGGAGCTATTATAAGCAAATTTTCAATAAAACAAATATAAAAAAAATCTAGAAATTTCGAGAATAATGTCCAGCTACGAAAACTATGGCACTGCCAATAAACCAGACAGCAATTGTAGGACATGTAATGACTTTAAATTTTGGTCAAAGCAACAGCGACAAATATTTCACAAGGCAGGCGATGTAAGTTTTTGTTGTCTGTGTTCCCGGTTCCAAAATGATAAAAAAAAATGTTTACCTTTTACATCCATGTAGCCAAAGGAGCCAGCTAAAAGAGACAGCGGTGGCAGTGGGCAGTCCGGTGATGGTAATTGCGTGAGAGACGATTGCCCATTGGACAAAACAAAATTGGGAAATGCTACCTGGGGTTTGTTACACACGATGGCGGCATTTTATTCTGACAATCCAACTGATAATCAAAAATCGGATATGAAAGCATTTTTTGATGTTTTTGCACGTGTATATCCCTGTGAATATTGTGCTAAAGACTTTCGAAAAGAGTAAGTAATCGTTTTTAAGATCGAAGAAATGATGCAACAGTTTCAAATAACGGTGAAATAATATGCCTTTTACTTTAAAGCTTGCAGCAGCATCCGGTGAAAGTGGATTCTCAAAATGAATTTGCCCTTTGGTTGTGCCAGTTTCACAATCGCGTCAATGTTAAATTGGGCAAACCACAATTTGACTGTTCCAAAATCAATGAGAGATGGCGTGACGGTTGGCTAGACGGCTCTTGTGATTAATATTGCCCATATAGTTGTTGACTCTTTTTTTTTTTTTTTGTGTAACCTATTGGCTATTTCACATCATTTTTTGCATGATTGGAATCCTAATGTTGTTGTCATCATCGTTTTTGTTTAATAATAGTACATAGTAACTTGTATATATAATAAGCAATAATCCTTCTGTCCTCAAAACTCCAACAATATTTATACAGCAAGAGTACATACAAAGATCAGCAAACTTAAATCTTAAATCTTTGCAATTATCGCACCTTTATTTATGCAATATTTTTAAATTTTACAACAAAAATTGTAAACATTTATTTCAATATTTTCATAAACGATCCTAAGTTATGAAAACCTTTTGCGATAATAAAATTCTGTTCCTTGCTTAAAAAAAAAATAGAAACAAATTCGAATACCTAATGGAAATCGATTTAAGCGAATCGCGTTTTCAATAGTAATTTTATAGAATTTGATTTCAAAATGGAATATCGTAACTTTCCATTACGATTTAACTACGTAATAATGCAATAATCGGTTCAGAAAAAGTTTTGCAATAAATCGATTTGCATTACATACCGGATTGCCTTTATTGCAATGTAAATAACATACGAACACATCTTAAGTTTAAATAAAATATTTTCCAAAGAAAATAAATACAAGTAGACCTTAAAAATTTAAGTGTCGTTTGAAATATCTCTTTATATGGTTGCCGATAAACGAATATTAATCCAGTTACTTAATCATGAAGGAATAGGCAATGCATATTCGGACAACTAGAAGCTCCTAGTCGCAAATCTGTTATCGTTTCAATAGCTAGGTAGGTAGATGTGGCTGTCATCCCTATGCAGTCATGAGCGGATACACTTAGGCCGCATACAGAGCCCATTGTGATAGCACAGTTTCTCATTCTCCCCTATTCCTGCAACCACTTGGAACTTCCGATGAAGCAACTCAAACTGTAAATATCCATGCATGATCAAGCGCCGGGCATGTGCACAGTAGGTGGAGAATAGTTTCATTTTCTGCTTCTTTGGAGTTTACGCAGAGTCGCCATGCGAATCCTATCCAGCCTTGGTCAGATTTTTTGCGCCGTTCTACCCTTATCCGAAGCTGCCCATCTACTGTTGACAAAGTCCACGATTGCATTGTCAATTATAAGCTTACAGGTGTTCAAAAGGTTCCCAATGTAGAGAATTCATCAGAGAGTGCCGCTTCTGACCAAATCATCCTCTGCAGTTGCCGGAATATCTCTAAGTCCCGGTACCCATGTAATACAAACATCATATCGATTTGCCACCTCATTGAGACATCTGCGACAGATTTACACCGTCTTGGAGTTTATTACACTAGACTCCAGTGCCTTGACAGCGGCTTGACTATCGGAAAGTATAGCGATTCTTCGCTTGTGTACATTTTTGTTCACAATAATTTTCATCGCAGCTTGAATTGCCGACACTTACGCCTAAAAGACGCTGCAGTTATCTGGTAGCCTGATAGACTTTGGATATTCCGATTGATTTCAAATGGATACAAATTCCAACGGCTCCTTCCAATTTGGTGCCATCGGTGTAGATTTGAGCGGCATTCCCTGCAAGGTGCAACACACCCTTTCTCCAGTCCTCCCTTTACAGAATGGATGTCTTAAAATTAATTGAGAAGTCACATCGCGGGGTCATATAGTCTATGCTTCCGATAGTATTAACTTCTTCAAGTATCATTATATGACCAATGCTGTTGTCCACTCGCCCAAGGACATCTACTAACCCCTAGTGGCCATACCCCTGCAGTATAGATCAAGCGGTAAAATGTATAAAATCATCTCCAGAGCGATCGTAGTAGTGCGCAGGCCACCACTAATAATTATGCAAGCAGATCGTTGTAACCTGCCTATCAAGTTTAAGTTGGTTGTCCTATTCAGGGATTCCCACCACACTAGGCATCCGCAGGTCACAATAAGCCTGCCCACCGCCGTGTAGTTCCAGTCATTCTAGATTTCAGGCCCCAACACCTTGTAGAAGGCGACGGAGATTTCCCCCGGCCTCCGTTAGTATAGCTTTTACACAAGACGCCAACAAAGGAGGAAAGTATGCGTGATACATATTTACAAACACAGAAAACCCGGTGCAGAAGAAAGATTTACCAAAGTTCCCTATCTATGATCAATTCGCTTATGTATATTGGATGTGCTTTCTTTATTTTTTTTTTTGCTCTTTGCAATATTTGAAAAAAATTTTAAGGATTTTTATGTTTTCAGTGGTTGTGGTTGAAGTTTACATGGAAATGTTTATATGTAAATACTGCGTCAGAAAATGAAATAGGTAAATGGTTACAAAATCTTTTGACATTTCTTTTACTAATAAGGAATAAAGTAAGACATTTAAACAAATACAAATTTGAAATTGTACTAGGCTTCAAAGCTCATACTATTTTGACCACCATTTTTCTGCTTTTATTGGAATATTTCAAACAAGTCAACAATAAAATCGACAATTAAAACTCATAAATTGTTTTCCTAACATATTCCGATATACTCCACCTGTTATTAGTTGTCTAGTTTTGGAATATAAGAGCCAATTAGACATATTTTCTGTTTCTGTAAACATAGATTTTGTTTATTATTAAACGCCTTATTTAATAGCTATTTTTATATTGGGCAGACAATGGTTATAAAGATAAGATAGATAGCATCCTTAAATGAGTTTTGCATTCAATTAAAATACTAAATATACAACAATTATTTTATTTTGGTAGAATTTTTAATTCGTTATTATTTAATTAAATTTTGTTGAATTAATGATGGTAAATAACAACAAGATAATTTTAACTAAATTTGGTATGAATTTAAATTCTGCCGGGGAAAATACCACTCTCGCGTTGATCATCCCATTTTTCAATCCAGGCATTGGGGCAGAGGGATTTGAAGGTCTTCTTGAAGTAATTGCAGGGTTCATAATTTTCTCCACGTTTCTTCTGGCAGCGAAAGTAGTCAATGTAAGACTGGTAGCAATAACGGGTCACGTTCATGTTGGGAAAACGTGGATCGAAAGGAGCAGTTTCCATTTTGTAAGTCATTTCTGGTTTTTCGGCTTTTTCGGCTTTTTTCGACATGAAAATTGAATTAAAATATTATGCAGGAGGGAAATATTTTTATTTTATAATGATTTATTTTTAGTATATACAAAAATGATACTGTTGTTGTTATTGTTAGGCAGGCAGCGATGATTTTATTTTATGGATTATTGAATAACAAGCATTACAACACAGATATGAACGCACAATTTTTATATTCATGGACAAATGCAGACGTAAAATATTTTATCACAATTATTATTATTGTTAATTAATATCGAGACGAATGTAATGGAAAAAGAGAAAAAGAAAATACTATTATTGTATGTAATTGAAATTAATGGAATTTTGTATGTAATGTGGGGAAAACTAAATGAAAACACATAAGTATGTAACAAAAAATTTTACGTAATGTTAAATGTTAAACAGAATTATAAAGGTGGAGGCTGTATTAGTAATACCAAAAAGAGTAAAAAATATAACCACATATGAATACACTTTAGTTTTTTTTTTAGTTTAAAAAAAAATGTGCTGGGGGTCTTAGCCACAAAATAAAATTACTCTCCCGATAAGCATTGTTTTGATAGGATCTATAGGCTTTTATTGTATTACTTTTCAAACCTTTATTAACAAAAGAAAAAAAAAAAAAGAATGAAATAATGAAATTCAACAAAATTCGATTTAATTCATTAATTTTTAGTGAGTTTCATTGATAAACCTTATTATTTAACATTATATTTTTTTTTTTTGTTTTTTTATTTTTATAAATATTCATATATTTTAATATTGTATATGTATTATCGTTTATTTAATATCTTAATATATTATATCAATGTTTATATAAAGATTTGATTGTATATTATTTGAATAGTAATATACTGTACGTATATTTATACGAAATCGCGTAATCCTACAATTGAGAGCCTAAAACTAAAAATGGTTTTTGAAGAGTGAAAATCTCAAAGATAGAGAAAAAAAATTAAAATGGAAATAAGAGTAAAAAAATATATATGCACAGGTCTAAAAAAGAATGTTTTTATCTTATGTTTTTTTTTTTTTTTTTGTTATACTGTTGTTCAAGTTCATTTATTTCACCAGCGGTCTGTTGCCCTGTTCGGACTCACAGGCTGTGTTTTTGTATTTATTAACTTCGGCTAAGTAGAGGGACCAGAAATCTTTAGGATCAGCATTAGCATCTGTTTGTATTTTTGGTTTTGCAACAACACCCGTTTTAAGAATTTTACCACCTCTCCGTCGTCCAACAATGGGAGGTGGAGGTGCACTCTTACCAGCAGCGGAGGCTGCTAAGTACGGAGCCGTAGTCGGATTAGCCGTTGCTACTAATGGAGGTACGGTTGGCAATATTGGCTTAGGTATAGCAGCGGAAGTAGTAGCCGCTGCCACCGAGGTCGTCGCCTGAGCTTGTTGCATTTTTTTAAATATTTCCAGAAAAGAACCGTCATTAGCGAAAACGGGATGGGATGCTTCAGGTTTTGGCGGCGGATAAACTTTTCCTTCCTTGGCTAATTCGGCACGTAATTTCTCTTCCA
The DNA here is from genome assembly GCA_014635995.1 of Sarcophaga peregrina. Taxonomy (NCBI): domain Eukaryota; kingdom Metazoa; phylum Arthropoda; class Insecta; order Diptera; family Sarcophagidae; genus Sarcophaga; species Sarcophaga peregrina. Next base: position 57,452,833 of record CM025790.1, on the reverse strand, counting down.
TTTCTCTATGTATACGTTCTCTATCTATGGGCTCATCCTCTGCAAAACGATATATTCCATCTGATTTTTTTGAACTTTGTTGTGGCAAAGGCAAATCTTCTAAATTCTCGCCAATATCCTGGCTATCATTTGTATCTTCTTCCATATTTTTAAATGTCGAAGATGATGCAACATTTTTGAATTGTTTATCGGGAGATTGATTTTGACTTTTTGATGAATTCTTTCCAAAATCTCTAAAGTGTGACGAACTCCTTGAACGGGAACGGGAAAGAGAACGTGAACTTTTCCTATACTGATCGTCATAGTCGTCAGCACGATAACGACTGCATTCACCCTGACGTCTGGATGAGTATGACTTAGATCTAGAACGTGATCTGGAATTCGATCTTGATCTAGAGTTACGATTTCTCTGAGACACATAATGATGTTTGCCATTTCGTCGGGAATAATCACGACTTCTTGACCGACTATGGCTGCGTGAATATGAATCACGACCTCTCCGATGGCGACGATGCCGCTCAACAGATCGACTACGAGATCGTGAACTATTATCTATGCGACGATTATATGATCTTTTGCGTGAACGACTTCGCGTTCTAGATCCAGAGGAATGTGCCCTGTTGCTGCCACGATCATTAAACTTTTCAATGGGCTCTATATCGAAATCATCACGTCGTATACGACGATTAGAAGACATGATAATCGCTGCGTGCTTTTCTCGCTCGTTCGATTATCCTCAATAGCAAGGAAGATCTGTAAATCAAACCGTTTATCCTCATAATTAGAATATTTATTGTACACTTTTTACACGTCAATACATACTATACTTTTTTCATTATTTTTTATTTTTTACAATATTTTCTTGTAATTATTTTGAGAAATATACAATTGGAGTAACCGTCTGAGAAACTCAGTGTATTCTTACAATTTATTCGATGTTCATATGTGTAAAAGTAAAAGGTTTCGATTACCACCTGAGGAGCTGTTGTAAGATCTAAGCTACTTGGCTTATATTAATTATAATCATGCTAATTAATAAATAATTGAAATAAGTTACAAATAAATAGCTTAATTTGATTCCACAAGGCCAACACGGTATGAAAAGGTTACTTTTTTGAATACTAAATCTTACAGAACATCGAAAGTGTTTATTAGCCGCCTTTATATTAAGAATGGCCAACACCAGATGTTTAAACAGAAAATTAAATTCCTTTTTTTAATTCAAAATGTTATTCGAATTTCAAAAAGTTTCGTTTTGATTAATTTAAATTGACCAAAAAGCGATTTCGGTTAGTATGGATTATTTTTAAGGACACACATTTCAAAGCCAAATTTAGTCAACATAAATCGGAAAGGTTTAAATTGTTTTTATCCATATTCTATTACACTTAAAATAATTATTTTTAGGGAAGTTAATATTTGAAATAGTTGAGTTATGCGTATACATATCGCTCCTTTACTGCAACATAGTCATATCTCAAAAAAAACTTGAACTTGGCAAAATTCGATTTAAGTTTTCAAGACATAAGTCCTATTATCTAATTGCCGCAAACATTTTTTGCTATAACTTCGGTTCAGCTTGGGATATAAAACTGATTTCTTTTTCAACATGTACAGAAGGTCCTAAAGAGCAGTTTTGCTTAAATAAATACAAAGTTTTTGCGATATGACTATGTTGCAATAAAGGAGCAATATGTAGCCTATATAATAATTGTGACTAATCAGATAACTTGATTCTAAGAAAAAACTTGATTCCACTCTTACACAAAATCATGGTACCATCCATTAACTAACAGTATTGCGTTACTTCATTTGACTAGGGTAAATTCTTAGATATTTTAGACGATTACTTTCTCCAATTGAATATTAACACTTTTATAACACACTGTATTTAACAAGAAAATACGTATACTTGGTATTGTTCTTCAAAAATATGTTTTTTTTTTTGTTTTGATTTGATTTTGTTTAATTAATGCAAAAAAAATATTAGAAACATTACTTGTTTTATAACAGCTTCTCTCTCTCGATCGAATAGTATCCAGAAACAGAACACTCTCACACAAATACTTTTCAAGTTTGTGTAACAGCCTTCGTCGACGCAGACGGCGCTGCTCGTTTGTTTTTCTAATGGATATTGACTGCGTTTTATTTCCAGTTGGGAGTTATAAAAAGGCTGTTGTTGCGTTGTTGTACATAGAGCTGATGCTGCCGTTGTAGCTGTGATGGGGGTGTGATCTGTGTAAGTCCTGTTTTATTTCTATTATTTTAGCGTAGAAATGAAAGATTTTCGTAAATCCTGTATAAAAAATGAACTTGAACGCATGAATATTTTATGTTTTCCTTTAGAAGACTTGTGCATAAATTTTTTTTAGAAATTATAAAAATTTTCTAAATAAATTTTTTTCAAAATACTTATTTCCTTTAATTATAACATTGTTTATTTCTTTCATCTCTTAACTAAAGAGAAAATCAAACACTTTTATGGCCATTTAAAAAGGTTTTTGTAAATAAATTTTCTTAATTCTAATATGGAAACGAAAAAAAAAAAATGCTCGTTATGTAATTTGAAATTTTCTTTTTTGGTAGTCTCACCCTTGCCGTATATTATATGCATAAGTGAAGTAATCACTTCTTTTTTTCACTTGGCTTTACAAACAAAAAGAAAAACCCCAACACTTGTAAAACAATTTGTATTTTTTACTCTTTTTGGATATTTTGTTAAATATATTATTAAATTTTTGTTGTATGTTTTGCATACCTTTTGTATTATTTTTCCTTCAAAGAAATATTCCAAAATATCTTCTTTTCAGAGCAACTACTGAAAATGTCACGATCTAATGTGGCTGGTTGAGAATTTTCGTCTAAAAATCAATATGGCGTTTATTAGTTAGTTCTGTCAAGGGTGTAAAAACGATTTGCTGAATAATTCGTTTGTTTTGATGTCATTTGGTGAGTGCGTTTACACTACAGCACAGGGTTGCATTTGTTGAAGTGGCATCATACCATTTTGTAGTAATTTTATTTTATTTTAATAAAATTTAATAATTTTATTTATTTATTTACATTATTATTTTATTACTTGAAAACTTATTCAATTCATAGTTTTATTTAATTAATTATTCCTCATGCTCCTCCTACAGACTATGTCTTTGAATATTTTTAATTAAGAGTAAAAAATGAGTAACAAAAAATTTAAATAAATTTTTTTATGAAATATGCAATATTTTTAATATGTTTACAATAGAATTTATGTTCGCACCCCAATGGTTTCACTAATATAGGTGAAAATTATTTATTCTAAATGCACATCAGTTTATTCGCCACTATAGTACACTGATATATGGTAATACAGTACCGAATAACGACCCTGGTAAAATTTTTATTCCATTTACAACACCGGATAAATTCACCATACTTTGCAAAACTCACCACCCTGTAAACTCACCACACCGAATAAATTCAAAACGCTAGAAACACACCTCTTTAAAAAATTAAATTGAGTCCGTCCGTCAAACTCAAATATATAAATGATGGAACCACACACGCAACAACAAAAACTCAATCAAAACACTTACAATAAGAGTAATTCCAGAAACAAGGTTGGCATACATTCTCAGTAGTTGTTGTGTTCAACATATATTGAGGTAGTGTGTTGGCTTATTAGACTTAAAGCCAGGGTTCGAGTCCCCGGTCAGACCTCAAAATAAAAATACAAAAAGTATTTTTTCGGCGATTTCTTCTCAGCAGATTTCTAGCAAAAACTCTGAGAGTAAATAAAAATTGGCATGAAAAGTTTCTCAAAAAATCTGTCGTTCGGAGTCAACTTTAAACTATAGGTCCCGCCACTTATGTATGAAAATTAACACACACAACATAAGTAGTGTGAGAAACTAGGTTAATAATCCTTACTGAAGGGTTGTAATGACCAATTATTTATGTATGTATATTGAAATTTTCGATTGAAACCAAAATTTTATTATAAATTTCATTTCAAATTTATTTTTTAATTTAAAACAAAAGATAAAATCTGAAATTCCTAAGTACTTTAAAATATTCTACAGGCCATTTCTACACCTGCTGACAAAATATTTAATAACTTAGAGCTTTTGTATATATCAACTTAATTTCTTGTAAACATCTGGCAGCTCTATTGTGGATCCACTTTGCCAAAAAAAAAAACAATTCCAATTAGAAGAAATATAGTCAGATGTGTTTTGTGCGGTAAACTTATAACATGGATTGTTGATTGTGCGAAAATTTCATTTACTTATTTTTTTTTACTTTATCCATACTACATTACTAATAGTGTAACGAAGATAAAAAAAATTAATTAAACGACAAGAAATAAAGTATAGAAAACGTACAACACATTCCCATTTACGGCCCAATATACCCTGGATATTAGCATTGGAGTGTGAATTAAAAAAGCGACTAAAAGGGTTAATTAACATTAAAGAAAATTTTAAAGAACCTTTTAAGTGAAGTAACTAAAAAAGAGTAAAAGAAAGAAAAGGTAGGGGAGTGGAAGAAAATTAAATAAAAAGTGGCAATTCATTAACTAAAATAAAACTGCAACTACACGACGACAACCAATAGCTACTGCTTGCCTGCCATCCATTTCATAAAGTAGAAATTTTAATTGTTTAAAGAAGAAGAGAAAGAGTGAAAAGAGTGTGTTTGTGTTGAAAATTATTACTGTTGTTGTTGTTTTTTTTTGTTTTGTTGTTAGATACTAATTTCTCTAGTGTCGTATAAAACCCATTCAGTTTAAAGGAAAAATTTGCAAAACAAAAGCGTAATTGTAATTAAATTTATTATAATTGAATATCATTTGTGGTTGGTTGTTGTTGTTGTTGCTTGTTGTTGCTATTACTACTAAAGCAAATAAATATTGATTTATCACCACACTCCGCTGACTAAAGCAAGTCGAAATGGCTCCAGCTCTAAGTAAATTGCGCGAAAATCAAAGCGCCATTGTGGGTGTAACAGGCATATCTGCTGCTCTATGGATAATTGCCTATGGAAAGATGAACAGTAAACGCAGGTTAGTAAAATTTTTCTACTATTCTTAGGAGTATAATTAATATATTCACACAAACCTAGTTGTGTGTGTTTGTATTTTCGCCTTTGCCAAAGTCAATACATTAATTAAAATCATATAATTTTGCATGAATTTTTGTGTCCATATTTGTGAAACGTAATCAAGTCTTTTTGGCCATGGCCATGAAGTTTGGTGTATGTTTTGTTAAGTCATTCATTGTCAATGTGTTGTTTTAATTTTTACAGTTGAAGACATTTTTTTTTATAGAATAACTTTTGTGGTGTCTTTAGTTTTAGTGGCTGGCTCTAGCTAGCTATCATGACCGGATACCGGTTTTTGTTAACGTCTGAGCAACATCGAAATTAACATCAATGTTAACGTAATAAATACAGAGTTACCATACCACTGGGAATTTAATATTATAAAGGGAAATGTTTAAGAGGTTTATATAGGTACAAGATTTTATTAATTTATACAGTATTCCCTCGATTTACTTCATAGAATGTTCCGGAAAAAGACGACGTAAATCGAAACGACGTAAATCGAATTTTAAATATTTTACAAAATAAAAAACTAAATTAATTAAATTTTTATTCTTTAGTAGTGTATTTTTTTAAAGTGGGAATTCCCCCTGAAGTTGTTTATAAACAACAGAGGCGACGTAAATCTAATGACGATGCAAATCGAAGTTAAAGGGAACAAAATTTTTGACGACGTTAATCGAAACAACGTAAATCGCGAAGACATAAATCAAGGGAATACTGTATACATATCTTTGTTGTGGAATATGTATAAATAATGTCTAGATGGTAGATTCGAAAGTCCAAAGTATATACTGATGGACTAGCACTTTAAACCCTAGACAATTTCGTTGAAAAATAAAGTGTGAATCGCAAATTGTTTATCTACTTCTTCTAATATTATTGATAACCGAATTTTCTCTTATTTTGTACTAGAGCACAGATAAAATGAACGGAAATAATCATGGGTGTCATAGAATCCAAGTCGGTGTTCCCTTTTGTCGTTTTTAAATACCAATATTGAATTCATTTTGGGGTCACAAAACCAAGTCGGTTTTGATATTTTCGAACTCAAATAAAACCGATATTCGAATCAGCTGTTGTTACAATTTTAACTTAATTTTTCGTATGATAAATAAAGTGTGTTTCTGCTGTTGTTTTATGTTTCCTGCTAGAGAAAGAAAATTTAGAAAAGCTGAGAAGAAAAACATTGTGAGTCAGCTTACGTATTTTTTTATAATGTGCGTTCAAATTTAAAGTTGCTTTGCAGGTTCAGAGAATTGTACCGGCTAAACAAAGACGCCTTTTGTATGGTATTAGACCAATACTATAGATTATATATATCAATATCAAGATATATTATCAATATTCAGAGATTCCACCAGTTGTTGCCTAAAGGAATCCACTGTAGGCTCTTTGCAATGTCTGGATATTTTTGCATACATTTTAAAAATAAACTTTATTTTTATGTTTTAAATATAAACAAAAATTGTGAAGACGTTTTAAAAATAAATAATAATTTACTTACATTTTGCAAAAATATCCTACTTTTACAAAAAAAATTCGCGCGTAAACAAAATCCGTCAGTTGATTGCTGATAGGTTTCTTTTCAATAACAAAACCGATGTCACCGAAAAACTGACAATAACTCTAGTTCGAACATAAAACCGATAACATTGGATTTCATGACACCAAAGCAAAATTTTTGCCGTTTTTAAAACCAATACCGACAACATTGGATTCTATGACACCCTCGAATATTTTTATACCTTTGTTTTACACGACAACAGCAAAATAACAAGAAATTGTCAAAGTAGAGTTTGTGTGTGCAGAAGCTGCTAAAAGTTTAATAGAAAGTTTATGAAACCGTCAAACTGGACTTTGAACGCGCAAAATGGTACAAGCTTGTAAGTGAAAACCCTAAATGTGCTGAGAAACGGCAAGTAAAAGAAGTTATTGCTGTATGCTCAATAAAGGTGCGTTTGTTTATGTGAATACAAAAAAAGTTTAGCATTTATTGAATTCAATAATTAAATCAATACAATACAAATTAAAAGAATTATGAACTTGATAAGTTTTTGTATAGAAAATTATTATTTCAAAATTATAAAAATTTAACTCAGCGGAAAAGGGCAAGAAGGATTGATAATAATTGTTGACATAAGCTGAGGTAATGAAGCAATTTGTAGTTTTTACAAACTACGTACGCTAATATGGCAATAAAATCTGATTAATATTGATCAAATTTGAAAAGTATTAATAAATTGAGTAAATAATTAAAGAGCCTTATTTATAATACAGTAGAAGCTCACAAATTAGAAGCTCTAGTAATTAGAAGTTAAAAAAATTAGAATCAGTATTTGCAATATATTATACGCTCTAAAATTCGAATTTAAAATTTTAATTTCTGAGCGTTTTTTTGTTATTTTAATACAAGAAATCCCCAAATTCTTTTTATTCTGTAAGTTAAGTATAACAGACCTGACTCATTGGCAGAAATTGAACGTACCGATCCTATTGCTAATAGTCTAGCACATTATGCACAAAACACCAGGGCAGCCTAGTCTTATTAATACTATTAACAGGGCAAGGATTTTAATGCAAATGCATGTTTGTAGTCGGTAACTCAAAATCACTTTCGACAATATATCTTTTCGAATCGAAGAATTTGCAACAAAATGGCATCCATTTGCTGTTGCATATTTTTGCATATTTTGCAAATTTTTCTTATAAGTGCATATTTTACTATTTTATTGTATATTTAATTTTCTTTTGGAAATATTTTGATGCCAATACTATCAAGTTTACAAATATCTCATTTTACCTTCATTCAAACAATATTTTTATTTGTTCGTTAAACTGCGTACACAAAATAAATTTTGTTCGCTATTTAATGCACTCAATAGGAAAAATTTGCCTGTTCGCATATAACGATATTCGTAGAATCGGAAAACTACTGTAGAAATATCTTTGTATATATAAAAAGGACGTGTATTCTCGTGATCGCTAAACTCAAAAACTACTGGACCGATTTTAACCAAACTTAATATACATGCTCTATGGGCGTGAGGAGTCTTTCTGTGTAGTTTGAAGTTCGTCCGACGGATGGCCCAATATTTAGTTTTTTTGTGTTTTTGCACCGTAACACAAGAACTACTGCACAATCAGCGTGCAGTGGTGTTAATTAGCCCGATACCACACTGATTATGATTTTCTTCGAAAAATTCTTAATTACATCTCTCCTACATATTGATTCATTAGAAAAATTATGAAATTTATGTACTTACATACCCAATTAAAGTTTCATTAAGTTCATTCTTATATTGTTTTTATTAACCTAATTTGATACGGTCTGTTATGATGGAAATTGTGATTGTTATCGAAAACAATTAATTGCCATTGAATTAATATTTTTTAACTGAGCTTCGTATAACAAAAAGCATTAAAAATTTTGTTTTATGATATTACCATTATTATAATAGGATAAATAGATTTAATAATGCGTTTATTATCCACGTAATTAATTGCATACATATTAAAGTATTTTTAATCACATTACGTGATTTTGTTAAATCTAATGTTAGATTTTTTGTGTTAAAAGTATAATATTATGAGTAATAAACTCATATTTAATATTTTATTTTTAACACAAATTACTTAATTAATTAAAAGGTTAATTGAGTTATAATTTCAAGTAATTAAAAAGAAAGTTGCATAGTTAATAAAGTGCGAATATTATTTTTTTTTATTACAAAAACCATAATTAGGAATAATATTTAATTGAAAGATAAGTTCTGATACTACGCTCTGTCTGACCCTGTGCAGCGCGTAGTGCTATACATCTGAGGGAATCGGGTTGTTGGAGACAGCGCTCGATAGGTCACTCCAGAGTTCTGAATACCGTCTTTCCTGACGGAAGGTATGGACTTTCGGAAAAAGCCACTGATTGTATTGTGCCTGAGGCTATGTTCCCACCTGGTTTGGAGTGGTGGTGTACTTTAGGGGTAGACTGGTATACCCATCTTCACAGATGGGTCTAAGTTAGGTGGATGTACAGTTGCTGCGGTTTTCTGTAAGGAACTCGGTCTTGAACTCCACTTCAGGTTGAATAATGACTGCAGCGTTTTGTCAGGCGGAGATTTTCGCAATACTGAAGGCTATTGAGGCCATAGCTGGTGGCCCATCTTCGGATTCGAAATCTTACATGATCTTCGTTGACAGTCAGGCTGCCCTTAGGGCCATTGTGTCGGTCTGGTGCAAATCACGGCTCGTTTGCGAGTGAAAAGAGTCGTTGAGGAGGTTTGAACCGGACCGTATCCGTCTATGCTGGATTCCAGGTCACAGCGGAATACTGGACAATGGGACGGCGGATGCCCTCGCTAGGTTAGGTTCGCTTTTAGGTGGCGATTTGACCCCCCAGTCTGCCACCTCTTGGCCTCATCGATGGATGGATCAGGAGGGAAAAGCAGAGGTGTTGGGGAAACGGATCGGGTTGTTCTGTTTCTAGGCGCCTATGGCCTGCTGTGGACAGCAAGAGGACAGAGTGGCTGCTGGGCTTCGTAAAGGCCAGCTTAATGATGGTTGTCGGTTTTATCACGGGGCACTGCGATATTATTATTATTCTTTCCTTTAGTATTCTTTCTTTCTTCTCTAGAACGGACTACAATGGGCCATTCTTTCTCTGGGTATTGTACTTGTCCCACTGACAAGTTTGGTTTGAGAACACCTAACCCAACGAAGGATTAAAGAAATCTCTTAAATATAAAAAATAGTTTATAAAATTATGAATATTGTTTTGCAAGTGTAATATTGAAATTCATACTACAAGAGTTACTATTTAAATTATTTGTGAGATGCTTTAAATTAATGTGATTATTATGGTAATATCATATTAAAAATTGCAATAAAAAATTATAAATTTATTATATTCTTTTTAAGATACAGCTAATTATTGTGTTTATAATTGTAATTTATTTCTTTAACCCTTTTAACCGTTTTCCGTTAAGAAAGCCGTTGCTCTTCTATCGCTAATTCTGAAAAATGTCAGCGTCGCGATAGGACACCTTTTAACAGTTCACTTTTGGCGCACAAATTATGTAATTTAAATTACAAACAATTTCTTTTATTTCTATTTTAAAACGAAATTAAATTTATTTGTTGAGAGTTCTTATAGGACTAACTTTAATGCATATAGCAAAACTGAAAATCAATAATATCACAGTTCAATTTCGGAGTTTTTATTTTATCATAGTATAAAATCTTCTGAAAAAATTATGAGTAAACGGAAATGGTGAATATATCACTTGTTCCTACAAATTATCTATAAAAATGCAATTTTTACTGGCATTTTTCGCATACTTATGGTGTTTTCTTTTCAACAAAAAAAAATGTCACCCTCTTACAAGGTGCAATAAAAAATTTTTTGACCAACCCTGTCGTAATGTCATTTTTTATTTGAGAATAACATAACATAATTATTTAAAAAAGGCTATGCCCTGTGTTTGCTACGGCGGCTGTTGACTATGTATGTAACAAATTCAGTAATTCTTCTTCATCAGATGACGAAGATGAATCTAATAACTGATTTATTTCAATTTTCGCAAATGAAATAGATGCAGCAATATCTGTATTTATATTTTTTTCATAAAAAAGGTTTTAAATCTAAAAATATATTGTATTTTTTGATTTGTTTTCAATAAAAAACTGTAAATATGAAAAAGGCGTTGCCAGATTGCTAATTTTTCAAATTTATTTTTTGAGAGCTTTTTTATAACAAAAAAAAAAAAAAAAACATTTTAACACTGTTCTAACATTGAATGCAATTTTTTATATTACGGACCAGGTAGCTTTAATAATGTAATATTTTCTTAAGGTTAGTTAATAAAACAATGGAAAAATTAACTTCAAATTGGATAACAATACCAGGCAACTTTTTTTAAATATCATCTGGTAGCCCTACAAATAAACAAAAGTCATCTGCTTTACATGGCAATTTATACAAGGCAAAAAATGCAATGCCCTCCACCGTTGGCAAAAGCAAATTATTTAGAATAAAACATATCACCCTTATAAAGGGCGAAACATTTTTAAGAAACAAACGCAAAATTGCATTTTGCCTTAATAAAATGCACATTTTTTGGTAGAAAAGAAAATACCATTAAATAAAATATGTATGACACTAAAAGGGTTAAACGTCTTCCAAAATGTAAATAAAATATAACAATATGCCATTAAATGCCATTGTTTAGTAATTATTAGGGCACGTTATAAAATTGTTTTCTTTTTACACAACAACTGTTAGGATACAAAGGTTGCTTTAGAGGTTTTGCTTTTCTAAATTTCCGGTTTTTTCAATTCCAAAGTATTTGTTTCAAGTGCATTTTAACAGAATATTCACATTCATATTTATTTTACAGTAGACTTCAATTCATAGTTTGTTGTCTGTATTTTTGTATCTGTTTCTGGCATACGACTAACCCAGTTTAATGCATTTACTCAATGCAGTATCAGCTTTAGATATTTCATTTTTTTTTCGTTTTTTTTTTATATCGCTGTTGCATGATTTAAAACAAGTTTTACAAACTCCGTATTTCCTAATTTATTGTTAATAATAAATATTTTCGTTTTTGTTTATATTTATGTATGTATGTAGGTATAAATGTATGCATGCATTTATTTTTATTTTTAATTTTTCACATTACAAAATTAACCATCTATAATATGTATGTAGTAGTAAGTCTACTAGTTTTTTTTCATTTCATTTATTTATTTCATCATTGTTGTTTTGCTGCCTGCCGCTTAAGTTAAAGATGTTAAGATCTATGTCTCTTTCTCTCTCTCTATACCGTATCTTTGATTAGCATGAATACTGCTGCTGTAATGATTGCATTTACAAGATTTCAACTGTTACTAATTACACTGCGCAACATACAATGGCGAGCAAAAGTGTTACAAGTTCAGAGTCGTTTAGTTTTAAATAAAATTTTATAAAACTTTTCGCAATTATTCTACAATATATTATCAAAATCAGACAAAAATATTAATTAATAAATCAAAAAACATAAGACAACACAATATTACAGATTTGTACAATTCGAACAAACTGAAAGAGGAAAGGACAGCATAGTTTTTGCTATTTCTTTAACTTTCTAGCAATTTAAAATCATCTATAAAGGCGCTAGTTCAACAATTATGTCTTTGAATTCAGAAACCGTTTTAAAATAACTAATATTTTATTTGTTATTTTCAAAAACTGGGTGAAAATACTTTAAAATATTAAGTCTTTTTTTTGTTATATCCATTCTTGACATCACATCCTGACATAACTTTACATAAAAGTTATATCACATCTTCGATACAAATCAGAGATCAGCAACGAGTATTCAAAACGATGAGTAGATGCGAGTCATACTAATAATTTCTGATACTTATACGCATGCATATTTATTTTAATATGATACTCATAATACTCATATTCAAAGTTAGAAGTACTCATCATATTCATACAACAATACGTGTGATTGTAATCATACAATAAGTATGATTCGCTTACCTACACTACTATGCTCACAAGAAGATTGTATGTATGCTTTGCTTGTTGCCTCTGCCTTTCCTTTCTTCTTTGTTTGTATATGCAACAACAACAAAGGCTGTAAATCTTGTTGAATGATTCGAATCACTCGAATCATTTATAAGTATTATAAGTATTTTTCTAAATTTATGAATCAGAATGAGTAGGCGCTTGAATCAAACATATTTCGAATGTTGTGAGTTGGATGTCAATGTTGTACTCATACTCATTGCTACTTATACTTATAAATGAATGTTGTGGTGAGTACGAATGAATCACTCATATTCAAAATTGCATGAGTGCTTATGAGTAGCGGAAAAACGATTTATTGCTGATCTCTGATACCTATCCAATTTCAATTTTTAAAAAGATTTTATTTAATTTTTATTTATTTATGTATTGATATTTCTTTCTGTTTTCTTTCAAAGTTTGCACACCTGTTTTAGAAAGAAACTTTATGATACATGCTCCTAAGTTTGTCTAAATGGTAATATTGAACTTTTTCGTGATAACCTTTGTTTTTTTGTTTTGTATATTATTTCACATACATTTATTTTTCCTTTAAATTAAAGCTCACCGATTGAAGTGTAGACATGTTTGTATTTTATTAAAATTAAATCAAACTTTGTACAGAATTAAAAAATTTTAATTTAAATTAATCAGTCCATTGCATTATTCTGCATAGACAGAATAAATAATAAACGGCCGTCTTCAAATATTTATAGGCAAGAATGTATAAGAATATCGAAAGTTGTTTTATTCAAATGAGCAACAAAACAAACTAAAAAGCAAATCAACAAGTGTTCATACATTTGTCCTTTATAAAACAAAATTAAGGAGTGCGCACGAAAAAATCTGGACTTACACTTTTCGTTATAGAAATAAAACTAAGTGGCGAATTTTTTTCACTTTATATTTCAATTAAAGTAAATAATATTCGAATTCTTTTGTGTATAAAATTTTTGTCTGACAAAGGTCTTAGAGCATACAACTCTTGAGCCATTATTCTTCCAGACGGTTTAGAAAAATACATGTTATTTGACTTGCTTTGTTTTGGTCGACAAATCCTTTTTTCTTCCAATTCTTAACTACTAAACTAATTTTGCTATTGCAATGACATTTAGCACGTGGATTTTGAAACAGATGACTAACAAAAACCATGTAACGGTATTTATTTTTTTCAATTATGGGAAAAGTAATAAACTTAAAAGCAGGCCAATTTTTTTGTGCTCACTCCTAAACCTTAAGTTTAAGAAGAAATATTTCTCTTCATCTATTATTTACTAATTTAATTATTATTTACTAATAATGCCACATGAAGGTGTACAACCTGGGTGAATAGGGTTCAAATGTTTTTTAATTTTTTTGTTTCTCAAATACTTGAAAAAAATCTAGACTTTTACAAATTTGTTTGAGTAAAAAGATTTTTTTTTTTTTTAATATTAATTAACAACTAAATGAAAAAGTATGTTAATAATATGGTATTAAAATTTTTTTTATTACTATAACAGAAAATACTGAAGGAATCAAATAGGTTACAAAAACTTAATGTAAACAAAAAAAATTAAATACCAGGCCTATCGGTATAAAATAAAACTCAAAATATCTGTGTAGGCAACTTTTTTGTAAACCATCGCTAATTTTTTTGTGTTGGGGATGACGTCTTTTAAATATATTCAGTAGGCATCAGAGATCAGCAACAAGTATTCAAAACGATGAGTAGATGCAAATCATACTCATAATTTCTGATACTTTTGCGCATTCATACGTATTGTAATATGATACTCATACTCAAAGTTGGAAGTACTCGTCGTATTCATACTTAACAATATGCATGTAGGACCGGAGATTAGACGGACGAGAAGTGGCCAACCCTACTGAACACAGTAGGCTTGTCCAATAATAACGATTAACAATGACTGATGACTAAACATAGTAGGCTTAGACATAATACCGATTAACGAAATAATAACAACTAACAAACTGAACGTAGTAGGCTTAGCCAATAACAACGAATAATGAAATACCAATGACTAACGACTAAACATAGTAGGCTTAGATAATAATAACGATTGACGAAATAATAACAACTAACAAACTGAATGTAGTAGGCTTAGCCAATAACAACGAATAATGAAATACCAATGACTAACGACTAAACATAGTAGGCTTAGATAATAATAACGATTGACGAAATAATAACAACTAACAAACTGAATGTAGTAGGCTTAGCCAATAACAACGAATAATGAAATACCAATGACTAACGACTAAACATAGTAGGCTTAGACAATAATGACGATTGACGAAATAATAACGACTAACGAATTAGGTTGAACAAATATTTTGTGAGGACGAAGTAGTTAGTCTTCAAACTGAATTAAAGAAAGAAAGAACATTTTAAAAGAAATTAAAATCTGTGTAACATCTTTAAATGTTTAAAAGAAATTAAAATCTGTGTAACATCTTTAAATGTTTAAATATCCATAAATACGAAATTGTGAAATCTTTTTATTAAAAAACGTATTTATATGTAAAATTTAATTTACATTTTAAATTATTAAATAAAATAATTTTTAAGAAATTAAACTTAAAAGTGTTTGTTCTTTATGTGGATAAAATCTACATTTTTGGGGGCTCAACCAAATTTAAGTCTGTGTCCTGATTAAAAAAAAAATAAAACAAGAAACAAAAAGTGAAAAAAAAGTTGAACATTTGCCTGATTTAAAAAAAAACATAACAAGAAACAAAAAGTGAAAAGAAGTTGAACATTTGCAGTGACGTTGAAAGCTTTGTTTGTCGTGTCATTCATTTTTCAAAGAAAACTAATATGTAAAAAGAAATTGTGCGCGTGTGAAAGACTGAGAAAATAAATAAATCTTCTATAAAGAAGCAAATAATATATGAACGGAACGTAAATTACAAATAAGTGTCAGACAAATTACATAAACAACAAAAAAAAAACTCAAATTAATATAGATTAAAGAAAATTAACTGAAAAAAGGAAAAGAAAAATTCTAAGAAATTTTTAAAATATAAAATCAAAACAGAAATTCAAAAGAAAAACCAAATATATATAAAAACGCTTTAAAAATAAAAAAGAAGTTTTAGAAAAATTAAAATATAAATCAGCGGTGTAAAATAAAAAGAACATTATCAAGAACAACATCAACAGCAATATCAACAAAAATATCAACAACAAAATCAACAACAACATCAACAACAACATCAATAACAACATCAACAACAACAGCAACAACAACAACAACATTAATGTGCGAGAGAGTGAGAGAAATTAGCAAAATCCAAAAAACAACCCCTAAATAAAGCAGTAAGTGCTGAAATAGAAAGAAGAGAAGAGAAAAGAAATAAAAAAGCTGAGTTGCTGTGACGATTGTGTACTGGAAGTATTTGTTTTCTTTTTGCTTTATAATTATTTAAATTAAAATTATTTTTTATTTTTTTTATTAATATTATTATTAACCTAATTAATGAGTTACAATTCAATTTAAACTTTAAATTTTAAAACTGCAGAGATTATTAAAATCACACTGTAATCTTAATTTTGATCTGGTTTAGTTTATTAAATTCAATTTTCATTCAATTTGTATTAATTATTATTATTATTATAATTATTATTATTCATACATATACGTAAACACACTTTGTTACTGAATTTTTTATAGTCGGACAAATAAATAATTTGTAAACATGGACGTAAACGGAATTTTTTCTTTGACAGTGGAAGGTTTAAAGGACAAGTTAATAGAGATAGGATTACCTACAAACGGACGAAAGGCCGAGCTTCGTGATCGGCTTATAGAATATTTCGGCCTGAGTGTACCAAATTCTGACTCGGAATACGTTGATGTTAGCCCACGTCATGAACCGGTTTTAGTTAGAGAAAGAAATATATTCACGCTAAGGGATATTGAGGATGCATTGAATAGTTTTTGTGGTACAGACAATATTGGGATAGAAGAGTGGATTTCGGATTTTGAGGATAATGCTGAGGCAGTAGGTTGGAATAATTTACATAAGTTTATTTACGCGAAACAGTTATTAAAGGGGGCAGCACGTATGTTTATCCGTAGTCAGAGTGGAATAAAGAATTGGAACTCTCTAAAGGAAGCACTTGTCAAGGAATTTGGAACCAAGCTAGCAGCAATTGAAATACATCAAATATTAAGAAATCGTAAGAAGAGAAATAGTGAAAGTTTACGGGAGTACCTTTACACTCTAATGGAAATAGGAAAACCCGTTAAGCTTGATGAGGATAGTTTAATACAATACTTTGCAGATGGGATTCCCGATTCGAAATTCAGTAAGAGTATTTTATACCAAGCAACGAGCGTTGAAGATTTAAAGGAGAAAATTAAAATTTATGAGAAAATTCGAAGAACTACTTCACAGGCACCAACCTTCAAAGTATCTGCGGATTTAGGACAGTCAGATAGAACAAAATCGAATAATTATTCCAAAGGCAAATGCTATAACTGCGGGGGTGATGATCATTTGGCAAAATATTGTAAATCAAGCAATTTTAAGTGTTTTAATTGTGGAAAAACAGGTCATAAATCATTTGAATGTAAGATAAAGAGTTTGAACCAGATCAAAAAGGAAAACGAGAACAGAGCGTGTACGGTAGGAAATTATATTAAAGCGGTAAGAAACGACAAACCTGTTTCGGCGTGTATTTTGAAACCAAATCGTGTTTTTAAAGAAATTAAATTAGACGATCTTAAAGTTTCTGCGATTATTGATTCTGGTAGTGATATTTCCTTAATTAGGTTGGACATTTTTGAAAAGTTACAGGGCATTGAAGTTCGTAATAAAAGGGAAAGTTTTGTAACAGCCAATGTTGGTGAATTGGTAACTTTAGGACACTTTGATAGAATTGTTAATATAGATAGTTTTGACTTTAAGGTTAAATTTTACATAGCTGAACAATTTCCATATGAAGCTGCAATAGGTAATGATATATTGGATCAGACAGATATGATATTGACATCTAAGGGCGCAACTTTCAAACGTAAGAATGAATCTGTAGGAGAACAAAGTGATGAAATAGACGATTTTAGGGTATTTTGTTCAACGGTTGTTATCGACGACGATGATGTTGTATTGAACTTGTCTCATTTACCAAAGGAGATAGCAGGAGAAGTTAGCAGGTTAGTAAGGGACTATAATCCGGAGAATCTTGAACCATCTCCTATTAATATGAAGATAATATTGTCGGATGATATCCCAATATTTCAACGACCACGTCGTTTATCCTATGGGGATCAAGCTGTTGTTGAACAACAAATTAAAGATTGGTTAAATGAGGGCATTATTCGTCCGAGTACTTCTGAATATGCATCACCAATTGTTCTAGTGTCTAAGAAGGACGGCACAAAGAGACTTTGTTGCGATTTTCGAAAATTAAATGAGAAAATTATGAGGGATAACTTCCCAATGGTTTTGATTGATGACGTGTTACATAAATTAGAATCCGCTAAGATTTATTCTACACTTGATTTAAAGAATGGTTTCTTTCACGTACCTGTTGAGGAACAGTCGAAAAAGTTTACAGCCTTTGTAACACACAACGGCCAGTATGAGTTCAACTACGTACCTTTTGGAATTTCTAATTCTCCAGCAGTATTTTCTCGGTTTATTTTTTCGATATATAGGGAATTGATTCAGGATGGTACTATAATCGTGTATGTTGATGATATCATAATACCATCGTTGGATGTATCGGAGGGTATCGTAAAATTGAGAAAAGTATTACAGGTAGCTAGGAAGCATAACTTACGAATTAAGTGGGAGAAGTGTCAATTTTTAATGAATAAGGTTAATTTTCTTGGGTATATAGTTGAAAATTCAACGATAAGACCATCAATAGAGAAGACATCGGCAGTTGAAAATTTTCCAACTCCTAAGGACAAGAAAGCGCTACAACGTTTCTTGGGTCTAACGTCGTATTTTAGAAGATTTATCTGTGGATATGCTACAATTGCTAGACCTTTATCTGATTTACTTAGGAAGAATAATGATTTTGTAATGGGAGAAGCTCAAATGGTATCATTCAGACAACTTAAGGAAAGTTTGATGAATGCACCTGTTTTAAAATTGTATAATCCAAATGCTGTTACAGAAGTACACACCGATGCAAGTATGTATGGTTATGGAGGTGTTCTGCTTCAGAAGAATGCAGATGACCAACAATTTCATCCGGTGGAATATATGAGTCGTAAGACTACTGATGCGCAACAAAAATACCACTCCTACGAACTCGAAGTTTTGGCAATAATCGAAGCATTAAAGAAGTGGAGAGTATTTTTAATGGGTCATAAAATTAAAATAGTGACAGATTGTAATGCTTTTGCGATGACTATAAAGAAGAAGGACGTTCCATTAAGAGTGTCTAGGTGGGCCATGTTTTTACAGGAATTTGATTTTATAATAGAACATAGATCTGGGAGCAAAATGCGGCACGTTGATGCTTTGAGTAGGTTTTCTTGTTTGATGTCGGATGACTCGATAAAGCATCGACTCAAACAAGCACAGATGCAAGACAAATGGGTTAAAGCTGTTAGAAATATTCTTGAAAATGGGGCTTATGAGGATTTTTATTTAAAGCATGACCTAGTTTACAAGGATCCAGATCGGGAACTTATAGTGATTCCAGAAAGTATGGAGGAGGAAATAATTCAAATTGCTCATAGAAAAGGTCATTTTGGTACTAGGAAGACGCGAGATCTTTTAGAAAGAGAAGTTTATATACCCAATATCGCTTCAAAAGTTGATAAAATCGTTCGTTGTTGCTTAGAGTGTATAATAACAGAAGCTAAGACAGGTAAACAGGAAGGACTTCTTACCACTATCGATAAGTCAGATCGACCATTAAGAACATACCATATCGATCACGTTGGCCCTATGGAGCAAACGAAGAAACGATATAACCACATTCTGGTGGTAGTTGATGCGTTTTCGAAATTTGTTTGGTTATATCCAACCAGAAGCACTGGAGCAGAAGAAGTCATAGATAGACTCCAACGTCAATCGGCGATTTTTGGAAATCCGGAGAGAATTATATCAGACAGGGGAACAGCTTTCACATCAAATTTGTTCAATAAGTTTTGTACAGAGCGTAATATTCAACATCTTCTTATTACAACGGGGGTTCCTAGGGGAAACGGTCAGGTAGAACGTATTAATAAAATAGTAATAACGTTACTATCGAAACTGTGCGCAGAAGATCCTCAAAATTGGTACAAGCATGTAGATAAGGTTCAACAATGTATAAATAATACTCCTCCACGTAGTACAAAGTATTCACCATTTAAGATTCTTACAGGATGTGAAATGAGGACAGATGAAGGAAAAGAGATACGAAACATGATTGAGGAATTTGCTGTAGAAGAACTAGATGAGCAAAGAGATGAAATTCGTAATTTAGCCAGGTCAAATATAGCGAAAATTCAGGCAGAAAATAGGAGAACGTCTAATAGGAAGAGAATTCGAGCATCATTGTATAAGGAAAATGAATTAGTGGCTATTAAACGAACTCAATTTGGACCAGGTTTGAAGTTGCGACCGAAGTATTTAGGGCCGTATAAGGTGATTCGAATTATGGGACATGATAGGTATGAAGTAGAAAAAGTTGGTGAAGGTGAGGGTCCAAAGAGAACCAGTACAGTAGCTGAATATATGAAGAAGTGGAATCCGTCATCCGAGTCGAATGACCGTGCAGGATGGCCGAATGTAGGACCGGAGATTAGACGGACGAGAAGTGGCCAACCCTACTGAACACAGTAGGCTTGTCCAATAATAACGATTAACAATGACTGATGACTAAACATAGTAGGCTTAGACATAATACCGATTAACGAAATAATAACAACTAACAAACTGAACGTAGTAGGCTTAGTCAATAACAACGAATAATGAAATACCAATGACTAACGACTAAACATAGTAGGCTTAGATAATAATAACGATTGACGAAATAATAACAACTAACAAACTGAATGTAGTAGGCTTAGCCAATAACAACGAATAATGAAATACCAATGACTAACGACTAAACATAGTAGGCTTAGATAATAATAACGATTGACGAAATAATAACAACTAACAAACTGAATGTAGTAGGCTTAGCCAATAACAACGAATAATGAAATACCAATGACTAACGACTAAACATAGTAGGCTTAGACAATAATGACGATTGACGAAATAATAACGACTAACGAATTAGGTTGAACAAATATTTTGTGAGGACGAAGTAGTTAGTCTTCAAACTGAATTAAAGAAAGAAAGAACATTTTAAAAGAAATTAAAATCTGTGTAACATCTTTAAATGTTTAAAAGAAATTAAAATCTGTGTAACATCTTTAAATGTTTAAATATCCATAAATACGAAATTGTGAAATCTTTTTATTAAAAAACGTATTTATATGTAAAATTTAATTTACATTTTAAATGATTAAATAAAATAATTTTTAAGAAATTAAACTTAAAAGTGTTTGTTCTTTATGTGGATAAAATCTACATGCATGAACTTCTTGACTTGGGCTCGTCTCTTCTTAACATTTACACGAAACACGAAATAAGTACGATTCGTGTACGAACATTACTATGCTCACAAGAAGATTGTATGTATGCTTTGCTTGTTGCCTCTGCCTTTCCTTTCTTCTTTGTTTGTATATGCAACAACAACAAAGGCTGTAAATTTTGTTGAATGATTCGAATCACTCGAATCATTTACAAGTATTATAAGTATTTTTCTAAATTTATGAATCAGAATGAGTAGGCGGTTGAATCAAACATATTTCGAATGGTGTGAGTTGGATGCCAACGTTGTACCCATACTCATTGCTACTTATACTTATAAATGAATGTTGTGGCGAGTACGAATGAATCACTCATATTCAAAATTGCATGAGTGCTTATGAGTAGCGGAAAAACGATTCATTGTTGATCTCTGGTAGGCATCAAAATCAGTTAGCAAATACATAATATCATTCAATATTTTTGCAGTGTGAATTTTGTTCCAGACAAAGATAATTTACGGAAAGTATTAAAATTTCGTTTTCATTTAAAAAGAAGTACTAGCGAGTGGCATCGAATATTTGTCGAAGCATATGCTGATCATTGGAAGCAACATGCAGAATATGGTTTCGACGATTCAGTGATAACAGTTTTTATATGAGAAATGAAGAATGTGGAAAACACCGAATTGCAAACAACTTTAGATGAAGATTTTGTGTCAGAAAATAATTTCAGAATTGTTAAATTTTGTACAACAAACAATTTCTATACATTTAAAAGCTGTGAGAAGGGTCCAAACTTATGAAAAATTGGTGCGACTTGATATAAACAACAGATAAATGGAAAAAACAAAAAATCACTTGTAAAATTTTGCTACATACACGTTTGAAAATAAGTCTTGCATCGAATTGTTACTGGCTATGGAAAATGATTTTATTTACGGAGTACTAATATTCTAATACGGGAGTACCATCTATTTCTGCGGCAAAATTAGATCATTACGGCAGGAAGTTAATTCGGTGTGTCGGAGAGACCAGAAATGTATGGTGTATCTAGTGAAATTGAGAATGCCGATCGCTATAGTCAATAAATAATCACTTTGAACCATGAATTGATGAAAATAATTTCGATTTTTAACAATGAGCCTGTACACAAAGCAAAAACGCTTCAGCAGACAATTAAACCATTAGGCTGGGGGCTACTGCCCAACTCGCCGTATTTTGCCATGCTTCCGATTACTGTTTGTTGGAACGAGTATTGACTGACTTTATGACAATTCAACAAGAACATTATTTCACATTTTAAAAATATATTTCGGGGTTTTTTTTTAAAACATCTTAACACTATTCCCCTCTTTCAGGGGCGATTTGATTGTTGGTCCCGCCCCCAGTCTGCCACCTCTACGGCCTCATCAATGGATGGGTCAGGGAAGAAGAGCAGAGGCGTTAGGAGAACCGATCGGATTGGTTTGTTTCTGGATGTCTATGGCCTGTCGTAGAGAACAGGTTGGTTGCTGGGCTTGGATAAGGCCAACTTATGGTTGTTTGTCGGTGTTATCACGGTTCACTATGAGATTTGGATGCTGACGAGGATCTGAAACAGATCCCAGCCGGACTATTGCAGGGCATGTTGCGATGAGCGGGAGTTGGAGATTATCAAACACCTCCTCTGTAACTATCCATCCCTTGATAGGTTGAGGTAGGTTGAGCACCCTTGGCAGGGTCTTTTTTGGGAGCTTGAATTCAGAGTCGAGAGCCGACATTAAGGCTCACAGATTAGATTAGTAGCTTAAGCTGGTTGAGAGGTGCTAGGACTTCATCAATACACTCTCACACCTTTTTTGTTATGTCTGGTCTGTGTAAGGCCTCCGCTTTCCATTCTCGCCTCATTTACTACATACCCTGCTTTCATTCTAATCCCTCTATTATCCTTCCCTCTTTTAGTACGTTGTACAATGTGTCAATTCGTCCTTAGGGTACTGTACTTGTCTTGATTGATTAATCTAACCTATCCTCCGAGAAATCAACTACTTGGTAGCATTCATTAAAGATTTTACAGGCTTGTCTAAAGCAATCATTATTTTCATAATCCGATCTGTAGTATTTGAGGGATTGCAGTTCAAAAGTACGTGTATTTGGCATAGGAACATTGAATTTCAATCAACTGAGCAGGAACTCTGAATCAACGAAGAAGTCGAAGCTTGACTGACTAATTAGTTTGCCACAAAAGACGAACAATTTAATTGACTTGTAATCCAAAAATTGCCTGAATGGTGGATAAAAATGTATAACCAACAATGGTCAATACTTGAAATAATTTTTTTTTTGTACGTACTTAAGTACATACATAGTTGATCATTACCGCACAGAATTACGGATTTACAGTTTAAAGTCGCCTCCGAACGATAGTTTTTGTGAAACAATTTATGGGAATTTTATTTATTCTCAGAATTTATCCCAGAAATCTATGGAGAGGAAGACCACAAGGAAACATTTGTTCATAAGTATGTATATGGTGTTGTTGAATATGTCTGATTCGGCCTTGCATTCAATAAGCCAATACAAAATCTTTTTAATTTTCCATTATAAATTAGAGGTTTATATTCACAAAAACGCTCATTTCATATTGGTACACCCGGTAAATATACAATATTTAGTTTTCGCATATTTCGCATATTGCTTTAAACAATATTGTTTGTAGCTAACAACATCGAATTGAATTTGAAATACATATTTGCTTTATTTATACAAATATTAAATGCTACTTAATATTATTTTTTCTAACAAAAATCTTTATAATATGTATTGTAGGTATTCTTGAGATGAAAACAAACTCCAAAACTGAAAACTTAAAAAAAAAAAAATTGAAGAAAAAAAAAAAGCAAAAATATTTAGCCATCCAATAACAATTTAAAATAAATATTTATTCTAAATACTACACAGTCAATCTTCCTATTATTGGAATTCCAATGTAGTTGTAGAGAATTGCCAAGCAATTTTTGTTTTATTATTTATATATGTACGTAGTTTTGTTTGTTTTTCACAATACTTATTTGTTTATAGTTGATGAAATATTTATAAATCGGAATTTTACATAAACTTAATTGTTAGAAATAATTGGTGGTGATATACATTTGAACGATTTTAATTTGCTTGAATATGCATTTTTTTTTATAATTTTAATTTTTCATGCATGCACTAGTTTTTAGAAAGAGTTTTTGCTGCTTTACGATTTTATATTCATTTCTAGTATGTATCTTGGATATCAATTACCATCATCAGTTAGTTCAACAAAGGCTAACTTATCAGTATGAATTAAATAAACCGAACAATTTAATTTAATTCTTGCAATTGTCAAAGAAATTATGTGAATGAATGGGAAATTTTTTAAATTCTACTTCATTGTGAATAAAAAGGAAGAATCAGTTTTTATATTTTACAACATACTTAAAACTTCAATACAAAATGTCTTATAAATATTTCAATTAACTTTTATTTATTTATTTATAACCAGCTGTACTCTACACATGCTGCGGCCGCCCCCAACTAAAATAAATTTGAAGGCAAAGCATTACAAAAATGCCCAATTAATTTTGAATCATTTTATTAATTTTGTTTCCCGTTGTTTCTGATGATTTAGATGAACGGGCCTAAGTAGTACACATACGATCAGTTTCTAATCTCACTTCTCGTTGTTCACGTGGTTCAAACGAACGGGTCTCAGCGGCATATACTCGAAGATTCTCCAGTCACAGTGGTCGTCTGATTCTAAGGCTTGTAATGCTTTTTTCTTCCGTGCTTGGGGTAATACAAATACATACATAATTGGCCATTACAACCCTTCAGTCAGGATTACGACCTAGCTTCTCACACCACTTATGTTGTGTGCGTTAATTTTATACATGAGTGGCGGGGACCTACAGTTTAAAGTCGACTCCGAACGACAGATTTTTGAGAAGCTTTTCATGGCAATTTTTACTCTCAGAGTCTTTGCCAGAAATCTGCTGAGAGAGGAAGTCGCCGAAGAAATATTTTTCGTTTTGATGTCTGACCTGGGATTCGAACCCGGGCTTTTTTGTCTAATAAGCGAACACACTACCCACTAGACCACGGCGGCTTTGGTCGACCAAATGCTTGTCATTTATTTTGAATAATTTACAGTGACGCCATCCATCGGAAAGTAATCGCACCAATCTCCGTCGACTCATACGTAACAACTTTGTTAAAAAATACACAGTTTAAGATTTCTTTCACTTTGAGTAATTTTCAGTGGCCCCATCTATTGAAAATTGGTCATACCAACTTAGAAATCTTTGTCGGCTCATGCGCAACAACTTTGCTAAAGATCATAAGATGATTAAATGCTCAGTTTACGATTTAATTGATTTCAAGTAATTTTCAGTGGCGCCACCTGCCGGAAATTAGTCATACCAACTTAGAAATCTTCATCGGCTTATGCGCATCAACTTTGCTAAGATCATAACATGATCAAATTCATAGTTTACGATAGAGCCGTTTTCCGATTTTAGGTAAATCAAAAAAAGTTGGCGCAAAAGTGGGCGGGGAAAAATTTTCTCTTGATGAAAACTTTAAATGGATAAATACAAGCATTTAAAAGAAATATAAGTCAAATCGATGAAGCCGTTTTCTGATTTTAGATAAATAGAAAATATGGGTGTAAAAGTGGGAGTGGCAAACTTCCGAACAAAGCCTTAACATTTGGCTTGGATAGATGAGCCCGTTCTTGAGTTATAAAATAACAACAAAAAGTGGCATTAATTTTTATATATTAGAGAAGATAATATTAGTCATAGCACAACAAAATATTAATCTTATAGCTGAAAGATACTATGGGAGTACAGCAAATGAAAAAAAAAAAAATAAAAATCATTGTAAGGAACAATGTAGAAATGGAAATGAATTAGAACATGTGGCATGGAAAACAAAAAAAAGAAAAAAAATTTTGGTATTCCTAAATAAAATATTTTTATTTATATTTAGATTTTTTAAAAACCAGACTATTTGTTTTATAGTCGATATTTGGCATTCCTACATATAAAAGTCTGAAGTTTATGAGATTTTTTTTTATTAATAAATTATATTCTTAAATTCGCTCATTAAAGTGTATACGAATTTCGCAAAATTTTTAATTTTATTAACATTCTTCTACGCCAGCTAGAAAAATTTAAACTTATTCCTCAACTTTGTTTTAGTTCGATTACTAATACGTTCTCTCTTATATATTAGTATACAAATTACAATTTTTCGCATTCATATCAACCCATTTCAAAGTAATTCAATGACATTTCAACACCATTTTTATTATATTAAAACTGCATTACAGTCACGCAAAACATAGATTTGAATTTATTGCAGTTACAAATAGTAGTAAAATTATTTTTAGTTATTGAAACATTTAAATGTAGCCAAATATTACAGAACTACACTGAGCGCCGTAAGTTACTTACCACCCACTATAATTTTAAATTTTCTATTGTCTAAAAATTATACTTGTAGCACAACAATTGTTTTGGGTTTTTTGTTTTCATTTTAACATTTTATTTTTGTAAATTTATTCCACTATTCTCATTTACTTTTAACGCTATCCTAAAAAAATGAATTATTACTGTGGTGTTTACTCACTTTTAGCGGTCAGTGTAGTTTTCGTTCATTTGAAGCTTTTTAAAATTTGTTTGGTTTACAGTATGAAATAATTGGTTTACAGTATGAAATAAGTGCAGTTAGAAAATTGACATACATACATACATAATAGGTCATTACACCCTTCAGTCAGGATTATTGACCTAGTTTCTCACACTACTTATGTTGTGTGTGTTAATTTTATACATAATTGGCGGTACCTACAGTTTAAAGTCGACTCCGAACGACAGATTTTTGAGAATCTTTCCACGGCAGTTTTATTTACTCTCAGAGTTTTTGCCAGAAATCTGCTGAGAGGAAAATGCCGAAAAAATACTTTTTGTATTTTTATTTTGATGTCTGGCCTGGGACTCGAACCCTGGCTTTACGTCTAATAAGCCAGAACACTATCTACTAGACCACGGCGACTTAGAAAATTGACACTATACGTTATATGAGGAAAACAAAATTTAAGCTAAAAAAATTGTTTCGTAACTATCTATAACGAGCCTCTCGTTTTGGACGACTATTGCCGTCATGCCACATAGTAGAGTTCGCTTTGAAAGCCATAGAATGAAGACTAAATTCAACCAAAAAAATTGTTTCCAAAATATAAAACCACCAATCGCATTTGTACGCCGTTAAAAGCATATTTACTTTATAGTCGTACTATCTAAAAACGAGCATTTTATTTTGGACGGCTATTGCCGTCATTCCATAGAGATTAGTTCACTTTGAAAGCTGTAGAATCAAGGCTATAGATTCAATCTGAAAAAAAAAAAATTTAAAAAATATGAGACTAGGCTTCTATTTGTACGTAAGTTCGTAGGATCTAAAAACAATAATCTCGTTATGGACGGCTATAGTCGTCATGCCACATAGTGAGGTTCGCTTTGAAATCTTTGCCTTCATTAAAAAAAAAATGTGCCGTTAAAAGCACATTTTCTTATAGTCGTGCTATCTAAAAACGAGCATTTTGTTTTGGACGGCTATTGCCGTCACTCCACAGAGTGTTGTTCGCTTTGAAAGCTATAGAATCAAGACTTAAGATTCAATCTGGAAAAAGTTGTTTAAAAAATATAAGACTAGGCTTCTATTTGTCCGTACGGTCGTAGGATGTAATGTTCGCTTTGAAAATTTTAGCTTCATTCAAAAAAAGTGTGTCCAAAACATAAGGCTAAGCTTCTAGTTCTAAGCCGGTAAATGCAACATTTGCTCTATTATCGTACTGTTTAAAAACAAGTCTCTCGTTTGGAACGCTGTCATGCCACATATTGAAGTTCGCCAACCTTGAAAATTGTTTTAAAAACATAAGACCAAGCTTCTACTTAGCACTTTTGCCTAGCCATAGTGTCAATAAAGGAACCTTTCGTTTCGGACGGCTGGCAACATATCTTGTTTATTTCTAATGATATGGAAATCAATAATTTCTGAAGTACTGTAGCCAGTTTTTATTTGCTTTAAAGAAACATTGTTTAAAATTTTCCGGAGCGATGCCGGATTATCTGCCATTTCGGACTGTTGAATGCCGGACAAATGGAATTCTACTATACTGTAAAGTTATAAAGGGTGATTTTTTAACCGTTTTCGGTTTCGAAAACTTAATAAAACGGGTAATAAATAAAAGCTTGTCTATGACTTTTTAAGGGCTATGTCAAGTATTTGTTTGTTGCCCATCGTTTGAGGTATAATTTCTTTCGGCATATTCTGGTTATATTCGCCCAGTACACGAGACACTTTATGTATTACAAAAAATAGTCTAGTGTGGTCAAATCTTATGGTCCTGGTGGTTAATGGACAGATCAGAAACAATAAATTAATTGCTCATCAAACATTCAACTCAGTAGAAAAGTGTGCCATGTCACACGGCACCATTTTGTTGAAACCAATTTCAATGGACAATCTGTATTCATCCTATTGTACTTTGCTCTATTCGCTGTAATGTTACGATTTCCAACGTTGTTGGAGAAGCACAGTCCGTTAATACCTCCAACCCACCAATCGCATTTCCCTGGCTTTATATGTTGACGTACTCATTGAGTTATAATTGTTAAAGTACACTTTTCGCACAAAACGAATTTTAATAATAAAATTCTATGATTTACAAAACTTTTTTTACATTTTTGCCATTGCCACATGTCACGAAAATTTTTTATATTGGAAAAATTTATACTGAAAACAGAATACAAAAGAAAAAATCTATTGTTAGTGTAAACTTTTCAACAATAATACAAATCATGATTTATAATTATTTTTGTTGTAATAATTCTAAAAGAGCTTAAAGATAGAATTTACGAAAAGATAATAAGAAAGTACTTTTATAAAGAAAAAATATAATTTGTTATACTACGTCTATGGTACGGTAGATACTAGAGGTGTACACAAGACATATAAAATTGCACGCTTTTGCACTATTTTTCTCAAGACCGAATATTGATTGTAGCTGAAAATATAAATAAGTGTGAAGCAAAGATAGAGTACAAAAAAACAACTGCATTCGTAAACCATTATACAAGAGAGTTGTGTGGAGAGTGCAACAAAAATATTGCACTCTTCATAGAGTCACAACATGCATTTCTTGTTCTACTGTCGGCAATCGAACATGTTCGTCGACGCCAGCATTGCCAGTAACTTTTTTAAACTTTTTATTTCTGGGGAAAAACCTTTTTTTACATTACTACTACTGATATTCATATGGCAATACTGAAAATGTAGCTTCAGTAGTAAAATATGCTCTTACAACACAAAGCATAGTTCCGTTACTTCACAGGCAAACGAGTGCTGTTGTATACATTGAATAAATGAGAAATACACATTTCAGTGCACTCGTAAAATCAAGAGCAACAGAAAAGTGTACACTACAGTATAGCATTCGGTAAAGGGTGAGCTGATAGAAAATGTAAGTGGATGGATGAATTTGTCTCCTCGAAGAAAATTCAAAAGTAAATCTTTACGATGCAGTTTTAAACAACTATAATCATTGAGGTCGCCGTGGTCTAGTAGGTAGTGTGCTAGCTTATTAGACTTAAAGCCAGGGTTCGAGTCCCCGGCCAGACATCAAAATAAAAATACAAAAAGTATTTTTTCGGCAATTTCTTCTCGCAGATTTCTGGCAAAAACTCTGAGAGTAAAAACTGTAGGTCCCGCCACTTATGCATAATATTAACACACACAACATAAGTAGTGAGAGAAACTAGGTTAATTATCCTGACTGAAGGGTTGTAATGACCAATTATATGTATCATTAGGTAAAATTAAACTAATTCTGAATTTGTTTCCGTGTGCTAATATGATAGTGATGAGTAATAATTGAATTTATTTGTTTTACAAATTTTATATAAAATTCATAGAAGAAAAAACATTTGAAAATACAATAACTTGGTTCCTGAACATGTTTTTAAATATGTTTTTATAATAATAAAATAAACTATTGATGAAAATCTTATAAAAGCCAATATTGATATACATACGTATACGAAATTGTAGACACAAAGTGTGTACAATAGTGCAAATCATCGTACCACGTATACAAAATTTATCCACATACTTTGTTTACCCATTCGCGTTTATTGATAGAAATAGAAATTGTTGTAGATATAAATTTTTCTATTGCTTTGTAAAACAATTATGCGAAATTATGATTAAACGATATATACTGAGCGCCAAAAGTAAGTAAACACCATTGATATAATTCATTTTGATTCATAGGAAAGCGAGAAAACTAAATAAGAATAGTCGAATAAATTTCCAAAAAAAAAAAAGTTTATTTATTACTTATAAAATATTACAACAAAAAAAAAAAAAAAAAACAACGATCAAAATTATTGTTGTGTTACAAGTATATTTTTTGTAATAGAAAATTTAAAATTATAATGGATGTTGACTTATTTATGGCTCTCAGTATATATGTAATAATGATAACGTTTAAATAACGTAATCTTATCAACACTCCTTTGTACTACAATTAAGCCTGTGGCAATCAGTGATAACAAAATGTACATATATTTACATACATACGTATGTACAGTGAGCGCCAAGAGAAAGTGTACACCATGGATAAAATTTTAACAATTAAGGAGAGTGCCTGAAAAAAATTTGGCAATATTTCGAAATTTTTTGTAATATTTTTTTTTTTTTTTTTGTTTAAATTTAAAAAACTTGCAATGAAATAATTTTAAAATAAAAATAACGATAATTTATTAATGTATATATTTCTTTTAATGCAGTCTTTTTTAACGCTCACTGTATGTTGTGTAATAAAAAAAAGTAGGCCTTTAATTAAGCACTAAAACTTGGGCTTTTAATATGCCATTTCATTGGAAATCAATAACTGGTTGTGCTCAAAGGTTAATTCCAAGAGACACTTATTAAATAAAAAACAAAATTCTGCTGTTTATTTATTAATTTCATAAATACAAAAACAAGATAAAAATAATTAAATTCGACATCTAAATACACTGACTACATGGCTGTTTTCTTTAACCATTTGAATTTCTATAGACGTTAATTCAATAAAATTTATATTTTGTGCCGGCTTTTTTTCTTTCTGCTTTTGCTTTTGCATTTTCATTTTATTATCGAATTTCTTTTATAGGCTTCTTGCGTTGTTGAGATTCGTAGTAATTTGTTTGGACTTTGATCATATGGCGTGTCTTGTTGTCTCACTTATTTTATTTAAAAGAAATTATAAAAAAAAATGCTCATATAGTATGTCTAGGTTTTATCTAATGAAAAAAATATTATATATGTATGCATATAGATATATGTACGTACATACATATGTATATAAAGAAATTCATGTGTCGCTCCATAGTAAATTAATAAGTGTTGAGTTAAAAGTTATGTTTATTTGAAAACAAATTTTTACCACTCAAAACTTCTTTACATATTAATACTTAATAATAAAAATTATTTATATTAATTACATTGAATATTTGTTACTAAAGCATCGTCAATTTATATTTAATTTAATGTAAGTACTTTGATTTATACAGACATACTTCGATATAACGAAACTGAAGGGTATCACAAAATACTTCGTTATAAATATGTTTCAGTAAAACCTTGGTATAACGAAATTAGAAGATATGCAAATAAAATTCATTATAACTATAGTTTTGTGGTCTAGTGGGTAGTGTGTTGGCTTATTAGACAAAAGGCCTGGGTTCGTATCCCAGGTCAGACATCAAAACGAAAAAATATTTCTTCGGCGACTTCCTCTCAGCAGATTTCTGGCAAAGACTCTGAGAGTAAAAATTGCCATGAAAAGCTTCTCAAAAATCTGTCGTTCGGAGTCGACTTTAAACTGTAGGTCCCGCCACTCATGTATAAAATTAACGCACACAGCATAAGTGGTGTGAGAAGCTAGGTCGTAATCCTGACTGAAGGGTTGTAATGGCCAATTATGTATGTGTATAGTTTTGTGACGTAGTAGTTAGTAGTAGCTTATAATTTTATTTTACTTTACTATGACTTCGTTATCTAAATGCTTTTGAATCAGTATTTCGCTATATAGAGGCTTTGAAATGACACTTGCAAACGCATTTAGACTTTGTTGTTTTTGAAACGGGACTAACATTACTCAAAATTTAACTTTTTATTTTATTCTCACTTCGTTATATAGAGGCTTTTGAAAGAATACTTCGCTATATAGAGGCTTTGCATAGCCTGGACTGTTGTAGCTTTATTATTAATTCGTTGTATTAAGGCTTTGGTACGAATTACTTACTATATGTATAGGGGTTTTATGGCTCAATATTTCTACGTTATAGCTATATTGCATTTTTGTATGAAAAACTTTGCAGTAAAGCGGTTTTATTAAAGGACTCAGAAAATAATTCGCTATACTTGGTCTATTCACACGACTTTGTATCGTTTATGTTCAATGTATTCAAATACATTTGGTCGTTTGTAAACGCTTAATGCTATGCTGTATTGCGTACTTCGTATTCCATATGTATTTTATTGGTATTGTCTAAGACTGTATATGTTACTTCTGGTGTTCCGCAGGGTAGCCATTTGGGTCCTTTACTGTTTTTATTGTTTCTGAATGATCTTCCTTCTGCTCTTTCTGATTGTAATATTCTGATGTATACTGACGACGTTAAATTATTTTATACTTTTGATGATGATCATGGCCAGGCTGTTCTTCAGCGAAATATTGATTTGTTTGTTACTTGGTGCAGGATAAATTTGATTAAATTAAATTTCTCTCGCCTTGGTGTAATCTCGTCCACTTATGTGATTAATTCTTGCCCTTTGGAAACTGTGCCTTCATATCTTGATTTAGGAGTATTATTGGATATTAAATTGTCTTTTATTGATCATATTAGTTTGATGATTGGCAAGGCGCGAGCTGTTCTTGGTTTTGTGAAAAGATGGGCTAGGGAATTCATTGATCCTTATATAACAAAACTACTGTACATTTCACTTGTTAGAGCTATTTTGGAGTATGCGTCTGTTATTTGGAATCCATACTATCGTTGTCATAGTGATTCAATTGAGTCTGTGCCGAGACAGTTTTTATTATTCTGTTTACGTGGCTTAGGATGGGATTATACCAATGGGCTTCCGCCGTATGAGGATAGCTTAGCTTTGGTAAAACTTCCAACTTTGGAACGTAGAAGGTCTGTTTTAGGTGTTTGTTTTATTTTTAATCTGATTAAAGGTGATATCGATTCTGAGTTTTTGATTTCTAACCTGAATTTCAGCGTTCCTGCTAGATTTACACGGCACTATCGTCCTCTTTCCTTAGATTTCTATAGATCGAATTATGCCTGTAATTTTCCTTTTCGTAGATTATGTAATGATTTTAATTCGCATTATGACTTTATAGATTTTAATTGTAGTGTTTGTAATATAAAACGTAGCTTGTATTCTGGCATTAATTTATAAATTATCGTATAAAAACGTATTTTTGTTCTTGTCTTAGATAGTTCCGTGTTTTTTTGTTACCTTGTTCAGCTTGTGATTAAGTTCTGTAGCTGTTTTATGTTCTCGTTGCCATAGCTTTTCCCTTTTCCGCTACAGTCCGGACTGTGGTGTGTACGTGTCCCTGCGTAATGGGGACGAGCCCTCCGCGGTCGGGTGAGGATGGGTTAGTGTGAGGCCGGGACGTTCGTATAAAAAAAAAAAATAAAATAATTTAATAGCACGAAACCAAGACAACTTTTGAAAAACATATGAAAACATACACACATTTTTTTCATTCACATAATTTGATAGCACGAAACCAATACAACTTTTGAAAAACATATGAAAAAAATGTGTAAAAGTGTATCGCAGTTTTACATGAAAATTATCAACAACAAGCATACACTGTTGTATAATCGTCCAACAATACAATGAATAACAAGGTTTGATATATCGAAGTTTTACTGTTTTTACAAATATTTAATGTAATAGTAAGTCAAGTTCATATTAAATTTACTATTTAAACAATTTGTTTACATATACAAATGCAAAAATAAAATTTATTGTATAAATTTCAACCACATACTGTGCTGCTGGGAATATTTCATAAAATGTTTGTTAAAAAAATTATGTTTCTTTAGTTTTTAGAAAAACGAGTCAGAACCCCAAAAACTATAACTTCCTTACATTATACATACATTATTCATAAGATTCAATCCATTATTTTAAAATTTACAGTTGTTTGTAAAATTGTTGTTAAGAAAATTATGTTTTTTCATTCAAGAAAATTGCAAAACGAATATAGACAAGGTAGTATAACCAGCCTAGTGGATTGTTTTTTTAATGAATTCATATGCGATTGATTGTGAAAAAATTTTTTTGAACACAAAATTATACAGTCAAAGAAAAAAGTCTACATTCACCGGCCTGGAAAGAGAGTTTGAGGAGCAAACCAAATATGTATGAAAAATATAAAAAATATTATTGGAAAGGAAAATAAAAATTAACAGGAAAAAAGTCTGCATACATTGTTGTATGTAAGCTTTTTCCTTTGGCTGTATATTATATATTAAAGGAAATTTATTGTTTTTAATACTCAATTGAAGTATAAAACCCGTATTGTTATTATAAATTAAAACATTTGCATATAAAAAAACTCATCAGAATTAAAAAACACCAAAATTCTTACATAAAAACGTGGCCACTCTTTGATTATAGCCTGAGGCCTTTGGAGAGCTGTCTTATATTTTTGAATAGCTTGCAATACATTTAAACAACCTATTTTTTAAATTTCTCTTAGAGATAAGACTGCGTACTCCATTTTCGTGCATTAAATCACAAACCACTATATTACCAACTCCGTGGAATGTTGGCTATTTTAAAGTCCTTTTCATATGTGAAAATTAACATTTCTTCTGAAAAATGTGTGCACTACGTGAAAGTAGTTGGCAGCCCTGCAATATAACTTACATTAGCATTAGTCAATAGGAACATAATTTGCGTGATGTCATTAATTCAACATGCGCAGAAAGTTTTAATTTTGTGTGCGCGATGGCGTAATCTTTAGTTTATCATTCTTGGTATATACATAAAGTTTTTTTTTTAATACTTATCTCGCCTATGTTATATGTTGGCTTATGAGACGTGCGGCCTCAGTCCAAACCTTAGATCAGACATGTTAAACGAAAGAGAATATGAAAAAATATTTCTTCAGCGACTTCTACTCAGTAGATTTCTGCCAAAAATTCTGAGAGTAATTAAAATGGCTATGAAAAGTTTCTCAAAAAAAGTCTGTGTTTACCTTACCGTAGGTCCCATCAAATTAACACACACAGCATAAGTGGTGTGAGAAGCCAGGTCGTAATCTTGACCAATTTAAATATATAAATGAACAGTTTGAAACTTGTTTCTTTTCGTTCAGTCTTAATATTAAAAGTTGACGGTATAAAAGATCATAAGATTGCACCTGGCGTTGCGCGGGTTATAAAAGTAACAATTAATAAAAATTCGGTTTCGAAACCGGCTTCTTAAAAAATGCAATTTTTCAAATTATCCGGAAACAGGTTTATCAAACAACCCTGTTTTTTGAATACTCTAAGTCCTAAATATAAATTCATGCAATTTTCCCGTTTTTTGCTCCTTTCCCCCTTTTTGGTCCCCTTTTGGTTCAACTTTATAAATAGCTCCAATAGCTATTTGGGAAACTTAACTAAGGCAAATCGTAAAAAATACCTTTAAAACAAATAAAATATAGCATTTATGCATAAAGTACTAGTTTTTGCCCTTTTTTTCTCCCCTTATCCCATATTTTTCCCTTTGGTTAAAAATATTTAAAAGATTTAAAGCCTATAACCTGCACCGACAAAAGCTCGATCAATATCCCAAATTTCAAGAAAATCGATCCAAGCGTTCAGTTGTGATTGGATATGTACTCAATTTGCCCGTTTTCGGCCCCTTTGCCCCTTTTTGAGCCCGTTTTGGTCCCACTTTATAAACGGAACACCTGCAATAGCTATTTGGAAAACTTAACCAAGCTAAATCGTAAAAAATTACCTATTACCATTTTTTCCCCATTCTGACACATTTTTTCTCCCCTTTTGGTCAAAATTTTGAAAGCATTTATATGCTATGCACTAAATTTTCCCGTTTTTGGCCCCTTTTCCCCTTTTTAGACCCCTTTTGGTCCAACTTTAGAAACGGAATGCCTAAAATAGCTACTTGGGAAACTTAACCAAGCTAAATCGTAAAAAATTACCTATTACCATTTTTTCCCCATTTTGACCCATTTTTTCTCCCCTTTTTTACGTACGAAAAAGTGCGGTTACAAAAAGGACAAAAATTACTGTATTTGAAACGATTTTTGTTAAAATAAATGAAATCACATCTTTGTCATTTAGATTTTATTATATTTGCGGTAAAAACAATATTCCATCAGACTAGAACTTCATCAGGCCTCTACAGTATTGAAATCTATAAGAGAGTTCTATAGAGATTTAAACAAATGACAGTATGACGCTATAAAGATAGGGCTATACGAGTATAGTAATTACATCATGTTTTTTCATATTTCTGCCTGTGATATGACGGTGTTATGATGGAACTTAACACTTTTGCTGTTATTGCTTCAATCTTGCTAATTATTATTGATAGCTTTGTCATTTTTTTTTAGGTTGTAAAACCGTATAATTGAAGCCGCCGTGGTCTAGTGGGTAGTGTGTTGGCTTATTAGACAAAAGGCCCGGGTTCGAATCCCAGGTCAGACATCAAAACGAAAAATATTTCTTCGGCGACTTCCTCTCAGCAGATTTCTGGCAAAGACTCTGAGAGTAAAAATTGCCATGAAAAGCTTCTCAAAAATCTGTCGTTCGGAGTCGACTTTAAACTGTAGGTCCCGCCACTCAAGTATAAAATTAACGCACACAACATAAGTGGTGTGAGAAGCTAGGTCGTAATCCTGACTGAAGGGTTGTAATGGCCAATTATGTATGTATGTAAAACCGTATAATGAATTACCTCTCTAATCTCACCGGGCACTTACATTTCTAGACGTTTTGTTCCAGTGTTTTTATTTTTAATTTAATTTTTTTTTCTTTCTATTCATTTATAATATTTAACGAGTGTGAAAAAGGAAATTTTTATAAATTGTAAATTGATTTAATTGATAACCTTTGATATTTAGAGTATGAGCACTAGAGTATTTGCTAGTGCTATATATATTATGTAATTGTTATACAACTATAACTATTAAATATAACGAACTAGTAATAATATTTTCATTCATTTCTATGTTATGGTATAATTTAAAGAAATATATTTAAATTATTGACTGAATCACTTCTAAATTGAATTGAAAAACTATACTAGACAACGGAAATTTAATGAAATTTTTCACTATTGAGAAAATCTCAATCAGGAGCAAATGTATGACTCTCAACACCATGACATTTATTGACAAAAAATTGGAACATTTCATTTAATAGAGACTCTATTTAGAGGTTATATTATCATAATTCATATTATAAGTCACCGTAGTCTAGTAGGTAGTGTTTTGGCTTATTAGACGAAAGGCGTGAGTTCAAATTCTAGGCCAGACGTCAAAACAACAGATTTCTTGCAAAAACCCTGAGAATAAAAAAAAATTGTCCATGAAAAATCTGCTCATAAATCTCGTTCAGAGTCGACTTTAAACTGTAGGTTCCGCCACTTATGTGTAAAATTAATGTGCACAACATAAGTGGTGTGAGAAGCTAGGGCGTAATCCTGACTAAAGTTTTGTAATGGCCAATTATGTAAACATGTGTGTATATATTATCATAATTTGTCGAAACCTTATATTTAAATAATGGAATTCTGCCGTGACAGCTGTATATGAAGATCCATACACAAAGATATTTTTGAATCTATAAAAGCGGGTAGAAAATGGATGCTGATGCAAAGAAATAAGACACAAGTTAAGTAGACAGCAATTAAGAAAGCTCTTATTCTTTTTTTTTTCGAGAGATTTAAAACGACCTTTGATTCACTTTGTAATTTATCCTTGAGCTTCGTAACATATGTCGCCGTAGTCTAATTGTCTTATTAAATATGAGGCCACGGTTTAAACTACAGGTTAGACATCTCCAACAAAACGAATTACAGGAAAATATTTCTTTGGCGTTTTCCTGTCATAAGTAAATAAACTTATCATGAAAAGTTTCTCAAAAAATCTATTGTTCGGAATGGACTGTAGGTCCCGGCACTCATGTCTAAAATTAACACACAGAACATAGAAACTAGATTATAATATTTGCCGAAGGTTTCTAATAATAATTTTTTTTAATAAATTTTTTACCTCAAATAAGCTGTTATACCCTAAATACTTATTTTATAACACGATCCAATTTAAACATAATATTTTATCAGTAGAACAAAAATCTTAAATACTCCATTATTCCGTTCAGTTATAGGTTAAGTCAAATTTTTCCCCTTCAGCCTGACATAATTTCTCTATTATACAGGATATTCTTTTAGTGCGTATGTATTTAGTGAATTACCCATACCTGTAACAGTTCTCTCACCAATATTTGAGTAACTGTTATCGTCTTTGTTTGGATAATGACTTTTAGAAGAATAATCTTCTTCCTTATTATTCAAGATGTTGTGGTAGAATATTCTTATACACCCCTATCATGAATAATTTTTTCCCTAAAATTTTTTCCCATTTCCCAAAAGTGCGATCACGAATAATTTTTCCCATAGAATGTGTTGTCATTTTCTTGTATGTAATTCAGCGGCGAATGACATGCAAAAAAAAAAAATGTTCCATTAAAAATTTCGCCTTATCGTGAATGGATTTTTCATAAACATTTTTCCCATTTTTTGGGTCAATTTGTTCATTTTATTTTCTTTGGGGAACTAGATTCCATCAATACATCCGATGACGCCGGGTATGCCAAATTTTCGGTAGAACTCCTGACAACTGGCTCAGGTTTCTTCTTTTGACGAATATTTTATCCATTCTGCGCAGAGACATTTTTCAAAAGCAACCAACACTTGAGAGAGCACCTGGCAAAAAGTGGATTGCATCATTCCTACTTCGTAATCTCTTCCAACACCTTCTTAGTATTCACCCTCTTCAAAAAAACGTAAGCATGCGCTTAGTTTTACGATCATTTTACCAAGTGATTTTTTTGTTGGCAACATAGAACCTGTAAAAATATCCAACAAGTATGAAAACGCCAATTTATTTACTCTGTAATGTTGAATAAATCTGAAATGGAAACAAATTGATTTAAATTCTTTAAATAAACTTAACCCACTTACAATGTATTGGGTAGCTCTAATGGGTTAGATGCATCTCGCAAAGCACGACGAGCTATCCGCTGTTGTTGGATCTCCTCCTCTTGTAGTGATATAATACCACCAATTCTGAACATTTTTCTTTACCTTTTAAGCTACAAATTTGTGTATAATAATTATAAAACTTAAATTTAATTACATTTTATATCACTTAGGCACATATTTTCAATAATTTTTTACTTTACCTATGTATATTTACATTTTCTTCTTCCCTATTGTACACTCACGACATATTGATAGCAAAACAAACGTTCCCATGAAATGAAAATTTTATGGGATTAAAAATTTCACATTTTATTCACGATAGGGGTGATAGCGTTTTCTTTTCTAGTTAAAAGTCTTCCATTTTTATTATCTTTTGCCCTTAAATGACCCTTTTGTGTTCGTTTCTAAAAAAAAGGCAGCCCTGAATATAAGTACTGTGTTTTTTTTTTTTTGAAAATGTTACCCATAAAAAGTGTAACATTATTTACCCTTTATCAAATCATAGGGCGAAAAATTACCCACAGTAAACAGGTGGTTTTTGTTTATGTTTTTCTTTGATTTTACAAGAAGAAGACTTTATTTTTATTTCAAAGAAAACAAATATTTTTTGTGTATTAAAAATTTATTTATTTTTAAATAATTACTGTGCTCTTACATTGTAGAATCCTCTTTTATGGAGTTGGACATTAATTTGTTTCACTTTCCATTGCTTATAGTTTGAAATTATTTGCAAATAGAAATGTTTGTACATATATTAAAAAAAAAACAGCTGTTAAGTACAGGGTTGTATAATTGTGTTTGTTTATGTAAAAAAAAATGTTACACATTTAAAGGGTAATTGTAGAATTTTAATATTGTTGCCGTCTAACTGGGCAGTACATTTTAATAGAAACGAAAACGCTATTAGTCTTCGAACGTATGCATTTAACAAAAATCGTGATCTCTGTAGGTTTATTCAAATTTGCTATCACTTTCCCATCTATTTGCGATTCCTTTTTTTTTTTTTACCCTCAAAGGAAATTTCAAACTCATATATGAATTATTTTGGAGTTAGTAATTAGTTCTGGGTCCTACAAAGCATTCATTAGCTTGCTATCTTCTACGTTCACACTTACAATAACCCATAAGAGGGTGGCCGTTAAATGTTTCGCTATTTCCGCTAGAGATAACCGACATGCTTGGACGTTGTTGATGTGATAATAGCTGGATGATACCCGCATAATATTTTAATTAACATGTTAATTTCGCAACTATACTGTACAGAATAAATTGTAATTATTTTGAAATTAATATCGTAGTAAAATTGAAAATTCAAATTTTAAGAACCCATTTCAAAATGTTTTTCCTTTTTTTTTTACAATATTTTAAACTGTTGCTTTATTTGTGCTAAAAGTCACACCTTTTTAACAATCAAAGCAGTTATCGAAAAGCACGTGTAATTAAATATTTTCATAGCATTAAAATCTATTAGACTCGAAATTGTCTCTATCACTAACTATTTTATATGCTCGTATGTAGTATATACAATACATTGATGACGTTATTGAATCTAATTATAGTGGTATGTATGAGTAATGAAGTAAACAATACGCCACTAAGGGACTTTTTGCCATTCAAGTCGATCTAATAAATTTTTTTCTTTTTTGATATAACTTGAAATACAAAATAAATAAAATTTAATTCATTTTGCAAAATATTTTGCCATTCCATAAGGTCGACGTGAATAAAAATGGTCAGTCATCTTTATTTATTATTATAATCTCGCTAGCAAAGTTCTATATTTTCTTTTGTTATCATATTAAGCAGACGTACAGTGGAGTTTTTGCTACAAAAAATGGGAATTAATTCCAAAACTAAATTTAGGTGAAACGAATACATTTTTGTAGTCGCTAAAACACAACTAGTACACAACATTCCACATCACTAGTGCAAAAGTTTTGTTTTGGCACATACTACAGTTATGTCACTATACAATTTTAAAGTTTAAGTTGTTTGAAATTTTCCTCGCGTGCAATATAAATTTCAACTTTTTGTGTTTTAAAAATTACTTTTGAGTGTTTTCTAAAGTCTTAATTAAAAATATTTTAATGGAATCTTTAACCTCAGGTTAGTTAGATTAATTTATGTTTTTTATGTTTATGAGTAATTTGTGTTACTATTTTTAATAAATTTTCACGCGTAAGCCTATAAATTAGTGGGTTCCGCGTCATATTATAATAAATAGTTGTGAATAAAACCAAATTAAAAAAAAAAAACTTTAACTTTTCTAAAAATATAAATTTTTTGAAAATAATTATGCAAAAGTTGTCTTCACTTTTTTGCATATTTTAAAATAAAATTTGTAGCGTAGTATATTCTATATATAATAGAAACATTATGTTATTTTATTTTATACCGATTACCATTGAATTGTACGTCACTAGAATCTGTGACTTTCTTAAGATACAACACTGTCATTCGGTAAATACAACACTGTAATGGAAACTGAATTTAAATACCAACGCTTGCTGTGATTGATATGAAGAAAAGCCCATATTGAAAAGGGTATAAAAGCAGTGCACTCAACGGAATCAGTCTTTTCTATTGTTGCAGGTTGGTGAGGGTGGTCGCACAACCAATTGCAACTGCATTATAAGCTTCGTGGCAGCGATAATTTCCATTGCTTATTTTGTAGATGCAATTGGTTGACAAATTCTAAGTAGATTTGGGTCGCGATGGTGGCCGCAAATACTTGGAATATTTGTGACTCTTTCTTTTACTCTATCTTTTCTATTGTTGTAGAACTTGTTGTAAGTTATTGTAAATAAAGAAACGGTTATAAATTTAAATACCTATATTGTTGCATTTGCATATAAAAAGCAATATAAAATAGGCTTATTATTGCTTTTATTTTCATGAGAGCCTGCATTTAATTATTAAATTAGGGTAGATTGATCCTCGTCCAGCATCTTCTAGATATTGTAAGCCAATGAAAGTGGTATTTATAAAAGAACGAAAACAAGTTGTTGCAAAAAATAAAGCAGATATTCAAAAGGCGTTCAAAAATATAACTAGTGTTATTATAGATCATCCAAAACCTGGCTTTGAAAGTTCGAATGATGGTAACTCGTCTCGGTGCTTCTTTCAAAATGCAGACATTTCAGCGCAAATTACAAAATTGGATGCAAAATTAATAAGAGAACTACATTCAATGGTTACATTTTCTGGAGGTTATCAAATAAACACTAATGTCTTTCGAGATTTCATTCTTGATACCGCAAAACACCTTGCATACAACTGTATCCCTGGTATAATATGTATGTTCCCAACTATCCATAAATTTTTAATCCGCGGACCTGAAATAATAAACCACGCTTTACTACCAATTGGCCAGCTGACGGAAAAAGCACCTGAAGATCGAAACAAAGATTTAAAAAAATTTAAGAAGCATTTTTCGCGTAAATGTACTAGAGAAAAATCAAATGAAAATATATTTAAAAGACTATTAGTTACTTTAGATCCAGAGAGAAAAATCCACAACTTTCCTATGAAATCAATTCAATTGTTAATATTTAAATCAAATTTCGATGGTTAACAATATGCCAATAATGATACCGAATTATAGTGATAGTGATGAAGGATCGGATAAGGAAAAGAAACATGTGATTAAATATTATTCACATTTTTTTTTGTTGGAAATATTGTAATTTTTATAAATATTAAAGGTATGTTTTAAATAATAAAATAATGGAAAATAAATAAAATTTTTACTAAATAATAATAAAAAAAATTTATTAGTTTTACTTCTTAAAGTGAATTTGACTGAAATAAGTTAAA
Source organism: Sarcophaga peregrina (assembly GCA_014635995.1). Classification (NCBI taxonomy): domain Eukaryota; kingdom Metazoa; phylum Arthropoda; class Insecta; order Diptera; family Sarcophagidae; genus Sarcophaga; species Sarcophaga peregrina. Next base: position 57,409,471 of record CM025790.1, on the reverse strand, counting down.
ATTAGCTCAAATTCATTCCCACTTTTAGTATCAAAAACCCCACTGTCAGACATACGCAAATTCTATCAATAAATAGACTGTGTCTAGAACACATGAGTTCCAAATTCTCTTTTCTTATCAAATATGCATACATATTTAACAAATTAACAATTAATTGCATTTGAAATATTTTTAAAAGGCATACAATAAAAATATATGTACGTACCATTTTATTACTTTGTCAGTAATTCTCTAACAATTTTTAAAACAAAAGTTGTCTAAACTTCAAAGTCTTAGCAGAATTTGTGTGTATAATATATAAAAAAATGAATATAAAGTTAAAAATATCAATTTGTAAGACATATTCTGGAATTGTTCGTTTTTAAAAACGACGAATGACTCATTAATTAATGTTTAGTGTTCTCGTGCATTTGGTTTACCACCAGGGCATGTGGTCTTATGATTTCACCTCGCAATGATTATAATAAAATTTTTAATGAATTTTATTTGAATTAAAAATCAAATACATAAATTACAATTCAAAATCTAAATGCTTCTCTTATATTTAATGAATGTAGATTATTTCGATATCCTGGAAAGTGAACATGATTTTGAGAATGATTTTATGAAATTAACTTATATAAATAACTCGATTTAAATCTTTGTGACAAATTATAATTAAGACAGAACATAAGTTTTTTTAGATTGTATAAAAGCCTCTATAACCTTTAAGTATTGCGACTTAATTAATAAATAAATAAATTACGATTCACTGCTTAATTAATTTTAAATAATTTTCTTTCTTTTTATTTACAATGTTTGTAGATATCGTTTCTTTCATTTCAATCGAAATTACAATTTTGTAAAATGAATTTATTTATAAATTCATTCACTTTTAAGGAACGATTAACACAAGGCATATTTAAACTTTGAATTGAAATTTGTATTTTGCTATTTAATACATTCCCTTTAGTATTATTCACATAGCAAATTCTGAAATCGGCTCAAGCATATGTTAATTTAACAACACTAAGGTTATTATGTTCGTCTTTGAACATTATGCACAATGCACTGCATGAGTTGGGGCCATCCCCTGAGTGCTGGTTTTACAAAAAAAATAAAAATTCAATTATTCCTCGACGGTGGTGGGGTCGTATCAACATGTCTCAAGAAATATAAAAAATCTGTATTTGTAAAGGCACTTGATTATGATACGATTACACGAACCCAGTATTCTTATACAGCATTTAATCAGTCTACTTTGCTAAATTATTATTGTGGATAGGCATGGGCCACAAACTGCAGCGTATGTTCGCTAAATTCGCTTGATTCTGACATAATTGACAAGTGAACCAAATATTCATAGATTATCAACGATGTGGGCCATTTCTAGTCGTTTGGATACTTGAAAAACAAAATTGTTCAATTTGGAATATTTCACATAACAACCAAGAAAAAATCACTTTTTGGTGTGGATTTTCGGCCGGCGGCTCATTGATCTATGACCAGACGACTATCGCTGTCAACGGTTAAGCGCTATAGGGCGATAATTACCATCGATCTTTTTGGATGAATTGACACGCGGCTTCAACAGAATGTGTCACGAAGTTATGCTGCATTAGTTATTCATACACGAGCGGCTTGAGAGCATGTTCATTTCAGATGATGTAAACTGGCTATGATATCGTGCGATATAACTTCTTTAGACTTTTTCTTGTGGTGTTGTCTTAGTTCACAAGACAGGAAACCGCAAACCTCAAGCCAACATAACATAATTGGCCATTACAACCCTTCTGTCAGGATTACGACCTAGCTTCTCACACCACTTATGTTGTGTGGGTTAAATTTATACATGAGTGGCGGGATCAACAGTTTAAAGTCGACTCCGAACGACAGATTTTTGAGAAGCTTTTCATTGCAATTTTTACTCTCAGAGTCTTTGCCAGAAATCTGCTGAGAGGAGGTCGCCGAAGAAATATTTTTCGTTTTGATGTCTGACCTGGGACATAACAACATAACACCCATAAGACATTTTAATTGTACTCCAGTCAGAATAGCTGTGGCGGGCATTTGAGCGATCTTATATTCCACAAATAAGGTCGCCGTGGTCTAGTAGGTAGTGTGCTGGCTTATTATACATAAAGCCAAAGTTCGAGTCCCAGGCCAGACATTAAAATAAAATTAGTTAGATTTCTGGCAAAAACTCTGAGAGTAAAAATAAAATTGCCATGAAAAGTATCTTAAAAATCTGTCGTTCGGAGTCGACTTTAAACTGTAGGTCCCGCCACTCTAGTATAAAATTAACACACACAACATAAGTGGTGTGAGAAACTAGGTCAATAATCCTGGCTGAAGGGTTGTAATGACCAATTATGTATGTATGTATATTCCACACATAATGGCATCAATAGGTTTTTAAACGAATACAAAATTTCGTAGATATCTTACAAAAACTTTACTTATTTAAATGTAGAAACAAGAAACGCAAGAACGTGTAACCATTACTTTTCAAAGTACTCGAAATATTGAATCAAAATAAACTTATTTCTGATTATCAAATCCAAATTTGATGGAAACAAACTCGCTGTACAGTTGTTTTTCTAGACATTATCTTTGTTTTTTTCTTTCTTGGTCCTCAACATTGAGAATCACTGCTTTTAATAATCGTTATCAGCAATTTGACTAATCATTTTGTATAATTTATTCAACTTTATACGTGGCGTACAAAGGTTTAACAAAAGTGTTTTAGTATAGTGTCTGATTCTATGAATATAGAAAAAAATTTCTTATAATTAATTACGATCAAAAGTTCATAAAACCTATCTATTGACGTATGTACGCACAATTAATAATTTGCTTAGCAGGGGTATTCAGGAAAAGAAACATTTTGTGCGTGAATTTCAATTGACCTGCGAACTTTACACATAAAATCTAGTGCAGATATTATAAGTTTTTGTTCCATCCGCTTTACATCCCTTATTATAATTAAACTACTTTAAGTTAAATATATGTATGTTTGTATGTATATTTAATAAATTTTATTTCTGCATTTTCAGAAAACATGGCTACGAAGAGAAAATTCAATACACAATATCCGAAAAGAAAGACAAAAAGTCCCCCAAAGCCCACGTAAATGCGGTTTTCTTTAAACAATTAAGAAAACTTTTGCGTAAGTTAAAATATTACATTTTAATTATTAAATATGTATGTAATGTTTATATATATATTTTTTTTTAATTTCACATTCATTCATTCTATTTCACGCACATTTACATTTCAAGATGCATTTTCTTGGTTTGTCAATTATCTTCTATTACGACTTCGACACCTACTTCGGCTACGATTGCGCTTATAGTTGTTACGTTTCGGTTGATATATAATAGTTGTGTCTATTGGTATTTCATTATTTAGTCTATTATCACATTTGTTCGTATAACATTTTATATTGGAAGGTTTACACAATGCAGGCGTACGATATATTGTAGAGTGAATTTTTGACAGCAATTGCGATAAATAGGAATTAATTTTTCGGCACATACGCATGGAACGCTTACGCAGGAAATGATAGTGATCGGTAGCTTGGCCCACAAATAAAAGTATAGCTAAACTAGTTGATGTTGTAACACCGCCCAATATGTACGTTTCATAGTCATAATATGTATTTGGAGGCATTCCAAATAATAGCAACAATGATTTAGACAACTTGCAAGTTATTTTTTCTATAGTACACCATACCACCAACGAACCGAATTCGGTTAAAAGCACTGTTATTAATGTTTCAGCGACAATTTGGCAAATGTATGGCAAATGCATATAACGTATAGGATAAATGCAAAGGTCCAGTAAAATATCTAAGAACGCTATTAAAAAGATCCAGCTTGCCAATGTGGGTGCTGCGGAGCAGGCATCACCTCTCTGCTCTATGAAGAATGAAATACGTAGTATAATTTGTAAAAATGCTGTTATTCCGATAGCATATTTAGATGCCATTAGTTTCGTATTTAAATTTTTAGATTTTATTAAGCAAAAATTTTGTTTCTTGTCAAAAATTTTTAATTTTTGTTAAGAAAATATAAAATATTGTATATGTTTTTAAAAATATGATAGACTACTGACAATAATAACTCGGACAACTAAGAAAATATTAAATTTTTATTATAGCACACAGTGGGCCTCTATTAGTAAATTACGAATGTTTATGGCATATTTTTTTACATCTTCATCAATATGCAATATGCATACATATTTGTATGAACAAATGTGATAAGTAAGTTTTAACTGCAAGTAACGGGTGATTTTTCAGCTATTATCCTGGTCTATAATTTAACCATGAATCGTCTTACAAACACGTGCTTTGTTAAGAAAGTTCATTGCATGCTTCTTCCATTTTATGGTCAGTTTAATCGACCCACTGAAGCGCCTATTCGGTCTATTATTACTAAATTTCGCACCGAATTTACATTGTTGGACATTGAACCACCAACACGATTACGCAGAGTACAGAAGTGAAGAAAATATCGCAGCTGTATCGATTCGTCGCCGTTCGCAGTAATTGGGCCTCTGTTACCTTCAACAGACATCAAAAATAAAAATACAAAAAAAAAAGTATTTTTTCAGCGATTTTCTCTCAGCAGATTTCTGGCAAAAACTCTGAGAGTAAATAAAATTTCCATGAAAAGTTTCTCAAAAAATCTGTCGTTCGGAGTCGACTTTAAACTGTAGCTCCCGCCACCTATGTATAAAATTAACACACCCAACATAAGTACTGTGAGAAACTGCGAGTTTCTTGTAGACGATTACTGTAGACTGTCTAATGGTGAAGGTATAACACTGGCTATTTTATAGTCACATAGCAGTAACTCGTTTCCTTGCCTTACGCATCTTCCCTCTTTCCACGTTTCCTAAACCTGCACAATGCACTGCATGAGTAGGGGCAAACCCCTGAGGACTGATTTAAAAAAAAATAAAAAAAACTAAAACGGAAAATTTTGCGGAAGGATTTATTAGGTGTGAAGCCTTTCAAAAGACTTGCATGATATGTGGTTTAAACACGATTGTGCTACATGCCACACAGCACGCGTAACAATGGAATTATTGAGAGGCGAGTTTGGTGAACATTTTATTTCACTTTCGGCACAGTTCAATCGTGCTATTTAATGCCTTTAGACTATTTTTTTTGGGGTTATGTTAAAGGTCATGTCTATACAGACAATTGACGCATTGAAAGACGACATTGAATCATTTATTCGTGAGATACCGGCCGAAATGTTGGAACAAGTAGGCCAAAATTGGACTAAGCGGATGGACCATTTGAGGTGCAGTCGTGGTAAACATTTGTAGGAAATAATCTTCAAATATTAAATTATATGGACGTACTATCGATTCAAATAAAGATTTAATGCATTTTTCTAAATTTTGTGTTTTTTTTTTTGAAAAATTTGCCTATAGCTCTTAAAAAATCACCCTTTATATAATAAATACTCAACAGCTGAAACAATTTGTGTATTTTTTGTTGTACTTACAAGACCTCATATCTTATGGTTACTATTATATTTTAATATCACCTATGAAATACATTCCTTTTGAATTTACAGCAATTTTAATACCTGGCTTTTGGAGCGTTGAAAGCGGTTTATTGTTTTTGGTTGCTGCATCACTTATAGGCCGTTCTGTCAGTGATATTTGGATGATACAAAATGCAACAGTTGTAGAAAGTACGATTATACACATGAATAAAGCTGGCTTCAGGACATCATTAATTAAATATTTGGCCGCGCTGCCAATGGTAACATAATAACATAAAAACTCTTAACATTATAGTCCATCATTAATTAATTGTATTCCTTTTTCAGATTTCTGTGGTTACAAATATATTAAAATGGAGTCTGGGTGAATTAAAATTAAGATTTAGAACCAATTTAACACATCACCTTTATAATCAGTACCTGACGTAAGTTGAACAATGATTATGTTCTGGTATGAAAATCTCTTATCTTGTTTTTATATTTTTAAATTTTATTTCCAGTGGTTACACTTACTACAAAATGTCCAATTTAGATAATAGAATAGCTAATGCCGATCAACTGTTAACCACAGATATTGATAAATTTTGCGAGAGTGCTACAGAATTATACTCGAATATCAGTAAGCCTGTATTGGATATATTCATTTATGTTTATCGCTTAACAGTTAATCTGGGTGGCAAAGTAAGTTTCATATTTTTCCTAGTGCAATTTTATATTATTTTTATCATTGATAAAATGTTCTTCTTTTCTTTTAGACTCCTTCCATTCTAATGATTTATCTTTTGTTTGCTGGTGTTATACTTACACGCATGCGCCGTCCTACTGGCCGCTTAACTGTTGAGGAACAAAAATTAGAAGGCGAATTCCGTTACGTTAATAGTCGTTTAATAACCAATTCCGAAGAAGTAGCATTTTATCAAGGCAATACACGTGAAAAGCTTACTTTATTGGCAAGTTATTCAAAATTACGTTCACATTTGCGTAAATTTTTGGAATTTCGCGTTGGCATGGGTATTGTGGATAATATTGTTGGCAAATGTATGTTTAAATATAATGAAATAATACATACACACACGCATAATAAATATTTTTATTTACCATATAGATTTTGCTTCGATTGTTGGTTTCTATGCTGTATCAATTCCGTTCTTTACACCAAACCATCCACTTTTATCAGGAGAGAACCAAGGTCAACGTTTACAGGTTAGTTTGTTACATAATTACAAAAATCTAGTTGGTTTTATTTATTTAAATATTTTTCATTCCTATTTTCGTATTTCGAAAATTTCGAATATTAATTTTAACTGCTTACTTTCACTTTAGTAGTGAACTCCGGTAAGGTTAGGTTTTAGAGGACATGTACTTATCGCTTAAGACAAGTACAGTACCCGATGGTCGAAATTGACCCATTGTACATTGTCCTTTTTTTTTACGTCGAGGAGGGGCAAATGTACCTAACCGCACCATAGAGGAAGTCGTCACGTCCTCCGTGTGTGGGGCCATCACCCACTAAATCCCCCCCTCGTACCGTGGACTGTTGAGTCCACTCCGGAACTACGGTGGTATTACTTCGGAGTGGAGTCCTTTTTGGCCCTTTGGCCACCTTCATGCTCACATCCGCGTCCGGACTGCGTAATGAAGGTTGGGGAGACTTCTAATTGTCTCCACTATTCCTTCCGTCCAAGCTCCCACTGGGACCTCGTTTGATACGTGAGCTAGTGTCATCTATGCCGGCGTGCCCGCCTGCTCCGCAGCCTCCAGATCTCTCTTCTTCAGTCTCAGAATGCGCTCCACATAATTCGCCACTGAGGCCCAATTCTCTCTGCTCGCAATCATAACCCCGACGTTAGCGGCCGTTATCGTTCCGATCATTGACGTCAGTGCAGAGCGATAGCTCTGCCAGCGTTCATATTCGAAGATAGTGTGTAACATAAAAATTTACTTCTCCAAATTTCCGACAGATCCATGGCTTTATTTCCGAAATGAGTCTCGCCGTCCACCTTCCTCTATCCTCGTCGTTCCATCGTCGTTGCTATTCTGAAATGGTGTTTTCCCTGAAGTGACCGGTTATGTGGTTTCCAGCCGATTTCACCTTATAAATCTTCATCCGCTCTGCTGCCAGTAGATCGACAGGGATTGTACCTGCTATCACAAGTACGGCTGGGGCGGACACCGTACGATATGCCGACGCGATACGTAGTGCAGCCGTTCTCTGTACCGCTAGAAATAAGTTCGCCAGTTTTTCAACCCCTAGCGTTTCGGCCCAAATTTCGCTCCCATAGAGCATAATGCTGCTTCCAACATCCATCAGGAGTCTCCGTCTCGCCGGTAGCGGACCTCCAATATTCGCCATTAATCTGCTGAGCTGCCCGACGATCTTCCGGGCTTTGTCAGCCGAGTACTGAATCTGGTAAAAAAATTTCAGCCGGGGGTCCAGCCTTATTCCCAGGTATCTTACCGAGCTCTTGGTCCTAATTACCTCGCTTCCAATACTCATGTTCACCTGTAAGGGGATACGGCGACTAGTGATCAGCAGTAATTCTGTTTTATGCTTGGCCAGGTCTAGGCCGTGGGAATCCAACCATCTTTCCGTCCTTAGCATGACACGTCGCAGTTTTCGCTGGGCCTCTTCCGTATTCCTGGTCGTGATAACGGCTGCAATATCATCTGCGTATCCAACCAAAAAAGTTCCATCTGGCATATCCTCTCTTAGAATTCCATCGTTGTACATTGTCCTTAGGGGAGGAAGTAGTGAACTCAACACTATTGATCATTACAACCCTTCAGTCAGGATTACGACCTAGCTTCTCACACCACTTATGTTGTATGTGTTAATTTTATACATAAGTGGCGGAACTTACAGTTTAAAGTCGACTTGGAACGACAGATTTTTGAGAAACTTTTCATAGCTATTTTATTTTTACTCTCATAGTTTTTGCCAGAAGTCTGCTGAGAAAAAATCGCCGAAAAAATACTTTTTTTTTATTTTTATTTTGATGTCTGGCCGGCGACTCGAACCCTGGCTTTAAGTCTAGTTAGCCAACACACCTACCTACTAGACCACGGCGACTAGTGTCCTATTACGAAATCGAAAAACAGTTGGAAAAAAGTAAGCAAAGGCTGATGTCTGATTTCACAATGGAAGAAGGTCCAGCAAAATATTTTTTTTTTATCAAATCGACGCCTCCGTTCTATAACATTCTAAGTCGAAAAATTGTGTTATCAGTATATTCTAAATAGATTTTTCCCTATAACTTCGGCGCATCTAACCAAAATTTCGACAGTATTTAAGTTAGAGAACGTATTAAAATACGTATTAGAATATTAAAAACGTTTTAAGTGTACTTAGTAGTGAACTCAAATTGAATACAATTTTTAAACATTTTAATTCCGAATTCATTATTTTTAAAAACCTAAATTATGTTTGCGTATTTTTTTAATTTTTTGTTTTAAATTTTCTCAGGCCTACTATACGTATGGTAGAATGTTGATAAAACTGGCAGAGGCTATTGGTCGCTTGGTATTGGCCGGTCGTGAAATGACACGTTTGGCTGGTAAGTCGTGTGTGCATTCGTTCTAATAAATTTGTCTTTAAATTATAAAATTTTTTAAATTTTACTTAAGGTTTTACCGCTCGTATGACCGAATTAATTAAGGTTTTGAATGATCTCAATAAGGGCACCTACGAACGTACTATGGTTAATAATGTTGCTAACGGAAACTCCGATTTCGGTCCCGGTAAGGGAGAAATGGAATTTGTCGATAATATTATTAAATTCGAAAATGTACCGCTGGTTACACCAAATGGTGATGTTTTAGTTAAAGATTTAACATTTGAAGTCAAGTAAGTCTTTGAAATGTAATGTTACCACCAACGTATTGTATTTTAATTGGAAAATTTTTAAGATCTGGCACAAATGTATTGGTTTGTGGTCCTAATGGCTGTGGCAAATCTAGTTTATTCCGTATTTTGGGCGAATTATGGCCTACATGGGGTGGCAAGGTTACCAAACCTCAACGTGGCAAATTATTTTATATACCTCAGAGGCCCTATATGACACTTGGTTCTTTAAGAGATCAGGTAAAATTAATTATGAATAGTTTAGTGAAGGATAGCTTTGTAATCCTTATGATACTTTTATTAGATTATTTATCCTCATACCCGTGAAGATATGCGGCGTAATGGTAAAACCGATGAAGATCTTATGCAATACTTAGATATTGTACAACTTACCTATTTGGAACAACGTGAAAATGGTTTGGATGCCATTGAAGATTGGATTGATGTGTTGTCCGGTGGTGAGAAGCAACGTATTGCCATGGCACGTCTATTCTATCACAGTCCCCAATTTGCTATTTTGGATGAGTGTACCAGTGCGGTGTCCGTTGATGTTGAAGGCAAAATGTACAGTTATTGTCGTGAAGCTGGTATTACGTTGTTCACCGTATCGCATCGTAAATCATTATGGGTACACCATGATTTCTTTTTACAATTTGATGGCCGCGGCAATTATGAATTCGGTCGTATCGATCAGGATAAAGAACAATTCGGTTCATAAGCACAACATCATAGTAATAATAATAATAAGAAGAGAATAAATAACATTATTTTAATGCAAAACACTCCACCTGATTGATGATGTCGTCTTATGGACAATAATGCTAAGGTTAAACGTGTACCATTTAGATAGACATCAATCACTCTATATAGTTGTTGTTATTGTTGCAGCAACAACATACTTGACTATCATATAGTGGCCAACATTTATTTATAAAAATAAAAGAGTGTTCTAATATTTATCACATATAATATTTTACATTCTTCAGCTTCATTACGAATTATTAAATATTTTATTATTTTTATTATTGGCTACTCTAAACAAAAATTTATTATGTGTATGTATGTGGTATATGAAAATTTATTCAGTTTTCTTAATTCAAATCTACGACTTCCTTCTATCATTTTACTTTAAAATAGCTTTATTACATCTACAATCGTGTATAATTGGTGCTGGTTGTATTTAACTAATGAAATGAAGAAAATTACTACATATTATAGATAAAAATACAAATAAATTAGGCTATTCTCTCTATTCTTAATACACTATATATCCAATGCGTTTATGTTGGTGATTTTTTTTTTTTTTTACAAACTGATTAATAATTTTTATTTTGCTTGCAAGTCTAAACCCTTGTTTAATTTTTTTTTTAAGTGATTGTATGTAAATTAAAATATATATTTATATATACATATATAACGTACTTGTAATAAAACATTTAACGAACAATAAATAACATGTAAATTAAATTTTATTTGTAGCAAAAACGGAAAGAAACATTTTTTTAATAGAATTGAAATCATAATGTAATGTATTTACTTTAAATTTTATTTGTACTGTAATGTCTGTATATATGTATGTACATATATCATATTTATATACAAGAAAATGTTTATTAAAATTATAAAATAATAAAAAGAATATATAAAAATTAAAATAAATTTTTTTTCTCTTAAATTTTTGTTAAAAAGTTTCTGATAGTTTAGAAAAATATTTCTATATTAGTTTAAAATCTAGTGTTCTAGTGACCGCAATAGCTGAAGGTGTACCATTCTAGGGCTGTAAACAAGGATCTGTTATTATTAATGAACCAAGAGAACGTGAATGTGGTCCTATCCAGGAGCCCTGGCTCGTAAGAGACAGAATTCATGGATTATACACACTTCTTGTGTCACCTACATACTTTTCAGCAAAGTAATTAATGTTCTCCATTTACCATAGGACTACGATCCCGATCCCACTGGTACATACATAATTGATCATTACAACCCTTCAGTCAGGATTATTGACCTAATTTCTCACACTACTTATATTGTGTGTATTAATTTTATACATAACTACGACTCGGAACGACAGATTTTTGAGAAACTTTTCATGGCAATTTTATTTTTGCTCTCAAGAGTTTTTGCCAGAAATCTGGTGAGAAAAAATTGCCGAAAAAATACTTTTTTTATTTGATTTTAATGTCTGGCCTGGCACTCGAACCCTGGCTCTACGTCTAATAAGTTAGCACACTACCTAGTAGACCAAGCTTATTGATAGCTTCCTCATATCTGCCATATGAAGACAAGCAGCCTGTCTTCAAATTCCTGGGGCACTGGGTACATAGGAATTAGACAGGAGGTCTAATTAGAATGTAATGTCAACGCCCACCACACGTATGGGGTAGCACGAACTTCAATGGAAGAGGTAAGCCCTCTTTTGATTCCATTCGTTGTCCCTCAATGCTGCTTACTTGTCCTTAAATGCGTCACAGCATGACCTAACGCAATGACTTAACACAATCTGCTTCACACAATCGTTGAAAAATTCTGCTGTAAAAATGTCTTCATAAAAAGTAAGGTACTAGGCGCACAGAAAGTTTAGCAAGTCGACAAATCTAAAAATTTTAATGCAAAACTTGGGCACTCTATTTATTAACTTCTCCTTATTTCCAATGGAAAGCAAAAAAATTCCAACTATTCATGGATAGACTGCGAAGGGTTGCCAATTTATACGTTTAACCTAAATCACCAGTAAAACTAATAATTATTTGTTGTCCCTCAATGCTGCGTAGTAGTATGATCTGATCTTTAACGCAATGCTTTGTTGTCTTTAAATGCCTCACAGCATGACCTAACGCAATGACTTCTTAACAAATTTACTTTTAAGACGTTGAAAAATTCTGCTATAAAATGTGTTTCAATCAAACTGATCTACCAGGCCCACAGAATGTTTAGCAAGTCTACCAATCTAAATATTTAAATGTCAAACTTGGGCACTCTATTTATTAACTTCTCCTTATTTCCAATGAGAAAACAAAAAAATTTTTAACTGTTCATGGATAGACTGCGAAGGGTTGCCAATTTATACGTTTAACCTAAATCACCAGTAATTATTTGTTGTCCCTCAATGTTCCGTAGTATGATCTGATCCTTAACGCTATGCTTTGTTCTCCTTAAATGCGTCACAGCATGACCTAACGCAATGACTTAACACAATCTGCGTTGAAAAATTCTGCTGCACAGTATTGACCGCAATCTGCTTTTAAGACGTTGAAAATTTCTGCTATAAAATGTCTTTTCATAAAAAAAATGATCTACCAGGCGCACAGAATGTTTAGCAAGTCGACAAAACTAAAAATTTTAATGCAAAACTTGGGCACTCTAGAAATCTCTCCTTAGGCGGGTCTTAATTACCAATGAGAAAACAAAAAAATTTCTAACTGTTCATGGATAGACTCCAAAGGGTTGCCAATTAGTACGTTTTACCTAAATCACCACTAGGGACGCCAATCGGGAAATCCCGAAACCCGAAACATGCTGTGCCCCCGGTAGGTCATTTTTATGAAAAGAGATTTTACAGCATAATTTTTCAACGTCTTAAAAGAAGATTGTGTTAAGTCACTGCGTTAGGTCATACTATGCGGCATTTAAGGACAACTAAACATTGAGTTAAGGATCAGATCGTATACACAGCATTGAGGGACAACAATGATTATTAGTTTTACTGGTGATTTATGTAAGACGTACAAATTGGCAATCCTTCGCAGTCTATCAATGAATAGTTGGAATTTTTTTTGTTTTCCATTGGAAATAAGGAGAAGTTAATAAATAGAGTGACCAAGTTTTGCATATAAATATTCAGATTTGTCGACTTGCTAAACATTCTGTGCGCCTGGTAGATCATTTTTTATGGAACGACATTTACAGCAGAATTTTTCAACGGCTTAAAAATAGATTGTGCGAAGTCGAAGTCATTGCGTTAGATCATACTGTGCAGCATTAAAGGACAAGTTAAGGATCAGATCATACTAAGCAGCATTGAGGAACAACGAATGATTATTACTGGTGATTTAGGTAAAACGTACTAATTGGCAACCTTTTCCAGTCTATCCATGAACAGTTAGAAATTTGTTTGTTTTCGCATTGGTAATTAAGGCCCGCGTAAGGAGAGATTTCTAGAGTGCCCAAGTTTTGCATTTAAATTTTTAGTTTTGTCGACTTGCTAAACATTCTGTGCGCCTGGTAGATCATTTTGTATGAAAACACATTTTACAGCAGAATTTTTCAACGGCTTAAAAGTTGATAGTGTGAAGTCGAAGTCATTGCGTTAGATCATACTGTGCAGCATTAAAGGACAAGTAAACATTGCGTTAAAGATCAGATCATACTACTACGCAGCATTGAGGGACAACAAATAATTATTAGTTTTACTGGTGATTTAGGTTAAACGTATAAATTGGCAACCCTTCGCAGACTATCCATGAACAGTTAGAAATTTTTTTGTTTTCTCATTGGAAATAAGGAGAAGTTAACAAATAGAGTGCCCAAGTTTGATATTTAAATATTTAGATTGCTAGACTTGCTAAACATTCTGTGCGCCTGGTAGATCATTTTTATGAAAACACATTTTACAGCAGAATTTTTAAACGTCTTAAAAGCAGATTTTGTTAAGTCATTGCATTATGTCATGCTGTGAGGCATTTAAGGCATTGCGTTAAGGATCAGATCATACTAAGCAGCAGTGTGGGAATGATTATTACTGGTGATTTAGGTAAAACGTATTAATTGGCAACCCTTCGCAGTCAATCCATGAACAGTTATAAATTTTTTTGTTTTCTCATTGGAAATAAGGAGAAGTTAATAAATAGAGTGCCCAAATTTTGCATTTAAATATTTAGATTTGTCGACTAGTTTATACATTCTGTGCGCCTGGTGGATCATTTTGATTAAAACACATTTTACAGCAGAATTTTTTTCAACGTCATTTTCAGCGTCATTTCTGTGCGGCATTTAAGGACAACAACGTATTGCGTTAAGGATCATGATTATCAGTTTTAGTGGTGATTAGGGATGCCAAACGGGATCAGGATTTTCAAAATCCTTAAATAGCATTTTATTTAAAATCAAATAGTTTTATTGATTAATAATAATAAATAATAAAAATAAATAAGTTAGGTCGTAATCCTGTCTGAAGGGTTGTAATGGCCAATTATGTTATGTATGTATGTAATAAAAATAAAAAATAAATATAAAAAATAAAAAATAAATAAGGATAAAATAAATAAAAATAAAATAAATAAAAATAAAATAAATAGCATTTTATTAAAAATCAAATAATTTTTGTTATTTTATTTATTAATAAATTTACTTACTTCTTATAATTTTATTATTCTTTTTTTAATTAAACAAAATCAGAATATTTAAAATACAATATATGCTCATAAAGTTTTTATTTATCATTTGCTGTATTTATTATTAATATTTAATGTATGTATTTACCATAATTTTTATTTTCATTGACCATTATTACAATGCTTTACAAAGTTGAATGCCATTTACACACATGCCCGCCCGCCCACTCTATATTAGTAGCCATCAAGTATAGTAGATTATCTTGGGTCCAGTAACTGTCTTTAATTTTTTTTTGTTGGTTTGTTATATAGTTAGTAATTGATAGATTGATCAGTAAGTACTACAAAGAAGTAGATTAAAAATTACATATAAACGTAATGTTGTTAATTTTTCCCTTTTACCATTTTTTTAAGTTTTTCGGTTTTATGGGATTTAAATTATAAATATTTCTTAATTTATTTTTGTTGGTATTGTATGTATATTATGTTTTAATATTAGTTTTTTTTAAGTTTTTTTCTTTTAAACTTTAAAGAATCAGTTTAAAGTTTTTCTGTATATTTTGCTAAGTTTTTAATTATAAATTATTAAGATTTGTTTAAATTGAAAGTGATTTCTTTATCTTGTTTGTTATTAATAGTAATGCAAATTAATTTTTATTAAATATCATAAATTATTTACAAACTGAAAGATTATTTTTTTTAATTTATTAGAGCAATAAATGAAATGTTGCTTCATATTCCATTTATTTTTAAGCATATTACTGGTATTGTTTTTTTTTTATTTTAAAATGTCTACAACTGTTGTCTTATTAAGCTGTTGGCTATTGAAAGAAATAAAATACTCGAGTACTTTTTTTTTAATTTAAAATCGTTGGTTCAAATTATTTGATTAGAGAAACAAAACATTTTTTAAAAATATTTTACACAAAATATTTGCTTCTATAATATTAAGCAAATTTGTTTGTCTTTCTTGATTTTATCAAAAATTAAATTAATATTATTTTTCTAATTTTTAATTAATTACTTAATATTTAATACTTAAATAATTGATTCTTTTTTTTTTTAATATTTAATTTATGTTTATTTTTTTTCGAGTTTATTTCACAAAAATATTTTTTTTTTAATATTTAAAATACGTGTCATTATAATTTCTGTAATAAAAATCAAATCTAATGAAAAATTTTGTCTAATTAAAGTAGTTTTTTTTGTATTTGTAAAGTTTTGTACTTTGTTTTGAAATTCATATTGTAACGATATGAAATATCCAAACATTTGCCAATTTATCCAATCGATAAAATATGATCAAAATAGCATAAAACATCTCTATACCCTATATAAATATATATCACATGTACATAGAGCAGATCTTTACTGATTGATATACATATGCGAAAGACATAACGTTATGATAACATACATTTGAGTCTACTCAAATATTCAATATTTCAGACCCCAGGGAAACAAAAATTGTAAAGGAATTGTTTTGTTAAATATTTAATTTATAATTTAAATTCTCTTCTCATACGAGTAAATACATATGCACTACATAAATTTAATTATCAAAGTAAAAGTCTTTCGAACAATTACATACAAGGTAGCTGATATGCATTGCAACCAATTTCAGGTTGTTATCATTTGTAAACCGCTCGTCTGACAGCTGACAGGTTTATTCCAGTGACAGTTCATTTTATTATTTACAAGCTTACAAAAGCATTTTAATCTATTACAATCAGAAAAAAAGTTATTCCTAATGGAATTCAAGCGTGATAGTGTGATTGCTTTATATTAGGTTCGAAAATGACAGATGGCTATCGTTAGAGCCCTCCATCATTTAAATGCAAATAAATCTTTTGTTTCTGGTACCATTGCTCGTTACAGTGATACTAGTAGAGTTGCATTACGTCCAAAAAGTGGACGAAAAAAAAAAACGGTAACAACACCAGAAATGATTCAGCTCGAGTTGAACATATCGCGAGAACGGATGCAACACATATTGAAAAATGAGCTTGGACTAAAGCCATTGAAGTTGCAAAAAGCGCAAGTGCTCACAGATGGACAAAAAAAAGTTAGACTGGACAGGGCCAGGAAAGTGACCAGTTACCGAATTTGGTTTTCTCCGATGAGAAACCATGTCAAATTGAACAGTTTGTGAACAAACAAAATGATCGGGTTTACTTGCCAAAGAGGTCAGCTGAAAATTTACACCTGCGATTGGCTATCAGCACTCAAGCGCTGCCGATGATAATGGTGTGGGCCGACGTAATGGCCGATGACCGCTTCCCCCTCGTATTCAGCGACCGTGGAGTCAAAATAAATGCCGAATATTATCGGGAAAATGTCTTAAAGACAGTATTGAAGCCCTGGCCAGACAAACATTTCGGCCACATACCATGGACATTACAACAGAACGCAGCACCACTGCACTCATCACGCGTCAACCAAGAATGGCTTAAAAAGGAAGTTTCTCGCTTCATTTCTACCGCACAAAGGCGACACAAAAATCTCCGGATCTTAATCCGTTGGACTTTTACGCCTCAAGCATTTTGGAGAGTAAAGTTTACACTAAAAAATACCAAAGTGTCTCAAGACGGCGCTTCACCGGGAATGGCCCATAATTCTGCAAAGCCATTTTCTTGTAGCCTGTGATGATTTTGTCGGCCATAATTCGTACCAAAGGTGGCCAATTCAAACAAATCTAAACTAATTCTAAAATATGATGTTATTTCCAACATTTTTTGCTTTTTAACAATAAAATTAAAAAAAATATTGCGCTTTACTTTGTTGCATTATATATCAGCCACCCTGTACATGCATTTTAAGGATAGTTAATGATTTTAAAGTATGTACAGTAGCAAATGAAACGAATTAATTAAGAAATTTTAAAATATTGTCAAAAACAATATATTTTTAAAATATTTCGGAAATGAAAACAAAAACGTTTTTATGCTTTTCAACCAATATTCTATCAAATAAACACAAAGCACATTCAAAATTTTTCTTTTTTAATAATTCTCAATTATTTATCAAACTTCAAGACAAAATCCATTTCATTAAGCATAAACAAAAAACATACCAATTTTATACTAAATTTTTTAGTTTTCTTTTTGTTACCTTTTTTTAAAAAAAAAATTCTTTTACCAATTTCATATCATTTCGTTTGTAATGTAATGTAAATTCATAAACATATGATGAAATTAGATTTATAAGATATACATACATTAATACATATGTATATACATATGTAGTAGCAAGAATGATAAACTAAAGATTACGTCTTGAGTATGATTTCCCGTTAGATGACGTTATAGGGCTATTTTAAAGGTTTCGAAGTCTTTTTCATATGTGAAAATGAACATTTCTTCTGAAACATTTCTTTCTGCACTACGCGAAAGTAGTTCGCAGCCCTGCAATATAACTTACATTATCATTAGCCAATGGGAAAACAATTTTCGTGACGTCATTGATTCAACATGCGCAGATGGCGTAATCTTTAGTTTATCATTCTTGTGTAGTTGTACATACATACATCGTATATGTATGTACATAATTAATATACTAATTGTAGAAATATACCATAAGAAGAATATATTTTTATTTATTTTTTTTTATATAATTTTATTTTTGTATCTGTTTTATATTGTTGTATTTAATTTATTTGTAAGTTAATTAAAGTAATTTATTATACTTAAAACTATTTTATATATAAATATTATTTTTCAATGTTATGTATATGTTATGTATGTTTTGTTCTACAAATGTTATTTAAATATTTTCCTTTAACTATCAACTTATAAAGAAGTATTCCAGTTTATTTTATGTTAAGTAAAGTAAAAAAGAAGATTGCACATATTCATTCTTTAATTATTGTAATCATAATATCAAGTTTTCTTTTTTTGTTAAAATTAAATATTAAAAAATATATATATTCTATAAAAATATAAACAAAAAACAATTTAATTTAGAAAATTGGCACAATTTTTATTTATTTTATAATACATAATATTAAATTATATTTTTAATTTTATAGCAAACACAAAAAAGAACAAGAAATTAATCAATTAATCAATTTTCTAAGGTAATATATTTTTTTTTTTAAATTTCGTTAAAGTATTTAAAAAACTTGTACCGAAAAATATTGTATTTTCATTTCTGGTTATAAATATTCTTTTAAATTTGTATTAAATTTATTTTTTTTGTACCACTTCAATAACAACAATAAGAGCTTAATTTTATAAGAAAAGTTTTTTTAATGCCTAAAATCAACATAATAAAAAAAAAAAATAATTTTAATGTTTATTAAAAATTAATTTATAACTTGAAACTTAAACTTAAGCTTTTCTTTTAAAATTGTTAACTCAAACTCTTTAAAAAATAAAATAAATAATGGTAATAATAATTAACATTTTCTATGTCAAATTAAAAAAAAAAATTCTTTTACCAATTTCATATCATTTCGTTTGTAATGTAATGTAAATTCATAAACATATGATGAAATTAGATTTATAAGATATACATACATTAATACATATGTATATACATATGTAGTAGCAAGAATGATAAACTAAAGATTACGTCTTGAGTATGATTTCCCGTTAGATGACGTTATAGGGCTATTTTAAAGGTTTCGAAGTCTTTCATATGTGAAAATGAACATTCTGAAACATTTCTTTCTGCACTACGCGAAAGTAGTTCGCAGCCCTGCAATATAACTTACATTATCATTAGCCAATGGGAAAACAATTTTCGTGACGTCATTGATTCAACATGCGCAGAAAGTTTTAATTTTGCGTGCATGATGGCGTAATCTTTAGTTTATCATTCTTGTGTAGTTGTACATACATACATCGTATATGTATGTACATAATTAATATACTAATTGTAGAAATATACCATAAGAAGAATATATTTTTATTTATTTTTTTTTATATAATTTTATTTTTGTATCTGTTTTATATTGTTGTATTTAATTTATTTGTAAGTTAATTAAAGTAATTTATTATACTTAAAACTATTTTATATATAAATATTATTTTTCAATGTTATGTATATGTTATGTATGTTTTGTTCTACAAATGTTATTTAAATATTTTCCTTTAACTATCAACTTATAAAGAAGTATTCCAGTTTATTTTATGTTAAGTAAAGTAAAAAGAGAAGATTGCACATATTCATTCTTTAATTATTGTAATCATAATATCAAGTTTTCTTTTTTTGTTAAAATTAAATATTAAAAAATATATATATTCTATAAAAATATAAACAAAAAACAATTTAATTTAGAAAATTGGCACAATTTTTATTTATTTTATAATACATAATATTAAATTATATTTTTAATTTTATAGCAAACACAAAAAAGAACAAGAAATTAATCAATTAATCAATTTTCTAAGGTAATATATTTTTTTTTTTTAAATTTCGTTAAAGTATTTAAAAAACTTGTACCGAAAAATATTGTATTTTCATTTCTGGTTATAAATATTCTTTTAAATTTGTATTAAATTTATTTTTTTTGTACCACTTCAATAACAACAATAAGAGCTTAATTTTATAAGAAAAGTTTTTTTAATGCCTAAAATCAACATAATAAAAAAAAAAAATAATTTTAATGTTTATTAAAAATTAATTTATAACTTGAAACTTAAACTTAAGCTTTTCTTTTAAAATTGTTAACTCAAACTCTTTAAAAAATAAAATAAATAATGGTAATAATAATTAACATTTTCTATGTCAAATTAAAAAAAAAAATTAATTGTCCAATAGTAGGTTGCCATTGTCAAAGGTATGATCATTTCAAATAACTTGTATTGTTTATTAAACGATCATCCACATCCACAGTATCAACAGGACTATTAAAGAATTATTTTATTATCGAAGATATATTTTTATTACTTATTTACAATACAATTGTAAATTATATCAAAAATTATTACGAGGCGAGCAATACTCAGTGTTGTGTAACAGACCAGAACTTCTAATCGGCACCGAACCTACAACCCTCACGCTAATAGTCTAGCACGCCACTAAACCACCAGGCCAGCCGAAGTATCGTAGATTTAAATTATGAATAATACCTTTATAACTTAAGTTCAAATGAAATCCAAATAGGCTCGTAGACTGCTGCATAATGGAGTATCATATTAACAAACTTAAAGGACATAAGGGCTAGAATATCCGGTAACGACATTAGGGTGTCCAATTACTGCCATATTCCTTCGTATGATCATAGCTTTGAATTCCTTCAGTATATCAATGGGATGACTGGGCGAAACCAGTTAGACTAAAGCTAGATTGTATACCAACCGTCTCAGATTTTTTTTGAAATTCTCGATTAAATTTGGAATTTGATTTTGGATTTGAGATGTTACTTAAAGGACCTATGTATGTACTAGAGGTGTGCACAAGACATATAAAATTGCATACTATTGCACTATTTTTCTCAAGACCGAATATGTGTGAAGCAAAGATAGAGTACAAAAAAACAACTGCACTCGTAAACCATTGTACAACAGTATAAAAGTGAGTTGTATGAAGAGCGCAACAAAAATATTTTACTCTTCATAGAGTCACAACATGCATTTGTTTTTTTGCTTTCGGCAACCGAACATCTTCGTCGACGACAGCATTGCCAGTAACTTTTTTAAACTTTTTATTTCTGGGGAAAAACCTTTTTTTACGTTACTACTACTGATAATCATATGGCAATACTAGAAATGTAGCTTCAGTAGTAAAATATGCTCTTACAACACAAAGCATAGTTCCGTTACTTCACACCAAACGAGTGCTGTTGTATACATTGAATAAATGAGAAATACACATTTCAGTGCACTCGGAAAATCAAGAGCAACAGAAAAGGGTACACTACAGTATAGCATTCGGTGAAGGGTAAGCTAACAGAATGTCTTGTACACACCTCTAGTACAATAACAATAAAAAAAGTAAAACTGATTCATTGTGTGTATAGTATAACACAATTTTCCAGTCAGGATGACGACCTAGCTGCTCACACCACGTACATTGTGTACGTTCATGTACGGAATCTACAGTTTAAAGTCGACTCTGAACGACAGATTTTTTGAGCAGCTTTTCATTGCAATTTTATTGACTCTCAGAGTTTTTGCCAGGAATCTATTGAGAGTAAGTAGCCGAAGAAATATTTTCATATTACCTATTAGATATGGCGACATCTAATTCATACTATATATCCGACATTAATTGGATAGAAAAAGCAGGAGAAGAGAAGTAAGTAAAGATAGCAATAAGAATTGGGAAAATAACTGAAATAAGACGATTACAATACACAAGAGAATATCGAAAAGATTATCGCTTTGATGTCGTAACACTTTACAATCAGCTTAATAAAAATATACAGGTATCCCTTGAATAACGCGGTACTTCTACAACACGATTAAAAAAAAAAACAGTTATGCACACTATTTCAACGTAATATGATGTTCGAAGTATGTGACACAGACTACTGAATATTTATGTTTTCCGATTGTGTTTTTTTCATTATGTTTTTAATTTATTTTTTAATTCTAAATATAAAAATTAATGCCACTTTTCGTTTTCTTTTTAGAAGTCAAACACGGTCTTACCTATCCAAGCCAAACGTTTAGGCTTTGTTCGGACTATTTAGTAGATGGTTTATGTGAACTTTGTCACTCCCACTTTTACGTTCACATTTTCTATTTATCCAAAATCAGAAAATGGCTCCATCGATTGAACAAATTTTTCTTTCAAATGTTTGTATTTATCCATTTAAAGTGTTTTCATCAGCAGAGAATTTTCCTGGAACGTAACCACCGCATTATACGACGTATACCTGAATTACAGATGTCAATATCTTTGGAGAGGCCCTCAACATCATCCTTCTAAAAGCTGGGCCTTACAGATCGCTTTTCCACGTCGCAATATGCCCTGTAATAGTCGGGGTGAGCTCCGTTTCAGATTTTTGCCAGCGGTCTAAGCTTAATACATAACTGGAAGTGGAAAGTTTTGAAATTACTGTGAAATATTTAAAATAAAATGTAATTTTTTAAACCACAAATAAGGAGCACCAATAATAAATAACTACATAAATACATACATAGTTTATATAAAATACAAACTGAAAGAAACAAAACAAATAAAGGGGAATTTTTTTTTGTATATATTAAACAAATTTATTTCTTTTTTTCACATACGAATTTTAAATTAATAAAAATAATAAAAAAAAAATTAAAAATAATAAAAAAAATTAAAAATATATTTATAGGAAATAAAAACTAATTAAATTAAAAACTGTATATATAATTATGCGTATGTTTGTAAGTGTGTTTTTAGGTGGTAGTTTTTAGTAAAAACCAAAAGGCAAACAATTTCACAAGTATGGTGTAAATAATTTTCTTTCTAAAACTTAAAATAATTACAATTAAAATATTTAAAAATATTCGTCATTTCAATTAGGAGATGATAGAAGGAAGAAAATAGAAAGTGTCATCATAATGAAAGCAAAATTTTAACATTTTTTTGAAAACAAAATAAGGAAAACAAATTTAATAAGAAAACGTAAACAATTGTAATTAGTGGTAGAAATTAAATTAAAAACTAATACCAGCTGACAATTACTTTTTTTTTTCTCTCAATAAGAAAAGCTTTAGAAAGATTATTGATATAGTAAAGCATGAATTAAATAAATTATAAACAAATATAAAATCTAAATTATATTTTATAAAAAAAAAAGAAAAATAGGAAAAAATTATTGTAAAAACCATGGGGACATGTAAATAACTCTACATTTTGCATTATTTTTTTAAGTAGTTTCATGAATATTTTTTTAAAATTTAATCCAACAACAAAAAAAAAAAAAATTTATAATGATAGATAACAATTGTTGTTGTTTTATTGTTGGAAAATTTTCTAAAATAAATGAAAAATTGCTTAAATAAATTTAAATTTTAAATAACAAATACAATCCTTTTTTTATGTATGGAGAAATTCTTAATTTAGTTAATAATTATAATAATAATAATAGTAGTTGTTGTTGTTGTTGTTTATTGTAGTATTATTGGTTGGTGGTAATGTGAGAAGAGTGTTTTATTTTATTTTATTTTATTTTGTTACTAAAAACTAATAAATGCTACACAAAAATTGAAATTAAAAATAAAAGAAAAAATTTAAAAACAAATCAAAACAAAAGAATTGCAAACAAAATTAAAAAATAACTGCTCCTGATTATTAGCGAAATTATTAAAAATTTCTAAATTGTTTGTTTTGACAAATATGACAAGCTTAAAATACAAAATTCCTAGTATTGAACTGTTTTCTCTGTCCGTTGTGGAAATAACTTTAAGCAGCTGTATCGACTTCTTCAACCAAATGATTTGGTGAGACTTCACTAGGTGTCGTAGCCGATGTTGCCACACTAATGGGTGTTGTAATAGAACTATTCGAAGCTGTTAATGTCGCGGCTGTATTATCGCTAACTCCGCTTGCTGCGGCTGTTGTCGTAGTACCCACGACACGAGCACCATAAGGTGCCCCCTTCAATTTGCGTGCTTCTCGTTTTTGTTTTCGCTGTTGCATTACCAAACGCAATTGATCTAGTTTGGATTTGGTTTTGATGTTATCTAATTCGGCGGCACATTTAGGGCAGGTATAGTCACGTTCTTTTTCGCCCGTTTCCGCATGGATACGATAACGACATTGACACACTTTACGTTCATCGGCAATTTGGCCATGGTGGTGATGATGATGGTGCGACGACGCCGTCGACGTCGAGGATCCAGACGACGCATGGTGATGATGATGCTGACCGTTAGTAGTTAATGTAACGCCGGCGTTGTTGTTCGATGATAAACTTTGATGCCCTGTAGTTGTGGTTTCTTGTTGACAGCAGGTATAGACTTTGTTTGTCTGTGATTTACTGTTCACATAATGACCATTACATTCACCGTAGGTGCATATGGTTGCAGTAGATGATTGCGCTGAAGCTGTGGCACCAGCAGCAACATTAGCGGTTAAAGCAGATTTAAAATTGGCTGTATTTGATGAAGAATTATGAGTTTTAATGCATTTGACACAAGGGTGGGAAGATTGATGATGCTTAGAGGACAGCTGCAAAAAAAAAAAACAAAAAACGAAGAAAAAGTAAAAAGTAAATTCTTTGTTTTTGATTTGAAATAAAAAAACAGTCGAATGACCGGAAAAAGGGTAAACAAAACTTACATGTTTACTCCTGGAGTTCAGATGTATTGCGCCCGTTGAACCACTAGCAGCAGCTACTGATGCAGCGGCGGCTGCTGCTGATGTTGATGGAGCCTCAAAACTAATTCGTGCGCCACGATGATATTGTGGTGTGGCACTCAGTAAATCATTTAGTATGTGTATAACCGTTGATATATCCCGTTTGGGGCGACCATATCTATCCTGCAGTGCTGGATTAAGAGTACCAGAGAATGTACCCGAGTATATACCTTTGCCGTGGTTTTTCATTGATTCAATAACAGCGCCGGAACCACTTTTACGAGGGGTCTCTTCGCTAGCTGAAAAATCAATCTTATTGGTGAATACTTCTTTGGATAGTTTACGCAAAGTCTGAGTAAGATTGCGAGAAGCCTCGGCTAAAGTACGTGAGTCCGATACAATGCCAGAATCATCTACTTCGATGGGTGTTGTTACGCTTGATGTACTTGCTGTCCCAATGGGATTGGAGGAAGAGGAGGATGAGGACGTCGACGAAGACGAGTTGGTACCTAATGTTTGTACTAATGCTGCCGGAGGAGTTGACGAAGGTATCTTGGCGACAGAAGAATTATTCAATGAAGAATCATCGCCAGAATTGAAACCACTATCGTTGCTTACTATCTTATTCGGAGTAGATGTGTTGAATATTATTTTTGGATTGGTGGCAACCGGGTTAACCTCTTCCACAGCTGTTGGATGGTGATAATGGTGATGATGATGATGGTGGTGATGATGATGTCGATGCTTCCTTGCTATTGGATTGTGAGCGGTCTTATGCAAAGAAAAGGAAGGCCTCGACGAAGTCGACGGCGGTGATGAAATCGTTGATCTATTAATTGAGTTAATAATAGCAGCCGGTGCTAAACTGGCTTTGCAATTAGGTGTGCTGGTCATGATCGAACTAGTGCTTGTACGCGTTGTATGTGGTATCATTTGCAGTTGTTGATGTTGTTGATAAAGTTGTTGCTGTTGTTGTGATGAATTACATGCGGTTTCAATACACTGCTTCGATGAAGCATGTGACATCGCATTCATGGTATTTAAGCCTCCATTAAGCCTTGTGCACAAACATGAGGTCAATTTGGCCGCTATGGGGTCTTGACACATGGTCGATGGTGTCCCATGAGTTTCAATGGCAGCGTTATTTGTTGTTGAAGAGGAACTGTTACTGTTGTTGTTGCTGTTGCTGTTGTTGCTAATGGTGTTGTTACTATTAGCGATATTGGGAATGTTTTTAATGGGTGTTGTTTTAATAGGACTGGATACTAAATTAGACAAAGATTTAATGGGGGATTGTTCTAGTAGAACGGCTTCGGTAGTATTATGAAATGTTGACACAACTGGTACACTGGTTGTATTTGTGCCATTGGCTACAGCGGCTGAAGATGGTATTTGAGCTGTTGTATTCGTTTGTTGCTGCTGCTGTTGTTGCTGATGTTGTTGCTGCTGTAGGCGTGTAGGTTGCAATGTATTTACTTGTGCCCTTGCAATGCTTTTAACGATATTCTGTAAACTTTCATAATCACGTTTACTTAAGAACGAACCCAAATTTGAAGTTTTTGTTGATGCTGCTGCCACTATGGATGTAGTAGCTGGTATCGTTGACGAGGGGGTGGTCGGATCTTTTGTATTTACTAGTGCCGTTCGAGACGGCGTGTTGTTACCGCTAATGCAACGAGGTGTATGACAGTTTGTATCCAATTCTAGCTTCCGTACTGCTGTAGCATTATTGTTGTGTTGTTGTGGCACCACGCCTGTCGCCGTAGGAGGAACAACAGTACTAGTACTAGTGGATGCATTTGAGGCAACTGTTGTCGTTGTTGTGCCATGATGATGGTGATGGTGGTGATGATGGTGATGACTGTGATTTGCTGTTGTCGAAGATGAGGAACCACCACCGCCGCCGCTAGCTGAAGTTTGTGTGGCTGTCGACGACGTTCGACTGCTCCGATGATGATGATGGTGGTGATGACTGGAACGCTGCCGTGACGAGGAACTACTGCAATTGGCTCCATTGTGAGCTACGCCGTTAACGGGATTAACGGTGCTTAGCTGCAGTTGTATAAGCATCATATGATCGCCTAAACGCATACTTAGATTTAAAGGCGTTTTGCCGCTTAGGAAGTCATTAACTTGCGAGTCATTAAGCGATTCTAGTGCCTGCATAACGGTATTTTCGGGCCGTTGAGCCTGAAATTGAAAAACAGAAAAAAATAATTGCTTAGAAAATCTTTATAAGCAAAAACGTTTACATACAAATGTCTGAAATCTATCTTTATGACTCATAAATATATTAATTAAGAATGTATAAAAAGAGATTGAAATATTTTCGATTTTTTTATCATATCGGCCCATAAGTTTGTTGCCTATGTTCACAAAACTATTCGAAAGAATATTCATTGACAGCTTACTTCAGGAAGTAGACCTTGATATCATTATTGACCATCATTAATTTGATTTTAGAGGAAAACAGGATTATAGCACTACTGAAAAAATTCAGTGTATAACAAATTTTTTATCGAAATACTTTTGATGCTGATGTTCCTGTTGGATGTATCCCTCACTGCAGATATGTCAACGAGCTCATTGATGAACATTTCAATCTTCGTGAATGACACTGCATTCATTAGGGCTCATGAAAAGCCTTAATTGCTTACGTAGTACTCAAATACGGTGTTAATGAGTTAGAGAAATGTTTAGATAAATGGAAAATTAATGTGTCCCCAAATAACTTTCAATCTTCAAAGAAAAAAATTGTCCTTCCATTCACGCATTCAAAAATACCGGAACAAAACCACATCCACTACCTCGACATTTACCTTGATCGCCGTCTTACATGGACTCACAAAAAAAAAAGATAAGTTAAAACTAAAATACGCCCAACTGCTCCTATTAACTTATTGGATCATAGTGAACTCACTATTTGAATCTTAAGGTGCCGTCAGCATCCAGTTAGAAAAAACATACTCACCATCCAATATGGGAACATTACAGCGAAGACAGTCAGTCGTACGTGTGCTCCATGGTACATCAGAAACAACAACACCCATAGGGCTTACCACTATTCGGTGAGGAATCAAAAAGGCAAAGACGTCTTAAAAGGCTCCAAATTATGGATTTAACATAATATTCTTTCACCGAATATTCACGAACACGAAAGGTTGGTTTTTGCATTGGCATTGGTAATTATATTTATTTTAGTTTTAGGATTTTAATAAAGGGTTCGGCAAATAACTTTTTTTTTTTGAAAATGCTTTAAAAAAAAACTACTGAATATTTTCTCAAATTTCAAATTTATATTTGAAAGTACAATCCTTTCGGTTAATAATGGAAAATAATTTCATACAAATGGCTGCCTCGGCTGGCCACGATCAGTAGCCTACACGATCGGTCCAATTTTTAAGCACATTATCGATTGTGTGCAGCTGTATTTCACCTACGTCTTCATGAATATTGTCCTTTAAAGTCAAAATTGTCTCTGGCTGGTCGGCCTAATCGGAGCTCCGAGGTGGCCAAATGACATCAGCTTTACGGCTGATAATGAGATCTTCGAAAACAGGGTGCAAAACATCGAGTGTAGCTTCGGCTGTGTGGCACGTAGTGCCCGCTCTATTGAAACCAAATGTTACCAATCTCCTCCTCTTCAATTTTTGTGAACAAAAATTCGTTCAACATGGCCCGATAACGATCGTCGTAACGGCTACTTCCTGATCATTTTCGAAGAAAAATGGCCCAATTATGCCTATGGACCAAAATCCGCCTCAAGCAATGACTCGTTTTGGGTGCGTCGGCCATATTCGTTCAGCGGAAGGATAAAACTAATTATCTGAGCTTAGTATTACCATTCACGAAATAAGCACTAGTTGAAAAAAAAAACGTTAGATGGAGGACCCCAAAAAAAAAATTTTGATTTCACAAAATATTTTAAATAAAAATTATTTTCTCGCAGAATGAAACTGCAAACAAATTTGATTGCATTTCATTAAATATTGCATTTAAATCCTTAGACATTATGTCTCCATGACCATATGGTTAAAAACTGCATGGCAGACACCGTCTATAATAAAGTGCTAAACAAAATTTGCATGTTTTTGCAAAAAAAAAAAATCATTATTAAGTGCAAACGAGAGTAAAAGTGTGGATCTGAGTGCGTTTATAAGTTTTTATTATAAAATAAATGGCGCCACATTTAAAATAAACTACAATTATGTAACTATAACCAATCACTCTGGTACTTGTGTGTTAAATAAATACATTTTTTTTTTGCCACTACAGTATTCCCTCGATTTACGTCGTAAAATAATTAAATTTTTATTCTATCTATTGAATTTTTTTTATAGAGGGAATTCCCCTGATTTTGTTTATAAACAACAGAGGCGACGCAAACCGAATGACGACCAAATTCAAAGTTGAAGGGAACAAAATGTTTGACTACGTGATTCGAAACAACGTAAATCAAGACGACGTAAATCGAGGGAATACTGTATAAGAAAATTATAGAGAATATGAGCTTTTAATTAAGTACGACAGGAGAAATAAATAAATGAATGAATGAACGAACGAATGAATGAGTTTTTCGCGTTGACATGCTTGAAAAATTGTTGAAAAATAATATACCAGGGAGCAATCGTTGGTGATGCTAACTGTAGTGGTAGTAGTTTGTAAATTAAATGAAATTATAATAATAATAATGAAAAAATAATAAAAAAAATAAAAATTTTTTTTGCAAAAGTTGTTTACATTTTAGCAATATGTCTGTCTGTCTGTCTTTTATTACAAAGGGGAGAGTCAACAAAATAATGAAAAAATAAAAAAAAAAAAATAATAATAAAAAACACTTTCAATAAATAACAAATGTTGGCGGCGGCAGAACAATGCCGCGTAGGTGGGTCAATGTCAATGTCAAATTGTGTTTCTTTTTTTTTTCATTTTTAAATACGTAACGTTTTTCATAACGCAATGCAAAAGAATAACACGAGAGCTGAGAAACGCAATGCATGTATTTTTATATTTACAAATATTTATAGTAGCAAAAGAGCAACAAAGAAAGAAAAAAAACACAAATAAATTGTATACAAAAAACACAACAAATGTATGCAAAAACTGCGACTGTCTCTCTCTTAGCAGATTTCTGGCAAAAACTCTGAGAGTAAAAATAAATTTGCCATGAAAAGTTTCTCAAAAATCTGTAGTTCGGACTCGACTTTAAACTGTAGGTCCCGCCACTTATGTATAAAATAAACCCACGCTTAAATTCCTTTGCTGAGAGGAAGTCGCCAAAGTAATACAGTGGCTCCCAGTTGATGCTTGAAATAAGGTGGGAGCCACTGTATTTTTGTATTTTCGTTTTGATGCCTGATCTGGAGTTAGAACTCCGGCCTTACGTCTAATAAGCCTACTCAGCGGTGTTGTGCTCATTTTTCTTTTACCGGAACGCGTTCCGTACTCCAGTTCACAGTTGATTTGATTTGATCACATATTTAAAAAATATAACTCGACTGTTAGGCTCTTTAAATAATAACTACGGCAATTTTTGTCTGATTTGATCAAACGATGACTCGATCTCTTCACAAGAGAACAGACTTTAAGAAAATTATCACTTATCCTAATTTTTTTTTATTAAAGTTTGCTACTATGACCGGACAAAATTGAAAAAATATGAAAAAAGGTCCATATCTCCCCTTTCCAACAAGATTTAAATTTTGGAAATTGTATCAAAAATATTTGAGTAATCAAGAAATTATGAAAAATTTGCCTCAGGAATTTAATTTTTGATAGAGTTAACTTCAATGGAATTTAGAGAAAATATCCAAGGCAACACTAGAAGCATCTAGGGTAATGCTAGGGTCTTCGATTCCTGTACGAATTATATTATATCCGGATTCAGCCAATTGTGAAATACTTTTTTCATAGAAGATTTTGTAAAAATAGACTATTAATCTAATGAGAGACCTGTTACCTCATCCAAAAATCATAACAAATACTGACGTTTGCTATGCAGAACAAAGAAATGCTTTTTGGTCTTATTAGGAGCACCCACATCTTTTGTCAATTGCAATTCCATGCTTTTAATATTTTGTTGCAAAGTTGCTGTTTTGGTATATACACATCTGCTCAAAATAATAGATACACCTTGTTCTAAAATATTAAAGAAACGTTAATTGTAAAAATATCCTCGAAAACTATTTTTTTTTTTATTATAGTTCCATTTGACTACATCTTTAATACGAAAAATTTGACAGGTCCACGGATTTATTTGAATATAAAAAGCGAAGTTCCGATGAATCCATAAAAATGTTGATCATAATAATAGATACACTTGACTTACTCATAATTTTTTCCATCGTAAATTAAATTTTTGAGTGATTTTTCATTGTGTTTATGTGAAACGTTAAGAATAATTTCATTTTGATATAAAATTACATAAAAATCGAAAAATATTATAAAGGAAATGGAAGTAAATTATCATTGCACTGAAGAAGAGAAAAAAGTTCTTAAAACCATGAGAAATCACGGGAAATCATTACGAGAAATAGGTGAAGGTCTTAGGAAGATCTTTACACTTTGTGTAAAATGCTTTAACCAAAAAACAAATGCAAGACTCTCAAAGGATACCTAAGAAAATCAGCTCAGACACCAATAGACGGATACTCGTATTGGCAAAAAATTACCACTTCAAATTCTCTGATGCTATTTCTGCTAAGATTTTATTGGAATTAGTCCAAGACAATTCGTCGTCGATTTGTGCAAGCTAATAAGAAAACGGAAGAGGGAATACAATAATAGAACAGAACAAACAGAACATAGAACAGATAGAGGAAAATATAACAAAAGATAATCTCAAGCGATGAAACAAAAATAAATTGGTTTAGAAAAGATGGCAAATTCATTTAGAAATTAATTTATTTCGGTGTCATCGCTCCCATACAATACTCCGCCATATTTTCCATATATGCTCTTCAGCAAGTTGTAATCTCTCTTCCGTTTTCCCATTAGTAAAAATTTTGTAGAAAGTTTTTTCTAGAAGATTCGCTTGTACAAGTCAACGACGAATTGTTTTTGAACAAATTTCAATAAAAATCCCGACAGAAATATCATCAGACGATTTGAAGAAGTTATTTTTTGCCAATACGATTATCCATCTATTTGTTTCTGAGCTGGTTTTCTTAAGTCTGCCATGTTTTTTTGCTAAAAGATATTTGCACAAAGTCTAAAAACTTTCCTAAGTTCTTCGATATTTCTCGCTATGAGTTGCTGTGATTTCTCATGGTCTTAACAACTTTTTTCTCTTCTTCAGTGCAATGGCAATTTCTTTCCATTTCCTTTATAATATTTTTCGATTTTTATGTAATTTTTTTAATCAAAATGAAATTATTCTTAACGTTTCACATAAACACAATGAAAAATCACTTAAAAATTTAATTTACTATGGAAAAAATTATAAATAAGTCAAGTGTATCTTATTATTATGACCAACAATTTTTATGGATTAATCGGAATTTCGCTTTTTATATTCAAAAATAAATGCGAGGACCTGTCAAATTTTTCCTATTAAAGATATAGTCAAATGGATCTATAATAAAAAAAATAGTTTTCGAGGATATTTTTTGTTGGAGTAATTACATTCACTATACATTTATTACTCGTAATTTTTATATGTAGATATTATAAATTGTATTTAAGTTATCACCCTGTTGTAAAATTCTATATTTTACTTATGAATTTTCCACAACTTGATTTTT
Source organism: Sarcophaga peregrina (assembly GCA_014635995.1). Classification (NCBI taxonomy): domain Eukaryota; kingdom Metazoa; phylum Arthropoda; class Insecta; order Diptera; family Sarcophagidae; genus Sarcophaga; species Sarcophaga peregrina. The sequence continues at coordinate 57,376,824 of CM025790.1, read as the reverse complement.
CTTTGTAAAATGTTCATTCCAATAAAATCATTCGAACTAGAACGTTCTCGGCATATCTCTAAACTTCAATATTTTTACAATTAACGTTTCTTTAATATTTTAGAACAAGGTGTATCTATTATTTTGAGCAGGGGTGTACATCTTCACCGAGTATTCCTGGGAAATAAATCTCAAGAAATTTTTTTGAATATTCCTTAGAACACTGGATATAATTTATTCAATGTTAATTATCATAGTACATAATGTCTGATATACGGTAGACCTATTTCAGAAGCCATCAATATATTTTCGGGAGTTCTGTTAAAACAAACTTGGTGTCTGAGTTTAAAGACTGCTACAGTCAAATATTTATTCGTTCGTAATATTGTAAAAATAAAAGAGTAGTAAATACACTTGTAAGGTGCTATATTCTTATTAATTTTAAAGTGAAAATTCATTCAAGCGAATTTTTATTTACACTTTCTTTTAGAACATGGAAGAATAATGATGAAATATTAACTTTGTACGAATTCATTAATTTTTTGGATAAATCATAAAAATCTTTTATTACGAATTTACAGACAGCAGCAGTTTTATGATGGATTTTTATTTGTATGGCTGTTGTTTGTGTATTTTTTTTTTAATTTTTTATTTTTTTTTTTTTAATATTATTTGCATAAAAAATACAAACAAATTGTAAACAATTGCAAATTCTTTTATATGCATATTTATCTTTTGGTGGCTGTTGTACTTTTTTTTTGGGCAATTGTTAATTTCTTCTGCTTTATTTTTACATTAAAGTTTAGGGTAATTGAACTTCATCTGTTCAAAAAAAGAAAAAAAAAACGCATTGTTGTTTCATTTTTGGAATGATGGTCTTTGGAATGGAGTGGGAGGGGTGGGGAGGTAACAAAAAAAAAAAAAAAGTTATTAATATTCCTTTGTACTGTTGCAGCCTTTATAACTTTCAAGTCGACTTTGATTTTGTACACTGTACCACACTGTATTGGTTTGCCCTTTGTTGACATTTTGATAATTTCTTTTATTTTTTTTTTTTGGTTATAATTGTTCTTTACAGCACAGTTTATATACATAATGTGGGGAAAAGAGAAAGGGAGAGAGAGTACATATATTCAGATTTAATTATTTTTATTTATATTTCAATCATCAGCATATGGCCAGCCAACAAACAACAATTAATAGATAATATTCTCAAGTATAATGATGAGTAATTGTTTAAATATCTGCACTTAGTGCTGCCTTTGAATAATTTACAAATGCAAATTACAATTCCAAACATCCAGAATGCATCATACTTTCCATTTAGTTACGAGTGATTTTGGAAATCTAGATTACTTTTTCTAAATCAAATAAATTTCACATAGAAAAGCGCCATTAATTTCAAATATAAAAATTCCGGGTCCTCCATCTTACGTTTTTTTTTTCAACCAGCGCTTATTTCGTGAATGGTAACACTTAGCTCATGTATGATTTGATAGATAATTAGTTTTATCCTTACGCTGAACGAATATTGACCATCCAATGTGTTATCGTTTCGCTCAGTGGACCTGCGATCGACTTATAGAAGATGCCGAACCCGCACGCATACATTTAAAAGCCGACCCACCCAAAACGAGTCACTGTTTGGTGAGGATTTTGGTCCAGAAGCATAATTGCTCAATCTTCGAAAATGAGCAAAGAATGGCCGTTACAGTCAATTGTTCACAAAAATTGAAGAGGAGGATATTGGCAACATTTGGTTTCAACAGGACGGCGCTACGTGCCACACAGCCGTAGCTGCACTCGATGTTTTGTCCAATATTTTTGAAGATCGCATTATTGCCGCAGAGCTGATGTCGTTTGGCCACCTCGTAGCTGTTGTTTGTGGGCTGCCGTCAAAGATAAGTGTTACGCCGACAAGCTTGAGACAACTGACGCTTTAAAGACTAATATTCGTGAAGCCATTGGTGAAATACAGCTGCACAGAATCGATAATGTGCTTAAAAACTGGACCGATCGTATAGGCCACTGCATGGCCAGTCGAGGCAGCCATTTGAATGAAATTATTTTCCATTATTAACCGAAAGGATTGTACTTTCAAATAAAAAAAGAAATTGGGGAAAATATTCAATAGTTTTTTTTTTTAAAACATTTTCAAAAAATAAAAAGTTATTTGGCGGACCCTTTACAATCGAAAACAGTAAGAAACCAAAAAAAAAAACTATCAAATCTTTTTTCGTTCTGAAAAGTGAACGTCAGTATTCGTTATGAATTTTGGATGAGCTAACTATGGACACTCCCTGTGGACTTTCTTTAGGCTTAAAGTTGATTTTTACATAATTTTCTAACAAAAAAAAAACTTCCAAGATTTACTGAATCCGGATATAATCAGTATATGACAGGAAGTTCTTAGTGTTACTCTGGATGCTTCTAATACTATTAGAATATTATTAGAGAGCTTTTAAGTTAACTCAGTGATATTGAGCAACATATTTACAAAAATTTTCCAAAAACAAAAAATTGTTCTACGATTGTTTAAATCCGGTTATAATAAGAAAGAAATGGTTGGTCTATATCGAAGCAATGGAAATATCTATGCCCTGTAACATGTTGAAGATTGCTAGTATATCCAGCTTATTTGCAATGCAATTTCCAACGATATCCCATATAAGAGTTACCTTTAAATGAAAATTCGAAATTTCTCTAAGAAATCTTCGGCATTTTATGGAGATGGAAAAATGCTGAAAGGAATTTAGGAATTTATTCCTACACTGGTTTTCCACGTAAATCAGGAGATTTTCACTGAAAACTCCTCCGCTCAACAGGCATAGTGCCGCCTTCAAAATTGGCAAGACCTCTACTGGGAACACACTGCTACGATCAAGCACACTAGATGAAAATTTATAATAAAGATACTACAGATTACGCTATCACTCATCATTGAACAATCAGTGTAAACTTCATGTAAATTAGAAGGAATCACATAATCGTCCTTCATGTGTCTATGTCCATATTACACATTTGATTGGATTAAGTTTAAAATTTAAATTTTATTTAAAAAAAAATAATTGCTTTGGCAATTTGGTATGTTGTGTAACTTACAGTTAGCCACAAAAGTATACATACGGTTAACAAATTTCAAAAAATTTTTAATCAATCCGTTTTCGTTGAAAATTTCTATATTTGTGTGATAACTTTCCCCGATTTAAAGACGTCTTTTGCATTGGTTCTGAAATTTGTTAATCGTATGTATACGTTTGTGGGCCTGTGCAATCCGTTTTCGTTGAAAATCTTTATATTTGTCTAAAAAGGAGTTTTGCATTGGTTCACAAATTTGCGAAATTTGATGATTGTGGGCCTGTGTATTTATCTTCACACTCGTCTTATCTTAGTTGTACAAGAACGAAGCTATCCCTATTACATATCAAATTATGCACTGGTTTTCAACTCGATTCTAAAAGTGGCATGGAGCAATTCAAAACTCTGAGATTGATTGACCAGACCAGGGATGGAAAAGTTGATACAATTGTACTATTTGAAAGTCAAAAACACCATAGCACCTCAAGGACTTATTTAGCACAATTTAAAAATTTTGCTTTCTTTATTACATTACTCAAATATTCTGTTTCATCACTGTATAATTTATAAAAGGAATATTATCCATTCCACTTTCATCTGCAAATGTAGAAAGGATATTTTCGTCCAAAATTTAATAAAGTGCCTTTCATAATTATAGCACCACTATCATTTCAATAATAACAAACAATGAATATAAAATTGTCTTCTGGTCATGTTCTCTGATGAAAAAAAGTGGAACTTAGATGGACTAGATGGCTATCGATACTACTGGCGTGACCTTAGAAAGGAACCAAAGTATTTAGTAAAAGAAGTTTCGGGGGTTTAGGGTATTATTTCTTTAAGTGGCTGCCTCGAACTTCACTTTCTTTTTACGCGAATGAATAGTACAGAGTATAATCCTGTTCTTAGCTGTAGTTTGCTCCCCTTCTTAAGAGAAGAAAAAATATATTTTCCAACAGGACAATGCCAGAATTCATGTCAACAGACAGAGGATGGAATGGTTTCGTAACCAATCTATTGAGGTTGTATCGTGACCAGCTTTCTATCCTGATATGAATATTATTGAAAATGTTTCCCCAAATGAATTCCCCATTCTTATCCGAAGAGTTTATTCAAATAACAGTGTTGAAGATTTGAAATTAAAAATAATCGAAGAGTGGGGGAAAATTCTTTATAAGAGTATGAAAGATCGAATATTTAGTTTAATAAGCTCTAAGGGCGGATTTACTAAGTTTTAAGTATCAATATTTTTGGTAAATAAAGCTTTTTATTTAGCAAAAATGAGACTGACTGGTGCTATAATTATGCTAAAAACCTTAATTTTAATACTGATCAATTTCCCATCCCTGGACTAGACTGTTTAATATTGACTTTTGTGTAAAATAGCTTATGAATAACAAAATTGAGTTTATATTTTTTATATATAAAAAAAATTACTCTCTTTTCCTTTTTGTTTATTATTGTAATAAATTAAAATATTGTAATAAATGTTCAAAGTACGTGAGTTAATGTTGTAATAATTGCGTCATTTAAATACTTTTTTTTTAATATTTTGCATTGTTGTTGTTAATGTTTTTCATTATTATGAATATTTTTTTTTGTAGTCTTTTTTTAGTTAATAATAAAAAAAATATAATAAAACAAAAGAAATAAATCATTTTCACTCTTTGCTGTAATATTTATAGACATTTCCATAATGAAAACAAAGCATTTAAAATAAATAAAAATGAATAAAATAAAATAAAAATATTGAAATTAATTTTTATAAAAAATTATAGTTTTGGTTCGTAACATAAAGGAATACATCCATTAAAGTTATGTGCTTGTTTGGTTTTCATTTCCTTTGTAAGTGTATTACTATAAAAAGAATAATTAAATGAATAAAGAATCTTTTCATAACAATTTTAAATTTATGAACATCATTTCTAGTAAAGCTAAGCTTACAATTGACAACCAAGCGGCAAACTCCGCTTCTTACATTTTGAAAAAGAATGAAAATTTCAAAAAAGTATATAACCTATTTCGACAACCAACTCCCACAAGCCTTGATAGTAATTATATACTAGAGGTGTGCACAAGACATTCTGCTAGCTTACCCTTCACCGAATGCAATACCTTAGTGTACTCTTTTCTGTTGCTCTTGATTTTACGAGTGCACTGAAATGTGTGTTTCTCATTCGTTCAATGTATACAACAGCACTCATTTGCCTTGCATCACAGGCAAAACTATACTTTGTGTTCTAAGAGCATATTTTACTACTGGAGCTACATTTTCAGTATTGCCATATGAATATTAGTAGTGTATAAAAGGGTTTTCCCCAGAAATATAAAGTTTAAAAAAGTTACTGGCAATGCTGGCGCCAACGAAGATGTTCGTTTGTCGAAAGCAAAAAAAGAAATGCATGTTGTGACTCTATGAAGAGTACAATATTTTTGTTCCACTCTTCACACAACTCTCTTTTATACTGCTGTACAGTGGTTTACGAGTGCGTTGTTTTTTTGTACTCTATCTTTGCTTTACACTTAACATGTGACAAGTTGTGTTGCAATCCAGATTAAAACTTATAAAGGACAGTGCATCATGCATGTATGTATCCAAATACAAAATATTGATTAAAAACAACATCCGGTGAATTTCATTTAATAATAATTTAAATATTTAATAACACTTTGTTATTTTTCTGAAAATTGCCACGCCCACAATTGTAATTGCTTTGGAATTAATCGATTGATTTCAATGAATATTTATCATACTCATATGCTTAGATTAATAAATATGCTTGAATATAGAATATTGATCACGTAATTAATAATCTTAACCAGATGATTTTGAGGTCAGATCGTTTAATATTTTTTATAAAGTCCCCGTCATATGATTTGAAATTAATTTGAATTATAGTAATTATAATATCAGGTATCCTCCTTTCATTAATAACAATTCAGTTCATTCAGACTATTTAATAACTTTTGGAAATACGTGAACTCTGTTTCTAGGATATACGTTTGCTAGTACGGAACGTGTGAAACGGTGGGGATTGCAAAGGGTAACCTAATATTGCGGAGACATCCCCTACTCGTTCAGCGTAATATATGGAAATGTCGAAAAGTAAATATTATGAAAGGGGATAGTGTGCAACAAATTGTCCAACGGACCATTGATTCCGGTGCTAATTGAAACCACAACCACCACGCTCGCAGAATAGTACGCTAATCTCTAGGCACTTAAACATCATATTTCTTCTTATAACCAATTTTGTTTGAATAGTTGATAACTGTTTAGTAGTGCAATACTGGTTAAAATCCGCTTTTGCTTAACACAGCAATACATCAAAATAAGGTTTTCAAACTTCATTTCAGAGTTGAGTGGATTATTTTCATCTTTCCAAAGTAAACGCGAAAATGTAGCAAATACCTATGTTATCTAGAAATGTGAAGCTTAATGGCATGTTTGGGTATAACTTTGAACATTCTAATCTATTTTTTGTTTTTTTCTATCGTGCCATTTGAGGACAGTTTGTACATAATTGTTCATTACAACACTTCAGTCAAGATTACGACCTAACTTCTTATACCACTTATGTTGTGCGCGTTAATTTTATACATGAGACTCGGGACATACAGTTTAAAATCAATTCTAAACGACAGACTGCTAAGAAGCTTTTCATGGCAATTGTATTTACTCTCAAAGTTTCTGCCAGAAGTCAGCTGAGAGAAAATCGCCGGAGAAATATTTTCATATTTTGATGTAAGCCCTGGGGTTTGAACTCGAGCCTTACGCCTAATAAGCTAACACACTATCTAATAGACTACGGCGACTCTATAGTCTACTAACCAGTTTACATTTACAGTTTGAATTGAATTTAAAAATTTCTGATGTACATACGTTTAACGACATGCAAGGTTTTAATTCTAATTTGTAGCAATTAATTTAAATATTTTTATTTTATTTATTGACCTATTAACAACAATACAAATTATAAAAATTATATTTAAATATCTGACTATCTTCGATCTTATGTTTGGTTTAGTGGCGAATCCAACACACAACCCTCAGGCTATTAGTCTAGCACACTACCTATTAGATTACGACGACACCCAATTTACCCTACAGTCAGGATTAGGACTTTGCTTATCACACGACTTATGTGCGTGTTAATTTTATACATGAGTAGTGTGACGTAGAGTTTCAAATCAACTTAAACCAATAAATTTTTGAGAAACTTTTTCATGGAAATTTTATTTGATAACATAAAAGTTTGATAATTTATCTATAATATTAAAAAAAAATCTTTAAAATTTCTTTGTTATTTATGAAAATCCAATATAACAATTTTTTTACATATGGTTAATGTTAATATTAAATACATTAAATATCGTCTTATGAAATTGAAAATAATCTTAAGGAGCATTTATAATTAATTTTCAATTATCTAATTTTATATGTACATACAGAGAGAGTCAAAAGAAACTGTACAGCAAAAAAAAAAAATTAATTAAAAATAAAATTCTAAATAACACCAAACTTAACTTTTACCATTTAAGGAGAGTGCCCGAAAAAATTTGACAAATTTGTTTCGAAATTTTTTTTGTAATAATTTTTTGGTTCAATTTTAAAAACGGGCAATGAAAGAATTTTAAAATAATAATAACGGTAATTTATTAATGTATGTATATATTCTTTTAATGTACACTCTCTTTTGATGCTCACTGTATTTACAGTCAGTAACAAAACATTCGAAACTTTTTCAAAAATTTATTTATGTGTTCTAATCAGACAAAATTGGAAATTGGAAAGAAAAAATTGGAAATTGCAGTTCATTAGTATGAATAAAAAATATAAAAAAGCTAAGTGCTGAAGCCTTCTCCAAAATGATAAGTGTTTACAGTTCTTGACTCAAAAAATGTTCTAATAATTTTTGAATGTTCTGATTTGTTAAGTTCAGATTTATCACTTATTGGTTCTTTTTTGCTGAAATTCAGCATTAAAATCGTTTTTTTTTATTAATAAACTGCCCAAATATTTTGCGAATTTCTTAAGAATATTTTTTTATTTTTAGTACAATTTTGAAAAAGTTTCCATTGTTTTGTCAGCCACTGTATATACATATGTTCAGATTATATATAGAATCTATGTATATAAAATGCGAAAATTCTTTCAAGTACTTTTAAAAAAGACGTTTCTTTATTTTCTTAATTGCTATCATTTATTTTCTCAATTTATGCTAACATTTTTCATTTTTCTTCTTAAAAACAAAAAAAAAAGAACAACAATTCGAATTGAAATAATAAATTTGAATGATTTGTTTTCGTGGTTATTACTGATTTATGACTAATTTTTACGAGTACATTAAGAAGAGTTAAATGAATGAATAAATAAAATTCACTTGTCAAATTTGAAACCAAAAACAAAACAAAAAAAAAAAAACAAAAAATAACAATAATGATGATGATTGCAAGTATGATGATGCTGATCGGAGGCATACTGTAATACAGGGTGGCTGATATGTATTGCAACCAACTTCAGGTTGTTATCATTTGTAAACCGCTCATCGCGACAGCTGACAGATTTATTCCAGGGACAGTTCATTTTATTATTTACAAGCTTACAAAAGCATTTTGATCTATTGCATTCAGAAAAAAGTTATTCGTGATGGCATTCAAGCGTGATAGTGTGTTTGCTTTAGATTTGGCTGGAAAACCAAAGGTGGCTATCGTTAAAGCCCTTCAGCATTTAAATGTGAATAAATCTGATGTTTCTCGTAAAATTGCTCGTTACCGGGTGATACTGGCAGTGTTGCATCGCGTCCAAAAAGTGGGCGAAAAAAAAATCGTTAACAACACCAGAAATGATTCGAAAAGTAAAGGCCAGATTTATTTGATCGAAATCCACGCCGCAGTGGTAGAAAATGAATGCAACATATATTGAAAAATAAGCTTGGACAAAAGCCATTGAAGTTCCAAAAAGTGCAACAGCTCCCTGATTGACAAAAAAAAGTTCGACTGGAAAGAACCAAGGAGTTACTTCGCTTGCACGAAAGTGCCCAGTTACCGAATTTAGTTTTCTTCGATGAGAAGCCATTCCAAATTGAGCAGTTTGTGAACAAACGGGTTTACTTGCCAAAGAGGGTAGCTAAAAATTTACACCTGCGATTAGCCACCAAAACTCAAGTGCAGCCGATTGTAATAGTGTGAGTCGCCCCACGCTCGTATTCATCGACCGTGGGGTCAAAATAAATGCCGAATATTATCGAGAAAATGTCTTAAAGACAGTATTGAAGCCCTGGATAGTATTGCAGACCATAGACATTCCAACAGGACTCAGCACCACCGCTTTTAGTACGCGTCAATCAAGAATGGCTTAAAAAGAAGGTTCCTCGCTTCATTTCTACCGTACAATAGCCACCAAAATCTCCGGATCTTAATCCGTTGGACTTTTGCGCCTGAGGCATTTTGTAGAGTAAGGTTCTCACTAACAAATACGAAATTGGCGATCACCTCAAGCCAGCGTTTTGCCAGGAATGGGCCAAAATACCGCAAAGCCACTTTCGTGCAGCCTGTGATGGCTTTGTCGGCCGTTTGAAGGCCCTAATTTGTATCAAAGGTGGCCAATTTGAACAAATCTATACTGATTCTAAAATTTGATGTTATTTCCAACATTTTTTGTTTCCTTTGGACAATAAAATTAAAATAAAAATTAAAAAAATATAACGCTTTACTTTGTTGCATTGTATACCAGCCACCCTGTATACTGAACAGAGCCACAGTAGCGCCACAAAATGACACACTCAAATTCATATAATTCACCTTGAAATATATGGGTATGTATGTATATTAATTATCGTAATCTCTCTTCTTTCATGTCTTTGTGTTGTTCGTTATTCAGTTTAATTAAAAACCACTTTAGAAAGAAATGAAAGTGAAAAGAAATTAATGAATCCGAATATATACCAAACATATGTACATTGGTAGTTGTGTGTGTTTTTCAAGTGAGTACAAATATAAAACCAATTCATCATTATACTATAAATATCCTTCAGTTTTTAAAACCTCCCCCTGTCGCCACAGGATATATTCAAAAAAAAAAAAACAAAATCTCACTTTCAATATGAAATGACCCGTCACAATAAAATTGCATGCTCAGCCAGTGATTAAATTTTACGAAAAATTTACAGCAGCAAACAAAAACACAAAATTAAATTAAAATCAAACTGTTGGGGCGGTTAATGGTGTCATTAATTAATTTACAACACAAAAAAACAACAGAAAAACAGATTACAAAATATCGTATGTAAATTGTATAATTTTGTTAAAAGGAGAATAAAACAAAAATAATTAAAAAGAAAAAATAAAAAGGAAACTAAAAACCAAGAAAACCTCTAGTCTGTGGGGAGTAATTCAGTTAATATACATACGAGTACGGTGCTAAGGGACAGGTGAAATATTCATATAAAGACAAGAGAAATCTACATACATAAGGTATATAATGTATATGAAAAATACATGATAAAAAATGTGTATTTTGTTTTGAACACAATAAGCAACAAGTAGAAAATAAAAAAAAAGAAAAAAAAAATCACGAACAAAAAAACAAAAAATAAATTTTATTTATTTAGCGTAATAATGGGTCACTGTGTCAAAAATATTTATGATTTTTTAATGAATTGAAAAATAACAAAAAAAAAAAAAATAAACAAATGCATACAACGTTTAAACAAAGAAAATAAAAACAATGGCTGATGATTAACAGTGAACTGTAAAGTGCCCTACACTAGGCTTAATTATTATTCGAAATTTAAAAAACGATTACCCTAATGATAACGATAACAGCAGCTGTTAAATAGATTAAACGGAAGCTAGGCAAAAATGCTTTGAGGAAGCCACATGCTTCCAAGAGTGGTACTGGAAAATAACCAAATTCGATAATATTAAATAGATTTAATAAAATTCTATAGACTAAGTAAAGTAAGTATTAAATGTCTCCTGAATTTATGTCTTTTATTTCCATAAAAGTATCTATCATTCATGCCTTAGAACACCACAATCATAGATTTGTTAAGGCACATTCATGCCTCGGAAATATTCATCAAGTTTTGGTAAGAAAAGTGAATCATTTTTAACTCTTTAACTGTTTAATAGAGTCCAACCGAACTCCAAATTTCATTCGGTACCGAACACCGAACCTGAACTTCCGTAATTTTAAATTTCGGCCGATCCCGTACTTAGTTCGGGTTTCAAAGTTCTACGAACCCGAACTTTTTGTTATTAAATATTAAAACAGAAATACATTTTTGAAATGTAGTCTCCGTAGTATAGTAGGTAGCGTGTTGGCTTATTAGACGAATTGCCCGGGTTCGTATCCCAAGTTAGGCAACAAAACGAAATATAAAGAAAAAAATCTATTTCTTCGGCGACTGCCTCTTAGCAGATTTCTGACAAAAACTCTAAGTAAATAAAATTGCCATGAAGAGCTTCTCAAAAAATCTATCGTTCGGAGTCGACTTTAATCTTTAGGTCCCGCCACTCATGTATAAAATTAACGCACACAACATAAGTGGTGTGAGAAGCTAGGTCGAAATCCTGACAAAAGGACAAAGCATAACGAATTCATAACATTTAAGAAAGTTTGTAATCTAGTACTCAAAATTCATTGTAGTAGTAATAGTAACTTTTCTGCATTAATGCCTTTAAGGTTACTTCAACTATCTGAATAAAGTTGACCAGCAGTACTAACTAGTTTCTCACTAGAATCCCTCGTTGGCAGTGCTGATAGTTATTTCCTGGCTGCAGCCTTAAGGTTTGCAAATGAACAGGAGTTCCAATATTCACATATATTTGTAATACGGTCACTAAATGGTTCAGTTATAAAGATTTTGTTTTTTTTTCGGAAATATTTTCGTCTTGAGGTTGATGTGTAGCAGAATTATGCTTTTCCCATAAAGATGAACCTAATTTCTGCTATTATTGGCCTCTTTTTGATTCCACCTCTGATACTTTTTCCAATACGGTAGATGTTTCAAAATTAATGGAATTATCATTAAAAAAATTAATTATATTCTGTGTGGATTTTTAGTGAACTAATATAAATTAAATAAAAAGTTCGCTGTTCGACAAAATTTTGACCGAACGCCGAACTTTGGGCGAATGTCACTTTTTACCGTACCCGAACGTTTGGTCAGACTCTATTATTTAATTTCATTTCAAAAAACTTATTCTAACTGCTTAATTATTTTTCAGTGAAGACGAGTATACTCGTCGTAAACGGAGGAAAATATTTGTTTCAAAAAACTTATTATAATTGTTTAATTATTTTCCAGTAAAGACGAGTATACTCGACATTAACACAAGACAATGTTTCTGCTTAAATCTTAAAGTAGACAATTAAGATTAAAAACTAAACATAACATGTGTTATTTTAGAAAATGTTTTTTTTTTCATAATTTTATAAATAAATATGTAAGGGTACTTCCCCAGAAATTGTTGCATATTTATATTTGTTAATTGTTACTACTGTACAATCTATTGTTGTCAAACTAATGAGAAACAATTCCAGTAGATTCGTTGATTAATAATACTTTTATCTTTAAGGGCCATTATTACAACTTCCCATTAACTAAAGGGAAAATTTTAACCCTTTGATGAATACCAAAAATTTTAGAAGGCCTCTCCGTGGGATAATTGCTGTATCTTCGTTATTTGGCAAGATAAAATTTATGACGTGTATACACGTCATGTTCCCCCCAGAAACCCTTATTATGACGTCTATAGTCAGTCAGTGTCCGTCAAAGGGTTAACGGGAAGATAAATTGTTTTCCATTATTATAACTGGACAATATGATAGAAGTAAGCGTTAAGCTAAAGGGAGAATTATCATGCCGATAACTTTTAAAGTTAAGTTTATATTTGAACTTGCCATATCATATACTATTTTCGTTATGGTAACTTCAAATATAAACAAAATGAGCATATACAGCAAAAAACGAAGCCTGTCGTTGCCACTCTGTTAAAAATGAAAAATTGATTATTTGAGCAGTGTTATCGATATTGCTCCGACAATGCCATATTTTTTAAAACACATTTATTATACTGTCAGTTGTAATAAGGAAAATAAGATAAAGTTAACTTAACTTAACTTTACAGTTCCTTTTAGCTAAAGGTAACTTTAACTAAACCCAAGTTTAACGGCAAGCTGTAATAATGGCCCTAAGACTATTACACTCGATATTATTCTAAGACGGAAAAAGAGAGACATTGAGGCTGCGGAATATGGAGAATAACATAAACGATACTGGCCCATGTACCAAGTACAACTGGGTACACTAAAGACTTTGAGGAATATGTAATAAGAACCTAGACGTGAGGAATAGTGAAGATGTCTAAACGTCTTTTCAATTTTAACTGTGGAATCAGGATTGGGCCTTACAAGTCCTAAGCAGACGAGGTGGGATTTAGTGGGGTCAGGGCTCCACAAAGGGAGGACCCCTCCTCAGCGAAAAGAAATACTAAGTATTTTGGGAATTATTTTTATTTTACTCTGAGGAGTATACTTTATAAAAACAGTTCAAGAGTTAACCTGTAGCTAAGTCATCCGTAAAGTCGGAAAATTACTAGGTAAAGACTCTAATTTGCTTTTGGATTCAACATAAAATATAAATAAACTTTTATATGGCAAACCTTATGAATTAAGGGTCTAACTCTAAAGTTCCTCAACTTTGATTGTAAAAAATGGACATTAGATGGTATATTCCTTAATAGCAATTTCTTATTTTGGGAGAAAATATTTTGATCTGGCAAACCATTCACAGAACTTAGTAGACCCACCCAATATACAATGTTGATATTGAAGTTTATTGTTTCAATCAGAAATGGACATCAAAATAAAATGATTAATTAACCAAGACCTTAAACGAAACTCACCATGCAATTTTGTTAATTTTATTTCTTTTTTCTTCTTTAAAGCGAAATTTTATTTTTTATTTTATGGTTTTCACTACAACAACGGTGACGATAATGCTAATGATGGTGTTTGTTGGTAGTGTGATGGTGACGACATAAATTTCATATTCAAATACATAATATGGGTAGACAATACAAAAATTTATTATCAATTCCAAACTGTTGGCAACTGTTATATTTTATTGCAGCTACTGCTGTAGCAAGTAACTGTGCAAGTGGTTTTGGACTTTGATTGGCACAATAAGAGGGGCAAAAAAAACGCTACGTAGTACACACCGTAAACATTTGATGGTTTTGGCTTTAATCGTTTCCATACAATACCCAATTGATTGTATAAATTGCCGATTGATTGACTGATTTAGCGATCAACACAAAAGAGGGTGTTGAGAAGGGTGTGTAAGCTTTAATAGTGATTGAACAGAAAAAAAAAATAAAATATTTTTTCTATTCGTATTATGGCAGTGATATAAAGAAATTATTCGAATATTTTAACGAATAAATGAAAAAATTCAAAAAATTCCCAGAAAGTTTATTCTAATTCATTTCACATAAATTTCTTATAAATTTTCTTGAACCCTAGGCTAATGCAAAGTGACTATTAAGGAGCTTAAAAATTTATGTTAAACATGAAGTACGTTTCGACCCTCGTTCGTTCATTAGCTAACTTTTTCAGTGTTACACACCGTACCAGGATTTTTCTTTGTTGTTGGAACAAAGCTGATGTAAATATGGTAAGGCTTAGAACCATGTTTTGATCCAACGATCTTATCAGCGACAGAAACTAAGTTTACAGTATTTGTCGTAAAAGTGTTAACCACAGAATGCGGGAACCAGTATATCAGACTATGAACCCGCCGTGGCCTAGTAGGTAGTGTGCTGGCTTATTGGACGTGAAAGCCAGGGTTCGAGTCCCAGGCCAGACATTAAAATAAAATACAAAAAGTATTATTTCGGCGATTTCCTCTCAGCAGATTTCTGGCAAAAAACTCTGCGAGTAAATAAAATAGCCATGAAATGTTTCTCATAAAATCTGTCGTTCGGAGTCGACTTTAAGCTGTAGGTCCCGCTACTCATGTATAAAATTAACGCACACGACATAAGTGGCGTGAGAAGCTAGGTAGTAATCCTGACTGAAGGGTTGTAATGGTCAATTATGTATGTATGGGTGCCCGCTAGTCTATTGGGTAAAGTGCTAGACTATTGGTGTAAGGGCCGTGGGTTTGGGTCTGGTCTGTGACACTACACCGAGCGTATGGTCACTGTTATACAGCTCGTATAATAATTAAATACAATTTGTAATTGTATTGTAAGTAACAACAAAAAAAATCTTTAAAAAATAACATTTTTCTGCATTATAAAATCACAATGGATTTATTTTATTTTCGATTAATCGAATGACATATTTTTAATATGCACATACAAACCCTTTTAATTCAAAAATAGTGTGACAATATGACGACATTTAAATACAAATATTGCACAATTTTGTATAAAAACTAAATGAACCTAGAGACACATTGATTTTGAAAAGAAAGAGTAAAAAAAATTTTTTTTTTTTGACAATAGCAGGGGCAGGGTAGCAGATTATAATTAATAGAGAGTGAGAGCACGATCAATATAACCATCATAACTAAACATTATATTGTCGTGGATACGGGCGCAACAATAAAAGAGTCAATCAAACATTGATAAACATTTTTAAATTTGGAAAGTTTTAAAAAAATAAAAAAACTAAAATAAAAATAAACACACACAAACAACAGCTTAAGAAAAATTTAAAGAAATTTTATGCAATAGAAATGTGTCTGTTTGTTTAAACAATTTTTTGTTTGTTGATTGTGCTAGACTTTCCATACAATTTTGGTTATGTATGTAGGTGGGTGGGTGTGTTTATTAATACAGTCAAACCCGGTTATAACGAACTCTGTGTTAATTCTGTTTACCTATCAGCTGATTAAAGATATTGAGTTATAATTAATACTGCCATATTAAATAAAAGTAAAGACTATTGCCACACTTTAAAATTTTTTCAGAGAGTTCTTTATAAAAGAGGTAAAATGTATGAAATTTAATTACTGGGACCATTTAAAGTAAATTTTAAACGGGAATTCGTTATAAACAAGTTCGTAATAAACGAAGTTTTTTGTGTGCAAATTGGAACTTGAAAATATGTACGTAATAACCAAGAATTCGTTATAACCGAGTTCGTTATAAACGAGTTTGGCTGTAGTAATTAAATTAATTTATATTTTTTCTCTTAATAGTAAACTTTTATTTTTGTTTGGTTTTTTTTTTGTGTTGCAAAATATCTTGTTATTTATTTGAACTGCCATGGAGGTCAGACAGTGCCGCCACCTAGCGGGAATAAGTGGAAATGAGTGATAACAAAGGTTCCTCATAACTAGAGCAAACACTCTACGGGCGTTTTTCTACACTACGATAAATACATACTAGGAATGCCCATCAGGAAATCCCGTATCTCGAAAAAATTTTTAAAAACTTGTCCCGGGATTTTTCGGGATTGCGAATTCATATGTATTTTGACCCTACAAAAGGTCCTGAAAATAAAATTCTATATCACTTGACTTCGATAATAGCTTCTCAGATGAGGAAAACCCTGCTTCCATTGATAAAAAGTTATTTGATGCCATCGAAGAATGCAATAGGTCTATAAAACGAATTAATAGGGTAACTGATTTAGATACTCAACTGTCCAAAGAAATAGATTTATTTACATCAGGAGGTGGTAGAGGTGAATATTTACAGCTATCTTATAACTATGATTTTTCGGGATTTTTGGATCCCGAATTATTCCGAAATATCCCGGGATTTCGGGATCGGAATTTACAAAATTCCGAAACCAGGGTTTTTCACAAATCGATCCCGTTTGGCATCCCTAATACATACATATATAATATATAATCGGTTGATACAATCCTTGTCAGGATTACGACTTAGCTTCTCATACCACTTTTGTTGTGTGCGTTAATTTAACTAAACGATTATTATGGTTATTACAACCCTTCAGTCGGGGCTACGATCTACCTCTAACACAGTTTAAAGTCGATTTCGAATGATTGATTTTTGAGAAGCTTTTCATGGTAATTTTAGTTACTCTCAGAGTTTTTGCCAGAAATCTGCTGAGATGAAGACGTCGAAGAAATATTTTTTCATATTTTCGTTCTAATAAGCCAACCTACTAGACTGTGGCAACATTAGATAAATGTCAGCACCATTATCCTAAGGCCTGCTACAACAGATCAATCACCTGCTTAGCTGGAACAATAATAGATTAACAAAACGAAAACAAGACAGAATAACAAACAACCATAACTTATGGCAACAACAGCGGCCAACCGTTTAAGATGAAAATTCCTTTGTGTAAACCATATGCGCCCAAAGGGGTAATGACAAAGAGATGGTACTCTTTCCGCAGAATTTTATTTAGAAATTTTATTCATTGTAAGTGATGAAATGTCTTTGCAATACATTATACGATTCAGTGACTAATCAATCACAAAAGAAAAGGAAAAAAGGACATTATTGTGGAATTAATTTAGTAACCTACTTTTACGAATGGATATGGTTTACATTTTACATTAAAATTGTGTCATATGTTGCTAAATATCATAACTTTTTAAATGTACTGTTGTTATGTACAATTTAATGTACTTTTAGTCTTCAGAATGGATACATTTGGACATAATACTTTAAGCGCCATTATTACAACTTCCCGTTAAAGTTGGCTATAGTTAAAGGTACCTTTAGCTAAAGTGAACAGTAAAGTTACCTTTAACTTATTTTCGTTATTACAACTTCCTGATAAAATAGAATTAACTTCTTTAAAAATATGGCAGTGCCGGAGCAATGTCGATAAAAATTGCTCAAATAAACAAATTTTTTTTAACGCAGTGGCAACATCGGACTTCGTTTTTTTTTATTGTTGTATATGCTCATTTTGTTTAAATTTGAAGTTGCCATATCGAAAATACTAACATCAAACATAAAGTGACCTTTAAATGTTAAAGATAGGATAATCTTCCCTATAGCTTAACGCTCACTTCTATCTCATTGGGTACCCGTAATAATGAAAAACAATTTATCTCTCCATTCAAATCCTCCCTTTAGTTAACGGCCAGTTGTGATAATGGCCCTAAGACTTATTAATAATTTTAGTAATAAATTAAAAAAAAATTAAATTATATTGTATTTGTATGTACTTATCTGATATAAAAGATTTTAATAATTTAAGACGTACCTGAAAAGAAAAAAAAATATTACATTAATTAGACATGATTTTAAAAGGTTTTATAAGAAAATCTTTACGATTACATGTTTCTCTTTCATAATTTACATTTGTGTTTATATATAAAATTTTCTGTAAATTTTTGAACTAAAAGTTCATTTCATGAGATGACATAACAATGCTGTTCAATAAAATAGATGCTCCATGATCTAACATCACAACCAAGTCTATACTTGCAATTAATTAAAGAAGAGTGACACTTCAAAGTCGCCGTGGTCTAGTGGGCTTGGGTTCGAATCCCAGGTCAGAAATCAAAAGGAAAAAATATTTCTTCGGCAACTTCCTCTCAGCAGATTTCTGGCAAAGACTCTGAGAGTAAAAATTGCCATGAAAAGCTTCTCAAAAATCTGTCGTTCGGAGTCGACTTTAAACTGTAGGTCCCGCCACTCATGTATAAAATTAACGTATAATTAATTAAGTGGTGTGAGTAGCTAGGTCGTAATCCTGACTAAAGGGTTGTAATTGGCCAATTATGTATGACACTTCGAATTTTTGAAATTCAACGGAATTATATTCATAAGAGGTCAGTAAGCAAAGAGATTTAGATATAGTAAACCTTTCGGAGAGCAAGTGAATGTATTTTTCTGAACACTACTGTATATAAAAAATATAACTCGATTGTTAGACTCTTTAAATAACAACTATGGTAATTTTTGTCCAATTTTATCAAATGATAACTCAATCCCTTCACAAGAGAACAGTATTTAAGAATATTATCACTAATACTATGTTTTTTTATTATTAAAGTTTGCTACTTGAAAAATATTTAAAAAATTTAATTTTCAATGTTTACCTTATTAAATCTCCTAGCGTATTAAGTCGATCTCTCCCCTTTTCAACAATATGATTTTTCCGATTTTTGAATCGGGTCAGAAATGTTTGAGTAATCCAGAAATTTGTGTGAAAAGATCAAAAAAAAAACCCTGTTTTGTCAAATAAAACAAGTTTGGAGGTTTCGAGAAATACACGCAACTCTTTTTTTACACGGTAGATACGTTCCTCAGAAATCCGTGTAAAAAAAAACGTATAAAAAAAGAGGCATTTCCTATTGTAAAATGGGGCATACGTTCCATGCCATCCGAAAAACCGTATAAAATATGTTGAAAAAAATCCCAGAAACACATACAAATTGTATATTCATAAGGCATTTTATTGAGCATTAAAATCCAGAATTAAGTACAGAAAATTGGAATTCAAATAAAGAAAAAATATTTACATAGGTACATAATTATTCATCGGTACTTGATAACAAGCGCACTTCTTTGCGACGAACTGGACTAAAGTCGGTATCATCGCTGGAGATATCCATCGAATTATCCAATGGTAACTTTCATTCGGTAATAGAGCTTTGAGCTGTGAGCCTACTTTCCGAAAGGCCTTGCGTCGTCGACTATTTTATTAAAAAATTCTTTTATAGAAAGTTGAACTTTTGATTTTTGGGACGCAAGAATGATAAACTAAAGATTACGCCATCACGCACACAAAAGTAAAACTTTCTGCGCATGTTGAATCAATGACGTCACGAAAATTGTTTTCATTGTTTTCCTATTGGCTAATGATAATGTAAGGGCTGTCAACTACTTTCAGGCAGTGCATACAGTTTTCAGAAGAAACATATGAAAAAATCTTTAAAACCTTTAAAATATCGTCATCTAACGGGAAATCATGCGCAAGGCGTAATCTTTAGTTGATCATTCTTGCTACTATGTATGTTAATTTCATTATTGAAATGATGCCAAGCGTGGTAAAAACAAACATAATTACAAGACAGCGATTGTGGAACCGTACTAGATTAAAAATTTTTTTTACAATAACTTTTTTTTTACAACCGTGTAACTTCAAATCCGTTTAAAAAAAAAGAGTTGGGTGTATAAAAAAGATAATTTTCAGTTCTACTCAACTAACTAAACAACGTGGACTATGTAGTTACTCGGGTGTATTTTCACTGTCGCACAGTGTTATTCATAAAATAAATACATTTTAATATTTATATGTACATATGTTATATAAAAAGATTAATTATTAAATCAGTAATATATATATATATATATAGGCAGAAAAACTACAACAAATATGAAATATAGCCGGCGTCAATGTCAGTCATGGCCATCAAATTATTTTATTTATTATCAATTTGATTTGATAATACATAGTTTAATTTCTAAATCGCATTAATGAATGCAATATTTTTTATTGTTGTTGTTGTTAAATAAGTCTAATATTATAATAAATAAAAATAATTATAAAAAACACGTGTAATAATTTGTCTTGAGATAATAAAAATCGAATACGATTGTAAAAAACAAAAAAAATTAAATAAAAAGAAAATTCGCTAAAACAATTGTTGTTGACCTTGGTACACTTATAACAATGTGTACGTTAAAAGCCAACTTATGACAATCGAAACAAATAACACTTTCTTGGAAACTGACATTCGAAAGCCTAATAGTAATCTAACAAACACAACAACAAAACAACACAGCCACTAAACAACAATAAAGAAAATAAATTTAAAATAAATTACACACATTTTGAGAAAGACAGTTATAGTCAATAAAATAATTATGCTTCTCATATTAATGAGCATTTGTGAATGTATAGTACGTGCTTCAGTGTAAACCGGTATTAGTTTCTTATTATGTTTTAAGAAATTCATAGACATGCTGTGCTGGATAAGAGCCAGATAAATAAAAACATAGAAAACGTTTTTCTATTCCCTAACACTAAATTTCATTCCTAAACAGAGAAACTATGTTTGTTATGTATAATATTAGATATGGTACTGTTTCTGCTGGGGGCTCATTCATATTTTTATTACTGTGTATGAGAGAATTATATAAACTACTAGCTGTACCCTGCACGTGTTACATCGCGCCCCCAACTAAAATAAATTTAAAGTAAAGGCATTACACAAAGTCCAATTAATTTGAATCATTTTATTGATTTTGTTTCCCGTTGTCCTGATGATTCAAATGAACTGGCCTGAGTAGTATGCATTCGATCAGTTTCTAATCTCACTTCTCATTGTTCAAGTGGTTCATGCAAACGGGTCTCAGCGGCATACCCTCGAACATTTTCCAGTCACAGTGCTCGTCTGTTTCTTAGGTTCGTAATGCTTTTTTCTTCCTTGCTTGGGGTGTAGGACGACCGATTGGTTGTCATTAATTTTGAAAAATTTTCAGTGACGCCATCCTTCGGAAGTTGATCGCACTAATCTCCGTGGACTCATACGTAACAACTTTGTTAAAGAATGCATAGTTTGATTTAATTCATTTTGAGTAATTAGAGAGGCATCAGCTATTGGAAATTGCGTCATACCAACTTAGAAATCTTCCTCGGCTCATGCGCAACAACTTTGGTAAAGATCATAACATGATTAAATGTACAGTTTACGATTTAATTGATTTTAAGTAATTTTCAGTGGCGCCACCTGGCGGAAATTAGTTATATCAACTTAGAAACCTACCCCGGCTCATGCGCAACAACTTTTCTAAAGATCATAACATGATCAAATGCATAGTCTACGATTCTATAAGGTACATACAAACAAACATTAATTTTTATATACACAGACTATGATAAGCGACACGCCCACTATAGCCAATCCGTCCTTTTTGTTCATATATACGTCAAAGTTATCCAAATTTAAAGTTTTAACAAAATTTGGGACTTTAGCTGTTGCAGTTTATGAGATATGCAATATTAAATACTTTTTGGGTATGTGGGCGTGGCATCACGCCTACAAGTTACAATACGAATAAAACGTCTTTGATAAAATCGACAACATAATCCACTGAAAGTGTGTACTGTAAATCAGAAAATCTTATAGAATTTTAGTTGCGCAGATTCCCTTTAGGAAATTTTGATGTTAAAAATAATAAAAAATATGATTGAAAGATTAATTTTTGAAAATGTCCATAAAATAACAAAATTGGAAATTCCGTTTATTTTACAAGTACTTTTTAGATTGGGCGGATAGTAAAACAGGATTTGTGATCGAGAGAGAGAGAGGGTTTTATAACTAATTTAGAGGAACTGAAAGAAATCATATCCGATTAACTACACTACGACAGCAATTGTCGTTCGAAGTTGACTTAAAACTGTATGTCCCGCCATTTATGGAAAAAACTAACACACAAAACATAAGTGGTGTGCGAAGCTGTCTGAAGAATTGTAATAGCTAGTTACGTATGTATGCATAAAGATTTGACAGTCCAGTGTCGGCAAATAATAGAAAAATTTAGGTACAACCGTATCGATATTAAGTCACTTGAACTTTTAAAGCACCAAATATTTACCAATTGACCTGTTTGCGGCGAATAATTTTAGCTTCAATTTTAACTTTATAAACTCCCAAAAGCAATTACTTTTAAACTATTACAGTATTGCCTCAATTTACGTACCCTTAAACTTCGATTTGCGTCGTCATTCGATTTGCGTCGCCTCTGTTGTTTATAAACAAAATCGGGGGACTCCCCCTTCGAGTTACGTCGTGGCGATTTATGTCCCATCGTGTTAATCGAGGGAATACTGTATTATTAATTGCTTTGTCAAAATTTGCAGCGATCGCTATTCAGTCTTTATTCACAAGTTGCTTCGTTATATCACTCTTGAGCTCAGCATCGTGTTCCCAGTGGATTCTGAATGTAATCAAATTCGCAAAGTTTGTGTTGTAGAAACAGCTCTAGGGACCACAATATGCACAGAATATTTCTTTGAGAGGAGGTGATAATAGCTTGAGATTTATTTGATGCTGCCACTGACCACTGAAACTTGTTTACACTACATTCGCATCGAATATCCATGTTTTGGTAGTGGAGGACTTACAGAGGGGTAAATTTTGTTTTCATCAACCGAGTGTAGTTCGCCGTTTGTCCATTTGGTTATACTCAAGTCTCAAGTAAAGTAAATTCGTGTACTTCTTCATCTGATTTATTATCAAGGAAGATTGATTTATGAGTGTACTAGCCAGATTGTACCTAGCGTTGTTTTTTCGCCCCTTCCCCTTTTTGGACCCATTTTGGTCCAACTTTAGAAACGGAATACCTCCAATAACTATTTGAGAAATCGTATAAAATTACCTATTACCATTTTTTCTCCCTAATTGGTCAAAATTTCTAAGAGATCTCGATCTGTATCCCAAATTTCAAGGAAATCGGTGCAGGCGTTCAAGCGTTATTGGCTAAAAACAAACCGACAAACAAAAAAACAGACTTACAGAAAGATTTGTAAGATATATGAGGATTATATTATTGACATTGATGTGGCGTTGTTCTTATACATCAATTTATGTTGCAGAGGAAACGGAATCGGTGTAACAACTTTTATGCGAATGCCCTGCACTTCAGGATAGACATCATCGGTTTTTGGGTGACAGCATGTTTGAAGCTTTGAGCCTGGTGGCGAACGGGCCTATGAGGGAACTTTCCTGAGTTCGGGGTAGTTCAAACCCACCACTAACAGAATATAGCAAGTGGGCTTCCCATACACTGGAGAACACAATCGGCCATAAGGCTACTGTATGAGCTCAGTAATCAATTAAGCGGTTAGTTTAAATAATGAAAAAATAGAAACTACAGATATTAGAGCAAGGTTACTGTGTTTATATATGTACAGTCGAACGTCTATAAATTGAATCACCATTATCCAGAAAAAGCTTCAACTTACAGAAACTTCAAGTTAAAAAAGCAAAACCTGACAGAATTTCTCTCCAAGGTGATGTTACTGTGCTTCAATTTATAGAAAATTCAAGTAATAAAAGTTCAAATTATGGAAGTTCGAGTGTAAGTATATAGTGATTGGCGTATTTACTTAATATCTTAGAAATTTTCTAAATTGACAATTTTCAGAAAACTTGCCATTAAAGCGACAATTTGAAATTTTCACATTAGTGAGTACGAAATAACACGAAGTTTGGCACACAATTTACAAGTTATCTCGTAGTCGGGAGTCAATGTGTTAAACAATGATATCCGATTTTAATGTTGCCCTAAACTAGCAAGCATTCTAGTATGTTTCTTAATCAATTGTTTATACACAATTATAAAGGTGAATACAATATCTTGTACTAAAACAACACGAGGTCGTAATGAATGCATGTAATCACCATATTATCTGGAGTACATAGGCATGTAAATGAAGTATTTTTTTCCTTCTTTGCTTTTTACTTCGTTTACAAATTTCCAACAATTGTAGATAGACAACAAACTGAAGAAATAAAATTACATTTGAAAACTCACGCATGAATTTTGTTACGCTTTTTCATTTATTTCAGTTTTATTTGTACATACACTGAGTGTCGAAAGTTAGTAAACGCCGCTGAAATATAATTCATTTTCTTAGGATGGCGAGAAAAATTTCCAAAAATAAAAACAAAATTTATGTTGAGCTACAAATATATTTTTTATAATAGGAAATTTAAAATTATAGTGGGTGTTGATTTAGTTATGGCGTTCAGTGTATATATATGTATGTACTTTACTTTATTTATTTATTTGTTACATTTTTTGTTAGGTTTAATTTCATATACAGTCAGTCAGTCAGTCTGTGGTAACCCGTTTTCTTTTTAAACTAAGTATGTACTCTTCTTGTTGTTAGACGTACGAAAAGAGTGAGTAAGACATTTGGACTTGTTGCCAGGCAAAAGAGAAATAAAAAACAAAATAACTGTCTGAAAGTTTTATAGAGAGTTGAGTAGAGTAGAGTAGAGTAGATCGTTGCGGTTTGTTGGTCTGAAAATTGTGTCAAAGAAAAACGTAAAATTTTAAAACCTATTTAAATACGTATGTATGCATATATGTATGTATGAAGAAAGAAAAGAAAAAAGAAATTTTGCATAATTTCTATTCATAATAATATGCGTGCAAAATAAATTTAAACAAATTTTAAATTATTTAAATTTATGGAAAATATTTTTAAACAAAAAACGCAAATTTAATACAAAAACAATTTAAATTTTTGGCCCAATTCAAATGTGCAAAGTAAACTTAGCACACACACACTCTCTCTCTCATTCAATTACTTTCACTTTCATTTCAATTTTCTGTTTTTTTTGTATAATTTTCGAAAATTTACAAAGTGAGAGCAGAATGAAAGCAATCGATTGTAAAACCAAGAGATAAAAGTTTTACTAGCTAGTTTGTTAGAAAATTACGAAACAAATTAAAAATTCGTTTGCATAGTTTTTGCGCGAGCTTGATAATTAGATCAGATGACAGATACAGCGTTCCATAGTTCGTACCTATTACAAGCCTAGTGTCGAATAATTCAGTACTTCTGAAGTAACAAATCAAGATTCCGAAAGAACAAGGTTAAGTTAGGTTAGGTTAGAGGACGTGTACTTGTCGGTTAAGACAAGTACAGTACCCGGACCCATTGTACAATGTCCTTAGAAAAGGAAGGAAATAGAGGACATAGGATGAAAAATGGGAATGTAGGTAAGGGGGGAGAATCGGAATCGGAGGAATTACACAGAAAGAAACAGACACAAAACAAAAGTGGGTGAGAGCGTAACTACACTTATGAAGCCAGCCCAAGCTGCTAATGAATCTGTGGAGAGCCTTGGCCCTAGACCCAAATCGAGGGGAGTGTGCGAGTACGGTGTGGCACTACATTCTTAATGCATTTGAAGGAGTTTAGATGGTCTCCGACCCCTAAACAAGAGGGTGGTCATGCCCAAATAGCATGGCTTCGAATTGGTATCTACTTACTGGCTGTAGCCAGTGTTTCCAGCATGAAAGTAGGGGCGTTTATCGAAGAGCACCATGAGATTAGGTCCTCTGGACAGGTATCCATGTAAAAACACACACATCGTTGTATATATTTAATATTATTAAGCATTTAATCCTTAATTTCCAATTTCTGATATGTAACGGATGAGATCCTCCTCAGATAGATATTTCATGTTGAATTCATAGAAAGGAAACTCTTGACATTCTTGGCTTGACGTTAAACTTTTGAAAATAAAAATAAATATGTCTCCGTAACCTTGGGAGATTTAATTTTCCGCAACATTACATATTTTCCAAAAAAGGAAAATTAGGAAACAGGGTAACAATTAATTGGAGGAACACTGGTTTACTAAAAGAACACAGGGTTGTATTCAAAGAGAATAAAATAGATTTTTTAGAAAATAATTAAATGTTGCATTAGCGCCAGAATTGTCGTGAAATGTTTCTCAAAAATCTGTCACTTGTCGTTGACTTTAAACTATAGATCCTGATCCACTCATATACAGCGCACGCGCGCTAATGTGAACTAATTAAAACTGGCGTTGTTCACTTTTGCGAATTGTTCACATTTTCGAATACCGACAATTTTAAAAGAGAATTATAGTGTTTTTTAAACAAATTATACTCATTTGAGTCTTTCAAAAAATCATTATTTATGAAATTTTTTTTTTTATTTTAATCTTCAAAAAATTTCTTCACATTTAAATATGCAAGCAGATGTACTAACTATGTCAATTTAAAATGGGAATTTCCGCAATTAATAAACACAGAATTTTAACGTTTCAAATTAAAAATAAAAATCGGTTCAAATTATAGGGCTTTTTTACTTTTTTTCATCTTTTAGAGTAGTGGATGAATCAAAAAACGTGTCCGCATTATGCGGTGTTCACATTAGCGTGCGTGCGTGCATTAGCGTGCGTGCACACTCACAGATGATGATTAGAACCTACTCTTTTTAAGGTATCGTATTAAAAATCGTATCACAAAAAGTACTATCGACTTAGGTAGATTTCAATAACTTGTTTCAAGTATAGAAACTTCATTATTGGTAATAAACTTTTAATTTCTTTTAAATTATTTTCATTTTTAAAATTATTTAGTTGTTTATCTTATCAATTTAAATTTACATCGCTTGCATTCTTTTTTTATCTTAGCTTTATTAAAATTGTAACATTTTAAATTAATTTTATTGCTGATAAAGAATAACTTAATTAAAGCAAATTGTAAAACGTATTTTGATAATGGCGCCACAATCCACTCGAAAAATTGTTATAAAAAAAATAATGACATTAACTGTTATAAATAGATATTACTACTATAGATTTCGAGCACTTTAAAATGAATTCCAAAAGAAAACGGGAGGTGTTGTAATAACACCCGACTAGAATAGAATAATAAACAAAGAAAGATAATAAGGTACTCATCAACTGCAAGTAAGGCAAGGTATCAGGAGGAATTCTCAGGTTAAACTTGTGACAAGAAAAAAAGACTTTGTTCGCTTTCATCTTAATTTGGATATTAAAGATGTGTTTTGGGTTTTGGTCGTGCAGTCACATGAAAAATCAATAAAATAATGAAAAAAATTCATGATAAGATTGCTTCAGAAGATAACATTGTCTGTAACACACACAACATAAATGGTGTGAGAAACTGCGGCCTTTTTGGAGACGATTGCTGTAGACTGTCTAATTGTGAAGGCATAGCACTGGCCATTTTATAGTCACTAGCAGCAACTCTTTTCCTTACCGTTCGCATCTTCCCCTTTCCACCTTTCCTAAATGCACTGCATGAGTAGGGGTAATCCCCTGAGTGCCGGTTTTATAAAAAAAAAATTGTCTGTAAGACTAATTGGATTGTCTCCAGCTACAACGCATTTAACACATTCGAATAACGATTAAATATTTTTTTCTTTTTTTTTTACTTACAATCAGTTATTGTTTATTATTGACATTATAACTGTTATAGATAGTGATTGATAGAGATAGTTTATTAAAGAATTTCTTCACTCTGTCCTGAATTTGATGTCTGACCTGAGGTTTGAATTCGGAACTTTCGCCAACATACTAGCTATTAGTGTGACCATGACTTCAATTATACAAAAATCCTAAAAGTTGCTAGGGTGGGTGTATTTTCACTGTCGTACCATGTCAATCAGTCAGTCACAATAGTCTGTTTTCAGTTTGTGACATAAAAGCATCATTTTCCAAGAAGATATAAACAAAAAAAAAATGAATGTTGAAAAGGCATAAATGAAGATGTTGAATAAAGTAAAACAAAAACAAAAGATAAATTAAAATAAAGAAAAATTAAAATAAATATGATAATGCTTTTAAAGCTTCATCATTTCTATTGTTGTTCCATTTTGAAATCACACTCCATAACTGGGTTACTATGGAAATACATAACGGATTGGTTCAATTTAAACGTTTTTGATGATGATGAAGATGATGATGTATGTATGCATCCATCTGATGTATGTCATTTCATTCCATTTCATCAAATATGTTATAATTTAAATATGCCGTTTATTTATTTATTTTTCTTTTTTGTATATGTATACACATGTATTATTGATTAGTTTCTGTTTCTTTATTGAGTGTTCCAAAAATGAAAAACAAAAAACCATAAAAAGTCATAAAAATAATTATAATAAAAATAATAAAGAAAAAAATTTTATCAATAAATAATATTTAATACTCTGTATCGGTTTACTGTTACCCAAAAGGATATGAAAAGTTAATTCTCAAGTCACTATACGATCTATTTCATTTCTTTAAAACTTTATAGGGAAACTCTTTAAAGTCTTCACCAATCCTATTGCCTCGAAAAACTTCAGGAACTTGATCGGTGTCCATAAGAACAATTTGCTGTCTAACACCAGATATAAAGGGTGATTTTTTAAGAGTTTTGGAAATTTTTTTTCAAAAAACACACAAAGTTCAGAAAAATGCATGAAATCTTTATTTGAATCGATAGTACGGTCTATAGAATTTAATGTTTGAAGATTATTTCATGAAAATATTGACCACGACTGTGCCTCAAATGATCCATCCGCTTAGTCCAATTTAGGCATACTCTTTCCAATATTTCGGCCGGTATCTTACTAATAAATGCTTCATTCAATGTTGTTTTCCAATCCGTCAATTGAAGCGGGCTTGTCTGTATAGCCATAAGCTTTAACATAGCCCAACAAAAAATAGTCTAAAGGCGTTAAATTGGACGATAGTAGTCGCCGTGGTCTAGTAGGTAGTGTGTTGGTTTATTAGACGAAAGAACCGAGTTCGAATCCCAGGTCAGACATCAAAACGAAAATTTGAAAATAATTTTTCGGCGACTTCTCCTCAGCAGATTTCTGGCAAAAACTCTGAGAGTAAAAAATTGCCATGAAATGCTTCTCAAAAAAATGTGTCGTTCGGAGTCGACTATAAAATGTAGGTCCCGCCACTCATATATAAAATTAACGCACACAACATAAGTGGCGTGGGAAGCTAGAACGTTGTACAATGGGTCAATTCGACCACCGAGTACTGCACTTGTCAGAATTGACAAGTACACGTCCTCTAACCTAACCTAACCTAAATTGAACGATCTAGGCGGCCAATTGACCTGCCCCGAACGTGAAATAAAATGTTCACCGAACTCGCCTTTCAATAAGTCCATTGATACGCGTGCTGTGTTGCATGTGGCACCGTCATGTTAAAACTACATGCCATGCAAGTCAAGCTCTTGCTTTTTGGGCAAAAAAAAAAGTTGGATTTCAGCTCACGGTAGCGTTCACCATTCACAGTTACGTTCTTTGCAGAAATACGGTCCCATGATGCCACCAGCCTATAAACCACACCAAACTGTGACTTTTTCTGGATGCATTGGTAGCTTTTTTGATAGCTTTTCTGGCTGATCTGCACCCCAAAATCTATAATTCTGCTTGTTTACTTATCCATTGAGCCAAAAAATGAGCTTCGTCGCTGAACACAAATTTTCGATAAAGAAGTGGATCTTCGGCCGACTTTCCAAGAGTCCATTTTCATAATAAAATTCAATGATTTGCAAGCGTTGTTCGTTTGTAAGATGATTCATGATTAAATTATAGACCGAACTGAAGATGTTTGACAGTGAAGCAAAACACGAAATGTGCGTGAGCTATTTAAACTAGTGTTGCCAAAAATATAATAGCTAAAAAATCACCCGTTACTATCTGTAAATATCATTTAATATCATGTCATATTTAAGTAAAAATTACAGAAGCGCTTTCTAATTGCCAACAAGATACTTTGTATTTTGTTTTGAGAAGTCACCGCAGTCTAGTAGGTAGTGTGTTGGCTTAGAGGTAACATCCTCTTAGCAGCTTTTTAACAAAAACTCTGAGTAAATCAAAAAATACTATGAAAACTTTCAGCAATTTGTCGTTCTGAGTTGACATTAAGCTGTAGATCCCACCTCTTACCTAACAGACACAAGAAGGATGGTGTGTAAAGATAGATCGTAATCCTGACTAAAGGGCTGTAACGACCAATCGAGTAAGTAAGTAGTAAAAAAGAAGGTTCATGTATTTTCGCCCGCAAAGTTTAGTAACAAATTTTTTTAAGAAATTATAGTTTCAATCGATTCATTCGCCCAACTCTAGCTATATAATTACCTAAATATAGAGTGTAGTCTTCATTTTAAAGAAAAAAAGAGTATTTTATAAATTGTATTCGCTTCTATTAATATTTTGTCTAATAATAGAAATCAAATATACCAAGATTGCCTGCCTAAATTAGCGTAATTTTAAAAAAAGATTTCTTCAGTAAATATTTGCTAAAATCACCAGACGTAATGATTATCACAGAAAATAAGCTACGGAAATAATATACTTATTGTGTAATGTGCGGATATTTTGAATGATGACTGTTGTAGATACACATTTTATTTTTTAGCCCTCAGTCAACAACGGAATTTTTTTCAATCAAATTAGAGAAAACAATACACATTCAAATACATACGTACACATACATATCGCACCTTTATTGCAACATAGTCATATTTCAAAAAAACTTGATCTTGGCAAAATGCGATTTAAGTTTTCTTTTTGCTATAACTTCGGTTCAGCTTGGGATATTAAATTGATTTTTTTTTTCAGAATGTACAGAAGGTCTAAAAGAGCAGTTTTGCTTAAGTAACTACAAATTTTTAAAGTTTTTGAGATATGACTATGTTGCAATAAAGGAGCGATATGTTAAGATTACCCAAAAATATCGTTAAGACTGCTGCTGTAAGTACCACCTGAATAATCATGTTATTTGGGAATTGAAACAAATAAATATAAAAACAAATAGAAAAATGTAAACAAATAATAAAAACGAAAATGAATTGAAGCAAAAATAAAAATACAAAAAAAAAACTTTTTTATAAATAAACAAAATAATATCAAGTTAATACAAAGTATAAACTAAAATATAAATAAACAGGAAAATTATTATTAACAATGAACGAAAGTAAGAAAAGGAATTTTTTTGTATAAACATATGCGAAATAGATAATTCAGTAAACTGGAGAAAGAGCGAAAAAAAAAATTAAAAAAAATAAATAAAAACTAGATAAGATAGGCGACAAAAAAGAGAGTTAAAAACAAAGTAAATTGTACTCATGTTGCTTAATTAAAAAGTATTTAACGTAATTTTTCCGTCACACAGTACAGTAAAAATCCGATAATCCGACACGTTCGGGACTGGCTCGGTGCCCGACTGCCAAAAATTCCCGTCTATCGGGCGGTAATTATAAGAACAATAAGTTAATAATTAAACTACAAATACATTCAACAAACTATGTATTAAGACATATAAAACTGCACACAATTGCATTTTTCTCAAAACCGAATATTGATCGTAGCTGCAAATATAAATAACTGTGAAGCAAAGATGGAGTACAAAAAAACAACTGCACTCGTAAACCCTTGTACAACAGTATAAAAGAGAGTTGTGGGAAGATTGCAACAAAAATATTGTACTCTTCATAGAGTCACAACATGCATTTCTTTTTTTTTTTTGCTCTCGGCAACCGAACATCTTCGTCGACGCCAGCATTGCCAGTAACTTTTTTAAACTTTTTATTTCTTGGGAAAAACCTTTTTTTACATTACTACTACTGATATTCATATGGCAATACTAGAAATGTAGCTTCAGTAGTAAAATATGCTCTTACAATACAAATCATAGTTCTGTTACTTCATAGACAAAAGAGTGCTGTTGTATACATTGAATAAATGAGAAATACACATTTCAATGCACTCGTAAAATCAAGAGCAACAGAAAAGTGTACACTACAGTATAGCATTCGGTGAAGGGAAAGCTAGCAGAATTTCTTGTCAACAACTCTATATTTCACTTAGATTTAAAAATGTCGCGAATGTCTTTCTGTTTTCTTGTCTTTTGGCGTTTAGTATTAAATTTATTTCTAACGATATGGAAATCAATAATTTCTGAAGCATTATAGCTAGTACTTTGGTGATAACAACTGATACTAGCCGGCTGCTAATTGTTTCCGAACAATACCGATCGCTTCCGGGTAATTCCGAACTACCCTGAAAACTTCCGAATAACTCTCGAGCGTTTTTATTTGCTTTAAAGACACACCTTTGGAGAAAACCAAAATTTTTAAAATTTTCTGAAGCGATGCCAGATTATCAGGCATTCCGAACTGTTGGCTGCCTAACTAATGGAATTCTTTCTACTGTATTCTTTGAATTTAGCCTGAAGTCATTTGTTAGAATGTACGTTATAAACAAAATTGCTTTATTTGGGGCTCAGAAAACCTTCCCCATTACGGGTAACTGTTTGGTGCGGCTTGTGTTCATACTTCTCTAAGATTGTTGTATTTTTTTATAAAAAGTTGATACATACCTGTAAAGAAAAAAACAAAAAAAGAAATTGTAAATATTTATCAAGTTTTAAAAATATTTTTCTTAAAATTAAAAATAAGACGCTATTGCTATAACCTAGACTAAAAGTGTTTATATTACGTTGCATAAGAATAAATTTTCTCATTGAAGTTTTCAAATCAGGTTAAACAATTAAACTTTAAAATTAATTTTAATTTTTATATTGAATTTCAGTAAAAAGTATTTCCTGTATATTTAAGCTAATAATTCAGTTCACACACAAAAGTTGACAATAAACACGAAATGTATATAAAAAAAAAATTAATTTAATGAATTACGCAAAATATTTTTAAACTTTTGTTTTAAATTTTTTTAAGTTGACAAAATATGTGTTTTTGTTATAAAAACAAAATTAGTAAATCGTGTTTTTTTTTTAAGCAACAAAAACAAAGTTGATACAATACAGAAAATGTTTATAATTTTGGCAACCAAAAAAAAATTTTTATTTAATTTAAAAAAAAAAAAAACAAAACAAAGAAAATATATAAAAACTATAAAAACTTAATTGGGAAATAAACAAAATATGTTTGAATTAAAAAAGACAAAAAACAAAAAAATCATTGATTTTCTTTGTTAACATTTGTTGATACCAAAAGCTGTTGCTGTTGTTTGTACTAATTTACGTCAAATTTATGTTGTTTATTCGTAATGTTTTAGGTAAAATAAAATAAAATAAAAATTCCGAATGACACACCTTTTTATCCGCTTTTTTTGTTTTATTTTATTTTTATAAACACCTTGCACCTAAGAGCGATAAAGACATACTTATTCAAAAGAGACCAACAACAGGTGTATAAAATTAGAGTAAATTTCGAAAAGTTAAAGGTCAAAGTTCTTTAAATTTTTAGTAAAAAATAAAACTAAAAATAATTAAAAAAAAAATTATTTGTTGTCATTGTGGTTATATTTTCTACAATGCAGCTACAAATTGTTATTACAATTACAAATGCTGAGTGTATAGTAGTTATAAAAGAATTGTAAGGCGGTTGAATAACGAGGGTGACCTGTTAAAAGTACAACATTCGAATGCCTACAGAGAAGAAGGTGCTTCAGTGTTGTCATGTGCCTCTCCTATTTTAATCGATTGCCTGCCTGCTAAAGTCCTTATGTACATTAGAGCGTCTCACCAAAAAAGTAATCGTGTACCCTCCTAAAAATGACCCTTGGATCCTTTTTCAAAATAGTCTAGCTCACGAGAGGTCGAACCTGGAGCCGAAATATTTTAAATGTCGGTACACTTTGCACGAATTTCGCTTCCATACAACTTGAGTCGCTCTAATGTACATACAAATATTAAAAATGTTGTAACCATGCATGGCTTATTAGACGTAGGGATTAGGGATGCCAAACGGGATCGATTTTTAAAAATCCCGGGATATTTCGGGATAATTCGGGATCCAATAAGCCCTAAAAATCTCGGGAAAAATCGCGATTTTCTCTGACTAATAAAAATCTTTTGTTAACAAAATACATATGAATTCACAATCCCGATAAATCCCGGGATAAGTATTTAAAAATTCGGGATTTCAAGATTTCTCGATTAGCATCCCCAGTGTTGGCGGAAAAAAATGGCGAAAACATAATCAATTCCAAAATCGTATCAAAAAAAAAAAAAAAAAAACTCCGCTTAGAATCATAAGTCTTCGCTTATGAATGCCAAGGTAAAATTACTCTTTTAAAAAGAGATCAATATCCCTCAGAAGTCCTTAAAGTCCCAATTAGAAAACCTATAAAGATACCCTATGTAGACTCAATATCCATTACATTCTAGAATTTTCAGGCATATGCCTTATTAGAAGGAATCCAAAGTCACAATGTCTTACTATCCAGCACAGTAGACTAAATATCTGCACAAGAAAAGTTGCAAGAGGTTTGCAGATTAAAAATAATTTTTACTACACTTATCACACACTATACGCACTATGGCTATAAGACTACAGCAGCACGTATTTGGTGTAACAGCATATCAGTAGTATGTTTATGGGGTTTCTAGGGCTCTTTTTGATATATTGATTTTGAGTATAAAATTTTGTATTGGATATAAGCCCAGTCCATCTTGGGTATTTTAGCAGCAATTTTAAGGATATACAATAGGGATGCCAAACGGGATCGATTTTTAAAAATCCCGAGATTCGGTATTTTGTAAATCCTCTACTCCCTGCTGATGGAAATAAATTTTTATTCCTTTTACAGTTGAGTATCTAAATTAGTTGCCCTTTTAATTCGTTTTATAGGGCCTTTGCATTCTTCGATGACATCAAATAATTTTTATCACTGAAATTTTTATTATTTCCTCATCTGAGATGCCATTATCGAAATCAAGTGATATAGAATTTTTTTTCAGGACCTCACAATTCCGAAAATCCCGAAAAATCCCGGCACAAGTTTTTAAAAATCCCGGGATTCGGAATTTCCCGATTGGCATCCCTAGTAGGGATTCGCTTCAAACCAACCACAGGTCAGGCATCTTCAACTAAACGAAATATGACAAAATTTTTTAGATGGTGAATACACAGCTCGCCTTTCCTCTATCCTTTTGCGAAGTGATTTATATAAATCTTTAGCAAGACTACAATTGATTGCACTAATTTCATTAAGCATAAATGAATTTACAATCCCGAAAATCCCGGGACATGTTTGAAAACATTTTGAATTTCGGGATTTCCCGATTCGCATGATTCGCCAAATCTATTCGTAGAATCTAACCTCTGAATAAATATACATAGAAATCTGCTGAGAGGAAGTCTTTGATTAAATAATTTTCATATTTCGTTCGTTTGAAATGTTTGATCCAGAGTTTCAATCGAGGCCTCACATCTAATAAGCCAACACACTACCTAGTAGACTATGGCGACTTCTCTATATTGTGAGAAATGAAAAAAAACAGAACTTTAAACTATTTCCCAGGTAAAATTTATTTTAAGACATAAATTTGATTATCTTATAACCATTAGGGATGCACATTTGAGCTCATTTAACACAAAAAAAAAACTTAATCTTTCAAATGCCATAACAAAAAATAACTTTGAGAGGAACCAATAACTGTTCTTGGCTCGTAGAATTTTAATTAAATAAAGATGTTTTTGGGAAAAAACAGGATCCCCAAATGAACATACAGTGGCTCCCAACTTATTTCAACCAGCAACTTTAAAAAAAAATTAATAAGAGTTTACAGAATATATTTAAAAATCAAACAAAAAACTTTTATTCAGTCTCAAAGTTATGGGTAATTTGTGATCAAAACGCCAAAACCAGATTTCGAACAAGAAAGCTGAGAGCCACTGTACATATAGGGTGGCTGATATGTATTCCAACCAACTTCAGTTTGTTATCGTTTGTAAACCGCTCGTCTGACAGCAGACAGATTTATTCCAGTGACAGTTCATTTTATTATCTACAAGATTACAAAATCATTTTGATTTATTGCATTCAGAAAAAAAGTTATTCGTGATGGAATTCAAGCGTGATAGTGTGATTGGGTTTTCTTTAACTGGAAAACTACAGGTGGCTATCGTTAGAGCCCTCCAGTATTTAAATGTGCTTAAATCTTTTGTTTCTCCTACCATTGCTCGTTACCGTGATATTGGCAGTGCTGCATCGCGTCCAAAAAGTGGACGAAAAAAAACGATAATAACACCAGAAATGATCCGAAAAGTGAAAGTCAGATTTGATCGAAATCCATGCCGCAGTGATAGCAAAATTGTTCGTGAGCTGATGATACCGAGAAAACGGAATATTGAAAAATGAGCTTGGACTAAAGACATTAAAGTTCCAAAAAGTGTTAGAGCTCACCGACGGACAAAAAAAAGTTAGACTGGAAAGAGCCAAGGAGTTACTTCGCTTGCAGGAAAATGGCCAATTACCGAATTGGTTTTCTCCGATAAGAGGCCATTCCACATTGAGCAGTTTGTACAAACAAAATGATCGGGTTTACTTGCCAAAGAGGTCAGCTGAAAATTTACACCTGCGACTGGCCACCAGAACTCAAGCGCCGCCGATGGTAATGGTGTGGGGCGCTTGTATTCATCGACCATGGGGTCAAAATAAATGCAGAATATTATCGGGAAAATGTCTTAAAGACAGTATTGAAGCCCTGGACAGACAAACATTTCGGCCGCAGACCATGGACATTCCGACAGGACGCAGCACCACCGCACTCAGCACGCGTCCACTAAGAATGACTTAAAAAGGCGGTTTCTCGCATCATTCCTACCGCACAATGGCCACCAAAATCTCCGGATCTCTATCCGGTCGACTTTTGCGCCTGGGACATTTTGGAGAGTAAGGTTCTCACTAAAAAAATACCAAAGTGTTGATCATCCCAAGATGATGCTTCGCCTGGAATGGGTCAAAATATCCAAACAGGGCCACTTTCTTGCAGCCTGTGATGGCTTTGTCGGCCGTTTGAAGGCCATAATTCGTACCAAAGGTGGCTAATTCGAACAAATCTAAACTAATTCTAAAATTTGATGTTATTTTCAACATTTTTTGCTTTTCAACTATAAAATTAAAAAATATAGCGCTTTACTTTGTTGCATTATACATCAGCCACCCTGTAGATACATTTTAAGGATAATTAATGTTTTTAAAGTATGCACAGTAGCAGATGAACCGAATTAATTAAGAAATTTTAAAATACTGTCAAAAACAGTATATTTTTACAATATTTATGAAATGAAAACAAAAACGTTTTTATGCTTTATTTTGTTGCATTATATATCAGCCACCCTGTACATATGACAGAGAGAAAAATGTCGGTATTATTAATTTTACGGATGCATCCTCTTCTCTTAATTTCACGCATAATTTCGTTCACAATTTTCCATAAATTTTTTTATTTTATTTCAGAGTGTTTTGTTCTGTTTTTCGTGTTTTTTTTTTTTAATTGAATTTTTTTTCTTGACACAAAAATCATAAACACATCAAAAATAATTGTTTCGTTTTAAAAAATGAGGTTCAAAATAAAAAAAAAAATTAACAAAAATTATATGAAAAACATAAAATGTCACTGAATATTCAATTTAGCACTGGACTCATGAGTAAAAAGGCGAAAATGCATAGTGGGTGTATGTTGTTCATCCATAACATACACGTC
This sequence comes from Sarcophaga peregrina, assembly GCA_014635995.1. Classification (NCBI taxonomy): domain Eukaryota; kingdom Metazoa; phylum Arthropoda; class Insecta; order Diptera; family Sarcophagidae; genus Sarcophaga; species Sarcophaga peregrina. The sequence goes on along the minus strand of CM025790.1, from coordinate 57,338,767 downwards.
TGTGACTGGTTCAATGAGTGAAGTGTGTTTAAAGAATTTTATGTAAATTATGACAATTTATTTATAAAATATATATACATTTGCATACATACATATATTTTTTTAAAAATTACAAATTTCTTAAATGTTTTTCACAATAAAATATCAACAGAGAACGCCTGATCGCTTGGTATTCGTTTAAAGGAGAAGGCGTTGTTAAATGAATTGAAAAAAAAATTTTCTTTTTTTGATTTGTAATTTGGGCACACAAGAGCAAGAGTAACGCATCTGTCAAGTGAAATGATATTGTGACAAATAATTTTACAATTATTTTGGACATATTAACAGTACCTTGCAAATTTACAATATGACTCTATAATTCTGTCATTGTTTCGGAACCAAAATTTTACACTTTTTGTTTTATTTTATTTTAATTTTTGTTTTGTTTTGTTTTACGCAAATAATTACGTTTTTTTTTTTTCTTTTTGTCATTTAATGATCTTTTGTTGTGTTAATTTGTTAAATTGTGTTGTTTTTTTTTTAATTTTATTTTATTTATATAGACGAAAGAATATTTAAGTAAGTGTGAATCTGTAGCTGAAAGATGTCATAATTTATTCAATACGCCCAATTGCAGTATGACAGCTTATATTCGCCAAAAAATAAAGAAATTAAATGACAAACCATGTTTGAAAAGGTTAAAGTATTAAACAGTCAGTTTGACATTTAGATGGAAACTGACAATGCTAAATGCATGAAATATTAAATCATTAAAATTCAATTAAAAGATTTTGTACTATATGTGTGCATACGTACATAATTGGTCATTATAACCCTTCAGTCAGCATTACGACCTAGCTTCTCATACTACTTAAGTTGTGTGTCTTAATATATATACGAGTAGCAGGACCTACAGTTTAAAGTGCGATTCATTGGCTGACAGATTTTTGTTAAAGACTTTTCATGGCGATTTTACTTACTCTCAGAGTTTTTGCCAGAAATCTGCCTAACAAATATTTTTTATATTTCATCTCGTTGGATTACTTTGCAATCTAATAAACGCATCAAAATCGTGACAATTCTGTTGGTCCACTAATCATCATTTGATTTGAAATTACGGCAGCACAGGACACATACAATCCTTCTGATTTCACTCCTTTATTGCAACATAGTCATATCTCAAAAAATTAAAAATTTGTAGTTACTTAAGTAAAACTGCTCTTTTAGACCTTCTGTACATGTTGAATCAGTTTTATATCCCAAGCTGAACCGAAGTTATAGCAAAAAGTGATTGCAGCAATTAGATCATTGGACTTATGTCTTGAAAACTTAAATCGCATTTTGCCAAGTTCAAATTTTTTTGAGATATGACTATGTTGCAATATGTTCTTTTGCTATATCATGTAAATTTTTCAGTATAAAAAAATATTCGAGACATGTGCGTACATGTTCCTTTGGGTTTTCCATTTCCACCTGAATACCCTAATAAGGGAACAATGGTTGCAAATCATTGTATTTTATTATCAAAATTTTTGGGAGGAAAAGTGTTTCTACCGGAAATTTATCTTCTGGAACAAAACTCTTCTTTGGCATAAAAAGCTGCCAGAAAACGAAAAAATCATGCGATTTGACCGTACTGGCCTAATTGTACGGACACAAGCCAGCCAGGATTATAGACACGAGAGACAACACTACAGCCATAGCTGTCAGATTTAACGATTTATCGTCATTTTGACGATTTTGAGCTCAAAAAATATTATATTGACGATATGACGATTTATACCCTTATTTTGAGGATTCTTGGAAATTAAAAATTGTCATCATATTCTTTGCTTTCTTCCACTTTATTTGGAGTAAAGAGTGTATATTTTTAAGTTATTTACGAACACCGGTGATGATTTTTCTATATTTTATGGTTTTAAAATCACTTAAAAGCCAACAAATTACAATCTCTGCATGAAGGCAGTTCCACATATGAATAATCCGTCTAAAGAAGTACTTTTGTGTGTAATGCAACGTGTGATTCACTGGCTAATCGTCCATATACGGATATGTTCGCCGAGAAAAACGAGTGTTATGTAGGCATAAATTCTCGGGACCATGTCCTCTTATTTCACTCGAGTAAAATCCGTTGCATTAGCGATAGAACAGTGAAAGACAAGCCACATTGCAACGATGCTTCAATGAATTAATAGAGTTCAATAACCTACCGTCATTAACGAACAACTTCATCCCTGCTATAGAAGATTAGATGAAGTGAAGTATTTCTTGATCGTCTTAGAAGTCAAGGGACGAAAAAATATATCGGTTCTAGCGGACATTACACAAAATTTTCGTGCCAAGAGCATCAAGAGTTTCTGGCACCCTAACATTGATATCCACGTCCATAGGTATAGATGGCGCAATATTATTCCTGCGCTTATTTGTCAATAAACAACATTGGGATAGATTGTTCAAACCTTAAAAAAAATTTCCTGAAAATTATATAAAACTTCGAGATTTTTGGAAACAAAAAATTCCAAAAATGAAAATGAGAGATTGTAGCTTTAAATTCCAACTCTTAACCAAATTTATTCATAAATATTAATATTATCCCTTACATACTTTAGCTAATGTAGAGAGATTATTAAGCCAAGTTAATATAAATTAAACTTAATTCCTTACAACTTAAAATAAATTTTTTAGAATTTTGTTTTTTAATTTTTAAATTATTTTTTTAATACTTCTTCCATGAACTTCTTTGACGATTTTGAGGATTTTTTTTTCTAATATTTGACGATTTGATGCTTCATTTATCTGCCAGCTATGACTATAGCTGACTTCGGCCAGACTTTTATCAGACTTACATAAGTAGACAATTGATCATTAAAACAACCCCTAACCTAGCATTACGACCTAACTTCTCTCACCTCTTATATGGCGTGTGTTTTAATTTTATTCACAAGTGGCGTAATCTACTATTCAAAGTCGACTCCGAACGACAGATTTTAAGGAAAAGTTTCATGGCAATTTTATTTATTTTCAGTGTTTTTTTTCTAGATATATGCTGACCTGGAGTTTGAACCATGGCTTTACGCGTAATAAGCCTATACACTACATACTAGCCTACGGCGACTTCAAGCTCTCAGTAATTTTATTTCGTATACAAAGAATGACACACAAAAATAACAGAGACATGACGAGATAGCACGTTAGCAGATAATATTCTCTTTTAGCATCCAATTGTGACAGCAACCAGTAGCTGATCTTATTACCAGACCTCTACTATTCAATTTACTTTAAAATTAAGCAATTAAACGCGGCCATATTTAAATGCATCCATCATTTAATGAAATTCTTAAATTCAATTGCCATTTACACTTTCGACACATGAGCCCCATCACACACATGGGTCACCCCCAAATACTCACTTTGACAATTGTCCGTAAAATTGTAAATGAAAAGAGATTTTCTTCTTTAACAAAGAAGGCCAAACACAGTTTCCACAGCACAGTATCGACATGAGACAGACACCAAAAATTGAGTGTTTATTTTTTAAAAAAAAATTTTTCTTTACCCGTCTTCCTGCCTAATTGATTGTTGGACAAGTGGGTAATACAATAAAAATAATATTGGCCAACATCAGCAACAACAACAAGGACAAAATAACATGTATACGTCACATTCGAAATTTCTTTACACACTCATTCAATTCAATTCAATTCAATTCAATGCGATTCAATTCAGTCAGAATTCAAGTCATTCATACAAAGGAAAATAATATTTTCGTTTCGTTCCTTTTCTTTTTTTTAATTTTTTGTGAATAATACTGTAATAATAATAATAATAATAATTTTAAGCCAAAGAATGTTAATGGTAAAATGTACAGCTGCTGGCCGTACATTGTTGTTGTTGTTGCTGCTGTTGATAATTTTTGTTGCTATTGCTGTTGCTGGTCATTATGATGGTCTTGCTGCAGTTGATGATGATTTTTTCGTATTTTTTTGTGTGATATGACACAAAGAAATTGGTTAAGAATTATTTAAATATTCGAAACAGGGGTGATGATTCCTTTTTTCGTAAAACTTTTATTGTGTTCAAAACAAATAAACAACAGTGCAGCAAGAACAAAACGAAAAAAAAAGGAAATAAAATTAAAATTTTTATGATTTCTTTGTTTTTTTTTTTTTTTTGTTCGTTCATTCTTTTCGCATAGTAAAGATTTTTTTTTAGTCAATTACTCAGAAAATTTGAAATTTTATTGGAGTTTGCAAGGAATCAACTCAAGAGATTTTTAGTAAGCTTTTCTGTACACGAAAGAATGATTGAACAATTCGGTTAAGGATCTTATAACACTGGAAATGGATTACCTATGGGAGTATAGTGCAAGCCTCGCCAATTTGCAAAACAAATTCTACGAAAAGATTCTTAGGCATGTTAGACGTACATTTTGTGTGTATCCACTAGGGATGCCCACCGGGAAGGCAAATCCCGAATCCCGGGATATTTAAAAACTTGTTCCGGGATTTTCCGGATTGTGAATTCATATGTATTTTGATCCTACAATGAGGAAAGCAGGAGCACTGTTCATAGAGCTAGGTTTGAAGATCTTAGCAGGTAGGGAGTTCCGAACGAACTGTGTCTGTAATGTAGTGCGCGATACACTATCCACTTTACCAGATACGGATGTGCTAACCGAGAAAGACGACTGTTACGTAGGAATTAGGGATGCCAATCGGGAAATCTCGAAATCCCGGGATTTTCGGGAATCACACAATCCCGAAACCCCGGGATCTTTAAAAGCTTGTCCCGGTATTTTTCGGGATTTTTAGGATTGTGAATTCATATGTATTTTGACCCTACTAAAGGTCCTAAAAAAAAAAATTCTATATCACTTGACTTCGACAATAGCTTCTCAGATGAGGAAAACCCCACTTCCATTGATAAAAAGTTATTTGGTGGCATCGAAGAATGCAAAAGCCCTATAAAACGAATTAATAGGGTAACTGATTTAGATAGTCAACTTCCCAAAGAAATAGATTTCTTGCTTCAAGAGGTGATAGAGGTGTATATTTACAAGCTGCATACAGCTATGTTGGAACTATTTTACCAACAAATATTGATTGCTAGAAGTGTTTCTCAACGGCAACGTATGTTGACAACAAAATTCGATCAAACGTAAATCGATTCATTACGTTTAGTGGAGAGAATGTAGTGAATTTTGTGACAGAATAGAAAGACGTAAGTATAGACAGATACGAAATAACCGATATTCCGATATTCCCAACTGATATTTCCCAGAATAGTCATTTGAATACGGCAAATTTAGGCGCTCGAAACGTCAATTGTTGTATATACCCTTTAAGTATAAAATTGAAAATATCATTTACTTTTCTATGGATAACGTAAGTAAAAGATTTAATAGAGAAAGTGAATTACTTGCCTAAAAACTAACTATTTCGCGTTGTAGTGACTGATATTTAAATCGTTTGCTCTTTAAAAATGCAAAAAAAAACACAGAAAATATGCAGCAGTTAATGAAAAATTTATTTAAGGCTATAAGCCGTTTACTATTTCATTTAAAAGTACATTGTAGATGGTGGACTGTGAACCGTTCTATTTTGATATACTTTTTCCAGACTCGTTGCTGTACAGTCTTAGGACTTAAATTGTAGCAGTCCTGTTGCTGTACATAGGAGAGCTTAAGTTTCTCTACAATAAATTCTTTACTACGGTCAAATTGCATGATTTTAGCACTCAATAGAGAGATTAAAGAGATTGAAGTCGCCGTGGTCTAGTAGGTAGTGTGTTCACTTATTAGACGTAAGAGCCAGGTTTCGCGTCCCAGGCCAGACATCAAAACAAAATACAAAAAGTATTTTTTCGGCGATTTCCTCTTAGCAGATGTCGGGCAAAAACTCTGAGAGTAAATAAAATTGCCATGAAAAGTTTTTCATAAAATTTGTAGTTCGGAGTCGACTTTAAACTGTAGGTCCCGCTATTCATGTATAAAATTAACACACACAACATAAGTGGAGTGAGAAACTAGGTCAATAATCCTGACTGATGGGTTCTAATGACCAATTATGTATATATATGTATGTATAATGAAGAGAGAGATTAATTACTTATAAACCCCTTTTTATAATAGGTCCATTAGATCACGCCTCTTGATCATGGTTTCTCAGACATGAGGATTCGATTAAAACCCCAAATCAGATTGTTTAAACAAAATGAAATATGAATAAATAAGCTCTGATAGTAAATAAAACTCTTATGCTAAACTTTTTCAAAAATCTGTCGTTCCGAGTCGACTTTAAACTGTAGGTCATTATAAAATTAACACACAGAGCATAAGTGGGTTAAGAAGCTAGGTCGTAACACTGACTGAAGGGGATTATAGTGGTCAATTGTGTATGATAATGTGGCTCCTAATGCAGATCGATCTTAACTTTTTTCGCTATGAAGTCCTTTTACAAGCATACAAGGCCAAAGTTAACTTTAAAAATATTTAATTTTAAAATAGCCATTTTAACTCGTTTTATTGTATAAAAACTTAATAATAATAAAAAAAAATTAAAAAATATTATTATAATATACCTACAATGGTTAATTAATAATTATTTTTAAATTTTTCATAAAAAAAAATATAACCTGTAATAATAAATTGGAATTATTAAAATTTCAAGGTCTGTAATAAGCCATAACAATAACAAAAAAAATTTTTTTTTGTTTTGTTTTGTTTAAAACATTTCAAACCTACTCTAAAATAAATAAAAATTTTAAAAAAATTTTTTTTTTTTTTTTTTTTTGTGACAACGAAACAAAAAAATTTCAAATTTTTTCAAGTATGTATGTGTATATGAGCATTAAAAAACAAAAATATAATAACAATTAACAATTTGCGTCTTTTGCAAAAATCCACCACACACAATTAATTGTGATATTTGGGCACAGAAAATTTTTTTTCTTTTTTTAAATAAAAATGAAAAAAAAGTAATAATATTGGCAAACATGCAAACATTATAAATAATAAAATGTATATATAGTACATATATATGTATGTATGTGTAGACAGACAAAAAAAAATCTCATTTTGCAAAATACCCCAATAAAAAAACAATTAAATTTTTCGTTTATTACAAAATTATATTCGTATTAATAAAATGATGATAGTCGAATCGAAGCCAAGTCGAATAGAAAATAATTAAAAACAAATTTGTGCTTAAACAAGCAAAAAAAATATTAAAAAAGACAAAAAATATCGCGTGTACTGTATACACTAGGGATGCCAATCGGGAAATCCCGAATCCCGAAATCCAGAAATTTCGGAATTCAAAAATCCCGAATTCCGGGATTTTTAAAAATTAATCCCGGTATTTTTCAGGATTGAGAATTCATATGTATTTTGACCCTACAAAAGGTCCGGGAAAAAATTCTATACCACTCGACTTCGATAATAGCATCTCAGATAAGGAAAACTCTACTTCCATTGATAAAAAAAATTATTTGATAGCATCGAAGAATGCAATAGGTCTATAAAACGAATTAATAGAGTAACTGATTTAGATACTCAACTGTCCAAAGAAATAGATTTATTTAAATCAGGAGTATGGATGCCAATCGGGAAATCCCGAATTTCGAAATTTTCGGAATACACAAAATCCCGAATCCCGGAACTTTCAAAAGCTTGTTCCGGCATTTTTCGGGATTTTCGGGATTGTGAATTCATATGTATTTTGACCCTACAAAAGGTCCGGAAAAGAAATTCTATATAACTTGACTTCAGTAATAGCTTCTCAGATGAGGAAAACTCTACTTTCATTGATAAAAAAAATTATTTAAAACGAATTAATGGGGTAACTGATTTAGATACTCAACTGTCCAAAGAAATAGATTTCTTGCTTCAAGAGGTGATAGAGGTGAATATTTACAAGCGGCATACAGCTATGTATGTTGGAACTATTTTACAAATAAATATTGATTGTGAAAAATGTTTCTTAACGGCAACGTATGTTGACAACAAAACTCGTTCAAGCCTATTAGATCACATGGTAAATGCTTTAATCTTTTTTTGGAATCCAAATAATTTCTCTAAAACTAACGCATTTTCATATTGTTAATTTATGCTTTTTTATTATTTTTTGTTTTATTTTTTCGGATTTTCATGAAATTTTGTGTGCATATCGGGTAGATCTGAAAATCGGCCAACATCTATTTTTCATTTCTTTAAATGTTAAGAGGGCATGGCAAATCGTTAAAATTGAATATTTGGATACAAATCGATCGCAGACGAATAAAATTTGGTGTGTAAGTTTGTAGAGTATCGACAATCTCACCAAAAAAGGGCGTGACAACCTTCCCCCTTCAAGTGATACCTATAACTCTTAAACTACTGAACCGATTTTAACCATTATTTTTATTTCGAAAGCTTATCAGGTTTAGATAGTTTAAAAATTCGATATAGCAAAAAGTAGCCGTGGCAAACCTTTAAAATTGAATATTTAGGGACATAGTGATCGTAGACGAATTCAATTTGGTGGGTAAGCTCGTAGAGTATCGACAATCCTACCAAAATTGGGCGTGGCAAACCTCCCCCTTTAAGAGGGGGATGTATATATTTATTCCGGATTTTGTAAACCCGATCCCGAAATACCGGGATTCTTAAAAATCGATAACGTTTGGCATCCCTAGTACGTATACACCAAATAACCGAATATGTATGCAGACATATTTGATTTTTATTTAAAAATCACAGAAAAAAGAAAAATTTAAATGATTACACATGTGTAACAAACGAAAAGTGGGAGAAAAGCATACGATTTTGAAATTCGAAATTCTAAAATATTTTTAACAGATTCACTTTTATTGCAAAAAAAAAAACGAGAAAGCAAAATAAAATATTTTATTTTATAATTCTTTTTTTTTTTAATTATTTTATCTAGACATACAGTGTCAGAAAAAATTATAGCAATGATATGCTCTCTCTAATATGTATTTGAGAGGAATGAGCCCTAGAACACAATAACGAAACTGAGTGTAAAATTATTTCTATTTGCTTTTCTAACCCTTTGTCACTATTTTTCTTACAGTGGCACACACCATGTATGTATCTACAGTGGTGTGAGAAATATTAAAAACACTTAGAGATTTGTTGAGAAGGCAAGGATATTTTTGATAAGAAAATTCACTTACACAGTAAGACCCCGCTTAACGCGGTGGAATCGTTCCAATAAATTCCAGCGCTAAACGAAACAGCGTTAAACGTGGCAACTTAACACGTACATAGATTGGTAAACACATTGCGACTTGGAATCTTTATTCTAGACAGACTAACAAAAGAGCGTTTAAAAAGATACAAGCGGGGTCTTACTGTATATCATAATATTCAGTAAAGTTTCATAAAGTTTTGTTTTACTTTAAAACTTTTATTAACCACTTCGTAAAGATGCACCAGTACCACACTATGCATTTTTTCACAACTGAGCGATAGGCCACACATGTGGTCATCGTTTGTGAAAACGCAAATTAACAAATAACTGAAATGTATATGCGTGGAAGTCGCCGTAGTCTAGTAGTTAGTGTGTTGGCTTATTAGACGTAAGTCAGTCACTAGTGCCTAAAAGTCGACACAAAGATCTATTCTGGTTGAATATACATACTATACAGGGCGCATAACAAAGACAGGTGGAGAATATCCATTAAGTGTCAATAATTGAACAAGAAGTGTTGAGTGCTTGAATTGTGTTTTATTAAACTCTGCTAAAAGCTACAGTACAAGGGTATAAGCCTTCGCCCTATCGCATATAAGGTGCTTACAGGCGTATTGTGTGAACGACCGATGTCACTCGTCAAAATAATGATTGGATCTTATCAGTGCGGCTTCAGGCTTCAGTCCACCATCGACCAAATCCTGAAAAACGGCAAACGGAAAATAAGTCTACACACACCTTCGATCGATCTGAGCTCGGAATACCTGTAAAGCTGATAAGGCAATGCAGAATGATGTTAAGCAACTCCTGCACCTCCGTCAAGGTAGGAATGTACCTCTCCGAACCTTTTAATACCGTGTGAGGTTTCAGACAAAGCGACCCCTTACCAGATGACCTCTTCAACTTCGTCATGGAGAGTGTTCTGCGAAAGGGAGTGTATCGCAATGGCACTATTTTTAAAAAAAGTTTCCAGTTGCTTGCATACGCTGACGACATCGATATAATAGAGAACGGGAGTCTTCTAAGATAGGTCTGGCAGCAAGTGAGTGCATAACAATGTACACGTATGTTCTCGACAAGTAGAGACGTACGGCGTATTGATTTTCAGGTTACGGCCGATAACTATACTTTTGACACAGTTAAGGAATTTATTTATTTTGGTTCCGCCGTTACCAACGGAAATGATGTCAGTCTGGAGATTAAGCACACGATCACTATATTATGGTTAATTGGCCATTGAGTAGCAGAAACCTCTCTCGAACGACAAAACTAACTCTGGAGTAGCATACAGAAATTTTCAACTAAAAAAAATTATCCTGTCCACAGAGTTAAGAATCGTGGGTTAGGAACAGTCGATCAAACTTAATATTAGCACTAAGCACTCTAGGAAGTTGAGAAGTTTCAAATTGTCAGATTATCTTGTGAAAGATATATTTTTCTGACCTAGTTGGCTGGATCGTTATTGGATCAAGGATTCCAAAACAGTTTTCGTTTCGTTCGATTTATATAGAGAATTTTGTATGTGCGGTATTATATGTACATTTGATTAAGGATTTCTTTGTCTTAAGTGAACAATTTTATTCGATTTTTTAAGCTTTCCAAGATATTAATTTTTAAATATAAAATAATGCCAGCAAAGTTTTATTAAATTGTTGTGAAAAATTATAAATCCTTTGTATTCATTTTAATAAAAATTGTATTTCAATAAATATTTCGTTGTAGTTTTCACTGTTTAATCTTGTCAATAAGTTTGAATGGCATTTCAAAGCAAATGTTTAAATTTTAAACAAAAATAAAACTAAAAATCAAATAAATACTAAAACTAATACAATGTTGCAAAAAAGCTGTTCAAATTCATTAGCTTTCGAGAAATAATCGGCAAATATTTGCCAAATAATATATAAAAAATAAAAATAAATAAATATCAGATATTTTTGGCAAAAAAAAAAAATAAATAAATTTTAGTTGCATTGGTGATATTTAAAAGAATTTTAATGTTTTAAACGAAACTAATGATAATTTGATGATGGTTTATGTCTAGACTAGCCGTATAATAAAGAATTTGTTCGGGTCATTATTATGAATCATAAATTGAATAAAGAAATAAGATTATTACAAGCAAATATTAAATTCTTTTGAACATTTATCATACAGAACACACAACTATTAAGGTATATTGCTATGATTTTTTTAAATATACATACAGTCAAACGCGGTTATAACGAACTCCGTTTGACCAAAGTTCGTAATAAAAGGGGTGAAATCATAGAAGAAAACATAAAATAATAATAAATTTTTTCATTTATTAAAAACAAAAAGTATTTTTTTTTATTAAAAACCAACAATATGTGTTAATTCTCTTTAGTTAATCAGCGGATTAAAGTTGTTGAGTTACAATTTAATGCTGCCATCCTAATATCATCATCATATGTATATATTATTTCTAAAGCACTTTTTTGTCGGTTGCAAATATCTTCTATACCACTGCATCAAATTTTATAAATGATGTCTGACTCTAAAGCTTATATCTAACACTAATAGCAAAAAATAATTAGAAATTGAAAGATTAATATTTTCATTGATAAAAGTTATATTTTATATAGGACTGCATAATAATACTGTTGTCAAGTGTGCTTATACAGGGTCGCTTAATAGTAATGCTATTCCCCATAATAATATATAAAGTTGTAAAAGCCATTTTGGTAATGTCGTTATTGTCATGGCATTATTTGTTTTATGAAGTGTAGTAATATGGGTTGATAAATGGTATCAGGCTAATCGTAACAAACTTGGGAGAGCACATCATATCAGCAAAAATTATTCATAACGATAAAACTGTACTCATACTCCGAATCAACCTTACACCTTCTGATCTAACAGTGCCTTTCCGAATGGCACGAAAACAATTCCCTGTGAAAGTTGCTTTTGCTATGACGATAAACAAAGCACAAGGTCAAACCCTTCAAAAGGTAGGATTGTATTTACCAGTTATACGTGGCTCTTTCTCGAGTGCGTACGTTTAAAGATATTTTTGTTTCGTACGGCAAAAAGTTAACGATGATCATGTCATTACCTCTAACATTGTATTCAAAGAAGTATTATAAAAACATTTAAACATATGTACGAGTATGTATGTATGTAAATATGTATTAAACATTATGATTTCTAATATTTTTATACTTTTAATAAAATTTCTATTAATTATTTTCATTTTATGTTACAAAAATGACAACTAATGGTGCGAAATATTCGCACGGGTCATCTAGTCCTAATATATTACAAATCTTTCTATAAGTCTGTTTTTTTGTTTGTTTGTTTGTTAGCCAATCTCGCCTGAATGCCTGAACCGATTTTATTGAAATTTGGGATATAGATGGGGCTTTTGTCGGTACAGGTTATAGGCTATAAATCTTTTCAAAATTTTGACCAAAAGGGAAGAAAAAATGGGACAAACGGGGAAGAAATGGTAATAGGTAATTGGTTAAGTTTCCCAAAATAGCTATTGGAGGTATATAAGGGGAAAGGGGACAAAAACGGGCAAATTGAGTGTATAGCCCATCACGCCTGAACGCCTTGAAATTTCGGATATTGATCGACCTTTATTCGGTACAGGTTATAGGCAATAAATCTTTTCAAAATTTTGATCCAAAGGGAAAAAAATGGGACAAAGGGAGAAAAAATGGGCAAAAATTAGTACTTTATGCATAAATGCTGTATTTTATCTGTTTTAAAGGAATTTTTTTTTAATGATTTAGCTTGGTTAAGTATCCCAAATAGTTATTAGAGGTGTTCCGTTTATAAAGTTGGAGCAAAAGGGTTCCCAAAAGCGGGAAAGGGGCGGAAAACGGGCAAATTGAGTGTATTTATACCTAGGGCTAAGAGTACTCAAAAAACTGAGTTAGTTCTTAAGCCAGTCAACAACAAATAGTCACTGTTTTTTTTTTTAATTTAAAAACATTTTTAATTTTTTAAACTAATCCAAACTACATAAACCACGCGCAACGCCGGGTACAATCTGCTAGTATTAAATAAAAGTAAACACTATTGCCACACTTCAAAATTATTTCTGAGGGTTCATTATAAAAGAAGTAAAATGTATGAAATACAATTACTGGGACCATTTAAAGTAGTTACTTTAAACCAAGAATTCTTTATAAAATTTTTGCATGAAAATTGTTATTAAAACGATGGGACTTAAAAATTTGTACGTAATAACCAAGAATTCGTTATAACCGGGTTTGACTCGATCGAACTTACTTTTGCTTATGTTTCAGAGTTACATATGCATACATATTTATCGAATATAAATATTGATTTATTGATTAGTAATACATAAGTAAATATATCAGAGCTTGTTATCGATAAAATAAGTGCAAATGGACAAAAATGCAACAAGTTTTTCTACGCATATTTTTAAGTTGTTTACGACGCAGCATTCAATGCTCACGTAATAAGCACTTTGAAATGTGCGTTTATTGTGAGTAGTAATTTTGTCCATGAATTTGTGCCCGTTTTTAGTGTTTGTTTACTATAGAATAAGTATAAAAACAAAATCAATAATAACAACATAAATTTTTATAAAAAAAAAACTAACTTTTAAACCATGTTCTCCCTCATTGCTACATATAACTTTAAATATGAAAATAATTATAATGAATTGGTGTATGTTTGTTGTATATACACTGATAATAAAAATTGTTTTCAGTTTTAAGGAGTGCGCACAAAAAAAAAACTGGACTTACACTTTTCGTTATAAAAATAAAACTAAGTGACAGATTTTTTCGTTTTATATTTCAATTAAAGTAAAAAATATTTGAATTCTTTTGTGTATAATATTTTTTTCTGACAAAGCTCTCAGAGCATCCAACATTTTGAGCCACTTTTTTTCCAGACATTTTAGTGTGTTTTAGAAAAATACGTATTATTTTACTTGCTTTGTTTTGCTCGACAATCCCTTTTTTTCTTCCACTTCCGTGCTATCTCTCAATACTCAAAGACTCCTTATATTGTTATATTCTTACCTTAGAAACTGTTTTTTGGTTAACACCTGCGAGCTTAGCAATCGTTTTTTGTAAGCGGCGTGGTTTTTCATTCAAAAATTTCAATTATTTTTTTACGACATTCTTGTTGGGTGACCATTTTCAAAAAACTATTTTTGCTATTGTAATGACATTTAGCACGTGGATTTTGAAACAGAGGACTAACAAAAACAATGTAACGGTATTCATTTTTTTCAATTATGATAAAAGTTATAAGCTTAAAAGTAGGCCCATTTTTTTTGTGCACACTCCTTATTTAAAACCCCTGTTTTTTATTTTCTGAGATGCTGAAATAATTCTGAGAGTAAATAAAATTGCCATGAAAAGTTTCTCAAAAATTTGTAGTTCAGAGTCAACTTTAAACTGTAGGTCCCGCCATTCATGTACAAAATTAATGTGAAGCTAGGTCGTAATCCCGACTGAAGGGTTGTTAAAAACCAATTATGTATAGTTTATAGCAGTGGACAACTCAACTCTATTAACACATAAATAAATGGAGTTAGCAAAGTTAGAAAAAATTGTTTAAGACTTAGCACAGTCCCTTTCGTAAATAACATGTAGGCTGTTGTCACAGTTGACCTGTTAGAACTAAGTAAAGGTACTCAACGGTTAATATCCTCCTGTACCGAATATGACATTGACAAATGCTATATTAAAGCAATTTCTGTTTTAAACATTCCTGACCTATCTTTATCAATATCAGAATTTAAGGCTTACAGCAGTGTATTCCACAATTCGAGTTTCTATTGACAACCATAGCTGTCAGATTTGACGATTTTGAACTCCAAAAATGTCATTTTGACGACATGACGATTTATGCCCGTATTTTGACGATTTTTAGCAATTAAAAATTTTTCTTTACTTTAGTACATTAAAGGTTGCTTTAAGTTTTGCATAACGAGTATTATATTTTAAAGTAATTTTCAAATACCCGTGATGATTTTTCTGTACTTTTTTTTACCATTTTAATCCCTTAAAAGCCAAAAAATTTTATAAATTCGATTATAGCTTCTAATATTACCATCGGAAGAACAAAGGTAAGTGCCATTATTTTTTGTTTCACACGACCAACACTCAGAGGGTTGGTAGGTATTGTTTTTGGAACTGGGAAAATATATTATAGGAATGAAGAAAGAGGGAGCAGTGTTTATGGAGACTAGATTTGAATATTTTTTTTCACACAAGTAACAGGAAATATCTCTGCAGGAAATCGGCAGTACGGATTACGAATACTCCGTCAAACAAACGAACTTTGTCTGTAATGCAGAACTTTTTTTATACACTGGCCAATCGACCACATACGGATGTGCTGGCCGCGGAAGACAAGTGTTACGTAGAAATAAATGATTTTCATAAACATCTGCCCTTATTTCGGTCGAGCAATATCCATTGTAGTAGCGATAGAACAATGACACAAGCCAGATTGCAAGAATGCTCCAAAGCAATCAATGGAGTTGGAATACTATCGTGATTGAACGACCTACTACGGCCACACCTGTATACGGTCGAGATAATGAGAGTTGTATTTCATTTTCGGTCGTTTATAAATGATGTAAGTTGTGAGTAGATCAGATGAAGTTATTGCAACATCTTAAGAAACCAATTTCTAGCGACCATCACACTGAATTTTCTTGCCCATAGAGTCAAGATCTTCTGACTCCCTAATATTTACATCACATAGAGATATGGATTAAGAACGATAAACTAAAGATTACGCCTTGCGCATGTTTTCCCGTTAGATGACGTAGTTGAACTATTTTAAAGGTTTCCAAGTCTTTTTCATATGTGAAAATTAACATTTCTTCTGAAAAATGTGTGCACTACGTGAAAGTAGTTGGCAGCTTTGCTATATAACTTACATTATCATTAGCCAATAGGAACACAATTTGCGTGACGTCATTGATTCAACATGCGCAGAAAGTTTTAATTTTGTGTGCGTGATGGCGTAATCTTTAGTTTGTCATTCTTGGATATAGATGATGCAGTATTATGGCTGCTTAACGCTGACATTATATGTTTTTGTTTCTAAAAAACCTTTCAATTTATTTATTTATTTTTATCTGACAATTTTCTTATGATTTCAATGAACGTCTTTGATGAATTTGACGATTTGACGATTTATGTGGCAGCAATCTTGACAACCCTTACCGTCTCTGCCAGTTACAAGGAAACACTTTTTTAAATTAATTAGAAATCTGTAATTAGGACAAGTGCCAGCATTTATAAATATATGCGTAAATGCTTTTTTTTTCAACTGAAGGACATATTGACAAGTTGTTTTTTCCTTAATTATTCTCAAACTTAATTTGATAAGATGTCTTCATTTAATACTGGGAGTTATATTAACTCAAATCCCAGACAGTCAGCCATTTAAACAATAAATTGAGTCTTGAAAAAATATTGTTTTTTTGGTTTTGTTTTAAGTGTTTATCGTAAAATCTTTTTAAAAAAAAATTCTGACATAATATTGGCTGTTTACTGTCCATATATGGTATTTTAGCTGTCTGTTCAATTTACGGTTAAAACATTCGTATCTTTTTCTCTTTTTTTTAATTCTCATCATAATTTTTTTCATTTTCTTCTTTTTTATAAGATTTTTAAATTGTTGGACTGTTGATCTTTCTTTTCTTTTTCTTGGTAAGACTATTAAGAAAAAGAAGAAACCAAAAAAAAAAGAGTCAAGTAATGTTTCTTTTAAGAAAAAGAAGTGTGCCTGGTTTTATAAATAAACCCGGGAAGAACAGCATCATCAACTGTTTGTTTAAGAATTTTTGTTTCTCCTTTAAATTTCGTATTTATTTTTTTTTTTTTAATTATACAGTTAAATATCACTGTCATACGTAATAAAATCACAAACTAAATGAGATCTCTGTTGGTCATGGCGTATATAAAACCTTTAACCGACTTTGTTGGATACGGCAAAATTGTGAAAAAATGAGAAATACTGTAATAACAGTAAAAAAATTAAATTTAACAAAACATTTAAAACCTGAATCTTTTCTTTAAACTAAAACTTGTATTGGATGTTCAAGAATACGTACGTACTAGAGGTGTGCACAAGACATTCTGCTAGCTTACCCTTCACCGAATGCAATACAGTAGTGTACCCTTTTCTGTTGCTCTTGATTTTACGAGTGGACTGAAATGTGTATTTCTCATTTATTCAATAATATACAACAGCACTCCTTTGCCTTTGACGTAACGGAACTATGCTTTGTGTTGTAAGAGCATATTTTACTACTGAAGCTACATTTTCAGTATTGCCATATGAATATCAGTAGTAGTAATGTAAAAAATGGTTTTTCCCCAGAAATAAAAAATTTAAAAAAGTTACTGGCAATGCTGGCGTCGACGAAGATGGTCAGTTGCCGAGAGCAAAAAAAGAAATGCATATTGTGACTCTATAAAGAGTACAATATTTTTGTTGCACTCTTCACACAACTTTTTTTTATACTGTTGTACAATGGTTTACGAGTGCAGTTGTTTTTTTGTACTCTATCTTCGCTTCACACTTATTTATATTTGCAGCTACATATATAATATACGGGGGTCTCAAACCCTAGATCAGACATATTGAACAAAACAAAATATGAAAAAATATTCTTCAACGAATTACGGCCTAGCCTTTCACGGCACTTATGTTTTCCAGAAATCTTTCTTCATATTTAGTTTTTATCTAGATATGTGGCATGGGATTTAAACCGTAGCTCCACTTTTAATACATCTACACATTAAATACTAAACTGTGCCGACTATAGTCGCCTAATATATAGGGTATCAATCAGAATACAAATAAAAGCTGTGCTGAAATTTCTTTTTTATTGAACACTTCTGATTCACTCTCTGTGATATGTAATTGAAGCACTTCACGATACCTTAATAATATTTTCGCTTGGCTGAAAGTTCGCTTATGAAACATCAATTTCCAAAAAGCACGAGGCTAATAGCCATAGAAACTGTCGCCCAGTTTGTTGTCGAGGAAATACCCTTCAGTTTATGTAACAAACAAACAATTTTAATTGTTTACATACCCGCTTAGATGCAAATGAGCTTCACCTGAAAAGAAAATTTTTTTTGCCAAAAATCGGCATCTTCTGGAAGTCGATCGCAGGCCTATTTAGCGATGCGAAAACGCATTGGATGGAAGCGAAGATAGGATAAAACTAATTATGTGTCAAATCAGACATGAGCTTAGTGTTACCGTTCACGAAATAAGCACTAGTTGAAAAAAAAAATGTTAGATGGTGGACTCGATAGAAGATAAGCGATGATCCATTGTCTGATGGTCAATAATTAAACCTAAGCTAAGGCTATGTTACATTTTAATTTCTGTTTATTTCAATTTGCAAAAGAGTAGGTATGAGATATATGGGAAGTTTTAATGGCGCTTAGTAAATACAAATTGAATTCACTTACCAGTAAACCAGTTTCAACATTTGGTATTAAAATAATTTTTGAACCATCCATTAAATTATTTTCTTTTAAAAGACCATCCTGAAGTTCTCTGCAAATAGAAATAAGAAAATAAGAGAAAATTAATAAAATTTAATGGAAAATAATTGAAAAAGACAAAAGAAAAGTACTGCAGTAGTACGTACACCCTAAATTGTTTTGCATTATTGGTTAGACCTAGCAACATAAGGTGATACCATATCATTGTTGTTGATTTATTTAACATTTTTTTGTTGTTATTAGCAATATCTAAGCGAGTATAAGAACCAAAACAAAGCAACTAGATTTTCTTTTTAAGAATAACAAAACTAGGAGCCAAAACAAAAATTGTTACTTAGAGATGGCATTCAACAATAAAAAAATTAAATTCCTAACAAAAAAAAAAAAAAAATTTAAAATAAATTAATTTTTAGATGTACTTTTTTTTTCTTTAATAAAATGTGTTTGGAATATAAATGTTTTGAATTGAATGGAAAAGTTGTTAACAAAAAAGCCTTAAATTTTAATAACAATGACACAAAGTCATTTCTGAATGTTTAATGGCATTTTGAAAAGTTATAAAATCAAACTGTGTGAACGAAAAAAAAAAGAAAAAAATAATTATTTATTGTGGAACAACAACAATTAAATTTTATATCGTAAATTCATATTATAAAAAGAGAGAAAAATATATACAGGTATCCCTTATATAACGCGTTTTCGACATAACGCGATTAAAAAATAAAAAACAGTTTCATTATAACGCGAAATTTCGATTTTTATAACGCGCCTTATTGCTAGTGTCCTATTACGAAATCGAAAAACAGTTAGACAAAAAAGCAAACAAAGGCTGATGAATGATTTCACAATGGAAGAACGTCCAACAAAATGCTTTTTCTTTATCAAATCGACGCCACCGTTCTATAACATTCTAAGTCGAAAAAGTGTGTTTTGAGTATATTCTAAATAATTTTTCCCTATAACTTCGGTGCATCCAATCAAATTTTGACAGTATTTAATAGAGGTGTGCACACGACATTCTGCTAGCTTACCCTTCATCGAATGCAATACTGTAGTGCACTCTTTTCTGTTGCTCTTGATTTTACGAGTGCACTGAAATGTGTATTTCTCATTTATTCAATGTATACAACAGCACTCGTTTGCCTGTGAAGTATCGAAACTATGCTTGGTGTTGTAAGAGCAGAACTACTGAAGCTACATTTTCAGTATTGCCATATGAATATCAACAGTGTTTTTCCGCAGAAATAAAAAGTTTAAAAAGTTTACTGGCAATGCTAGCGTCGACGAAGATGTTCGGTTGCCGAGAGCAAAAAAAAAAAAAGAAATGCATGTTGTGACTCTATAAAGAGTACAATATTTTTGTTGCACTCTTCCCACAACTCTCTTTTATACTGTTGTACAATGGTTTACGAGTGAAATTGTTTTTTTTTTTTGTACTCTATCTTTGCTTCTATATTTGCAGCTACGTCCTTAATTTAGTACCTATTTTATTTTGTAAAAAGTTTATTGGAGCATAACCCTTAAATTTATATGAAAGCTAAGTCTTCTATAACGCGAATTACATAAAGCGGAAATTTCTGGAACGTAACTACCGCGTTATACGAGGGATACCTGTGTATAAAACAATAGGAGAGACGGCACTGTACTTTTTCGAAATTACAAAACAAAAACTAATTCTAAAATTTAAAAATTATTCTAAAGAAATTGTTTGCGATTTTATTTATAAAAACACTATTAATGAACCATCCATCCATCTATCTATTCTTCGCATTAAGCTTCTTTAGTGATGATTACTTTCCTTTCTTTGGCAATGATTTCAGTCTGTCCTGTCGTGTTTCTCCAGTGTTATAAGAATATAGGATTTTTTTTCAGATAGCTACTTTGAATACAATAGATTGGATTATGTTGCATGTTTGGAGTACGGCTCTTACCATCCGATATAAATCCAAAAAAAAACTTTGATTCATCACTCCATAGAACATTTTTCTAAAAAACTAATGCCTTTTCCAAATGCTCACGAACAAAACACACTTCTAAAACAATAAAACACAGTGAAGGAAATGTGATAGTGTGGGCAGCGTTTTTGTCATGGCATGGCGTTGGTCCTATATGCAAGGTTGATTCATGTATGGACCAATATGTATAAAATGATGCCATATGCAAAGGACAATATGCCACTTAGGTGAAGTTTTATGCACGACAGTGACCCAAAACACTCCTCACGCTTAGTGAGGAATTGTTTGGAAGAGAACAATATTAAAGCTCCATCTCTTCCCTTTCCAACAAAATTTAACTTTTGCAAATCGGGTCAGAAATGTTTGAGTAATACAGAAAAAAAAACAGTTTTTGTCAAATAAAAAAAGTTTGGAGGGCTTGAGAAATATAAAAAAATTATTTTTAAGATCTACTCAACAAAACTCACAACCTAGCCGGTTTTATTAATTTTTTTTATTTGTTTGCATAGTAATGGGTGTTTTTTATAGAGGTATAGAACATTAAGTTGGCATTGCTTTTCGATTCAACAGCTGTCAAGTGATTTATTCTCAGTTTGGTTTGGCAAATTTATCATGAATAGACTCACGACTGAACAACGCTTGCAAATAGTGCAATTTTATTTCGAAAATAATGATTCTGGTCGGAAAACGTATCGTGCACTACGTCCATTTTGTCATCGACAAAATCGTCCATCAGAGCAGTTAATTCGATTAACCATGGGATGGACGTTTTCGTATCACGTTTACTCTTATTGATAACTTGCATCCCCAGAGACGCCGTACGTTGCGTACAGAAAAAGCTATTGCTGCTGTAGAGCGTAGCATTGAAAAAGACTCAAATGAGTCCATCCGCCATTGAGCACAGGAATTGGATCTGTGTCCGTCCACTTTATGGAAGAATTGAAGCCAATTGAAGGCGTAGATTTATTGAAAGATACGATTGGTGACTGCCTAATTTTACGTTTTGGACCTGTAAGTTAAGACCCGTGTTATTGTCGATATATGGCCACAAATATTGGGAAAAGTCATCGAAAATTGGATGTCCAGATTGGACTACACAATCGACAGCCGTGGCGGTCATATGCCAGAAATCATATTTAAAATGTAAGGCCACAAGATTGGAACTCTATACCTCTATAAAAAACACCCTATATAATCAAGTTATGGCTCAAGACTTGCACATAAAAACTCTTCGCATTCACATTGAAGAGACGCTTAAGTTCAATTCACATAAATTCACCTTCAGTCACATTGCTAAGGAGTGTGCGCAAAAAAAATGGGTCTACTTTTAAGCTTATAACTTTTATCGTAATTGAAAAAAATGAATACCGTTACATTGTTTTTGTTAGTCATCTGTTTCAAAATCCAAGTGCTGAATGCCATTGCAATAGCAAAATTAGTTTTTTGAAAAAGGGAACCCAACAAGAACGTCGTAAAAAATAATTGAAATTTTCAATGAAAAACCGCGCCGCTTACAAAAAATGATTGCTAGCCTTGCAGGTGTTAACGAAAAAACAGTTTCTAAGGTAAGAATAAACAATATAAGGATACTTTGAGTATTGAGAGAAAGCGTGGAAGTGGAAGAAAAAAAGGATTTGCTGAGCAAAACAAAGCAAGTAAAATAATACGTATTTTTCTAAAACACCCTAAAATGTCTGGCAGAAATGTCTGCTCTGAGACCTTTGTCAGAAAAAAAGTTTTATACACAAAAGAATTCAAATATTATTTACTTTAATTGAAATACAAAACAAAAAAATCCGCCACTTAGTTTCATTTTTATAACGAAAAGTGAAAGTTCAGGTTTTTTTTTTTTGTGCGCACTCTTTATATACTTTACCGAGGAATTTTACATACATAGAACCCTTCAGTCAGGATTACGACCTAGCTTCTCACACCACTTATATTATGTGCGTTAATTTTATACATGAGTGGCGGGACCTTCACAGTTTAAAGTCGACTCCGAACGACAGATTTTTGAGAAGCTTTTCATGGCAATTTTTACTCTCAGAATCTTTGCCAGAAATCTGCTGAGAGAGGAAGTCGCCGAAGAAATATTTTTCGTTTTGATGTCTGACCTGGGATTCGAACCCGAGCCTTTTGTCTAATAAGCCAACACACTACCCACTAGACCACGGCGACATATTTTACCTCAATTTACATATTAAGATCCATGATCTAGATCTCTAAATCTTCAGCAAAATACTGGAAAATGTACCTCATCCATAGTGGATTACCACGGGCCTAACATCTAAAAAAAACAATCGTCTCCGCGAAAGATATTATATTTCCAAGATGCATTTATTCTTGGTATTGATCCTTTGATTAGGATTAGAAAATATTTTAAAAATAATTTTTTTGGACACATGGCGTCCTTTGACCTGAACAAATTATCCTGTAAATACAAACGATTTTAATAGACAGGCACGTACATACATACATATTTTATTCTATAAAACAATATAAATTTAAAGTACAATAAAAACGTTCTTCAGAAATTATCAAAGTCAATGACATTTTTCAAGACTTGTTTTAATTTTTCAGAATTTTTGTTGTTGGACAAAATCAGCCATTTTGTTTTTTTTTTAAATACGAAAAAAATATATATATATTCACGAAAAATAAAGAATTACAATCAAAATAAATGTTAATTTTATGCTGATAAAGTTTTTTTAAACCAAGCAACCAAAAAAAAACGAAAAAAAAAAAAATTCGGGTGAACAAAAGGCTAAAAAAAAGAAGAAGAGAACCTTAATTTTATGTTTAAACAGACAATCACCTTTTTGGGCGAAAGAATGAAAATTAAAAATGCATTGCAAAAAAGAAAAGAAGCAAGAAAATGGTTTAATCGTCAACACTTTGTTTTTCTTTTTGTTTGGCTATTTAATCCAGTTTTATTGTCATTTTGTTAAAATTGAATAATTGTTGGGGTTATGAATTAAGTACAACAATGGAAGTAGCAACAATATAAATTAACACCTGCAATAATAATAATTCTTTATTTGTTTGCAAATTAGCAGCACATGTATCAAGAGATCGGCAACGACATTTGACTTTAACTTTTCGTTTAGAATTCTAAAAAAAAAAAAAACAGAACTAAATCAGCAATGAAAAAAACTCGATTTTTTTTTTAATTTTTATTGTCTTTTAACATGTTTAAATGATTATTCAACACATACTTATGTATGTACATACATATGTACCCCACACTCTTTTATTCGAATCAATCGAATAAAGATTTTCGTAATTAAAGCAGATTGGCTGGCTGCTGGAGTATACATCCGCATTTCTTGAATATTAAAAATGAAATTCAATTTAAATACAAGGAATTGAATACGGAGTCCTACTTTAATTTGGAGTTTTTCTTTTAACAACACAATCGTAACTAAATCTATGCTTTGACATAGGGAACCAAATATTCCCCGGTTTATTATTATTATAGGCGATCCCGAAAGTATTCGACAAACTTTGACACGAAAGCCTAATAAAGAACTTAAAAGCTATTACAATTCTTCGGTCATGATTACGCCACAGATTCTCACACCACTTACGTTGTATGTGTCAATTTTATACATGAGTTACGGGAACTGCAGTTTAAAGTCAATTCCAAATCATATATATTATTTCTAAACCACTTTTTTGTCGGTTGCAAATATCTTCTATACCACCGCATCAAATTTTATAAATGATATCTCATTTTAAAGCTTATATCTAACACTAATAGCAAAAAATAATTAGAAATTGAAAGATTAATACTTTCATTGATAAAAGTTATATTTTATATAGGACTGCATAATAATACTGTTGTCATTGTGATTATATGAAAAAAACTCGATTTTTTTTTTAATTTTTATTGTCTTTTAACATGTTTAAATGATTATTCAATACATGCTTATGTATGTACCCCACAGTCTTTTATTCGAATCAATCGAATAAAGATTTTCGTAATTAAAGCAGATTGGCTGACCTGCTGGATTATACATCCGCATTTCTTAAACATTAAAAATGAAATTCATTTTAAATACAAAAAATTGAATACGGAGTCCTACTTTCATTTGGAGTTTTTCTTTTAACAATACGTTTGTCCCTTAATCTATACTTTGACATAGGAGAGATATAAGAGGGGAATAAATATTCCCTGGTTTATTATTATTATAGGCGTTCCCGAAAGTATTCAACAAACTTTGACACGAAGGCCTAATATAGAACTTGAAAGTTATTACAATCCTTCAGTCAGGATTACGCCACAGCTTCTCACACCACCTACGTTGTATGTGTCAATTTTATACAAGAGATACGGGAACTACAGTTTTAAATCAATTCCAAATGTTTTCATATTTCGTTTTGTTAGAGCTTTCTAATCTAGGAACTTGAGGCCTGATGTCAAAAATGTCCACATACTACCTATCTACTAGAATGGTCCGGCAAATAACTTTTTTTTTGTTTTTTGAAAATGTTTTAAAAACAACTATAGTCAGTAGTTTCTCAAATTTCTTTTTTTGTTTGAAAGTACAATCCTTCAATGCCATGCAGTACCCTACACGATCGCTTCAATTTTTAAGTACATTATCGACCGTGTGCAGCGAGTCATGTTGAACGATTTTTTGTTCACAAAAATTGAAGAGGAAGATATTGGCAACATATGGACGGCGCTACGTGCCACACAGACGAAGCTACACTCGATGTTTTGCGCCCTGTTTGTGAAGATCTAGTAGGTAGTGTGCTGGCTTATTAGACGTAAAGCCAGGGCTCGAGTCCCAGGCCAGGCATTAAAACAAAATATAAAAAAAAAGTATTTCTTCGGCAATTTTTTCTCAGCAGATTTCTGGCAAAAACTCTGAGAGTAAACAAACCTGCCATGAAAAAAGTTTCTCAAAAATCTCTCCTTTGGAGTCGACTTTAAATTGTAGGTCCAGCCACTTATATATAAAATTAACACACACAACATAAGTAGTGTGAGAAACTAGGTCAATAATCCTGACTGAAGGGTTGTAATGACCAATTATGTATGTGTGTTATCAGCCGCAGAACTGATGTCGTATGGGGACCTCTGAGCTGCGATTTGACACCGTTGGACTATTATTTGTGGGGTGCCGTCAAACATAACTGTTACGACGACAAGCCAGAGACAATTGACGTTTTAAAGGACAATATTCGTGAAATTGGAACGATCCTATAGGTTATTCCATGGCCAGCCAAGGCAGCCATTTAAATGAAATTATTTTCCATTATTAACCGGAAGGTGTGTACTTTCAAATAAACAAAGAAATTTGAGAAAATATTCACCAAATTCTTTTTTAAAGCATTTTCAAAAAAAAAAAGAAAGTTATTTGGGGGACCCTTTATCTCTGTTTTGTTTCAATTCCATTCACCAAGTTTTTTTTAGCAGAGCAGGTGATTAGTATAATGCATCTATAGCAACCAGATTTGACAATTTATCGTCGTATTTTGACGATTTTGTGCTCCAAAAATATCATATTGGCGATTTGACGATTTATGCCCATAATTTGATGATTTTTAGAAATTAAAAATTTACATAATTTTCTTTACTTTTGTACATTAAAGCGGATTTAAGCTTTGTATTTGCTTTGAAATTTTTACTTTCGCAAATTTAGTTTACTAATTAGCAGAAGTAAAATATTTTTAAATTATTTACGGAACTAGGAAAACATGTTCTGGGAAGGAGGAAAGAGGGAGAAGTATTTGTGGACTTAAGATTTGAAATTTTTTGTGAAACTAGTGATAGGAAAGACTTTTGCTAGAAGAGAAAACGAAAGAACAACGACTTTTGTTTGTAAGGCATTGTGCATTCCATTAGCCAATCGATCACAAACGGAGATGCTTGCCGAGAAACGCTTGAGCAAAATCCGTTGTAGTGTCTATAGAATAGTGAAACAGAAGTCAACGATGCAACGATGCTCTAATAAATCAATGAAGTACGCGATTGAGAAGTCTCAAAATAAGCGTTAAGGCACCGGCTCATAAATGAGAGTTGTATTCTATTCTTGGTCGTATATAAGTGGTGTAAATAGGAAGAAGATCAAATGAAATGAAATATTTCTTGCCCCGTCTTAAGAAGCCACTAAAAAAATATGTCAGTTCCAGCGCACATGACGCAGAAATTTTTTAAAAGCTTTTAAATTATTTTTCTTCTTTTTTCTGAGGATTTTTTGACGATTTTAATGAAAGGCTTTGACGATTTTTATGATTTTTTTTTTAATATCTGGCAGCTATGACTGCAGTAGTTTGCAATATATCGTAAGGATGTTAGGAATTATGTGGATTAAGTAGTCCCACTCTTTCTCGAAAGGTAGGTAGTCGAAAGGTTTTTAATAATATCCACTATGGATGGCAGGTATCAGATGGCCTTCCCGATTAATTAAAGCCATTTTACTATATAAATTTGAAAACATAATGATAAATTCTTCGCCTATTTCGTGATTTAAACCTACTCCACCAGTTTTTATAGCTGAAACACAACACTAACCTACCAATACCATATCTTCCAAAAAAAAAAAAATATAATTTGTTTAAATTAAATTGTATTTTATAAAATATAATAACTATTAATATATTTAAATAAATGATAATAAAATTCAAATAATATTCTCGCTACTGTCTAAAATAGGCATAATGGATTTTATTCTCCTCTAAATTGTACAATCATTTGTTAATCATCGATCGTATATAGTAAGCGTATCTCATTTAATTTTGTTTTTTTTATGTTTAAAAATATTTTATAGCCATAAAACAAGATATTTAATTGGGTTTTTAAGTTGAAATGAAGTGACAAAATGTATATTCGTCATGTCAATAAATGTGATAAAATTATAAAGAGAAATATAAAATAAAATTTAATAATAAAAAAAAAAACAGAAACAGAAACTGAAACAGAGTCATTGTACTAAAAACTGCATTCAAAAAAAAAAAAGGTTCATTTTAAAAACAATAAAATTTTAAAATGAGGAAAAATACACTTTCAATTTTTGTTTTACTTAAAAATAAAACGAAATTAAGATACAAAAATTCTAAAAACAAAAAAAAAATTAATGTTTTCAGTGTCAAAACTGGTATAAGAACATTGATTAAAAATTAAATTTCAACACTTAAAAGTTCTCTCAATAAGTAGATGATAATACTTGAATGTAGTTATTTTTAATAATAATAAAATCTTTCTTCTTTTTTTTCTCATGACGTATAAATACGTCAAGCAATAAAAAACACACTTATTTAACCACAATTAAATATGTACGTCATATAGTTGAGGAAAAAATATTGTTCTTTTTTTCCGAAAAATGCATTGAATTCAAATGCTGACGGTATATTACTTGCATCGTCACGTATTTATTTTTAAGAAACAAGTATTTTTCCTGTAAATTCGAGAACTGTAAATTTAAATAAAGTTATTGTTATTTCTTTACTAAAATAACTCCTTAATATATATATTGAAACTTAACTTAATTAGCGATCCTTTTACTACAAAAACGGATCTTCACAAACTATAACTACTGATCGACCACTTTTTTAATTTATTTATAAACATACATACATAATTCGTCATTGCAACCACTTATGTTGTATGAACTTATGCTTATACATGAATTAGCAGATTGTTTTTAAAAAAGGCAATTTTTCAAATTATTCGAAAACCGAAACACAAATATAAATACATGCAATTTGCCCGCTTTTCGCCCCTTTCCCCATTTTTGGCCTCGTTTTGCTTCAACTTTATAAATGGAACACCTCCAATAGCTATTTGAGAAACTTAACCAAGCTAAATCGTAAAAAATGCCTTTAAAACAAATAAAATACAGCATTTATTCATAAAGTATCCCATTTATCCCATTTTTTCCCTTTGGTTCAAAATTTTTAAAAGATTTATAGCCAATAACCTGCACCGACAAAAGCTCGATCAATATTCCAAATATGCACTTAATTTGCTCGTTTTTGCCACATTTCGCCCTTTTAGGACCCCTTTTGGTTCAACTTTAGAAACGGAATACCTCCAATAGCTGATTGGGAAACTTAAGCAAGCTAAATCGTAAAAAATTACCTATTACCATTTTTTCTCCCCTTGGTCCCATTTTCTCAGCCCTTATGGTAAAAATTTTGAAGTCATAACCTGCACTGAGAAAAACTCGATCTTTATTCCAAATTTCAAGAAAATCGTTCCAGGCGTGATTGGCTAACAGACAAAAAAACAGACTTACAGAAAGATTTTTAATATATGTTAGGATGGCGGGACCTACAGTTTAAAGCCAACTCCAAACGATAGATTTTTGAGAAGCTTTTCAATTTATTTTATTTATTTTTGCCAGAAATCTGTTGAGTAGAAGTCGCCGAAGAAATATTTTCATATTATGCCTGCCGATTAACTTCGATCGGTTAGCTCGTTGTAGTGTAACAGACCATAGCCTCTGATGGGAATTGAACATACGACCCCCAAGCAAATATCCACTAGACTATCAGGGCTCTCGACAACATTACTTATCGCTCTACCCTTGTTTTATGTACGGTACGGCAATTTTTAAGTTTTCTGGTGATTTGTTGTTGTTGTTGTTAATGTTTACTACCTTTTACTGTCTTTCTATGTAGTTTTGTTATAGCAGTTTAATATCCCTGTCCCTATTCTCGAAGTTTCTTTATTGTTTTGTTAATTCTTTGTTAATGAAATTTCCAATTTATATAAATGCTAAAGCGTTACCGCTCCGACACCAAAAACGGCAGAATGCTGTGCTAACCCAATAATGATAAACTAAAGATTACGCCTTGCGCATGATTTCCCGTTATATGACGTAGTTGGGCTATTTTAAAGAATTCAAAGTCTTTTTAATATGTGAAAATAACATTTCTACTAAAAAATGTGTGCACTACGTGAAAGTAGTTGGCAGCCCTGCAATATAAGTTACATTGTCATTAGCCAATAGAAACACAATTTGGGTGACGTCATAGATTCAACATACGCATAAAGTTTTAATTTTGTGTGCGTGATGGCGTAATCTTTAGTTTATCATTATTGGGTGCTAACCTAAGAAGCGCAAATGCTAGAAACAAAATGGCAAGAACATGAGCAAATCAATATTAGAAATTATTTGTGGTTCATTCAACTGGAGAAGAAGTGTTTGCCAAGATGAAGACAATAACAATACTTCTGTTGTTGCCCTAGCCATTACTAACTGTCAAAGTGTTAAAAAAAAAATTAAAGAAAACATTGTTTAAGAGCTGATAAAGCAACATGAAATAAGATGTCGATGGCGGCAGTATAATATGCTGTTTTAACGCTTTTTAGTGTACTTGTTATGTACGATTGAAGTTGCCGTGGTCTAGTAGGTAGTGTGATGGCTTATTAGACAAAATGCCCGGGTTCGAATCCCAGGTCAGACATCAAAACGAAAAATATTTCTTCGGCGACTTCCTCTCAGCAGATTTCTGGCAAAGACTCTGAGAGTAAAAAAATTGCCATGAAAAGCTTCTCAAAAATCTGTCGTTCGGAGTCGACTTTAAACTGTAGGTCCCGCCACTCATGTATAAAATTAACGCACACAACTTAAGTGGTGTGAGAAGCTAGGTCGTAATCCTGACTGAAGGGTTGTAAAGGCCAATTATGTATGTTATGTATGTTATGTACGATTATTTTTCACATAACTGTACATAACTGTACTCACCAAAAAAAGGTGCTCGATGTAACCACCTAAAATGGAACCTTGGACTTTTTTAAGATAACATATAAAATATTTCGGACCTCTCGTGAGGTGGGTCATATTGAAAAAATGTATATTTTTAAAAATTTTGTTAATTTCAGAATCTGTTTCCTTACCAACATACGTAATAAGTACATCATAAGAAAGGTTTTTTATGGAGTGTCCAAGGACGATCATCCATGTCACGTTTTTTAAAGGATATTCTGCAAAAATTACGGTTTTTGAATTTTTTATCCGTGTATGTTGGTAAGGAAACAGATTCTTAAATTAACAAAACATTTAAAGATAGACCCTTTTTCAAAATCGTCCAGCCCACGAGAGGTCGAAGCTGGAGCCGAAATATTTTAAATGACATCATAAAAAATGTCAATGTTGATTTTCAGTGGCGTACGCTTTGCACGAATTTCGCTTCCAAACAACTTAAATCGTTCTACTGTACATACTAGAGGTGTGCACAAGACATATAAAATTGCACGATATTGCACTATTTTTCTCAAAACCGAATATTGATTGTAGCTGCAAACATAAATAAATGTGAAGCAAAGATAGAGTAGAAAAAACCAACTGCACTCGTAAACCATTGTACGACAGTACAAAAGAGAGTTGTGTGAAGAGTGCAACAAAAATATTGTACTCTTCATAGTGTCACAACATGCATTTCTTTTTTTGCTCTTGACAACCGAACATCTTCGTCGACGCCAGCATTGCCAGTAACTTTTTTAAACTTTTCATTTCTGTGAAAAAACCTTTTTTACATTACTACTACTGATATTCATATGACAATACTGAAAATGTAGCTGCAGTAGTAAAATATGTTCTTACAACATAAAGCATAGTTCCGTTACTTCACAGGGAAACGAATGCTGTTGTATATTATTGAATAAATGAGAAATACAAATTTCAGTGCACTCGTAAAATCAAGAGCAACAGAAAAGAGTACACTACAGTATTGCAAACGGTGAAGGATAAGCTAGCAGAATGTCTTGTGCACTCCTCTAGTACATACGTATAAACCTACTCATTCAAAAAATGTCTCTAATGTATATTAAAAATAAGAATGGAACTAATAAGACCTTTTGTGTGCCTGTAACACATATGGGAGATCTTAATTCACTGCAATGTTCTTAATTGTTTTGTAAAATAAACACTCGATTGACGGTATTGTTGTTGAACATTTGTGAAAACTTAGCAACCCATTGTTGGTGCAACAACAAAATAAAATATGGAGCCCAACAAAAACAAAAACAAAAAAAGTCAATATCAATTATTGCCAAACGTTAGTTAAGCCCTTCACGTACACACAATCATACGTTTATGTATGTGTAAATGTATGTATACAGAGATTTAGGGTTTCTATGTTTACAAGCTTACAAAAAAACGTGTGCAGCAATAAGAAAAGTTGGTACAAAAATTTTTGTGTAACAATTGTTATGCCTGACATTTTCATATGATTTTTCTAGGCAACCAATTTTCTGTTATTGTTGTCAACAAGAAAATAAAGAAAGAAAAAAAAAAAAACAGCAGCAGCAACAGCAACAAAAAAAATATGTATCAGTTATAATCACCTTGATTGACTAGTAAGTAGTTAAACATACAAAACTGGTTGTTTGGCTGGTTGGTTGGTTGGTAAGTTGTAAACCAAACAATAACAAACACAAAAACAAAAAAAATTTAACAATAAAATAAACTTACGTACCAATTGTACCATTTGATAATTTTATTTGGCTTTTATTGTTGTTGTTGTTGTTGTGGTACGTAACACCACGCCAACAACAACAATTAATCTATCTATATACATACATATTTGCTTTGTTGTTTTTGTTATTTTTTTCGTTTCTTGTTGTGGTATCACTAACCAACTCGCTAAAAAAAAGTTTTTCTCCTTGGAGTCCTTGTTTTGGTACCGTATAAACAACAACAATGTTATTATTGCTGGCGTTGCTGTAATTGAAAACACCAACAAACCAAGTTTAGGTGCCATAGCAAATGCACAACAAAAGGAAAGTAAGAAAAAGAAAAAACAAAAATATTTCGTATCACGAATGCAACAACCATAACAAAATTAAACAAAAAACAAATATTGAGTAACGGTATTATTAACGAACATTTCTTTTTTTTTTTAAAGCAGGAGAGTAAAACAGTCAAATTATTTTCATATGTAACGGAATTTCTTTTGTCAAACCCTGCATACAGTTTGTCAAAAAAATCTTTGCATATTGAATGAAGATAATAAAAAAAAATTACAAAAATATGCCGTTATTTCTCAAAACTTTTGCGAATTTTGGTTTTTTTACAAATGAGATGGAATGTGAAAGGGATAAAAACGTTTTAGTAATGAAGGGATCGTTTTTTATGTAACAAATGTCCTTAAATTTAAATGCAAACAATGTTAGGAAAGCGAGTTTCAAAAAATATTATACAATTGGGCTATTTCAACTAGTACAAAGGTTAATCTGCCAAGGAAATCGCCGATATGTTCTCCCTTAATATCAGGACTGCATATAATATTATATACCGTGCTGAAAAAGAAGGAGAACTAGACTTAAAGGGATCCACAGGCAGGCCAAAAAAGGTGACGCAGCGAGTTAAGAGAAAAATTATTAGAATTATTAGATGACTAGATGACCCGTGCGAATATTTCACACCGTTAGTTGTCATTTTTGTAATATAAAATGAAAATAATTAATAGAAATTTTATTAAAAATATAAAAATATTAGAAATCATAATATCATCATGCATATTTACATACATACATACATGCGTACATATGTTTAAATGCTTTTATAATACTTCTTTGAATACAATGTTAGAGGTAATGACATGATCATTGTTAACTTTTTGCCCGTACGAATCCTTAATACAAACAAAAATATCTTTAAACGTACGCACTCGAGAAAAAGCCACGTATAACTGCCTATGTGAAAAGACCGGTTCTGGTAAATACAATCCTACCTTTTGAAGGGTTTGACCTTGTGCTTTGTTTATCGTCATAGCAAAAGCAACTTTCACAGGGAATTGTTTTCGTCTCATTCGGAAAGTCACAGTTGGATCAGAAGGTGTAAGGTTGATCGGGATATGAGTGCAGTTTTATGATGTGCTCTCCCAAGTTTGTTACGATTCGCCTGGTGCCATTTATTAACCCATATTACTACACTTCATAAAACAAATAATGCCATGACAATAACGACATTACCAAAATGGCTTTTACAACTTTATATATTATTATGTGGAATAGCATTACAATTAAGCGACCCTGTTTATCGCACTTGATCTAACAACTACTGCAAAGTATATATAGTTTTTCAAAACAGCTTTTTACAACTGACTTAGTAAAAAAACGGCATTATAGTAAATAGCGGTATTGCCAGAATGGATTTTAATACATACTATTTATGTAGAACTGCATTACTATTAAGCGACCCTGTATTAACACACTTGAACAAAAACATATAATCACAATGACAACAGTATTATTATGCAGTTCTATATAAAATATAATTTTTATCAGTGAAAATATTAATTTTTCAATTTCTAATTATTTTTTGCCATTAGTGTTAGATATAAGCTTTAAAATGAGATATCATTCATTAAATTTGATGCGGTGGTATGGGAGATATTTGCAACCGACAAAAAAAAGTGCTTTAGAAATAATATATATGATTAGCTCTTCGAGTGCAAAAATGCTTTAGGTTACGTGGTTTCCAAGAAACCATTGGAAATGTTCTTCAAAAACACAAATATTCTTCAAGAATGATTAGGAAAAACCCCTGCTGTCAGCTTAAAATGTATAAAAGAGATTAAAATTTGCCACCGAATACATTTCACCTCCTCCGGAGTACTGGGACGATATTATTTTCTCAAATGAGACGAAAATAATGCTTTATTATCATGATGGACCGCAAAGAGTTTGGCGTAAGCCTTTGAAAGCACTAGAAAATAAAAATCTTATTCCTACAGTAAAGTTTTGAAAACTGTCTGTAATGATATTCGGCTATATATCCATCAGGGTTTTGGATGAAATAATAACTAAGGAAGTACGTCTTGATATTTTAAAAAATGAACTAACCGCCAGCATTAAGATATTTGGTTTTATTGACCCGGTTAATCCGAATAAATTTAATCACAAGTACTATCAAGATAATGATCCTTAAAATAAATCTTATTTATGTAACTCCAGGTTACTTTACAACTGCACCAAATTTATTGATACTCTTGCCCAAAGTCCTGATATTAACCCTATCGAAAATTTGGGGGTTCATGTAAAGAAAAAGGTAAGGGAAAAGATTGCCCGCAAATAAAAAGGAATTGGTAAAGTTCATCAAAGAAGAGTGGGTAAAAATTCCGTTAGAATATGACATTCCGAAGCTTATTCAATACATAAGAAGGCGTCGGCAAGAGGTATTTGAAGCTGAAGGTGAACCCACAAAATATTAACACTATAAAGTGTGCAAACATTTTTTTTGACAGCAGTAAAATTGGATTGTCATTGTCGCCGTCGTCTAGTGGGTAGTGTGTTGGCTTATTAGACAAAAGGCCCGGGTTCGTATCCCAGGTCAGACATCAAAACGAAAAAATATTTCTTCGGCGACTTCCTCTCAGCAGATTTCTGGCAAAGACCCTGAGAGTAAATATTGCCATGAAAAGCTTCTCAAAAATCTGTCGTTCGGAGTCGACTTTAAACTGTAGGTCCCGCCACTCATGTATAAAAATTAACGGACACAACATAAGTGGTGTGAGGAGCTAGGTCGTAATCCTGACTGAAGGGTTGTAATGGCCAATTATGTATGCATATTGTCATTGCTGTAAAAGATTTTTTTTTATTTATTATATTAACAAAGCATATGTTTATTAAATCCTGTTTGAAAAAATTTAAAATTTTGATTATTTATATTAGAAATCAATGAATTTTTCTAAGATTTCTTAATTTTTCTCTATGTGCAAAGATTTTTTTGACAAACTGTATATTACTGATGAATGACGACGTTTGGATTGCCAGTTATTCCAGGGGTGTTTATTTACATTTTTGTTTATAAAAAAAAAGTGTTGCAAACATATCAATAAATCATTGAAAGAGCAATACCATATTGTAGTATGTATATGTGCAGTGTTTTCCTTGGAAAAATCTTCCTTAAATGATTTGTGGTACACAACAAAAATTTTGGGTTGGCATTGTTACTACTCTGAAGTGAAATTATCACAGTTTTTAAAGCATAAATAAATGCTTTCGAAAACTGCAGGTAAATGATAAAATTCAAACACAAAAATCTAGAAAACAAACAAACACACACAGTTAATGTACACCCTACTCCTTTTTTACACGGTAGATACTAGGGATGCCAAACGGGATCGATTTTTAGAAATCCCGGAATTCGGGATTTTGTAAATCCCGATCCCGAAATCTCGGGATATTTTGGGATAATTCGGGATCCTAAAATCTCGAAAAATCAAGGGAAAAATCGCGATTTTCTCTTAATAATAAAAATATTTTGTTAACAAAATCGTTTGTATTCCAATTATGTATATGCAAATGCATTAGTATTAAGAAAATTATATGGATTCCAACGAAAAGATTAAAGCATCCAACATGTGATCTGATAGCCTTGAACAAATTTTGTTGTCAACATAACCTGCCTGAAAAACACTTCTCGCAATCAACATTTGTTGGTAAAATATATATTCTACCACCTCCTGATGTAAATAAATCTATTTCTTTGGACAGTTGAGTATCTGAATCAGTTACGCTATTAATTCGTTTTATAGGGCTTTTGCGTTCTTCGATGCCATCAAATAATTTTTTATCAATGGAAGCAGGGTTTTCCTCATCTAAGATGCTATTATTGAAGTCAAGTGATATAGAATTTTTTTCAGGACCTTTTGTAGGGTCAAAATACATATGAATTCACAATCCCGAAAATCCCGGGATTCTGAATTTTGCGAATCCCGTAAATCACGGGATTTCGGGTTTCGGGATTTCCCGATTGGCATCCCTAGTAGATACGTTCCTGAGGTGGCCGTGGTTTAGTAGGTTGTGTGCTGGCTTATTAAATGTAAAGCCAGACACAACACCAACGGATCATAACAAACGCCGCTTTCCCCACACTAGGTAATATAATAGGCCATATGGGCGACCGATTGAGATCTCCTGAGAACGGCAAGTATTCCGCTAACCAATCCTAATCTAACCTAATAGAAGAAGTAGAAGTACAAAGTCCAAATTGTATATATTGACTTAAAATGGGCTTTTTTTATTGCCAAAACTTGTGAAATTTGTTGTAAAAAATGGTATTTGAAGATATTAAAAATAGAATAAGTACAAAAAGTTAACAGCGGTCCATTCCTCTGCCAGTCATATAATATATTCTCATGAACTATTTTGACAACCAAAATATTCATTAAAAATAATTTCAACAGACAAAAGGAAAGAAAGATCTTTAAAATATTCCCCTTTTGAACATTTCAACTTATTTGCATTAAAATATTCAAACAATACACATCTTCCAACCCTGTAATATGTTTATTTGTAATATACGTATTTACATACGTATGTACATATACCTACATATGTATGTACATATCATAACATTTTTGTTGTCTATTTTTCAAACACTATAAATTAAAATAAATCTCAGAAGCAGCAGTAGCAGCAACATTCCCAACAACCATGGCAACATCATCATTATCAGCATTATTTGGGTAACATGTGGATGATGATGATGATGATAATGATGCCTATAGAGAAATAAAAGCGCCGCCACCATTAAACACAACAAATTTATAGATTCACCAAACACAATAATGAAGAAGTAAATGAGTATATATAACAGTATAACAGTGAGGATTATATGTTATACATATATAAATGTGCGTGTGTGTGCACCAATATATGTTAAAAGAGAAATTTACAATACGAAAGAAAGAAAGAAAGAGAGAGAGAGAGTAGAGTAATGTGCGTGAATGTTAGTGTTGTTTTGTTTATAGTGCATGTAAAAGAAAAATTTTGCAAATTAATGGCATAATAATCTTTAGCCCAAAAAAAAAACTTTCCAATAAAAACATACACGCAACGAGTAGGGAATGGTAGCAGCAAAATCCAACAATAACAATAATGATTAGTATTTTTCATATTTAAATACATGGTGGGTATGAAATATAAAATAAATTAGGGCTTGATAAAGAAAAAAAAAAAAAAACAACAACAACAAGCTGTAGTTTATTATGCTGGAGAAAATTGAAGCAATAACAAAACAATTACAAAATAAATAGTACGACATGAAGAAATGAATGCGTAAAAACTGTTCAACACTATCACTACACTACATACACCCACCACACCATTAATATTTTGTAACAACAAATAGTCGGCATTTTATACCAGGGATGGAAAAGTTGGTACAATTGTACTTTATTTAGCACTATTTGGAAGTCAAAAACACCAAAAATGTTCTCTACTTTATTACAGCACTCAAATATTCTGTCTCATCAGTGTAGAATTTTTTTTTTGTTTCATTTCCATATGGCAACTCGTTGCTAACTTGATATATCAAGAGTTATAAAAGGAATATTATCCGTTTCACATTCATCTGCAAATGTAGAAAGGATATTTTCATACCAAAATTTAATAAAAATCTAAAGGACAAATGGACTGTTTCCTTTGACTGTCTCTAATTTAATCCAAACAAAGGATTTATTGAAGTCATTTAATTAGTGTTGCTGCAATTTTGAAATAATAAATAGTTCGCTGGTAAAAAATTTATCATAAATAGTGATTTAAAATTTAGATCTGATAAAATTTTTTATTCCTTTATAGTTAAGTATTAAAGTAAGTTTTTAAATTTATCTAATATAAAGTACTTTTCATAATTATAACACCACCAGCATTTTAATAATAACAAACAATGAATTGTATTCAGGTCATATTCTCTAATGAAATAAAGTGGAACTTAGATAGACCAGATGACTATCGATACTACTGTCGTGACCTTAGAAATTCAAATTTTAGGGAGATAGTCTATTGCTGGGGGGTTATGTCTTCATCTACGCGAATGTATAACACAGAGTACATTACTGTTCTTAGCTGTAGTTTGCTCCTCTTCTTGAGAGAAAATGATTTTAAAATATATTTTACAACAGGACAATGCCAGAATTCATGTCAGCATACAGAGGATGGAATGGTTCTGTAAACAATCTATTGAGGTTTTATCGTGGCTAGCTTGCTATCCTGATATGAATATTATTGAAAACGTTTTCCCAAACGAATTCCCCATTCTTGTCCGAAGATTATATTCAAAATAACAGGCAATTTACCAAAAATGAAAAATGAAAAAATGATAAAAATGATCGAAGAGTGAGTGAAAATAGACTGAGAAATATTAAATAATCTTTATAAGAATATCAAAGACCAAAAATTTTCTTTAATAAGGAGGGTTTACTAAGTTTTAAGTACAAATATTTTTGGTAAATAAAGTTTCTTATTGAACAAAAATGAGACTGGTGCTATAATTTTGCAAAGACTAAAAACCTTAATTTTTATACTGAAGTCAAAACTGCGCTAACAATTTGAAAAATTTATTGTTATTTTTGTTCTTTACATTAATACTGCACACAATGAAATGAAGTGTAATTTATATTTTTATTAATTTATAATAAAAAAAAAAGTTTAAAATAGAAAAAAGTGAATTTAGTACAATCGGTCTAAAAAAAGTACAATTTTTGTGAACGTTAGTACAATTTATTAAGAACAATTTCCCATCCCTGTTTTATACTGTTTTAAACAGTGTTAACATTCATTTCATAAAGCGTAACATTTCCCATACATAATGTCCATATTGCAATATTGCAGCATTGTTATGTAAAGATTTTTCAGTAATGTTAGACAACAGTTGGATGAAGCCTTTACAACATAAGTACTCTTCTATAAACATTTATAGTTGACCAATCCCATAAACATTTTCATGTTAAAATTATGCTGAAGTTTAAGAGTTTAATAACATTCAAAGAGCATTGGAATAAATAAACCATGTTGAAGAGCACTTTTGAAGTGTGGTGAAGAATTTTTTACCATTAAGAAAAAAAAAAACCTTAAAAAAACCAGATTGTTTATGTGATTTTTTTCAATTGATAAGAAAGGAAAATATGGCGTCTGTAAAACACAAAAACAAAAAAAAAAAAAAGAACAAATATTAAAAAATAAAGTATGTATGTATGTAGCTACTAGTTGGCTATGTAATCCAGTAAAAATTTTTAAAATCTATGAAAAGTTCAAAAAAAGGTCAACATATGGCATAACAAAAATGTTTGTGCGTTTTTAAACGAAATTTATGACAGCACTGTACAGTATTGTATGACTTTTTTTGTAATTCTTTTATTTTATATTTTATTTAAATTAAATTACAGGGACAAAGGTTATTGCAAAGATTTACTGCATAAAACCTATGGAACACATTAATTCAATTTGATCAGTGTTGCCAGCTATTTTCCTCATATTTGGCAAACATAACGGATTATCTAAATTACCCAAAAATTGTACTATTACGTACATGCTCAAATGGAGAATTCCGTTTATAAAATCATAAAATCTTTATTGGAAAATGTTTTTGCAACTCATTAAAAGAATTACTTTGCTTTTTTCTACTTATTCAGAAAAGTTGAACTGTTCTAAAAACAAACACTTCTACTATCGCTTTAGAGAACTTTTAACAATCGAATACTATTTTATGATTATGAATTTTAATCAAATTATGGCAACTCTATGTTGACCCAAGAGAGAAAAAAAGCCATACGAAAAAGAATTTAAAAATTTCAACATTAAATACACTACCATACGTGAGCACTCATACATACATATTTATTCTTAATGTTTGAATGGATGCATGTGTGTATTATCTTTATACGTAGAATATGCTAAATTTAACCCAAAGGTGGAAGTGGTCATTTAAAATAAATTAAAATACGAGACAGACACAACTACAAAGAGCATGGCAGAAGAATATGTTGGGCCTGCCAATAAACAGACAACAGCGCTGCTTTTGCTTTGTGTTTATTCTTTTGGGTTTTGTGAAATTCTCTAAACTGCAAACTATCGTATACATAGGCAGAGCATAACAAAACAAAAAAATCGGTAAAAAAAAAACTATAAAAACAACTGAAAATAACATCAATACGTATGCACATACATATGTATGTATTGTATGTGTATTCAATTTAAGCTTTTCAGTTGCATTGGTGTTTACAAACAAAAGACAGCATAAAAGTACATAGAATAATAATAAAAACAAAGACGATAAAAAAGCCAACAACAACAGATCACATATATACATACATACATATGTATAGAAACATTCTTACGCTCATACATGCATACATACATACTCGTACATACTATTGTCTAAACTGTAAAAACTTACCCACAAAACAACAGAAACGCAGGCTTGTTTTTTAAACAAAGAAATAGACATGAAGGTGAAAGAGGATAACCCCCTTTACGTCACAACAGCTGATTAATATTTCAAATATTGCAACAATGTTCAAAGATAAAAGGAAAACATAATATTACTACGTGGGAAAGAGAGAGAGATATAAGAGTTTTTAGATAAATATTATAAATACAGCGAAAGAGAGCAAAATTATTTGCTGCTGTTGTTATTATATTAACAGTCAGTGAGTATGAGAACAACATGCATACTTATTTACGCACTTTTTTTCTTTGTATGCATAGTTATGCAAACTCAACACAACATAGCCAAGGGTTAGAATTTTAAACCTGCTTCATTATTTTCAAAATACAAACAATCAACAGCACAGCCACAGTGGCAGCGACAGCGGAATCGGCTGCAACAATAACTATTAAAACGTAAACAAAGCATTTTTAGGGAGTGAAAGAGTATGTCGACGTAGTCTAGTAAGTGATGTACTGGCTTATTAGGCGTAAAGCCAGGACCAGACATCAAAACAAAATACAAAAAATATTTCTTCGGCAATTTCCTCTCCTCAGATTTCTGGCAAAAACTCTGAGAGTAAAAAAAAGCTGCCATGAAAAGTTTCTCAAAAAAAAATCTGTCGTTTGGAGTCGACTTTAACACACACAAGTGGTGTGAGAAACTACGTCAATAATCCAGACTGAAGGGTTGTAATGACCAATTATGTATGTATTAGAGAGTATGCTTATGACTGTATGATTGTATGATTTTGTAGAAATTAAGTTCAGAAATTCAGTTACTTACGTACTTAATTGATCATTAAAATCCTTTAGTCAGAATTACGATCTAGCCTCTCATAATAACTCTTGTAACGCCACAGAAAGATACATAGTTTTGAAATAATGGCCAATAAGGCCTTTAGAACTAAAGCGTTCTTGCGATTTCATGTAGTTTTGCAAGTAATACACAAGATAGCTATTACGACCAAGCTTTTAACGAAAACCAGAATGACGTGAACCATGCCTGCAGAAAGTACTCGATAACTATACACCAGTTTCATTGATTTTCAGAAGAATTGTGATGCGATAGACCGTAAAATAATGAGGTTCGCATTGCAAGTAGGGATGTAAACAATACATCGGTGTTTAATAAACGATACATCGGCTTTGCAACATCTCAAGCAGCTTAAGTAAATTGGCAAAATATTTTGTTATCATATTTTGTTATCGGCAAAACCTTCACAGCCAAATGTTGATGATTTCTTTAAAAAAAATTCTATACAGTCAAGATGAAGCAAAATCAAACAAAAAATAAAATAAAAACCATTTGCAACAGCACAAGGTATAGGTTTTTTACAGCTGATTTGTATGAAAATAAAGCATCGATTTTTTGTTCCGGTAACATCGATATTGCAAACATCGATGTTTTTATAAACGACGTTGCTCCCGTCGCCGTGGTCTAATGGGTAGTGTGTTGGCTTATTAGACGAATCCCAGGTCAGACATCAAAACGAAAAATATTTCTTCGGCGACTTCCTCTCAGCAGATTTCTGGCAAAGACTCTGAGAGTAAAAATTGCCATGAAAAGCTTCTCAAAAATCTGTCGTTCGGAGTCGACTTTAAACTGTAGGTCCCGCCACTCATGTAAAAAGTTAACGCACACCACATAAGTGGTGTGAGAAGCTAGGTCATAATCCTGACTGAAGGGTTATAATGGCCAATTATGTATGTATGTTGCTCCCTAATTGCCATCGAAAACATCCAAACGGACCAAAGACAAGGGTTGGTCATCCTATTAGTGTAAGCAAGGCCTTTAATACGATTGGATGTTATCGTTCATATTATTCATCGATACTCTAAACACAGTTCTTGATAAAATAAGAGGCATTAAGAGAGGAGTAGGTTAGGTTAGAGGACGTGCACCTGTCGGTCAAGACAAGCACAGTACCCGAAGATCGAAATTGACCCATTGTACATCGTCCTTAGGGAAGGAAGGAAATAGAGGATATAGGAACGCGACTACACTTATGAAGCCCTAGCACCTCTCAACCAGCCCAAGCTGCTAATGAATCTGTGGAGAGAGGAGTAAATTGTAGAAAAAATTAACGTTCCGAAAACTTGCAATACACCGATAATATTAATCTTTCTACATCCATGAAAAAAAAAAACATACAAAACAAAATTAATAAATTCGTCTGAATAGCTTTTAAAATCGGTTTAAGATCTAAGAAACTAATTTTTGAACAAACGTGGTCTCGAACAATCATATTTGATGAAATGCTGTCAGATGCGCATGCAATAGGATCAAAATAATTATCAAATAAAACTTCAACTAGCAATTAATAGAGAGTAATATGGAGATTCGTTTGAAATTAG
The DNA here is from genome assembly GCA_014635995.1 of Sarcophaga peregrina. Taxonomy (NCBI): domain Eukaryota; kingdom Metazoa; phylum Arthropoda; class Insecta; order Diptera; family Sarcophagidae; genus Sarcophaga; species Sarcophaga peregrina. Next base: position 57,295,623 of record CM025790.1, on the reverse strand, counting down.
AGAGGCTTAGAGACAAATCGGATGAATTTATCAAACCTTACATAAAATCTAAAATAATCACCCCTATCGCAAATAACTATTCCCATAAAAAAATTCCCAAATTTCGTCATTTCCTATTGTGAGTCGTTCCCAAAAAAATTTTTTTGGGAGTGAATTCACAAACATAAAAAAAATTTGGCATCGCCAATATTTAATCCCAAGAATTATTTTGTAAAATTAATTCCCAACACCTGCCAATGGGTACAAGAAGGGAACATGTAAGTTATAATTGTTTTGTTTAAGGAACATAAATGAGCGATGGTAACAATCAATGCTTAATGCTTATAATCGCAACATTTAGGCTGTTGTAACCTATTCTGTTGAAGGTGCATGATTCGTACATATATGCTATCTATACAACCCACAACACCTGGAATTTTGTATTTTGTGTAAAACCATTTTATAAGCTCTTTCCTCAGAAGATGGAAACACTATCCACTGAAGGCGTAAAGCTTTTTCAAATCTTATTAATACTTCTGAAAGCACTTAGCTGAATGGAGACTGCGCCAAACCGACATCAAGTTGCCTTTTGGTAGTTGCCTTCCGATAAAAATCTCAAAGTGCCGATGAGTTTCACTATGGGGGGCATATTAAATCTCCTACCGCTGAGGGGCAAGTTTTGCAACGACAAATTCAGCAGGTATTTGAACTCCTATTTGCTCACCCTGTAATATTCCTGGATTCTGTAAAGGATTTATCGTCAAACAGCTTTATAGCTCAGGGAACGATAGTGGATTCGATTCATTTCGAATAGGTCTTCTCTGGAACATTTTCATGGATTGTTTCTCCTCTTCCAGCACCAAAAAAAAACGAAGATATACGCTACTCAGTTTTTAATATTAAAATTTGAATTTTTCTTTGAAAAGTTATTGAGAAGTAATTCACAATAAAAAAATAATTGTTTATACAGCATTTATCACTAATTCACAATAAAAACTTTTACTCCCAATATATTCGCAATACCGAATTTTTGGAATGGGAATAATATTCACAATAGGGGTGAATAAATTTGAATTGTATCGAGGGAGTCTATAGGTAAGAAATATATATCAGCACTCTATTGTTTTGCCAAAGATATTAATTTTATAAATTAAATACTTATCTGGGTTTTATTTATTAGAATACATACCTGCAAAAGAGAAAAAATAAGAAAAACATTAATTTTATTTAATTTAAATAATTATTATTCAGATTTATCAATTATTTACAATCTACAATTATACTCTGTATTTAAATTCATTTATACCCCTAATTTCACGTTTAAAGAGATATTTCCAAGCAGTCCTCAGATGTAAATTCCCAGTAATTTTATTTAATTTTAATTTGTAAAATTTTATTCACAAATGATTTTCGTTATAAAAATTACTTTATTCATGGGATTGATTGGGATTGCATTTCAGGCAATTTTTTAAATTTATTTGCATTTGTTTTTGTCCAACTGAATAGAAAATAACCCAGTAAAGTTTACAGATTGAAGCCTTAAAGTTTAACTTTTCTTTTTCTTTCACACACTTCCTTCACTTCTCTTTTTCTCACTCTCCTCACTCGTTATACGTTTGTGTTCATCCCTTGTCTGGTTTAACCACCATCAATGCATGTGTCTAGGCTTCAGTCAGTCTGTCCATCCATTTCGTAAGCTTTTGTCTAATCAAGAATTACTTGTCAAATTATATTGTTTAAAAACCTACCACTACTACTACTACCACCAGCCAACACACCATTTCTACAGACTCTATAAGAAAATCTCACACTTACACGCAATGTGTATACGAGGAATACGATTTCCTAAAAAGAAGTTGAAGAATTTTGTCTGACTTTTTGGAATTGTGAGAAATACAACACTGACATGGTAGTACATAGTAGTAGAAGCAACCACAAGTTAAGATGAATAATGAAATTTTTATTCTCATGGTTTCCTTGTAAGGCTGGTATTTTCGTTTTGCCAAAAAAAATAATTTTTTTTTTACGTTTGTACATACGTACCATGTATGTATGGGTTTATATATATGCATGTATATAATATATGTTCGATACATAAAAATTTAAAGAGTTTTAAACGCCAGCCTTGTCTTACAGAAAATATTACAAAATATACGAGGTGTGTTCTGTTGTTTAGCATAATTATTTGAAACATTTGCTTGAATGATCACGAACACGAATGGTTGTGTCGAACACAATACACTTATAACCCGGTTTACGTCACTAATAGGGTCCGAAGAAACGCAACGCAGAACGAAGCACGATTTTTCATACATTTGTATTGAATTTCATTTAATTAGTTCCGAGATTCATAATTTAGCTGGAAAAATAGTTTTTCAATAAAAAATAAATTAATTTTTATTGTAAAAATATAACAAAGAAATTTTAAAAAGACACAACTTCGAATTTGCACTAGATTTAAACGGGAAATCCCCTTTTTCCTTTAGCTTTGTACAAACATTTTCGTATTAACGACGCAAATCAAAGCACTAACGACGCAACTTCGAAACATGCGACGAAACCTGAAACAAAAACGACGCAACTTCGAAATCACAGAAATTTTAAAAAGACGCAACTTCGGAGCAGACGCAGAGACGCAGAACGAAGCGACGCAAACCGGGGTTCTTAGTGTACAACAAAAACAAATAATCAGGTGTGTTTTAAGTATTTTAAGGATCTAAAACTATAATACAAGGCAGAAATAGAAGAATTGTAGATAACCTCTTGTCATTTAGTTAGGCAGACACATCAAATTTAAGTGTCTGCCAGGACTGATAGTTCCATTGCTTACTCATCAATTCGTCCAATTTTTAATAAAATTCTTCCAATTAATCTGGTGAATAGAATTTTGACCCTCAATACATCAACAGTTGCTGGTTTGTCGACACAAAAATATTCCTGAGACCTTATATCGCACAAACGATAAGGCCTGTGAGTGGAACATTGCCTTGTTGAAACCATAGAACGTAGATTTTTTTATTGATTAAAAAGAAAATAGGCAGAATGCCCTTTTCGGTAGAAGTAAACCCTAAAAAGAGAACGCCAATGTGTAAACAGTACTAAACTTTCAAGTTAAATGGATGTGATGGCGATATGTTAATGGCTTAAGGATTATCTTCGTTCTAAATATGAAATTTTGTTTACAATCTTAACCGTTTAAACAAATTGCAATCTACATCACTAAACATAACTTCTTGATAGAATTATTCACTTTCGGGAAGATTTAAAATGAGTCTAATTAGCAGAAATCAAACGAGAACTACGTTCAACTTCATTTTATATGCTATAGTTACGTTAACCACTTGGGTCTTAGATCAATATTACAGCTACAATACTTATTGCAGCTCTTACGTAATATATTTCCACATAGTTAATAGAAAAAAGTTAACAAGTTTTTGAGTCATCTTGAAAACTACACGCTACAGTTGTAAGATTTTCTTCTGTTTACACATTCCCCTTTATCTCGTTAAGCGTTTTGAATCAAGAAGAGTAAAATTAGCCGCGCAAACGATCAATAAGTGAACGAATTACTTCTTCTTTACGATGATTAGGTTGACTATGAATAAAATTTACATTATAATCAGGGAACAAATAAATTTCCACAATTTAGAATCTCTGTGGTCTGACATTAAATGATTTGTAATGGCTTGCCAAAGCCAAATCATAGTTATCGACAGCTATAGTTGTCACTTAGCTAGAGATAACATTATTATTAGTTCCAAAGAAAGTTTGATTAACTGTTTGTCAACAAAGTTTGTTATTCTCAGCTGTCAAACCATAGTTATCGACAACGATAGTTCTTATTAAGCAAGAAAAATCATCTGATTCCTGGTGATTTCTGGTTCTTGAGAAAGTTTGGTTAACTATATGACAAAAAGAAAAGAAACAAATCTTTTTTTATACAACATTTGCAAAAAAGGTATTCTTATCGATAACATTTTATCCTTCACGTTCCAAATCAGACTTAAAATTTTCCTAAAAATTGCCTTTGGGGAAGTAAATATATTCGATATGTTCGAAGTGAAAATTCACCAGACAGAATATGTATGTAGAGTTATGAATAAGCGAAACATTTTGCTTTTTCTTCACATCCTAAAACTTGTGAATTTTGTAAAAGTGACTTCGAAAGGAAAACCGATTTTATTCCAAAACTTTGCTGCGGCAGTGTATAAATGGCCAGTAGGAAGTAGGCAGCAGCATATGCAGCACGAATTGTAAAATAATGGCCGGGTCGTTTATTTTAAAATACGAGACCGAAAAAATATCCTGACGGAAGGAAGAAAGGAAGAACAGTGGTGGTGATAATAAATGATGGTTTAAGATTCAATCGTTAAAAGCAAAACGAAAAAAAATAAATAAATTCTTTAAGCTGCTCCAGCAATAATTTAAATACCAACCATTTTGAATAGGCCACAATTTAAACACAAACAAATAAATGCACATACACACACAATAAACGCAGAGAATGTGGAAATAAAGCTCAGTTAGTAAACGTCATTATCATTTACTTCATCCTTGTAAGTGTGCGTTCGAAAGTAGACAATTTTGAAAGAACAGAGCCCGAACCATAAACAAATGAATGCCAAATCATTAAAAGAAGAAACGCCACAGCAGAGGACAAAACAAAACAAAATAAAACCCGAAAAAAAGCCAGTAAAATTAAGTTCAGCATCATTAAGTTTTAGTAGCATTTGCTGTTTTACTTATGCGACACAGCAAAAACAACAACGCCATTATCATCTTCATCATCATTATTATCGTTACAATCATCATAGTCATCATACCACATAGAATAAAGAAGAAAATCTCCATTAAATTTACCCAATATGGTTGTTGTTGCATGTATATATGCATGTATGTATGTATGGTACATGTACATGGGTAAGGAAAGAAATGTTGAAAGTAAAAATTTACGACAATAATAATGACCAACAAAACAGTATACATGGATGCTGTTGCCTGCCTGCCTGCCTAAAAGAATGACTGACTAACCAAGGCTGCAAGGAGTTTCTAAAGCTACCCATTCTAGACGAATAGACGAAGCAGCAACATAAACCCTGGCAGCTCTCCTCGGGCAAATGTAAACAAAAGAAACACAGAAAAAAAAATCACATAAAATTCCACCACCATCATACATTTTCACTTACATTTACACGTACAGACAAGCTTTATTTTAAATAAAGGGAAAATATCCTACTTTTGCTTATGATTTACACACACACACACACACACACACACAAGCTTTTTCTCATAAACTCTCTCAGACACACACACAGCCATACATATGTACATGAAACCCATCACCATCACCATATTACCATCACTTTCTGACAAAGCCTAGAGAACGAATACTTGGTGAGAGAAAGCAACAAAATCCAAAACAAAAACAAAAACAACAACGACAATAAAAAAGGATGCAAAAAAGTATACAATAAGGGCGGATAAGGCGAGAATAGGATGATGACTGAACAACAAGAGCAAAAGTAAGAATGGAAAGTAGATTGAAGCAGTGAGGACAAGTAGAGAATAATAATGATAACAGTGTATGCGTATATAAAATAAAAAGCAAAAGCTTTACACACCCAATCCCACCACCGCAAGCAAATAATACACCCACCACACACAGTTACAACAACGCCTCATTTCTGCAATGAAAAACTCACTTAATGAACGCATGTATGTGTGAATGTTTTTCTTTTATACATACATGCATATGTATGTGTAAATTTCACATGTATACACAACACAATTGAAAAATTCTAAGTAAAATCGAATGGAAATTTGCTTCTCTTGTTAATTGTTCTCTTTTCTATTATTGTTAAAAGTTGTTGATGTTGTTGTTGTTGTTGTTGTTGCTGTTGTTATTTTTGATATAAAATTGAAGTTGAAAGATGATGAACCAAAAGCAAAGCAAAAATACATACAAATATAGTGTGAGCTATAAAAGAATACATATACAGCTTGAAGCCTCTGTTAATATGTATGTACAGTGTTGTAAATAATTATAGAGACAGTAAAATATTGATGAAAAGATACTCGACTGTGTGATATTTTTTCTTATTAATATGTCCCACGAGCTCTTCATAATAACCCATTGGGAATGTTACCTTTGCTTACTTACTTCGCTAATTGATAACACGACCCTAGCTTCTCACACTAGTTATGCTGTGAGTATTAATTTTATTTATAAGTGGCGACCTACAGTTTAAAATCGGCTCAAACTTTTTTGAGCCGAACTTTTCATTCCAATTTTATTTACTCTCCGAATTTTTGCTAAACGACTGCTGAAAGGAAGTTGCCGAAAGAAATATGTTTCTTCATATTTCGTTTTGGGGTATGCGTCTGATAAGCCAACACATTGTCACTTCACAATTTAATAACTGTACAGCAACAAGGCCCTCAAAGTGTTAATGACACTTTTTGAATTCAAAATTGTTTGTTCCCATGGGTTCACACATCTTTCGATATTAACACACTAACACACAAAACATGGGTGGCGAAAAAAGATGAGTTGTAAACCTAACTAAAGTGTTGTAATGCACAATTAAGTAAGTAATTGTAATCTTTTATTTAAGTCCGTAATACTATCTTCAGACACACGGCATTATTGAGCACAATATTTCATATAAAGTTTTAATTAATTATTGCGCAATAAAGATGCAAATTATTATAATATTGAGTACAATTTGAAATACAATACTGTCATAAGTACGTTCAGTGAGCATTATACAATTTTCCGAACACTTTCAATTGATATTTTACAACTCAAAACAAAAAAAATCAAAAGAAAACAATATAAAAAAAAGCAAAATAACAAGGTTGTTGAACCAGTTGTTTTGTTTGCCACTGTCACAAAAAAAAAATATTGCGTATATTATGTATCTGAGCACTTAAAATATTGTATGTAAATAAACGAATATTGACTCAATAAAAGTGCCTGTCTGAACATTGATTGCTACAATAATTGAATAGATAGCGAACAAAAGCAAAACCAAAAACCTATTTTTATAGGAGAATCAATCAACTGAACTGTCTAAATCCAGACTAGCTAGAATTTTTCTCTCCGTTTTCACAAGATAATTTCATAAAACCTTCAACATAGACTGATTTTTTTTCTTCTTTTCTGATTGGTTAGTTTTCTTTATTCCAATATTTTAAATGCACATGTCTGGATTTGTTTGAAAATGTCTGATTATGATTAAAAATCTCACGGATATGACAAGTTTCCGTGGACACACACAAAAACAATAATTTGGCAAATTTCATTGGAAAAGTACTGCTTTGAAACAAAGCAACAAGGCTTAGCAAATATAATGCAATAATAATGCCTGTCTGAACATAGTATTTTATTCGCTATGTTATAGCATCAAACTGGTTTTAAACGTAAATACTTTGTGGGTTTATAGATGTGATTTAGGAAATAAAATAAAGAAAAATTCTTTACTGTAGACAAGGCTGGTTTTGTTCGTCAGCTCTATAATTGTGCTTAAAAATGTAATTTGAAAATTAAGTTAAAATAATGAAAATCTCCCTTAGGTCCATACTAGAGGTGTGCACAAGACATATAAAAGAGAATTGTGTGAAGAGTGCAACAAAAATATTGTACTCTTCATAGAGTCACAACGTGCTCTTTGCAACCGAACATCTTCGTCTACGCCAGCATTGCCAGTAACATTTTTAAACTTATTATTTCTGGAGCAAATTTGTGTTTGAATTATTATATTTAAATAATCCGCGCACGTATAATCGTAACCTACTCACAACAATGAATAAGAAAGGTACGAATGTTTTGCTCTTTGTTTGCTCGCCAGCATTGCCATTTAAACTTTTTACATTACTACTACTGATATTCATATGGCAATACTGAAAATGCAGCTTCAGTAGTAAAATATGCTCTTACAACACAAAGTATAGTTCCGTTACTTCACAGGCAAACGAGTGCTGTTGTATACATTGAATAAATGAGAAATACACATTTCAGTGGACTCGTAAAATCAAGATCAACAGAAAAGAGTACACTACAGTATTGCATTCGGTGAAAGGTAAGCAGCAGAATGTCTTGTGCACTCCTCGTTGATTGTTTCGAAACAGTTTGGTGCTACTTAAAATAAATATCCCGGGCAATTTCAATCAATCTCATGAATCGAATTTCTGTTGAATTTTGAAGCAGCTTGTAAAAATCGAGCATTTTATATTATTTTTAAGATATTATCGAAATAACAGGTTATGTTTGTTCAATAGGTTTTCAAAAATAAGACACGTATTATTGCCATACTTTATTTTTTTTTTATAATTTTAATACAGAGAAGCTAAATCAGGGTTTTAAAGCTCAGAAACATTTGAATTCACCTGGCATATGAAAATTTGTGGCATCTTTTCAATTACAAAAATAGTTAAACGAACAACAACAACAAAAAATAAGAGTTTTTAACATTTTGATAAAAAAAAAATAAAATTAAAAACTGTTGTGACAAAGTATATATGAATACATGACAGACAGTACAAGGTAAAACACTTTGTTTGAAATTTTGGTTGAAATACAAAAAAAAGCCTTATAGCAAGTCCAATACAGCAATGCAAAAAAAAAAATTACAACACATACACACAATCACATAGGTTGGCTACGCAATAACTAAAACTTCCCAAAATAATAAATGATAATAATTTAAATTCGAAGTTGAAAAAATAAAATAAAATGAAATCAAAAAAGAAAAAACAGCGAAGTTGTATGACTGGCTTAATGATTTTCGAATACAGTACATAAGTATGTACATGGATGTACATACATACAAATGTACGTATAGGACGCGTACTCATTCATACATAAATTGTTGTGGTATTAGCAAAATACATATACAGAGACACAAATTCATTTTTGCCAACTAAAAGAAAAAATTATTGGCTTTTGTTAAATACTCCTCACTCCTCTCTTTTTTTCGAAAACGCTTAATTTAAAAACGTGGTTCGTTAGGGTTTTTTTCAGATTTTTTTTTTCGATTTTTTTCGGAATTAATAACACACGAGACCAGTCTATAACACTATACATTTAGCATAAACATACATACATACGTATTTATGTATATAAACATGATAATGATTGTACAATAAAATTATGAAGTTCATTAGGGGCAGCTTGAACAGGGTATCATCATCATCATCAACAAAATTTCTTATAAAAAATACGTTAATAATGATGTTTAATAATGATAATAGAAATGATTTTTGCTTGTAATTTTAGAGATAAAATACAGATTGGAAGGTTGGCTTAAAAAAAAAGAAAGACAAAAATTAACAATTTTCGAATGAAGTATGGTAGTAGTAGGGGTATAGGAATTGTTTCTTTTTTTTTGGCTCGTTGGAGAAGGCTGATGGAGAAGGCATAACGATGACAGTGAAATCACATTTTCAATGCTCATTCTGAATCTTGTCTGTTGTTTACAGCGATTTTAAGTTTATTTTTAATATTTTGTTTTCATTTTGTAATATTGCAGCAACTTAAATCATTACCTTCTTTTTTCTTGCCGGTATTTTGTTTTAATTGTGATAACTAACACCATTGTTGCGTCAAGCTAAGCCGCAAAGTTGACTTAAAAACTTTGTATGCAACATGAAACATTATCTCTGCCACCAAAATAAGCGTTACTTATTGTAATTGCCTTATCTCTTACAATTTTGATTGATTAAAGATTATAAGGAGTGCGCACAAAAAAAAAATGCACCTGCTTTTAAGCTTTTAACTTTTATCATAATTGAAAAAAATTAATACCGTTACATTGTTTTTGTTAGTCATCTGTTTCAAAAACCACGTGCTAAATGTCATTGCAATAGCAAAAATAGTTTTTTGAAAATGGGCAGCCAATAAGAATATCGTAAAAAAATAATTGAAATTTTCAATGAAAAACTGCGCCGCTTACATAAAACGATTGCTAGGCTCCCAGGTATTAACCAAAAACAGTTTCTAAGGTAATATTAAAACAATATAAGGAATATTTCAGTATTGAAAAAAAAAAGAATTTGCCGACCAAAACAAAGCAAGTCAAATAATACGTATTTTTCTAAAACACCCTAAAATGTCTGGAAGAAAAGTGGCTCAAAAAGTTGAATGCTCTGAGACCTTGGTCAGAAAAAAAATTTTATACACAAAAGAATTCAAATATTATTTACTTAAATTGAAATATAAAACGAAAAAAAATCCGCCACTTAGTTTTATTTCTATAACGAAAACTGTCAGTCCAGTTTTTTTTCTGCGCACTCCTTACTTAATGAAGTCGCCATAGTCTAGTAGGTTGTGTGTTGGCTTATTAGACTGAATGCCAGGGTTCGAGTCCCCGGCCAGACATCAAAATAAAAATACAAAAAGTATTTTTTCGGCGATTTCTTCTCAGCAGATTTCTGGCAAAAACTCTGAGAGTAAAAATAAAATTGCCATGAAAAGTTTCTCAAAAATCTGTCGTTCGGAGTCGACTTTAAACTGTAGGTCCCGCCACTTATGTATAAAATTAACACATACATCATAAGTAGTGTGAGAAACTAGGTTAATAATCCTGACTGAAGGGTTGTAATGACCAATTATGTATGCATAGCAAAACAATGTAACGTTCATAGGACATCAACTGGTTCTTTTCATTTGACTCTATCATTGGATAATACTATGTTCACGTATGCAATTTAATTGAGTCAATATTCGGTTAATTGAGAACAATATTGTAACCGTTCAAGTATAATAAATACACGCAATATTCAGCTTACTCAATATTCATTTGACAGCTGGCAAACAAAATAGGTGCTTGTTGCAACAACATTGCTTTTGTGTTCGATTACTCACTAAACAGACTTATGAGAGTGCTGTATTTAAACTTTTACTCAATATTAAAACAATTAGCATTTAATTGACCAATAATTAATTGAGATTTTATGTGAAATATTGAGATCAATATTGGCGTTATTTGCGATTTACGCAATAAAGGTGTATACGTGAACTGTTTTGGTATGCAGTGTTATTTATTTTTTCTTATGTAATACTTGTACATAACAAATGCTTATTTTATTGGCGTTAAAAATTAAAAGATTTTCCTCAATTAATCATAAGAAAATTGATTTTAATAAGAAATATTTTTATTCTTTTTGGTTTTTTGGCTTTCTTCTATTATGAATATTGAAATATTTCGAATAAAAATAAATTCTGATATACATTGTATGTATGTGTATGGCCTCTGGTCGATTAAAAAATGTAGAAAAAAAAAAGATTATTGTAGGTGTGAGGCAATGTTTACATATAACAAACACACGTCTTATATGTTTTGTCTTAGCTTTTTCACACCCACCCAAATCAATACGCCTTGAAAGGGAACAAAAAGATATCAAATCTGTAATGCCACCAAACCAAACCGCATACAGAATACGTATACCACCCAATGTCGCATACTCACACACTTTGAAAGACTTTAGAAAGACTGTCATGTCAGTCTATCTGGCTGTTTGTTAGTTTGTTTGGCAGGCAGTCAATTTCATACAAGGGTTGTAAATGGAAGTGTATTCTATGCTTTTCGTTCTTTTTTTTTTTTTTTGTTTATTTGACATGATGTTGACGAAAAAGATGTTAAACAAGAAATTGCTAAAGAAATGAAAAAAGGGATGTAATGATGACGTAGTATTATATGAGAAAAATAACAACAACAAAAATATAAAATGCTGAAGCTTTTGTATACATAAACTACATATGTATGTATGTATGTATGTAAATACATACATATTAACAATAACAGCAACAACTAAAGCTTTATTCATTAGTGGAAAGCGCATACAGAATGTATATGTACAATCATAATAATAAAATAGGCTTTTTATGATGCCCATAAAGCCAAAGGAGTGGAAGGCAAACATAAAGGGTAGTTGCTGTAACGTATTGCAGCAGCAATACACTCCCAACGCAACCATTCAAACATTCATTTACATTCAGTCATTCATACCATTTCCATTCATTCACATTCAATATCACCAAGTCATTTGCGCTTGTTGGTGCGAATGGTATCAATACACCATACCACACCACATTACACTCCATACTTTCTGAATTTCTATTTCTCATTTTCGATTCGTAATCTTCTTCTTTCTAAATAATGCGGGTTCATTTTTTTTTTTGTTAAAAAAACACAACAGCAGCAACGGCAGCAGCAACAGCAACAGTAACAGTAACGGCAACAAAAATAAGTGCAGAGTTACCAGCCTGGGTGGTGTTTGATAATTGCCTTCGAACACAATATTCCTTTTACGACTCATACTGCCTCTGCCTGCATAGCAGTCATAAAGATTAATGAAAAATGTTGAACAAAATAAACAATAAATATATCCTCCCCCAAGGACTTGAAACAACAACATATGGAATGGGAAAAACTATTTATGGTTTCGAAAAGAAAAAAAAAAACCGTTAGACAAGAAGAAAGGCAAAAGAGGAAAGTGAATGAATAGAATCTTAAATTTTGAATAATTTTTTCTTTTTATTAATCACCATATATGGACATTGCATTTAAAAATGTTTAAAGTAACGATTTTTCAAATTGTTATTCAAAATTTTAAATCGATTACGATACTTTGTGTTCATAGTATGTACAGTCAGCTCGTTTATAACGAATTCTTGGTTATTGCATGCAAATTTTCAAGTCCCAACGTTTTAATAACAATTTTCATACAAAAAATTTTCTTTATTACGAACTCGTTGATAATGAATTCTCGATTAAAAGGAACTACTTTAAATGGTCCCAGTAATGAAATTTCATTCATTTTACCTTCTTTTATAACGGACCCTCAGACAAAAACTTTGAAGTGTGGCAATAGTCTTTACTTTTATTTAATATGTCAGCATTAAATTATAACTCAGCATCTTTAATCAGATGATAGATAAAAAGAATTAAATGTAAATTTAAATTTTGGATTTTAATAAAAAAAATCCTTTTTTTTTTTTTGAATAATAAATGAAAAAAATTCTTTGTATTTTATATTTTCTTCCATGACTTCACCCCGTTTATTACAAACTTTGCCTATAACGAACTATTTTTTCTGATCCCAAAGAAGTCGTTATAACCGAGTTTGACATTTCTTTGGGGTAAAATTGCGAAATAACAAGATCACCAATCTTTCATATTGTCTTGAAGCCAAAACCAAATATATAATAAAAAGCAAAACTACTGCCGATAAGGAATTGTAATAACAAAACGATAAAGAATTTACAAGAATAGGACTCAACAGCAAACAAATTACAATAACAAACATTGTTTTTTTTTCAAAAATTTTATTACGAAATTTTAAAGGGAGATATCGGGTCCGCCATCTAACATTTTTTTTTTTCAACTAGTGCTTATTTCGTGAATGGTAACACACACTTCGCCCATATCTGATTTAACAGATAATTAGTTTTATCCTTCCGCTGAACGAATATGGTTGTGTATACGCGTTTTCGCTTCGCTAAGTGAGCCTGCGATCGACTTACAGAATATGCCGATTTTGGCAAAAAAAAAAAAAAATTATCATTTCAAATGAGGCTCTTTTTGATTTCGACAGTATGTATACAAGCAAAATTGCCGCATTTGGGTCACAGAAAACCCTCACGCGTACATGAAAAATCGGAAGTATCCAAAACAAGTCACTGTTTGGTGCGGATTTTGGTCCAGAGGGTCATTTTTCTTCGAAAATGAGCAAGGAGTGGCCATTACAGATAATGGCGATTGTTATCGGGCCATGTTGAACGCATTTTTTTTTCACAAAAATTGAAGAGGACGATATTGGCAACATTTGGTTTTAACAGGACGGCGCTATGTGGCACACAGCCGAAATTACACTCGATGTTCTGCGCCCGGTTTTTGAAGATCGCATTATCAGCCGCAGAGCTAATGTCGTTTGGCCACCTCGGAGCTGCGAAATTGATACTTTAAAGGATAATATTCCTGAAGCCATTGGTGAAGTACAGCTGCACATAATCGACAATGTGCTTAAAAATTGGACCAATCGTGTAGGCTACTGCATGGCCAGCCGAGGTAGCCATGAGGATGAAATTTTTTTCCATTATTAACCGGAAGGATTGTACTTTCAAATAAAAAAGAAGAAATTTGAGAAAATATTTAGGAGTTTTTTTTTAAATATTTTCAAAAAACAAAAAGTTATTTGGTGGACCCTTTACATAAGGCAAGGTAAGGTATTAAATTAAAGAATTCAATAAAAAAAATAAAAATTAAACGAAAACTAAGCTGAAAGACTGTTTTCCCAACATAAATAAGAAAGTCTTTTGTAAAATTACGTAATTTTTCATTCTCGTAGTCAGATATGAATTTAAGAAAAATTTTACATACAAAACGTATGTATTGTGGAAGAGCTTTGAGGAGACTGAAAACGATGTCGTAGACGGCTATGAAATAAGCTGGAATTTTTATATAAAAACTGTACTTTTGTGTCGATAATAAAACTGATATTAAACCTTATTAGGGTCATTATTACAACTTGTAGTTAACTAAAGGGAGAATTTTAACAGGCAGATAAATTGTTTTTCATTGTTATGAGTACCCAATACGAGAGAAGTGAGCGTTAAGTTAAAGGGAAGATCATCCTACCTTTAACATTTAAAGGCCACTTAATGTTTGAACTTGCCAATATCATATACTATTTTCGATATGGCAACTTCAAATTTAAACAAAATGGATATATACAACAAAATAAACAAAATCCACTGTTGCCACTGTGTTGAAAAAAAACTTGTTTGAGCAGTTTTATAGACTTTGCTCCGGCACTGCCATATTTTAATTTTATTTTATCTGTAAGTTGTAATAACGAAAATCAGTTAACGGCAACTTTACAGTACCCTTTAACTAAAGGTAGCTTTAATTATAGCCAAGTTTAATGGCAAGTTACAATATTTGATTACTAGAGTCACATTCATAGGCTGTGCGTAAGGAACTTATGTGATGTTGTTGAACGGAAACGACAATGTAAGAGTAATGCATTATAGGAGGACTGTCGTAATTTCTGCTTCGCGTTATGTGGAAACCGCGTTATATGGAAACCGCTTTCTGTGACTACCACGTTATAGGAGGGATGTCGCAATTTCAGCTCCATGTTATCTACAAATCGCTTTCTGAGAGTACTGCATAATAGTAGGGTTGACTGTGTTTGGGTAACCTATCTTGGGTTAACATAGAATAGAACACGTTTTGCTATTAATTTTACTCACAAAAAAAAAACCATCTTTTCATATATTTTTTTCCTAAATATTATTTATAAATAACTGGCGCTTATTAAAACAACAATAAAAGAATTTAATTATTTATGAACAAAAACAAAATCACAAATAATTCTATTGAATTTCTAACATTTTCTTAATAAATAAGTAAACTATGTGTGTGTGTGTGTTTTATTTTGTGCTATTGCAATTCAATAATTGTTATTATTGCCTTTTGTGTTGTCTTTGTTAGACGAGTAAACAAAATAGGGTTTGAAAAAAAAAAATCATTTTTACAGTTGTTTGCTATTGTGTTTTCTTTGTTCTAAACTAAACTAGTAATAATAATACAGGTATCCCTCGTATAACGCGGTACTTCTACAACGCGTTTTTGATATAACGCGATTTAAAAAAAAAACAACAGTTTCATTACAACGCGGAATTTTGACTTGTATAACGCGCCTTATTATTAGCGCCTTATTACGAAATTGAAAAACAGTTAGAAAAAAAGCAAACAAAGGCTGATAACTGATTTCACAATCGCATAATCACTGGAAGAACGTCCAAGAACGTCATTTTTTTTTATCAAATAACGGAAACTTTTCCGATGAAATTCCTTCTGATGACGTTATATCGCTCCTTTATTGCAACATAATCATATCTCAAAAAAAACTTGAACTTGGCAAAATGCGGTTTAAGTTTTCAAGACATAAGTCCTATGATCTAATTGCCGTAAACACTTTTTGCTATAACTTCGGTTCAGATTGGGATATAAAACTGATTTTTTTTTTTTTAACATGTACAGAAGGTCTAAAAAAGCAGTTTTGCTTAAGTAACTACAAATTTAGAGGTCGCCGTGGTCTAGTAGGTAGTGTGTTGGCTTATTAGACGAAAAACCCGAATTCGAACCCCAGGTCAGACATCAAAACGAAAATTTTAAAATAATTTTTCGGTGACTTCCTCTCAGCAGATTTCTGGCAAAAACTATGAGAGTAAAAAATTGCCATGGAATGCTTCTCAAAAAAAAATGTGTAGTTCGGAGTCGACTTTAAACTGTAGGTCCCGCCACTCATGTATAAAATTAACGCACACAACATAAGTGGTGTGAGAAGCTAGGACGTAGTACAATGGGTCAATTCGACCATCGAGTGCTGTACTTGTCAGAATTGACAAGTACACGTCCTCTAACCTAACCTAACCTAACTACAAATTTTTAATTTTTTGAGATGTGACTATGTTGCAATAAAGGAGCGATATGATGCTCGAAGAAAGTGACACAGACTTGTGAATGTTTATGTTTTCCGATTGTTTTCTTTTTTTTTTTTTGTATTAAATTTTTTAATTGTTTTTTTAATAAAGTTTGAATATAGGTTTTGAGTTGTATACGTACATCAATTTTTAATTTAGTACCGTTTTTAATTTGAAAAAAGTTTATTGAAACATAACCCTTAAATTTATATGAAAGCTAAGTCTTCTTCGCGGAATTTTCCTGTAACGTAACCACCGCGTTATACGTGGGATGCCTGTAATACAATATTAATATAAAAAGTAATTATTATTTAATATGTTCTTTTTTCTTCTGTTTATAAAGTTTATATAAAAACTGAAGTTTTTTTTTTGTGTATATTTCATGATTATTATTGTTTTTAATGCATTTTTTTGCTTTTAACTCATATTAATTTGTAGAAAAAAAATGAAATTAATTAAGAAAAACGTTATAGAAAATGCTGAAAAGCGTAAATTTGTTAAGAAAAAATGCAACTGACATTTTAAAATTGCTAGTTATTATTTTTAAACGTAACTACTACTACTACTACTGCTAACTAAATGACTTCAATGTATTTTTTGTTTTTCTTTTTTCCATTTGCTGTAGCTGTTGCAGCTGCCACTGCTAACTAAATATTGCAAATTTAAAATTCTTGGCGCCGTTTTTAATCAGTGCTTCGATTCATTGAACAGTTTTGAAATAAATTGTGTGTTTTCGTTAAAATGATTGCAAATTGCTTTTTCATCATCGTCATCGTGATTATTGTCATCATCATAATTATTATTGGTTTCTATTATAAACTGATTACTCCACTTGTTTCTTCTTTATATGAAAAAAAAAAAAAAAAACACGACAATATATTGAAACATTCAATATTAATGTCGGATGTACGATGTTGGAAATGGTAACTATGATGACGATGACGTTTGACTTTAAAATTGTTCTTGATTGAGATGACATTTTCATGTACATATGTTGCATGGAGTAAAATAAAAGTGTTACCACCAGGACAAAAAAAAATAATTTGTCAAAAGAAGCATTTCTAAATGATAAGGAAAAAGAACAACCAATTCACGTCTGTCCTAAATAATAACGGCAAACCTGTTCACGTGAAAAATAGACTTCTATTCACATGAAAATTTCATTTCATTTTCGTTCCATGATATCAAAACACAGATTTGTTGGCAATTTTAAAGTGTTTCGAATCAAAGCAACAATTTTAATCTATACAACAATGAATAGTTTGTCAAGATTTAGCACACTAAGGGCCATTATTATAACTTGCCATTAACTAAAGGGAGGATTTTAACGGAGTGATAAACTGTTTTTCATTATTACGAGTATCCCATAAGATAGAAGTAAGCGTTAAGCTAAAGGGAATATCATCCTATCTTTAACATTTAAAGGTCACTTTATGTTTGAACTTGCCATATCACATGATATTTTCGATATGGCAACTTCAAATTGAAACAAAATGAGCACATACAACAACAAAAACGAAGTTCTTTGTTGCTACTGCTTTAAAAAAAAAACTTATTTAATTGAACAGTTTTATAGACTTTGTTCCGGCATTGCCATATTTTTGAAAAAGTTAATTTCGTTTTATCTGTAAGTTGTAATAACCAAAATAAGTTAAATGTAACTTTGCCGTTCACTTTAACTAACGGCAACTTTAACGGTAAGTTGAAATAATAGTCCTAAGAGTTTTCTAGTGATATTGATTCGAATGCCACAAAGTCATTGTTCTGTTGCAGTTATTATAACTGCATTGTACTGCAGTAGTCTAGTAAGAAGAGTGTTGGCTTTTGCAGCCTCGGTAACCACAGGTTAAACATCTTCAACAAAACAAAATATGAAAATATATTTCTTTTGCGACTGAAAGCTGAAAGTAATATTCTTGGCAAATACTCTAAGGGCCATTATTATAATTTGCCGTTAAAGTGAACTTTAAAGTCACATTTAACTTCTTTTCGTTATAACAACCTAATGATAAAATAAAGTTAACTTTATCAAAAATATTGCAGCGCCGGAGCAATCCCGATAGTATTTTTCAATTAAACAAGTTTTTTTTAACGCAGTGGCAACGATGGGCTTCGTTTTTTTATCATTTTCAATATGGCAACTTCAAATATAAAATTAACTTTAAAAGTTACCGGTAGCATGATTTTCCCTTTAGCTTAATTCTTAGTTCTATCTTTTAATAATGAAAAACGAATTTATCTGCCCGTTAAAATCCTGCCTTTAGGTAACAGCAAGTTGTAATAGTGGCCCTAAGAGTAAATAAAATTGGCACCAAAAGTTATTCAGAAATCTGTCGTTTGCAGTCAACATTAAACTATAGGTCCCGTCGTTCATGTATAAAGTTAACACACACAGATTAAGTTGTGTGAAAAGCTAGATCATAATCTTGACTGTGGATAGTAATGATCAATTATGTATGTATGTATGTATATTGAAATTGGCTTTGCAGTAGTAGTATTACTACGGATAAGTTTAATCTATAGATCGAAAAAATAAGAAAAAAAATCTCAAATTAGATTTGAGAAAAATGGCAACTTTTATCGATATGTACGAAATGTTGTCACAATTCAAATTATCCTTCTCTTTTGCCTGCAATTCATCGCTCCAACCATCGTTTCCCTTGCCTTCCTGTTGACACATGTAAAACATACAATTACGTTTTATAATTCTCATATTCTTCTTTTTCTCTCTCACTGTGTCTCTCTCTGTTTTCTTTTCAAACATTTGTTTAAGTTTTTATTAAAGCATTTTTGTTTTCTACATGATTTCGTTAAAGAAGACGATAATGACGTTTGGACATGTGTATGTACATTAATTTGTGCAATACCATACGAACTCTCTAACTGCATACAATTAAACAGTAGGGAAATAATTATAGAGACATTTTAATATTAAAAGATTTCGCTTGTCATTTAATAAGATAAAGAGTTTTTATAATTTCACAACAACTACAGAAATTTTGAGTTAAGAATTTAATGCAAATTCTTAATTTTTGCATTAAGAATTTTTAAATTAAACGCAAATTTTTCTACTTAAATGAAATTTGTTTTGTTTTTTTGTATAAAGTCAACCAGAAATTGGAACTAGTTCAATGTACTTACATATTTCTAGCAAAATGACCTATTATACTGTATAATATATTATATGACTCACCGGTCACAAAAGGTCTCTGTCGTAAGGACTTGTCATAGTGGAATATTATTTCGGTTTCTATTTATCAATTCCTATCGTTTTAAATCAACTTCATGTTTCAATTTCAATCATTATTGGCAATAGATATCAGATTCATCATCAGCATCATGAGCAGGTTGTACAGAGATATGTAATTGGTTATTACAACTCTTCAGTCTGGATTAGTTTAGTTAGGATTACTATCTAGCTTTTTAAACTTTTATACATGAGTGGCGACTTCGAACGATAGCTTTTAAGAAATTTTCTCTGTCTTATTGCCAGAAAACTAGTGAGAAATACTTATTTAAATGGCGTTTTGTTTGAGATGTCTGACCCCGGGTTAGAACAGTGATGCTACGTCTAATAAACCAACATACTAGCTACTAGACTACAGCAACTTTGCTAATAGTTTTACGATTAGCATTTTATTCTAATTGCGTAGTATAATACTATGTTCAGTTATGCATTTTTATTGACTCAATATTCGGTTAATTGAGTACAATATTTCAAGTGTTCAGGCATAACAATATACGCAGTACAGCATACTCAATATTCATTTAACAACTGGTAAACAAAAAATTGATTTTATTTTGGTCGCGCAAATTAGTGTTTTTTTGTCGTTGTTGACATTTGAGTTATCAAATATCAATAGAAAGTGTTCAGTAAATATGCTCGCAAAATACACTTACAACAGTTCTGCATTTTAAGTTTTACTCAATATTATAACAATTTGCGTATTTATCGCGCAATAATTAATTGAAACTTTATATGAAATATTTACGCAATAAAGCTGCATATCTGAACACCGTATAAAGCACCAATTCACTCTACAAGTTTTCACTGTGTTATAAAGTTAATACCACTTATTTTCTTAAATTATTCTGATAGTTCTTATACGACATACAATATTATATGTTACCTTCCCGTAATTATTTTCAATATAAACATCAATATTTAAGAAATACGTACCTGCAATGAAACAAAAATATAATAGAAATTAATATTTAACATTAGGAATTTGCAACAATAAATTAGAAAAATTTTAAGAAGATGAGATCATAAGCCTACATTCTAATAAAAAAAAGCTTGCATAATACAACAATATAGTAAAACACTGATTTTAGCTCTATCGATAGTTGTAAGACTTATCGTTTATATAAAAAGAATTAAAAAAAAAAATTTTTTTCATCACCTAGATAAAACTTTAATAAGCATGCAGAAGGATTCAAAAACTTTCTGCTATCTTTAACATCTTTGTGCCGATAGAAAATTTCATTAATTTATCTGTCACAACTAATATCATTAAATTATGTTAGCGTCAACGCAAATAGAGTTATGTTATGTTAGGACTAAGTGGTATCCTTGATTACATACATACATAATTGGCCATTACAACCCTTCAGTCAGGATTACGACCTAGCTTCTCACACCACTTATGTTGTGTGCGTTAATTTTATACATGAGTGGCGGGGCCTTGATTACCAAAGCACATTTTAACACGCAGATCCAACCTTTTGTGATGCCACAGGCAAGTGCTGGTTAATCTCATTGCGATCGTGTTATTTCCCTTTCTAAACGTTCATCACGTTGAACCTTTCAATCACGTTCTTCGGGAATTTCGTCAGCCATTTACGATCGTAAATTAATTGCATTTTTGGTGTGTTTAGAAAGCCAAGATTTTTTCAGTTTTTAATTTATCACAATATGAGCACTCACAAAATAAATGTCTAAATCGTTTAGAATCTGGGATTCAAATGATTTGCCAAAAAAAAATTCTAACTACTATTTAAGTACTTTCTTTCAATCAGTAATAGGCAAATATACCATAACAGGTAAAATTTTTTTTTTTGGACAATAAAAATATTTTTTATTAGCGTGACCATAAATGACCTGACCATAAAGGTTTGGTCTGCATTTATAACCAACAATTGGTCCTTTAAAAAATGATGTATGCTGCAGGTAGTTAATATATTAAGGCGGTACAGTGTGATTAATGGTCTATGTCTACTGTTATTCGTATTTTTACGAACATATAATAAAACAGGTATTGGAATGAACAGTCAAAACACATGACTTTAGCTGCAGCAGTTTAGCAGTATTTACTTTCTGTCTAAGAATTGATATAAAAATCGAGTCCATTTATTACCCTAACCCGAAATGTTCATATGTGTGTCAAAGTGGTTCATGCTAGATATTAGCTCTAATAGTTTTCCATGGAAAACGAACTTTTCAACCATATTTATATGGGAGGGACTCGCGCTCTTACTGCTAGTCCGGCAATTTTTTCACAAATTATACATATGGATATCAGTGTTGCCCGTGTACAATTTGATGATTTATCTATAATGTTTTCCCAGATATAAGAAGTTTTAAATTTAATTCATATGGGAAGTACCACGCCCCTTTTCCAAGTCAACAAATTTTTATTTGAAATACTCATATTGATGCTAAAGTGGATTCGACAAAATTTTAGGACTCTAATGTGTTATATTTTCTTAGATATATTAATTTTTATAGGAGGTGACAGACCCATTAAAGCAAGTCGGCCCGATTTTGTTCATATAGATGTCAAAGTTGTCTATACAAAATTTAGGGACTCTAGCTGTTGAAGTTTATGAAGATATGTGATATTAATATACGCTTGATCTATGACAGATGCGTTCCTGTCAGAACCAAGTGCATCAGGCCGAAACAGCAGCCTTGGTTTAATACTGAGATAAAGGCACTCATTAGAAGGAGAGACAGTGCATACAGGCGGTGGAAGAGGTTTAGGACTGATGATTTAAAGGCTTTACATAAATGCGCACGGATGGAAGTTACCAAGCGCATACGAATTGCCAAGGCATTGTATTATGGTGGAAAGTTTTCCAACGCAATGGACAACAGGTCTAAATGGAATGTAATTCGTGAAATAGGAATTGGCCGAAAGAGTACTGGAACGGATACTGATGTGGATGTGAATATGCTTAATGACCAGTTCGTAAATGCTAAGATTCCAACTTCTATCGGTAACTTCTATGATGATCTTTGTTGTGTTCTACCACAACATTCCTTTAGTTTTCGCTGTGTAAATCAGTTCGAGGTTTTGGAATGTATTTCAGCGGTAAAATCGAACGCGGTAGGTTCTGATGATTTGAATCCTTTATTCTTGAAAGCTCTGACTCCTAAACTTTTACCATATTTTACTCACTTGTTCAATACTGTTCTGACTAAATCTACTTTTCCTGAACATTGGAAACTGGCAAAAATCATTCCCATTCCCAAAACGAACAACGAGTTCAGGCCAATTGCTATCCTCCCTTTTTTGTCCAAGGTAATGGAGAATATAATGTTCAGGCATAACAATATACGCAGTACAGCATACTCAATATTCATTTAACAACTGGTAAACAAAAAATTGATTTTATTTTGGTCGCGCAAATTAGTGTTTTTTTGTCGTTGTTGACATTTGAGTTATCAAATATCAATAGAAAGTGTTCAGTAAATATGCTCGCAAAATACACTTACAACAGTTCTGCATTTTAAGTTTTACTCAATATTATAACAATTTGCGTATTTATCGCGCAATAATTAATTGAAACTTTATATGAAATATTTACGCAATAAAGCTGCATATCTGAACACCGTATAAAGCACCAATTCACTCTACAAGTTTTCACTGTGTTATAAAGTTAATACCACTTATTTTCTTAAATTATTCTGATAGTTCTTATACGACATACAATATTATATGTTACCTTCCCGTAATTATTTTCAATATAAACATCAATATTTAAGAAATACGTACCTGCAATGAAACAAAAATATAATAGAAATTAATATTTAACATTAGGAATTTGCAACAATAAATTAGAAAAATTTTAAGAAGATGAGATCATAAGCCTACATTCTAATAAAAAAAGCTTGCATAATACAACAATATAGTAAAACACTGATTTTAGCTCTATCGATAGTTGTAAGACTTATCGTTTATATAAAAAGAATTAAAAAAAAAATTTTTTTCATCACCTAGATAAAACTTTAATAAGCATGCAGAAGGATTCAAAAACTTTCTGCTATCTTTAACATCTTTGTGCCGATAGAAAATTTCATTAATTTATCTGTCACAACTAATATCATTAAATTATGTTAGCGTCAACGCAAATAGAGTTATGTTATGTTAGGACTAAGTGGTATCCTTGATTACATACATACATAATTGGCCATTACAACCCTTCAGTCAGGATTACGACCTAGCTTCTCACACCACTTATGTTGTGTGCGTTAATTTTATACATGAGTGGCGGGGCCTTGATTACCAAAGCACATTTTAACACGCAGATCCAACCTTTTGTGATGCCACAGGCAAGTGCTGGTTAATCTCATTGCGATCGTGTTATTTCCCTTTCTAAACGTTCATCACGTTGAACCTTTCAATCACGTTCTTCGGGAATTTCGTCAGCCATTTACGATCGTAAATTAATTGCATTTTTGGTGTGTTTAGAAAGCCAAGATTTTTTCAGTTTTTAATTTATCACAATATGAGCACTCACAAAATAAATGTCTAAATCGTTTAGAATCTGGGATTCAAATGATTTGCCAAAAAAAAATTCTAACTACTATTTAAGTACTTTCTTTCAATCAGTAATAGGCAAATCTATAAAATTTTTTTTTCAAATATATATTAGATCTGAGCTGTGAAAAAATGATTTATGTTAGACAGTGTGATGTTACGTTATGTATAAATATATTATGGAATGTCTGTTAGGCGTTTAGTAGCAAAATCGCATAATTGTATAATTTATCTAATATTAATAAAAAACTTTTAATACTCTAGTTCTAGGATTCTTTTCGGTCAATTTGATGATTAATCTATAATTTTTTGATTAAAGTTTTTTTTTTCATATGGAAGTCCACGTTTTTTGTCCACTTTTTTTTTAAAACTTTATGATGCAAATGATTGACAATTATACTATTTATATTTTTTGATATTAAATAATACTATAAATAAATTTGTTTCAAAAAAAATACAAAATTTAGGGACTCTAGCTGTTGAAGTTTAGAGATATGTGATATTAAATACTTATTGGGTATGTGGGCGTGGTAGCTCGCCTAATTAAAATTTTAAAAAATAAAAAATAGCATATAGTTCTAGACAAACAGAAAGGTACTGTTAAAATTTCAAAAAAAAAAAAAAGATCGGTCAAGCCGTTTAGCCGTCTATAGACTTCAAACAAACAAACCCACAAACAAATAAACACACATTATTTTATATATGTAGATAGATATAGAGATCGCCGTGGTCTAGTAGGTAGTATGTTGGCCTATTAGACCAAAGACCCGAGTTCGAATCCCAGGTCAGACATCAAAACGAAAATTTGAAAATAATTTTTCGTTGACTTTCTCTCAGCAGATTTCTGGCAAAAACTCTGAGAGCAAAAAATTGCCATGGAATGCTTCTCAAAAAAAATGTGTCGTTCGGAGTCGACTTTAAACTATAGGTCCCGCCGCCACTCATGTATAAAATTAACGCACACAACATAAGTGGTGTGAGAAGCTAGGACGTAGTACAATGGGTCAATTCGACCACCGAGTACTGTACTTGTCAGAATTGACACAATTGAAACAGTGTTAAGCGGGGTCTTATTGTAATCTCAAAACCTTTACGGTTGCATGAGTAAACTAAAATTTTACCAACACATTTAAGATCTATAATGGCGACAGTAGCATATCAAAATCAGTTGAGTGTACCTCTAAAAAATTCCTTTAGTGTAAAAATTTTAGAATATTTTGTGGATAAATACAGCACGCCCAAATAATTTACACACTGTACATTCATGTATGAACATTTCCTTTTTTTTTTTGTTACTTTTGTGTTGCTGTATATGTATATTCCCTCTACATACAATATTTGTTGTTGTTTTTGTTATTACGCTGTAGTATTTGGTACCTATGATTTGGTTTTTGTTTTCGTTTTTTTTTTTCATTTGTTGTTGCTGCCACAAATTGTACGTCTTTTTGAATCAATAGTTCGAAATTAGAACTTGTTATTTTGTTTTATTCATTCAACCAACCAGCCGAGCTAGCCAACATTCATTACGAATATTTGTATTTTTAACACAGCAGCAAGAGCAGTCCGCAGAGTAAGTCTATCATCCATTCGTTAACTAACCATTCTTTTTGTTCAACTCACACGCATGCTATATACAATCAAACCCGATTATAACGAACTCCTTGGGACTAGAAAAAAAAAATAGTTCGTTATAGACAAAGTTCGTAATAAACGGGATGAAGTTATTGAAGAAAATATAAAATGCAAATAATTTTCATCATTTATTATTCAAAAAAAAAGGTTTTTTTTATTAAAATCCAAAATTTAAATTAAAATTTAATTCTTTTTATCTATCAGCTGATTAAAGATGCTGAGTTCTAATTTAATGTTGCCATATTAATTAAAAGTAAAGACTATTGCCACACTTTAAAGTTATTTCAGAGGGTTCGTTATAAAAAAAAGGTAAAATTTATGAAATTTAATCACTGCGACTATTTAAAATAGTTCCTTTTAACCGAGAATTTGTTATAAACGAGTTCTTAATAAATGAAGTTTTTTGTATGAAAATTGTTATTAAAACGTTGGGACTTGAAAATATGAATTCGTTATAACCGAGTTCGTTATAAACGAGTTTTACTGTACATACACACATACATTCTATTTCAAAATCTATTTTTGTGTTTGTTTTTGAATTATTTTTATTTTTATCTGTCTGTCTGTCTGTCTATATGCAAATTATTTTTCTCTTCTTTTTTTGTTTTTGTTGCAAATTTTTCATCATGTTATTCATTCATCGTCATTAGAAAACACTGAATAGCGGCAAAATACAACAGACCTCATCAGTTGGTTTGTATAGATTGATGAACATTTGCACATGGATGATGGGGAGATATGACCAAAAATAAATAAAAAAATCTCAAAAATAGTTTTTTTTTTCTTCTGTTGTTTTCTTTTTTGAATTTCTAATTTATTTTTCATTTTCTATTTTCACAATCACAATTGGCTTTTTTAAAATACAACTTAATTATTGTCTTTAATTGTATCAAACGATAACAAATTTAACACTTTTATTCTTCACAATACTGCTCACATACTCTAGTCTTTTTTATTGCTATTTTCTTTTAATTGTAAATTGATCATGTAAACTTAAGACATATTGCTCTGCTTTGTTTCAATTGTTTATGAAATTTCTTAGCATTTTATTTAAAAATAAAGGAAAGTATTTATAGTATTTTATGTATACCCTACAATTCAATTGCAGGTAATATAATTTTTATAAGAAGTAAAGAAACAGGGTCTTCAGTTAATATCAGTTGTCAATTATTCAGTCTGTTTTGCGAAATCACCATGAACGGCCATTGACAAAGGCATTTGTTCTGGAGCAGTTGGCAATTTCAGAGCGGCAGTTGGTATTTTGAAGTCGCCGCAGTCTAGTGGGTAGTGTGTGGGTACAAGTTCCAGGTCAGACATCTCCAGCAAAACCAAATGTGAAAAAATATTTCTTCGGGGACTTTCTCAGCAGATTTATGGCAAAAACTCTGAGAGAAAATAAAATTGCAATGAAAAGTTGCCTAAAAATCTATCGTTAGAACTCGACTTTAATTTAAGTCGTAATCCTCCCTGAAGGGTTATTACCAGACGTCGGCCCAAAGAGAACATGATAAAAATGTGAGTGTATTTGGGGGAGGCCTGTGTTAACACAGAGGAAAATTGTTAGTAATATTTTCAAGTCTCCTTATTAACCCAATAATATGTATATTATCTACAGTTGTGTTCAAAATAATAGGCAAAAGTAAAGTTTAAAATTAAGAAAAATAAAGAAGCAAATATCAAACTTTTTTGACTTAAAATTTCTTTCTAATTCAATTTCTAACCTTTTACTATTCAATTATTTAATTAAAACTAT
This sequence comes from Sarcophaga peregrina, assembly GCA_014635995.1. Taxonomy (NCBI): domain Eukaryota; kingdom Metazoa; phylum Arthropoda; class Insecta; order Diptera; family Sarcophagidae; genus Sarcophaga; species Sarcophaga peregrina. The sequence goes on along the minus strand of CM025790.1, from coordinate 57,268,004 downwards.
AAAAACAAAAAATATATCACGTAAGTAAAGCTTAGTACACAACCTAATAATTTTTAAACAAAGGCACAAAAATTCGATATTATCTTAAAATAGTAAAGCTATTTTAGTATTTGGTTGAATAACCTTTGTTTTTAATGACTTCAGCATATCTCCGAGGCATTGAGTCAAAAAGATCTTGGCAGCTGTTTAAAGGAATTTGAACGCACGCATCTGCGTACTCTGATCTATAGTTCTTCTGCATTTGAAGATTGTTTCTCTGCAGCATACTTTTTAGCATCTCCCCATAGATGTTCTATGGCAACGCTATAGTCTTTACTCCATTAACCCGAAGTCACTCATTTGCCAATTTACTGGTCTTGTCTTTTGTGTATACTGAACTTTACCCAGTGCCACCAAATAAAACAATTTTTTTTCGTCGGTCCACAGTATGTTCCTCCATTTTTCTTTCGAGATATTTGATATGTTCTTGTGCAAACTTTAAGCGTACTGCTACCTATTTTTTTTTTTTTTTGACAGCAATGGCACCTTTCGTGGACTTCCTACGAATAAATTGTTGTCTATCAGACGCCTACGAATAGTAGACACACTTACGGCAAGATTTAGCTCCTTTTGAATTTTTTAGAAGACGCCGAAGGATTTATTTTGCTGTATCGTACAATTCGGCGATCATCGACAGTTGATGTTTTGCCTTTGCGCCCACGCGTTTCCGTTTTTTTTTATATTTTAATGCGTTTGTGATCATTTGATCGGAGTCTTAAGATTTTTTAATTTCTTTGTAAATTTTGCCATGTTTTCGAAGATGTTTAATTAGTTCTCTCTTTTCTTCAGTAAAGTGCTTTCGTCGTCCCACTATTACAAAAATTTATGTGAATCCCTCTAGCAAAAGTTTCAATTACATTTTTCCGGAAATCAAGGACAATCGCTAAAATAAATCAATTTCATCGCAAATATTAAAGTTATTACGAGATTATTTTTTGTATTTCATTTCATACATATCGTTGTAACTACCATTAGAATATATCATGATTCGCGATAAAAATTTTTAACTTTGAAAATATTACATGATAGCACTCCTATTATTTTGAACACAGCTGTATGTAAACGGAAAATATAAAAAATTGTACTCCACTAAATTCCTAAAGACACCGTATTTAACTTGGCAAGTATTCTTCCAAAAATCGAAATCATTTCTCTTTAACCCTGGGAATGTATATCTATGGAAGTGATTTTTTTTCGAAAAATCATCTACAGCGATTAGGCCATTTCTGGATCTCATATACCTACATGAGCAAACAAAATTGTTGAATTTAAGACGATACTAATTGATACGGGGGATACGCAGACATTCAATGCATCCCGAAGAAGTGAATATTTGGTGTGGATTTTGGACTGGCGATGACATAAGTCCAAAATTCTTTAAGAACGATTACTCTTAACCGCGAGTACTTTATTCTATGATCTTCAATTTTTCTTGGTCTGAAATGATTGATTAACGCATTCACGATATATTATCCCCACAGGTCAGGTCATATTAGATATTCTACACGAACGATTTAAAAATATCTCACAGGAAAGTGATGTAACCTGAATACTATAAATCCGCGATTCGACCACAACTCTCTGTGGTGTTTTCTTAAGTCGTAGGTGTATGTGAGTGAATTGCAAACGTGGTTATATTGAACACACATATTGGTGATATCTCACACTCACTTTATTTCATTTAAATTGAAAGGCAAGAAGTGTAATAACCTGTTCAAATTTTTCGTTTGTTGGATGTTGTTGTGAAGGTGCCAATGCTTCTTATACTATTTGACCTTTGGACCAATGGTTTTGCAATCCTAATATCTATATATCTATAAATCTTTCTATAAGTCTGTTTTTTTGTTTGTTAGCCAATCACGTCGGAACGCCTGGACCGATTTTCTTCAAATTTGGGATATAGATCGGACTTTTGTCGGTGCAGGTTGTAGGCTATAAATCTTATCAAAATTTTTACCAAAAGGGGAGAAAAAATGGGACAAATGGTGACAAAATGGTAATAGGCAATTTTTTACGATTTAGATTGGTTAAGTTTCCCAAATAGCTTTTGGAGGTATTCCGTTTCTAAAGTAGAACCAAAAGCGTTCAAAAAGGAGAAAGGGACTGAAAACGGGGAAATTGAGTGCAGGTTATCCTAATCCTAATATCGGAATCCTAATATATAATATAAATCTTTCTGTAAGTATATTTTTTTCTTTGTTTGTTAGCCTATCACGCCTGAACATCATGACCGATTTTTTTGAAATTGGTGGTTATAGATCGAGCTTTTGTCGGTGCAGGTTATAGGCTAGAAATATTTTCAAAATTTTAGCAAAATGGGAGAAAAGATGGGAAAAAGGGAGAAAAAATGAGCAAAAATTAATACTTTTATGCATAAATGTTGTATATTATCTGTTTTAAGGGTATGTTTTTTACGATTTAGCTTGGTTAACTTTCCCAAATATCTATTGGAGGTGTTCCGTTTCTAAAGTTAAACCAAAAGGGGGGCCAAAACGGGCAAATTGTATGAATTTATATTTAGGACTTAGTGTATTCAAAAAACTGAGTTGTTTGATAAACCAGTTTCCGAAACCGGATTTTTATTTACTGTTATATTTATAACCCGCGCAACGCCGGGTACAATCTTCTAGTTCATTAAATTTTTTTTGTTTTTACTTATCCTGCTATAAACGAAGACCCCAAATAGCTACGATAGGGGTTTCCGAACTTAATATATTTGATAAAACCCCATAAATCTTTACGAATCTTCGTTTCAATGTCCCAACTTGCTCTTTGTCTCAATCTATTACGGTGTAGAGGATATCATGTAGTGTAATAATATACTGAATGTCTTTTATTTTTAAATATTTTATTGTTATTTATTACACATTTATAAATTATACATATATGTATATGTGTACGTATATGCATATCTGACGAATGCAAATAAATTCATTTCGAAATATTATTGTTTTTCTAAGTATTTTTAGAATGAAATACAAATTCTTTGGGATTTACATGAAAAATATGAAATCATACAAGTTGCTTTTAATTTTTTTTATTTATTTTTATTAACAAATATTTTACGTCATATTGTTTAATTAAAAGAAAGAAATAAATAGTTGACAAATATTAAGAATTGATTGTGCCCTTTCGTCACCAAGTGTAACTAATCACCATTTCAAGTGAAATGTTTTTTATTGTTCTAAAATAAAGTTTTCAAATAAATGTAGAAAACAAAGACATTTTTTAAGGTATTGGCTCAATAGAAATCAAATAGTGGTTAGGAAATGATTCAGAAGTAATTCGTTGTAATAAGCCTAATGCCTACATGAGAACTTATGGATACATTCATCGCGTTGTAATACCATTCTTAAGTAATGCTCTTGCAATCTGGATTTAATAATCGATATATTCAATTCAGATTATTTTAGAGCAATTCAGAGAGAGAAGTGCTTCCCAAATCAGATACACTAATACCCCGGCGTACGTTGCCTCGTTCTGCGTCTGCTTCGAAGTTGCATCTTTTTAACATTTCTGTGATTTCAAAGTTGCGTCGTTTTTGTTTCAGTTTGCGTGGGATGTTTCGAAGTTTCGTCATTGCTGCTGCGACTTGCGTCGTTAATACGAAAATGTTTGTACAAAGCTAAAACAGAAAAAGGGGATTTCCCATTTGAATCTAGTGCAAATTCGAAGTTGTGTCTTTTATGTTTTTTTTTTGCATTACAATAATAAAAACAATAATTTAAAAAAAAAATTTTTTTTATTGAAAAATGCTTCGTTTTGCGTCGTTTCGGTTTGCGTCGCTAATAGGGCCTGAAGAAACACGACGCAAACCGAAACGACGCAAAACGAAGCATTTTTCAATAAAAAAAAATTTTTTTTTAAATTATTGTTTTTATTATTGTAATGCAAAAAAAAAAACATAACACTAGTGTCCCGGTTTGCGTCGCTAATAGGGCCTGAAGAAACACGACGCAAACCGGGACACTAGTGTACTGTTAAAGGGATAGGAAAGATATTTAGAACAATTCATAAAGCCAATGGCGAAATTACGTTTTTTTTTTTTAACTGAACTCAGCAATCGTTATTATGAACCAGCTGAGATGAGAGTTTGGTAAGCAGTCTTTCTTACGTTTTGGAGCAATCCATTTGGTAGCCAAAATCACATTTTGTAGAGTTTCGCGAAGTCTCTGGTGTGCAAAGCAAATCCAGGTAGCATTTGCGTTTGTTTTTCTCTAAATCTTTTAAAAACCCAAACTCTAAAAAGCCCCCACGTTAGCAATTAAAGTACAAGTGGCTTATCAGCTAATATATCGACGCATCCATTCTATAACGTTCTAAGTGTAATTAGAACGTAGTATTTAAAAATTCTACGTTCTCTAACTTAAATACTGTAAAAATTTGCTAAAGATGCACCGATCCGTTCCAAAGTTATAGGGAAAAATCCACATAGTCGCGTGAAAACTTTAAGAGCTCATAACTCAAAACACACTTTTTCCGCTTAGGACCATTATTACAACTTGCCATTAACTAAAGGAAGGATTTTAACGGAGAGATAAATTGTTTTTCATTATTCCGAGTACCCAAAATGGCATATACAACAAAAAAAAAAACGAAGTCCACAGTTGCCACTGTGTTAAAAAAAAAATCTTGTTTAATGAAGCAGTTTTATCGGCTTTGCTACGGCACTGCCATATTTTTAAAAAAGTTCATTTTGTTTTATCTGTAAGTTGTAATAACGAAAATAAGTTAAAGTTAACTTTGCCGTTGACTTTAACTAATGGTACCTTTAACTAACGCCAACTTTAATGGGAAGTTGTAATAATTCCCCTTAGAATATTATAGAAGGGAGGTGTCAATATGTATCTGATATAACTTCGTAGTATTTGCTAGAGAGACATATTAAAAATTGAAACTCTTGAGCCTAGGAATTAAATATTTTCTATGTACTTATCGGATATACGAATTTCTCTTTGCAGATATATTAACAATTGATTCAATAGGTACGTTCTTTATCAAACAATTAACTGCTAAGCTTTAATAGCAGTGAAATTATTTAAAATATCTCAATTATCATGTCTTGACTCATCGAACTATCACGTGTTCTAATAAACCGGACTGAATATCAGATCACCACAAAGCACTACAAATTTTCCAAAACAAAAAATTAAGGGCCATTATTACAACTTGCCGTTAACTAAAGGGAGGATTTTAACGGACAGATAAACTGTTTTTCATTATCATAAGTGGATATGATAATATAGTAGAAGTAAGCGTTAAGCTAAAGGGAGGATTATCCAATCTTTAACTTTTAAAGTTAACGTTATGTTTGAACTTGCCAAAAGAACGAAGCCCGTCGTTGCTACTGAGTTTAAAAAAACTTGATTATTTGAGCAGTATTATTGACATTGCTCTGCCATAGACTGCCATATTTTTGAAAAAGTTGACTGTATCTGTAGGTTGTAATAACGAAAATAAATTAAAGTTAACTTTACAGCTCCCGTTAAATAAACCCAAGTTTAACGGCAAGTTGTAATAATGGCAGTAAGTCTACTTGATATACATAGCTAAAGTGGGTTGTAAATTTTAATAGCGGTGAAAAAACCCCCACAAAAACGCTTTAAACTTCTGGGTAAATTTAATATATTTGAGATGGAACAATGGAATTTCATTCATTGTTGGCCGTTGTTTAAATTCTTCTGTTCCTTTTCACTACTATTTTACACAAAGTAATGAAAATCGTTTACAGTTCAAAAATGTACAATAGAGAGAAAGAGAGCAAGAGTACAGAGGCTGAAAGCAATAGAAAAATAGAAAATGAAATACAATTTGTAGATATAAAGAATGAAAATATGAAAAGAAACAGAAAATATTCTAAAATACACTGCATCATTAAAAATAAGAGAGAATAACTAAACAAATAAACACTTAAAGCAATAATAAAAAATAATAAATTTATTAAATTATTTAACACAACAATGTATTACAATTTTACGCCATACAACTGCATTGTTTTAAATAAACAAATATGTACTCAAGTAAATGGCAGCGCGCAGAAATAATCAACAAAAGCTATGAATTTCTGTTCTAGAGAAATAGCGGTAGAGAAACGTCATTGCCATAGCGGCATATATACTCGTTTGTAGTATAAATTATCTGTATTAGGCGAGGGGAAATTCAAAATAAACATGTAAGAGAACGTTATAGTCGGTGAAATCCGACAACATTATATAGGACAACACATTATGATATATTACGTATTGAAATAAAATGTCAAAAGCTGCTTTCCTGAAAGTAAACTGAATTTGACATTATTTAGGCTAAATTTCGCCTACTTATTTATTTTTTTACCCTATTCTTGTGCCATCATTTGTAAAATTGTTGAATACCAAAGATGAGTGGATTTTATTTTTTTTTTTTTTTATTAATTAAAATTTAATTAATTGCTGGCTTCACTCATGACCTGTTTTTAATAAATTTTAAGGTTTCTGAGGCACTAGGAAATTAGGTCGCTGACGGGGATTTGGAACAGATCCCAGCCGGACTATTGCAGGGTATGTTGCGATGAGGAGGAGTTGGAGACTATCGAACATCTCCTCTGTAACTTTAGTAGGTTGAGGTTGAGGACTTTGGCAGGGCCTTCTTTGAGAGCTTGAATTCTGTGTCGAGAGCCGCCAGCAAGGATCTCCACAGATTCATTAGCAGCTTGGGCTGGTTGAGATGTGCTAGGGCTTCATTGCGTCTGTTTCTTTCTGTGTTATTCCTCCGTTTCCCATTCTCCCTCTCCTTACCTACATTCCTATATCCTCTATTTCCTTTCTCCCCTAAGGACAATGTACAATGGGCCCATTTCGACCTCCGGGTACTGTACTTGTCTTAATCGACAAGTACACGTCCTCTAACCTAATCTAAGGCTTCTGAACCCAGTCATTTAACGTAGAAATAATTTTACAAAGAGGGTTAATACAATATTTGCAATTGGTTGGAAATAGAAGATAGGTAGACGATTTGTAAAACAAAATAAAACAATTAATCTTCGGAATAATGCACAATTTTCAGGTAATAAATTCAAAATAAAGGTAGTTCATATAAGACCGTACGCCCTGTTGTGTTTCATAACGAATTAGAAATCACTACCTATGACGAGAAGTAGGGTATAAACAAATAAAAATTTAAATTATAATAATTTTCTCTATAAAAAAAAAAAAATAGAAAATTGTATTGTTTTTATTTGACTACATCGTTACGCGCCGCTAATTTTTCGTAAAGCGTTACTGTAAGCGTTAAAAATTCATTCATTTTTGCTTACGTTGCAAATTTTAATATTTATGTACTGAGAGTGAAATAAAAAAAACGTCTATTGTAATTCGATCAATTTACATTTTATTGTATACACGTGCGACTGTTTGCAGTAGAGCAATAAAAAAAAACTGTTAAACAATTATGATCCGTAGCAGAACGCAACACTATTATGAAAAATTGCCTTTTCAATCGGTTAAGCCCCCAGCACACGCCTACTTTTTGAAATTCCTTTATGGGCAGTTTTAAGAGCAGTTACAAGAAGATCGAATTCACTACAGAGTTGTTAAAGTGTCATGTGTATGCTGCTACTTGTGGGATCACTAACTCTTAGTATTTGATTTTTTATTCGATTTATTAATTTAACTGCATTTAAATTATTTATTTTCAGAGTTGATTAAAATTGTATTATCTGGTAGAATTATGGACGAATTTTCACAACAATTTGTACAGAAAGAGGGTGTCGGAAGCGGTGCACTTTAATCCTAAATAGGCGATTGTTTTTTATTTCTTATAAATTTTATTCCAAATTAATATCTCGATATGTGTGTAGCATGTTTCAGCCAGAGATTTTTCCTAAATTGAAACCCGCAAAAAGTAGGCCTACTTTAGATTTGGAATCTTATATGAACTTCATTGACAGTCAGGCTTATCTAAGGGACATTACTTGGGTCTTGTGTAAATCTTGCCTTGTTCTTGACCAGAACAAAACGGTGTACTCGATAATGGTCCGCTATATAGTGAGATAGAACAGGTTTGCTGCTGGGCTTAGATAAAGAGATTAGCCTGAGATTAGATGTTGGTTTCATTACAGGCCACTGCGAAATTAGATCGCAGGCAAGGATCTAGAACAGATCCCAGTCGAAATATTGGAGTATAGGTTGCGATGAGGAAGAGTTGGAATCTATTTTACAACTGTCCAGCCCTTAGTATTCTGGGGTTGAGATCCTGGCCAGGAGCCTCTTCGAAGGTTTCGACTCTCTGTCGAGAGCCAACTTTAGGGCTCTCCATAAATAGGTTAAGCTGATTAAGAAATGCTGGGATAACAAGTCTCTGTCTCTTAGGTGTTTGAAGTTCATCTATTTTTCTCTGTCTCTAATAACTTCGGTTTTTTACTCCTTCTCCTTTTCCAACTTCACTATCTTCTCCCCTATCATCTCTCTCTTCTAAGACGAATTTACAATAGGGCAGTTTGTCCTCTGGGTATTTTATTCATCTCAATGCAAATACACGTCCTCAAACCTAAGCTAATATAATGGCTTGATTAGGGATGACAACCGAAATTTATTCGGAACTAGAGTTCAATTACTATCCATAAAAGAGCCGTAAATGTCAAAGTAACAAAAACTGACAAACAAAATTAATGTAAAAATGTGTTTCCAAAGAATTAACAGGATAATGAAAAAAAGTATGAGCTCAAAGAATACTATGCACTTCAATAAGTCGCTGGCTAACTGATCAACCTTTGGATATCATCTCTGACATTAAGCAGAAGACTACAACTTCACTGCTTTGGATTCCCATGTGTGTAAAGTATCTGACGCACAATTGGTCAATTTCGACCTCCGCCAAGTACACGTCCTCTAAAGTTTCTAACACCCGATTTATTAACTTAACGAAAATGTTATCTCTGCATTTCTCTGTACCACATACATAATTCCTCATTACAACTCTTCAGTCAGGATTACGACCTTAAGCCATTTATGTTGTGTGCGTTAATTTGATACATGAATTGCTGGGCCTCCAGTTTAAAGTCGCCTTTCATGGCAAGTTATTTTTTACTCCAAGAGTTTTTGCTAGAAATCTGCTGAAAGGAAATCGATGGCGAAATACTTTTTGTATTTTGGTTTGATGTTTGGCCTGGGGCTCGAACCCTGTTCTTTTTTTTTTTTATAAAACCAACACTCAGGGGATGACCCCTACTCATGCAGTGCATTGTGCAGGTTTTTTAGGAAAGGTGGCAAGAGAGAGGGAAGATGCGAACGGTAAGGAAACGAGTTGCTATAGACAGTCTACAGCAATCGTCCCCAAGAACCAAGCAATTTCTCACGCCACTTATGTTGGGTGTCTTAATTTTATGCAAAAGTGGCGGGACCTACAGTTTAAAATCGACTCCGAACGACAGATTTTTGAGGAAAAAAAAAAGAAAGAGAAGAAATCGCCGAAAACACACTACCTAATAGACTACTGCGACTACTCTTTTGTTATTACTATTGAACTATTGGCACAACCATTTTGTTCATTTGGAATCCTATGGTTTTGGCTGTATTAAGTACAGACGTTCAACAAAACGACACAAACTCCCATAAACAGAATATTTCAATTCGTATTTAAATTCTACGAATAAAATTAAAATGAAAATTTTATGCATCTTAAAATGGTAACATATAAGAGCCACCAACAATTGTCATTATCTTTAAAAGATGGAGCTGTCTGGGCCCCACACAATACAACAGCCATAGACGGTAATAGCAACAGCAAAATGTAAGCAACTTAGAAAAATCATTGAATGAGTTAATGAATGAATGGTGAGAGAGAGGGATTTTTTAAATAAAATTTGCAAAAAAATAAAGACATTGTGTAAAGTTGACCATTAAATGTAGTAATGCAAAAATGTTATGGTTACTGGTACATCTAATGGTCCATGAAATAAAGTAACAATGGGATTACAGTACCTAGTTTTTGTAAATTGTATAGCGGCTCTGCTTGCTACGAGTTCGAGACTCATATGGTAATGACAAAAATGTGCAAACAAACCAAAATACGATAAATAAACAGAAAGAGAAAACAAACATGGTGGGCTAGTAAAGTACATGCATACATATATTTTTAAAATACTCCTCTCTCCACCAACTCAGATGATTTGCCATTACTGCTAAGCTCTTAGTATAGTCTCAGTTCAACTAGCTCTGTTTCATACTGATTTTCTACCCCCTCAACTACTATGTATTTTAGACTTTTCGTTTCTCTTTTGATTTGTTTTTTTTTATTAATTTCTTTATGCCTTAACAAGGTTTCTCTTACGTATGCATATGCGAACATATTTTGAATCAGAGTTGCCGTTACTATTGACTTTTTGTTACCGAAATACGATACTTAAGAAGCCTGGCTTTGCTAGGGGAGTTGAACTACAATTAAACTTGAATTCTTTTATGAGATTCATAATATTGTAGAGACTTTTGTTCTTCAAACGAGAAGATTAACATGACATAGTAAATTATCACTGTGTATCACATTAATTTTTTAAAAACTTTCTTGCCTGTAGACCGCACTTACAGGGGTTTGCAGTCTTAAATGCTTAGAAGACAATATCTTAAAATAAATACCTTTAGCAGAGGATCTCTAGAAAGTATTGAGAATTCGATGAATTAAACAACGTTAATTCAAATTCACATTTGGAAAAAGTACAAACAAACCACTTGCCTTAGACAATGAAGGATAATCTTGCATAGTTATATTGAATAGTTAGTATTCAAAAAGATGAGTAGTAGAAGTCATACTCATAATTTCCGATATTTATACGCATTCATACTTATTTTATTATTAATTCGCACTACTCATATTCAAACTTTGAAATACTCATCGTACTCATACTTAACAATATGCATGATGTTGTTGATTTCGTCTCTCCATGACTCAACATATACGCAAATCAAAAAATAAGTATGATTCGCGTAGGAACACTACAATACTTACTTGAAAATTATGTTTATGCTTTGATGCTGTATCTCTTTTTTTATTCTTCTTTGTTTGTAAATGCAACAACAACTAAGACTGTACGTTTTTATGAATGATTCGAATCACTTGAATCATTTATATGTAAAATTTCTAAATTTATGAATCTGATGAGTAGGCTTATGAATCAAATACATTCCGTTTGATACTCATACTCATACTTATTGCAACCTGTACCTATAAATCAATGTTGCAGCGATTACGAATGAATCAGAGAAGTTGAATTTTAATACTGTTGACACACTCATACTCATAATTTCATGAGTACTAATTACTAGACCACGGCGACCACAAGGATTAGAACACAGTTTGTTATTTTTAAATTTCTTTAAGCAGACTATGTACACTTTAACAGTTTTGTTGGACCGCGACTGCCAGAAATGGATTACTGAATAAGCCTATGGCAACTCTAAAGACTGTTTCTTGAGTTGAGCACTGCTTTTGTTTTTGATTACGAATAAATTTTTAAATCTCTACCAACTAGTGTGAGTTTTTATTTTTTTTTTTTTTTTTGTTGTTCAAATAAAACAATTTGCATACGACTTTTGTTGTTGTTGTTATAATTTTTTCGAATTTGTTATTATTGTTGCGTTATTTTAATGCCAAAAATAAAAGTACTAATTGAGAAATGACAGCAAAAACTATTTTTTTTAATGTGTTTGTGAGTACAGCTTTGCAAAAATTTTTTAAGCTCTAAATAAGTGAACTTACTTTAAAAGGTTTTCATTACTCGTATATTTGTGTGGCTTTGTATATTTATCACGTTTTTTTTTTGTTATTGTTATTGTTACGGCTATTGTGAAATTAAATGGCTTCATTAGGTGGTTTTTTTTATAAGTTTTCTTTAGAGTAGAAACAGTTTTGTTTTATTTAATAATTCATCAATAAACAATGCCTAGATATCGATCATTAAGATGAAAAAAACAAGAAAAATTCAGATAAACTAGGCACGAATTATTTAAATTTAAAATCTATTTAAAAAATGTTGACTGCAACAAACTTATTCAACTATTGTTTAATTAAATCAAGACCATGACTGTCAGGAGAATGCAATTGAAGAAAATTAATTGAAATATTTATAGAATGCATGAAAATCAATCTCTAAACTATTGGATTCGATGAAAGTCACCGTGGTCTAGTCAGTAGTGTGCTGGCTTATCAAACGTAAAGACAGGATTTGAGTCCCAGGCCAGACATCAAAATAAAATACAAAAAATATTTTGTCGGTGACATCTTTCAAAAGATTTCTGACAAAAACTCTAAGAGTAAATAAAACTCCAATGAAAAGTTTCTCAAAACATCTGTCGTTCGGAGTCGACTTTAAACTATAGATCCCGCCACTTATGTATGAAAATTAACACACACAACATAAGTGGTGTGAGAAACTAGGTCAATAATCCTGACTGAAGGCTTGTAATGACCAATTATGTATATGAGCGATGAAATTCTATATTTTTTATATAAAAGTGCACTAGTAAGTCACTTTCCTCATATCTGTAGGAATCATTAAAACAACAAAATAAATAATAGGTCATGATCAGCAATTGACTTTTGTTTTATAAAATCGGCAAAAGTTGTCTATCATACTGTAATTAGAATGATATAATGAACGTAGAGATTGTATTACTTTCAAAATTACGTGACAGCATTTTTCAATCATCGATTTAGCATATGTTTTACCTGTCCGAACTCATATTCTTCGAAATAATAAGCTCTGTTTAAAATCTAGAGGCTCTAAACTCCACCTACTGTATTGTTCGTTACTTATCTTTTGTGATTTAGTCACCTTACAATTGAAATGTTTACACTGAAAAAGGAGTTTTTTAACAATACAAATACAACTGCCAACAAACCGGTTTTAAGAGGAGGGATCTTGGTTCTTCTTAGATTTTAAATTTGATAAATTTTTAAAAATATTATAAAGACTCAGCTATACCCCCTACCCCCTTTTCTTATCTCTTTCAAGATATAAATTTTTTTGTAATTACTACCTCATTGATATTTGTTTAATTCGATTTTTATTAAGTTACGCTACGTAATCCACTGAACAGTCGCCAATACGCGTACAGCAGTCTATTTTTCTACTATTTTGCTGTTTTAACGAACCCGAAGAACACAGTGTTTGCTGACCATTGGTTTTCTATTAACGTTGGCTCGGATATGTTTGTTTCTTTTTGATTATTTAAGATCGTTTAAATTAAGCGCTAACAATAATGCAACAAAAGGAACAAATTGGAGTCTATTTGATGAAAAATTACAAAATAAAACAGCACTAATGCCAGTCAACTGTAGAACACAATATTGTACAATAGCAAGCTTCCAGTTACACTCAGATTGCAGATTGAGCATAAGATCAATGTGGAATATATCCAGAAGTTGGCACAAAGAGAACATGATAAAAATGTGTGTGCATTTGTGAGAAGCATGTGTATAATCCAGGGGAAAATTGTTAGTAATTATTGTTTTAAGCAGTGTTTGAAAAATATTGTTCTTTTTGATTCCATTAGTACTTTTCGCACAAGTTTTTATGCATTTGTAGCAAGAGTCATCATTACATATTGCAGGTACCTGAAATTCAATATATTTAAAGCAAAAAAAAATTCAGTTTCCCAGTTTTTCGTTATATTTTAATAAAATTTTTCTTTGGCTGTATTATTGATACAGAAAAAAATTTCAAAAAGAAACGACGAAAACCTGCTTCACTAAAAGCTGACAAGCAACTGAATTACGCTTTTTTAACGAACGTTGTTGATGCTCGTGTCCTATGTGTGTAAAAAGGCGAAGATGTTCGGCCCCCGGGGGACATATATCGGTTAGACCAACAATCGGTTTAAATTTGAACAATCAGTTATTTCGAATCTGGCACTACTTATGTATGTCATTCTATTCTGTCACAAAATTCAGTATATTCTCAACACTGTATTAAAGCTTTCTTTAAGATCATTCAATGCTGAATTTATACTAATAATACGGACAGACGTTGTTGTGCTAACCAGATTTAGCTTGTATTTAGAAAATACAAAAGTCTGTTAAAAATTTGTATGGCCCTTCGAGTCTCGGTTTATGAATGTTTATAATTTCTCCAGAAAATTCTAACTTTGTTCCAAGTAAAGTAATGTTGAATTAATACTCATAATACGGTCGCTGTAGTCTAGAAGGTTATCTGTTGCCTTACTAGACGAAAGGACCGAGTTTAAATTCCAAGTCAGACATCAAAACGAAAATATGAAAATATTTCTTCGGCGACTTCCAACTCTGAGAGTAAATAAAATCACCATGAAAAGTGTCTCGAAAATCTGTCGCTTGGAGTCGGCTTTAAACTGTAACATGTATAAAATTAACGCACACAACTAGGTCGCTAGATCGTAATCCTGACTAAAGGGTTGTCGCGACTCGGTTTTGCGAATATTTATAATTTCTCCAGATAATTCTAACAGTGGCAATGTTCCAGTAAAGCGAATTTAGAACACTAAACTATAAGCTGTAAACCATTGATATTGTATTAGAAAATAGTTCTTAATTTTCACAGATAGTAAGATGTGCCATTAATTAAATAAAATTTTGAATTGAATTACTTAGCTGGAATTTAAAAACCAATTTGGAATACGTACCTGAAAGAAAATAAAATGAAAAATTAAATTAATATTAATGTTTTTCTTTTTTTATTGATATTTCATACAAAAATTAAAATAAATTTTGTTAAAGTAAAATATATTGTTTAAAGCAGACACCAAAGCACCACCCTTTTTTTTTCCTAGTGTTAATACAAATGCTAAACCCTACAAGTGTAAACGTTATTGACAAGACTAGACAAAAGGAATCCCTTTAAAAATGTTCAACTTAAAACAAAAGTGACAAACTGAATGGTCTTTGAAAGAAGCCTAAAAACTTAAATTCAAATATAGATTACAACAACTATTGAAAATATGGAAAAACACTTTAAAAAATTAATTCATTTTTGAAAATTCAAGTTTTTAATTTCAAAAAAGAAAAACTTGCATAAAACTTAGCGAATACAAAAATAATATAAAAAAAATCCACCTCACAATATAGTTTAACAAATTAGAAATGACGTGAACTCCCAATAACGAAAAATTTATAGGCACCATTAAATTTAAAGCGTACAACAGAACCGCGCCTATTTTTTTTGTAAATAAAAAAGTGTTTTCTTTTAGTATTCTAAACAAATACGAGAATTTTTGTTTTGTTGTTTTTTTTTTTAAAGAGAAGGGGATCATTTTTAACACCTTCAATTTGTTGACCGATTTATTATTGTTTTTGTTTTCTTTCGAATTGCAATTTATAAATGTGCGGTCATTCATTTTTATGTTTTTGTTTTGAATTTTTGCAATTTTATGGAAATTCTGGCATCATATTGTTTTCTATGTAATCGGTTATGAGAAAGATATATTACCAGGTTTAGTAAATTGAATGGTCCTAGTATGAATAGTAGCCGATTTAAATTGCGTTACAAAAAAATACAAAAAACAATCAAAATGAAGGGAAATTTTTAAATATTAAGTGAGTTTAACTCTGTAACTGCCCAGCCCTTGGTAGATTGAGATTGAGGACCCTTGGCAGGGCCTTCTTTGAGAGCATGAATTCAGTGTCGAGAGCAGACATCATCCATTAGTAGCTTAGGCTGGTTGAGAGGTGCTATGACTTCATCGTTGTAGTTGCGCTCTCCCACCTTTTCTGGTCCATGAGATTCCTCTGTTTCCCACTCCTCCCTTTCTTCTACATACCCTCCTTTCATCCTTTCTCCTCCTTCCCTCATTTAGGACGTTGTACAATGGGTCACTGTACTTGTCTTGTTGTCCGGATACTGTACTTGTCTTGTTTGACAGGTACACGGCCTCTAACCTAACCTAAACGAGTTTAGTAACTGACATGTAATTAAAGTTCAATTATCATCCACGATAGAGCCATTTAAGAATCTATTGTTTGTCTATAGATGAATTCAATTATTTATTAAATTATTATTAAATAAAATTATTATAATTTAATAAATGATGCTAGATCTCGCTAGTTGTCTTTAAAAAAGATAAGAACAAGAATACTTGATCCCATGGATAAGCTTGCGTATATTAAAATATGTGCTCAATTCAGTTGGAGAGGAGGACAGGACATAACAACACTATTTAACAGTCAGCTCACCATCCGAGCACTTAATTAATATGTAGTTGACTCAACAATAGCACAGTATATGTGATTACAGTACTCCCAGAATATAGTAATTCTCCGCTTAGTAGCACTATAACTTAAACAATGTAGATTTTTACTTTAAAATGTACTGAAACTATTATAGGACAGATTTATTGGAAAAAATAATACAAAATTGGACAATGTAATGTCCCTTATGATTGCATTATTTTCTAGTCAAAGGCTGCACTATGTCCCGTATGATTACAATATTTTCTAATCAGAGGCTGCACTGTCCCATGTAGAACATATAGCCAACTGAAGCAAATCAATCCCCGGTAGAAAACCTACAATACACCAACGTTCGCCTGCATATTTTATAAAGCTCTTATTTTACTAATCTGGCAAGTCACGGTCTGATCACCGTTCTGATTTTCTGCCAAGTTAATGCTGCAATATGACTCTTGACTATGTCTAAAGACTACAGCAATTTCTTTTCAGTGATTGCAATGTGACAAGGGAGCCCAGCAAATTACTATTTTGTTTAGCTCACCGAGTAGTAGAAGATGATCAAAGACCATTTCAACCAACCGGTATTCCATCGAATACGAAACCATTGACAGCTATGACAAATAGCTGAAATCTATCAGCTTGAATAATACGCGCCTATTTGCGATATAAAAATTCTCCGCTTTAAAAACACTGTTCTGCAAGCATTTTTGAAAGTGCTTATATCCGGAGAAACTGTATTACCAAATGTATAATTCAAAGTAAGCTAAGAAACTGGTTTACACTTTCCTGGAACTGTGGTCACGTGTCCATTCTTGGCAATAAGCATGCGGATGAACTTGTCAAATATGTATGTATGGTGGTAAGAGGAATTGTGAAAGGTACATTTGGCAATATTGCGAAAAACGAGGTACTCTGCTCAAACAAGACCAATTTTATATAATATAAGCTTGTGGTGTGGGGATGGCCCCTACTCATGCAGCGCATTGTGCTGGTTTTAGGGAAGTTGGAAAGAGGGAAGATGCGAACGGTAAAGACTATAAAATGTTGGTGGTGCCTATAAAATGGCCAGTGCTATACCTTCACCATTAGACAGTCTACAGCCATCGTCCCTAAGAAGCCCGCAGTTTCTCACACCATTTATGTTGTGTGTGTCAATTTTATACAGAAGTGGCGGGAACTACAGTTTAAAGCCGACTCCGGACGACAGATTTTTGGGAAACTTTTCAAGAAGAGAAAGAGAAGAAATCGCCGAAAAAATACTTTTTGTATTTTTTATTTTGATATCTGGCCTGGGACTCGAACCATGGCTTTACGTCTAATAAGCTAGCATACTAGAGCATGGCGACTCCCAAAGATAATATAAGCTTGTGGTGTATTATTTAATTGAGAGATAGAAGAAATTCGGTACTATCCAGTAGTAGTCTCAGGGCCATTATTCATTCATTATTATAAAGGGACAATATGATAGATGTGAGCGTTAAGCTAAAGACAGGATCATCCTAGCATTAACTTTTTAAGTTAAGTTTATGTTTGAACTTGCCATATTATATATTATTTTCAATATGGCAACTTCAAATATAAACAAATTGAGTATATACAACTAAAAAAACGAAGCACATTGTTGTCACTGCATTTAAAGAAAAAAAAAAAAACTTGTTTAATTGAGCAGTATTATCGACATTGCTTCGGTACTGCCATATTTTTTTAATAAAGTTAACTTTTTCTGCAAGTTGTAATAACGAAAATAAGTTAAAGGTAACTTTACAGTTCCCTTTACCTAAAGGTACCTTTAATTAAACCCAAGTATAAAGACAAATTGTAATAATGGCTTTAAGAAAAGTAACTGGCCTTCTGACAAGACATTATAAACTTGAAAATAACATTTCATTGGTATAAGAATCGCTTCTAGTTTTCTTTAATTTCGTATTAAAAATTTACCGACAATAATATTGGCATGAAATGTTTGTATTTGACACGTCTTGTGTTTTATTTCTGTTGCTTAAAAATGCAAATAAAATGCGTCTGTTTTTTAATGGCAATATTTCTGTTATTTTTTTTTTTTAATTTTTACAAATTTGTTGTGTTGAATTTTAATTTAATGTTTGTATTTAATTGTATTGTTCTTATTATTATAATAATATTGCTAACCGTTGTATTCCTATTATTAAAATTATTTGTATTGTTCAAGTAGTTAAATTTATTTTATTATATTAAGAACATGTTCAGTATATTCAAATATAACTCTTTTGATCAAACAAAGAAAGAAAATGCTTTAGTTAAGGTATTGTCCTTTGATATTAGGGAAATATAATCGCAATACATATAATATTTGATTTTATCCTTTAGGCCGCCCCTTTAATTGTCTAAAATGCTAAGAAACTTCATACAATTTCTGTCTATATAATCACCTGTTTCAAACAATTCATTTTATTTTAATACATTTAAATATTTACTGGTTTTCATCAATATATATCGATGTATTATCGAAATAAATACATTTTATTGCATTTAATTATCCATTAATGACATGTTGCTAATAAATCATCGTACAA
Source organism: Sarcophaga peregrina (assembly GCA_014635995.1). Classification (NCBI taxonomy): domain Eukaryota; kingdom Metazoa; phylum Arthropoda; class Insecta; order Diptera; family Sarcophagidae; genus Sarcophaga; species Sarcophaga peregrina. Next base: position 57,249,243 of record CM025790.1, on the reverse strand, counting down.
AATCAATGCAAAATTTAGCAAAAATGTTTTTGTTCTTCTTTTATGGTTCACGCCAAATTTTATTGCAGTTTTTATACAAAATTCAATGGAAATATTTTATTTTAATAGCATTTGAATACGTATACAGTATAAAATATATAAACAAATAAATTTAATTATCAAAATTAATTAATTTTTGAATGCCAATTATTACGAATCTGAATTATTATTGTATTTTAATAAAATAATTAAAAAAAAAATAAATAAATAAAGAATTTAAATAATATAAATAAATACTTATAAAAATTGTTTTTATGGATTTTAAACCAGATTACAATTATAAATTATCTTTGAATTGCTATAAATATTATATAGATGGGTTTCGAAAATAGAGAGCTGAGTTCAAAAGCAACAATCTTTTAGAGTAACTAAATAACTATTTACTAGAGGTGTGCACAAGACATATAAAATTGCTTAAATAGCTGCAAATGTAAATAAGTGTGAAGCAAAGATAGAGTACACAAAAACAACTGCACTCGTAAACCCTTGTACAACAGTATAAAAGAGAGTTGTGGGAAGAGTGCAACAAAAATACTGTACTCTTCATAGAGTCACAACATGCATTTCTTTTTTTCCTTCCAGCAACCGAACATCTTCGTCGACGCCAGCATTGCCAGTAAGTTTTTTAAACTTTTTATTTCTGGGGAAAAACCTTTTTTTACATTACTACTACTGATATTCATATGGCAATACTGTAAATGTAGCTTCAGTAGTAAAATATGCTCTTACAACACAAAGCATAGTTCCTTTACTTCACAGGCAAACGAGTGCTGTTGTATACATTGAATAAATGAGAAATACACATTTCAGTGCACTCGTAAAATCAAGAGCAACAGAAAAGAGTACACTACAATATTGCATTTGGTGAAGGGTAAAATAGCAGAATGTTTTGTGCACACCTCTACTATTTACCATAAAACATTTTCTTTTAAATACGCCATTCGGATTCGAAATTAAACTGTATTATTAAAACTAATCGTTTAAACGTATCGTTTAAACTAAATCGTTGTTGGCTATTGGATATTTTTTGCAGTGTTGAAAGTGGAAAATAAAACCACAATCATATAGCCTAACAAAGAAATCAAATTCAGAAATGAAAATTACATAGAGCGACAGATTTATATCGTCTCTATACGTTGGAATTATTTTTCCATCTCTTCTTTTCTAATAAGTAAACTCAGTGCGATCACATTTGTTTATCAATAGATCTCTCCAGGATAAAGCCAATTTTATATACGAAATAAGTTATGCTGTGTCTTTGAACCCAAATATAGGTGGACTTTGATAACTATCTTTTCTCCAGGGTCACCCGACATTCTTTAAAAATATTCGATAAATTTAGTGGCCATTTTACTGTACAGATATATCTCTCTCTAATCGATATACTCTCGACAGTGTATTAGCATGGAAGCAGTCATTATTTTAATACTGCAGAATACTACTACATTAATTCGATAATACAAGGGACAACCTAAAGGCTTGATTATGGATTGTAAGCAAACTCCAGTCGAGTTGTCAGTTGCTAAAAATAGCAGAAGCAGATGCATAGCAGCTAACAGCCAACACTTTGAAATTTTTCTTTTAGAAATAATTTTTATCGGCATTTACAAAAAATTAAACTAGACCTACTAGAACTACTAGTATTCAGTCAGTAGAGACTAGACCCAAGATTTTGGCATTACAATAGCCTCTATGTATCCGTGCTCTTATGGTGACCAGTTTGGTTTCCGTGTTCACGTCCACATGTGTCGTTTAGTTACCTGATAGCAGCCGGTTAAATATTACAAAGCCGTAGATTCATATACGATTTAAGGTCTATTGCTTACTTGAAGCAGTAGAGAGCATTTGTCGCCTTCGGATTTGTCAAAATCTTCACTTTTTATTAGAATGAATAAGAAAAGTTGTTCTATTACATCCGGAGTCGTTTATGATTTCTTTAACCAATGGAGGGTTATCTAGGTATTTAACAACGACAGTGGATCGAAATGTCATCTTGGATCTCATCATTATAGCGTCAAAAGTTCAGCCGAATACGATGTGGAAAGATTTTTTATGAATACTTAAGGACTAGGATAACTAAACAGATTATACGCCTCCAAGAATTGGCCTAACACAACCGGTAGCGATATAACGCGAATTATTTTGGCTAGTGCGCAAGCTCGCCTATAGTCTTATAGACATTAAGGATGATAAGTTATTACAGTGAAACTCATTTATAACGAACTCGATTAGTTATTACGTACATATTTTCAAGTCCCAACGCTTTAATAACTATTTTCATACAAAAAACTTCTTTTGTTACGAACTCGTTTATAACAAGTTCTCATATCCATATGAATTTCGTACATTTTACCTTTTTTATAACAAACCCTCTAAAAAAACTTTAAAGTGTGGCAATAGTCTTTACTTTTAATCAATATGGCAGCATTAAATTATAACTTAGCATCTTTAATCAGCTGATAGGTAAAAAGAATTAACACTTGTTTTTAGTTTTTAATAAAAAAAAATACTTTTTCTTTTTAATAAATGATAAAAATTATTTGTATTTTATATTTTCTTCTATGACTTCACCCCGTTAATTACGAACTTTTTCTATAACGAACTATTTTTTCTGGTCTCACGGAGTTCGTTATAATCGGGTTTGACTGTAATTCATTTCAAGAAATTGCATTCCTATTTTGTAATTTTTATTCAGATATTATAGATGGGAACACAGTGAAATTATAATTTAAAACGAGAAGAACTCTTGTATCCTGCAAACTAGTTGCTCAGAAACAAAGTTTAATTTGAATATTTTTCAATTCTTGTTAACTAAGGAACGTCGTAAAGCAGAATTCGGATTTAATGCATAGAATTTAAAAAAGCCTCGTGCGAAAAATTAAAGCATTTATTGAAATGCAAAACAAATAAAAAATCGAATTTAAAATGAAAATAATCTCGGACAAAGTAATTCTTTGTTTTACTGAACTTTCCCTTTGTTTGATAATCCATATTAATTTTAAAATATAAAGAAGATGTCATCATCGTCACTTGTACTCGTAAACTCCTCGTCTTTTGTTGATGCTGCTTGCTGCTGCTGCTGCTAGAGTTTTGCAATTGATTGCGAAAGTTATACAAGCAGCGGCAGCAGCAATTTTTTAAAACTTCTATTGTTCACCATCTTCTTCATGCAGACGTGCTACAGCAGTTACAGTGGCAGTTGCTGCTACTACCTACTACTGTTATCTGTGGTTATGGGTTGATGACAGAGTTGTTGCACTCTGTACTTTGTTTTCGATTGTTGTATTTATATTGTTTGCTATTGTTGTTATCTTAGGATGGCTGGTTGGTTGGTTGGTAAAGCTATTTTTTAAGGTTTTGTAACTTAAAAAAAAAACATTGAATTTCGTTTGATTTTTCTTTCGTCAGATATTATTGCAGTGGCAAAGATTCTAGCTGTTGTACTAATACAATGACGTAAAAAAATATATGATTTTACTTGACAACAATTACTTAAGTACTGACTGGTATTATTATTAAATGGCTTAGCAACACAAAAACAAAAATTGCAAAAAGAAAAAATATCCTGCATTCAGATTATTTTGCCCACAGCAACAAAAATCAGCTACAGCAACAACAACTAAACAAAGGAGAAGAAGTGCAACTTCGTAGATAAAGAAAAATGCTTTTTTTTTGCTTTCTGTCGTTGAGTTTGTAAGGGGGCAAGCAAGCAGCCACTTTAGAGATACTGTATTGGCAGTGATGATTGCGGTGGAGGCGTCTTCTATTAGTTTGAGATTAGCATGACTGTGTTTAAATGTGTGTCCACAGATTCCACGCTATTTTTAGAGATTCAACCACACAATCGAAAATTGAAACAGTTTGCATTAAGCGAAGAAAGAAAATATAAAATGATTATTGAATTACTTTTTGATAATGGTACACCATGCCACCGCCATCTCGAAATCTTTTGTGGCAAAATCATCTGTTTTGTATATTCCAGATGTACTTATATTTGTAAAATTCATTTTATCTGTGATCTACAGTAAATAGTATGCCTCGTAAGCATTATTATTTTCAATATTCAAGCGTATACGGGGCTGTAAAGAGTTGCAGATTATTTTATGAAACAAGAGAAACAAGAATATAGAGTCCTATTATCATTATAATTTATTTTTACCTACAGTATAGGAGAACAAAGATTGGCTTAAATTTTGATTAAAAGTTTGTTAATGTAGTTTAAATATGAGCAGTGGCAACCATATATTAATAGTCTAGCAGACTATCCACTAGACAATCAAAGCACCCGTGTATATATTTATCCTTTCCCAACTATATTGCGTACAATTTCACATCAAAATTTTCGAAATGCTGCCAATTTGGTCATGTTCTTTATAACATAACAAATTACAGTTTAAAGGTTTTAAAGAAGGCCTTTAACCCCCTTGATATATGGATAATCCATTAATGCTTAAAAAATGTGCGCCGATATGAATGTGGACGCAACTTTTCCGCAAAAAATCCGCTTATGAAATTTTCTTTGTTTTTTTATTTTCAAAACCCAAAGGACTACACAATCAACTGTCATCAAACAAATAAAATTATTTTTAAAAGTTAGGGTTCATATTCCTATATAATCTTTGTTGACAGTCAGGTTGCCCTAAGAGTCATAGCAAATGTCTCTTGTAAATTGCAACAGTATTTAAAAAAAACATTGGATCAGATCGAATCCATTTATGCTGGGTTCTGGGACATAACGGTATATTCAATAATGAGACAGCGGAAGCTCTCGCTAGATTAGCTTCACTTTCTGATGGCGAATTAATAGTAGCTTCTCATCTACCCTACGTTCTCATTAATAGAAGAGTCAGGAAGGAAAAGCAGAAGGACTTAGGTTATGAATAGGGATGTTTATGTTTCAATACAAAGAACCATCTCTGCAACCAAACTGATCTACTTATGTAGAAGGCTTTTGAATGGCTTATCTTTCCCGGCATTTGGTTGGATGCATACTTGAAAATAGTGCAAAATATTTTAATCGTTAACTTTAACTTAATTCTAATTTTTATATGGAAAATAAAACGACTAAAGAGTAGTTAAAGAGTTTTAAATTATGGAAACAACACTGCACTTAATATCTGTTGAACGAAACTAATTTAGAACATCAACATAAAATTTTGTCTTATAATTTTAGGTACAGTCTCTTTGAAATTACTGATTTAGTAAACAATCAAACACCCTATAATGTTGAATATGTATGTATGTACACTGGGGTCTCGTTCTATGCGGATTTTTTTCATGCGAATTCAAATTTATGCAATTTTAAATTAAATTCTTTTTTTTCGATCTTTAATAGATTTTAAATGTTAGGACACTTTTTTAACTTTAGCATCATTTTGAAAGTAAACCAATTATGATTCACTTACTAGTGAAATAATTGACTTAGGTTATCAAATTGGAGGAGATAGATTTGACTCGCTGAAGCAGAATCATGTAGAACAACTGTTAGCTGACGAACCATTAACCGATGTTGATGTCATTAGTTCAGTAACCGACAATGAGAAAAACGTGGATAGTGAAGAGAGTGATTTCGAAGAAAGTGTAGTACAATACAATTCAAAACAAATTGGTGATATCCTCAGCAAGGTTAATGATTTACAAAATCTTATTCTTAGTATGGATCAAGACAGTGAAAGAGCACTAAAAATTCAACGCGGTTTTTCGGATGTCATGAGTTGCATAGGCAACTTAAAAAGTCAAAGTTACAAAGTTTAATAACAGACTATATATCCTGCAATAAAAGAAACAATTAAACCTTATAAAAATACATTGATCTAGTCCCAATATTTGTATGCACTATCTGACGTCGAACCAATTCCAAAATAATGAGGAACAATTTATCGTATATTCATTATTATAAACTTCGGTTTCTTATTTTCTGGATCATTTTGTTTTTTTCTGTAAATAATGAATTATTATTTCATTTTTGTTTATTTTTTTTGGAACTTTTTGTTTAACGAAATGAAGTAAGTATACTTTAGTTGACTTTTTTATGCGATTTTACTGTAATTTTTCAATTAAAATTTGAATTTATGCGGTTTTTCAGGATTTTGGAACGAATCATTAATTTTTATATGAAGCTAGAGGATCATTTTATGCGAATACAATTTATGCGAGTTATTTTGGAACGCATCTATCACATAAAACTAGATCTGAGTGTATATACATACATATTTAAATTAAATCTAATTATTTACTAGGAAGTATTATGTACACGTATAGTAGGTATTAAAAAGAAAGAAAAAAAAATTGTCACAAAGTAGTTAGCAACGCATCATTAAATTTTAAAATAAAAATTATTTCATTATCAGTGTGACCATCAAAACGGCACTATAAGGAAGACACAGACAGAAAGTCAGGCATTTAGCCAAGCTAAACCATAAAAAAATTTGAAAAAAATAAAATGTGGTGAAATAAGGAAAAAAACAAAATATTCTCATAATAAAAAAAAATTAATTTATTTGTCCTTTATAAAGTCACTGTAAATAATTTCAAGTAAACAAAATATTTTTATAAAATATTATTTCTATTTCAATACAAAACAGAAGGGTTGCAAAAAATATGTGAAATGAAAATAAATTAACGCACAAACAAAAAAACAAAAAGAAAAAAAGCACTGGTAAATAATAAGCGCGAAAAATTGACACATTGATTGACACCTCTCTTTGTATGAGTACAGTGGAAGAAAAACAACATGAACGCAGAAAAAAAACGAGTGTGAATTACAGTTTAATTTTACGACGTCATTATTTTTCTATTATATGTTTGAAAATAAATCGCATCTTTCTACTTCTCTCTCTCTATCACTCTCTCATAATTACTCTCTCATTTTTTTAATTAAATCAGACAACGAACACTTGTTTCTTCCGTTCTAAAAAAAAATAAAAATAAATAAATAATATGCCAACAACAACAATCTATTATGTGTATTAAAAATACTACATTAAACAAAGAATTGTAAGAATAGAGAAAAAAAATACTATTTTTAACAAGAAGAAAACAAAACGCAACAACAAGCTCAAACCTCTAAACAAAGAAATGGTTAAACAAAAAAAAAAAAAGAACTAAACACCAACATAAAAATAGTAAAAGACAAGAATCAAAACAAAGAAACCCTAAAGGCGGCCGGTTATTGAATTGAACAACCAACAACACTGGATATCAACAAGAGAGCCCACGAATGAATTACAAACAAACACATACTTGTAAATACACACTTACACACTAAAAGTAGCTTTAGACAAAGCAAGAACAATAAAAAAAAAGCGAAAATTAAGTTTAAAAGGGAGACAAAACAAAATTAGAATGTATGTTGTGAGAGCATAACACAACATAAAATATAAGCAGCATATCAAACTACGGACAGGTCGCTTTGTCTTCTCTTCTATTCTCTTCAATCATAAGCTTCAATACAATGTTTATCCTGAGTAGGAACAAAATAGCAACATACACTACATATGCATGTGGATATACTGGCTTGTGTAATACAAACAGAGATGGGAAGTAGGTTAAACGTTTAGATTTTTAAAGAAAATTCTGAAAGTGATTTTAAGCAAATTATGAATTAAATTTATTAAATTTGAATGTTTGAACTGGGATCTAAAACAGATTGCTGTCAACGATCTAAACTTGTAATGTTATTCAGTGCCGTAAGTAATTTCAATATAAGAAACTTGAGAATCATTTTTTTTTATTAAATTTTACAAAAATTGAAAACGACTTACAATATCCATCTCTGCAACATAATTAAGAAATGCATAACCGGCAACGGCAACATAAGCAAAACAAAATACAGAAATAAAAAAAACTAAAACAACCTGTATTACAAAGAGTGACAATTCAGAAAATAAAAAAAGAAGAAGAAAAAACAGAATGGGAAGAACCAACAACCAACATTTAGAACAAAAGTTTTAAAATATAAACAAAGAACAAGAATAACAACAAACATCTAAAAAACGATTGTTTGGTTCGAGAGGGGGACTTAAATTTTTTTTTGTTTTCATTTTAGTTTTACACAAAGAAAATAAAAACAACATAATGAAGAAGAGATGCTGATAAAACAGAAACCAACTATAAGGCAACAACAAATCAAGTTGCTTAACAGCATAAAGTAAGTCATTCAAAATGCAAGGCTGATGAGTTTATTTTTCGTTCTTAAAAGAAAAACGACAATAACAAAAAATCGCAAGTTGTGGTTGCACTGCATTACTGTGCGTGCACATACATACATATGTACATACATAGTTTAGAGGAGAGGGTGACACAATCAAGTGAACTAACTGGATGGATAGAGGTTGCTGACTTGTATGTTTAAAAAGCTTGACTTGAACTTGTTTTGATTCGTATTCCATTTTTTTTTTTTTGCTTTTTCTATAGTGTACTTAAAATCAAGGCGAATTAAATCCATATTTTAATACAAAAGTTTAATAACTGTAACAATATTGTTAATTAATATAAATAAAGAATAAAAATATTTTATTTAACATAAAATTTTCATTTGAACTTTAAAGAAAACAGCTGTTTGAATGAATGTTTTTTTTTAACATTTGGTCTTTGAGGTGTTTGAGTAACACACAACATGTTTGAAAAGTACAGCAGAACAAAAAACCGATTTTGCAAACAGCACAAGAGAAGGCTAAAATAGAGATAAAGTTTAAAGAAAACAAAGGCACAGCAACAGAAAAATTTATGAGTACATGAATACATACATACATACATATGTATGTATTTGTTAATGTTTGTGGTTTTATTTTCTTCTTTAAAAGGCATGATGAAAACGTGGCAATACTAACACTCTCGGCAAAGTGTAAAGCGAAAACGAAAAGCAATACAATATGAAATGATTTTCGCCAGTACACACACACACACACGCAAGCAACAATATCAAGTAATACGAAAATTTTGGCAATCATTATGTGGGGAGTATACAAATGTAGTTGAAAGTGGGATGAAGGAAATTGTACATATACATACACACATACATTACACAAGTTAAAGCTTGTTTTTTTTTTAGTATGTACAGTATTGTCCATGTAAACTTATCTGTGTTAATTTTGTTAAAAAGTTTATTAGAAAAAAAAAAATGATGCAAATGTAAAACCTTTTACAACACTGCATGACAGTATAGTACATGCGTAACATAGATAATCTTCTGTTTGACAAAATACTTGAACATTTGCGTTGCAAATTTAAGAAATATGTACACTAAAATTGTACCGAATACCTATAGAGTGCCAACACTCTTTCTGATCATTTATTTATCAGGTGAAATAATAACATAATGAAGGGCATTTATAAAAAAATGCTCTCCCGCTCTCTCTCATTCTTTGTCTCTTAAAAATGCTGTTATAACGTGTTTTGTTTTTCATCCTTCCCTGCATGTTATTTAGTATTTCGTATAAATACTACTCAAGATCTTATTTCGAACAGTCGTAAGTCGAGTGAGCACATATTACACACAATATTGTTTGTTTTCTTTTTTTTCATTCGTTTTCTTATTGCAATAGTGTTAATGTGTGTGTGTGCGTGTGTATGCATACATACATACATAAGTATATAAAAATTTGCCGGCTCTGCGCGTTGCAGCAATACAAAATAATGAAAACAAAAAAAAAAAAACTTTTTTATTTATTTTGATTTGCAGTTGCTGTATTTTTGTGTTTTTTTTCTATTTTGTTGATAATTTGTTGTTTTATTTTGTGTATTAAATTTTATTACTAATAATGGCGCTTTAAATATCAAGAGAGTATTTTCGTACTTGTACTATTGTTACATACATATTATATGCATGTGTATGTTTTGAATGATGTGCATATGTATGTGTGTTTTTGTTATTGCTTCAGTTTTAGTACTTTTTACGCGTTTGTGAGTATGCATGTATTTTGTATTTTTTTTTTTTTATTTTTCGTTTTCATTTAGTTATGTCATACATTCATTAGAAATTATATTTGTTGGTGTTTTTACTCATTTTTATTTCAAATTCTTTTTTAATTTTTTTTTTTAACTTTGATGGGTTTCATTTTCTTAAAAGTACATGTGTTTACATTCGTAAACAATTGAATGATATCTTTTGGTTTTCGTTTTATTTTAATTATTAATAATTTTTGTTTACTAATTATTTGTAATGTAAGTGCTTAACAGTATGCAAAACATCAAATTAAGTTCAAAGGTGTTGCCCTTCATTGGCATTTTAAAAACATGGAATTCGTAATATTTTATTTAGAATCAGAGTTTCCCTATAATTTTTTCACTATAAGCATCCCAACATAAATTGTGTAGTAAACGCCGCCATATTGCGCCGTTACGATTTGATATTAAAAACGACGTAGTATATACTCCTATAGATTCTGTTTTGAAAGCATGCGTTCTAACTCTATCAATCAAATGCTCACAATCTATGAAAGATATCTTCATGGTTTCATGAAACTTGATAAATTTGATAAATAACTAACTACTTAAAAAGTAAAGATTATGGAAATAATTATAGAATAAAAAAAATATAGTCTGAGCTGTAATAAATAAGAATGTACAGTATTCCCTCGATTTACGTCGTCTCGATTAACGTCGTCAAAAATTTTTGTTCCCTTCAACTTCGATTTGCACCATTATTCGATTTACGTCGCCAAATCAGGGGAATTCCCTCTTTAAAAAATTTCAATACATAGAATAAAAATTTAAATATCTCTTTCCCTGTCCATGTGATGCTCAAGCGTATGAAATCAACTTGCTGTGCATCACATGTGATGTAGAGGACAGGGAAAGGGTTATCTTAGTACATTAACAAAGTACATTAACAAATGCATCTGTTAGTATGAATTATTTGAAATTCGATTTACGTCGTTTCGATTTACGTCGCCTTTTTCTGGAATATTCTAGAAAGTAAATGGAGGGAATACTGTAATATGAAACAGTATTTTCCTAGTCAACTAATGCCAGATATGAAGCTCTTAATGCCTGACATTTAACAGTGGCCAAAATCCGCACAAGGCCTTTAAAGAAATATTAACTAAAAATTCAAAATCGTCTCCTCTGCACGCCAGGACACAAAAACAGAATATACGCTCCCCTGCATTGCTACAAATCCAGCAGAAAGAAGCACAATACTCCGTTAGAAAACTACTAAGGTTACGTTAGATCCCTTACTCATATTCTGCACACATTCCATTGTAAAACAGTAGAGAGGTCTTAGCCTAGAGAATGTAAAACATACTTCTCAATGAATTAACTTTTCGTCTGATCACTCTATCCAATCAGCCCACATGATGAGCTAACTGTTTCGGAAGACTAAAACCTGGCTATCCACGTAGATACCCTGACCACCGGCGCTACGCTTCTCTGGATATTGCAACCATCTTAACCAAAAGTGCACTACATTCACCAGGGATTCTATAGAAGAGCTTCAAACTATCGCCAAAGTAATGCCAGCATTCATTTTTGTGCCATCTGTAGAGATAGCATACACGTCGAGAATCCTTCTGGAGGTAATTTCATGCAGATTTCATGTAATAGATCTTTCTCTGGCAATCCCACTAAACTCTATGCATATTTTCCTACCAATCTTGATTAGTGCTCTGTTTTAATCCAATTTTTATGGCCGCATTTTCAAACTATCGACTCAGAACGCTGCCAATACTGTACTATTTGCTATCTTTGCTAACTTTAGTGGTAAGAAACAGCTCAGACGTATTATTTATTACAATACAATTACAAACTGTATTATAATTATTACGAGACGAGTAACGAAGATCATACATAGCAACTTTGAGGCTCATATAAATCTATTCAATAAAGAAAAACAAACACCTGAAATTAAACACCCTTAAAAATAAGTTTATAAAGACATTTTATTACCTGATTGTAAATTAATAAAAGAATTAAAAATGGAACGAAAACAAACCCTTAATCCTTCCACATTAAATGTAAAGAGAAGATCACAACGCAAAGACAATAATTGAAAGAAAAATGTTGGCAACGATCTCAATTCCATATTAAAGAGAAAGCTATAAAAACACACCCCTATATTTCAAAATCTTTTTCTTTTCCTATATTTTTACTGTAAAATATTATTTAAAGATTGTTAAACCTTAAAAAAAAAAGATGAATCCAAGCCTATATTCAAAAGGAAGTAATTTTCGGAAACTGAAAACCTGTTCACAACATCTCGTGTACTCTGTATGTATTTCATTAAGACACCACCTCTTTAGAGGTAAGACGCATATTGTATTATATGTTGCGTTTCATATTCAATAGGATCAATGTTTAACGGTGAAACAATATAAACTCTCTACAGTTCTTTGTGCTTACTACTAGTGATGAGTTAAATTGTTGACATTCAGTGATGCCAATACCGTTGCCTAAATTTAAAATGTTAATTAAAGGATGCATGCAAAATATAAGAACTTTTCATGGGCCTTGAGCGATATAGTCGCTTATCAATTTAACTAATCAAAATCTTGTATATTTTGAGCACAGCAAAACATCAAATATATACCTTCAACCTACATTTTATAGTCATTGTTAACAAGAGGAGAAAATGTGATTTCTGCAGCACAGGTAGTGAAAATTAAAAATATTTACAAATTATCTATACATGGTCATAAATTGGAATTTCTCGGATAAGGTAACACACAATTCTACATAGTCGACAGTAAAGCCTCAACTCAAACCCTAGGTCAGACATTAAAATGAAAATATGAAAAATATTTCTTCACCGTCTTCCTATCAAAAGATTTCTAGCAAACACTGAAAGTAAATAAAATTGCCATGAAAAGATTCCCAAAAATCTGTCATTCGGAGTCGACTTTAGACGCAAGGTCCCGCCATTCATGTATATAATTAACACACACAACATGAGTGGTGTGAGAAGCTAGGTCGTAATCCTTGTTTAAGACATTATTAAAACCACATTATTCTGTAAAGTTATCTTTGTTTCACAAACGACGTGAAATTACGCGCACAGAGGTTAATTGCTGGTTTATTGTACACCTTTTCACCTACATTTTTGAAAGATTGGAATGAGTATAATGGCACACAATTAAGGGATGTGAAGACCAACCATTTCACCATAAATGTCAGGAACACCAGGTCACCGTGGTCTAGTAGGCAGTGTGCTGGCTTATTAGACGTAAAGCCTAGGTTCAAGTCCCAGGCCAGACACCAAAAATATAAAAATACAAAAAGTATTTCTTCGGCGATTTCCTCTTAGCAGATTTCTAACAACAAAAACTCTAAAATTGCCATGAAAAGTTTCTCAAAAATCAGGCGTTCGGAGTCGACTTTAAACTGTAGGTTCCGCCACTTCTGTATAAAATTAACACACACAACATAAGTGTTGTGAGAAACAGCGGGTTTCTTGGGGCCGATTGCTGTAGACTATCTAATCGTGAAGATATAGCACTGGCCATTTTATAGTCACCAGTAGCAACTCGTTTCCTTACCGTTCGTATCTTCTCTCTTTTCACCTTTCTTAAAACCTGTACAAAGCACTGCATGAGTAGGGTAGTCATCCCCTGAGTGCAGGTAAAAAAAACTTTCATTATCGCAAACGATAATAACGATGTATGATCAGTCGCGTTGTCGTGAAGAGTTGCAAATTAAGGCACAGATATCTACATCGTTACGAAAGGGTTAAAAGCTAGTGTGATTTCGAAATATTATTCTATTACAGAAAACGCTGCCACAACAATTCATAGCTAAAAACCGAAACTTTGTAAGTAAGTAAGAGATTTTCGTATGGAATATTAAGTTTGGTTCGAATGTGCGATCATTTGAAAAATTTAGACACACCGTCTGCCACATGTCATGATGAAATTCTAATTAAAATAATAAACAAATTAAGAATTTTTAATTAATTAATACATTTCTTCCGACACAAGAATTTAAAAAGAATTCTAATTTAAAGATTTTAGAGTTATAACCCATGACAACGTTGTTGTAATACTATTCGTTAATGATGTTTGCTTGTTAAATTATTGTATAAAGAGCCCCAGCATTTACATTTTGTTAATTACATTTTAGTTAAACGCTTTAAAATATAATTCGAAGCATTAAAAGAAGAAAAGTTATATTTCAGTTTTATTTTTTTATATAAAAGAAAAAAAAAACTTTGCAAAGAAAAAATCAAGGTTAAAATTTTTAAAAAACACATACTAAAAATAACGAAGAGAGATATAAAATTAAAAAAATAAATTTTTGCGTTTTGCTTTGTTTTGTGTAGAAATTTACGCGTAAGAATTCTTTTTTTATCAAAATTTTATTTTTATTTAAACAAGAAAACAAAATAATAACAACAACAAAACGAAAAACAAGAAATAAAGAAAAAGTAAAATAAAATTCAACAGAAACATGTTTTTTCGCTTTAATTTATACAAAGTTTGAATAACAACAGCACGACAAACAAGACTGGCAAATAGAAAGGGGGAGGAGGAGATGAACAACAAAAACAGTTATACATATAATGTGATAAGAAATTTAATTTTAAACAGCAAAAGAAAGAGAGTATAGCGCAAACCATGTGGTATTTTCAACCATTAAACTTCGCAAAAATATGCTGATAAAAACCAAGTTGAATTTGAAAGCGAATATGAAAGTTTATGACAGTTAAGGTCCAGGGACTTTAACAAGGATACAATTTTAAATCAATACATATTTCATTCGTATTAAATCTTGAACTATTTTATTTTTTTCAAACCTATTATGGACAGTTTGGATTTAAAGCGCACATACAAGTAGCTCAAACGTATAATTGTACACTAGGTAAGAGAGTATTCAAATGCCGATTTCTCCACCTAGATGGAAATATTTCAAAAATCAAAATAATCAAAAAAACTTTTCAGCAATGTAGGTATAACCCTTAACATGTTTAAATTAAAAATACTTTTAAAGCAAAAATTTATGTTAATATTAACGAATTTAATGTCTAACGCAAAGTTGAACAATCAACCAAAAGTCATTATTTAACACTTGGAAGGAAAACCTTTTTGTCTTTTTATTTTTTCCAACCATAGAGGCCATCGACAACTATATAAAATTACATACATAATGGGCCATTACAATCCTTTTAGATTACGGACTAGCTGCTCACGCTCATGTTGTGTGTGTTAATTTTATACATAAATGGCGGGTCCTAGTGTTTAAAGCCGACTCCGAATGACAAATTTTTGAGAATCCTTTCATGGCAATTTTATTTACTTTCAGCGATTTTGCCAGAAATCTGTTGATAGGAAGACGGTGAAGAAATATTTTTCATATTTTCATTTTAATGTCTGACCTAAGGTTTGAACCGATAGCAACGATACGTTTAATAAGATAGCACACTGCCTACTAGTCTACGGCGACTGTCGACTATATAGAATTGTGTAATTTTTTTTACTTTAAAGAAGAAACGTAAGTATTCGTCACATGGTTCTAACGGTACGATTTGCATCATTCTTGAAAAAATACTATCTACTCATGCCGTAGGCACACAAACTATAACGTGCAGAAAATCTTTCATGATGCATTTTCCGTTTTTGTATTGGCAATCCCACCAAATTCGATAATCCTGTTTGTTGATGTACCTAGTAGTAACTTGTTGATAGAAACATTTCTCACACTGTAGAAATTTTGACAATAAATAAATAATAAATTCAATAAATCGCACGGATTTTTGGTTTTTTAAACTATTCATGGTTAAATGGCAAATTACTTGGTTTCTCACATGTCATAAACCGTTTTTAATACTGAAATTGCACTGAATAATCAAATAGAAAAATACATATCCCCCTAAATACCTAATATTCAAACTTAAATTCATTCATTGCAACATTTTTTTAACAATATTTTACAGAATTTTTTTTTTTAATAAAACTGTAATAATGCAGTTTTACCTCTACCATTTACATTAAACCTTATTCTCCAAAAGACACAATAACTATGCGCATAAAAAATAATCTGATTGACAACACTGTTTTGAAATGTTTACATTTTTTAATATGGCTAAACTGAAATCCTAGTACATAACTTATATAGTTTATAAGTTAAAAAAGTATGTATTTTTGTTACTTACTTTTCACGATGTAATAAACAAATACGATCCTTGGCTACTTTTAGTTTTTTAGCAATAATTTTTTTAAGATTTTCCACTGTAATTTGAGGATCAACGGATACACTAAAATTTCCACCAGTGGTTGTACTGATGTTAAGATTAATAGGCGCCATTTGTGAAGAAGATGGCGATGTTGTGTTGTTACAGGAGGAAGAAGAAGAACTCGCTGAGGCGCAGGCTATACTAGAGCCTGATGCTGATGAGTTTGATAACGTTGAGGCGACAGCAACAGCAGCAATGCCGGCGTTATTAGTTAGATTGGTTTTGTTTGGAGATTGATGACCTAACAAGGTGGTGGTGGTGGTAGTGGTAGACGCAGCAGTAGACGTATTATTAAGGGACATTTTATTGTTGCTATTGCTATTGCTGTTGTTGTCGTTGTAAGTGGTTGTGGTAGTATTGGATTTTAAATTGTTGCCTACACTACTACAGGCAGCAGCTCCTCTATCCAAGAAAAAAGAGGAGGTGGTGGAAGAGGCTGTTGTTGTTGCAGATGATGATGTTGGTGGACCACACCCTAACAAATTATTAACTTGATTTTTAGTTGACGTAGATTTCGTTACGATAGAACTTTGTTGCTGTATTTTTTGATGTTGTTGATTAACATCACTGGGGGCTGTTGTTGTTGTTGAGGTATCGTTACTACTATTGCTTGCTTTTGTAGAGACCTCAGAGCCCGACGCAGTAGATGAAGTGGACGATGATGTTGTTGCTGTTAAAGAAGCGTCCGTTGATTTTTCCATCTTTTATGTGTTAATATTTTTCACTTTTATTCTTTGTATCACTTTTATATTGACAATTTCTTCTTCTTTTTGAATACTAAATATGTATTTTATATTTTTTTTAATTTAATTTATTTTTCTTATTATACCACTTAAAATCACTTCAATTGTATTATTTATTTTCAATATGTATTTGTATGTCTAATGTTGATTGTTTAATTAAAATATTACTTAAATTTTTAGCTTTAATTGCTATTTTTTTCTCTTTTCATTTTGTTTTCTCTTTTTTTGGTACGTACTCAATCGATTTCCCCACACCTTTTGATGTGTTGCTTTTTTTCCAATATTGTTTTTGGTTTGCTTACTTAAATAAGAGTGTAAAATGGTGGGGTAATGGAGAAAACGAGATAAAACGAAATAATCTCCAACAGTATTCAATATGTTGATGGTGGTGGTGGTGGAAATCAAAATAGTTTTAGTTATCGTAATGAAGAGAATATTAGCAGCAGCACAAATTTGTTTTATAAAACCACTGATATCCAACTTGTAGATAGGTATGCAGGTATAATAATTGTTAATGTTAAACGAAAAAGTGGTAGATTTTTGCTCTGTTGTAAATAAGTAGTTAACGGCGTATAGTATAAAAATTTTAAAGAAATAATAACATATAGAAACCGCACAAAATTATTAATGTTATTTTTGTTGTTGTTGTATGTTGTGAACTTTATTAAATTATGTTAAACACTGTATAAACCTCTCATAAATAACACCAACGTAACATAGTAGAGATAAGCACTGTTAAAAAGCATAAATAGAGAGGGGTTTTAGAAATTTCTAATTGATTACGTCTCTAGGTTTTTCACAAAGGAAAAAAAATTAACTAATTTTATTGCAGAACTCCCTTTTATATAAATTAGTAGCTTTTTGTATTTCTTATTTATTGCCCATCATGCACTTTCTACTGGGTTTTTACTAATAATATGTATCTTTTCACAAGAATAATAAAGGTAATTAATTACACCGTTTCTATTGTTAGTTCCCTTTGTGTTAACAACAGACAGATCGTAAATTAAAAAACAACCGTACGCACTGACGACCAGCGAATGACTGATGAAACATGGTCGCCAGACGCTGTTTGGACTGGTTGTCATTGTTGTTTGCTTGGGTTACCAGTCAGCAGCTGCTGCAGGCAGAAAAAACATAACAACGCTGTTTATGTTAACATTAATTTTTAGCAGTAGAAGAGTATAAGAAAAAGAATTTTCTTATTTCACCACATTTATCTCTCTCTTTTAAAAATGTTGCCAGAATGTACAAAATTTTGTTACCATCTTCTGGAAAAGAAGTCACTAAATTAGGGGAAAGAGCAAACAAATTGAATGCACAAAAATATTATAAATATTTCGACAAAGAAATTCAATTTTTTTTGCAAACATTTAAGCTAAAATACACGCAGATCAGTTTATACTAATTTTTCATGAAATCATTATCTTCGTTTTGAAGTGTAAAATTAATAACTTACAAACTCTGTGTTTGAATAAATTTAATAAAGAGTAAAAAAAAATATTCAATGATTTATTTAAAAATAATTAAAATTTTATGCATTTTACATAATATTTTGCTAATATTAGTTCTTTTCGAAGAGATTTTAGTGACTACATTACTCTCCCAATTTATAGATGATGGACTCCGTTAATGGAGGTGAAAATTATCTATTTTAGACACGCACCGGTTAATTGACCACTGATAGTACAATGATCTATAGTAATACAGTATCTATTTCGAATAACGGCATTTTGATGATTTTCAATCTTTTCCACTATACCAGATAAATTCATCACATTTTGTGGAACTCACCACCCGTATAAATTCATTTTGCAAAAAACTAATTAATTTTGTTGGGGTCTGTCCGATAATCACCAACCCGCACATAATAGCAACCGCCAAACACGTCCCCGTTCTCATCAGAAAGGAGACGACCCACCGTACATTATTTTTTCACCATCCACACACACACACCTTGTCATCGTTTTCCATCATCGAACAAAAAACGAATATTTTCAAACACCAGTGTTGGTAATTTTTTAATCGAAGTCTTGAAACAACAGTACAATAAACATGTTGGAAGGAAGGCCGGCCGCTTTTTCGCTACCTGTCAAAATTCTAAGAAGTTATAGTTGGCGAATGATTGTAGGTTGCCCAGCTGTACCGTTAGTCCTTACTTTATCCTTACTCTTCTTTCTAACACAACTACCTGCCAAAATTTCAAGAATTGGCAATAATAGCTATGACGTCGTAGGATGCTCCTAATTTCACCTCAAAATTATATCAGTAACTGTTAGCTTTCGAGCAGTAAAGGAAAACAAGAGCAAATTTATTTCAACAGAATTTTATCAGGAAACCTTTGTGTGTGTTAAAAATCGAGCAACAATTTATTTATTGAACGCTCCCATTGTTATGAATTCAGATTCGTTTTCACAGCGGCTTAAGGAGAGGTGCATTTTTTATATTCAATAAGCAAGCCGTTTAGCAACACTGACAACAGCTGCGGACATTGTAATTTGCAGCCCTGCGTTTGCAAACATTTTCTGTCAAACAAAGTTAACAAATGGTGGTGAACGAACAGATAATTTCTGTAAATTCCGTGAATATGGCAAATTTATTAAATAATTCTGCCAAAAATGATACAATTGGTAACAATTCTACTCCAGGAGCTACCACAGAAAACAAACCAATCTTTCCAAGGCTGTACAATAAAATAGTTTTAACATTGGAAAACAGTTTAATTCCAGAAGCTAAACTTGATCAAACACCATCGCATTTGGATGGCTTAGATGCTGAAACAGAAAAGGATTTACGTATTCTAGGATGTGAACTCATCCAGACAGCTGGTATATTACTTAAACTACCTCAGGTAGCTATGGCGACAGGACAGGTTATATTTCAACGTTTTTTCTATTCAAAAAGTTTTGTACGCCACAATATGGAAACGGTGGCAATGAGTTGTGTTTGTTTGGCTTCAAAGATTGAGGAAGCCCCACGTCGTATACGAGATGTCATAAATGTTTTTCATCATATCAAGCAAGTGCGGGCGCAAAAGTGAGTAAATATGTAACTATTTATGTTCTTAAAATAATAAAAAAATTTGTGTAATTAGGTGGTAAGAATGGAGGGCTTTTGTGATTCTGTTTGCAAATAGAAGAACTGCTGCGGTGACAGAATGCGTTTCCAATTTATTTTTATTAAATTTATTTAACGCTTCTGTTTTTTCTGTTTCTATCCTTTTAGAGAAATTGCACCCATGATATTGGATCAATATTATACAAACCTGAAGACACAAGTTATAAAAGCGGAACGCCGTGTTCTTAAAGAATTGGGTTTTTGTGTGCACGTTAAACATCCTCACAAATTGATTGTCATGTACTTACAAGTACTGAAGTATGAAAAACACGAGCAGCTTATGCAAATGTCGTGGAATTTTATGAATGATTCTTTACGCACCGATGTGTTTATGCGTTACAACCCAGAGACCATAGCCTGTGCTTGCATATATTTAAGTGCTCGTAAGCTTTCTATAGCTTTACCATCCCATCCTCATCCCTGGTATGGTATATTTCAAGTCACCGAAGATGATATTATTGATATTTGCTATCGTGTTATGGAGCTGTATACACGTGGCAAACCGAATGTTGAAAAATTGGAGGAAGCTGTAGAAGAGCTGAAAAAACGTTATATGGAGTCAAGAAATAAAACAAAGGAACAAAACACTCCACCAGCTGTAACGGCTGTAGATCGCAATAATGGTTCACATAACGCTTGGGGTGGTTTCATACAGCGAACTATACCCTTGCCTTTGCCGAATGAAAAATCACCAAGTAAGGATTCTCGATCTAGATCGAGATCCAGATCAAGAGACTCAAGGCGAACGCCACGCTCTAGAACACGTTCAAGATCAAGGTCACGTTCAACTTCGTTGAATCGATATAAAAAATCGAGGCGTGATAGAGAGAGGGAACGTGATCGTGAGAGATCACGTTCGCGTACGCCACCACCATCCAAGAATAAGAAAAAATCGAGACATTACTCACGATCACCTTCAAGTTCACCGCATTCCAAGCATCGTAAAAGGTAAGTAAATATACCTTCTGTTTTTACAATCCAATAATTTCTTACTAATTCTCTTTTATTCATTTTTAGGAAACCCTCCCGCGAGCGTCACGCAGAAAAATATCTGGACAATAGACGTGAGAAATATCAAGAGAAGTATCAGGACAAACGTCCAATGCACCATCATCATCATAGCTCTTCCTCATCTAACAGTAAACATCACCGAGTCTATGCTTCTTCGCATCGTGGTTCACATCGTGACAACTCTCATGATTCCAGACATCGCAAACGCTGATTCTTTAGAACGTTACTCTTTCCCTGACTTTATAATTTTAAAAACATGTAGAAATCATAACCATTTTTAAGATGATGAAATATAACGGTATATTTGAATATAAAATAAAAATCTTTAATAAACTTTTTTT
Organism: Sarcophaga peregrina; assembly: GCA_014635995.1. NCBI lineage: Eukaryota > Metazoa > Arthropoda > Insecta > Diptera > Sarcophagidae > Sarcophaga > Sarcophaga peregrina. The sequence continues at coordinate 57,227,827 of CM025790.1, read as the reverse complement.
TTAATTTCCATTATTAGAGCCTTCTGAATATGGCCAAAAAATGTGAACCTTTGTTCCGCACCACTTTTGCTCCCTCTTCACTACTCTGATAAAGTTTAGGTGTTATTGGATCACTAGCCTCTTCTTCTGGCGTAATACGTTCAAATAAAGGATGCTCCTCCATATGTTTTACAATCCACTTGTGCAAATCTTCCACATCGGTCATAGTATAAACAAGGCCCTGTAAGATTTCATGTGAACGATGCGATAAAAAGAAATTGTTGTAAATACACTCACTCCTTTCCTTAAAACATAGGCATATTCTGATAACAGTGCCTGGTTAATGATGCGCCACTTATGTTTGGCCTTTTTAAAATGTGGATCGGGATATAAAAAGAACATTTTGTCCAATTGATGTTTGACAAAATAATTTGGCAAATATTTCATGGCATTTGTTCTAATACAAGCTATATTATTGTATTTTCCAGTGTTTAAAGATCTCAAGGCTTTTATGCGATCCATAACATAATCGGAGACTTTAACACGTATTTCCATACCAATAGCTAAACGGTCGGGAAACATTTCCCCCAATGTTACCAGGAAGCCACCATAACCACAACCGATATCAGCGAATTCCACACATTTTGGTGGAGAATAAGTACTGTATTCTGGATACAAATCATTCCAATCCACTTCTGCAGGTTGAGCGGGACTAAAATATTAAAACTTTTGAGCATATGAATTAAACGGTTTTTATTTATCACTTACTAATCAAAACAATGATCAGCTATGGGATTCGAATGTGCACGTTGCCTGTAGTAACGTTTTTGGGGTAAAGACAACGTGCTCTCCTCCTCCTTGCTTGGAGCCATGGTAATTGTTTATGTTCTCTTAGTTACTGTTTTATAAAATTGGAAATCGAAACCTCTTTTTATATTACGGCATTCACTTTATATTGATAACACATTTAACAGAGACGTTGCAGTTTGCAAATGAAAGTAAACAATTATAAATTGGAATAAAAATTAATAAATAAAACTATAGAAAATAATTTTTGATAGATTTGATGGTATTATAAGATTAATAGATTAAATTAATTAAAAGATTGATTAGTTAATTAATTAAAATATTATTTAAAATTAAAGAAAATAATTTGTTTACACTGTTACCATTTAAAGTGAATAACAGAAAATATGAAAAAGAAGATCAAAACAAATAACACGTGTTTTTAACGGTTTTAAACAGTGGTAGCACATTTTATCACTTTATTTCTTATAAATTAAAAGCGAAATTGTAAACAACAAATTATTGAACATAAAATGACTGATAATAATATTATAGAAGTTCTTTACGTTAGTGATACAAATGACAATCAATTGTCATGTTCCGTTTGGGAATATCGTGCCGGTACCAACTTAATGAACTACAAAGGTGGTGGCGGTGGTGCTGCATCACATTCCTTGAATGTAATCCGCTCCGAATATGTTATGGCGGCTAATTTAACCAAACCTTTATTGCACGTTTGGCCTATTAATTCACAGGAACAATTAAGTGCTGTACGTTTTGTGGTACCCGGTGCTGTAACAGCTTTAGCGATATCTCCCGACAATTGTTACATAGTTGCTGGCATACAAGAAAACATTTATATATGGCAAGTGGCCACTGGTCGCATGATGACCAGTTTATCAAAACATTATCAGACTGTTACATCTTTGAAATTCACACATGATGGTTCTTTTTTCATAAGTGGCGGTAAAGATGGTGCCGTTTTAGTATGGAACCTGATGCAGGTACTTTGTCGTGAAATCGATGAGAACTCTGAACCAACATATACGTTTAATGACCATGGTCTGCCGGTAACCGATATCCATGTTGGTGTTGGTGGCATTAAGGCATATATGTTTACAGTATCATTGGATCGTTCCTGTAAAATTTACGATTTAAATAGTGGCACCTTATTGCTTAGTGTTGTTTTCGCAGAAGGCTTACAGAGCGTTATATCAAATATTATGGAAACTGTAGTATTTGTGGGTACGACAAATGGAAATATATACGAATTTTATATCAGTGATATTCCAAGACAGAAGGTAAGTAGTAATTCATAGATTGATATATAATAATGCTGTTACGGTTAGTTTCTTTAGTAATTTTAAAATTTCATATTTTAAACGGCAAGTTTCAGTGAAATTCATCATCGATAATTGTTAGACTAAAGACAAAGAATGTGCTCGATACTTCAGACTTGCCTTTGGAGCATAAAACTTTTACAAGATTGTAATAAATTCCAACCTAAAACAGTAGAACCTTAAATGCCACTTTCGTGTGAAGCAGAGCTTTTAATTTATCCTCAACAATTCCTGTGGAGTATCCCTAAAGGCACTAGAAACTTCTAAACGGCCATGTTGCAGCCTTATTGGCTAGTCAATGAAGTCATCGACACGCTTTTTTCCTTCCACGACATTTCCCTACCCATAAAAACGCCAAGGCTTTTAGCATTACCAGAAAGTTTCAACTCGACCCTGTTAAGCCTATATATAGTTTACCAATTAATTAATGCTTTACCATAAGTATTATTAGAATATTGTTTTTGGTTTGAGGGTAGGGTTTCAAATTTTAGTTTCTTTCAAGGATTTTTTAGTGTATGGAAATTGCATTTACCAGATTACTACATTCTCCTGTAATCATAGTGACTCAAATTTTTATGTTGTTTTATTATTCTTGTTTCGTTCTTTATTCAGGAATATCACATGGAGAAGGAACCAAAAAAATTTGCTGGACATACAAAACCTTGCAGTGTTACATGTTTAGCATTGTCTTTGGATGGTCAAACGTTAGTATCTGGAGGAAGTGATAACCAAGTGTTAATTTGGAATATACCAAGTCATCAATTGGTGAAAACAATGCTGTTTAAAGGAGCCATAACCAATCTTGAATTACGTCTAACTGATCCTGGTATATATCATCCTGAACACAAGCAACCGCAACTCTTTTTTGCTAATTTAAAGCGTATGATAGATCCGGTGGAACAGGACGAGGATCAGGCCATTGAGGTAATGGTCTCAACTACATATGAAGACGAATGGGAAGACTCTGACGACATATCGAAACGTCAATATAATAGTTTTGCTACAAGAAATATGCCGAATACTACTGTAAACTCTAACAGTAGCGACAATACCGAAGAATTAGATTCTCTGCGTCAAGAGGTGCAGCGATTAAAACAAATTAACAAACGTTTGTTTGAGGTTTCCAGCAAACAGCTGTTAAGGAATAAGAAATGACTGTGACTTTCGGATTATTAAGCCTATATAGATGTGTGCAACGTTCTAAAATATCTGAATTATTGTACTTTATTTTTATAAGTGTTAAGAATAAAATAATAAATCACCCAATAATTTAATACTTGTAAACATGCATGTGTGTGTGTATGTAAGTTTTTGCTCTACCACAGAAAATTATTTTGTTTAACAGATTTTAAGTTTCCGGCTTTTCTAGATCCAAATTTTGCATCGAATTGGCTGCATTTTCCAAAGCCAACTCTTGTCGTATTTCACGATTCGAGTGTAATAGCTCCTTTAATCGTTCAATTATATTGTCGGTGCGTTGTTCAAAGAAATCCAAAACTGAACTTAGCTCATCAAGGCTATCGTTAACGGCAGCCATTTCTAGTTAAGTAAACGAAAATATTTTAAGTTTACGTTATAGGGCCTTATTGCAGTGACTTTCTTTTACCTTGCAAATCGGCTTCGTCCACATTTTGTGTGGAATTCTCTGACGGATCATGATTATTTTTTGGTGACATGTTTTCCGAGTCACCTGACTTTTCGCCGTCCATAACAAAAACAAATGTCAGCTGTTTGACTAGCAGTGTTGCAAAATGTTGAATTTTTCCTCTAATAAGAGCTAATCATTATTGGTGAATAGCACATACTTCCTTGAAGAATTAAGAAGAAGTTCATAACAAGTACCAAAAGCAGGCTACACTTTAAAAAATATTTACGAATGAATGTAAACAATTGTAAAACAACTCTGTTTTACATACGTGTTGCAAGATGTAATACGCGCAGGCGCACATACAGTACATTTTTTGTTTTAATACTTGCCACATATCCAAATACAATTTTTTGGTTAATAAAAGAAAAAATGCGCCGTTCTCAACTGGATTATCAAAAAATTAAAGAACAAAGTTCATCATGCGTAGATGCTGGTAGTGAGAGTTATTCTTCTGAAAGTGATTCGGGCAGTGGTGATGAATCCTACAGTGATGGTAGCGATGTGGCCAATTGGGAGGAGTTTGTAGCAGAAGATGGATCCCTATTCTATATTGAATATATGCCTAAAGACGTAACTAAACTTCTTGGCGAAGGTAAGGTGGAGTTTTTAAGAAATTCTTTAAGAATGGCTAAAAAATCTTCACGAAGGCAACAGCCATCTGGTTCAAAAGCGGCAACAGCTTTAGTGGATGACAAAAATAAATCCCAACCGTTTTTGTTCTCAAATATAGCAACTGATGAAGAGAGTGGCAAGACTTTGGAACTGGTCATAACAGCTGCAGACCGTTATCGTTTCGGTCGACGTTCTACAGCTGTTGAATCAATTTTGGGCTTTCATGTGGTACCATTCCCAGATCAACCAGAATGTTTAATGGTCGACAGTTTTGTCCATGATATGCCAGCTCTTTTCCAACAAGGGAAACACATACCGGTCGGCAAAGGAGACTGGTTTAAAACATTGGATGATATTGAAATACGCACCAGTAATATAGATGATTTGCTTTTACAATTTGTGGAGCCTACTAAGGTTAGTCTGAAATTCCAAGGCCCTATTAAAAAAGAAGATAATAGTGATACAGCTAATGGCGAGACAACGAACGACATCAAAAAAATTGAAAACTTTAAAAAGTTTGCTGAAATGTTTGAACATCTGCAGAACTTTAATGGAAACACCCAAAATTCCATTGATAAAACCATGACCTTTGGGATGTTGATATTGCCTCCGGAGTGTTACCAAAATGATGAACATAAAAATTCGCTTTACTTTTATCCTGAAGATCCCTTAAATAATTTTCTGTACAAAGCACGAGGCAGTTTTTTAACTTTAAATGCCGTCTTAAGTGAAGAACTGAAAACAAAGCCAACTGCCTCTAAATTGGCTTTTGAAAATGTGCAATATTTAGTATTTTATCGCAATTTAAATGGATTTCTTGTCCTTTTTGCTTATCCCTGCTCCATGGTCAATCTGTCAGAGGGCAATTTAAGGGCGGATGAGCTGTTGACTTATATAAAATTAATGTTTCCCAACATGAGCTTGGACAGCTTCAAAGATGATGATTTCCGCTTGTGTATGCGCAACTTTTGCGAAATACAACGCGTACGTTTACTTGGAAAATTAGAAAAGAAGTCCATTGTTACTCCTTTAGAGGATGTCTTGAAGGAATCCAAACACTTGCCACTGCCCAAAGAGGCGCAGTTGCGTATATTTGATGCCTTAAGTGAAATGGAAGCCATGGACTATCGTAATTGGAATGATGAACCCCTGCACACTCATCGGGAATTCTTTATTTATGGCAGCGTTTTATATTACGATAGCTTTATGCTAGCCTCTCAAATGCCTTTAGATATGCGTCACTATATAGAGGTCATTATAAGATGTCGTGGTATTTTCGATTTTATAAGTAAACACAGTACCAAGGATTTGTATATATGGGAGGAAATTGCATTGCCCGAAACTGCAGGTCGCTTCTTTTTGGCCATTTGTGGTCGTGGTCATTTGTTACTGGCAGTTATATTAAAAATATTCACCACACCCGACTTGGAGGAAGAAGAAGAAAAGGTGGTGCCTTCTCTTTTCTACATCGAAGAGATTCAGGAAACTTTGGATCATTTAGTGCAGTGTGGTATAGAATCTTTAGCCATGTTTTGGTCAGTATCAAATAAAAGGCCAGAAATTCTAGACAATGTTGTCATGGATGATGAATGCTTAACTCTGGGAAAAGATACAAAGAAAACCGACACGGCTACCTTAATTAAACAGAAATTACAAGTTAATTTAAACCAACAGGCTACCACGTCAAAAGAATGCCATAGTAATGTTCATACGCAACGTAGTGTATCCTATGAAGAGGACAATCAACCGGGCTCTTCCTTAGGTGGTTCTTCAGTACACAGCCTTACGCCAAGTGAAGATGATTCGAGTAAGAAACGTCTAATAACTACCAGCGCTGCTGCCTTCAATGATGTTAGCGACGATAGTGGTTCAGACTGGGAGAATTTTATGGAGGAAAGTCTTTTACATTGCACTGGAGGCAACGATGTCCAACTTCAAACTCAAGTTACCGAGTCCTTATGGAAGGAAATTAATAACGTTGTGCCAGTAAAAATTTCCGCCGGTTGGAAAAATAGCATTTATTATTATATCTACGTTGATGGCTCAAATAATTCAGTGTTTTGCCCACTTAAGTCGAGCAAAGAATCTTTTCCCTATACTACTGAAATGTATAGAGCCTTTCATAGAATACATCAAGTTCTACAAAAGTCTAAACAGGCTAAACGCGACAGCAGCAGCAGACAGCAAAATGGCAAAGATGTTACAGCAGTTAAAGAGCATGGCATGACTATACGTGTACGCGATATGAAGTCGACAAGTGATAATAAATGTTTTGAATTCGCTGTTGTGGGTCGTCTTTTCCTATCGCCACCGAAAGAGGTCTACATATGTCATCGTGCCGATATACCACAGAATATGGTAGAAATGGCTTTCAGATTGTCATTTTTCTCATTGGGTTGAGAGATTAAAGTTTAAAATTAAATATTATGTTGAGATTCGTACATTATTATGATATTATCGTATGTATTTTACAAGTTTTCTGCCACAATTCAGTATCAATGCAATTTTTAAAACTACTTTTTGTTTTTTTTGCTTTATTTCTTTTGCAATATTAAATTAAATTTATTTATTTTACGAGACTGGTGAAGGTATAAATAAAGTAACAGTTTTAAACGTATTTCAACGTCCTTTTTTGTGTTATTTTCATTTTATCAACGGAAGAAAGAAGAAATGAAGCCTATTAGATCCTTCAGTTTGCAAGCCTTCAGATGTATAAACCTTAACAAATTGACTAGCTAGACCTATCTACCATTTCTGCCTAAGTGCTGAAGTTGCTGAACAAAATATTTCTTCGGCTTCTTCCTCTCAGCAGATTTCTAGCAAAAATCTTTTAGAGTAAATAAAGCATTTCAAATAATCTGTCAGTCGGGTTGACTTTAAAGTATAGGGCCCGCCTCTTACGAATAAAACTAACTCACACAACATAAGTGGTGTGGGGAACTAGGTCGTAATCCTGACTAAAGGGTTGTAATGACTATACGTGGCCTACAGAACACAGTGATATTGCCATATCATCGATTCTATTGTCTACAGGAGTCAAGAACAATATCAAGAAAAGCGATTGTCGTTTTTGATGACCCATATTTCGATGGTATAATATCAGTTTCTTCGAAGATGCTTTGAAGTAAAATTTCAGTGGAACAGGCGAGAAAGATAACATATTCCACGGATATATTTCCTTTTATGGTATAGGGCGGTTCAAATACTTTCTGGACGATAAAGTTTTGAAAGTTTTTTCTCTTTTTATGAAGTTTTTGCTTCACTTTAATTTTCTTTATACCCCAGTCGTTTGGTCGGTTCAAACCTACGGGTACACGATATAATGGCAGCAGTCGCTTTCGTTTTAATATAAGCACATCTCATGGGGCTCTGGAAGTCATTTTTCATTTACAGCCGAAGTTACAAAAGTTTACTTGTGCGATATATCAAGTGTGGTAATATCTGTTAGGGAATTCTGGATATGTATGTGTGAATATAAGTACGGGCGCTTTTCAGTAGATTGTTTTCGGCATAGACTCTAAGGATCGTCTAGGCCCTGAAACTGGTCAGGAAACAGATAATGAAGAGCTTATGGATAACAATTTATATATAATGAGGATGGACTAGTAAGAGTTCAAGAGTATTAGGAATAGTAAAGAGGCATGACGCTTTTAGACACAAAATCGACAGCTGAAATATATCATTGATTAGGGATATAGATTGCATTGTAGGGTTGAAAGAGCCTAAAGATAAAATTCTAGTTCTAATTATGAGTGTGCGAAAGAAATGCGCAGGGCTGCACATTAAAAATACGGCGTTCCTAAGCTGGAAAGTTTTATAATCGAAGCTAAATCCTGAACTAACAAGGAATGAAGAGCAAAATAACACAAATCTGTACATCGAGAAAATTGGAAATTGCCGAAGAAAGTGCATCATTACAGTGGTTATAAAAAAATTTTGAATAGGGATGAAAATCGATATATACGGATTACTAATTTCGAATCTGAGGTAAAATTTTTCAAATTCAAAATTGCGGATTCAATATGGCGACCTAAATTTGAACCTTTTCCCAAATTTAGAAGAAAATCAGTGTACAGGAATTTTGAGGTTGACGATATCGAATCTGAGGAAAAAATTTTCATAGGCAAGATGGGTGGATCCAATATGATGACCTAGATATTATAATTTTCTCAGATCAGATAAAATCTCATAAAATTCGAAACTGAGGTAAAATATTGCAAATACAAAATGGCGTACGCAATATTCAATATTAAAATTTCTTTTGATTTCAGTGGGTAAAACTGTTAACGGTGTCAAACGTACATACATAAGTGGTCACTATAATCCTTCAGTCAGGATTTCGCCCTAGCTTCTCACACTACTTATGTATGATGTGTGCTTTAATTTTATAAATGAGTGGCAGGAACTACAGCTTAAAGTCGACTTCGACAGATTTTTGAGAAACTTTTCATAACAATTTTATTTATTCTTATTAGTTCTAGAGAATTGTAGTCTGGTAAATAGATAATCTGGTTCCTTTAAATAAATAATCTTGTGTAAGTAAATTAGCATACGATATTTAAAAGGATTTCCAGTTTTAATTATAGATTTTGTGTGAGTCCAAATATATATCTTGCTATGTTGTTATAAGTTCCGTTAAGTTTATTTCTGCTAACAGAGTCCAGGCCCGCAAAAAGCTTATATCCTTACAAGACATTTGGAATTAGTTATGTCTTCGCCAGGAGCATACGTATATTGAAAGGCGTAAAGGATTGAGCCCTGAAGAGATTAACTTAGCATACGTCTGCTTGTATTAACATGGTTAGACCAGGAGAGTTGACTATTAAAAGTAATAACCAAGGTTCAGGTACATTGTACTATTTCCATGGGCGTGTACCCAATGACTAATGTTGGCAGTAAGTTCGGCAAAAGAGCAATTTTCCCAATTATGATAACCTTTGATTTTTTAGTGTTTAAGTAAAGACCATTTACACTAGTCCATTTAAATATATTTTTAAGGTCCTGGTTCAGTCTCAATAGAAAATTATCGAACTTTAAACTGTAGATCCCGCCACTCATATATAAAATTTATCATACACAACATGAGTGATGTGAGAATCAGAGATCAGATACTCATAAGCACTTATGCAATTATGAGTATGAGTGAATCAACATTGATTTATAAGTTTAAGTAGCAATGAGTATGAAACATTAGAAATATGAATCCAACATTCGAAATATGTTTGATTCATACGGCTACTCATTCTGATTCATAAATTTAGAAAAATACCTAAAATACTTATAAGTCATCGAGTGGCTCGAATCATTCATTAAAATTTACAGCCTTTGTTGTTGTTGCATGTATAAACAAAGAAGAAAGGAAAGACAAAGACAATAAGCAAAGCTTACACACAATCTTCTTGTGAGTATAGTAGTGTTCGTATGAGAATCATACTTATTTTGTGCTTCGTGTCAGTGGTAAGTAGAGACGAGTCGAATTCAATAACATTATGCGTATTGTTAAGTATGAATACGACGAGTACTTTCAACTTTGAGTATAAGTAGTATGAGTATGATATCAAAATAAATATGAATGCGTATTAGTATAACTCGAACCTACTAATCGTTTTGAATACTCGTTGCTGATATCTGATGAGAATCTAGGCCGTAATCTTGACTGAAGGGTTGTAATGGCCACTTGTGATCATAGTAGTATTCGTACGCGAATCATACTTATTTTGCGATTCGTGTAACTGTTAATTAGAAACGAGTCGAAGTTAATAACATCATGCATATTGTTAAGTATAAATACGACGAGTACTCTCAACTTTGAGTATGAGTATGATATCAAAATATGTATGTATGCGTATAAGTATCAGAGATTATAAGTACGACTCGAACCTACTCATCGTTTTGAATACTTATTGCTGATCTCTGGTGAGAATCTAAGCCGTAATCTTGACTGAAGGGTTGTAATGGGTAATTTGAACATTTTTGCTGTTGTTTACTTACATTATTTATAATGGAAAATAAAAGATCACATTTTTTTTTGTATTTTTTAATTTAATTTTTTGTGTAAATTTTTTTATTTATCATTTTTTTTTTGTATTCTTTTAAATTTAGTTTTTTAATTTTCTGTTGATCTCTTTTTTATGTCTTTTTTTCGTAATTTATTTAATGAAACTAATTTATTTAAATAAATATAATTACACCTAATGTATTTATTTATTTATTTAATTAGTTTGCTTTAATTTTTAGATTTATTTTTTAATCCTCTTCTTCTCTTCTGCTTCTTTTTTTATTCTAATTTCTAGAATTTATAGGTTTTTTTCCAGTGTTTTCTTGTTTTTCACGAATCTCTTGTTATTGACTATTGGTTTTAAGACATATTCATTTGACGATTTTCTTTAAATACATATTAATCTCAGTATTATTTTTCCATTTTTTTTTTAATTTTATTATTTGATTTTTAATTGTTTTTTTTTTATTTAATTATAATGTTGATAGTACTAATAATAACCATAACAATTAATTTAACTAAGAATTTTAAGTGTTTTATTATTATTTTTCATTTAATTTTTCATATTAAGTATTCTAAATTTGGTTTTCATTTATGTTTTTGTTTTTGTTATTGTTTTTTTTTTTTTTAATTTATTACGAAATGGATCTTCATATAGATTTTGGTTTTTAGTTTCCTTTTTTTTAATATGTATTTAGAATATATATTAAGAATGTTAAAGTGATTATATGGCTAAACAAACTTAAGTACATGGTAGTGAATGGATAATGGTAGTAAAAAAAAAATAATTTATAAAATTTCTGATTTTAACGGTAAAACCTTAACTTGTTAGAGAATTTTTAAAATTTAGATTTTTGGAAGTGTTTTATTAAGTTTAAAAATTCTGCAATTATGTACTGCAACCCTAGCTGCCAGATAAATGAAGCATCAAATCGTCAAATATTTGAAAAAAAAATCGTCAAAATCGTCAAAGACGTTCATTGAAATCGTAAAAAAATCGTCAGAAAAAAATAAATAAAGAAATAGTCAAAAGATCTTAACTTTATGAGCTAAAAAATTCAGTGCGAAGCTCGCTAAAACTGGCACATTTTTCAGTGACTTCGTTTCTTATGACTGTACAATAAATATTTCACTTCATCTGATCAACTTACAAATTACATCACTTATCACTGATCAAAAATGGAATACAACTCTCATGTATGGGTAAGCCTTTAAAGTCTATTTTAAGGCTTCGCGACCGTGTACAGGTGACGCCGCAATTACAATTAATGTTCCAACTCCATTGATTCATTGGAACATCGTTGCAATGTTTCTTGTGTCACTGTTCTATCGCTACTATATTGGATATTACATGCATACATACATAATTGGTCATTAGAACCCATCAGTCAGGATTATTGACCTAGTTTCTCACACTACTTATGTTGTGTGTGTTAATTTTATACATGAGTAGCGGGACCTATAGTTTAAAGTCAACTACGAACGACAGATTTTATGAGAAACTTGTCATGGCCATTTTATTTACTCTCAGAGTTTTTGCCAGAAATCTGCTGAAAGGAAATCAATGGAGAAATACTTTTTGTATTTTGTTTTAATGTCTGGCCTGGGACTCAAACCCTGGCTTTTACGTCTAATAAGCCAACACACTACCTACTAGACTACGGTGACTTCAATGGACTTCCACAATGGATATTGCTTGAACGAAATAAGGGGACTCCTGCTAGGAATGCCAAACGGGATCGATTTTTAAAAATTCCGAGATACGGGATATTTCGGGATAATTCATGATTTAAAAATCCCACAAAATTACGGGCGAAATCGCGATTGTCTCTTAATAATAAAAATATTTCGTTAACAAAATTATTTGTAATCCAATTATATCAGAATTATAATATCTTTAAAAATGAAATATTAAAACAGCAAGACAAAAAGTAACAAAAAAGCGTAAATTATCAAAAATAAAAATTATTCATACTACGTATGCAAATGCATTAGTTTTAAGAAAATTATTTGGATTTTAACAAAAATATTAAAGCATCTAACATGTGATCTGATAGGCTTGAATGAATTTTGTTCTCAACATACGGTGCCGTTGAAAAACACTTCTCGAAATCAACATTTGTTGGTAAAGTAGTTCCATGATAGCTGTATGCAGCTGGTAAATATTCACCTTCACTATCGCCTGATGTAAATAAATCTATTTCTTTTGACAGTTGAGTGTCTGAATCAGTTACACTATTAATTCCTTTTATAGTGCTTTTATTTTCTTCGATGCCATAAAATAACTTTTAATTAATGGAAGGGGGTTTTCCTCATCTGAGAAGCTAATATCGAAGTTAAGTGATATAGAATTTTTTTTAGGTTTTTATAGGGTCAAAATACATATGAATTCACAACCCCGAAAAATTCCGGGACAAGGGATTTTATGAATCCCGAAAATCCTGGGATTTCGAAATTCGGTAATTCCCGATTGGCATGCCTAATTCCGACGCAACACTCGCCTTTCTCGATTGGGCAGTGTATCGCACATTACATTACGGACACAATTCATTTGTTAGACGGAATATTCGTATGTGGAACTCCCTTCCTGCAGAGATCTTCAAACCTCGCCTCTATAAACAGTGCTCCCGCTTTCCTCATTTATATAATATATTTTCCTAATTCCAAAATCCAATCTCTATGGGTTGGTCGTATGAAAAAAAAAATAATGGTACTTGGCTTTGTTCTTCCGATGGTAATATTAGAAGCTATAATCGATATTTTTAAAAATTACCTGCCACGGCGTGTGATATTTTATTCTCAACTACGACGTTACATATTTAAGAGTAGAAATTTTTTGGTTTTTAAGGGATTAAAACGGTATAAAATACAAAAAAATCATCACTAGCATAAATTTCCAACAGTAACAACTGCTAAGCAGTTACAAAGCTTAAGGAAGCCTTTTAATGTACTAACGTTAAGAAAATATTGTAAATTTTTAATTGCTAAAAATCGTCAAAATGACATTTTTAGAGCTCAAAATCGTCAAAATGACGATAAATCATGTAATCTGACAGCTAAGACTGCAACCTGCATACTACTGGTCTGGTCTGGTCAGGTCAGTTAAACTACACCGTTACACTACGCCTCAAGGCGGATGCTACTCAGCTCGTACATAATTGGAATATAATTTGTAATTGTATTTTAACTAACAAATAAATAAAATAAATATATACAGCCATGGACATTTAATTAGTACAAAATCCATGTGCTAATATGAATTCTTGTCTTTTTCTCATTTGTATCTTAATTCGATCAATTGTTTTGGTCTGTCCTGTTACAAGACGGTTTGTTTAACCAAAAATATTACCGTTATAATACATACATACATACATACTTATTTTATGTTTTGATTCTTGATTTGCATCACTAATTGAATTTTAGTTGGACACTTAATTAGTACGACAAGCATAAAAGTGATTTGGATACAACTTTTCTTAGCGTAAATTTTCTGACTGTGAGAGTTCTATTTAAGGATGAAAATCTGATCTTAGAAAAATGTTATTGCTCATTTAGTTCATCATTCGACGTCATCAAAATTTGACCAAGGCCGAGTAGAAATAGTTTCGTTCAATGACCAGGTCAACATTCACATCTCAATATAATTGAAAACTAATGATCGATTGTGTAATGGCGACTGGGAAGCTGTTTAACACCCTTGCCGGTATTAAGAAGCTTTGGGATTGACTTCGGCAAGACTGGAAAGGACAAAAAAGACTATCCATAACATAAAATTTTTTGACTACTCTTCTTCTTTAATGACTACTTAGTTTGAATATCAGGAGCACTTCCTCGTCTGAAAATTCTTTTAAGTTTCCGGGACGTTTCGACATCATGCTATAAACACAATAAACGCAACGCAGCAATCTTTCAATGATAGAGTACACAGCTGTACATGGTAAGTATAAAGGTAGTGTAACAAAAAGCAAAGGTTTTGCTGCTTTGCTTTTAGACCAATTTCTAACGGGTGATTTTTAAGCTATTATCTTTTTGGCAGCACTGGTTTAAACAGCTCACGCACGTTTTGTGTTTTGTTTCATTATCAAACACCTTCAGTTTGGTCTATAATTTAACCATGAATCGTCTTACAAATGAACAACGCTCGCAAATCATTGAATTTTATTATCAAAATGCGTGCTCTGTTAAAAAAGTTCATTACGCACTTCTTCCATTTTATGGGTGTGAAGCTTTTCAAAAGTCTGACATGTGGTTTCAACAAGACGGTGCCACATGCCACACAGTACGAGTAACAAAGGACTTATTGAGAGGCCTAGATCGTGCGATTTAACGCCTTTAGACTATTTTTTGTGGGGCAATGTTAAAGCTCATGTCTATACAGACAAGCCCGCTTCAATTGATGCATTGGAAGACAACATTGAAGCATTTATGCGTGAGATACATACAAACCTTCAGTCAGGATTACGACCTAGCTTCTCATACCACTTATGTTGTGTGCGTTAATTTTATCAATGATTGGCGGGACCTACAGTTTAAAGTCGACTCCCAACGACAGATTTTTGAAAAACTTTTCATGGCAATTTTTACTCTCAGAGTCTTTGCCAGAAATCTGCTGAGAGGAAGTCGCCGAAGAAATATTTTTCGTTTTGATGTCTGACCTGGGATTCGAACCCGGGCCTTTTGTCTAATAAGCCAACACATTACCCACTAGACTACGGCGACTACATTCGTGAGATACCGGCTGAAATTTTGGAAAGAGTATGCCAAAATTGGACTAAACGGTTGGACCATTTGAGGCGCGCATTCGCGGTCAATATTTGCATGAAATAATCTTCAAACATTAAATTATATGGACCGTACTATCGGTTCAAATAAAAATTTTTCTGAATTTTATGTGTTTTTTTTTAAATTTTCCTATAGCTCTTAAAAAATCACCCTGTATTTTTATTCACAGCAATTAGAGCTCACAGTTAGATGGTTTGTGTTGGCAATAGGAGAAAATAATGCTGCTAATACAATAGCATGCGTGTAATGGGGTTTTAAAAATGCAATGCAGGAAATATAATGTGAAAAAACGTTTTAGTGGCAGTTTTGATAAAGAATTCATGAACTTTCGGTTTTTTATTTGTTTTGTTTATGTTTTCTGCTGCTGTCATTATCATAATTAATTCGCATGTTGCTTACCTTAGGCTGTTGTGGTTGCAGCGTTGCGTTTATTGTGTTTATAGAATCATATTTTAAATATTTTGTTAGAATTATAATGAGTAGTTCCATATTTAAATATTCATATTGAGCTTACTGAAGCACTCTATATTTTAAGTTAAAAATAACAGAATATTAAGCAAAATGTATTTAGGAAATGCTATTGAATTATGGTACTACCGTCATACGATGTCGTCGATGCTTTGTAATATCATGGAAATACTACTCATATTGAGACAGATAGTCAGTTAAACTGATTTGTGAATTCGTCTTTTAAAGTCTAAATTATTTTATAATTAGGTTAAGGTTTTACTTAATAGATGTGTTTTAGCGTAATAAATGGAAATAGTAATAGATGTTGTTGATGTTTATGTTGTTGTTGTTTAATATTATAATTTTTAGTTTTTCATTTTTGTTAATTCTAATTTTTCTTATTTTTTTTTTTAGCAAATGTAGGCACCCTAATTTTTAAAGCTTTTTGCAAAACACTTTTATTCAATATTTTACTTAATAATTATACAAATTTAATCTTTAAATAATAAATAACAATTTTATTTTAGTTGGTTTCTTTTAATTTGGATTTAAAATATACATTACATTGGTTTTTTCATTTTCATTAAATCAATTAATAAATTAATTGTATTAATTTCCTTTTGGTTTTAATTATAAATTTTAATTAGTTGTCCTTAAAATTTTAACTCAGTAATTAATATTTAAATCTAATATTAAAGTTATTTCTTTAGAGGTTTTATTCATACTTTTTAAAAGAGTTTTTTTTCTTTATTTTATTATTTTATTTTATAGTTTTTAAGTTCATATTAGTTTAATAACATGTTGAGGGTTTATTATAGATTTTGAGTTTATTATTCGTATTTCGTTTTAATTATTAGTTCTATATGTAGGTGTGTATATTAATAAATATTTATATACTCGTATTTAGTTATAAATTATTTTTAGTATTTATTTTTTTTATTTTATTATATACATATACGTTTTGTTTACAGTTTAGTTTAGTTTATTTATTTTTTTTTTAATTATTTTTTTTAATTTATTTTTTTTTAAATTATTTTTTATTTTCTTTTTTTAACGTACAACTCTATATAAATTGGTCTTTGTTGTCACTGCTTTTAATTTTTATTACTCATATATGTATGTATTTTTATTATTATTATTATTAGTTTTTAATGTATAAAATCTATGAAATACTATACAAATGTTTGTTATCTCCTTCATTTTGTCAAAAAGTTAACTTGTGTTCTTCTTTTGTCATTTTTTTCTATGGATTTTGATGACTCTGATAACACTATGCAACAAAATGGAAAAAATTTTATACACCCGGCTAATAACACATAGTGTAGGCTGTGAGATTTGTTGAGTAGATCTCAAAAATATTTTTTTTTTATATTTCTCGAATCACTTCAAACTTTTTGTTTGACAAAATCAGTTTTTTTTTTTACTTTACGAACAAAATCCTGGGTTACTCAAACATTTCTAACCAAGTTTCCAAAATTTAAATCCTGTTGGAAAAGGCAGGGATGGAAAAACGGTATACATATATCTATTACTCCACATAATATGCTATTATTTTTGATGAGGTAAGCTTGGAAAATTGGAATTTCTTTTATATTTTTTTTTAATAAAAACAAGTAGGATAAGTGATAATATTCTTAAAGACTGCTCTCTTGAGAAAGAGAAAGTCTGAGAGATTGAGAATTTCAGAATTTTTGCTATTCTCTTGAATTGTTAATCAGAAAATGTGTCTATTTCACGTTTGAGCGACCACCAGAAGTTGGCCAAAGTTTGCGCAAAGAGAAATAGTAACATTTGCAAAAAGCACAAGTATTAGCCGATTTCTGGAAGTCGTGCAGATGTGAAATTGCCACAGTTTGTGATAAACAATCTATAAGTTCATTTGATGGGATGACATAGATAAAAAATATCACTCGACTGTTAGACTCTTTATATAATAACTACGGTAATTTTTGTCTGATTTGATCCAATGATGACTTAATCTCTTCACCATATATCACTTATTCTATATTTTTTTATTAAAGTTTGCTACTATGAATAAACAAACTTCAAAAAATATAAAAAAAAAAAAATTCGGATTTTCAAAGTTTAACTCATCAAATCTCATAGCATATTATGTTGAATAATAGATATATGTACACCATTTTAAAGATCTACCTCTCACCTTTCCAACAAGATATAATATTTTTGAAATCGGGGCAGAAATGTTTGCGTAATTCAGAAATTTGTGCGTAACGTCAAAAAAAAAAAAACAGTTTTTGTCAAATAAAACAAGTTTGAAGGTTTCGAGAAATATTTAAAAGTTATTTTTGAGTTCTACTCAACTAAATGAACAACGTGGACTATGTAGTTACTCGGATGTATTTTCACTGTCACACCGTGTAATTTGAATGTTTTCATTGTATGTAGTAGGCTGTGTTGAATTGATTGTTGTATGGCATACTTTACACAAATATCCGTTAGAAGAAATAAAATTTTGAATGTACACATCAGCAACGACATGATTCCTTACACATTTCTAAATAGAAAATTCGATTTTAGAATTCTAACTAGGGACTGCAGGTGCCAATAACAAGAGGTTTCCAATATACTCTGTGCTATATGAATTAAGGGTTCTGATATTCACCTTCTTTACCACTGTAGTGTTTTCCAAACAGAAGTCATTTTAGTCTTGAAAGTTCGGAATTCTTGTTGAGAAGCTAGATATCCTCTGATAATCTTTTGATTTACTCACACATCTAGACCAGAGATGACCAATGAATCGTTGTTCCACTACTTATAAGCACTCATGCAATTTTGAGTATGAATGAATCAACAGAATTGAAATTTAACTACACTGATTCATTCGTATTCGCTACAAAATTGATTTATAAGTATAAGTAGCAATGAGTATGAGTACAACGTTGACATCAAACTCACAACATTGGAAATGTGTTTGATTTATACGCCTACTCATTCTGATTCATAAATTTAGAAAAATACTTATAATACTTATAAGTGATTCGAGTGGCATGAATAATTCATCATAATTTACAGCCTTCGTTGTTGTGGTTGCATATACAAACAAAGAAGTAAGGAAAGACAAAGACAACAAGCAAAGCGTACACACAATCTTCTTGTGAGCATAGTAGTGTTCGTATGCGAATCATACTTATTTTGTGCTTCGTGTAAATGTTAAGTAGAGACGAGTCGAAGTTAATAACATCATGCATATTGTTGAGTATGATTACAGCGAGTACTTCCAACTTTAAGTATGAGTAGTATGAGTATCATATTAAAATAAGTATGAATGCGTATAAGTATCAGAAATTATAAATATGACTTGAATCTACTCATCGTTTTGAATACTCGTTGTTGATCTCTGGTCGAGACCTAATGTTTCACTTTGACTACAAATTACAGATTAGAAGAACGTGGTCATGACAATAATTTACAGTTAGAACCTTGTATTTTTTTTGTTGTCGTTTAATTTATAATAAACTTTGAGCTCTGGACACTCGTTTGGTAAGTCAATGAACAACCATTTGTAGAATATAAACTTTTTTAACTTCAGATATTTAAGACAGTCTAGTTCTGGCCACCATCTTATGTGTGTTATGCTTATACATGAGTGGCGGCAGCTATAGTTTAACGTCGACTGATTTGAGTAACTTTCCATCAGAACTTTATTTACTCTCAGAATTTTTTATAAAAATATATTTTTGTTATTGATTCGCAACACGGGCCCTTGTCTAATAAGCCAATACACTTACGACTACTCTACAGCGACTTAAAAGGAACCTTACGAAAAAAATTACTATCAATTTTGATTACTAAATTTTATAAAAAACAGAAAATCTTAATGATTTTGAGACGCCATTTTGTAATTCTTCAAAATTTTTACAGATTTTTGATAAGGGACCTAGAAGATCTTTGTATATTCACGATGGCATAAGTCGCCGTCAAAAACAATCTACCGAAAATAAGCAAACAAGCTAAACAGATAACAACAAATCACACAGATTGTACGGTAAAAAGAATTATACAGGGTTAAGTACGAGAATATGTATGGGAGAAGAGAATAGAACAGAGATCAAATATTCCACAATAAAAATCGCGAACACAGAATAAACAACCTGAAGTCTAATGCAGCCAGTCATTCATCCATAGTCAGTTAGTAATGAGATGTGAGACTGTGATTAAACGTCGAGATATGCAAGGCGTGCTTTAAAATGATAAGGTCACCTCAATATTTGCTTCAAATGCATCCAAACTATAGAATGAATGTATGGTCAATTTATTCCAAATAATTCTACGTTTAAATAAGTGAATAAAATGCCGCTTTTGCAGATTGCCACTCTCAGTTCAATTTTTGTCCGATACTGTTTGTTATTTGCATAAACTTTACGCACAAACAGTCCCCACAATTTTCAATAGGGTTTAAATCGGGGAAACGTACTGCCCAATCAAGTACTTTGATATTGTGCTCCTCAAACCACTGTCTGGTCGACATGTGGACATGAATTGCTGCGTTATCTTGCTAAAAGGTGAAAGTTTTGTGAGAAATAATGCCTTGGTACTCTATACTATTCATTCCAAGTGGAAATGGAAGAAAAGTAGAGTTCCATTTGATCAAACAGATGAAATTTCATTTGGAAAAAATAAGGGCTCCTCTGATCCATCCAGATTAAATTTTTTCTAAACTTTTTAAAAAAAGTTTTACTTGATGCCAATTAGTTGCCATGTTACGCTTTATCTCATTCTGTTTGGTCAGACAGGAAATTTTTTTTTTTTAAATTTTGCTTGAATAAGGTGTGACTTTTTTGAAGCTTGTAATTTTACGGCACTTTTCGTTTGGACGGCCTATGCTTTTTAATCCAATATATAAAATTCTCGGGTCACGGTGGTAGTGGTTAAACTTCTTTGAAATGGATCGACCGATTGCCATGAAATTTTTTGTGCATATCGGGTAGGTCTGAGTGTCGGACAACATCATATCCCTAAATGTTAAGAAGGCGTGGCAAATCGTTAAAATGTCATATTTAGGTACATTTTGAATGTAGGCGAATAAAATCTGTTGGGTAAGTTCGTAGAGTCGATATCGATAATCCTACCAAAAATGGGTGTGACAACCCTCCCCCTTCCATTGTTGCCTTTAACTCTTCAACTACTGAACGGATTTTAACTATTCCCTTTTTGTTCGACAGCTTAGATGGTTTAAAAATAATCGATATAGCAAAAGAGTAGGCGTTGCAAATCTTTAAAATGGAATATTTAAGGACATAAAGATAGTAGGTGAAAGCAATTGGGTGGGTAAGTTCGTCTAGTCGATATCGGCAAACTCACCAAAAATGGGCGTGGCAACCCCTTTAAGAGATACATATAGTCGTCTAATTCGATGGTTTATAACTAGATATGTACATATAAGGAGTGCATAAAAAAAATGGTCCTACTTTTAAGTTTATAATTTTTATCATGATTGAAAAAATTTAATGCCGTTACATTTGTTTTTATTAGCCATCTGTTTCAAAATCCACGTGCTAAATGTCATTGCGATAGCAAAATTAGTTTTTTGAAAATAGGCACCCAACAAGAATGTCATAAAAAATTAATTGAAATTTTCAATGAAAAACCTCGCCTTTTACTAAAAACGATTGCTAGGTTCGCAAGAGTTAACCAAAAAACAGTTTCTAAGGAAAGAATAAAACAATATAAGGAGTTTTTGAGTATTGAGAGAAAGCGTGGAAGTGGAAGAAAAAAAGGATTTGCCAACCAATACAAAGCAAGTCAAATAATACGTTTTTTTCTAAAACACTCTAAACTGTCAAGAAGAAAAATGGCTCAAAAAGTTGGATGCTCTGAGAACTTTGTCAGAAAAAAATTTTATACACAAAAGAATTCAAATATTATTTACTTTAATTGAGATATAAAACGAAAAAAATCCGCCGCTTAGTTTTATTTCTATAACGAAAAGTGTAAGTCCAGCTTTTTTTTGTGCGCACTCCTTATAATATTTAGTATGTCTGTTAGTTTTTGTTTTGAAGCGAGTACAACAATTATAACTTCGTCAAAGCTTTATGCACAATTTCTGGCATATTCCTTCCCTGCTTATGAAGTGTCACAATTTGTCGTTGTTCAGAAGCTGACAAAGGTGTCCTGCGACCCACACCGATCAAATTTAATTTAATTTTCTAAATTATTACAAAAAAAAGAAAAAAATAATTCTGGTACGTTCTGGTTAGATTAATGGATCAATCAGTGACCTTATCATTTTGATGCATTGCATTTTGCTATTATTTGTATAAATTTAAATAAAATGTAATGATACAACACTAAGAGCAAAATCGGCTTCTTATTCACTTATTTGAACGTAGAATTATTTGAAATAAATTGACCATACATTACATTATACAGTCTGGACGAATTGAGCAAATATTTAGGTGATCTTATCATTTTGAATCATATCTTATTAAAAGGTGCACACCTTATTAAGCACAGTGGTTCAACGAGAGTTTGATTCTTGTTAATAACGATAGATAATAAAATTGATATCGCAGCGTTGTTAGTTAAAGTGTGTTCTTCACGAAAATCACTAGTAATCACTAGTAAATAATATGTATTATTTAAATTACAATCTGTGAATCTACAATGAATAAACATTTTGCAAAATTTAACAACGTAACAATATACAGTCATACCCGATTATAACGAACTCCTTGGGATCAGAAAAAATAGTTCGTTATAGGCAAAGTTCGTAATAAACGGGGCGAAGTCATGGAAGAAAATATAAAATACAAAGAATTTTTTCCATTTATTAAAAACAAAAATTATTCAAAACCAAAAAATCTGTGTTAATTCTTTTTACCTATCAGCTGATTAAAGATGCTGAGTTATAATTTAATGCTGCCATATTAAATGAAAGTAAAGACTATTGCTACACTTTAAAGTTATTTCAGAGGGTTCGTTATAAAAAAGGCAAAAATGTATGAAATTTAATTACTGGGACCATCTAAAGTAGTTCCTTTTTATCCGAGAATTTGTTATAAGCGAGTTCGTAATAAACAAAGTTTTTTGTATGAAAATTGTTATTAAAACGTTGCGACTTGAAAATATGTACGTAATAACCAAGAATTCGTTATAAACAAGTTTGACTGTAGTACGAAATATCGCTGTCGCTGTACTTCATTTAAAAGTAATTCAGTTCATTTGTGTAAAGTATTTCGAATTGTATGATGATATTTAAAAAAAAAACTTTATTCATTTAAATTATTTAAAAATTAAACTATTTAAAATAAAAGTTAAAAACCAGATTAACTTAAATGTATAATTTAGATGATATTTAAGATTTACTGGTTTATTGTTTATTAATAAACAAATTGTTATTTTTTTCGTTTAAATAAAGAATTTAGTTTGTGAAATTTAATTTATTAAATAAACACTCTTAGGGCCATTATTACAACTTGCCGTTAACTAAAGGGAGGATTTTAATGGAGAGATAAATTGTTTTTCATTATTACGAGTATCCATCTAGATAGAAGTGAACGTTAAGCTAAAGGGAAGATCATCCTACCTTTAACATTTAAAGGTCACTTTGTGTTTGAACTTGTCGTATCATACATTATTTTTGATATGGCAATTTCAAATTTAAACAAAATGTGGATATACAACAGCCACTGTGTTAAAAACAAACTTCTTCTTCTTAATTCAGCAATTTTATCGACTTTGCTCCGGCACTGTCATATTTTTGAAAAAGTTAATTTTGTTTTATCTGTAGGTTGTAATAACCAAAATAAGTTAAAGGTAACTTTGTCGTTCACTTTAGCTAAAGGTACCTTTAACTAACGCCAACTTTAACGGTAAGTTGTAATAATGGACCTTAGTGCAGAATGGAATTTTTACTTTGAAGTTTATATTTTAAATAAAACTAATCGATTACAAATTTAATCAAATCAACAAAATACTGCGTTAATATAATAAATGTAAACGTTAATATTTTAAATAGATTTGAATATTTTTAAATTTATTTTTAATTTTCAAAATAAAATAAGGAGCTCTTAAATTTCTCTGTACACTGTAGGAAACCACTAATTTAAGTTCATATTCATATTCATATATATAGTAGAGTGTGTAAAACTAATGTTTTCTTTTAACTATTTTCACTAAGGAATTGAAATTTAATTTCGATTTGTGCCTTTAAATTATTACCATTAAAATCAAAATTTTAATAAAATATCGTTGTAAGTTATAGTTTTAAAGTCGTGTCCAGTTAATTAAATTAACGCGAATGTTTTTGTTTCTTTTTCTTGTTTTTAAATACTTTATATATGAAACCCAGGGAGTATTGAATTGTTTTTTTTTAGTTATTAAATTAATTAATTTGGTTATAGTTTAAGTTTTAGTTTTAGATTTTCTAAAAAGGTAAAGCTGTTTAATATTGTTTTTTTGTTGTTAATTTATAACAATATTTATATTTTTATTTGTGTGTTTCCTGTTAATAAATTCTGTTAAAGCTTTACTTTCTATAATTTTTTATAATTTATTTGGTTGTTCTTAATTATTCTCTTTTGTTTAATTTGTAATTATTGTTTTACTTTTTTATATTCGAGAGACAAACAGTCTTTATTTGATTAAATTTTTTTTTTGGTATATTCCTTGGTAAGTTTAATGTGAATGTTCCTAGTTTTTTAATAAATTTAAAATTAAAAAAAATTTAAATAAAAAAATTTTTTTTTGTCTTTAATTTCATCAAATGATTTAAAATATTTTGTAGTTTAGTGGGCGGATAAATTGAATTTCTGTTTAATATTTTTGGTCCTTGAAATAAATTTTATGTGAAATGAAATATTTATAAATAAGATTAAAAACTAAATATAAAAAAATTTTCATTTTTCTTAATGAAATGATGCTGGTTGGCGGTTTTTAATTGGAAAAAATATAGAACCTTAAACGCGTAAAATGTTCTCACAACAAAAGAATTTTTATAAAAATTTAATATTGTAAAAAGTAATTTAAAAATTATATTGAAATTGCCTTCCACATACATAATAGGTCATTACAACCTTTCTGTCCGGATTATTGACCTAGCTTCTCAACACCTCTTATGTTGTGTCTGTTAATTTTATACATAAGCGGCGGGACCTACAGTTTAAAGTTGACTTTTCATGGCAATTTTACTTACTTTCAAAGTTTTTGCCAGAAATCTGCTGAGAGGAAATCGCCAAATAAATACTTTTTGTATTTTGTTTTCATGTCTGGCCTGGGGCTCGAACCCTGGCTTTACGTCTCATAAGCCAACACACTACCTACTAGACTCCGGGGATTTCATTCCCTTGCATTAATCATAAAAACAGCATAGAATTTCGAAGAAAAACAGTACATTCAGGTATTCTGAAACTGTTGTACAAAATTTCTAATACGCAAGGTCAGGTCCATGTCAGCAGTAATAGCCGATGTTTCAGATTTTGTTACTTTTTTAGCTTTTATGTCTGATGCAATATAGCAATAATTGTTTCCGAATCTTTAGCACTTCCGGGGAAGTTAAAATTTTCATTTACTGTTTCCATTTGTATAGCTTAAATCTTCTTATATTACGATTTAATAAGAATTACCTTAAATAATATTTGCAATATCGATTTTATCGTATAGTTTCTCTCGTTGGCCCAATAAATCCCAATATTGTTCAAATGTAAATGAATTCACTACGTTCGGTTAAGATAACATACTGAATTTTGCGATAGAATAGAATGATATAATTATTGCCGGATTCGAAATATCCGATAGTTCAAATTTAAAACGATAAATGGTCCAACCGATAGTTGACTAGTCAGAGGTGTAGGACCATGCTGTTCCGAAGTTTCGTGTTTGCCTGCCTATGTGCTGATTTTATAGCTTATTTGCTATGTAATGTAGTTCTAGAATAGAAACAGTGTAGATCATATTCAGTTTATAAGCCGTGATCTAGTAGGTAGTGTGTTGGCTTATTAGACGTAAAAGCCAGGGTTCGAGTCCCAGGCCAGACATTAAAACAAAATACAAAATTCTGGCAAAAACTCTAAGAGTAAATAAAAATTGCCATGAAAAGTTTCTCAAAAAATCTGTCGTTCGGAGTGGACTTTAAACTGTAGGTCCCGCCACTTATGTATGAAAATTAACACACACAACATAAGTAGTGCGAGAAACTAGATCAATAATCCTGACTGAAGAGTTGTACCATAAATAAAGAATTTATGGTCATATTAGAATCAATGTTTTCTTTTAAATTCACATTAGAACTAAAATATTTGATAGAAAAAATTGTAGTGGAATGTGGTATAGAGCATTTGAATTTTTGTGTTGAAATCAGTAAAAGAAAAAAAAAACGAGTAAGGCTTTATTAAAATATAGAACTTATATGAACATCTTAAGCGCTTCAAAAATTGGAAGAGCTTCAACATTATACACTTTAGATATCTTTACACCAGCTATGTACATATCGTTGGTCTTAAGTAGAAAGGCCCAAACTCGCATTTTGATAAAATCGCTGAAATTTTTTTTTTATGCTAAGTGCATTGGAATCAACAAAAAATCAATTTCGAAAAAAGTGTGACTTAGGGCCCTTCTACATGAAACTAATGATATACTTGTACTGGCCAGTGGCTAACATACTTTTCTGGTTATTAAAAATTTTTGCGGCTTAGTTTCTCACACCATCCAAGTTGTGTATGGTATTATAATTAGAAGATTTCTGAAAGGAAATCGTATTTCGTTTTCTTTCAGGCGTCAGATTTGGTGTTTTAATCACGGGCACTCGTCTAATAAGCCAACACACTGTCTATTAGATTATGACGACTTTAGATCAGTGTTCAGAATTCGAAATCTTAAATGTAGTGGCGGATAATCTAGGAATTTTATTTATCAGGGAAAAACATACTGTTTTTATACAACTCTCAAGCAAGATGGACTTTGGAAATTATAATTTCCACATAGATTAACCCAAATGTCAACTATTTCACACAGAATACATAATGGGTCGTTACAACTCTTTAGTCAGGGTTACAACCTAACTTCTCACACCACTCATGCGGAATATCATGAAATAATAACGGAACTGAATTAGAAAGGATCAATAATATTTCATATTCTAAGCTTATTAGAGTTATTTTCCAAAGTACAATAATAAAGAACGTATTCAAAATCAAATATTCTCCTTTATTGAATTATTTATCAATCGCACTGATAGCTTCAGTGTGGACATTGCTAGATCAATGCAAGATCAACACAAACTTAAGCTCAACTTTGTACTTTATGGAAAACGTTTAGTGTAAGTCCAACGCAGTTACATGACAATGAAACTTGAGATGCTGTTTCCCGGGATATTATATACATTCATACATAATTACATACATACATACATAATTGGCCATTACAACCCTTCAGTCAGGATTACGACCTAGCTTCTCACACCAATTATGGTGTGTGCGTTAATTTTATATATGAGTGGCGGGACCTATAGTTTAAAGTCGACTCCGAACGACAGATTTTTGAGAAGCTTTTCATGGCAATTTTTACTTTCAAAGTCTTTGCCAGAAATCTGCTGAGAGGAAGTCGCCGAAGAAATATTTTTTCGTTTTGATGTCTGACCTGGGATTCCCGGGTCTTTTGTTCTTTAGTCAGGGCCTATTTTCTCACACTACTTATATTGTGTGTATTCATTTTATCTGTAAGTGACTGGACCTACAGTTTAAAGTCGACTTCATACAACAGAGATTTGAGAAATTTCTCAATGCAATTTTATATATGTATTCTCAGAGCTTTTGCCAGAAATCTGCTGTAACGAAGTCACCGCAGATTTATTTTTAATATTTCGTTAAATAAGAGATGTCTAAGCTGGAGTCTGAACAGAGACTTCAAATGTTTACGTGGAAATGTACAAATTTTTTGGAGAAAACGAAATTTCAATGTAAAACACCAATGCACGTAAAAATTTAGAACAAAATTGAATACGATCGATGACACGTTCCTTCCACCAGAGTTTGATATTTCCCGTAATGCTACAGAATAGGATCATCACTAAATGCGCAGAATAGACCGATACACACGGCGATAGCAAATTGAAGCTAATGATAAAATAATGTGAGAAAAGTGGAGGGTATCCATCTCTTTCATTTAGTGGCTTCAATACCGATTATTAAAAATATATCACACGATAGCCAAAATTGCGTCTACTAAAACTGTAGGTCCCGCCACTCATGCAGTAAATTATCACTTCACAATACAAATGTTGTGCGAAGCTATGCCTTAATCCTGACTGCAGGGTTATAATGATCAATTACGTACGTATGTATGCTTAAAGAAAATACTCCTATTCTTTGGACTAATACGTCTCGAACCTCGAACTTTAGGTTCTACTACAGGAGAACTCAGTTCATTCAGCAATTCAATGGTACAAAAGAAAAAAATTATTTGACAATATCAGCAGAATGAGATTCTAATGGAATTCAAAGCGTTGGACAAAGTAAATTTTTTGTTTTTGTCTATTTTTTAATCGAATCGTACACTAGTTACTCCAGGATACTGATGGAATTTTTTTTATTAAACCTGCACTCAGGGGATGACCCCAACTCATGCAGTGCATTGAGCAGGTTTTAGGAAAAGTGGAAAGAGGGAAGATGCGAACGGTAAGGAAATGAGTTGCTGCTGGTGACTATAAAATGGCCAGTGCTATACCTTCACCATTAGACGTCTACAGCAATCGTCCCCAAGAAGCCCGCAGTTTCTCACACCCACTTATGTTGTGTGTGTTACAGTTTAAAGTCGACTCCGAAAGACAGATTTTTGAGGAACAAGAAGAGAAAGAGAAGAAATCGCCGAAAAAATAATTTTTGTATTTTTTTTATTTTTTGATGTCTGGTCTGGGACTCGAACCCTGCTTTACGTCTAATATGCCAGCACACTACCTACTAGACCACGGCGACCCCATGATAACCGATTTTTTTTATTTTCTGAACAATGTTGGGTTTCAACAGGATTTATTGCATCTAACGATTGATGGATGTTTAATTAGCCGAAATGGTGATGCCAATTGGCCGCCAAGAACCCGTTACACTGTTGGGCTATTTTCTGTGGGTCACCGTTTAAGAAAAGTGTTATGCTGAGAAACCAGAGACGATTGTGTATTTGAAGTCTAACATTTATGATGCCACTGTCGAGATATAATGTGAGGCCATCTGCGGCAGTCATATGAATGAAATAATATTCCATTTCTAACCAGAAACATTATACAGTCGAACTTCTATAATTTGAACTTCTATTACTTGAATTTTTTATAAGTTGAAGCACAGTAACAGTATCTTGGGGAGAAATTCTATCAGGTTTTGCTTCTTTAACTTGAAGTTTCTATAAGTTAAAGTTGTTTTCTGGATAATGATGATTCAATCTATAGAAGTTTGTTTTTCTGATTTTCTTTGGTTGGCTTTTTAAATTTAAACTTTTATTGTATAAGGGGTAGAATTAGCCGAACGTTTACGGAACGTAAACATATGAGAGATATTTTTGGAAATAATTTTTAACTCCAATTTGACGTAGGATGATTACATAAATTCACTGCTAGGGCAGATGTATGTATATTAAGTTACGGGCACTTTGGTTTGTGCAACTTTATAAGTCTTTGAAAACTAGAGTTTTAAATGCGAAATAAATATGAAAAATATTTTTTGGAATTCATTTTGAGAACATATTTCGCCTTAAAGGGAATGAAGTAAAAAAAAAAAAAAAATCGCAACTGTTGTGTTTTGCTAAATGAATGAGTTGCCATAAGTTATGGTAAATTATAGTGTTTAATATAAATATAGTTGCACATATTATTATGCGAATAAAGTTGTTAATACTTTTCTCTATTTTGTTGTAACTATTTTATAATATTTTATAAAAATTTGTAGTCATTTGTAGCTGTTCTATTTTGTTGATCTCAATTGTTATTGATTTGGTTGGGCTTGGTTGAATTTCAACCATTTGCATTGTGTTCGTTTTTTGTTTTTGTTTTTTTTTTTTTAATTATGTATGGACTTTAATAGGTATTGTCTTTTCAGAAATTTTAACTATTTTTCTAAGTATTTATAATAATACTTGTAATAATATTATTTAAAGTTTTCATTTTATAGGCTTTTAAATTATATTTTTTTTTTGTTTGTTTTTTAATCGTTTAGTTTGTTATTTTAGATCGCTATATAGTCTAAGTTTTCGATGCCTTTTTATCTATTTTTTTTTTTTTAGTTTTATTAAGTTGCCTACTTAGTTTTTAATTTCAATTTTATTCTTTATTTCATTGGGAGCTCTGTACAGTTTTTGTTTTATTTATTTTGGGGTGTATTTATGGATTGACGGTGTACAAAAAAAAAAATTTTTTTTTAAATAAATCCAAAACGATAAGAATAATTAAAAAAAAGAACTCAAAATAAAAATTCTAATTTTATTTATTTTCAAATAACATCATATATTTTATATTTATTAATAATTTTCATTTGTTTAATATTTACAGAGCCGGGGGTTTATTTCTCTAAAACATTGTATATCAGTTAATAAATCTCTATTTATTTCTATATTTTTAAAGAAGCCTTTTTTTCTGTCATATATATGTTTTTTATTTTATTATTATTTATTATTTTTTTATTTATTTATTTTTTTTTGTTAATTATTTTTTTATATATTATTTTTTTTTTATATATTTTTTATATAACTTATAAATATTTTTTTTTAATATGTTTCATTTTGTTTTTATAAATTATATCGTATGTATACAAGTCTTTTTCTTTATACATTTAAACAACTAATAAACTTTATTTTTGTTTTTTTTTCGTAATTTTTTTTTTAATTATAAATAATATTCTTGTTTTATTTATATTGAATAACTCATATTATTATTTAAAAACAAAAAAAAAAAAAATTAACATAAACTGTTTTCATGATTTTATTTTATTTTTTATTTCATTAATTTTATATAAATTATAATTAAATAAATGAAATAGTTTAACTAAACTTCGGGATTTTTAACTTTTTTATACATTTTATAAGAATTTTTAAATATATTTTTATTATTATTTTTATTTCTTTTATTATATATTTTTCTTATATTTAGTAATTGTATTTGAATCACTCACTTACATTCATTAAATCACATACACATGAAATTCACAAAACGATAGAAAAAATAGTAAAAAAAATGTTTCATAAAAATGTTATTTTTCATTAATGTTATGTTGATGTAAATGGTTTCATCATATCATGGTGTACTTTATTACACATTAATTACCCTTTTTAACATACCATATGGTCACTTTAAAATATCGTTTTCTAAATCCTAGATAAACCAAAAAAAAAAATTTCCAAATGGGCCTAAATAGGTACAAACATTTAATTATTTCTGTCTCTTCGTCTATGTAAACCGTTGGCAATACTTTGAAAATAATAAAAGCAATTTTCTCACTATCAGCTTTTTATTTGCATTAGGAAAGAACGAAAACTGCACTTACCCATGAATGATAAACTAAAGATTACGCCATCACGCACACAAAATTAAAACTTTCTGCGCATGTTGAATCAATGACGTCACGAAAATTGTTTTCCTATTGGCTAATGATAATGTAAGTTATATTGCAGGGCTGCCAACTACCTTCACGTAGTGCATACACTTTTCAGAAGAAATGTTCATTTTCACATATGAAAAAGACTTGCAAACCTTTAAAATAGCCCAACAACGTCGTATAATGGGAAATCATGCGCAAGGCGTAATCTTTAGTTTATCATTCTTGGACTCACCTAGAAGTTACTTATACTCATGCAGTACAACAGGAAGTTAGTTATAGCAGATAGGATAGTGTAGTAGTGAGCGGCAATTTTTTTCAATGTACTTAAATGTAAAACCTTCGTCACTTTTACTTTCGGGAATTGTTTTGTAAATCTTATTGATTACAGTCAACCCTCTTATAACGCGGTACTCTCAGAACGCGGTTTCCATATAACGCGGGGCTGAAATTGCGACAGCCCTCCTATAACGCGATACTCTTATAGCGCGGTTTGTGTTCAATTTCATTCCATAAGTTCCTTCCGCACAACCTATGAATGGATAATAACTAGATATTGTAAGAGGATTTAATATAAGTTCTATTTTCCATGTAAAAGTTCAGCTGAGATACAGTGCTGGGCAAAACAATAGCAGTTGGATTTTTCAATTAAAAAAACAATGAATGAAGATGAACCAAGTGAGGATAAATATTAAAAAATTACATTATTTTACAAGTCTTTCTTAATATTGTTGGAAACCAGTCTTTAAGTTTCGTTTTTATTTCAATTTTTTTATCAATCCTTATATGAACTCTTGAATTCAATAAAAATAATTTATAATTTGTATTGCCTTTAGTATTTCTTGATCTCCAAATAACGCGATACGAATGATGTGATTTGTACTAATTCTGTGTTTCTTATAGCGCGGTTTCCATACAACGCGCTACAAATTAACCTGGTTTGTACTTTAAATCCGAGTTTCTTATAGCGCGGTTTCGATATAACGCACTACGCACTCACCGCGTTATAGGAGGGTTGACTGTATAGATATGCAATAGGTGTAGTTTTAACATCAGTGACGATGCAGATTATAGGTGTATTACTTTCTACGTTTAGATTATTTACCTCACAGTATGGCACATTTATCGTCATACAACTAGGAGGGAACGAGTACAACAAGTAGGAAGGAAAAACTAAATATCTGATACAGAAAATATCGGGGATTTCTTTGGAAGTCGAAACAAACGATCCTAAGCTTGAAATTTGTCCCTACGTTTTCCATACTAATATAATGTATTTCAGGATAAAGTAGTGGAGTGGATCAAGTTAAGAAATAACTTATGAGTGCGGGATCTTTTAGTATTAGCATTTCAACCGATTCTGACATGCAATCGGCAATCGGAAATTTTGAGGAACACAACTGTGTAGCTAGGGAGGATACAATATTAAGGAATATTCGTCTACATATGAGACTCTTTCTTCGGGCAGACTCTGCACATAGCAAAATAATTCATTGAATATTAGCAGATTCTGGGTCAAGGAAAAATTATGATTCATACTCACCAAATCTAAATTTAATAGAAAGCGCTGTTTTAAAACAATTGTAATTATATTTCTGTCATTGTATCGGTTCCCACGTGTTATTTCGTAATGGGTAGGTATGCGGAGGAACAACACACCCTATCACCGACTTCAAAGAAAACGAATTTGTAAAAAATTGTCTTTGAAATTACTGAATCTTACCGGCATACACTTAAGCCATAGGTTAGGTTAGGTCGGAATGGTAGCTCTGATATCACAAACCTCACTTGAGCACGCATGGCGGCCCGTTGTAATGCCACGGGTGAACGCATTCCCTGTACTAACCACGTTCCGCCAAATCAGGGAAAAGGAATAAGTTGGTCAGCGCAAGAGCTGCACACCACACACACCTAAGCCATACAGTAGAAAGTATTTAACCTTTTGGATGACCTCAGATGCCCTTTTTTATCTACTTTGCGGTTCAAATAATAATGTTGGATTATCGAAATCTTTTTATTACATTTAATATGTCTATACCCATTGCATATGGTAAAGAAGACCAGGGTCATATCCAGAATTACATATCCGGAACCCATAGTTAATCTTGTGGGTATTTTCAAGCAGAAGTGAATGCTGCTGAAACATATTTTTAATTGAACTTTGTAAGAAGATCAGAATATAAGTTGGAATATCTGAGAGTCAGGCCACCAGCCAAGCACTTAGTTCCTTGTGGTTGTCTCTGTTAGATATAGGAAATAGAGCCAAACTTTGCTAGATATTGTGTCAAATGATAATAGAGAACACTAAGCAGATAGGTGAACCTTGCTTGAAGCCTGTAAAATATGAATTGAATTTCCAGAGCTACTATTCCATTTACATGTATAGCAGGAGTGACTGAATTCTTCATATTGTCCGTAAATAGGTTATCCAGTCTCTTTTCACTAGATGGCTGACCATTATAGCAAAAGAGGAAAGTTGGTGTAGTGTTTGTGGATGTTATATTTGAAGCTCTTTAGAACCTACAACTAATCCGGCTAGAAACGAGATCGGTCTGTAAGGTAGTGTGTTATCCACTGGCCAAACAAACGGATGTGAAAAAAATTCGTTGTAGTAGTGATAGAACTGTGAAACACAAGCATATTAATTATTTGAATATCTTCTTAGTGACGATTGCTGTAGACTGTCTAATGGCGAAGGTATAGCACTGGCCATTTTATAGTCACCTAGCAGTTTGTCATTCAACTGTTACTTATCCCGTCAATTACAATAAGGGTAAGTTTAAATCTAATGTCCACAAACACAACTAGGGCCCATATCCTGAGTACTGGTTTTACAAAAAAAAAAAAATATCATAAGTGATAGGAAATACCTCTGCATTAAGAGAGTTCCATATACGAATTTTGCCTGCTATGCAGCCAATCGATCATAAACGGATGTGTTTGACAGCAAAGTTACATAGGAATACATGATCCTCGGTAACAAGTCGCCTTATTTCGTTCCATTGTAATAGCGATAGAGCAGTGAAAGACGAGCCACATTGCGACAATGCTTCAATGAATCAAAGGACTTGAAAACCCCACCATAATAATTAAGAACTTTCGCCCTCTCCTGTACGCAGTCAAGAAGCTTCAAAATATACTTTGAGGCACCGGCTCATACATGAGAGTTGTATGCGGATATATCACAAGTGGTGTAAACAGCAAGGAGATTGAAGAATTCTTTTGACACATTAAAAATGTGCTGGTTTCAATGAACATCACACTGAATTTTCATGCCTAGAAATCAAGAACTATTGACTTCCTAATATTTACACAATGCTCTGCTACAGATATTGTAGTTGCGTGCCAATAAACAATTTTTAGGTTTATCGTGCATTAAGATCAGTCGTTCTGTTCATTCGACACTATTTAGAAATTGACTAAGATCGGACGTAGCTGAGTTCGACGGCTCGACTTAGTAGTGTTGCAAAATTTCAATTTTGAAGTGGTAGTAAACTATAACTGAATGTGGACGTTTTTGCCTCAAATGGTACTCTAAACTACTAAACAAACAACATCAGCTCTGCGTAGGGATGCCAATTAGGAAATCCCGAAGCCCGAAATCCCGGGATTTTCGAGATTCTCAAATCTCGGGATTTTTAAAAACTTGTCCCCGGATTTTTCGGGATTTTCGGGACTGTGAATTCATATGTATTTTGACCCTTTAAAAGGTCGTGAAAAAAATTCTATAGAACTCGACTTCCATAATGGCATCTCAGATGAGGAAATCCCTATTTCCATTGCTAAAAAATTATTTGATGGCATTGAAGAATGCAAAAGCCCTATAAAACGAATTAATTGGGTAACTGATTTAGATACTCAACTGTCCAAAGAAATAGATTTATTTATATCAGGAGGTGGTAGAGGTGAATATTTAGAGTTGGAACTATTTTACCAACAAATGTTGATTGCGAGAAGTGTTTTTCAACGGCATCGTATGTTGATAACAAAATTCGTTTTAGCCTATCAGATCACATGTTAGATGTTTTAATATTTTTGTTGGAATCGAAATAATGCATTTGCATACGTAGTATGAATAATTTTTATTTTCCTTAATTACACATTTTTGTTACTTTTTGTAATGCTGTTTTTATATTTTATATTTAATGACATATAATTCTGATATCCATAATTGGAATACAAATGATTTTGTTAACAAAATATTTTTAATTGTTAAGAGAAAACCGCAATTTTTCCCATGATTTTTCGGGATTTTTGGATCCTGAAATATCTCCGGATTTCGGGATCAGGATTTACAAAATCTCGAATTCCGGGATTTTTAGAAATTGATCCTGTTTGGCATCCCTAGCTCTGCGGCTGATAATGCGATCGAGCGTAGCTTCGGTTTTGACGTCCCGTTGAAGCCAAATGTAGCCAATATCATACATATTTGGTCATTAGATTTTATACATGAGTAGCGGGACCTACAATTTAAAGTCGGCTCCGAACGACAGATTTTATGAAAAACTTTTCATGGCAATTTTATTTACTCTAAGAGTTTTTGCCAGACTTCTGCTGAGATGAAATCGCCGAAAAAATACTTTTTCTATTTTGTTTTAATGTCTGGCCTGGGACTCGAAACCTGGCTTTTACGCTTAATAAGTCAAAACACTACCTACTAGGCCACGGCGACTTCAAAGCCAATATCGTTCTCTTCAATTTTTGTGAACAAAAATTCGTTCAATATGGCCCCCTTCAAACAATCGATAATGTGCTTAAAAATTGGATCGATCTTGTAGGCTACAGGATGGCCAGCCGAATGAAATTATTTTCCATTACTAACCGGAAGGATTGTACTTTAAAATAAAAAAAAGATTTTTGAAAAAATATTCAGTAAAAAAAAAAGTTATTTGGTGGACTCTTTACCAATGACAGATAATTTGAATTACAAATATTGCTGTCATCTGCTAGAGTGTAATTAGGTTTAGAAGTTACAGAGAGATGATGTGACCTGGCCATACGGTATTGGATTTATTTTTTATTGTTAGGGCTAAACTAATTGTACTCCTCGTAGTGATTAAAGATTTTTCATTAAACCACCATTTTTACATCATTAGATATTAAATTAATCTTTTTTGTTTTTGTCTCGCATTTAAAGTAAACTTAAAAATATTTTTCATTAAAACGTGTTAACTTTTCACTTTAAATATAATATATTGTAGTACATATTTTTATTTTTTTTTATTTTCAATAATTTTTTAATTCATTTTATTTTGTCTATTTATTTATGTTTTGTTTTTTTTTTTTGTTTTTTTTTAATATAAATTCTCTCTAGGGAATGGAGTATTTATTTATTTATTTTATTATGTATAAACAACTAATCCTTTATTCAATTACTACGTCTAATAATTTATTAATTATTTTATTATTTTTTTATTTAGTTACAGTTCCTTTAAATTGTTTTTTCTTTTTTATACAAAAAATTCTGGTTTTTCTTTTATCATTTTATTTTTAATCATTTAAACACATGCACACTTTCACATACGAAAGGAAATAAAAAAATTAAAAAAATTTTTTTTAAATAAAAATAATAAATGACCTCAGTTTTCTAATCATACTTAATTAAGTAAAAATTTCCAATTTTATTCATCATTTATTTTGTTTTTTTAATTAGTTTTTGTACAATAATGTTTAATTTTTTTTTTTTAGAGAATTAAGTGGGAGTGGGAGGAAGGTTAACAATTTATTTACAAGACTTATATGTAGTATGTATGTATATGGGCCAAGTGGTTATGTTATGGAGCTAGTGATAGGGTTAAGGATGTAAGGAAGTTTTGCCTTTTTTTTTGTTTATAAATTTTAATTAAATTTTCTTTTTTTTTATATATATAAATATGTACCTATTGTTTTAATAATAATTGTTTCTTCTTCTTCTTCTTTGTTTGTTTTTTAATTTATTTATAAATAACGTTTTATTTTTTTTTCTTTTAACTTAAAATTATAGTTTTTGTTTTTGTTTTTGTTTTTATTTTTCTTATAAGAAAGAGTTTCATTTCTATGAGTTTATTTTGTTGTTGTTGTTATTATTATTATTATTGTTGTTGTTGTGCTATTGTTAATCGAACTATTTCGAAAATGCTCGACAGTTGGCCAATTTCGAAAGTGTATTATTTGAGTTGCTATGACAGACACGTTCACGTTTTCTAGTGTATTTATTACTACATGAGGTATTTGACGATGCAGCCGATACCGAGGTGGGCACCGATGCCGATGCCGTCATAAATGAGGTGTTCGTGGTGGTCATTGTGCTGGATGGTGAGAATGAAAACGATTGTGGTAAGGCGGTATTGTATATCGATAACGATGATGAATTGGATGATGTGGCTGCTGTTGTTGTTGACATAATATTGGCAGCGCTCTGTTGCTGCATTTGTTGTATCAATTGCAGTGATGAACTTGTCGTCGCTGTGGTTGCAGTCTCCGTTTGTGATTCGGGCGTATTGGCGGCATTAGTTTCGGCATCTTCGGCTATAACCGTTTCGATGATCCGTAATGATTCAGGTAAAGCACATGGTGCATGGGCATGTGTCGCAATATAATTTTTCATGTATTTCTCTTTGTGTTGCATATGTTGCCATTGTTGCAGGTATTGTTGTTGTTGTAGCTGCTGTTGCTGTTGCTGCTGATAGTCATAACTACAATGGTAGCTAGCATCAGCTGCAAGTGAATTACTTTTGGAGATTTTAAAATTTTCTCTGAATATGTTGTTGTTCATACTAGTGGCAGCCGCTGTTGTTGGTGTGATAAATGAGCTCATCGTTGACATTTCTATATCCACAATGGCGGCACTCGAGAATCTACGATGTGTGGTCTTATTGCTTACTGGGTATAGGATTGCAGCATTTTTAGTTAACGACTGGCCATGATGGTCAGCATATTTAGTTGTGCCCCTACCGCTGTTGCAGCTGCTACTCAAATAGCTGGTGTTGGTTGTTGTAGTGGTGGCGGTGGCGGTGACGGTGGTGTTGGTGTTGTTGGTAGTAGCGTTCATGGTATTGTTGTTATTGATGATGATGGACGAAGAGTGATTATCTTCTATTATTCAGCTGCCATACTTATTAGAAGATGTGTAATTATTAACTGCATTAGATCCATTAGATGACATAAGATGAGTGTCAGGCACTAAATGTGGTGTTCTACTTGAAATAGGTGGCAATATAGGACTTGTTGGCCAATGGTATGTAGTAGCAGCAACATTATTGGATGAAGGAACACTTCTATGCAAAAAGCAGTTTGGTCTTGGTTTAGTTTTAATTTTGTTTGTTTGTTTGTTTGTTTGTTTGTCATTTGTTTAGACGTTTACATACACACACACGTACAGTTATTTGGTTATTAGTATTTACAAACAAATACACACACATTCACATACACGCCCACACGCACATATATACACATACACATCAGTGTTTTGGAATTGAAATTGAATTTTTTTTTTTCGATTATCGATTTGTTTTGTTTTTTGTTTTTTTTTTTTGGAAAAGTACAAAATTTTGAGACAAAAAAAAAAAAACGAAATGAAAAAAGAAAAAAATCTTGGTTTTAGTAAAATTACAATTTACAAATTTCGTCTGGTCGGGTTATTAACACTGACTTTAAGCATGATTTTGCAAATACGAAAAACAAAAATGAAAACAAATATTGATGATGATACCAAAAGAAAAGAAGAAAGAAAGAAAAAGAAAGAAAGAGAAAGAGAGAAAGCAAAGGCGAGCGAAAGAGTAGCATGAATTTTGTTGAATAGAAAAAGTATAAAATATGTGATCGATGGATGAATGTTTAGAGAGTCACTTTAGGTGAGTGATTTGAATTTAGAGGCAGTGTTTTAATACAAATGTAAACTTGGTTGCAATTACTCCATAATGGAGGACAGATGCAGTGTCCCTAGGCATATGAGAATTTGGTATGGATATTCAGATTCTTACTGATAGGTTGGCGGCTCTAAAGGACACAGTCCATATAACGTACTCCCTGGTCAAGTGATGCTTGGTATTTAGAAAACACATTGGGTAACTTTTTATATTTCAATTGACCACCTGGGAATCTAATTGTTTGGTGTTACATTTTTTTCGATGAACTACATGATTTGAGGGAAACGAAAAGGCAAACGAACTGGTATAAAAGAGATCGGATATGTCTGAGGAGCAGACAATAGAGTAGATATATGCGTTTCAAGGGGAATATTTTTTTAAATTGTGAAAAGCGGAATGGAATTCACCAAACTGTGGGTGATCTGACATATCTGGTTGCCGAATTTCAAAACTGCTATATCCAGCAGTGGACAGTGGGTGTGCGAGGAAACTATTTAAGTTCAACAACGGAACTGGACGTATTCTAACAGGAATTCTAACAGGGCACTGTGTTATTGGCAGTTGCGCTGACAAGCCCAGTCTGTCCCACCAGGTTTACTACAGAAACCTACATGATGTGGAGGAACCGTAATCGGTGCAAAATTTTTCATGAGAATTCGCCGTAGTCTAGTAGATAGTGTGTTGGCCTATTAGACGCAAGGCCAGGGTTCGAGCCCCAGGCCAGACATCAAAACAAAATACAAAAAGTATTTTTTCGGCGATTTCCTTTTTCGGCAGATTTCTGGCAAAAACTCGGTGAGTAAATAAAATTGCCATGAAAAGTTTCTTATAAAATCTGTCGTTCGGTATCGACTTTAAACTGTAGATTCCGCTACTCATATATAAAATTAACACACTCAACATAAGTGGTGTGAGAAATTGTGGTGTAAATTCTTCACTATCATCTGTTATATAGCTGGGTTGCAATGAATATTGCGTTACGTTTGTCCATAATACAGGTATAGTTACAAGGACACTGTAACCATTGTCATCGATCTAAACTCGAAGGCCCTCTGGATCATATCGTCATATTTTGCGCATGACTGTGGATTCTTCTCTTCCCTGCAACTGTGGCAGATTTCTATGAGTTATTCATATTATGCCTTTTTGCCTCAAGCTCTAAAGTGCTGGACCTACAATTAAAAGAATATAAATGACAAATATTGCTGTCATCCGTTTAGCCCAGTTCTTGTATACGGGGACTAGTCGCTGAATCATTACAACATTAAAGCTCTCATTGTTAAAATACCGGTTCAGGGATGGACTACCTAGTACATAGCCGCGGCCATTATTTGCACTTAGCATTCAAAAAACTATTATTTCTTCAGTATTGCAGAAAAAAGACGCCTTAGTAAAGGACTAAATCGTACAAGGATGATTGACTTTAGCCAAAATATCTGATACATTCTGTTTTGTTTTCCTAGGAATTAGTTTTCAAACAGTTGAAAGATTAAATCTATTCCAATCAACTGCTATCGTAACAACTGTGATATAAGAAAATAGTTTTTAAATTGAACGTTTTTAAATGCGATGTGCAAATTGATTTTTCAAGCAAAAATCGAAATTCAAATAGTGAATAGTCAGAGAGCCAACCAATCGTATCCTTAATATCCTTTGTTTTTAACTTTCTATTCAATTTTATTTTCTATTGATTTGCTAGATTTGCATTCGAGTATCGTGGTGGTGGCGGTGTTGGTAGTGGTATTGGTGGAGTCTCTGTTGCCATTGATAATTGAGAAAGTGCAGGTGGTGGCGTTGTCGGTGGCTTTGGTGTTGGCGTTGGCGTTGGCGTTGGGAGATGTTGTGACAGTGTTTGTGGTAGAATGGATTTTTTAAAAGGTGGAATCAATGGTAGTTTTTTGTGGGGATAATAAAAATGTTTGAAATGATTTTGTTGATAATGATTACAAAATTGATTTTCAGTTTGATTATGATGCGGATGTTGCTGCTGAATTTGTTGTTGATTTGATGTTGCGGATGTAGTTGTTGGTGTTGTTGGATATTTAGTATTAAATGGATTAAATACCAACCTGGAGTGTGGAAATTGCATTGATGGCGTATTGAACATAGGCGTTGGCGTATGTGGCGGCTGTAACGCTTGCGCTGCTGTATCTGGATGTAAGAAATTTTTTCGTTGTTCCACCCGTTCCTGATGCTGTGTCAGACAACGTGTTATTATATCTGGCAGACTTTCCATATGATCCTGTTTATATTGTAATTTTTTTTTTATTAAGGAAAAGAAAAACAAAATTTAGTTTCAATATTCAAATTAAAAGAAAATATTAAAATAAAAAAAAATTTAATATTTAAACGTTTCAGTACTTGTAAAGCTTGTAATTTATCTTCTAAATTTGTTAAGCGTTCCTCTATGGCATCTTGTCTACTTGACATGTCTGATATTATTTCATAAACCGTATTTTGTGTCTGAAAATTTAAGAAAATACAGTAAAATGAAATGAAATTTTGTTTTTCTCTTCTTTTTTGCTATTTTTGAATCTCAATTTTTGCAAAATGTGTTCGAAATTTTCATAGAATTTGTTATTTTGTAACAACAAAAAAAAAAAAAAAATGATTTTATATTTTAACTTCACAACTGTTTAATCATGTGAAAGGAAATTTCTGTTGTATCTCACCTATTGCGATAGTTTTATAAAAATGTGATTATTAGACAAGTAATATCAAAAAATTCTGAGCGCCAATAGTATTTTGTCTTAAATACCAATGTAACGGACAATGACAAAGAAGACGTTAGTCTTCAAAAGTTATTGTGAGATGTTCCCAGCCTTTCGGCGCCTATACCTAGCTGATATAAGCCAGATTTGTCTGGTCTCCATAAAGTGAAATTTCTTACCCCAAAGAGTGTAATTGTAACTATTAAATCTCTAAGTATCTCTTCCAGCGACTTTTTGCATTTTAATACAATCACAGATTTTGTCTCTAAGAACCATTTGATATACGAAATCCCAAACACCGGGAGTATTCAAAGCCTGTATTTCAGTCTAGTTATTTAATTATTCTAAAAAAATTCCAAATTCGAGTTTCTCGCATAATCTGTTTGATAACATTCTATGGGAGTTGTAAACCGTTCTCATAATAATAAACAGTTTTTTACTCATGTAAACCGTTTCTTACTTATTGTTGGTCATGGGAAGGACTAGGTTAACATAGATTAAGATCAGTATGAGGTAATTATATTTAGACGAAAACTACAATCGTCAAGGGGCTAAGATCAATCTTAACAATCTATGGATTGATATCAAACAAAGTTGATAAGAAGTTGTTGGGCTTAAAAGTAAATTATCCACTTAATCAGAGTTTATATTAAAAATTTCATAGTTTGGAGTGATAGCTTTGATATCAAAAGCAACTTCAGCATTCATAACGACACGTTGCAATGCTACGGATAAGTGCAGTTCCCGTAAATTTCATCAGTAGGAGGTTGAGAATCCGTTACAATCAGTAGGTGTTGTGCTAATTTTTTTTTTTAACGGAACGCGTATATATGATTATATAGACAGGGCCGACCCTGGGTAGGCGGCCTTTCAGTGCGATCTCATGTCCCAAATTTAATGGCGGGGGTGATTTTCCATGATAATCCTGGCGGCGTCGTTTTTTTAGGTCTCTTGTCAAAAATTTAACGAAAGAGGAGAGGGAGATTTCCCCCAATTTTCGAAAAAGTTAGAAACAATTTTTTTAATTTCTTCTTTTCATAATGTCAGCTAATTCTCGTTATCAGAAATCATCTTTAGTTCCGGAACGCGTGCGTGTCCTAAAACAAAGTACCCGAACGATGTTCCGGAGCGTTCCGGTTCGACAAAACCACTGGTTACAATGACTTTTGCTGAAGGTGTAACGACAGGAAAGAAGAGGAAACCTCAGATCAATTTGCTTATTTTTGTTCGAATCTTATTTATCTGTGTTCTTAGCCGAAGGTATTTGGACTAAAGAAATGGTTAAGGAATACTAGCTAAAAGTTGAATGACGAAATTAGTTGGGTTAATAGGTTAAAATTACGGCCTGTTTAATCGCCTGTGCTTATTAAACTTATTGGTGATGTGCTATAGACCCATATGGTCCATTTAACTGCCATTTATATAGGTGTATACAAAACTTTATTCGTGCTATAAAATCGGTAAATTGAAGTGCCGTAATAATCACTTGAACAAGTTGTTCTCGTTTTAACGAGTGCGCACAAAAAAAAAAAACTGGACTTACACTTTTCGTTATAGAAATAAAACTAAGTGGTGGATTTTTTCGTTTTATATTTCAATTAAAGGAAATATTATTTGACTTCCTTTTGGGTATAAAATTCTTTTCTGACAAAGGTCTCAGAGCATCCAACTTTTTGAGCTTTTTTTTTAATATTATTTGCTTTGTTTTGGTCGGCAAATCCTTTTTTTCTTCCACTTCCACGATTTCTCTCAATACTCAAAGACTCCTTATTTTGTTTTATTCTTACCTTACAAACAGTTTTTTCGTTAACACTTGCGAACCTAGCAATCGTTTTTGTAAGGGGGCGCGATTTTTCATTGAAAATTTCATTTATTTTTTTTACGAAATTCTTGTTGGGTGCCCTTTTTCAAAAAAACTAATTTTGCTATTGCAATGAAATTTAGCACGTGGATTTTAAAACAGATGACTAACAAAAACAATGTAACGGCATTAATCCTTTTCAATTATGATAAAAGTTATAAGATTTAAAGGAGGCCCATTTTTTTTCGTGCGCACTCCATAGTTCAAAAGCTAAATCTGTTTAGAATAAAAATTGGTTATAAAATTTAATTTTTTAATTTTAGTGTGAAATTTTAAAAATCAAATTAAATATTCTGTTGACTGATTAATTCCCTCTTGCCTTAAAGGTGCAGAGAAAAAGCATGTTGGTATGCTTTGTCTTAAGAAAAATTGGTTTTATCGTTAAAATCGTTAATGTTGCTAACTGTGTTAGCTATGATGTGATGTATTAGGATTCGAATATAAAATCATTTTTAAACGTACAAACATGTTT
The DNA here is from genome assembly GCA_014635995.1 of Sarcophaga peregrina. Lineage (NCBI taxonomy): Eukaryota > Metazoa > Arthropoda > Insecta > Diptera > Sarcophagidae > Sarcophaga > Sarcophaga peregrina. The sequence goes on along the minus strand of CM025790.1, from coordinate 57,183,808 downwards.
TATTTTTGTTCGCTAATAACAAATTCTTTTCATAATTTTGTGCAACAATATTAATCGAATCAAAAAGGATATTCTGTTTTCTTACCTTGGCCATATCTGTTATCGTATTGGCATTATCCATCAGTTTACGCTGATCCATTTTAACTTTTCGTAACCTAATATTTGTTATCAAGTTACGAACGATTTCAAAAAAGTATTTTATTTTGTTTTGTTTTAGGAAAATAATAAAAAATAAAGAAAAAAAAGCCGTAATGAATAATAAAATAATAGAAATGTTTTTTTTTTGTTTTTTTCTTTTTTTATAATTTGTTAGTAAGAGATGTTTTGTTTCTGTTTAATTTTGTTAATTATTGAATTATATTTTTTATAGGTTATTATTTTTTATTTTTATTATGGTGAATTTTTTCTAATAATTTTTTAATAATTTTGTTAAAAAAAAAAATTGAAAAAAGTAAACTAATAAAGAAGATTTACTTTAATGGTTATTTTTTTGTGTTGTTTATTATTTGAAATACAGTCAACCTTCCTATAACGCGGTACTCTCAGAACACGGTTCCCATATAACAGGGGCTGAAATTGCGACAGCCCTCCTATAGCGTGGTACTCTTATAGCACGGTTTGCGTTCAATTTCATCCCATGAGTTCCTTCCACACAGCCTATGAATGAATAGGAACTAGATATTGTAAGAGGATTTAATATAAGTTTTATTTTCAACGCAAAAGCTCAGCCGAGATACAGCACCTTGCAAAATAATAGCAATCGGATTAATTTAAAAAAACAATGAATGAAGATCAAGACAGATAAACTAAAGATTACGCCATCACGCACACAAAATTAAAACTTTCTGTGCATGTTGAATCAATGACGTCACGCAAATTGTGTTCCTATTGGCTAATGATAACGTAAGTTATATTGCAAGGCTGCCAACTACTTTCACGTAGTGCACACATTTTTCAGAAGAAATGTTAATTTTGACATATCAAAAAGACTTGGAAACTTTTAAAATAGCCCAACTACGTCATCTAACGGGAAATCATGCGCAAGGCGTAATCTTCAGTTTATCATTCTTGAATGAAGATGAATCAAGTGAGGATAAATATTAAAAAATTACTTTATTTTACAAGTCTTTCTGAATTTTGTTGGAAACCAGTCTTTAAGTTTAGTTTTTATTTCACTTTTTTTTTTATCAATCCTTATATGAACTCTTGAATTCAATAAAAATAATTTATAAGTTATTTTGCGGTTTGTATTTCTTGGTCTCCATATAACGCGGTACGAATGATGTAATTTGTACTAATCCTGTGTTTCTTATAGCACGGTTTCCATACAACGCGCTACGAATTAGCCTGGTTTGTACCTGAAATCCGAGTTTCTTATAGCGCGGTTTCCATATAATGCGCTACGCACTCACAGCGTTATAGGAGGGTTGACTGTATATGTATTCTATTATTAACAGTTTTATGTGTTAATTAGTAGTTATTGCTTTATTATGATTTATTAGTCCTAAATTATAGATATTAAATTTTTTTATTTATTATTTATATTTGTATTTATTGTCAGAGTAATTTATTACTTTATAATATTTAATGAATTAATTTCCTTTTATATTTAAATTCAAGTTAATTGTTTATATCATTTTTATTTCAAATTAATTTTTGTTATTTATTTATTTATTGTTAAAGTAATTTAGTGTTTTATAATATTTGTTGAATTTATTTTTTTTCATTCTTTATTAATTTTTAATTAAGTTTATATAAATTTGTTACAATTAATTTTTTTTATTTAAATTTGCGTTGTTTTAATAATGAGCTGATAATAATAATTATCGGATTAATGATTATATAAAAATATTGTTAACTATACTTTGTGACAAAACGCAAAAAATTAAATGCAACTGAGGTAGAGATCAGCAATGAATCGTTTTTCCGCTACTCATAAGCACACATGTAGTTTGGAGTATGAGTGCATCAACAGAATTGAAATTCATCTACTCTGATTCATTCGTACTCACTATGACTTGGACGCGATGTAACACTGCCAGTATCACGGTAACGAGAAACAAAAGATTTATTTATATTTAAAAGCTGGACGGCTCTAACGATAGCCACCTGTTGTTTTCCAGCCAAATATAAAGCAATCACACTATCACGCTTGAATTCCATCACGAATAACTTTTTTTCTGAATGCAATAGATCAAAGTGCTGTTCTAAGCTTATAAATAATAAAATGAACTGTCACTGGAATAAATCTGCCAGATGAGCGGTTTACAAATGATAACAACCTGAAATTGGTTGCAATACATACCAGTCACCCAGTAGGTGAAACTGGCTATTATGCAAAAAGAAGGTGGACTTTGACGTAATACAACCGTGGTTAAGAGGTGAAATGGGATTTTAGTGGTTGGAGGCGAACCAGAGCAAAGAATTTAATATCCGTGTAGAGAATAATACACAAAATAAGAACAAAATGATTTTCAACATCAGGTAGAATATGCCATAGGCGCAGAATATAGCAAGCATACAGCAGAAAATCTGAAAAAAACACGCAGGAAAAAATATTGATTTGAACGTAGTATAATGAAATAAGAGTGGAGTCTCGAGGCAGGCTGATAGTTAAAGGAGCAGGCATTACGAAGTAAAACAATTGTGGTTCTGAAGTGTAATGATTTCGCCGTGAGGATACAAGGTGGGCTTTCAGTTCATGATCTGCACGACTTAGATGAAAGAAGAAGGATTATTCACTCTTTCCCGCAAAAAAAATTTTTTTGAGTATAATTATTTTTATTATTATTATCTCTATTATAATAATAATAACTTTCATTGTAAAAGTTGTTATTATTATCATAATAATTGTTATTATTATTATAATTATTATTGTAATGATTATTTTTTTTTATTATAATTGTAATTATAATTATTTTTTTTTAATTTAATTTTATTTATTTAATATTATTATTTTATTATAATTAATTGTTATTGGGAATTTATTATTAGTACTATAATTATATTTATTGTTATAATTATCAGCATTGTTATTATAGTTATTATTATTATAATCATTACTGTTATTATTATAATTATTATTATTGAAATTTTTATTATAATTATTTTTATTAACATAATTTATTTATTTTTATTATTACCGTTATTATATTTATTATATATTATTATATATTATATTATATTTATAATATAAATTTTTATTATAATTATTTTTATTACCATAATTTATTTATTTTTATTATTATCGTTATTAGTTTTATAGTTATTATTACTATTATTATTATATTATTAGTATTTATTGATTTTTTTTTTATAAATTCTTTTTGTAAAAGTTTTTATCTAAAATTATAAAATTTTTATTTTATTTTAATGTTCATCTATTTATTGTTTAATTTAAAATGTTTTTTTTTTGCTTTTTTTAATATTATTTTATTATTTTTTAACTATTATTTATATATTATTAATGTTTATTTATTTTTTATTTATTTATTTACTTTTTATAGAATTTTGTACATCATATTAATAATTTTGTGTTAGTAAAAAAATAAAAACTAATATTTTCTAAATAAAATGTATTACGATTATAATTTTTATTTGTTTGTTGGTTTTTTTTTTTTTTTTTTTTAAATTATATCTTTGAAAAATACTTAGCGATGGAAATTTAGAATTTCGTCGTTAAGATTGCAGAAAATCGTATCTCAAAATAAACCTTAAATTGAACAGAAAATCATATCATATCGCATATATTTCATCTTTTTATATATATATATATATATAAGTATATGTATGTATATCGCTAACGCCAAAAAATAAAGTAAGAATAAAGCAGCCGCCACCATTAAAATTAAATTGTTACTCCTAAAAAGGGAAACGAGGCAAAATATAATGGCACATGCCAACCAACAAAAAAAAAAAAAAAACGTAAACGATAACGATAACTAGAAATAAAGATAATCAGCTAGATAACAATAATAATATGGTAGGGTTTCTGCAATCTTAACTGTAACGAAATTATTTTAAGAAACTAATATTCAAAGTGAAAATTGGAGTTTACATTCAAATGTGTAAGTCCACCACTTGTTCTGTTCTGTTATAATATTTAAACTGCTCCTATCCTGTCCCTAGCCTATAACCTAACTTTTCTATTATTCTATTCATTTTTTTTTTTCATTTTCTGCTTAGGGGTTAAGAGAAGTTATAGAAACTGTTCGGTTTAAGCATGTATTTTTGTTAATAATTTTTCTTTTTGTTTTTCTGTTTGATTTTTTGTTAGTAAGAAATGATTACTTTGAGATACGAATTTCTAAAAAATTAACGACATGTCTATTGTAATTGTGGAAATAAAGCAAATGCATGTTTTTCGTTTTTAGTAAATTGAATTTGTTTTCTTTTTTTCATTTTTGTAATTTTTTTTCATATTTTTAATGACAAAAAACGCTTTTGCAAATTTGGCTTTACAACCCTTTACAGGCTAGTAAAACGAGTTGTTAATTGTTTTGTTGGCAATTTTTAATTTAAAATGCGATGAAATGTTAATACGAAAATAAATTTATGAAAAGCTTTCATTTTTGGATAGCAAGAGGACTTGAGGTTTTTTCCTTGGGTAAAACACAAGATAAACATTTAATTTGCAGATCCTTAAAGGAATGTATTCATTTAACATCCAACTCATTTTATTAATAATTTTAAGTATTTTTGTCTTCATAAGGATGGATTTGCATCAAAGCATTGTTTTCTAATAAAAATTAAAAATTACTTTCTAGCTTTATATCAAATTAAAGCGTTTATTTCTAAATAATATTGTCATTCGCCATTCTACAGTTATGAGTATGAAGAAGTGTTACATGATGCCGAATACATTTTCTTTAGCTGCAGTAGCTGGAAGGCGTTAGGGTCTTTAGGCCAAAACCAGCATGTGTAATTCCTCTGCTTACCATTCTCCCTTTCCTACTTCCTCTCCTTTTTCTTATTTTTATGCTCCCAACGTGTTATCAACTTTTTTCTATATCAAGTGTTTATGGCATGGACAGATGGTTACTTTAGTTCGGTTCGTCTAAGAATATAGACCACGGAAACATGTATTTGTTTTGTTGATAAAGAAATTTCTGAGATAAATAGTTTTCGTAATTCTTAAATAATCTTTTACCCATAATTTCAACATTTAAACCCGGTGAACAATTTTTAGAGTGCCACCGCAATATGATTTCGCAATGATATTTTCAACGTCTATTTCGGACTGGGAGGTCTGGAGAAATAATATGTCACACAGTGGAAAGGAAATTGGACAACATTTGAAGTGTTTTTTCTGGATTTGATCGGAATATTTTGGTCCATAAAGTGGCTGAACGTCTGCAGCGTCTTTCAGGTAAAGTTGTCGGCAAATGTTTCCAGGCATGAAATAAACATAATTTCCGAAAGCTATGAGACTATCAAAATATAATTCTAATGTGATGAACTCCCAGACGAGCACAGAGACATTCCGTGGTAACTGCAGGACAGATAAAATGGCCAGGCGGGGCACAATCATTGAACTCTCCGATGAATTTTCGATGTTGAAAATTCTTTTAACAACCTGCAAGCTTTTATTGTCAATGCGATTCCATTAACAATAGATGAGAGGCTTCGAGCAGGACGGTATAATAAATATGGTCAAAGCTGGATGTAGGACATATGGCAAAGAAGAAGCACGCTCAGTATAAGTTCATTACGATTACGGTCATTATGAGGCATTGGATTATGGGAAAGCATGCGAGACACATTGGACTTAGACAACTATGTCGAAGGAGAAAAAGGCACCTATATAGAGTACCTGGCTAAGCTGTCATGCATTGACATTGGCAGTCAGAATCGTTCATTAGAATTTCCAAGTGCTTGCAGAACTTAGAGATAACTGGAAAAAGGTGGAATCACAATGGGTTGCATGTGGCCGAAGTGTATTTTATCAAACTTCTTGAAATTTTAAAACATAAAATACTTAATTTGGTACGAAACTTTCTATTCTTTTTTTTTAACTGAAATTAATTTATACTATAAAGAATTAAAATAATTTATTTCATTCATTTTGCTCTTCATTTAGTTGGAAATATTAATGAAAGCGTACAATTTTAATAATTCGACAAATGAATACATTCTTTTAAGCAATGCCTTTAATGACTTTACAAAATAATGAATATGGAAGGCAAGCAACTGTTAACGGGTATGAAATAAATGCTCTACGGTTATAAAAATAATTTTTTTTTGTTGCAAAATTATGGTTTACGAAGCGCACATAAAAGGTTTTTGCAAGTACAACGTTCACAAAATATGGTTGAATAACTAATTGTGCTGAGGCTGTCTAACTCTAGCTATGACTACTGCTATAACTATTTACTATTCCAAGCATATACGCTAATATACGATGCTACAAACCGAGACAGTATAGAAACTGTATCACTTATGTTGCCATACGATAATAGCATATAAAGGAAAGTGTTAATAACTTAGTTTTTATTAGGCAAGGCCTGGACAGGACTCAATTCAGACACAACACGCAGAGAGAGAGAGAGAACAAGAAATATAGAGACAAATATACGTACACAAACACATTTATTTAATATTGCCAATAAAGGCAGACAAATACACATACATACATATAAAACACATACGTAAGTACACAAATCTACAGTTAGGGACAAAATTGCTCACTTTAGATTCAGGTCAGATGAAAAATTTAATACAGTTTACGATATTACTCCTTGAGAGTTCCTTATCCAAGATTAAATAGGAATTTAGATGAAAAATATTTTAATTGGAGCTTTTATAAATTAATATGGAATACTAATGCCAAGTTATTGGAAATAATATTGGATAAAGAAGCTGATTTAAGTACATAAATAAGGACGGATGCATAGTATTGTGATTAGAAAGTTATATCATAGCTATGGCATTAGTTTTTACTAGCACTTTCAGAGAAAGCCGGCGGAGAAATATTTTTTTTATTTCGTTTTGTTGAAGATGTTTAATTAGGGGCTTCAACCCCCGGTGTCATGTCCATTTTACCTATTAGACTATGGCGACTTCTAAGTCGGAGATAGTAAACATAATCTCATCTTGCAGCCAGATATCTTCCAAACCAAGAGGCTAAACTCATTGGTACGAAGGCATTGCGAAAAATCGCGCAAGATGAGTATGTATGTATGTTGATCAACAAAAGTCCAGTAAAAATGGGATTGTGAAATTTTTTAGAAGTTGAAAACCTTGATTTTGTAATTGCTTTTGGTGAATAATTGAAAGTACCTTGATTGCCAGCATATTAGTCTAAGGGATTAACGTTTCACCACTTGGTGAATTAAAGATCGGCCTTGATGACCTCTGATCATACAGGCCTATTCACATCATTTTGTTTATTCCCTTACTGTACACACAAACTCATTAATTTCCATAATAGAATTACAATTATGACGAATTCTTTTTCAATTTAGTACGAATAAATATCGTGTATATTTGCAAACAATGGGACAATCAGGTTATCCTTTCCTTTGGCATACACTATTCCCTCGATTTACGTTGTTTCGATTAATGTCGTCAAAAATTTTGTTCTCTTAAACTTCGATTTACGTCGTTATTCGATTTACGTCGCCTCTGTATTTTATAAATAAAATTATTGGACTTCTCTTTTAAAAGAAATTCAATACATAGAATAAAAATTTAATTACTTTAGTTTTTTTTTGTAAAATGTACACAAATAAATGCATCTGATAGAATGAGTTCTTTGAAATTCGATTTACGTCGTTTCGATTAACATCGTCATCGTCGCCATTCGATTTACGTCGCCTCTGTTGGTTATGAACAAAATCAGGGGATTTCCCTTTTAAAAGAAATTTCATTTACGTTGTTTCGATTGTTGTCGTCTTTTATCGAAACATTCTACGATGTAAATCGAGGGAATACTGTATTGAGTGCACATTAATGAGCTTTATGCCCAACACCATGGAATAATAATAATTTCTATATTATTTTTGCATAAATTTTTCACTTTCATCTGTTCGGCCATCGATCAATCAATTTCATCCTTTAGCAGATGCTGTAGTTTAGGTAGGTATTTTGCTCCTTTATCTATAGGTCGAGTGGCCTTAGAAAGGTTTTTGATTTCAAGGTTCAAACAAACCAACTTCAGAAAGATATGACTTTCGTTGTGAGTGACGAGAAGGTTGTATAATCTCTTATAAGATTTTAGATTTCAAGAAACAAGAATGTGTGTGAACAATTTTGTTCTTAACTGTATACCAAAATGTTAACCAATTGAGAGACAATAGAAAAGGCAACATTTGGGAAAATATTTTATTAGAGGACTGGGAGTGAAAGTGCATATTTTATAGTAGTTAGACACTCACACTTTCTTCAAAAGCATACAAATTGGGGATAAACTCCATGCTGTTGTGTTTTTCTTTATAGCCTATTCAAGTTAAACTGTTTGTGAATTGCCTGTTTTTATTTTTTGTTTTTCTTTTTTTTTTGTTGAGTAAAGCATTGCTGTTAGTCAAAAAGGACACTGAAAGAAAGAAGCCTTAACCGATTTTGTTTCTTAGCTGTAGAGTTGTATACAAGCTATCCTAACATTGCTTTAAATGCTTAAGACATTGTTTCTCTTTTTGTTTGTTGGTGTTATTGAATATTTTTTTTTTAAAAGAATTTGTTGTTGTTGTAGTTTTTTAGTTAGTTAATTTTTGTTGTTGTTGTTGTAGTAGTTGTTGTTGTAGATTGTTTGTTTGTTTTGTTTTAAATACTCACGCATAAATTGCTAGAAGGAACTTTCTTTGGTGGGTTCTTACACGTCCGGGATTAACCCGTTTTACTAGTCTTGTATGTTTGTAAATGAGCCAAGTTTCACGAAGAACATTCGCCGCAGCATTTTTCAGCTAAAAATAGTATATATTGGTTGTTGTTTTTGGTTTTTTTTTTTTTTTTGGTTTTTATTGATGATTTTTAATTTTTCAAAAATGTTTATTTTTTTTGGTATGTAGATTGTTTTTTTTTTTTTGTTTTTTTTTTATAACATAGAAGAAAAAAGGGAATAATACATAAAATGTTAGCGATTTTTCTTTTATTGATAGCTTTTAGTTGTTGATCTTTTTTTTTATTATTTTTTAAAATTTTTCTTTTTTTAAAAGCCAAAATATTTGAAATAAAAAATTTTATTATGAAGTAGAGTAAGTATAGAAAATAAAAAAAAACTTTATGAATAGAGTGCAAATTAATAAATAAAATAATATTAAGTGAGGCTTTTGTGTCACATAAAAAAAATCTAAATAGGGAGAGAGGAGACTTAATTTTTTTTTTTGTGTTGGAAAATTTGCTTGTAGTTGGTGGTTGGTTGGTTAGTTGGTTGGTTGTTTGGTTATAAACTAAGAAAATACGTAAAAAATTAATATCTTAAGTGAATAATATTGGTTTCACTATGATTTTGTTTATAGCAGAGCATAATTTTGGTTGTTCACATTAAAATTCATGAAAATAAAAATGAATTCTTCCATATTAAGGACTAAGAAATAAACATTTTCTCTTAAGACATTATTTATCAAAAATAAAACTCTTGTTTATGTACTGTTGATACCCAGCAATCAGGTTGTAATAGGCGGACGGGTCAATCATATTAATCTCAAGTGTTTCCCTTATGTGTTCGAAGAAAATATTTTCGAATTTTACTACCAAAGCCAAAGAACAAGTATTTTAACAGAGCCACTGTTAAAGATTACAGAGCTATGCTTAACACTGATCTACACCATTGCTGAGTATAACACAGGATGACTAAAATGAGTTTCTATCGAGTGGGCCATCAATCAGTTTCAATTTGAACCATCAGTTATATAGAATCTAACAATACTTATGTCATTCTATTCTATCACAAAATTTAATATGTTATCTCCACTAAGGCTAATGAAACCATTTACGCTTGACTAACGTTGCGCATTTATTGAAAATTTATTTCCAAAACAAAGACAATTGGTTGGATATTGGATGATAATGTCATACAAAAGGACCAACAGTGTCCGGTATACGCAAGCTTATTGCTAAAGTTTGTGAAACTGATTTCATTGTTAATGCTCTAGGACGTAAACGTGTTCATACATTGTATATACCCGAAAATAACGAAGCTGTGGCAGGGAATTCATCAAATTGTCATCATTCTCAAAAACTAAAAATTTCACCCCTCAATTTACGACGAATTTTGCAGAAAGATCTCGGCGAGATGCTTTACAAAGTTTAATTGGTTCAAGATCTCGCTTTCGCTACGCTCGATAAGCCAACGAGAAAGTTCATTTTCTTTTTGGTAAGTATGGTGAAATCGCCATGGTCTAGTTGGTAGTGTGTTGGCTTATTAGGCGTAAAGCCAGGGATCGAGTCCCAGACTAGACATCAAAATAGGTCGTTTGGAGTCGACTTTAAACTGTAGGTCCACTTATGTATAAAATTAACACACACAACATAAGTAGTGTAAGAAACTGGGTCAATGAAGGGTTGTAATGACTAATAATGCATATTGTGGCAAAACTACCTCAGAAAACTGACAAACAGAGCGACTGTTTGGTATGATTTGTGGAACGGAGGGAGACATCATTGAAAATGAGGACGCTTTATTACGTCAAACGTTTGATGGCCATTTAATTAGTCGAAATGCTGCTATTTGACACCGTTGGTTTATTTTCTGTGGAGTGGCGTTAAGGAAAGAGGAAATTAAGCAATAAACCGCCAACATTCGTAATGCTATTGCAAAGATGCGACCTTATACACTCGAAAATTGGTCCAAATGAAGTATTGTGGAGTCAAAATGGCAAAATTTCATTTTGAATGGCTCACACATTACCTCTTTGAGATTATGTGCTCCTTTTTGTTTTTTTTGAATGTTCCCGGTCTCTCACTAACCCACTCTCACCCGACCGCGGAGGGCTCGTCCCCATTACGTACGGCACGTACACACTACAGTCCGGACTGTAGCGAGTAAGGGAAAAGTTATGGCAACGAGAACATAAAACAGCTACAGAACTTAATCACAAGCTGAATAAGGTGACAATAAAACAGAATAATCTATGACAAGATTAGTTTATAACAATTTATAAACTACTGCCAGTATACAAACCACGCTTTATATTATAAACACTACAATTAAAATCTATAAAATTATAATGCAAATTAAAATCATTACATAATCTATGAAAAGGAAAATTACATGCATAATTCGTTCTATAGAAATCTAAAAAAAGAGGATAGTGCCGTGAAAATCTTGCTGGAATGCTGAAATTCAGATTACAAAGCAAGAACTCAGAATCGATATCATAAGATAAGATAATAAGATTAAAAACAAAACAAACACCTTAAACAGCCCTTCTACATTCCAAAGTTGGAAGTTTTATCAAAGCTAATCTATTCTCATACGGCGGAAGATCATTGCCATAATCCCATCCTAAGCCACGTAAACAGAATAATAAAAACTGCCTCTGCACAGACTCGATTGAATCACTATGACAATGATACTATGGATTCCAAATAACAGACGCATACTCCAAAATAGGCCTAACAAGTGATGTGCTCCTTAAAACCACATTACCATGAAAATTAAAATTTTGCTGGTTTAACCATCTTAAAAAAAAATCTCCGACAATTGACTTCTCTGTTTCAACTTAATCGACCATATTGTCACTTAATTATGTGTGTGAACAACCATGGAGAATATTCGTCTTGTTAAGTAAGTAATCAAGTGAATAAATTAGTTTAAAACCAAACCAATGTGAAAATACTTTGCCAATATTGATTTAAGGATAATAAAGATACAAATGAAAACGAATTAAAATTAAAAGCAAAACAGCAAAAAATCAACCACAATCCAGTAATTTATAAATTAAATACAAAAGCAACAGTTAAATGTTAAAATAAACATGCGGAGAATAGTAAAACGAACATGGCAAATTAAAGCCAAAACAATATTAAATAAAATTAATTGTTAAGAAGTGATGCTTAAATGCAGTGTGACAGACAGACGGGAGAGATAGAGAGCAAGAGTGGACAACGTAAAGCAAATAAATGAAAATAAACTGTTTGCACCAATAAGTCCAACATAAAAATAGCATTCGCATAGGAATTTGTATTAAGAAAGGCGTAGAAATGATACTTTTTTAATACGATTTTCTACGCGAATGCTTGTAAGGTGGGACTTACAGATGCAGGTACTAAATAAACATGGAGTTAATGCTACAGACTTAATAGCAATAGCGACAGAAAATAGCAACAATAATAATAATCTTGCTACATATAATAGTATTTGCTGTGGCAGCAATGCAAACACAATTGCCATTTAAGCCATGGTTACAATTAATAGAGTTTTATAGATAGAAATAACACAATTACTACAATTGAAAAACGTACTGAATTAAATTAAATTAAAAAGAAAATAATGAAATAAAAATTTAATTACTTTTAATAAGTTTTTTTTTCTTTGCCTTCTTCTTTCTTTAAAGTGAATTGCAAAAAATCATTGAACATTTAGCAGAAAAAAAAAATTTACAAAAACAGTTAACAACATTTATAAAACAGTTAGAAAGAATAGAAGATTAACGGTAATACAATACATATGCAAGCAAATTCTATAATTATTTTAAAGATAGAAATAAAAAAAAAACTTTTTTTTTTTAATTAAACAAAATAATAGGAAAACTAAAAGAATTACAAACACTTAGGCAACAAACGCTTTAAATACCCTTTTTGTTAACTGTGTGTCCATCATGAAATTATGCACATGCTTTTCCGCTCGTGTCAATTCCAATTTTCTAGATACCACCGCTACTAGTAGAGCCGTACAACCGGCACCCTGTAAATAAAATTATTTTTTTTCCGGGTTGTTTTTTTTTGGTTTTTTTTTGAAAAAGAAAGAAAATAGAGAAAATATATCAATAACAAATATGTTTTTCCATTACATTAATTATAAAAAAGAATTGTTAATTTTATAACAAACTTATCAATAAGCGCCATTTTTTAATTATTCAAATAGTCCGCCAAACATTTTAGGTAAACGTTCAAGTGTATAAGTCAGAAAACTAGTCAATTTTACTATTTACTAATGTGTTTGTCATTCAATAAGCTTTTTAAATTTCCTTATAATCCATTCGTGAAGTACAAAAAAAAAAATCATTTTTTAAAGATCAAAGGCCAGATACAAAAGAAATTTTTAGGTTTAGGTTAGGTTTAAAATAAATGTCAAAGGTCACTTTGTATTTTGTTTTAAGATTTCTTATGTCTATGTTCAGAGATTCACTTTTATTAAATCAATATTTGGTTCATTGAGAACAATATTTTTAGCGTTCAGACATATAATATTAAAATTTTAAAATTAATTGACTGCTGGTAAATAAAACAGCTGATTGCTTCAACGACATAAACAAAATACAAACCATTCTGCTGATCTTCCATTTTTTTCTTTGTCGTTGTTTACATTTGAGGAAAATGTAATATCCACACTGAACGTACTTATGACAGTGTTGTATTAAAGTTTTAATCAATATCATAACAATTTATGAATTTATTGATCAATAATGAACTGAAATTTTATATGAAATATTGAGATCAATAATGCTGTTTATTGCGATTAACGCAATAAAGGTCCATGTCTGAACCCAGTATTATATATTTTCAAGTTTATTAAAATTTTTCACTCATATTCCGGCTGTTTTTTTTACTACATTAGAATTATTCAATAACTATTGCGTAAATGTCCAGAATTTGTCCGTACATTTCAAATTATTATAATCGTTTAATGCCAAAACAACGTTTCCAACTTATTAAAATCTTACAGCTCATGCAATTGTTAATGCTTACTTTACTTTTTTCGATTCAAAATCATCAACACGACAGAGAACAGAATACTACTGGTGAATACCGTAGCGCGAATTCTTGAAGAAGACACTGAAATATTGATTTTTTGTTATTGTTCTGACCTTATTGGCCTCTCCGTGGAAAATTTCTCTTAAGGACCAATATTTGCATTGAGTTTTTACTGATTAGGCTCATTTGAAATGATGGAAGACCAGTTTTTTTCTAGCTACGTCAATAAATGACTACTAAACTTTGCCGTATTTGAAGCGAAAATAATCCACAAGTCATCATTCTTTTAAGCGTTTTACGGCACAATCGGTTGTTATTTTTTCAAAAATGAGCAGAGAGCTTGCATTACGGCGTATCGTGAAATAATGACTTAATTAGCTAAATATTACCGACTTTTAGCTACATTAGCCGACGTAACTTGTCATACAGGGGGCTTAATTATTGATTTATTGAAAAATCGATTTAACATTAAATTAACTTTTTCTTTTCAGAAGTGATTGCGCTTACCATTGCCACAAGTTTGGGCAATTTAACGTCTTAGATTTACTTTTTCTTGGAGCTACGTTAAGTTTTTGGTTTGTGCAGATAAACTAGCTATACTAAAGCATTGGAAGCCAATATTTAAGCTGCTATTGGACGCCATGTAAATCGTAGCCGTGGTGGACATATACCAGTGATCATATTTAAAAAAAAATGCCTTGAAATTATTTACCGGGAAGTCCCCTTTTAGCAGTCATCAGAGTAGTAAGCAGCCAGCGGTCTAGAGTAGGCAATTGTAATGAAAAAGTTTCTTAATTTAAAACATTAAACTTAAGGCCACTTGCGAATTAAGTTAACACAAATAACAGGAACGATGTAATCTTGACAAAGGGGTTTAAGGGTCAAATATGAACCACATAATAATTATCCGTTCACAAATTGTAACTTAATTCGATTAATTAGGAAGCCTTTTTAGAGTACAATTCAGATAAATAACAACTTATCAGCAAAACAATTATTTAACATGGACGGCAGTTCATTCTTTTACTGGTTTCAAGAGCAAGTTCGATTACAAATGGGCGGTACGTGGGATATAAAATATAATATTAATTACATCAGCATCTCGAAGTTTATGAAAAAAAAATTTACTACTATTTACCACTAAACCTTACAAAACTTGATAAAATAACCGTAAAAATTTGGAACATCAGGTAAGGTTTTCCTCAGAAAATCTAGATTTACGTTGATCTCGTAAAGGCTTTACTGCATAAATGACAAAGTGTTATTGGTAAGGCCAGCAAATATTTGGTTTACTAACATTCATTTCAAATAAACGTACATACTTTATTTCTGATAAAATTTGTAAGCGAACTACCTCGAAAGCTCAATAAATCAAGCCTCAACACAACAAGAATCGATTATTCAAATTAATCGCAAACTACTCTCATCAAGACGCTTTTGTTTCCGAGAACAGAAGAAGATTTGAAGATATTTCATGCAAGTGTTGACCGCGACAGCGTCTCAAATGGTCCATCCGCTTAGTCCAATTTTGGCAAACTCTTTCCAAAATTTCGATTGGTATCTTACGAATAAATGCTTCAATGCTTCCAATGCGTCAATTAATGCGGGTTTGTGTATATAGACATGAGCTTTAACATAAACCTACAAAAAATAGTCTAAAGGCATTTAATCGTACGACCTAGGCGGCCAATTGATCGGTCCCGAACGTGAAATAAAATGATCACCGAACTCGCCTCTCAATAAGTCCATTGTTACGCGTGCTGTGTGGCATGTGGCACCGTCTTGTTGAAACCACATATCATGCAAGAGAAGCTCTGGCATTTTGGGTAAAAAAAGTTGGATCTCACGGTAGCGCTCACAATTCACAATTACGTTAAGATTCGCAGCATCTTTGAAGAAATATGGTCCAATAGTCCGCCAGCCCATAAACAGAATCAAACTGTGACTAGTTCTGGATGCATTGGTAGCTTTTGCAATGCTTCTGGCGGATCTTCACTTCAAAATCGACAATTTTGCTTATTTAAAAATGAGCTTCGTGGATCTTCTACCAAATTTCCGACAGCCCATTCACCAAAAATTCTGATTTGCGGTAGGTCTTTCGGCGTAAGTTCTTGCACCAGCTATATTTTGAAATTTATTAAAATTAAATTTTCTACGTTGTTGAGTAACCGAGGCCCAATTGCTGCGAACGGCAACGAATCGATAATTGGTGGTCATCATTAATACTGGCCGATACAGCTGCGATATTTTCTTCAGTTCGCACTCTACATAAGCGTATTGGTGGTTTAAAGTCCAGTAATGTTAATTTGGTTGCGAAATTTAGTCACAATAGCCCAAATAGTCGCTTCAAGGGGGTCGATTAAACTGACCATAAAATGGAAGAAGCGCGCGATGAACTTTCTTAACAGAGCACGCATTTTAATAATAAAATTCAATGATTTGTAGGCGTTGTTCGTTTGTCAGACGATTCATGGTTAAATTATAGACCAAACTGAAGATGTTTGACAGTGAAACGGAACACGAAACGTGCATGAGCTGTTTAAACCAGTGTTGCCAAAAGGATAATAGCTAAAAAGATCACCCGTTATTAATGCATAAGAGTCTTCAGCAGTAATACAGGCGAAGTTCCATAAATTCTTTAAAGATAATAAATAATTTATTTTCCATCACTATGTATATTAAATATGATTTTAAATTTTTAATTGTAGGAAAATTCCATACAAGTTCGTATGCAGTTAAAAAGTTTAATGGAAACATGCTAAACAAAAATTTATGAGATCCTGAAACAACTTGAAATGAATTTTATGCTGCCCTAATGTAACCATAAATTTTTGGGATATTTTTAGGCAAAACTTTAAACCTTCTGGGGTTGCTGAGTTTATCATTTTTGTTTTTGTAACCTCAATGGCCATTTGCATACGAATTGATGGCCAGCCTTAAGGAATTGAATAGAACTTCACATCAGACATTTAAAAACTCCACACGAACAATCAATACGGCGAACGTTCGCAATTTAAATGTCATGACATGAGCAGCACAGTCATCAGCACATGCATAAGCAAGTAGAAAAAACACAAATTGTTTTACTATGTGTTGGTTGGTAGTATAAGTACGAAATAATTATGGCTGCTTTTGCTTGTTTGTATACCCACATGAATTCATGCGTATGAATTTGTATGAGTTTGTAGTCGATATGGCAGTACGAGTATAGGCAAGAGGGTGCTAACGGGAGATTATAGTGTTTAAGTGTTTATCTTGTTTATTTTTTTGTATGCCATGTATGTATGTGCATTGCTGTGTGTGTCAGAATGGGTGTTTGCATATCTTGTTGATATTATCTGTTTAATACAGTCAATTATCATTAGTGTGTGTATGTGTAACACATGTGTATGCGTTTGTTAAAAATCAACATTTCCTTTTACTCACTCACTCCAGCTCTGTCGCTCTTGCCTTATCTTTAAAAATTCTGCAATTAAGGCTTCATTATTGAATTGTTTTTGCATTTAAAGCAATTTTGCTTGTTATCCTTCCCCCCCTCCATTGTGTGTTTTTAATGAGTGTGTGTTTGTTTATTTATAAAAATGGAAGGAAGAGTATGTTATTAACACTCATGGCATACATTCTCATATGTATTCTGTGCATGCATACAAGAAATGGCTTTCTCAGTTTCTGTTGTTGATTAGTAGCCATATTGAAATATGCACACACACACACACACACACACATTCATATATTTGTTGTTGTGGCTGTTGTTTAAAAGTACTATGTGGGTAGTTTTTAAAAACATTTAGAAAAAAGAGTATTTAAATAATTAGTTAAGCTGTATTAATTAGAATGACTTTATCTTAGGGCTTACCAAAAATATCTGGCAATGAACGAACAGTAAATTTAGTGATTGTATAAAAGGAAAAAGGGGAAAAATTTAAGATGACATAAGAATAAAATTGGAAAGCAATGCTGTATGTTGCTGTTACTTCACTCTGTACATACTATCTTGCATAAGTTTTATATTATTAACCTCTTAACTAAGCTAAATTACATTTTTATATTGATATCGATTGGTTACGATCAGCAAAGTCTATATCTTGCATACATTTATCCAAAATACTTTATTTCTGCAAAGCATTCACATTCAATCTAATATTTGCCTACTTGGTAGATAATAAACATTTTTATTGTTTTCCCTTTAAACTTTTTCAATACCTGTTGCGTTTCTGTTCAGCTTTCATAGTACATGTTGCATATTCCTAGATGTAAACGTCAATGTTTATGATAATTTTTGCCTATAAAGACATTGAATGCAATGAAGTGAATGAGAACGGTTTTGTTTATGCCCATTTGCCTGTATTTTGTATTGCCCTTTGTTGGCTTTAAACCCCCAGATACAATGCCATGCAAGCAAAGGCAAACCAAATGGACAATAAGGAATACAATATGAAAAACAAATGAAAATTTTATGCTATGTGACAATAGTTTGTTTAGACGTAAAATACGTGACACTGTGATACCCTACACAATCGATTGTTTTATAAAAAGTGTAGCTTATTGTATGATAAATGCCATCAAACAAAATTCGCAACTCAGTTTATTGAAATAAAAACTAAAGGCTTATACTGCCTTATGGAGACCATTTATTTGAATTAAAATTTAGATCACAGTTAAAGCCGATTATTATTGGTTTTTCCTAATACATAGTAGATACAAATTTGGTAAAATATTTTAATAAATCCATAACTAGTAACTATTGTAACTACTTTTGAAATGATTTCTTGCAATGACGTTTGCAGAAGAGGTAAACAAATTTAACCTGGTGAACTATAAGAAAGTAATTTACAGGTCATTATTACCAACTTACCGTTAAACATGGGTTTAGTTAAAGGTACTTTTAGCTGAGGGGAACTGTAAAGTTACATTTAACTTATTTTCGTTATTACAACATAGGTAGGTAGGTAGGTAGAAGTGGCTCTCCACCCGATGAGCGGACACACTTAGGCCCATTGTGATACCACAGTTTCATTCTCTCCCCTATTCCAGGAACTACTTGGAGCTGCCGATGAAGCGACTCAAACTGCCAATATCCTACATGTAGTAGGCACCCAGGCGTTTCTTTCTCCTCCAACCAACTGCCGGGCAAGTGCACAGTAGGTGAAGAATAGCTTCATCCTCTTCCACATCTCCACAGCTTCTGCAGAAATGATTCGCGAGGTGTCCAAGACCGATACGCCTCGCATGTGTTCCTATAATACAATACCCCGTAATAACCCCGATAACAGCGCCAGTGCTTCTTTGGAGCTTGAGCAGAGTCGTTGTGCGCCTTCCATCCAGCCTTGGCCAGATTTTATGCGCCGCTCTGCCTTTATCCGAAGCTGCCCACCTACTGTTGATAAGGTCCACGATTGCATTGTCCATCATCAGGTACTTAAAGGGATTCCAAATGTAGAGAATTCATCAGAGAGCTCGACGGTCATGCCCCTTTTGATCAAATCATCTGCTCTGCAGTTGCCGGGAATATCCTTATGTCCCGGTACCCATGTGATACAAACATCACATCGGTTTGCCATCTCATATTACAACTTACATATAAAACTATTTCAAAAAGATGGCAGTGCCGGGCCGATGTCGTTAATACTATGTTCACGTATGCAATTTAATTGAGTCAATATTCGGAAAATTGAGAACAAAATTTTAACCGTTCAGGTATAATAAATGTACGCAATATTTAATGGTGTGGCCGCCGTAAATGCCGATGGTTGGTCCTCGCTCGTATTCATCGACCGTGGGGTTAAAATAAATGCCGAATATTAGCGGGAAAATGTCTTAAAGACAGTATTGAAGCTTTGGGCAGACAAACATTTCGGCCGCAGTCTAAGGACATTCAAACAAGACTCAGCACCACCGCACTCAGCATGCGTCAGTCTAGAATGGCTTAAAAAGGTAGTTCTTCGCTTCATTTCTACCGCACAATGGCCACCAAAATTTTCGGATCTCAATCCGTAAGATTCTCACTAAAAATGCCAAAGTATCGATCACCTCAAGATGGACCAAAATTCCGCAGAGCCACTTTCGTGCAGCCTGTGATGACTTTGTCAGCCGTTTGAAGTCCATAATTCGTACCAAAGGTGGCCAATTCGAACAAATCTAAACTGATTTTAAAATTTGATGTTATTTTGCTTTTGAACTTTACTTTGTTGCGTTATATATCAGTCACCCTGTGAATTCTTATGCACACCCAGTCTGTTGCACTTTATTATGTTATTTGCTTTGTAACACAATAACAATTTGTTGCATTTTAAAATGTATTGCTGGTTGCTCAAACTAATGCTAAAAGGCTTAATGACTGAGTAGTTGTGCAAATTGTTTTGAGTTAATTTTCACAGCAAAGAGTATGACAGTGCTGCAAAAGAAAACGATTACACTTGTAGATACCGTTTTAAATTGCTGTTTTAAATGCAACACAGTGGATTAAATCCATTATTCAGTTTACATTATTTAAAATACACACTTTATTTCATGAAAATCTTAAAAAAAAAATAAAAGATGGAAGAAGAAAAAAATACAGAAGAGAAAGATAAAATTGAAATGAAAGTAAAATAAAAGCAAATGCTAATATTTATTTAAGCTGTCCTTCTAAGCGACAGGGCGGTAACAGACATAAGTACTGCGATGACAATTGAAATATTATTTCATTTTTTTTTATGTTTTTGTTTTCGTTTGTTTGTTGTCTTCCTTGACAAGTTTCCATTTTGATGGTAGAGTGTGTAATGCGGTGCTGGCATCCCTTCATCCGCCATTTTCTTCTTTCATTGCTGTTGTATTGTATTTTCATAACGTTGTATTGCATTTTGACAATTTCTCATGAGACATCAATCATATATAAACAACGGCAACAATAACAATAACATTCGTAACAATAGAACAGTGACAATGATAAAAATGTTTATAAAAAATCCATCATTATGATTATCATCATCATCATCATCATCATTGTTCTCATCATCTGTAGAACCGCAATCAAATTGGAAAAATTTATTACATATTGTGGGACAAAACAAAACGCGACCTTAAGATAATACACATACACACACACACATTAAATAACTGTTTGGAAAAACATTTTCATTTTCTTTTCAAACTTGATATATTTTAAAGTTTCCATAATTTTTTCTTTAGTAAAGTTTGCATGTGATTGGAAAATTTGATTTTACAACACACCACACCATGGAGGTGACATTTCCAAAGTTTTGATAACCAGTATTACTCGTACTGTGGTTAAGTTGATGAGTTGGTTTTGTGTCACATGCATACTCTAGTAATATTTGTCATTTACTTGGGTTAAGGCGGTATAAATAATTTTATTTCTTACATAAGGAGTGCCCACAAAAAAAAACTGGACTTACACTTTTCGTTGTAGATATAAAACTAAGTGGCGGATTTTTTTTTCGTTTTATATTTCAATTAAAGTAAATATTATTTGAATTCTTTTGTGTATAAAATTTTTTTCTGACCGAGGTCTCGGAGCATCCAACTTTTTAAGCCACTTTTCTTCCAGACATGTTAGGGTATTTTAGAAAAATACGTATTATTTTATTTGCTTTGTTTTGATCGGCAAATCCTTTTTTTCTTGAACTTCCACTTACCTTAGAAACTGTTTTTTGGTTTACACTTGCGAACCTAGCAATCGTTTTTTGTAAGGGGGCGCGGTTTTTCATTGAAAATTTCAATTATTTTTTTTAGGACATTCTTGATGGGTGCCTATTTTCAAAAAACTTATTTTGCTATTGCAATGACATTTAGCACTTGGATTTTGAAATAGATGACTAACAAAAACAATGCAACGGTATTAATTTTTTTCAATTATGATAAAAGTTATAAGTTTAAAAGTAGGCCTATTTTTTTAATGGGCACTCCTTACATATTAACTTTGAAAACAAAAAACAATTAAGACAAGAATGAATTACGAGGACATTTGGAACTTTTATGCTAATTTGTATTGATAACGCTAAACTTATGGAACTTTAATTGACAAGAGTCACTAAAATAGAAACGGCTAAGCTAGTCTGAGCCACTAATCTATCTATATATATAAAACTGAATGTGTGTTTATTTGTTTGTGGGTTTGTTTGAAGTCCATAGACCGTTAAAAGGCTGGACCGATTTTTTTGAAATTTTAGCTATATCTTTCTGTATGTCTGGAAGGAACTATAGTCTATATTTTATTATTTTAAAATTTCAAGTAGGCGTGGCGCCACGCCCACATACCCAATAAGTATTTAATATCGCACATCTCATAAACTGCAACAGCTAAAGTAATCAAAATTTTTTGTAGATGACTTTGACGTATATATGAACAAAATGGGCGGATTGGCTATAGCGGGCGTCTCACCTCCCATCGTTTATATATATAAAAACGAAAGTTTGTTTGTATGTACCTTCTAGAATCGTAAACTATGCATTTGATCATGTTATGATCTTTAGAAAAGTTGTTCCGCATGAGCCGGTGTAGGCTTCTAAGTTGATATGACTAATTTCCGGCAGGTGGCGCCACTGAAAATTACTTAAAATCAATTAAATCGTAAACTGTGCATTCTTTAACAAAGTTGTTACGTATGGGTCGACGGAGATTGGTGCGATTAATTTACAATGGATGGCAATTGGTCGACCTACACCCCAAGCACTTAAGAAAAGAGCATTACGAGCCTCAGAATCAGACGAGCACTGTGACCGGAAAATCTTCGAGTATATGCCGCTGAGACCCGTTCGTATAAACCGCTTGCACAACGAGAAGTGTGAGTAGTACTCAGGCCCGTTCATCTGAATCATCAGGACAACGGGAAACAAAATCAATAAAATGATTCAAAATTAATTGGACATTTGTGTAATGCTTTTCCTTCAAATTTATTTTAGTTAAGGGCGCAGCAACATGTGCAGGGTTCAGCTAGTTTATTTATAATTATTTATTTTGTTTTTAATAATTTTTAAATTTAAAAATGTTTGCGTTATTTCATTTTAATGACCTTTGACCTTTATTTTGTATTAAAAAAAGAATAACACTCCATTATTTAAACCTTATTTTTGTTAAGCAATTAACAAATGATTTAAAATTGTTTAAATTTTGTTAATAATTCTTTGTGACCTTTGATCTTTAATTTATATACGGAGAATGGAAAATAATTTTCTATAGTTTCTCCTTGTCGAACAGTCGTTTACAGTAATAGTCCTGTTATAGTCATGTAAAGGATAGTTTTTTTTTAAATTTTTTAACCTTTGACCTTATATTTTGTAATCTTACTTATGGCATATATTTCTTAAACAAAAAATCGTATTTAAATTTTAAGCCTTTTCTAAAGCTAATTCAAAAATATCGCGTTATTTTTTTGTTTCTTGTAAACATGCTTTCAAATTAATTGTATTCGAATGTTTTGAGAAAAGCAAAGAATAAGAATTTTTTTTCTGTTGTAAATTGTTTGAAGGTAGGATGCAAACTTAAGAGTTTCTTTGTTTTGTTTTTGTTGTTTTGGAAGGGTTTTCAATAAAAGTAAGAGCAAATAATAGACTCTACAAAAAAAAAAAAAAAAGGAAGAAAGATGTAGGAATAAATAAACTCACCATTATTCCTGTACTAACAGCGATACCACGTCCACAATACGTATTTGGAACAATATCACCGAAACCAACACTCAGAAATGTTATCGCTATCAGCCACATTGCATTCAAGAGATTTGCATGTTCTTCATCATGAAACCTAAACGTATGCACACGCAGGGGGAATACGAATTTACGTGTCGTGATACAATTTTTTTATTTTTTTGGGTTTCATTTGTTTGCGGCCGTTTTAATAGTTTGTTCGTTTTGATTTGATTTGTTGGTTGGTTTATAAATTCATTGATTAAATGTTGGATTTGATAGATTGTTTGGTAACGGTTGGTTGATTGATTGATTGAATCATTGTTTCAGTTGGTCGTTTGATTCGATTTTTGAGCAGTAGTAGAGATACAAAACAGAGATACCCACGGTTGTTGTAGAGTTTATGTTTTTTTTGTGATTTTTTTTTTTATTTTTAATTTTTTTTTTTTTATATTTGTTTCAGAGAGGCAAAAGTGAAATAAAAGAAGAAAAAAAAAAAGAAAAATTAAACAAAACAATGATAATAAATTAAATCGAAATGAAATTACATTTACTAAATAGTATGTATGATTATTATAACTACTTTAGAAGGAAGTTCAAAAAAAGAGTTAAAAAGAGTTAAATAGAGTTAAATAGAGAGTTTATAGAGTTTAAAAACAAAACTAAAAAAGAGAGAGAGAGAGAGAGAAAAAGTTAAAGTTAAAGAGTAGAGAGAGAGAGAGAGAGGGACAACTTAAATACAATCATTTTTTTATTCTACCATTTTTAAAAAGAAAAAAAAAACAAATAACTTTGGTTTCGTTCGCTAAAAAGGCTAAGCCTTTTTATAGCCTATGCCAAAGGAGTGTGAGGATTTCTTCAATATAAAACAATTATTAATATCTACTTTAAATTAATTAATTAATTAATAAAACTACTCTAAATTATTTATAGTAATTATTAATATTAAGGATCGATCATTGAGTATAAGATTGACGTAATTGCTACCACTTAAAATATTATGTGTTGCTATTTATAACCGATGTTGTCAGCCTTTTAATGTTTTTTTTTATATTAATTTCATGTTTCAGCATTTCAGTCACTCTTGTACTCAACGTCTCAAATGAATTTAAATGAATAAAAATAAGTTTAAAACTACTTTATTGAATCTATACTTATTATTAACTCTTATAAAAATATTATTTTAAAATATTTTATTGCAAAGAAAGTTTATAATTCAATGATAAAAAATAGTTTTTCTAATATTTAATGTGTGATAGTATTTCGGTTTGATTTTATAATCCATGTATAATGTAAGCTTTATATCCAATAAATTTATTTTATAAATATTTTATTTATTTTCGTAACTTTACTACGAAAAAACTTTTACGATGAAAATTTTGTAAATTCAATTTTAATAGTCAAAACAGTTTAAATAATTTTTTTTTAGAATGCGGTTTCATAGAATTAAATTGCCAGAAGCTAATTTCATTATAACCCTTCTGTCAGAATTACGATCTAGCTTCTTACACTTCTTATGTCGAAAGACAAATGTTTTTAGAAATTTTTCATGGCAATATTTAAGGAGTGCGCACGTTCTATTCCTTTCGTTATAGAAATAAAACTATGTAGCGGATGTTTTGGAGTCGTCGAAAAATAAAACCTTAGTTATGTTGACAAACGCTTTTCAGCAGTTGTTCTTCGGCGAAAGCGCTAAGAGTAAATGCCATGTAAAAACTTCTCAAATTCTTCGTTTGGTATCGAAAACATGAATGGTGTGAGAAACTAGATAGTAATTCTATAACCAAAGGATCTTTTTTTTGTCAGATTGGCTAGCCATTGAAAATAAAAATTTTTGATCTTAAGACTCAATTTCAATAAAATTAAACAAAATTCTAAGATGGTACTTTTTACATTGTTGCTCAGGCTTATTTTGGTTGTGTTGTACTGTGGTCCTAATTCAGTAAACTGAAGTAGAATTAACTAGAGGCTAAGCTTTGCTAAAATTAGACACAGTTTGATCATATTTAAGCCAGAGGCCAGAAGATTTCAGAGGAAGACCTAAACGAAATAAGGTGTGCGCACGAAAAAAACTGGATTTACACTTTTCGTTATAGAAATAAAACTAAGTGGCGGATGTTTTTCGTTTTATATTTCAATTAAAGTAAATAATATTTGAATTTTTTTTGTATAAAATTTTTTTCTGACCAAGGTCTCAGAGCATTCAACTTTCTGAGCCACTTTTACTTGCTTTGTTTTGGTCGGAAAATCCTTTCTTTCTTCCACTTTCACACTTTCTCTCAATACTCAAAGGCTCCTTATATTGTTTTATTCTTACCTTAGAAACTGTTTTTTGGTTAACAATCGTATTTTGTAAGGGAGCGCGGTTTTTCATTGAAAATTTCAATTATTTTTTTAGGACATTCTTGATGGGTGCCCATTTTCAAAAAACTTATTTTGCTATTGCAATGACATTTAGCACGTGGACTTGAAAACAGATGACTAACAAAAACAATGTAACGATATTAATTTTTTCAATTATAATAAAAGTTATAAGCTTAAAAGTAGCCCCTTTTTTTATTGTGCGCAGTCCTTATTTACTCTTAGAGTTTACGCCAGAAATTTGCTAAGTGGAAGTTGTCGAATAAACATATTTCTTTATATTTCGTTTTGTTTGAGACGGCTCACATGGGGTTTGTTGTTGCTGTTATCTCACATCTAATAAGCTAACATATTACCTACTATACTTCGGCGTCTTCTATGTATGTCTTATATGTTGCATAGTTAATATGACTTATCTAATGATACAACGTTGTCCGCTATGCCTTTACGTGTCACATGGATAATTTTAATGGGAGAATATTTGAAAATCTTATATAAAGATTATGCAAAAACTACGTGATTTGTCTCTAGTGTGGCTACTGTAATGAATGAACAAAACATCTCGCCTAAATCTGTGCTTACATCCTATGTCGTGTTAATACAATGCATTGTCAATGTATATTACAAGACAATATTTGGGGTACTAGGCACGGAATTATTCTGACTGAAACTGAGCAAAATTCTGATATTCGTTACGGCAGCAGGGTTAGAAGAAACTTCATAAAGAAACCTTGTATAGGGTGAGCGTTTCTATAATAGAACTGTTGGTCATGCCAATTTAGAACCTCTATAATGGCTAACAGCTTCTATATTTTCTGTAGAAAGAGCCAATAAATATTGGTAGGTTGTAGCTCCTTTATATAATAAGAATATAAGATTTAAAGCCTACGATATCAGATTAAAAAAATTTCATTTTTAAGCGCTTCTGACTAGAAATGACTTATTGCAATTAAATTCTATTTCTTAGATCTTGCAGTCTAGTAAATAGCCCCGTACATACACTTCTAACAAATCGAAATACGGAAATATGAATTTTTTTTGTCGACTGCATTTTACTGACAATAACTATGAGAGGAAAGAAAATTTTCATGAAAAGTTTCTCAAATCTATAATTCGTAATCAGCGTTAAACTATAGAAACTGCCACTCATGGATAAAATTAACACAAACAAAATGGGTGGAGTTAGAAGGTTAGAAGGTTGTAATCTTCACTAGACTTACCTTAACTGCTATTAAAACGCAACAACCAAGAGATAAACTAGCATCAAATATGGATGGATGAAATATGGAAACAATTGGAGATGCCGAAAATTCTAGCTGTACACCACAATATGATTTAAAAAATGTTATGTGTGACTTGAGAGTTGCCGTGGTAAAAAGTATTTTTTTGGCGACTTCTTACCAGCAGATTTCTAACAAAAACTCTGAGAGTAAATAAAATTGCCATGAAAAGTTTCTCAAAAATCTGTCATTCGGAGTCGACTTTAAACTGTAGGTCCCGCCGCTTATATATAAAATTAATACACACAACATAAGTAGTGTGAGAAACTAGGTCAATAATCCTGACTGAAGGAATGTAATGACCAATTATGTATGTATGTGTGACTTGAACATTATTTCAGAAGTGGATCCTTCAAAAATTGTTGAAAATACAATGCCACGGTTATCTCACCAATGACCAACTGCTACGGTGAGTGACAATTGCTTAAGGGGAATTTAAACGAGCACACAAGTCATATGACATGTCACGTTTGTAATAGAAAATATTGTGTAGTATTACGTAAATTTTATGTACGACATTGAAAGGACAATAAGAATATAAATTCGAATAGAACGTTTTTTTTTAAGTTTTCAAAAACTATCACACTTTATTAGATCATTGATATTTTACACGGTTTCTAACCACCGTTGACCTTGTATATGACCTTTAAAGGTAACAAACATACATACCCTCGTACCTGGGACATATAATCTAAACAATCGAGTTAATAGTTGACTGTTGCTTTGTGTTAAACTAATTAACGTTACTCATTGGATTTTTAATTTTTATAGCGCTTAATTGCTTAGTCAGAGTATAAACCCAAAACCTAAATTAAATCTTAATAAATTTATGTGTGTATTTGCTAAACCTTGGCAAATTTTTCACAACGCATGACCAGTGTGTGAAAATCTGTTTA
Organism: Sarcophaga peregrina; assembly: GCA_014635995.1. NCBI lineage: Eukaryota > Metazoa > Arthropoda > Insecta > Diptera > Sarcophagidae > Sarcophaga > Sarcophaga peregrina. The sequence goes on along the minus strand of CM025790.1, from coordinate 57,155,793 downwards.
GTATTAACCTAGAAACTGCATTAAAAAAAAATTAAAGAGATCGCAATTATTTTTGACCAAGTAAGTTAAGAGTCTGAACAAACAAATATCAGGAGATTTTTTCAAAACTCAGTAAATTGTCAGTGATTCAGATGGATAAAGCTAAGATAAAAAGTTACTTCAAAAGTTAAATCTAATTTGGACAACAACAAAGTCCATTTTTTCGAAAAAACTTTAAACATTTTGGTACATCGCCTGCTATTAGGCTTATTAGACGAGGACCTGTGGTTTATTTCAGTGATTTTTTCTCAGCAGCCATTCGGCTAACAATCCAACCTAAATTACGGCGTAAAGCGCAATGTAATTTAGCGCCCAGCTTTTATGTTGTAATGAGCAATCTAAATAAAAAAGCGTCAACGTTGTGCCAAGAATAGTAATGTTAACTTACCATGTTAAAAAAAATCGCCAAATGAAAATAAAAAATCGAGATCACATCGAGAAAATAGAGATAAAAATTACTTAACAATAAAAAACTTATTTTACAACAAACTTCTCTTCTTTACGTTTAATTGTGCGTTAACGCCGCACAATTATGGTTAGTCTCATACATTTTATATGGGCAAGAGAAATTTTGACATTTATTTTGCGCTTTACGCCGTAATTACGGTTAGGCTGTAAAGCTCTAAGAGTAAATAAAATTACCATGAAAATAGGTGATGTGGGAAACTAAGTCGTAATCCTTCCTAACAGGGTCTAATGACCAATTATTTGCGTATGAATGTATGCTGTTTGGAATCAATAGAATGGTGTAGCTTGCCACACATCTCAAGGTACAAACGATGTATTGCGTCAGACGATTTGGTGATGTCAATTGACAGTCAAGAAGCTGCGATTTGACATCGTTGAATTATTTTCTACGGGGCGTCGTTAAAGAAAAGTGTAAAGCCAACAAGCCGGAAACAATTGAGCTTTTGAAAGCCAATATTCGTGATGTCATTGCCTAGATACGACTTCATACATTCGAAAAGATGTAAGAAAATTGGTCCGGTTGACTAAGGTACTATTAAATATTTCTGATTGGGACAAATGTTCTTGCCAACAAAATAATAAATTTCGCAAAATTTCAAACCATTTTTAAATTTAATCTTCTAAAAAGAGCTTACACCCTACATTATAGTTCAATATTTGAGCAATTTAAATTATTAAAAAATACCCAACAATTCAACACAGACATTTAACAAGACGTATGAGTAATATTTGAATAATTCGATATCAAGTATACGGTCCATGAACACAAAATTATTTAAGAGAGAATATCTTTAATTGCATTTGGGTATATAGATTGTAATGAAAAGTTGAAATATAAATTGTGAAATGATTGAAATCATTGAATATGAGGATATTTGTCTAAAAATCTTACTCATTTATAGTTTTCAAAGCAAAATCAATTGTTTTTTTTCTAAAGAAATGTAACATGTCTGGTTTAACTATTATTTTTCATCAGGGATGGAAAAGATGGTATAATTGTACTTTTTCTTAGCACTATTTGGAAGTCAAAAACACCATAGCATCTCAATAACTTATTTATTACATCTCTCAAATATTCTGTCTCATCAGTTTATAATTTTTTGTTTTCGTTTCATTTGCATATGGCAACTCGTTGCTAACTTGATATATCAAGAGTTATAAAAGGAATATTATCCGTTTCACATTCATCTGCAAATGTACAAAGGATATTTTCATACCAAAATTTAATAAAAATCAAAAGGACAAAAAATGGACTGTTTGCTTTGACTGCCTGTAATTTAATCCAAACAAGGGATTTATTGAAGTCATTTAATTAGTGTTGCTGAAATTTTGAAATAACAAATAGTTTGCTGGTACAAAATTTATCATAAATAGTGATTATAGTTAAATATTAAAGTAAGTTGCTCAGTTTACCTATCATAAAGTGCTTTTCGTAATTATAGCACCACCAGCATTTCAATAATGAAACTATGAATTGTCTTCAGGTCATATTCTCTAATGAAATAAAGTGGAACTTAGATAGACCAGATGACTATGGATATAGTCTATTGCTGGGGGGTTATTTCTTTAAGTGGTTGCCTCGAATTTCAGTTTCCATCTACGCGAATGTACAGTATAGAGTACATTACTATTCTTAGCTGTAGTTGCTGGCCTTCTTGAGAGAAAATAATGAAAAAAAATATTTTACAACAGGACAATGCCAGAATTCATGTCAGTATACAGAGAATGGAATGGTTCTGTAAACAATCTATTGTGGTTTTATCGTGGCCAGGTTGCTCTCCTGATATGAATTTTATTGAAAACGTTTCCCCATTCTTGTCCGCAGATTATATTCAAAATAACAGGCAATTTACCAGTGCTGAAAATTTTAAATTAAAAATGATCGAAGAGTGGTTGAAAATAGATGGAGAAATATTAAATAATCTCTATAAGAATATCAAGGACCGAATTTTTACTTTAATAAGGGGGGTTTACTAAGTTTTAAGTATATGTAAATATTTTTGGTAAATAAAGTTTCTTATTGAACAAAAATGAGACTGATGCTATAATTTTGCAAAGACTAAAAACCTTAATTTTTATACTGAAGTCAAAACTGAGCTAACAATTTGAAAAATTTATTGTTCTTTTTTTTGTTCTTTTATATTAATACTACACACAATGAAATGAATTATCATTTATATTTTTATTTATTAATAATAAAAAAAAAATTAAAAAAGAAAAATGTGAATTTAGTACAATCAGTCTGAAAAAAGTACAATATTTTGTGAACGTTAGTACAATTTGTTAAACCCACTTTCCCATCCCTGTTTTTCATTACTACATGAATATTTTTGTATGAATTATGAACAAAAACAAAGAATAATGTTTTGTTGTTATGTTTGTATGCATGAAAAGTTATATTCTATAGTGTGTTTTTAAAATGCAACTGCATTTAAATATCTATGAACATTTTTTTGCAAAAGTAATGTTCATAATTAATTACCATAGACAACTTTAGTATATTGGCATTAGTTAAAGTTACCTTTAGCTAAAGTGAACGGCAAAGTTACCTTTAACTTATTTTCATTATTACAACTTACAGATAAAACAAAATTAATTTTTTCAAAAATATGGCAATGCCGGAGCAAAGTTGATAAAATTGCTCAATTAAACAAGTTTGTTTTTAACGCAGTGGCAACAGGAGACTTCATGTTTTTTGTTTTATATGCTCATTATGTTTAGATTTGAAATTGGGTACTCGTAATAATGAAAAACAATTTATCTCTCCGTTAAAATCCTTCCTTTAGTTAACTTAAAGTTGTAATAATGGCCCTAATAGTTAATATCTTAATATCATTTTAACGTGTATTTAAAAAATATTTCATCATTATTATTGTTTTTGTTTTTTATAAAACCAGCACCCAGGGGATGACCCCTACTCATGCAGTGCATTGTGCAGATTTTCTTTTAGGAAAGGTGGAAAGAGAGAGGGAAGATGCGATTGGTAAGGAAACGAGTTGCTGCTGATGCCTATAAAACGCCCAGTACTATGCCTTCACCATTAGACAGTCTACAGCAATCGTCCCCAAGAAGACCACTTATGTTGTGTGTGTTAATTTTATGCAGAAGTGGCGGGACCTACAGTTTAAAGTCGACTCCGAACGACAGATTTTATTATTATAGTTAACAACAATACCCTACACTTGCTTGAGTTATAAGAAATCCTCTTTTTACTACAGAGACTTTTTTATGGAAAATGTTTAATTTGAGTGTTCAGAAATAGTTTGTTTGTGTAATGATATCGAAATGGTAATGGAAAACACCATAGTCTAGTTGATAATCTGTTGTCAAGAATTTAACGTTGAGTGTCCACTTTAAACTGTAAGTCCCGAAAATTGTGTATAAAATTAGCTCCCATAACATAAGTGGTATGAGAAGCTAGATGGCAACCCTAACTGAAGGGTTGTAACTAACTTATTGTTGTAATGATGATCGAGATAAATCTAACCTTAAAAAGCATACCAAAGTGAACGTTTACGTATGAGTTGCGTGTGGTTTAGTTAAAATAAATTTAAGAATCGATTTAGATATTAATTCCTAAATTTATAATGTAGTAAGACTAAAGAACAAAAATATTTACGGATTTCCAACTATAGCAACATAATTCGTGCTGCACACGATATTAGCTTTAATTATAACGTTTAAACAAACTAATATGCGTGTATTATAGTTATACTGTCTTGATTAATGGAAGACATTAATTTTTTATTTTAATGATTTTATTATTACAATGTATATGTGTATATACGTACGTGTATAGATAATAAAATACACCAACTTCCTAGTCAAATACTTTTTATATAAACTAATTCCAATTTTGCGAATGACCGTACACCATAAATATTTTCGTACACCGGTTATAAGTTTTTAAGGCTTTGGATATGACTGCTATACCTTTTTTACAATTAATTGGACGGATTCTTGGGGAAATAAACCTTAAACAATAATGTATACAGGTATCCCTCGTATAACGCCGTACTTCAACAACGCGTTTTCAATATAACGCGATTTAAAAAAAGGAAAACCAGTTTCATTACAACGCGAAATTTTGACTTGTATAACGTGCTTTATTACTAGCGCCTTATTACAAAATCGAAAAACGGAAAAAAAGCAAACAAAGGCTGATAACTGATATCATAATCGCATAATTACAATCACGTCCAACAATTTCTTCTGATGAATATGGTGATTATACGCTCACTATTTCAACGTAATATGATTTTCGAAGTAAGTGACACAGACTAGTGGATATTTATGTTTCCCGATTCTTTTTTTTCTTTATGTTTTTTAATGTTTTTAAATAAATTATGGATATTGATTTTGAGTTGTAATTTAACATCGCTTTTATTTTGAGTAAAAGTTTATTGGAACTTAACCATTATATTTATATGAAAGCTAAGTCTCCTATAACGAGATTACGCGGAATTTTCCTGGAACATAACCACCGCCTTATACGAGGGATACCTGTACTTTGTATTAGAGTTGGATTACAAAAAGTCACAAATGCTATGATAGTTGTCATGTCTAGATTATTGACCTAGTTTCTCACACCACTTAAGTTGTGTGTGTTAATTTTCTACATAAGTGGCGGGACCTACAATTTAAAGTCGACTCCGAACGACAAATTTTGTTTGAGAAACTTTTCATGACAGGTTTTTTTTTCTCTCCGAGTTTTAGCCAGAAATCTGAGGAAGAGGAAATCGCCGAAGTAATTTTTTTGTATTTTGTTTTTATGTCTGGCTTGGGACTCGAACGCTGGCTTTACGTCTAATATGCCAACACACTATTTACTAGACAACGGCGACTTTTGTGTAAAACCTTGGCGTAATCCAAATCTAAGTTATAGATATTGATTTTGCAGGATATCTGGACTAATGCAGAAATAAATGGGAACAAAATTTTTTTTTTATTAAGATCATCATATATTTCACTTTAAACTGGAAATTAAGCAATAAAGTAGTAGAAAATTTTGAATTTTCTCCAAAAGTGTGTCTTTAAAGCAAATAAAAACGCTCGAGAACTATTCAGAAGTTTTAGGGACAGTTCGAGATTATCCGGAAGCGATCGTTACTGTTCAGAAACAATGAGAGGCCGGCTAGTCCCAGCTGTCACAACAAATTCAGGAACAGTGCAGTTTCGTTTCGAATCGTCTTCGACACTTTTTTTGTGTTGTTGCTTTGTGTCCTTTTTGAAACTCTTTTTAAAACTGTTTGTATGTATTTGAATAACCTAATTGTTCTTGCAATTACAACCCGAAAGACCGGAATTTTCGTCAGTCCGGTAACAGAGTCGGTCCCGAACTTACCGGATTATCGGACTTTTACTGTAGTTATAAAACAAAAAAGAACAAAAAAAAAGTTAAATAGTACCAGCAAAACAATATTTATTTTAATCGAACCGGGTTAAGTCTCTAGTTCGAGTTAAAATGTACTTCTTTAGAATCATAGAATCTTCATTATGGAAGTTGCTGTTATCAGCATCGTTGCTATGAAATATTTAAGAGTTCCAAGCAGATATCGTATCAGTAATTTGATATTATGATGTAGCAGCAACGTTGTTAAGTTTTCCATTTTTTTAAAGTTTTTTGAGAAAAATTTGATTTTTTTTAACGAACGAACAATTTTAATTTTTTTTTTATAAATTCAATAATAATAACACGAAATAATTATTCTTTAAAAAAAAAAACTATTTTATTGGTTTCGAACAAAGGTAGCAAAGTACCAACCGGGTTGTTTTTTTTTAAATTTCGGTGTTTTTAATAAAAAGTTTTAAAAAATTACTGGCAACGCTGTGTTGAAGGCTAAACTAATTTATCCTAATGAAAGCTAAAAACAAAATATCACGATTAATTAAATATAAAGGTTTTCCTGACGCCATTTTGTAATTATCATAACCAAGGGTAGTAGATTTTTTATTAAAAAATCTTAAGATTGTTGAAAATCTGTTCTGTTAGAGAATCCATTTTCTTGGATTCAAATGGTACTTTCTGTTTAAGCAAAAACATCTTTTTGACTGATCAAACACAATTTTGAACAGCCAGCTTCGGTGAGTCGAGTGCATTCGGCTACATTATACATCAGAGATCAGCAAATGAATTGGAAATTGACATAGTTGACAATTTGGAAAACCCCTTTTTTCATATATTTTTTTATTATATGGAGTGTCATGCGTTCATAAGACACTCGCATACGATATGCACATCACAAATCAGCAATGAATTGTTTTTCCGCTACTCACAAGCACTCATGCAATTTTGAGTATGAGTGAATTAACAGAATTGAAATTCAACTACTCTGATTCATTCGTACTCGCTACAATATTGATTTATAAGTAAGGTTCACAACTCATAAGCACTCATGCAATTTTGAGTATGAGTGATTCAACAGAATTGAAATTCAACTACTCTCATTCATTCGTACTTGCTACAACATTGTTTTATAAGTATAAGTAGCAATGAGGATGAGTACAACGTTGACATCAAACTCACAACATTCGAAATATGATTCATAAATTTAGTAAAATACTTATAATACTTATAAGTGATTCGAGTCATTCATCAAAATTTACAGTCTTTGTTGTTGTTGCATATACAAACAAAGAAGAAAGGAAAGACAAAGACAACAAGCAAATCATACACACAATCTTCTTGTGAGTATAGTAGTGTTCGTTTGCGAATCATACTTATTTTGTGCTTCGTGTAAATGTTAAGTAGAGACGAGTCGAAGGCAATAACATTATGCGTATTTTTAAGTATGAATATGAGGAGTACTTCCAACTTTGAATATGAGCAGTATGAATATCATATTAAAATAAGTATGAATGCGTATAGGTATCAGAAATTAGAAGTATGACTTGAATCTACTCATCGTTTTGAATACTCGTTGCTGATCTCTGTTATACATACGTAAATATTCGAATAGAATGGTATAGATTGCCTAAAGCTGATACGAAGTTAATTCACTAGCACCTAGCATTCGATCGAGAATGATGTTGTTTCTTTTTTGTATTTTAATCTACATAAACAGAAGAGAAAAGAGATAAAGACTGCAGTTATAAAAATGAAATGTCGAAATGAAGTGAAATCACTTCGTTTTCATAACTTCCGGAAATTATTTATCTCTTCAAAATTGAAATATTTTTAAACGGTAATGCCATAGGAAGAAGTTCGTTAGGCTTTTCTTTCGTATGATATTTAAAAAAACAACGTTCAAGTGTGTTGCTATTGTTAAATTGAATCAACAGGATTCGTTTGATAACAATTTAAGGAAAATGTTAGTATAGATTTAAATTAAAAAGTTTGAAAACTATAACATAATTTATATATTAAATATAAATAAATTTAATAATTTAAAAAAAGTTTTACTTATTATTATTACATAGTAGTTTAGTGGATTATATAAAGGTTTGATAAAATATTATAATATAATGCCTGAATAATTTAATTTTAATGTTTATTTATATTTAAAATTATTTTTTGTTAATATAGTTATGGATATTGTATAATTTTATTAAAATTATTTATAAAAAAAAATTGTGCTTTTAAAAAATGATTGTATTTGCAAGATAAAAATATTCATAAATATTTTAAAAATTATTGAAAAAATTATATTTATAAAAGGAAATTTCTTTCTTTTTAAGAATAGAAAAAAAACATTTTCATGGTGATTTTGTTTTTATTTTGTTGGATTTTGTTATAAGAGGTATTAAACGAGCATTTAAAAAAATTAATTAAAAATCTTAAAAAACTTAAATTTTTGGTAAAAACAACAACTTAAAAATAAAATGAGTATTAAAGTTAAAGAAACATTAAAGGAGTTACAAAATTTGGAGGGGGGGGGGGGCAGGGTTGGATTTAATGTATAAGAATTTTTGAATCTGTTATTACAAATATACACACACATTAAAAGACACACACACGCACACTAAAACACAACGAAAAAGTTAATAACAAAATTTTAAAAATTAAAAAAAAAAAAAAATAAAAAACAAAATAAATACAAAAACAAAAGTTATAAATAAAATTAGCATAAATTTTTAATGAAATTTCTAAAAACAATTCTCTTATTTTGGATTGAACTAAAAACTCTACAAGACAAATTGTTAATAAATAATTTTTCTCCTTATTATCGGTTATATTAAAATCTTAAGAAAAAAAACAGAAAAATTTATCAACCGTTTTGGACTCTGTTTTAAATATCTTACCCCACATAATAATACAATTTTGTCCCTTTAAAGAAAGAAAAACAAGGTTTCGTGGTAAAATGGTGTTTTGGTGGCCGTGGTTCTGGCCGTAGTGATGGTGGTTTCTAATTAAAAGTCTACAATTTAAGCCATTGTAAGCAAAAAAAACCTTAGAAAACAAAAAAAAAAAAAAAAAACGAACGGTTCTGTAACCTTCTCTTTGATTATTTGATGCTGATTAACCAGCAGCACATTTCACTTAGATTAACATGCTACATGTTGTACGTTTTGTTGTTATTAAAAAGAAAAAAAAAAAAAAAACATTAAAATAAAGAGCGACATTGTAAATCGTGTTGATTTATTTGTCGTCAAGTTGGTTTATTGTGGTTAAAACATTTATTTGCGTTCATTTACTTAGTTGATTGTTGGCTAATTTGGTCTTCTGGTCAGGCAGTCACATGGTCATATTAAACGTTTTGTTTGTTGTTATTGTTTTATGGTTTCATTACCGGCTGTTTCCGATGGCATCGTTTACGTTTAAATGATTTTCATAATCTTTTCACCTCATCGAATGTGGTAAATTAACTTTTACACACACGCACACAAAGAATTTCCTGTACACTCTCTGTTTTTTACACGCTCTCTCACTACTTTACCAGGCAAAGGCCAACACATTTTCTTTTCAATTAACACGCGCACACATTAACAAATAATTGGACACACAAATTTAACACATTGAATGCCATTACAGAGATGGAAAAATTAGTAGTATTTTGGTGTGAATTTTTTTCAAAGAAATTAGAAAATCTTAAAAATATGGCAAAGAAGAACAATATGTAACTATGATTTTGTACGATAGTAAACATTAAATCCGACAAGGATTTAGAAAACTAAAAGTGAAAAGCATTTTCCTTTCACCTCAGATGTATGGCTTACCCTACAATAGGCTTGATCTAGCCCTATTCTATTTGATATTACCTCATCTAACTTGTTTTGTTTTTAAATAAATTCAAAATAAATTCTACAGTTGCTCTGAATATGATCAAATATGATCATCTTTAGACCAATAAACGGCTGAAAACTTGCCAGCAGGTTGGTATCATAACTTTTCTGTAGGCTGGGAAGGGTATTCTCGGTTAAACAAGGAAAGGAAGAGTAGGCAAGTTTTCTATTCAGTTGAGACAACATGTGCAACAGTTATTAATAAAATGGAATTGAGACTATGTACAGTGTGTGGCACACTGATGTACAGCTAGGGTTCGAGTTCAGCCCTGACTCCAAATCAAATATATTTTTTTTCGGCTATGTCTCTCCGCAGATTTCTGCAAAACTTGATAGTTAAGGTTTCAAAAATCTGTCGTTCGGAGTCGATCCATAATCCCAGTGGGATGAACACGGGCACAGCACTTGTAGTTTGCTATACACTAGCCAAGTCTTTTTCATTTGAAGAAAGGCGGATAGTCAAGTTAAACCTGTCGAGGCTAAGTATCATGGCCTAGACACAATACAGAGATCGATTTCATATGAAAGATGAAGACTACTAACATTGAAGACATCAAATGCATCGATGTGGAATATGATGCACTTGAATCGAAACAAATGGCAGAATGTAATGTAGCACACGGATAATCATAACTGATTGTGACAGCCGTCGAAGACCCAAAGTCTGGAACGCATCAATGAAAACTAGAAATGTAAATTTTCCAAAACTCATAAAAAAGAAAAAAAAAATCGATATTCTGCAGGAAAAAATGCTTTTTTCGGATAATAATCGGAAACTCAAAGAATTTTAAACAGTCGTGGTATATAGTAGTTCATAGGACGTTCAAACCCAAAAGAATATGTAGAACAAAATTTCTCCGGCGACTGTAACGATTTCGTAAAACTCCGATTAAATTTAACTTAGTCTAAAATTAACACACACAACATAAGTAGTGTAAAAAACTAGGTCAATAATCCTGAATGAAGGGTTATAATGACCAATTATGTGTGCATGATTTGAGACATGAATTAAATAGCTGTTTCTAGGCGTATAACAGTAATTGACCTTTCGGCCATAGGTTCGAGTCATACTTATAATTTCAGATACTTATACTCATACTACTCATACTCAAAGTTGGAAGTACTCGTCGTATTCATACTTAACAATACGCATGATGTTATTGACTTCGCATGATGTTATTGATATGCATGATGTTATTGAATTCGACTCGTCTCTATTTAACATTTACACTAAGCACGAAATAAGTATGATTCTCGTACGAGTACTGCAAAACTCACAAGAAGATTGTGTATATGGTTTGCTTGTTGTCTTTGTCTTTCCTTTCTTCTTTGTTTATATATGCAACAACAACAAAGGTTGTAAATTTTGATGAATGATTCGAGCCACTCGAATCAATTATAAGTATTATAAGTATTTTTCTAAATTTATGAATCATATTTCGAATGTTGTGTGTATGAATGAATCAGAGTAGTTGAATTTCAATTCTGTTGAATCATTCATACTCAAAATTGCATGAGTGCTTATGAGTAGCGTAAAAACGATTCATTGCTGATCTCTGGTGCGGACATGCAATCATACACGAAAATATGTTTGCGAATGATTTAAAAAACATTTAAATAGCATTGCGGAATGGTATTGTGAAGACCTTAATAGAGTTCTTTCTATTAAAGAGAAGAACCAGAAGAACTGTTTGGTTTTGAAATATTATAAAAGTGGGTAAATTTGGTATCCATTGCCATATAGTTGGGTTGGCCATTCATTAAAGGGCCAGAGAAAGGGAGAAGGAACGGTAGTAGCTAATCTTCCAGAATTCTATAGTAAAATGGATTTTAAAATCGGTTAAGCAACAGTAAAAAATGCTAATATTGGTGAAATTTTGATTTAACAGCTCCCCAATTATATTTTTTTAACAGCTTTTAAATTAGTCCAGGATAAGTTTCTTATTAAACTCCTATTTTGAGAATTAATTTTAATTTTCTTTTATTAAAAAATAAAAAAAAGTACTTTCCCTAACTGGATTTCATAAACCAAAATAACAGTTTTCCATCTCTGTTTTAAGGCTGTTTATTAAGACTGGTTGTATGTGTGTTTGTTGGCTGTTTTGTAGTAAAGAGTGGGTGTGACAGAAAATGGGTAAGAGAGTTTGTATTTTTTTTTTTGCCCAAAGTTTTGATTTTGCTTGTTTTTGTTATGTTTTGAATACTTACCACCATACCGCATGTTAAAGTTATACCACGTCCGCAATATGTATTTGGCACTATGTCACCATAGCCAACACATAAAAAGGTTATGGCCGTTAGCCACATGGAGTTTAGCAAATTCGCGTGCTCCTCATCGTGAAACCTGCATATTTTTTTATTTTTATTTTCATTTTCATGTTTTTTTATTTTTTTGGTTGGATTTTGTATTTCATTTTTCATTGTATTGTTTTTTTATTTTGTTTAGAGTTCCAAATTTTTATTTTTGTTTTTATTGCCATAAAAAAATGAACAAAACGAAAGTAAATTTTATAATTTTAGTCATGTTGGATTTGTTAAGAAAAAAAAAAACAATTTTTGATTTTGTGTTAGACAATCACAGCACATTTAATAATTAATTATTGGAATATATTTTTTTAAATTGTAAGTTTTTTTTTTTATATTTTATTTTGATTTTGTAGTTGTTGTTTTTCGTTTTGATATATTTTTTTTTGTTTTTGGACAAGTTGTTGTGGTATTTTCAAGGTAGATTTAGAGGTACAGTTGGTAGACATAGTAGAAATGGTTTTTCGAAAAAAAAAAAAAAAAATTGTAAAAATAAAATAAAAATAAATACAAATAAATAGTATGTAAATCGTTTGCATATGAATTTGCTTTGTTTTGTTTTATTAATTTTTATATTTAAAAATTTTATTAGTATTCTAATATTGTCTGTGGCGTACACATGTAAGATTATAATTTTCAATTATTCAATAAAAAAAAACACAAAATTATTAAAAAATAAAAATAAAAAATAATAAGAAAAAACTAATACATATTAAATAGTTTAATATTATATACAATTTCATGAATTTCAAGTAAATACAGAATTTATTAATATTAAGGTTTCAATATTAGCTGTTAGGTGATACTAGGTCTAGAATTAAAATAATTTTTAAATATCGCGGGCTACATATTCTTTATTTTATTTTTTTTAATGTTGGTACACTCGTCTTGAACATACATAATTGGTTAGTGCAATCCTTTAGTCGGGACAAGGACTCCTCTCACACGACATAAGTTGTGTGTATTAATTTTATATACCAGAGGCGGGCCCTTTAGTTTAGAGTAATTCCGAACCGTAAATCGAAAAAGTTTTCATTGAAATTTTATTTACACTTAGAGTTTTTGCCAGAATTCTGCTATGTGGCAGGAGCCGAAAAAATATTTTTTCATATTTTTATATTGATGTCTGACCCTTTATTTGAACTCGATACTAAGTCTAATAAGCCAACACATCAGAGTTACTCATAACTACTCATGAAATTTTGAGTATGAGTGACTCAACAGTATGAAATTCAACTACTCTGATTCATTCGTTCTCACTACAACATCGATTTATAAGTACAGTTTGCAATGAGTTAACATCAAAGTCATAACATTCAAAATATGTTTGATTTATACGGCTTTTCATTCAGTTTCATACATTTAGAAAAATTTTTATAACACTCATAAATGATTCGAGTGATTCGAATCATTCGTAAAAATTTACAAACTTAGTTGTTGTTGCATTTACAAACAACGAAGAAAGAGAAAATAAAGACAGCAAGCAAAGCATACACATAACCTTCGAGTGAATATTGTAGTGTTTGTATCCGAATCATAGTTATTTTGTGATTCCTCTAAACATTAAGTAAAGGAAAGTCGAAGTCAACAACATCATGCGTATTGTTAAGTATGAGTACTTTAAACTTTGAATATAAGTAATATAAGTGTGATATTAAAATAAGTATGAATGCGTATAAAAATCAGAAATCATAAATATGATTCGAATCTACTCATCTTTTTGAATACTTATTGCTGATCCCTGCAACACACTACCTATTAGACTATCGACAACTTCGAATAATTGAAATTAATTGTTCTGTTCTTAAAACTTAACACAGTTAACTGTTAACGTCATTAAATTCAGAGAAAGTCACTATTTGGTGTGATTTATGAGTACCTGGTATCATAGAGAATCTTATGTTGAAAAAGCATATCAGTTTGGAGAAGGTGGTCCAGTTAATAGTGAGCAATTTAAGGGCATTCTAGGTAATCGTATTGTTTTGGCGTACTATTCGAGTACTCAAGAAATAAAACCTTAGTGATGTTCACAAACACTTTTCAGCAGTTGTTCTTTGGCAAAGGCGCTAAGAGTAAATGCCATTTAAATGTTTGGTATCGGAAACATGAGTGGTGTGAGGAACTAGCCAGTATTGGTATAACGAAAGTATATTTTCTTTGTCAGATTGGCTGATCTGCTTGGAAGTCAGCATGGCTGGCTAGCCATTGAAAATAAAAATGTTTGAACTTAAGACTCAATTTCAATAAAATTATAATAAAGAGTTCTGAGACTGTACTTTTTACGTTGTTGCTTGTTTTTGTTGTGTTGTACTGTGGTCCTTAATTAGTAAACTGAATTAACTAGAGGCTAAGCTTTGTTAAAATTGGACACTGTTTGACCATATTTAAGCCAGAGGACCAGAAGATTTCAGAGGAAGACCTAAACGAAATAAGGAGTGCGCACAAAAAAAAAACTAGACTTTTCGTTATAGAAATTAAACTATGTGGCGGATTTTTTCGTTTTATGTTTCAATTAAAGTAAATAATATTTGAATTCTTTTGTGTATAAAATTTTTTTTCTGACAAAGGTCTCAGAGCATTCAACTTTTTGAGCCACTTTTCTTCCAGACATGTTAGGCTGTTTTAGAAAAATACGTATTATTTTACTTGCTTTATTTTGGTCGGCAAATCCTTTTTTCTTTCACCTCCACTCTTTCTCTCAATACTCAAAGACTCCTTATATTGTTTTATTCTTACCTTAGAAACTGGTTTTTGGTTAATACCTGGGAGCCTAGCAATCGTTTTTTGTAAGCGGCGCGGTTTTTCATTGAAAATTTCAATTATTTTTTTACGACTATCTTGTTGGGTGCCTATTTTCATTTTTCTATTGGGTAACTATTTTTGTTATTGCAATGAAAGCAAGTGGATTTTGAAACAGATGACTAACAGAAACAATGTAACGGTATTTATTTTTTTCAAGCTTAAAAGTAGATCCATTTTTTTCGTGCGCACTCCTTAATTTTTTTTCTTTTTTTATTATTATTATTAAACCTGCACTCAGGGGATGACCTCTACTCATGCAGTGCATTGTGCAGGTTTAGGAAAGGTGGAAAGAGGGAAGATGTGAACGGTAATGAAACGAGTTGCTGCTGGTGACTATAAAATTACCAGTGCTATACCTTCACCATTAGACAGTATACAGCAATCGTTGTGTGTGTTAATTTTATACAGAAGTGGCGGCACCTACAGTTTAAAGTCGACTCCGAACGTCAGATTTTCGAGAAACTTTTCTTGGAGAGAAAGAGAAGAAATCGCCGAAAAAAAATTTTTGGCATTTATTATTTTTGATGTCAGGCCTGGGACTCGAACCTTGGTTTTACGTCTAATAAACCAGCACACTACCTGCTAGACCACGACGATTGATTTAAGATGTCTGAACTGGAGTTCAGCTAATATTGTACTATCTACTAAGATGACACAACAAAATTGTCATGAAAACTTTCCCAATTTCGGAGTCTAGCTAATTGATAAAATTATCACATACAACATGGAGAAGCTAGCTTGTTATCCTGCCTATTGAATTGTAATGTCCAATTAAGTATGGAAGTAAATAAGTAAATAATTAAGGAACAGTTGAGTTTATGAAAACTTTGTCAGCGATATTGTACAATACTCTGCTACATATGTCGATCGATTTTAAATTAGTCAGGTAGGCAGGCGTATGGGAAGTAAAGTTACTGAGAAAGTTGGAATGACTTGCTACTTTTGCTTTGGTTTGCTTTATGATGATCGTATGGCAAATTTAGATGCTGGTTTAGAAAGGAAAAACGTAAGAAATTGAAGTGTCACCCTTAGAGTTTAAAAGTTTTGGCTAAAGGCATTCTAGTTAATAAAACTTTCATACATCCGCAGATGACCTATAAGAAAACTTAAGGTCTTGAAACTCTATTCGTGTCATGTTTATTGTTTGTTCATTTGATTGCTAAAGTAACAAATTTTTCATTTGAATGTTTCTGTATTTACTTTTTGAATATTCACTATGAAATAAAACAGGCCGTAAAAAAATTGTTTTTAAACAAATAAAAAAAAGAAAAGAAAATTATTAAAATAAAAAAATAACAAATGAGAACACAAAACTGTGCAAAAAACAAATAATAAAAGTTTGTTTTGTGTTGTTCTACTGAATGAAAAAAAAAGTTGTTTTTAACTTTTTGGTGTCGCCTCAATAAAAGGTTTCTAAAAAATTTTGAATTTCTATTGTAGTTCTCATAATAGTAGGTGTAGTTGTAGTTGTAGTAGGTGTATTTAAAGTATTAAATCTATGATTTTTTTGCTTTAATAGCACAAAAATTAAACGAAATTATAAGGCAGTAATAAAAAAATTTTTTTGTTAATAATTTTTATTGTTTTTTTTTATTTAATAAAAAGCAGTTGAATAAGTCGTAGATTGTTTTGATCTTTTTTAATGTTTTTTTTGTAGCCTAAAACAAATTTTCTTTATACAGATGCATGCCACATGATTCACGATGAGTAAAATGAATAAAATTTTTGTTTAATCTATGAAAATGACAAAAGAAGCCAATACTGTATACACTGAGATGTTTTTTCTTTTTCGTTTTTTTTTTATTTAAAACAGTACACAGAGGATTTTTCTTAATTTAATAATTTAAATAAAATACGTCTAGCTTTACATATAAGAGCTTAAAAAAGAAAACTATTTTTGTTTATTTACAAAAACAAAAACTAAATAAATTTAAATTAAATATTTATTAACAATTATCCGATAATGCAATCCATATTACTTTTTTTTTTGAACAGAATGTAAAGGTATAAACACATAGTCGACAGAGAGCAGCTTGGCATGTCCTATGCCGACTGCTTAAATTCTTTGAAGACGGAACAAAAAAAAAAAGAAAACAGCTGATAGAAAACGAAAATAATAAACAAAAATTTAAATTTTGAAAAATTTCAGTGGTTTCACTATCGACTTTTTTACGTACGCAAAAATAAAATCTCAAATATGAAAAACCGCATACTCACTAAAAAAATCGTTTTTCTCTACTCATAAGCGATCATGAAATTTTGAATATAAGTGAGCCAAGAATATTGAAATTTACTCTGATTCATTCGTACTCTTACAACGTTGATTTATAAATACAAGTTGTAAGTGAGTTTCTACCCATACTCCTACTGAAAATATGTTTGATTCATAAGCCTACTAATTCAGATTCATAACTTTAGAGAAATACTTATAAATAAGGTTCGTGGGATTCGAATCATTCATAAAAATGTACACTCTTAGTTGTTGTTGGATTTTAAAAAGACACATAACCAAACCAGATAGAGCGACAAGCAGACAAGCATTTTAGTATTCTATACGAATTATGCTTATTTTGTGATTTTTGTAAATATTTAATTATGGAAAGTCGTAATCAGCAACATCAGACGAGTTGTTAAGAATGAATATGATGAGTACTTCAAACTTAAACTATGAGTAGAGGTTCCGTGATATTCAAATATGCATGAATGCGTAAAAGTATCAGAAATTATGAGTATGATTCGATTCTACATACACAAAAACAATTCATGTAACTTTAATAATGCATTACGTATTTTTTCTAAAATTTTAAAAATTATTAAATTACTCTTCGCATCCCGAGAAACTATTTCTTTCACAATTTGATTATAGCATTCATAAAAAATATTTTTGATTACGGGGCTTATCAAACGAATTCGCATTACAAATTAGATTAAGAAACCCTTTATAATTAAATTTTTGTTTTTTTTTCATTTTTTGATTCTACGTTTCTCTTCAATAAGCATTTTAAGCTGTTATATAATTATTATTTTATGTTGTATTGGCATCACTAATTTGCTTATAGCTGCACACAAACAAGAATGATAAACTAAAGATTACGGCTTGCGCATGATTTCCCGTAAGATGACGTAGTTGGGCTATTTTAAAGGTTTCCAAGTCTTTTTCATATGTGAAAATTAACATTTCTTCTGAAAAGTGTATGTACTACGTGAAAGTAGTTGGCAGCCCTGCAATATAACTTACATTATCATTAGCCAATAGGGAAATAATGGAAACAATTTTCGTGACGTCATTGATTCAACATGCGCAGAAAGTTTTAGTTTTGTGTGCGTGATGGCGTAATCTTTAGTTTATCACTCTTGGCTCACAAAACCAGAAAATAATTTAATTTGGGCAGGAGCTGCTTAGGTTGTTGCCTTGGATTTTTCTGTTATGTCTTCAATGTCTGTCGTCTATGTCTTTATACCTTAAGACTTTACTTTTTGGAAAACCCTTTAAAATTCTTATCTAATTGCAACTTTCGAGCTGTGATAAAGGTAACCTTGCTCTATGGTGTAGAATAATTCGCAGTTGGTTCCAAAAAAAAAATTGCAATTTGAAGTTAGAGGGAACAAAATATTTGACCACGTAAATCAAAACAACGTTAATCGAGTGGACGTAAATTGAAGGATTACTGTATATGTTTGGTGGACGGTATACAAACACTCATGCCACTGCTGACTGATAGACAGAATACGCAGTCAGCTAATCTGATCAGCAGTGGGCTCTGTTGCACTCGTACCAGGGCGTCTATTAAAATAGATGGTAACAGTAAGACTCTATGCAGTCAAATCCTGTTACAAAGTGTATTTTCTGAGAAGAGATAGACAAATCACACATAGCATACAAAATTGATTCGAACAATCCTTCAGTAAGGTTTACGACCTAGCTTCTTACATCACCTATGTTCTGTAAGTTAATTTTATACATGAGTGGCGGAACCTACAGTTTAATGTCGACTTCCGAACGACAGATTTTTGAGAAAGTTTTCTTGTAATTTTTGAAAGTGGCGCAATTTTGTTGATTGGCGAGAATTTACCTTTCTTTTGATTTATTTGGACAGCCATACATATAAGCCTTCAGTCTGGCTTACGATCTAGCTTCGCACACCACTTATGTTGTGTGCCTTAATTTTATACATAAGTGGCAGGACCTACAGTTTAAAGTTGACTCCGAACGACAGATTTTTTTGAGAATCTTTTTGAATGACAATTTTTTTATTTACTCTCAGAGTTTTTTGCCAGAAATCTGCTGAGAGGAACTTGCCGAAGAAATATTTTCATTATCTCGTTTTGATGTCTAAGTTTTAAACTCGGTCCTAACGTCTAAACTGTATAACTTCTAACATCGGTCCTTACGACTAAACTGTTACAACTTCTTCTCGGACAGCCATCGTGCCATTAAATCGCTAATAAACGTAGTTTCTACGTCCATTAATTTTGAAGATTTCTCAAAGAAGTTTAGAATCATTCGGTAACTTTTATATGGATTCTGAGACATGGGACATATCAGAGATCAGCAATGAATCGTTTTTCCGCTACTCATAAGAACCCATTCAATTTTGAGTATGAGTGAATTAACAGAATTAAAATTTAATTACTCTGATTCATTAGTACTCGCAACAACATTGATTTATAAGTATAAGTAGCAATGAGTATGAGTACAACATTGGCATCAAACTCACAACATTCGAAATATGTTTGATTCATATGCCTACTCATTCGGATTCATAAATTTAGAAAAATACTTAGAATAATTATAAGTGATTCGAATCATTCATCAAAATTTATAGCCTTTGTTGTTGTTGCATATACAAACAAAGAAGAAAGGAAAGACAAAGACAACAAGCAAAGCATACAAACAATCTTCTTGTGAGTATAGTAGTGTTAGTATGCGAATCATACTTATTTTGTGCTTCGTGTAAATGTTAAGTAGAGACGAATCGAAATCAATAACATCTTACGTATTGTTAAGTATGAATACGACGAGTACTTCCAACTTTGAGTATGAGCATGATATTAAAATAAATATGACTACGTATAAGTATTTGAAATTATAAGTATGACTCGAAACTACTCATCGTTTTGAATACACTATTGCTGATCTCTGATGCCCATATTGTATTTCGAGACGATAATAAGTCTTTTGTCTATGGATTGCATTTTTTTTTTTTAATTTTGATACACTTAATTAAGCAAAGAAATATTAGAATATTTATTAAAATAAAATACACTTCAATATTATCTATTGGTTTTGTAATTCTTTTCTCTTTCTGGTATACAGACAATATAATAAATACAATACACATACGAGTACTTTATAAACGATGCATGTTTTTACGTATCTTTTCTTGATTTATTCGGTTTTTTTTTGTAGTTTCAAAAAAAAAAAAAACAAAAAAATTACTCAAAACTGTATAAATGAATAAATTTGAAATAAAGAAAAACGGAAAATAAAATAAAAAATTATTTTAGAACAATAAAATAAAACATAATTTATGTACGTCTACTAGTATTTTATTTTCTAGGTAGTAAATAATGCAAATTATTTTGAAAAATTTATTAATTAAATGGTAATAAAATAAATTTTAAAGGACTATAGAATAAATTGAAATTTTATTAGACAAAGGACACATTTTTCTATTTTAAATTAAAAAAAAGAAAAATTAAAATTTAAAAAATAAATTGAATTTAATATTTCGGTTGAAAATTTCCTATTGGGTCATTTCATTTGATTCAAATATTTATTCAAAATTTTTATTAGTGATAAGCTCTATAGAGCAAAAAACGAATAATATTTTGAATAGAAATTTATTTACAATAATACAATTGCAGTAAAATAAATAAATTCAGTTGATACAAGTCCGCCTACCTGGACAATGACATAGAAAGTTTTACAAAAACGAACACTAAGTTTTTCTTTGCTATGCCCTTAAGATAAACAGAGAAGATGTGTACCGAGCAGTTCCGGCAGATCACAATATATCATAAACTGCTTAAACTTAATTGCTCTAGATATTTTCCTTTAATGTTGGATTGGAATATTTCATCTCGAGGCTAAGGAATATAAATCCAGTTTTCTTTATTTACTTACACAAATCGTCATTACAACCATAGTCAGGACTATGAACTAATATATTATTCATGAGTGGCTGGACCCCCATTTTTTTCTCAGAAACTGCTAAGAGAACTATCCGTAGTGATATTTTTTTCATTCTTCGTCATCAGCCACCTTTAACACTTTGTAAAAATATCGGACCATTTTATCATCTTCACTTGTTACAAGCATTGGAGAAACAGAGTAAGGAGTGCGCAGAAATAAATTTAGATTTCTGCTTTGATTAAGTGCTTTCTCAGTAAATACATGTGAAATATTATTTCAACTCAAATATTATCGAATAATTGCGGAAATTCAGTCTAATTTATAAAACTCTCATGTCACGGTGTTAATGGTTAAACTCCTCCAAAATGGATCGACATATTTTCATGAGATTTTGTGTGCTTATCGGGTTGGTATAAGAATTGGTTGATATCGACATTTCCAACAAAAATGGGCGTGAAAACCCTCCCCTTTGAAGTGATGTCTATAACTCTTAAACGAATGAACCGATTTTAACCCTTCTTTTATTGTTCGAAAGCTTATTAGCTTCACAAACATAATTGGCCATTACAATCCTTTAGTCAGAATTATTGACCTAGTTTCTCTTATTAGGTTTAGTTGGCTTAAACTTTTAAAATTTAATATTTAGGTACATAGTGATCGTAGACGAGTGCAATTTGGTGGGAAAGTTCGTAGCCGATGTAGTCGATATCGACAAACTCACCAAAAATGGGCGTTTCAGTCTTTCCCCTTTAAGTGATAGCATTGTTTATAAAAAAGTATGAAGAATATTAATAGGAAATAGAGAGGATTTACGGATGAAGTAACAAGGCCAAAATTTTACGAATCCAAGTCACAAGGAGTAAAATGCTACAAGTCTTTTATCAGAAAAGTTAAACAAGAAATTAGTTTCGGACATTGAAATTGCAAAGCTGTTTGACAGAACTCGAATAAATCATTTGCTAGGTATCCAATTTCGTCTAATGATTACGGATTCCGTAGTCTAGTAGGTAGCGTGTTGGCTTTTTATACGTAAAGCCCGGGTTTATATCCCAGGACAAGTGTAATAACGAAATATGAAAAAAAATATTTCTTCAGTGACTGCCTCTCAGCAGATTTCTACGTTATATTTTAGGTTCCGCTACTCATGCTTAAAATTAATGCACATAACATAGTTAGTGTGAGAAGCTAGGCCGAAATCCTAGCTTGTGATGGCCAATTATGTATGTATAACGGTGACGATTATGAGATCACAGGTCTTTAGAGGAATTCTCAATTCAATTCAGAATTCCCGGGAAGGGAGTATACCCAGAAGAGCAGGAGGGATTGTTTTAGTGGAAGCACCACTCAATGCAGCTGATGACGGTCTCTGTAAGTGCGTAGGCATTTTGAAACCTACCTCACACGACAAAAAAAAAAAAAAAAAATTCAGAATTCTTCGCTAACTTCAAGGATTACGCCATACATTCCCATTTCATTCGCTCTATAGGTATCTGGCAGTATATCCTTGTACCCAAGCTCGATACTGGAAGTTATAGAAATCTGGATGTAGATATTTACTATAAACGGTCTGATGGCATAACTGAATTTTTTATTCCTTACAACATTTGCATAAATGGGTTCTTGCGCTAACCCTTTAAAAACCTAAAATTGACAAGGAAAAGTTTGAAACCGCTGAAAATACTCCATGGATCTTGAGACTCGTACTAGCACAAGGTAATATAATAATAAAATTAAAGTTGGAAGTCGCCGTGGTCTAGTAGGGTACTGTGCTGGCTTATTAGACTTAAAACCATGGTTCAAGTTTCAGGCCAGACATTAAAATAAAATACAAAAAGTATATTTTCCGGCGATTTCTGACGAAAACTCTGAGAGTAAATAAAATTGCCATGAAAAGTTTCTCAAAAATCTTTTGTTCGGAGTCGACTTTAAACTGTAGGCCTCGCCACACTTATGTATAAAATTAACACTCATAACATAAGTAGTGTGAGAAACTAGGTCAATAATCCTGATTGAAGGGTTGTAATGATCAGTTATGTATGTTTGGATGTAAGTTATATTATGAAAGCTTATCTGCTCATCAGTCAGGATAATAAAAGTTAATTGAATTGAATTGAGTTAATAGTGAATAGTTTTTGCCTATTCATGTCGTGGCTTTTAAAATTTCTTCAAATATTTCAAAAGAAGGTTCAAATTAGTTTTTATGTAGCGTTTTGCGATGTAGCATCACAGACCAAAGTCCATACTTAGTCCTGGCTTAGGTAGTGCACATCAATACGTTTTCTAGAGCCCGTCTTGTAATTTAATAAAGTTTTAATCAAACTTTCTGGCATCTCTAATTATTTATTGCAAATTTAATATGCCAACATTGTTGTTCAACTTTTAATGCTGCAAACATTTTATTTTGTATGCCATAATCATAATAAAACTTCAACAATTAAGAGGAAAATGTTTTCAAATGAACATCTAAATTAAGAGTAATAAACACACAATAAAATATTTTTAAATTGCTTTTATTTTAGAAATATTTTGCACGTTATTACGTGTATGTATAGTATCTGCATGTACTTAATACGTAGTAGGGTTATTCATTATATTTATGATTTTTATTTAATACAATGAAAGGAAAAATATTTTTTAATGATTGATGCAGAAACACGAATAATTATATTAAAGAAATTTTAGATTTTCTGATTAGAGAAGCTTGTTGTTTTCAGAACCCTTTGGACTAAGAAAGGCAGTAACTAAAAAGAACCGTATTTCTCAGTAACTGTCCGAAACCAAATCATATTTTTTTTATAAAAAATTCAATAGAGATTTAATGAATTTATTGGATAAGCATTGAACTGGTGATGAATGTAACTGCGCTCTGAGGTGATGTTTCAATTACAGCGTATTGTGAACGGATTTTCGCCAATTTGTTAGTAGGAATAACTAACCACACACTAAAGTGTGTGTTTGTACAAAAAGTAATAGATAAATTTATTAATTCGTATAAAAATAGAGTTTGTTCTGTGTTTATTTTACGCACAACCCTTTTGTCAGGATTACGATCAAGCTTCTCACACCACCTATATTATAACGTCGACACCGAACGACAGATTTTTAAGAATTTTTTCATGGCAATTATATTTAGTTTCAGAGTTTTTACCAGAAATCTGCTGGAAGGAGGTCGTCCAAGAAATATTTTCCATATTTTTTAATGTCTGTCCAGGTGTTTGAATCGAGGCTTCAAGTCTAATAAGCCAACGCACTATCTACTAGACTTCATTTGAGTTATTGTAAAAAAATATCGATCGGTATGAAGTTAAATCTGGATCTATTACTCTAATACGATAGAGAATCTTCACCATCTTCTCTTTCATATGTTTAACACGTATAAATTTTCACATGGGCCACGCTAACTTTATTAGATAATTTAGTTAAAAATGACTTCCGCGTACTGTGCTTGTCTTGATCAACAGGTGCACGTCCTCTAATCTAATCTATTTAAAAATGTCTCAAGGCATCTTAATATATCACAGAAATTTTTTTTGCCAAAATTCCCGGAAAACACTATTTTTTATTTTTTTTTTTCGAAACATAAATCAATCGTTTGCGTCGCACATCTGTGATTAACATGACCTTCTACCAAATCGCGTACATCAGACCCATATGACATGGTTCATGTAGAACTTCTTAGCATCAGACACATATGACTCAGATGGCGATGAACGTGTTAATTGTGTTAGGTGATTATACTAAGTGGAAATCATTTGAAATTACCATATACCACGAATATAAAAATGCAATCCGTCATGGTTGAAACAGAAAAGATAGAAGTTGTGACTGCTATGTACTCGTACCAGAGATCAGCAATGAATCGTTTTTCCGCTACTCATAAGCACTCATACAATTTTGAATATGAACGAATCAACAGAATTGAAATTCAACTACTCTGATTCATTCCTACTCGCTACAACATCGGTTTATAAGTACAAGTTACAATGAGCATGAGTAGAACGTTGACATCAAACTCACAACATTCGAAATATGTTTGATTCACACGCCTACTCATTGTGATTCATAAATTAAGAAAAATACTTATAATACTTATAAGTGATTCGAGTGACTCGAATCATTCATCAAAATTTACAGCCTTTGTTGTTGTTGAATATACAAACAAAGAAGAAAGGAAAGACAAAGACGACAAGCAAAGCATACACACAATCTTCTTGTGAGTACAGTAGTGTTCGTACGCGAATCATACTTATTTTGTGCTTCGAGTAAATGTTAAGTAGAGACGAGTCGAATACATCATGCGTATTGTTAAGTATGAATACGACAAGTACTTCCAACTTTGAGTATGAGTAGTATGAGTATGACATTAAAATAACTATGAATACGTATAATTATCTGAAATTATAAGTATGACTCGAACCTACTCATCGTTTTGAATACTTATTGCTGATCTCTGACTTGTACTAAGGGTTGAACTTAAGTGCGAGTTGGTATTAGTATTTATCACAGGATATCTCCTGATTTCGTTTAGTGTGAAATGCATAACAGTTTATGCAATGATATTTCAAGGAGTGCGTATTAAAGAATTCAAAAACGAACTATTTAGGGACCATTGTACATTTGCTTGGTTATTGGCGTTCTATTGGCAAGGCGGATATAATTTTACTTTCGGTTCCAGTTTTTGGGAATTTTTTAAATTAAAATTAATGTTCTGCAAATAATCTGATTTTTGATAAAATTGAATATAAAAGAGTTGTAGTCTAGTAGGTAGTAGGGATGCCAATCGGGAAATGCCGAATCTCGAAATTTTTAAAAGCTTGTCCCGGGATTTTTCGGAATTTTCTAAATACAAATGATTTTGTTAACGAAATATTTTTAATATTAATTGAGAATCGCGATTTTTCACGTGATTTTTCGGGATTTTTGGAACCCGAATTATTCCGCGATTTTTAAAAATCGATCCCGCTTGGCATTCCTAATAGGTAGTGTGGTGGCTTATTAGACATAAGGCAACGGTTTAAGCCCTAGGCGAACAAATATTATCATCGGCGGCTTCCCTTAGCAAATGTCTGACAAAAATTCAAAGAATAAATAAAACATGTCATGAAAATTTTCTCTAAAAATCTGTCGTTCGGAGACGACTTTAAACTGTAGGCCCTGTCACTTATGTATAAAATTAATTAATTAATTAAAATTAAAATACATTTTTCCGGTATTCGGTTTGGTGCATTATTTTATTTTAATGATATCACATGCCTTTACTGAGAAAGCGCATAATCAAGCCAGGTAACGGTAATTATTTTAATCACGGACACCAAATTTATTTGTGCGCACTCCTTACGCTGCAAACTGAATTTTCGCAATTATTCGATAATATTTGAGTTGAAATGAAATTTTACATGTATTTACTAAGAAAGCACTTAATCAAACAAGGAACCTAAATTTATTTGTGCGCAATCCTTACTCTGTTTCTCTAACGCTTACAACAAATGAAAATGATTAAATGGAGCTTCAATAGTCTGTCTGATATTTTTAAAAAGTGTTAAAGGTGGATGATGATCTTCAAACCGAATTTTTGCAATTATTCGATAATATTTGAGTTGAAATGCAATTTCACATGTATTTACTAAGAAAGCACTTAATTACACAAGGAATCTAAATTTATTTGTGCGCAGTCCTTACTCTGTTTCTCCAAGACTTATAACAAGTGAAGATAATTAAATGGTCCGATATTTTTAAAAAGTTTCAAAGGTGGATGATGACAAAGAATGAAAAAAATATCACTACAGAGCGTTCTCTTAGCGGTTTCCGCGCAAAAATTGTGGGTCCAGGCACTCTTGAATAAAATTAACAATAGGTCATAGTCCTGAGCTAGGGTTGTAATGACGAATTGAGTAAGGAAGCAAAGATTTGTATTTTTCATATTTAAATGGCAACCCTAATACATAGTAATACATATAAATGTATGTATTTTGGTGTATGTATGTGATAGTAAAGTAATATTATATAGTTTTTGTTGTTGTGTTGTTTTACTAAATTGGTTTGGTTTTAAATTATCAACTATTTGGAGCACGTGTTCTTTTGGCTAAACTCCATTTATAATAAAATAAAAAAAAAAAATGAAAACAACAAAAATACACATGAATACATGGAAATAATATGATAATATTTTGAATATATTTTTGCTAAACTGCCTTCCTCTCTAGCAACACATTTAAATGTAAAATATTTTGTTGTTATTTTTGTTTTCTTTATCAAATACGAATAAAACACAGGAGTTACATAGAATATGATAGAAAAATAAAACAAAAAACAAAAAACAAATACAAAAACATAAGGAAAAAGTTTAAAAAAAAAAACGTATCAAAATAGTGAAAATAAAACACAAAACTATGGCAGATAGAAAATAATCGAATAAAATATTCATTCATACATACATACATACATCCACAGACACACACATATTGAAATATAACAAAGAAAAATTAAAAAAAATTAAAAAAAAAATTATGATAAAGTCATAACAGTAACACTTTGTTTTTAACTTTATATTTCGGTTTTTTGTTTTTTCATTATTATTATTATTATTCATAAAATTTTTTATTTTATTTTGTATTTGTTGTTTTTGTATCTAATAAAGATATTACGTTTTGGTATTATTTATTCCAAAAACAAAAAAAAAAGAGCAGCAATTGGAATAGAAAGTCAAACTCATACATATTTCCCCTTTTTCATATTGTTTATCTAAAACGTTACAGGCTTTTAGTTCAATCCATAAAACATAAGGTTTTAAAATTGCTTAAAAAAAAAAAAATACAAAAACAAAAAAAATAAAATCCGAAAAATAAAATAAAAAAGTTTTCCTCAAACTAGGCGCCAATTTAAAAAGTCTTTTTATTTATTTTCGTTCCCTGTAACATTTAAAAAATAAATTCAAAAAAAAAGTGAAAAAAATCATTCGTTTGTAAACAAATATTATAAATTAAAAAAAAAATCTTAATTAAATCATAATTACTAAACCATAAAAAAATTAATGAAAAAAATCATCATTAAAATTAGCAAACAAATTATTAATAAAATATTCAAAAACATAAATACGGATAAAGAGAAAAAGAGAGCAACACTAAGAAGAGAAGGAAGTTTATATACGGGAAACGGGAAACAATTTAAATTTATTTGTAGTTTGTCACAATAATTAA
Source organism: Sarcophaga peregrina (assembly GCA_014635995.1). Taxonomy (NCBI): domain Eukaryota; kingdom Metazoa; phylum Arthropoda; class Insecta; order Diptera; family Sarcophagidae; genus Sarcophaga; species Sarcophaga peregrina. The sequence continues at coordinate 57,127,626 of CM025790.1, read as the reverse complement.
AACATGTGTATGTATGTATTTTTAAATGTACAGTTGTATTATTAATTTTATTTTACATACCCTAGCTAGCATTTGGGAGATTGTTTTTATCAAAATCAACTTGCTGAGTCTTTTTAGCGTACTTTTGGTGATCAAAAACTTATTATTCAGTTATATGATTAAAAAAGGACTCAAAAATGAGTTCGATTTAAAATACAACAAAAAATTTCATTGCCTTCGGAAATTATTCATCCAGACGTTTAAAATGTGACTATTATTTCCATTATTTATTATTATATTCTACTTATACTGATGATTGAAAAACGCTTAATCAAAAGCAGATCATGCAGAGGTTTGAAAAGTGATTGTAATTCCGTATTTTATAATCATAGTATCCGCAAGTGGATGATTAAAAACTGCTTTTCTCCATAAATTTTCTTTTATGTGAAAGATGTTTATGAAATAAAGTACAAATTTTTTAAATTGAAATTTTTCTTGTTTTTTTTTAATGAAAAAAAAATATTTCTTTAAATAAATTTTGATGTCTGATCTATGTACATTAGAGCGACTCACCAAAAAAAGTGCTCCATGTACCCTAAAAATGAACCTTGGACAACATTTTAAATATTTCGGCTCCACTTCGACCTCTCGTGAAGTCTATTTTTGAATATTTTTTCAAAATGGTCCAGCTCACGAGAGGTCAAAGCTGAAGATAAAATATTTTAAATGTTATCTGAAAAGTGTACACATTGCACCAATTTCGCTTCCATACAACTTGAGTCGCTCTAATGAACATACACCACGAATGTAAACTTAATATTTTTTTTTTCATACTTAAACCTAATGAAAACTCTTGAAGAGAGTAAAATAGGATAACTACGACTAATAAATGACTCAAACTTTAATCATAAATGACATAAAAACGAGTCCAAATTAATATGAACATGACTCATAAATGACAGTAAAAGGACTCATAAAAGACTCGTATGCGATTAAAGGATTAACTAAAAGACGACTTGAAAAAGTATCATAAACGTAGGTAAATAAGACTAATAAATAATCAGAAAGTGATTCGAAAATGATTAAAAAGCTACTAGAGAAAGAGTCGAAAATTACTTTAAAATAATATAGGAAAATGACTCATAAGTGACTTTTTAAGAAGAGTCCCTAGTAGTCACTTTTCTCTCCCAACGAAAGAGTCTTTTATGATCAGAAAATAAGCGCATAGATTATTAAAATTTTGTAGATTTTTTTATTATAATAATTAATTAAAGTTTTCGAGCACTTTTCGAACGTTCTCACCAGAATTGCTTAGCAGTCAAAAGGTTAATCGCGCAAAAGTATCAAAAAAGACTCGAATTTGATTAAAAATTTTCAAAATTGCTGGCTGGGACATTTTCTTGCATCTTATCAGTCTCCAATACCCTCGATCAGTGATTATATCATATCAGAAATTTATTCTAAATAGGTAGGTTAAAGGAGACGAAACCAAATAAGGGTGTCGTGCCCCGTTTGGCATACACCTACAGCTTGCTGTGCATTCATTGTTAAGAACACCGCCATACGTCTGTACGATGTCTTTATATCGTACAAACTTTCTTAACTTCTTCTAGTCTATTTTGCAGAGATGAGTTGTGTCGGATATAGTGACAACACCAAAATATAGATATCTCGATCTTACAGCAAACTGTGCAATGTCAATAAAAGTGTTCCATCCTTTCGAGCATGTCCTGCACTTCTCATTTTCAACCATTACAATGCGGCTTAAGTGCACATATAGAGCGGTGTATTCCATAAGATTGCTCATTAGACTGCTGAACTTGGTTTTATTTACTATTTAAAGTACAAATGGTTCTCATCAAAGTAATTCTTGCAAAATTATTCTAAGTAACTTGTTTATATCAGAAATTCATCAATCTTGAGTGTTCCTATAAAAATGAATGCAGCCGCAGTATTTCTTACGATCAATTAAACGAGATTTTTCGTTTTTCTAAAATTAGACATCGAGAAACGATTACTATGCTTTAGAACATTAAATTTTTAAATGAAGGCAGGGTTCCCTAGAGAGAAAATCCCGGTCCTATAGCATAACGTCGCCTCCGAACGACAGATTTTTGAGAAGCTTTTTATGGCAATTTTATTTAATCTCAGAGTTTTTGCCAGAAATCTGCTGAGAGGAAGTCGCCTAAGAAGGAAAGAGGGAAAGTCTCGGTCCGATTAGCCAAATGTCCATGGAACATATGTTCGTTTTTAGAATACGAAAAGCAATAAGAGCGATTACCGAATTGTAATGTAATTTTGGGAAATGAAAAATGACTTGGACATTTGGCACACCGGTGGTTTGTAGGTTGAACCAATAATTTAGCTACGTAGGTGGGTAAATTAAAGGAGATGTAAACAACCAAGGGTTATATGCCAAACAGCATACAAATAGCCTTCAAAGATTGTTCTGCGCTCACTACAACCTACTCCACCAATAAACTTTCTTAGCTTCTTTGACTACAGTCTTCTAAAACGAGTTATGTCTGGATTAGTATGTAATTTTTGAGTTCACGAGACTATGAAAACTGAATAATGACATAAAAAGAGTATCCTGTTAAGTCTTAAGGCTAGTAGATGGTATGTCGGATTATTAGACGAGAGGTCATGGTTCAATTCCCTGGTCAGACAGCTCCAGCAAAATGAAGTATGAAAAAATATGTCTTCAGCAATTTCCTTTTAGTAAATTTCTAACGACAACTCTGAAAATAAAATTTTATTTAGTCCTGAAAAGTTTCTCAAAAAGTCTGTTATTCGTAGACGATTTTGAGTTGTACGTCACTCCACTCATATGAGAAGCTAGGTTGGAATCCTGTCTGAAGAATTGTAATGATCAAAATGAAATTGTGAAAAAATATTTTTTCGGCGAGTTCCTCTCAGCAGATTTCTGGCAAAGACTCTGAGAGTAAATAAAATTGCCATGAGGAGCTTCTCAAAAATCTGTCGTTCAGAGTCGTCTTTAAAACTGTAGATCCTGCCACTCACGTATGAAATTAACGCACACAACATAAGTGGTGTGAGAAACTAGGTCGTAATCCTGGCTGAAGGATTGTAATGACCAATTATGTAGTCATGTAAATATGTATGTATGCAGGTATAATATGGCCTTTAAATTGGCATGGCCGCATGATACCAGAATTTATTTTTGGTCTGTAATTGAAGATTGTGAAGTGGACATTTTGTGGCTCATCGAGTTACATACGATAGATTTCGGCTTTGTTGTATGACAAGTTTGACAGTTGGTCCTGATCCCCAGTCTGCCACCTCTATGGCCTCATCGATGGATGGGTCAGGGGGAAGAGCAGGGGCGTTGGGGGAATGGATCGGGTTGTTTTGTTTCTAGATTGGCTGCTGGGCTTGGTTAAGGCCAGCTTAAGGTTGGTTGTCGGTTTTATCACAGGGCATTGCGAGATTAGGTCGCTGACGGGGATCTGGAACAGGGTATGTTGTGATGAGGGGAAGTTGGAGACTATCGAACATCTCCTCTGTAACTGCCCATCCCTTGGTAGGTTGAGGATCCTTGGCAGGGCCTTCTTTGAGGGCTCTGTGTCGAGAGCCGACATCAAGGCTCTCCACAGATTCATTGGCAGCTTGGGCTGGTTAAGAAGTGCTAGGACTTCATTAGTGTAGCCGCGCTCTCAACATCTTTTGTTTTGTGCCTGTTTCTTTCTGTGTAATTCTTCGGTTTCCTACTCTCCCTCACCTTACCTACATTCCTATATCCTCTATTTCCTTCCTCCCCTAAGGACAATGTACAATGTTCTGTACTTGTCTTAACCTACAAGTACACGTCCTCTAACCTGACGTAATCTAACTTGTATGACAAGTTTACAGAATGATTATCAACTTCAATTCAATTGACCTGCATAATTATGTGATATGATCCTTATTATTTTCTATTATATACGTTTGAGCACATAAAAAACAACATTCGTCAAGTTCCAGGAAAACGCCTGAGGTGTAAAAAATGTGTTCGAAATCTAAACAATTGTAAGCAACTTAGGCACAATCATTTAACTGACATTAGAAAAAATACAGGCGGTACAATGAATAGTTTCTTTGAAATTAACTTTAATTTTGAAACCATAAAATGGAGAACCCTCTTCTTGCGTAAACCAAACGGAAACAAGTTTAAGGTGAGTAATCGAAATATTTTTTTTTACGAATGACAACGTACAACTGAAGAAAAACGTTTTCCACTGCAATTTTCATAAAAAGTAATAGTTTTTATAAATAAATAAGTATTAAATACCTACACATATGTACAGTAAGACCCCGCTTAACGCGGCGGATATGTTCCAATAAGTTCCAGCGCTAAACGAAACAGCGTTAAAGAAGGAAACTTAACACGTACATTAGAGCGACTCAAGTTGTATGGAAGAGAAATTCGTGTAAAGTGTACCCCCCTTAAAATGAAGCTTAGACTTTCTTAAGATAACATTTAGAATACTTTTTAAAATACCCTTTTTCAAAACGGTCCAGCTTACGTGAGGTTAAAGCTGAGGCTGAAATAATTTAAATGTTATCTTAAAAAAGTCCAAGGTTCATTTTTAGGAGGGTACCTCGAGCACTTTTTTTGGTGAGTCGCTCTTACGTACATATCTATCAGAGATCAGCAATAAGTATTCAAAACGATGAGCAGGTTCGAATCATACTTTTAATTTCAGATACTTATACGTATTCATAGTTATTTTAGTATGATACTCATACTACTCATACTCAAAGTTGGAAGTACTTGTCGTATTCATACTTAACAATACGTCTCAAATCGTCTTAACAAATCGTCTCTACTTAATATTTACACGAAGCACAAAATAAGTATGATTCGCGTACGAACACTGCAATACTTATAAGTATATTGTGTGTATTCTTACCTTGTTATCTCTGTCTTTCCTTTCTTCTTTGTTTGTATATGCAACAACAACAAAGGCAGTAAATTTTGATGAATGATTCGAGCCACTCGAATTACTTATAAGTATTATAAGTATTTTTCAAAATTTATGAATCCGAATGAGTAGGCGGGTGAATCAAACATATTTTGAATGTTGTGAGTTTGATGTCAACGTTCTACTCATACTCATTGTAACCTGAACTTATAAACCGATGTTGTAGCGAGTATGAATGAATCAGAGTAGTTGAATTTCAGTTCTGTTGATTTACTTATACTCAAAATTGCATGAGTGCTAATGAGTAGCAGAAAAACGATTCATTGCTGATCTCTGATATGTATACATCTAGTAACGTTGATGAGATAAGGGATCAACTGTGATTGCGACTTTGGAAAATACAGTTGGAACCTTTTTGTTAAACAGACTAACAACAGTCGTTATATGTATAATGCACCGCTTTTGGTTAGTGTATTGAACGTTTCATTTGCAACAGCGTTAAGCGGGGTCTTACTGTACATACAAGTATATACGATATAATGTACCCAAATACATACATACATGTATGTAAATGTGTAAAATTATTGTGTAAATACGTGTAAAAATCGTTTATTATAAATAAACAGTGTGGTGTGTTACTGTGTGCACAGGAGAATATTAAAACAAAGAGAGCTTTATGTGTGTGTGTGTGCGTAAGTGTATGTGTTTGATTTTTATATGCAAAATTATACAAATGCGAGCATGTACCAGTGGAGGATATAAGTTCGTTTAAGAGTTTATGGGATTTATTTTTTTCGTTGTACAACAATATTACAAAATAAGAAAATTTTTTCTCTCAGATATTGTTATTGTATGTATTTGGAGTGCAAAAGAAAAATTTTATAGTAAGTAAACAATATTTTAAATAAATATTTAAATAAATTGTATTTATATGGCATGTGGTGTAAGTAAATAGAAGATAAAAAAGAGAACAATTTAACTTGGAAAACAACAACAAAAAAACGAAAAACAAAACAATCAAATATAATTCAAGGAATGAACCCGTTCTTGGAATAGTGCAGAAGGAATGGCAAAAGCACAAACCTGTGTACAAAATAGTTTTTTTTGTTGTTTTTTTAAGGAATATAAATAAATAATACAAGATGAAAAGTAGAAGTTATTAAAAGTGTTAATAAAAGTTCAAGTCTTAAGAAATTTAATATGGTTGAGAAGAGAATATGCATGAAAAGATCGGAAAAAACCTATGTTAATATTTGGTTGTTGCACAAATAAATATTTGTATTATTATAAAAATATAATAATGAAGAACATGTTGTTTAAAAAATAAAGTAAAAAAGTGTCACAAGTTTGTAAAATAAAAAAACTTTAAAAAAAAAATTTTAAATACAAGAAGTAGATAAACTTGATGTGAAATTGCTAAAGTCTGGAAAAGGATGATTAAAGTGTTTTATATAATTTGAATTTTTTTTATAATAACTATATACATACATATGTAATTCGTCATTTTAATCCTTTAATTAGGTTTACAACCTAGCTTCTTACACCACTGTGTCTAATGTCGTCTTCAAACGACAAAAGCTGTTTAAAGGCTTTGTATTTCGTAAGCATAATCAATATTGTTAGAACATACGTTGTTGTTCCATATTGAGTTCCAGATATACAAATGCCAGGTGCACCGGTATGCAGTGAGCGTCAATATACAAATGGTTACATACATACATAATTGGCCATTACAACCCTTCAGTCAGAGTTACTACCTAGCTTCTCACACCACTTATGTTGTGTGCGTTAATTTTATACATGAGTGGCGAGACGTATAGTTTAAAGTCGACTCCGAACGACAGATTTTTGAGAAGCTTTTCAGGGCAATTTTTACTTTCAGAGTCTTTGCCAGAAATCTGCTGAGAGGAAGTCGCCGAAGAAATATTTTTCGTTTTGATGTCTGACCTGGGAATGGTTACATAGGAAACATTTATTATGAACATCGTAAATCGAAGGAATTAGTTACATACATACATAATTGGTCATTAGAACTCATCAGTCAGGATTATTGACCTAGTTTCTCACAATACTTATGTTCTGTGTGTTAATTTTATATATGTGTAGTGAGACCTACAGTTTAAAGTCGACTCCAAACGACAGATTTTTTTTAAGACAATTTTATTTACTCTCAGAGTTTTTGCCAGAAATCTGATGAGACGAAAACGCCGAAAAAATATTTTTTGTATTTTATTTTGATGTCTGGCCTGGGACTCGAACCCTGGCTTTTACGTCTAATAAGCCAACACACTACCTACTAGACTACGGCTCCTATGAATGGACAAACCTGAAAAAACTATGAAAAAAATTTGCATTTTCCAAATTTTTCATCAAATCTCTTAGCATATATAACGTTTTAAAGGTACACATCTCCTCTTTCTAACAAGATATAAATTTCGGGCAAGAAATGTTTGAGTAATCTAGAATTTTGTTCGTAAAGTCGAAAAAAACTATTTTTGTCAAATAAAACAAGTTTGGAGGGTTCGAGAAATAGAAAAAAAGGTATTTTTGAGTTCTACTCAACTAACTGAACAACATGGACTATGTAGTTACTCGGATGTATTTTCACTGTCGCACCGTGTAATTATTTCCTAATGATTTTCTTTTTAAATACTTTCCATGACTTTTTTCGAGAATTACTTTTGCAGCAATAATTCTTATTTTCTTTTTTCTATTGTGATTAATGATATCTACATACATAATTGGCTTTTACAACCCTTCAGTCAGAGTTACTACCTAGCTTCTCACACCACTTATGTTGTGTGCGTTAATTTTATACATAAGTGGCGGGACCTACAGTTTAATGTCGACTCCGAACGACAGATTTTTGAGAAGCTTTTCATGGCAATTTTTACTCTCAGAGTCTTTGCCAGAAATCTGCTGAGAGGAAGTCGCCGAAGAAATATTTTTCGTTTTGATGTCTGACCTGGGATTCGAACCCGGGCCTTTCGTCTAATAAGCCAACACACTACCCACTAGACCACGGCGACTTCCTTAATGATATATTATCTGAGATAAATAATCAGACAATCACAAACAACCAGAATGTGTGGTAAGAATCGCAACGATAGCTTCGATATACTACCAACTCAAGAATTGTAAACTAAAGATTACGCCATGCTCATAATTTCCATTTAGATGACGTAGTTGGGCTATTTTAAAGGTTACCAAGTCTTTTTCTTATGTGAAAATTAACATTTCTTCTGAAAAGTGTATGCACTACGTAAAAGTAGTTGACAGCCCTGCAATATAACTTACATTATAATTAGCCAATAGGAAAACAATTTGCGTGACGTCATTGATTCAACATATGCAGAAAGTTTTAATTTTCTTGCTACTAACTAGACCGTTAAGGCACCTAAATTTTGTAAGTAAGCTGATCTGTAATAAATCAAATTAATTTTCAGGGTGGGTTAAGATACGAAAGCTTATTGTGAATTCTGATTGATGATCGAAAACCACAAAAAATTATGAAAACATTTAATTTCAGGTATTATTTTATTTAATTTCGATCAGCTTTAAAAACACTTAAAACTACAATATAAGTTTCCTATTCGTAAATAAAATGAATTACATTAAATACACAATTTTCTTTCAGTTCAAACCTATCCCCTGTTGTATAGTAGTCTATAAAAAATTCATTGTACACCTGAGCATACATATGTACAAATGTATGTTTGTATGTTATACAGTTTTATTACACTCGATAATAAAAGTAGCCGTCATCTGTGCTTTGTAGCCGCCATATGTCATTTAGTGACATTCAACTTTGACACTTTATCATTTTTTATAGCTTTGGGTAGGTGCGTGTATAAGCTAATGACAAATTATAAACGTATGTATGTTTCGCACTCACAGAGGACGAAGGGAAAGGAGAAATACAGTCTATTTGTTAGCCATAAAAATAAATTTATAAGCCAACTTTTTGGTATTCTCTTTTCCTGTTTTTCTTTTTTCTTTCTAGTGTTTCTATCTTTTTAAATACTTAATTTCATTTAATTTATAGAAAAACAAAGAGAAGAGAAGTGAAGAGAAAAAAGGAATAGAAAGCACACGAAATAATTTGTATTAAAAAGGTTTTCCGGTATCGTGTATGTCCCAGTTCCGCTACATTAACACGAAATGAAATTAATACGATGTATTGTGTTGTACCTTCCTTATACCGTTTTTACAAAGAAAATTAAACAAAGAGATCCTTTGTTTCCCTTTTTTTTTTGTTTTCTAACACGAAGGCCAAGAAAGAAATTAAATTGTTTAAAAAGCGAATATTTTTTTGGGCTGCTAATTTCTTATCTAGAACTGTGGTTATTTAATGATAAATGAACATAGAAAGTGAGGAGTGAGCACGACTTAATTTACATTAAATTCTTTATAAAGGATATTTAAATACAATAGACGTGTAAAATATAAAGGACTACGGACCAAAATTTAATATACGATTAATGTTTGCTAAAAATTATGTAGGAGCCCACACAGTATTGTCCGGTAATTGTAGTACAGTCAACCCTCCAATAACGCGGTGAATGCGTACTGCTGTATATGGAAACCGCGCTATAAGAAACTCAGATTTCAGGTACAAATCAGGTTAATTTGTGGTGCTTTCTATGGAAACCGTCTACCGCGTTGTATGGAAATCGCGCTATAAGAAACACAGAATTAGTACAAATCACATCCTTCATGCCGCGTTATATGGAGACCAAAGAGTACAAAACGCAATATAACTTATAAATTATTTTATTGAATTCAAGAGTTCATACAAGGATTGATAAAAAAATGAAATAAAAACGAAACTGAAAGACTGGTTTCCAACAGAATTAAAGAAAGACTAGTAAAATAATGTAATTTTTTAATACATCACTTCACTTGGTTCATCTTCATTCATTGGTTTTTTAAATTGAAAACCCAACTGCTATTGTTTTGCACGGCACTGTATCTAGGCTAAGCTTTTGCATCGAAAATAAAACTTATATTCAACCCTCTTGCAATATCTTCATTCATTCATAATATGTGCGGAAAGAACTGATGATATAAAAGTACCGCGTTATAGGAGGGCTGTCGCAATTTCAGTTCCGCCTTATATGGAAACCATGTTCTGAGTATACCCCGTTAAAGGAAAGTTGACTGTATAAGGTTTGTTCAAAACGAAAAGTAATTTTTGAAATACCGTGTGATTATTATTGAAGTTGTCGTACCCTAGTAGATAGTGTGTTGGCTTATTAGGCGAGTGCTCCTAGCTTACATATTTTGAACAAAACGAAATATGACACAATATTGCTCTCGGCAACTTCCTCTCACCAGTTTCATAACTGAGCTCTGAGTCTAAAATCAAATTACCCTGAAAAGTTTCTCAAAAATCTGTAATTCGGGGAGGATATTAAATTGTAGTTCCTACTATTCATGTATACAACACGCACAATACGAGTGATGTGGGGATCTAGGTTGTAAATCTGCCTACAGGATTGTAATAACCAATTATGTACGTAACTGACTACAATATGTGATTAGTGTTCTGCTTTTATTTATTGGTATATCCGATCTGAATTCAGTTTCAACGCAAATTAATTTGAGATGAATTTTAGGCTTACATCCGAGACCTCTGAATTATGACAGTTGATAATAGCCATCTTGTAGAAGCAACATCTGTCAAATTAGTTGCTGTTTACTCAGATTGTTTTGGTAAATGATGAAGGACGATTGCACTCTACGACGTGTGTTTGCTGAACGGGCTCTTGAGCAGCTGAGAATAATTTTTATCAAGAAATCATGTTCAGGGAAGAAGCCCATTTCTGGTTGAGCAAATACGTCAACAAACAAAATTTTTGAATTTGGAATAATAGTAACTCACATGAGATTTACCTTCGGTGTAGATTTTGATTTAATGAGGTTACTTTAGTTCGATGATTACCAACTTCATTTGGCATGAATATAATAATCTAGACACCAACGATAAGTTCAACAAGCCGATGCTAAATCCCACATAGTTTATTCCACATACGATACTCTTGCATAAGCGATCCTCTTGCTTGGATGTTAAGCGATCTAGTCATCGATTTCTAACGACTTGACGCCGTTTGATTTTTTTGGTGGGAATTTGGATCAATAGGTCATATTTCTTTGAGAACGGCTTTGGCTAAACGATCAATATTTTTCGACCTTAATTGGATACCAACGAAATGTTTTAATGCCACATTGGACATTAAAAACGAAATATTTGGGGATGATATGAATTGGCCACTAATAGAGTGCGATTTGACATCGCTAGACTTTTTCTTGTGGGGTATGCGAGTAAGTATCACACCGCAACGATCGTTAAAGTCAATATTACGGATGGCATCGGACATACGACCGACCCATATTCCTTTGAAAACCATAGTGTGTTGACTTATTAGACAAGTTTCAACAAACATAACGAAATATGAAAAAGGATTGCTTCAGCAAGATCCTCTTTGCAGATTTCTGTTCAAAAACTCTGGAAGTAAATCAAATTGACATGAAAAGTTTCTCAAACAAGCTCGATTCGACTTCGAACGACTTTAAGCTGTAGTTTCTGTCACTAATGCATAAAATTAACACTCACAATGTATCAAGCGACCTCTTCAACTTCATCATGAAGAGTGTTCTGCGAAAGGTGGAAGTGGAACTACTTTTCAAAAACGTGTCCAGTTGCTTGCGTACGCTGACGACATCGACATCATAGGGCGTACCAAGCGAGATGTCACTGCTACCTTTAGTGCTATTGAACGCTAATCTAAGAAGATGTGTCTGGCAGTAAATGAGGGCAAAACAAAGTTTATGTTATCGACAGGCAGAGAGACGTGCGGCATATTGATTCTCAAATTACGGCCGATAACTATACTTTTGATACAGTCAAGGAATTCATTTATCTTGGCTCCGCCGTTTTACCACTGAAAATGATGTCAGTCTGGAGATCAAGTGCAGGATTACACTTGCCAACAGATGCTGCTATGGTCTCAATAGGCAATTGAGTAGCAGAGACCTCTCTCGTAAGACGAAACTAATACTCTGCAAGAAGCTCATCCTACCCGTGCTTGTTTATGGCGCAGAAGTATGGACCCTATAAAGAACTGATGTAGCTGCCTTGAGAGTATTAGAGAGAAAAGTCTTGCGTAAGATCTTAGATTCAGTGCGAGTTGGCGATGATTTCCGCATCCGATTCAACAGTGAGCTATATGAGCTTCTCAACGACATGGACGTTGTACAGCGTATTAATTTCCAGCGGCTGCGCTGACTCGGCCATGTCATTCGAATGGAAGAGGATGCTCCGGCTAGACGGGTATTTGTATCCGTTGGAAAGACCAAATCGGCCAGTGACCAGCTGGCGTAGGCGCGCAAGAAGCAGAGGTGCCTGGAAGGATGTGTTGCGGCAGGCCGAAATCCGTTAATCGGGTTGTTATGGCCAATTAAGTATGTAAGTAAGTAATGTAAGTAATGGGAGAAGTTATTTCGTAGTCTTGACTGAAGGGGACTGTAACGACCAATAATAAGTTGACCAAACTTAAGCAAAACACTTTATCAACTAAACGTGTATTCCTATACAAGGGCAGTTATCTTCAAACCTTTTGTGTAATCAGTCTACGTACGATCTGTAGGTGAAATTATTTTCTCTTTATGTAGGTTTATAGCGATCAAACAAAGTTTTGTTGATTTTGTTTTTATTATCCTTTAAAGATGTTTATTTTCTAGAGTGTGCAGTATTTTAAATAATTGTTTTATTGTTTTAGTTTTGTTTTGTTTGAATTTGTTTTTATTGTTGTTGTTTTATTACAATGGTTTTGTTTATTAAAGTTATTTCAAAAATAAAAGGAGAGAGGGTAGGGGTAATTTAAGGTATTGGAGTATTTATTGTCACATTAAAAACATTACCAAGAGTGGGGATAATGGATACATCATGCCAGGAAGTGAAAGTGGTAGTTTATTAACACTAAGTCATACGCAATTATTAATAAAGATATAAACTAAAATCGATTTCTAAGTATGGATTACATTATTTTAATTGTATTCAATTATTTCTCTATTAACACTATGATGACTTTAGTCAAAGTTTTGTTGTTGTAGTTGTGGATAGTTTTACAAATTGATTAAGTGCAAAGCAATGAAAAACATTCTATTTATCATAATTGAGCGATTTTTAATTTAGAATTCATTTTTAATTAGTTTTCTATTGACTCGAGGCTAGAAATTATTTGAAAGACACTAAAATTTACAAACTATCATTAGCATGGGAGGGGCGGGGTGTGGTGTGGAAGGTATGGTGATTATAACACAAAAAAGGATACTTACTTAAGATAATATTACCAAGAGAAGGATAGAAAGAAAATAAAACGAGAAAAGGATATTTCATTTCCTTAAGCACTCTTGACTATAACTATTTAAACGTTCTTATTATTCTACACTTTTTTCATTTTCATTTTCTTTCGAATTTTAATTCGTTTTTTTTGTTTTCTTTTGTAGGTTCTCAAACACTATATTTTAGTATCTAAGTTGGTCTATTGGGGAAATAATAAATTTTTTTTTGTTTGCAAACATGCAGTTTAAATTATATAAAAATGAAGTGAAAGAAAAAGAGAAAAAATTAAACAAAATATTAAAATCTAGATAGAAAGAAAAAATACAACTCAAATAAAACCACTTTTTTTCTACAAACATTTTATCACACAAACAACACTTTCTTTGTTGCCATCTCCAAACGTTTATGTTTGAATAATTTTAATTAAATCTCTTATGAATAATAAATACCAATGCCACACAGGATATGATAATTCCTTCTTGAAGGTAATTGTTGTTTCCCCAAAGACTCATTTAGATAAGCGTTCGCTTTATAATGTGATGCGTTCTTGAAATCTTATCTAATATAAATTTGAAATTCTATCAATACTTGAACCTTAAAATTAACACTTAAGTCGTGGTGGCTTCATTTACTGATGAGGCTTTCTAAGACAAAAAAAGGTTTTAAACTTTTATTTTTAGGCGAATCATAAACGATTTACACACTAAGCGTATGAAAGGTGACATTCATACATACACATACATAATTGGCCTTTACAACCCTTCAGTTAGGATTATTGAGCTAGTTTCTCATATTACTTATGTTGTGGTGTGTTAATTTTATACATAAATGGCAGGAGCTATAGCTTAAAGTCGACTCCGAACGATAGATTTCTTGAAAAACTTTTCATGGCAGTTTTATTTACTCTCAGAGTTTTTGCCAGAAATCTGCTAAGAGGAAATCCTTGAAGAACTACTTTTTGTATTTTGTTTTGTTGTCTGGTCTGGGACTCGAACTCTGGCTTTACATCTAATAAGCCAACAAACACTACCTACTAGACTACAGTGACTATGTGACATTCAGTATGATAAAATATATACCCATTGTCCCATTGAAATTATTGAGTCATTACTAAAACTGAAAGAAGGTTCTATTTAATCTCTTAAATAAATTTCAAAAATTATTTGCAAAGGAAAGAAGCCTCATGTTATACCTTGAATAATAACATTGTTTTACTTTGACAAAAATCTGCTATGAGCGGTTTACGAAATCGCCTTCATTAATGGCAAACTTGCAACGCAAAATACAGTTTTTCAACAGCCACTAATACAAGCACAAATAAGGAGTGCGTACGAAAAAAATAGGCCTACATAACTGAAAAAATAAATACCGTTACATTGTTTTTGTAAGTCATCTGTTTCAAAATTCACCTGCAAATTTCATTTCAGCAGCATAATTAGTTTTTGAAAATGGGCAGCCAACAAGAATATCGTAAAAAATAATTGAAATTTTCAATGAAAAACCGCGCTACTAGGCTCGCAGGTGTTAACCAAAAACCAGTTTCTAAAGTAAGAATAAAACAATATAAGGAGTCTTTGAGTATTGGAAGTGGAAGAAAAAAAAGGATTTGCCGACCAAAACAAAGCAATTAAAATAATACGTATTTTTCTAAAACACCCTAAAATGTCGGGAAAAAAAGTCGATCAAAAAGTGGGATGCTCTGAGACCTTTGTCAGATAAAAATTTTGTACACAAAAGAATTCAAATAATATTTACTTTAATTGAAATATAAAACGAAAAAAATTCGCCACTTTGTTTTATTTCTATAACGAAAAGTGTAAGTTTAGTATTTTTTTTTGTGCGCACTCCTTACGTAATGTCGGCCACCAGAACTCAAGCGCCGCCGATGGTAATGGTGTGGGCAGCCGTAACGGCCGATGGTCGCTCTCCGCTCATGTTTATTGACCGTGGGATCAAAATAAATGCCGAATATTATCGGGAAAATGTCTTAAAGACAGTGTTGACGCCCTGGGCAGACAAACATTTTGGCCGCAGACCATGGCCATTCCAACAGAACCCAGCACCACCGCACTCAGCACGTGTCAACCAAGAATGGCTTAAAAAGGAGGTTCCTCGCTTCATTTCTACCGCACAATGGCCACTAAAATCTCCGAATCTCAATCCATTGGACTTTTGCGCCTGAGGCATTTTGGAGGTTCTCAATAAAAAAATACCAAAGTGTCGATCATCTCAAGACGGTGCTTCGCAGGCAATGGGCCACAATACCGCAGAGCCAATTTCATGCAGCCTGTGATTGCTTTGTCGGCCGTTTGAAGGTCATAATTCGTACCAAAGGCGAACAATTAGGACAAATCTAAACTGATTCTAAAATTTGATGTTATTTCCAACATTTTTTGCTTTTGAACAATAAAATTCAAAAAATATAGCGCTTTACTTTGTTGCATTATATATCAGCCACCCTGTAGGTAGAGTGTTGGTTTTTTAGCCTGGGTTCGTATCCCTGGCCAGGTATAGAAACGAAATATGAAAAAAAAAATATTTCTTCGGCGATTTCCTCTTAGCAGATTTCTGGCAAAAACTCTGAGAGTAAATAAAATTGCCATGAAAAGTTTCTCAAAAATCTGTAGTTCGGAGTCAACGTTAAACCTGTAGGTCTTACCTCTTATGTATAAAATTAACATACACAACATAAGTGGTGTGAGAATTTAGGTCAATAATCCTCCTGACTAAAGGGTTGTAATGACCTATTATGTATGTATTATAAGGATAGTGTTGATCCGTAAGGATCGCGAAACCGGTGTCGAATACGAAACACCTAGATGTTCGTGATGTAACAAGAATAGCCTTGCATTAGTGCTGCTGGAGATAAATTTTCAATGTGTATTTGAAAACAGTGTATGTACCTTAACATAAACCATTTCTGTACAATAATTTGTAATTAATTTTCAATCATAATTTATTTTCTTCTTTCCATGAATTTTGTTATGTCACAGCTGGTTTAGGAAATTAATTAATTTTTTATTTTATCCTAGTAATTTTTGGAAGCAAAATAAAAAAAAAACAATTTATTATGCTTTCACTGACAGAAATAGAAAATTTGTTTAATTATTATAAATTTGTGTTAAATTATTGATGTTAAACATTTGAAAAATAATGAAAACAATTTAATTGAATGATAAAATAACTAAATTAAGGGATTACAATTTGTTTTCATTAGTTTTTCTTTTCCTTAACGCACCGTTTGAAGAGCTATTCAACTAACTTTTTAAAAAATCTTATTTATTAAGCAATTCGATTCGATTTTAATTTTTTTTTAATAAATTAATGATTAAGAAGCAATTCGATTCGATTTTTATTTTTTTTTAATAAATTAATGATTAAGAAGCACAAAAACGAAAAATTATGTGACATTGTCATGTAATCGAACACGTTTTATCAATACCAAACTGCCATGAGAGTTTTCTCATTCATTTTCATTTTCGACTATAAGAGCTTGCATACCGCGCGCCTGTGTTTGTTATTTATTTGGCACTTTAGCTTGTTTGCAAATTGTTTTCAAGTTTATTTTCCATTTGGCTTCCTTTGCGTGGTTCATTGGTTGGTTGGTTGGTGGGGTCTTTTGTTTAATTTTTGGCCATTTTTTGTTGGCCAACATTATGCCAATTGTTTTTCCATTTTCATGTTCATTTAAATAACATATACAACCACATTTTCGTAAATATTGGGGACTTTAACAAAATTTTTATTGAAAGAATTGAATTGATGTATAAAATCCCTGATGTATTATTTAACCTAGAATAAAGGTCGCCGTAGTCTAGTAGGTGGTATGTTGGCTAATTCTTAAAGCCTGGGTTCCCCCAGCCCCCGGGCCAGACATCAAAACAAAATACAAAAAGTACTTCTTCGACGATTTCCTCTCAGCAGATTTCTGCCAAAAACTCTGAGAGTAAATAAAATTGCCATGAAAAGTTTCTTATAAAATCTATCGTTCGGAGTCTACTTTAATCTGTAGGTCCCGCTACTTAGGTATAAAATTAACACACCCAACATAAGTGATGTGAGAAATTATGTCAATAATCCGGAATGAAGGGTTGTAATGATCAAATACGTGTGTATGTATGTATAAAGGTTGCTTGAGCCATAATAGTGGCCTGTTAGTCTAGTCTTGCTATGGTCATAGAGTGAACCCAACTAACTCATTGGGAAAGTGTTCTAGGGTTTTGTAAAACACCAAACATATTCTGCCTCCGATACCTTAGATCTCGGTTTATGTATACCTCTCAACCTTTCTCTGGGTTTGGTGAAAGCAAGTCAACAAATAATTTTCCAGTAATATGCAGTATGCAATATTGTATAGCATTCCTGAAATCACAAGCATTGTTTTTAAACGTTAATGTACGGATGTATGCGCAAATTGTAATCTTGGAATGTTAGTGCTTCCGTATAACCAAAGATATCTTTAGACATTTACATTAAGACACCGTAGTGTAGTAGGTAGTGTGTAAGAATGATAAACTAAAGATTACGCCATCACGCACACAAAATTTCAACTTCCTGCGCATGTTGAATCAATGACATCACTCAAATTGTGCTCCTATTGGCTAATGATAATGTAAGTTATATTGCAGGGCTGCCAATTACTTTCACGTAGCGCACACATTTTTCAGAAGAATTGAGAAAGGAGTTACTTCGCTTTCACGAAAGTGTTCAGTTACCGAATTTGGTTTTCTCCAATGAGAAGCCATTTCAAATTGAGCAGTTTGTGAACAAACAAAATGATCGGGTTTACTTGCCAAGGAGGTCAGCTGGAAATTTTCACCTGCGATTGGCCACCAGAAAAATCAAGCGCCGTTGATGGTAAGGGTGTGGGCCGCCATAAAGGCGTAACGGCCGATGGTCGCTCACCGCTTGTATTCATCGACCTTGGGTTCAAAATAAATGTCAAATATTATCGGCAAAATGTCTTAAAAACAGTATTGAAGCCATGTACCACCACCGCACTTACCACGCGTTAACCAAGAATGGCTTAAAAAGGAGGTTCCTCGCTTAATTTTTACCGCATATTGGCCACCAAAATCTTTGGATCTCAATCCGTTGGACTTTTGTGACTTCGGCATTTTGAAGAGTAAGGTTCTCACTAAAAAATACCAAAGTATCGATTATCTTAACATGGCGCTTCGCCGGGAATGGACCAAAATAACGCAGAGCCACTTACGTGCAGCCTGTGATGGCTTTGTCGACCGTTTGAAGTCCATAATTCGTACCAGAAGTGGTGGATACGAATAAATCTAAACTGAATCTAAAATTTTATGTTATTTCCAAAATTTTTTGCTTTTGAATAATAAAATTAAAAAAAAAAAAATTTTTAAATATAGCGCTTTACTTTGTTGCATTATATATCAACCACCCTGTATTGTTTCATACAATGTTTTGTTCGATATGTCTGGGTTAGGATTTGAACCATGGGTCCTTGTCTAATAGGCCGAGTCAAAATAGCAACGCAACATAATAGACAAACACTGTTTTAAAATTGTCAAAGAATTGATCTAAAACTTATTATTACGTTTTACAGCATAGTTTGCCCTATGTTAGCTTCAACAAAGAAGAATGAAACAATTGCAAGCAGACTGAAGTGGAAAACATTCCCCTTTTAAAGTTTTCTACTTAGAATTGTGATGGATGTTATGATAAATAATGATAAAATTGTTGTGAATAATTAATTAACTTGTAACGAAGTAAACTTTCGTAAGAAGTATGAAAAAAATTTATAATTTCATTTTAAGGGAGCAAAAACTTAAGAAGCAATCGGAAATCGTATACCAAACAATATTTCTTTGAAATTAAATGGCAGGATATTCTTTAGTTTGTTTTTGAATTGCAAACAATTGAGTTAAAGAGAGTCATCAGTAAAGTAAATACAAAAAACAGAAAGAGTAAAGTCCTTTCCAAATAAAAAAACTGATCAATTAATTAAAACAACAAAACGAAAGAATAATTAAAAAATAAAAGCAATACTTGGCGAAAGTTTAAATATTTATTTAAAATAATTAAACAGAAGAGAAAAAGAAAACATTCGTAGTTGGTAAATGATTGGTTAAGGAGAGAGACTTAATTGAGTGTATATTTCAGTGGAAAAAAGAGTGTTTCAACTAGATGCAAGGACTATTGCTGATGGTCGAGTTCCTTAATACAGGGTGGTCTTACATGTAATGCAAAAAATATTGGAAATAACATAAAATTTTAGAATCACTTTACAATTGTTCGAATTGGCCACCTTTGGTACGAATTATGGCCTTCAAACTGGCGACAAAGCCATCAAAGGCTGCACGAAAGTGGCTTTGCGGTATTTTGGCCCATTTCCGGCGAAGCACCGTCTTGAGATGATCGACGTTTTGGTATTTTTTAGTGAGAACCTTACTCTTCAAAATGCCCCAGGCGCAAAATTCCAACGGATTGAGATCCGATGATTTTGGTGGCCATTGTGCGGTAGAAATGAAGCGAGTAACCTCCAATTGTAGGTGTAAATTTTCGGCTGACCTCTTAGCAACTAAAACTTGGTCATTTTGCTTGTCCACAAACTGCTCCATTTGCAATGGCATCTTATCGGAGAAAACCAAATTCGGTAACTGGCCACTTTCGTGCAAGCGAAGTAACTCCTTGGCTCTTCTTTTTTGCCCATCGGTGAGCTATTGCACTTTTTGGAACTTCAATGGCTTTAATTCAAGCTTATTTTTCAATATATGTTGCATCTGTTCTCGTGATGTGTTCAGCACATGAGCAATTTTTCTACCACTACGACGTGGATTTCGGATCATTTATGGTGTTATTACCGTTTTTTGTCCAGTTTTTGGACGTAATGCAACACTGCCAGTATCACAGTAACGAGCAATAGTACGAGAAATATTTATTCAAATTTATATGCTGGAGGGCTCTAACGATAGCCACCTGTGATTTTCCAGACAAATATAAAGCAATCACACTATTATGCTTGTAATTCCATCACGAATAACTTTTTTCCGAATGCAATAGATCAAAATAAGCTTTTGTAACCTTTTAAATAATAAAATGAACTGTCACTGAAATAAATCGGTCAGCTATCAGACGAGCGGTTTACAAATGATAACAACCTGAAGTTGGTTGCAATACATATCAGCCACCCTGTATTATACCCTATACATACATGATTGGTCATTACAACAATGACGCAATGGAGACAAAACGTAAATGTCATCTTAATTTCATTTTAATCCTTTACCTTTTTCGTATTTCATTCGTAAGGACCTAGTAATGGAGTAATACATTTAAAATGATTTTCATTAAAATATTTATAATGACGAAAATACTGTAGAGATTTTTAAGGGAATCACTTTTTTGTACTACCTAAACGTAATCTGTGGGGGTTTATAGAAGTAAACTGTTTTTTTTTTATAAATTGGTACAACTTTATAAGTGTAACTGGAGTCTATAGTATTAGCAAAATGAAAAATTTTTGTTTGGTATTAAAACTTTCCATTTAGCCAAGCATATAATGAAGTCCGAGTAAAAGTTTTTAAATATGAACTTTAACCGTGCAATTTCACATAATTATAGGAAGTTAGTGGTGATTTCGTTAATGGGTATTGAATATTAATTATCGTACATTTAAATAATTTTTTTTTTTAATTTATCTACAAATAAGACGTAAGGTAGTCATAGCTTTTAAAATTGGCTATTAGCCTCGTTGTTTGGTTTTACCAGAGGAGTACAAACGCTATCGTTCAGGAAGTGACTCCTATTCATGCAGTTGATTGTGTTACAATACAGGAAAGAAGAAAGAAAAAAGGTGACAGCGCTCGACATTTTTTTAATGATCAGCGACCACCAGGAATTGGCTAATGTTTCCTCAAAGATAAATAATAATATTTGTAGAACACACAAATATTAGGCGACTTGTGGAAGTCGCGCAAACGTGAAATTGAAAAATTTTATGATAACCAATCAAGATTCATTAAAAATTCTGAAAATCTTTGAAGTAAAAATTCATTTGATGAGATGACATATATAAAAAATCACTCGACTGTTAGACTTTTCAAATAATAACTACGGTAATAGGTTAGGTTAGAGGAAAGGCCCGGATTCGAATCCCAGGTCAGGCATCAAAACGAAAAATATTTCTTCGGTGACTTCCTCTCAGCAGATTTCTGTCAAAGACTCTGAGAGTAAAAATTGCCATGAAAAGCTTCGCAAAAATCTGTCGTTCGGAGTCGACTTTAAACTGTAGGTCCCGCCACTCATGTATAAAATTAACGCACACAACATAAGTGGTGTGAGAAGCTAGGTCGTAATCCTGACTGAAGGGTTGTAATGACCAATTATCTATGTAATAGGTTAGGTTAGGTTAGAGGACGTGTGCTTGTCAATTCTGAAAACTATAGTACTCAGTGGTCGAATTGACCCATTGTACTACGTCCTAGCTTCTTACACCACTTATGTTGTGTGCGTTAATTTTAAACATGAGTGGCGGGACCTACAGTTTAAAGTCGACTTCGAATGACACATTTTTTGAGAAGCATTCCATGGCAATTTTTTTTTACTTTCAGAGTTTTTGCCAGAAATCTGCTGAGAGGAAGTCACTGAAAAATTATTTTCAAATTTTCGTTTTGATGTCTGACCTTGGATTCGAACTCGGGTCTTTCGTCTAATAAGCTAACACACTATCAATTCTTAAAAATTTATTAAAGTTGCCCTATGAATGACAAACAGATTTATCAGTCAAATCCAGCATTAAGTCGAAAATTATCTATAGTGTTTAAAGGTTTATCGCCTATCCAAAAGAAAAATTTTGGAATCGGGTCAAATGGTTGAATAATCCAAATTTGTGCATCGAAAAAACATTTTGTCAATAATAAAGTTTAGGGTTCGAAAATTTCAAAAGGTTTTTGAGTTCTACTAACTAACTAAAACGTAGACGATGTAGTTTTCGGTTATTTTCACTGTCGCGCCGTGCTATTAATCATCGTGTCATATTGTTCACCATTGGCCTGGTTAACGTCCTGCCAAAGGCAATGTGGACTGATTTAACGCAATGCATTGGATCAATCCTAGATCTCATGTGGATTGGTGTCATCCCAAATTCGCCAATTTTGTTTGTATTTACATGTACCCATTAATCCTCATTTATCGCCAGTTCCTGGGTGGTTTGAATTATGTATGGGTATAGAGCTAAAACGCTACGCAAAGAAGCTGATATGTTACAGATATGACAGTGTTAAGCTTTGACGATTTATCGTCATTTTGCCGATTTTGAGCTCTCAAAATATCATATTGACGAAATGACGATTTATGACTTTTATTTTTAGGATATTTGGAAATTAAAAATTTAATCATATTCTTTACTTTAGTACATTTAAAGCCTTCTTTAAGCTTTGCAATTCTTACTATTGCAAATTTAGGTTTGTAATAACGAGTAGTGAAGTGTTATATTTTTAAGTCATTTGCAGACATATGTTATGATTTTTCCATATTGTATGAGTTTTTCGTTCCTTAAAAGCCAGAAAATTATAACCGCTGCACGAAGGCAGTTTCACATAGGAATAGACCGAATAAAGAACGAATTTTGTCTGTAATACAGTGCGCGATCCATCGAGAAAGGCGAGTACTACATAGGAATGCATGTTTCCCGGGAACTAGCCCCTTATTTCGCTCGAGTAAAGTCCGATAGAACAGCGAAACACAAGTAAATTGCAATGATGCTCCACTGAATGGGATACCGGCCTATATATGAGAGTTGTATTCCATTCTCTTTTGGATATAAGTGGTGTAAATTGTAAGAAGATCAGATGAAGTGAATTAATTCTTGCAAGCCAAGACACTGAAAAATGTGTCAGTTCCAGTGTACATCACATGGAATTTTCATGCTCAGAACGTCAAGAGCTTCTGACTACTTATTATTAATGCCACCCATAGACTTAGATGATGTAATATTATTGCTGCCATTATGTGTCAAAACTTAAACACTTTTTTCTGAAAGTAATATAGAACTCGATTTTTGGAAAAAAAAAATCAGAAATGAAAATAGGAAATGATAGCCTTCAATTTCTAGCCTTAAATGAATTTATTAAAATTAATTTATTTATTTATTTTTTGTGATAATTTTTTTACGATTTCCATGAACCCTTTTCGCGATTTTGACGTTTATTTTTTATAATATTTGACGATTTGATGCTTTATTTATCTCGCAGTGATGTGTGTAACGTAACGTATGAGTGATATTAAATTCTATTAATACCGCATATATACAGCAAAATTAAATATTGTTTTATTGCATACTTTTCAGAGTAATTACTCTAATAGGTGTACGGAGAGTATGGGTGCGTATGAGTAATATACTTTAAATAAAATTCCATATAAAGTATACTGTCAATGTGATCTTAGTCAATAAAGACCACTGTGGATTTTTTACACGACATAATAAGCTTTTAAGGGATTTTTTGATGAACTATTAATTATTTTTGTATTAATTTTTTTTATAGATAAGATTCAAAATAAATTCAAAGTAAATAAGTTCAAAAAATAAAAAAAATTTCAACTATCAACTGTCAACCGTCAAGAGACTTTTATGTATTCTTATATCACTTAAGGATAAGTCTTCAACACATTAAATTATTTATTTTTTGGATTTCCGTTAAACAACAACAAAAAAAATCCCACACATTCATTTATGAAATTTAAGTTTGAGTACAAATAAATTTTTTTTTTACCAGGAATGAATTCAGAAGTAAATGATTTCAACACAAATAACAGAGGCAGCACAAGTTATCGGAAAAAGTCAAAGAAATAAGTTACAAATATTTCCCAATAAAGCGACCAGGGCACAGTGACATTCAAGGTAACTGCAAAGCGGATGAACAGGCAGGTGTGGGATAACCAGCGAACTATTCGAAAAATAATCGACTTTTGGAACAACTTTGCTTATAATGGACACTGTAATAGATCGGAAATTATGGAAATTCGCAGGACGTAAAGAAAATATGGCCAAAAATGGATAGAGGTTAAGTCTGTTTAAACTTTAGAGGCATATATTTAGTATGGTCGGCAAAGCAATAACAGAGCATTGCATTGGACGCCTTAAAACTGCCAAAAGGCAAGGCATTGAAAAAGTCGCCTTGGTACCTACTAGAGTTGTGCACAAGACATATAAAATTGCACACTATTGCATTTTTCTTAAGACCGAATATTGATTGTAGCTGCAAATATAAATAAGTGTGAAGCAAAGATAAAGTACAAAAAATCAACTGCACTCTTCATAGAGTCACAACATGCATTTCTTTTTTTGCTCTCGACAACCAAACATCTTCGTCGACGCCAGCCAGTCATTGCCAGTAACTTTTTTAAACTTTTTATTTCTGGGGAAAAGCCTTTTTTTACGCTACTACTACTTATATTCATATGGCAATACTGAAAATATAGCTTCAGTAGTCAAATATGCTCTTAAAACACAAAGCATAATTGCGTTACTTCACAGGCAAACTAGTGCTGTTGTATACATTGAATAAATCAGAAATACACATTTCAGTGCACGCGTAAACTACAGTATTGCATTCGGTGAAGAGTAAGCTAGCAGAATGTCTTCTGCACCCCTCTAGTACCTACTATACCTGTAGATGATGTTGATATCATATATGTTTGACAATTGCAGTCGAATCACTTCATCAGATGCTTGGAGTTGTTCAAGGACTATATCACAATGCGATTTATGACGCCGAAGTGTCCACACTCAACATCCTTGGGTAGACAGCTACCTCTATCTACTTATCAACCTTGTCCGGTTGGAAGAAAACTCAGAAATGAAAATAAGAAATGGTAGCTTTTAATTTCTAGCCTTGAATAAATTTATTAAGAAATATTAGTATTATCACATTGCGACGACAAAAGTCGAGGGCCTCGTTTTTGTCTCGTTTATGATATTTATGAATTAATGTTAATTTTCTTTTTTTTCTTATTTAATAAAAAAAAATTAAAATAAAAATAAAACAATAATTTTGGAATAAGTTTATAACAGTCCCCACTGTGCCTAAAATATTTAAAGAAATTTTATGAAGCTCTTGTGACCTAGATAGCGGTTGTCGTACGACTCACATTTGACATACAAGACCTCTCTGCTGAATTCAATTGATGCTTACTTTCTCATTGGTAAGTCGTATAGAAGAACACCACATGTTCGATGTCTGACCATGTTTGATCTATGTTCGTTGCTTTTGTGAATAAAAGCGAGCATGACTTCCGCAGTCGAGACAGTTGGTGACTAGTTGCTGGTAAGGCAGGTCGATTTTGTGACATCGACTACGCTAATAAACATAAGCAAGTCACAGGTGGTGTGGTTCTCTCCCCTTGTGAATTGTGACGGGACGTACACCAGAGGTTTCAGAACCACACTTATCTTGTGCGTCGGTCATATCGATACTGGACGGACACCAGAGGTTTCAGCTGCCACAATCATTCTGTGCGTAGGCCACTTGTTCTTGATCAATACTATTAGGCCTAAAAAATGTGACTTTTTTAACCTCCTCACTTAGCATGATACTGGACGGACACGAGGTTTTAGAGCCACATCATCAAGTATGTTTGTCGACATCCCTTTGTTGACATAACTGACACTGCTACTCGCGAATCGTATTGGCCGTCCTAGGGCTTATTAATTAATTAATTTCTACTCGTTAGCGTAGTTATATTAAGCTTTCTAGTTATTTAAAAACAGTTCTAAAGTTTATTTTATAATAATTATTATAATTAAGGACTTGTTAAATATTTTGACTGACAATATTTTTTTGAGGTTTTTTCTCAAATATTTAACGATTTGATCAACTAATTGATTAAGAAATTGTCCCATTATACTTATTGTTATCCGAATTTGTTTATATGATAAAAAGCCTGTATGCTTGAGGTTATCTCCTTCTCAAATGAAACAATCCTTTTACAGAGAAAACAATATTTTACTCCTTCTCCTTCTTAGCAGCATAATAAGAATACTTTCCCTTGAGGTATGGATGCATAAGGAAAAGGAAGAATATTAAAATTAATTCCAAGCCTTTATATCAGCCCTTTCTACTGGCTTTTAATGCATATTCCGTGACCTTAAAGAGAAACAGAAGATTAAATTTCTTTATTGACTTAACAAATAATCCTTGTTCATATTAAAGCTTGCACCTTGCATGTTGCACGGAAAGGGCAAATATGTAAAATAGTTTTCCAAACAGCTTCATTAGTTTTTTTTTTTTATTTATTTTTAGCAACGTTAAGCATCTTTAATACCTCTTACGTAAATAATTATTTACACAAAATATAAAGAGACGTAAGAGTTCTATGTTTGTAATGCTGTAATGGAATTAACCTGGCAGTTGTTAGGCTGTCGCCTAAGCAGTAGGTATATTCTTACAAGATAAGGGAAATTTAAAAGAGATTATACGAATATTAAATGAAAACTAATAATAAGTCGACTAATAATTTTTTAAAAGTTTAAAATTCTGTTATAAACCAGCTTAGAAGGCTGAGAGGAATATAAGGGAACATTTTAAGGCTTAAGCATTTCCATATCTTATGGATTTGTTTATATACTCGACTAAGCATTACATTTAATTTCTTATTTGAGTATTTAATTAAATTTCAATACCAAACCTTTATTTCTTGAGACTTTTGAAATTTAAACTGTTTGGCTAACAAAAGCCTTGAAACCTTGAAAGTTTTATTTTTAATTTCAAACAGCAGTTGAAAGGTAAATAGAAACAAAACAAATTTTATTTCTAACTTTCAATCACTATTTTTAAAGAAATTGTGATGATCTAAGAATAACTGTTTAAATTCTAATCAAAACGATTTCAAATTAAATAATTTGATATAAATGGTAGGTGAGTGATTGTGAAATTTTTACACACTAATACCCCGGTATTAGCGGTATGAGTCGCTAATAGCGCCTAAAGAGAGGTGACTCAAACCGAAATGACGCAAAATGAAGTATGATTTTCTACACATTTGTATTGATTTTCATTTAATTGGTTCCGAGATTCATAACTTCAGCTGAAAAAATAGATTTTTCAATAAAAAAATATTTAATTTACTAACGACCTACAACTTAAACGGGAAATCCCCTTTTTCTGTTTTGGCTTTGTACAAACATTTTTATATTGACGACGCAAACTGAAATTAAAACACACAGTCACAGACATTTTAAAAAGACACAACTTCGAAAATTTTGCACCAGATTTAAACGGGAAATCCCCTTTTTCTGTTTTGGCTTTGTACAAACATTTTCGTATAAACGATGTAAATCGAAGCACTAACGACGCAACTTCGAAATATGCGATGCACACTGAAACAAAAACGACGCAACCTCGAAATCACACAAAGAAGCAGACGGAAAATGAGGCGACGCAAACCGGGGTATTAATGTATTTCACGCAGGTGGCTACTTAAAAATTTGCCGTTGCCACATAGGAAGAAACCTTTACAAAGGCATAACGCTTTTTAAATGCGAAAACTTTTTCCAAAAATGTAGAAACTTATGCTAAGCACGCACTTAATGTGTAAATCTTTCGAAGAGTGGTAAAAAAATTGTAAAATTGAGTTGATTGTGGACAGGTGAGATAAAAGAGCACCTAATATGTCAATCGTGAGAAGAGTGTTCAAAAATTAAAGAACAGTTTAAAAGAGCACTTTATGTCTCAACCATTGGAAAAGTGTTCAAATATAAATGAAGCCCTGAGTCGACTTTTATTCGTAAACGAAAGCTATCGCCTACAATCCGAAAACATTAATCCGGGCATTAAATAAGTTAAAATTTTTCGAATTACCATGTAGCGAATTTTGGCAGAAAAAGCTTGTAAATTAAGCTTACTCAAGAGCTCAGACCAGCAGATCACTAAAAAAGCCGGCAATTTGATAAAACGCATTTCTATCTAAATGACTTAGTGACTACTTATCAAGTTGTCGAATTTGTTGCCTAAAATTTAAGGAAAGGAACATCTTTAAACAACATCTTTTAACAACATCATCGGGTTTTGGTGAAAGAACGTTGAAGACATCTTTTGTTCACTGGTTTTATCCCGAGCACTGGGTCGGAGAATTGGCCACTGAGTAAACTTGCCTGTGAACGGAAAGCTACTGACTAACTCAACTTAACCTAATCTGGAACCTAGAAAAGTTTTATGCAACCCATGAGAAACAAATACTTCCTATAACGATCAACTACCTGAGACAGATTTTGGTTAGATGGTATGATTTTGTCGGGGTTTTTGGACTTGGTTATTCTGAAATTGAAGTGAATGTGATGATAGGTTCTTGTGTACTCAATTGAACTGCAGGGATTTGGACCACAACATATCTTGCGAGCGGAGGAATAAAAAACGAAATGACTGAGTTACTGTTAAATCGTCCTAAATTTTTAAGCCAAATGTTTGCTCCCGTCAATACATTAAGAATAAAATTGAATATTACCGTCCAAATAATGCTGTTTACGTAAGCATGAATCAAATTGAATTATTTGTAGAAACCTTTTATAAAGGTGCTAGGGTAAACGTGTCAGCTGAATATCAATAAAGCAATGTGAGTTAAAATATAGAAAACTTTTGTTACTGTTAGTCATATTAAATATTAAAGTGACATCATGTTGGGTGAGAATTTTTAAGGTTATTATCTGTATGCTATACAGATAGTCCTATACAGATAGCCTAGTAGGCGGTATGTTGGTTTATTAAACATGAGCCTGTGATTCAAAACCCTACAAAAAGAAATTCGAAAACAATAAAATTCTTTCGGCAACTTTCCGAAATTCTGTGTGTAAATAAAGTTTCTTAAACCTAACATTCGAAATCAAAGTTAAACTGTTCATCCCGTCACACACAACAGGGGCGGCGTTCGTAGGTAGGTTGCAAACCAATCGGCTTCTTTTCGGTTTGTTTTAGAAGTTAATTTCATTAACGGAATAATCGTAAGTCTAAAGTAAATGGAAATGGTTAGGACAATAGTACAGGAAAGAAGTAGGTAGTGTGTTGACTTATTAGACATGACCTAGGTCACACATCTCGGGGATTGCCTATCGTCAGATTCCTGGCTCTAAGGGTAAAAAAAAATTGCCATGAAAAGCTTCTCAACTTTAAACTGTAGGTTCCGCCTAACGTGGGCCCAACATATAGCTTCCAAAACAACCCAGCTAAAACTCAAGACAGCTTAGGTTTACTGGCTAATTGCAACTAACACAACCCTTGCCTTAGAACTTAATCTGCTTTTGTACAAGGCAGTATCCAGTTGTGGGGGAAAGCTTCATCTTCCAACATGGCAAAGCTTCAAAGATGGCATTCTAAAATCCTTAAAATAATAATTCGAGCTCCATGGTACGTCAGAAACCTTAATATCCACAAGGATCTCAAAATACCTTTAATTCGAAAGGAAATCAAAATAGCGAGTAGCAATTATCTCACTAAGATTACAGACCATCCCAACCGTCTTTCAAGGGACTTACTTTTTTTTTATTCGGGGGTCACTCCCGTCTCAAAAGGATTCAGACAACTGATCTGATCCGGTAATTACAGTTGTCGGTTGCAGTAGCAATAACAACTTCTTTTTTCCTTTTAGGTTAAGATTTGAATACTTATTGTAAATTCCGAAAGGAAAGATCCAATAAAAAACAAGAGAAAAAAAGCTTCTCGACTTTAAACTGTAACTGACACACTCAACATAAGTCTAGTAAGAATCTGGGCATAATCCTGCCTGAAGGACGTAAGTTAGCTAGGCAATAGTGATTATTTTCCCTTTACATTTATTATGCGTTTCAAATGCTTTACAAATACTAGGGATACTAATTACTCTGCACTAGCTGTATAGCTATTATAATTGTTCAACAGTTTTTATTATGTGAACATATTGTATGAAATAAATACAACAAATGGCTCATGGTATATCATCAATTCAGTTATTGACTCTACTACATAAGGAGTGTGCACAAAAAAAAAACTAGGCTTAAACTTTTCGTTATAGAAATAAAACTAAGTGGTGGATTTTTTTCGTTTTATATTTCAATTAAAGTCAATAATATTTGAATTTTTTTGTGTATAAAATTTTTAGCTGACCAAGGTCTTAGAGGGTCCAACTTTTGGAGCCACTTTTATTGCAGACATTTTATGGTGTTTTAGAAAAATACGTAGTACTTGACTTGCTTTGTTTTGGTCGGCCAATCCTTATTTTTCTTCCACTTCCACGCTTTCTCTCAATACTCAAAGACTCCTTATATTGTTTTATTCTTACCTTAGAAACTGTTTTTTGGTTAATACCTGGGAGCCTAGCAATCGTTGTTTGTAAGCCGCGCAATTTTTCATTGAAAATTTCAATTATTTTTTTACGACATTCTTGTTGGGCGACCATTTTCAAAAACCTAATTTTGCTATTGCAATGAAATTTAGCACGTGGATTTTGAAACAGATGACTAACAAAAACAATGTAACGGTATTCATTTTTTTCAATTATAAGCTTAAAAGTAGGCCCACTTTTTTTGTGCGCACTCCTTATATCGAAATTGTTTTCAAACTTTGCTTTTATGAAGCGTAACGAAGCGTATGAGTGATGTTCAATATGTTTGAATACACCCCCATATTAATTATACGCTACACAGTACCCTTTTTTGATACGCATTTTATTATAAAACCACATGAGCACGAGTAAGAACTCCCAACGAGAACTCTCTCTTGTACTGTATATCTCTTTTACCAATTAGCGGCAAATGTTTAACAGAATAATTGTTAAAAATAATTGAAAAAGAACAGGAAAAATCATACACACAACAATCAAAATCAAAAGAGCATAGCAAATATTTCAATTTCATATGAAAAACCAATAAAAAAATAAATTTTTCATGATACAGTGGGGTTGATATTTTACTGTTGTGCACTCTAGCCAAACGGGACAATTTAAATGTTGAATCCATCAATTTTTGTTTTTGTGTGCATTTTCAACACCAATCAAGTTGGGAGATGGTGGTTTATGATACTCTTACTATATCAGCGTCGTTTTTCTTCCTGACCAAATACAGTAGATCCTCTACAATTTGAACTTCTATCACTTGAATTTTCTATTAGTTGAAGCACAGCAGCAGCATATTGGAGAGAAATTTTATCAGATTTTGTTCTTTAGTTTCTATAAGCTTAAGTTTTTTTTTCTGAATATTGGTAATTCAATTTATAGAAGATCGTCTGTATGCAGTTTGTAATTTAATTTGTTTTTTCGTAAAGCTGTTCCTCTACACTATGCTTGTGCATCCAATTGTTTTTTTTCTTGAGAGGGAAATGTTTTTTATTTTATTTTTTTTATTGTTTTCTTTTAAGGATAATAAAATGGCTACAAGAATTTGATTTATTGAAAAAATATTTTTATGAATTTTTACAAGACGAGTAAGAAATACTTCAAATGGAATTTAAGAACAAAAAATAAAACTTAAGACGATTACTACCAAACTGGCTGGTTATTGTTATAAAATAATTTCAAGTGGGATAGCAATTTATATTCGGTCTTCAAAAACTTTTCATTAAAAATTTGAAGTTTTAATTAAAAAATTTAACTAAAAATATTAAAGAAACTATTCACTCTAAATAACTGCATAAGTTCAGTTGGAACATATTAAAGAGTAAAAAATTACCAAAAAACTACCAGAAACTGCTTTGACGGCTATTAAAGACATACAATTTCACAATATTGAACTTTATCAGTTCTTCTATAGCCAAACTCTTAATTTCAACATACAGGGTGGCTAATATGTATTGCAACCAACTTCAAGCTGTTATCATTTGTAAACCGCTCGTCTGATAGCTGACAGATTTATTCCAGTGACAGCTCATTTTATTATTTACAAGCTTACAAAAGCTTATTTTGATCTATTACATTCGGGAAAAAAGTTATTCGTGATGGAATTCAAGCGTGATAGTGTGATTTCTTTATATTTGGCTGGAAAACCACAAATGACTATTGTTAGAGCCCTCCAGCCTTTAAATGTGAATTAATCTTTTGTTTCTCGTACCATTGCTCATTACTGTGATACTAGCAGTGTTGCATCGCGTCCAAATAGTGGACGAAATTAGAAACGGTAACAACATCAGAAATTATCCGAAAAATGATGAATGGAAGAAAAATTGCTCATGAGGTGAATATATGGCGAGAACGAATGCAACACATATTGAAAAATGAGCTGGAACTAAAGCCATTGAAGTTTCAAAAAGTGTAAGAGCTCACCGATGGACAAAAAAATGTTAGACTGGAAAGATCCAAAAAGCTACTTCGCTTGCAGGAAAGTGGCCAGTTACGAAATTTGGTTTTCTCCGATGAGAAGCCATTCCAAATTGAGCAGTTTATGAAGAAACAAAATGTTCGGGTTTGCTTGCCAAAGGGGTCAGCTGAAAATTTACACCTGCGATTGGCCAGCAGAACTCAAACGCCGTGGATGGTCGCTCCCCGCTCGTATTCATTGACCGTGGGTTAGAAATAAATGCCGAATTTTGTTGGGAAAATGTCTTAAAGACAGTATTGAAGCCCTGGGCAGACAAACATTTCGGCCGCAGATCATGGACATTCCAAAAGGACTCAGCACTACCGCACTCAGCACGCGTTAACCAAGAATGGGTTAAAAAGGAGGTTCCTCTCTTCATTTCTACTGCAAAATGGCCACCAAAATCTCCAGATTTCAATCCGTTGGACTTTTGTGCCTGGGGCATTTTGGAGAGTAAAGTTCTTACTAAAAAATACCAAAATGTCGATCATCTCAAGACGCCGCTTCGTCGAGAATGGGTCAAAATTCCACAGCGCCACTTTCGTGCAGCCTGTGATGGCTTTGCGGGCCGCTTGAAGGCCATAACTCGTACCAAAGGTGGCAAATTCGAACAAATCTAAACGGATTCTGTATTCAATTTAATTGAGGGAATCGGTATACAGTGCAAGCGCGCTAGTGTGAACTAATTAAAACTGGCGTTGTTCACTTTTGCGAATTGTTCACATTTCTGAATACCGACAATTTTTAAAACAAAATTATACCATCTTTTAAACAAAAATCATTATTTATGAATTTTTTTTATTATTTAATCTTTACAAACTTTCTTCACCTTACCTAAATCGCAATTAAAGAATAAATATGCGAGCAGATGTATTAACAAATATATGTGTACAGCTAAAATGGGGATTCCCGATACTAATAAACACAAAATTTTAACGTTTTAAATAAAAAAAAAATCAGTTTAATTTATAAGGCTTTTTACTTTTTTTTCATCTTTGAGAGTAGTCAATGAGGCAAAAAAAGTGTTCACATTAAGTGGTGTTCATATAATGTGGTGTTCACATTAGCGTGGAAGTTGCCGGAGTCTTGTAGCTAGAGTGTTGGCTTATGAGACATGAGGCTGTGGTTCAAGTGCCAGGTCAAACATCAGCAACAAAACGAAGTATGGAAAAATACTTCGGCGACTTTCTCTCACAAGATTTCTGGCAAAAACTCTAAGAGTGAAATAAATTTGCTATGAAAAGTTTCTCAAAAAATCTGTTGTTCAGGATCGACCATAAACTGTAGATCCCACCACTTATGAATAAAACTAACACACACACAACATAAGTGATATAGAATGCTGGGTCGAAATCCTGACTGAAGGGTTGTAATTTCATTCCTTACTTTTGAATATACTGAAATTTTGCTGGCGAATATATGGGTTTTAAGGGTTTTTTATTTTATTTGTTAAGACAATAATAACATTTGATAACATTTGATAAGAATATAAACATAATTCTTAAATAAAATACATTGTTTTTCCCTTTATTTTGTCTTTCTAAATACAAATCAAAGCTTAAGGACTCAAATAAAAATACCTCTTTCATCATACAAAACCCTTTACTTTCATCACTTTCAATAACAAAATTTTTGACATTCACATTATCATGCTGTCAGTTGTTATCACATCATTTGTTGTTAAGACTTATGATTTAATTTAAGCCTTTTTGATTTCCAAATATAATCATAATGCCCACTTAAGTTAAATACAAATGCTTTTAACTAGTCAAACTCCCAGCCTTCCTTTGGAAGTATATTATAATTTTTATTTTTTTTTTGCTTCTGCTTAGTCTTCTTCTTCTTCATTTTCTTCTTCTTATAGATATAATTTTGAATATTGTCATTATCATTAACAAAATTCTTTTAGTACTGATTTATAGTACATATAGGACAACAAAAACAAATAAGAATAATAACAATGCTGTTCATAAATATCACAACATGTAGAGATAATTTGACTCTTATTTATTAAATACATACATACATACATACGCATACATTTATATAAATAAATACATACATACTTACAAAATAAATTGAAAATATATGAAATTAATAAACATACAATACAATTACACACACACACACACTCAGGCACTCACAGCCATGCAGAAATTATAAATAATCAAAGAGAAGTAAAATAATACCGAGTTTAATGTACGGATATAAAGAGATCAAGAGTTAAAGTAATTGTCACAGAGAGGGATTGAGATAGAGAGAAAGAGAGAGTCAGACACATATATATACACACGCATAGCAAATAGTATGTAAACTAAAATTTATTAAATGTAATAGTCTCCTCTACATGAATGGGATAAATACATTGAAAATATTTGGCATAAGGCAAGAGAATTTTGATGTAAAGTTTGTAAAGAACAAAGAAAAAAAAATAATATTTGATGGTAAGAAAGCCATAGCCTTGATTAATGATCCCTAACTTTAAATTCTTAACATTGATTTTATTTTAATTTAATGCAAGACAGTCTTCTTTAAATATAAACTAATTATAACTCTGTGATGAAATAGACAACCTCGATTATATCGAATGGACGATCTAGCCGCTTAAATTCTAATCTGACAATCTATTCTGTCACAAAATTTGTTATATTATCTTCATTGGACGCTTGAACAACATTGTGATCTATTAGGCCAACGGGAAACTGCACTTTTTTGCCACATAAATCATAAATTTCAGATGAAGCTCATTTTCATCTTAGTAGGTACTAGGTAAGCCAAACGGGATCGATTTTTAAAAATCACGGGATGCGGGGTTCTGTGTATCTCTGTATTAAAAAGAGCCTACTAAATAAAATATCTTAATAATTAAGGAGTGCGCAAAAAAAAGAATAACTGGACGTACACTTTTCCTTATAGAAATAAAACTAAGTGGCGGATGTTTTTCGTTTTATATTTCAGTAAAGTAAATAATATTTGAATTCCTTTTGTGTATAAAATTTTTTTCTGACAAAGGTCTACAGAGTATCCAACTTTTTGAGCCACTTTTCTTCCTAGACATGTTAGGGTGTTTTAAACAAATACGTATTATTTTACTTGCTTTGTTTTGGTCGGCAAATCCTTTTTTTCTTCCATTTCCACGCTTTCTCTCAAAACTCAAAGACTCCGTATATTACTTTATTTTTACCTTAAAAACTGGTTTATAATTAACACCTACGAGCCTAGCAATCGTTTTTTGTAAGCCGCGCGGTTTTTCATTGAAAATTTCAATTATTTTTTTACGACATTCTTGTTGGGCGACCATTTTCAAAAAACTACTTTTGCTTTGGCAATGATATTTTGCAAGTGGATTTTGAAACAGATGACTAACAAAAACAATGTAACGGTATTCATTCTTAAAGGGAGGCCAATTTTTTTTTGTGCGCACTCCTTAAATCATTTGAGTATAAATTAAAAAATTTTAAAACGAAAAGAAAAAAATTTAAATTAAAATTAAAAACCAATTGGTCATCTATACGAGTATAACCGGAGAATATTGGGTTTAAAATAAATTGATGACAGTATTTTGAAATCAAAATTTATTTCGAAATGAAATATCAACAATGGGTTCATTATCGGCGTCATTATTATTTATTATCTGCTAATGATTTATTTCATAAATTTCAATGCATGCAAATTAAAAATAATTGGACTGCTACAAAACAAAAACAAATTAAAAAAAATGAACAAAAATTTTCAAATTCCAAATATTGGCATTTGAGAGAAAGAGAAAATATTTGTTAAAGTGATGCTTTCCGTATGAATGCCAAAAAATTTCAATGTGCGTGTGTATGTTTGCCTGAGTGTGGCTGCATGAATTTTTGCCGAAAATTTTCCCATTTTCCAAAATAATGTTTAATTATTTGCATTTAATTTTTAATGAAAACATTTATGCAATAATTGATAGCAAATATGTATGGAATTTTATTTGTATGTTTTATTTTTTTTATTAATATTTTCGGTTTTTAATATAATTTTTATAAAATTTAATAATTTGTTTTAATTAATAATTAATTGGCGTATATTTTGTTTTGTTTGGTTTTATTTTATAACAACGAAATATTTAACTATACATATTAGGAAAAATATAAAGCATTCAACATACATACATACCATATCATACAACAGTTAGAATATGTTAGAATATTTTCAAAAAATTAATTAAAATTAACTAAATTTGTAATAAATTTTTTTGCTAAATTTTGTTTTAATAAAATTTTTAAATATAAGTTGTTGTTTTTTTTTTAAATTCCTTTTTTAAATACATACTGAAACATACATGTTTTCATGAGTTTTTAAAAAACATTACACATATACATGAAAAGATTTTAAAATTCCACAGTTTTGGTAAATCCTTTAGTTCTGAAGATAAGAATGCCTTCCAAGCTAGCGATCGCTAACAATTTCGAAAATCCACACTTGGTCTTACAGAAGCCACCGCACCCATTACGATTGACTGTTTGGTGTGACTTGTGAATCGGAAAATGAAGACGATGCAACCATGGTTACCATTTTTTTTATACCCACTCTTCATGGTATTCATATGGACGATGTTTGGTTTCAATAGGATGGTGGAACTTGCCACGCATCTTGTGCCACAATCGATATGTTATGTCAAACGTTTGATGGACGTTAAATTCGACGAAATGTTGATGTGAATTGGTGAATTTGACACCGTTGGAATATTTTCTATGGGACGCAGTTATAGAAAAGTGTTATGCCGACAAACCAGAGACAATTAAGCCTTTGAAGGCTAATATTCTTACTGCCATTGCCGATTTACAATCTCATGAACTCGATAAGTGCACGAAAATTGGTTCGACGGAATAAGGCTCTTTGAGGCCAGAAGCGAGAGCCGTATTAAATAATATTCCATTTCTAATCGGAACAGTTATACTTCCATGTCAAATGAGGTTTTCCAATAATTGTAAACTTTATCCGTCGAATATTCTTGCCGAATTTAAAGTCATCGTAGTATAGTAAGTAGTATAAAACGTATATTTTTAAATAAAATTAAAACTTAGCAAACAACGTATTTTAGAGGGGAGAGAAAAATACGTGAATTTCACATTTAACAAATTACATGAAAAAAAAATCCGTCTCTGTTGGGGAATTCTAAGAATTCAAATACTTCACGATCCAAAGTCTCGGCGTAATCTACGGTGTTGGCTTATTAGACGTGAGGTCAAATATCTCCAATACGACGAAATATGACAAAATTTCTTTGGCGACTTTCCGTTAGCAGATATCTAGCAAATACTGTGAGAGTAAATGAAATTGTCATGAAAACCTTCTCCAAAATCTGTCGTTCGGTGTCGAATTTTAAATTGTAGGTTCCACCACTCAACTATAAAACTAGTCGATACCAGAGATCAGCAGTGAATCGTGTTTCTGCTACTCATAAGCACTCATGCAATTTTGAGTACGAGTAACTTAACCATATTTAAATTCAAATACTCTGCATTATTCGTACTCGCGTACAATATTGATTTATAAGTACAAGTTGCAATGAGTATGAGTACAACGTTGACATCAAACTCACAACATTCGAAATATGTTTGATTCATACGCCAACTCATTCTGATTCATAAATTTAGAAAAATACTTATAATACCTATAAGTAATTCGAGTGGCTCGAATCATTGATCAAGATTTACAGTCTTTGTTGTAGTTGTATATACAAACAAAGAAGAAAGCAACGCATACACACAATCTTCTTGTGAGTATAGTAATGTTCGTACACGAATCATATTTAATTTGCGTTTCGTGTAAATGTTAGGTAGAGACGAGTCGAAGTTAATAACATCATGCGTATTGTTAAGTATGAATACGACGAGTAGTTCCAACTTTGAGTATGAGTAGTATGAGTATCATATTAAAAGTATCAGAAATTATAAGCATGATTTTAGTCTACTGATCGTTTTGAAAACTCGTTGCTGATCTCTGGTAGACACAACACAAGTGGTGTAATATTGACTAAAATGTTGTACAGACCAGTTAAGTAACTAACTTGAACGGGTATAATTTCTTTTGTGATATTAATACCAATACCCAGGAGATGACTCAGTGCATTGCGTTAGAATAGATCGGTTACAAGAGAAAGGAAAGAGAGTGCAGTGTGTGATAATAGTTCATAAAGGTCTCTAAATCATGAGTCCCTCAGATAACATAACATCAACAACGAACATTGTAGAAAGCAAAGGCAAATACTACTACTGCAAGAAAGCTTTCTG
This sequence comes from Sarcophaga peregrina, assembly GCA_014635995.1. Classification (NCBI taxonomy): domain Eukaryota; kingdom Metazoa; phylum Arthropoda; class Insecta; order Diptera; family Sarcophagidae; genus Sarcophaga; species Sarcophaga peregrina. Next base: position 57,088,824 of record CM025790.1, on the reverse strand, counting down.
TTCCCAGAGAGTTTAACATCAACAATAAACATTGTAGTATGCTCAGGCTCCAAGTAATTCAAGGAGAAGCTACCTTGCTCCTGACTCAATAACGGCCATCTTATAAGGCTTAGGAGCACTACCTCTTAAGCAACAGTAACATAATGTGTTCATAGAGTACATTGTTTCTAAGCAATACAAATTTGGTAAACCTAATAATCTAGGCCCTCCTTCGGTAAAATTATAGTGAACTCTTTCGCTTAGCTGAAAAAAAAGCATTTGATGAATGAAACTTTGCCAAAGCAAATAATAATAAAGGAGTTGGAATAAAATACGATGCTAAATAAAAATAAGGAGATTCATGCTGCTAAACTATCTACTTTCAAGTATGGAAAGTTGACGTAAAGCGTTTGCCACTTGATCTAAATTGTAGAAATGTCCTTAAAGAAAGGCAACAAAACGTTTTGAAAAGTTTATGCAGCTGTAAGTCCATTTTGTAATCAACGTAATTGATTTTTATCGGTGCGGTTATTGATCGTTTTCACATTAATTCAATATTTCTCGATTTAAGAGCACCAACAAGACAAAGGAATGTGACTTTTGAAGATAAGATTGCTACTGTAATCTTAAAATTCTAAAGCAGATGCAAGAATTTCAACTCAACATTGTTCTCAACTTTTTGTCCGTGCCCTTCGACTATCTGGGCTTACATATCTGTAAATTACACTTCGAAATTAAGAAGAATTAAAGCCAAACAACGGTCATTTGAATTGGATTTGTGCTGAGTGCTGCCATTTGAAATTTAACGATGATGCACAATTTTTGAGTTGATTTTTATCACGACTGGCGGGGGACATACTATGTAATGTCGGCTTCAAAACGATAGATTTGAGAAATTTTTTATGGCAATTTACCATCAGAGTTATTGCCAGAAAGTTACTGAAAATAAGTCGCTTTGTTTAAGATGTCTAAGCCGGGAGTTGAAACAAGGGCTTTTGTCTAATACCCTAATCCAATGTATAATCCAATCAATCTAATAACCCAACTATGGCGACCTGGAAAATTTATTCAATATAATGGATTGGTTCTGTTCACACCTTGGTAGCATCGTACGTACTATGTACGTACGTAATTGGCCTTTACAACCCTTCAGTCAGGATAACGACCTAGCTTCTCACACCACGTATGTTGTGTGCGTTAATTTTATACATGAGTGGCGGGACCTACAGTTTAAAGTCGACTCCGAACGACAGATTTTTGAGAAGATTTTTCATGGCAATTTTTACTCTCAGAGTCTTTGCCAGAAATCTGCTGAGAGGAAGTCGTGTACAGTGTACAGTCAAAGAAAATAGTTTACATACAGTGGCCAATTTTTATATGTTTTTCTTATAATAATTTCTACGTTATGTTTTTCTTCGAATCCGCTTTTTCTTACAAACATTCTTAATTGTAAATACTTTTAACAACGCTATAAGATCTTTTTGGAAAAAATAGGCGGGAAAATGTCAGTAGCGTATGTAGACTTTTTTGTTTTATTGTATATCCAGCATATGTGTATTAGAGCCACTCACCAAAAAAAGTGCTCGATGTACCCTCCTAAAAATGAACATTGGACTTTTTTAAGACAAAATTTAAAATATTTTGGCTCCAGCTTTGACTTCTGGTGAGCTGGACCATTTTGAAAAACGGTTTATTTTTGAATGTTTTGTTAATTTGAGAATCTGTTTCCTTAACAACATATACAGTAAGTATATCATAAGAAAGAATATGTCCAAGGACGATCATCCATGTCCTTTTTTTAAGGATAGTCTGTTAAAAATAACGGTTTTTGAATTTTTTGTTCGCACTTGTTTGTAATAAAAATGCCAAAGTAACATATTTTAATCTTTAGTCGATTTAATTAAATACGGATCTCACTTTTTTTAAAATTCGCACAAGTTTGCACAAATTGTATACACTGTTGGACGCTCCTTAAAAAACCTTTCTTCTGATATAGATATTGCAACATATGCAAGCAAGGAAACAGATTCTCAAATTAACAAAATATTCAAAAATGGACCCTTTTTCAAAATGGTCCAACTCACGAGAGGTCAAAGCTGGAGCGGAAATATTTTAAATGTCATCATAAAAGATACCAATATTCGTTTTAAAGGGGGGGGGGGGTACACTTTGCACGAATTTCGCTTCCAAACAACTTAAGTCGCTGTAATGTATAAATACTGGAAATCATATTTGAATAATTCTTCTGTGCAACCAACACTTAGGACTTAGCCTCTAGTAATGTAGTACATTGTATCAGATTTATGAAAATAGATCGTGGAGAGAAGGGAAAGAATTATAAATTTCCACAATTCATCATAAGAAGAATGGGATTTTTAGGCGGTAGAGATTTTACTTTGAATGAAAGGAATAAAATCATCAATTAAAATACAACATAACAACAACAAAAATGCATATTAAATCTGTAGTTCTTTAAAATATATTTTTCTATAAAAAAAAACTAATAATGACGGTGGAAGAAACAGTGATTCTTCTAAACAAAGTTTTAAACAGAGATAGCGGATTACACAAAACAAGATGTGAAGGAAAAATAAAATCTGATTTAAAAACTCTTGAGAGTTGCTTATATGTCTGAGCTGATATACATACAGAGTGGCTGATATGTATTGCAACCAACTTCAGGTTATTATCATTTGTAAACCGCTCGTCTGGCTGCTGACAGAATTATTCCAGTGACAGTTCATTTTATTATTTAAAAGCTTACGAAAGCATTTAGATCTATTGCATTTAGAAAAAAAGTTATTCGTGATGGAATTCAAGCGTGATAGTGTGATTGCTTTATATTTGGCTGGAAAACCACAGGTGGCTATCGTTAGAGCCCTCCAGCATATAAATTTGAATAAATCTTTTGTTTCTCGTATCTTTGCTCGTTATCATGATACTGGCAGTATTGCATTGCGTCCAAAAAGTGGACGAAAAAAATCGATAACAACACCAGAAATGATCCGAAAAGTGAAGGCCAGATTTGATCGAAATCTACGCTGCAGTGGTAGAAAAATTGCTCTTGAGCTGAACATATTGCGAGAACGTATACAACACGTATTGAATAATGAACTTGAGTTAAAGCCATTGAAATTCCAAAAAGCGTCAGAAGTTACCGATGGGGTTTACTTGCCAAAGAGGTCAGCGGAAAATTTACACCTACGATTGGCCACCAAAACTCAAGCGCCGCTCTCCGCTCGTATTCATCGAACGGGGGGTCAAAATAAATGCCGAATATTATCGGAAAAATGTCTTAAAGACAGTATTGAAGCCTTGGGCAGACAAACATTTCGGCCGCAGACCATGGACATGCCAACAGGACTCAGCACCATCACACTCAGCATACGTCAACCAAGAGCGGCACAATGGCCACCAAAATCGCCGGATTTCAATCCTTTGGACTTTTTCGCCTGGGGCATTTTGAAGAGTAAGGATCTCACTAAAAAATACTAAAGTGTCGATCATCTCATGACGGCGCTTATCCGGTCCAAAATACCACTGAGCCGTTTTCGAGCAGCCTGTGATAGCTTTGTCGGCTGTTTGAAGGCCATAATTCGTACCAAAGGTGGCCAATTCGAACAAATCTAAACTGATTCTAAAATTTAATGTTATTTCCAACATTTTTTTTTTGAACAATAAAATTTAATAAAAAATTTTAAAAATATAGCGCTTTACTTGCATTATATATCAGCCACCCTGTAAATATATGTGTATTTAGAATTTATAGTTCATACACAGCAACATACATACAATACATGCAGGCACATTGTCATATACGTACATAAGTATGTATAAGCATGTGTTTGTATGTATTTATAACATGTTTATTTATTAGTTTGTTTATTAAGTTTCTAATAACTTTATTTGTGTTCTTATTTCATGTTGTTGTTGTTTTTCTTTATCTTTTGTTGTATTGTATTGTTTTGGTTATTATACCAGTTGTTTTAGTTGTTGTTGTTGTTAATTCAGTTGTTATTTGCTTTTTGTTACATTTTCATAACAAACCTGACAGCTGTTGTCAGTTCTTCTTTAACATGACTAAGAGCTTATTTTTGTTATAGGATATCATAAGCATACATACACAAATACATGCATACATTTGCTTTGTTTATGTATTTCAATGGAAGTGTATAGTAGTATATACTACACACTGTTACACACTGTTGTGATGAGCTCTTCCCAAATTTATTTCCATTCACTCAAGTTTTCAAAAAAAAACTTTTTTTTTGAAAGATTTCTTACTGACCATAATACCGTTATTATTATTGGTCTAAATGAATTCATAAATAATGAAAAGGCTTTAAAATTATGACGTTGATTATCAATTTTGGCCATATGAAATCTTGTTTTGAAGAAGTTAAGATTAAAGGATACAAAAGTATTCATTTGTTATGCATCAAGTTCTTGCTGCAGTATTTGGTAAGGCAGAGAAGAAAAGTGAATGAAATCTTGAACTTCTGCCAAAAGTTTTCCTTTAAAAAATATTTTAAATTGCTATAAGAATATGTACATACATACATACAATGGCAACATAATTGACCTGAATTAATCATTCATCAATTTATATTGTTTTACGGCAATAATTATGTAATTTTGATCATATTAATCTCTTAATATTGGTCGCCGTGGTCTAGACGGTAGTGTATTTGCATATTAGAGGAAAGACCAGTGTTCAAATCCCAGGTCAGACATTAAACAGAAATATGAGAGTAAATAAAATTGCCATGACAAGTTTCTAAAAAATCTGTCATATGGAGTCGACTTTAAACAATAGGTCTCTCCACTCATGTATAAAAATTAACACACATAACATGAGTGATGAAAGGTTGTAATGGTCAATTATGTATTAGGGATGCCAACCGGAAAATCTCGAATCCCGAAATCCCGGGATTTTCAGGATTTTTAAAAACTTGTCCCGAGAATTTTCGGGATTGTGATCCTTATCGCTTGACTTCGATAATAAGGAGTGCGCACAAAAAAAAACTGGACTTACACTTTTCGTTATAGAAATAAAACTAAGTGGCGGATGTTTTTCATTTTATATTTCAATTAAAGGAAATAATATTTGAATTCTTTGTGTATAAAATTTTTTTCTGACAAAGGTCTCAGAGGAACCAACTTTTTAAGCCACTTTTCTTCCGGAAAAATACGTATTATTTTACTTGCTTTGTTTTGGTCGGCAAATCCTTTGTTTCTTCCACTTCCACGCTTTCTCTCAATACTCAAAGACTTCTTATATTGTTTTGTGCTTACCTTAGAAACTGTTTTTTGGTTAACACCTGCGAAACTAGGAATCGTTTTTTGTAAGCGGCGCTGTTTTTCATTGAAAATATCAATTATTTTTTGCGACATTCTTGTTGGGTGCTTATTTTCAAAAAACTAATTTTGCTATTGCAATGAAATTTAGCACGTGGATTTTGAAATAGATGGCTAACAAAAACAGTGTAACGGTATTCATTTTTTTCAATTATGATAAAAGTTATAAGCTTAAAAGTAGGCTCATTTATTTCATGCGCACTCCTTAGCATCTCAAATGAGGAAAACCCCACTTCCATTGATAAAAAATTATTTGATGGCATCGAATAATGCAAAAGTCCTATAAAACGAAATTAATAGGGTAACTGATTCAACTGTCCAAAGAAATAGATTTATTTACATCAGGTGGTGGTAGAGGTGAATATTTACAAGCTCCATACAGCTATCTTGGAACTATTTTTCCAACAAATGTTGATTGCGAAAAGTGTTTTTCGACGGCAGCGTATGTTGACAACAAAATTCGTTGAAGCTTATCAGATCACATGTTAGATGCTTTAATCTTTTTGTTGGAATCCAAATAAGTTTCGCGATTTTTCCCGTAATTTTTCGGGATTTTTGGATCCCGAATTATCCCGGAATTTCGGGATCGGGATTTACAAAATTCCGAATCCTGGGATTTTTAAAAATTGATCCCGTTTGGCATCCTTATTATGTATGTATGTAATCTCTTAAGAAAACTGTTCTAGAAATTTCCTAAGATTTTAGTTATCTATAGGCCCTTTAGGAAGGATTGAATCCTAAAATATTGCCCTTGAATTCTATTGTATTGTGTGATCTCCTATCAAGACAAGATTCAAGAACACTGGAAAACCTAGGCGTGCATATAGGGAGATTAACTTGATCATTTGGAACACAAAGCATTGGTGAACTTTGGGGCGCATGGTTAACACACACACATAGAAATTCATAATATTCTTTATCTCCCATCTTATTAGTACTCCTAAGTAATTCCTTAGCTTTATTTTAGTTTAAGCGCTACTGTTTAGCTGTAGCAAGTCCTAGCATGAGAGCTTTGCCATTCGTAGTTGGCTAGAAAGAGCATCCGCTATGAAAATGTATTCGTTTTATGGTAATGAGGAACTCATCTGTTGGTGGTAGTACGCGATGGATTATCTAGGTGAGTATTGAAAATTTTAAAATCGCTGTATGGTTCGGCGCACGAACTTAACGATGTGGAACATGTCAGTATACAATCGTAAGAGTTGTCTGATTGTTAGAAAACATTTGTACAGTTGTTGATCCGTAAAACACACTTAATAGGTGTACCGGTATGAAGTGACCATTAAGATACAAAATTGTCTACATAGCGAACATTTATTTTGAACGACCCTTAATTATTTTTTCACGTGTTGGTAATGATATCTGTGAAATACATTCAGAATACCCGAAGTCAGTGAACAAACATCATATTTTTTTATTGTGTTAGAAATGGCGAATTTTGCACCAGAAACTGATGATTTCCGGTAAACATTAATTTTTTGTTTTCATTTAAAGAAAAGTACTGGAGAGTCCCATGGAATACTTGCCAAGATATAAGGAGATCATGCTCTATCAGCATCAACATGCGGAAAACGATTCCGTGGAAGATCGTCAAAAAAGTTTGAGACGGCGAATTGCAAGCAATATTGAATGCAAATGGCACTTTGAGTTAAAAACAAAGTTAAAAATTTTGCATAACAAACAAGTTTTGATCGTTTGAAAACCATGAGAAAGATTTAGAAGCTTGGAAAATGGGTGGTACCCATCATGGATAGCTATGAATTGAATGACAGACAGATGGAAAACCAAATAATCACTTATCACGTTGCTTTTAAGATAGCAAATCAAAGTTCCATCATATTGTTGCTGGTGATGAAAACTGGATTTGATTTTAGAATCTTAAAAAGCAAAGGTCCTGGCTTCGGCTTCACAACCAGATCGGCAGAAAGACAATGATATCTATCTAGTGCAACCAGAAAGGTGTGGTGTACCATGAGTTCCTAAAACCATGAGAAATAATTGAAATAGTTCGCTACCAATAACAAAAAGTAAATTTTTAAGTGAAGTCGCCATTGCCTAGTAAGTAGTGTGTTGGCTTATTAGACGTAAAGCCAGGGTTCATGTCCCAGGCCAGACCTCAAAACAAAATACAAAAAATATATCTTCGGCAATTTCCTCTGGCAAAAACTCTGAGAGTAAAAATATAATTGCCATGAAAAGTTTCTCAAAAAATCTATCGTTCGGATTCGACTTTAAACTGTAGGTCCCACCATTCATGGTGGGTGACAAGACATGACAGGGGAGTTGTAAACGTGACAATGCATTTACACAAAAAGAAAAATCGGTTCAAGATACAATCAAAGTTTTAGAGTGAAAGTTGGTACCTCAGCCGGCTTGCTAACTTCACCAGACTTGGTTCACAACGACTACTATTTGATGATCAACATTGCTACTCCTATGAGTAATTAGAAAACTGGGTCACCGATTGAACTAATTGACAGACTGGGGACCGACAAATTTTTTTGAAAGCTGTCAGCAAAAAACTGTAATCAGATTTTTTAATAAAAAAAAAACCTTTTTCTTTATATCGGTACACCTGATATAGTGCTGCTAAGTGGACTGTCGATGTAAGATTATGCGAAGAGCTTACTTAATGCTACCGTAATAATATTCCATCGATATAATTAAGCAATATGCAGTTCTAAAGGATAAATTCAAATGTGAAATTTACTATGATTTTGTAGCTTTCATGGCTTCCTTTGAGTATAATAGTTTGAAGAACCACATTTAAATTTACGATTCAAAATTGTTCGTTTACAAAAATTTTCCGCATATTTTTCTTGATTTGTATTGTTTTTTTTTTTTGTAATTATTTTTTGTTTAATACACTAATACCCCGGTTTGCGTCGCTAATAGGGCATGAAGAAACGCGACACAAACCGAATCGACGCAAAACGAAGCACGATTTTCCATTTTAATTTAATTGGTTCCGAGATTCATAATTTTAGCTAATAAAATAGATTTTTTAATAAAAAATATTTAATTTATTAAGGATCTACAACTTGCAACTATAAGACAACATAAATACAAGACAAGATTTTCATATTAACGACGCAAATCGAAGCACTAACGACGCAACTTCGAAGTCACAGAAATTTTAAAAAGACACAACATCGAATTTGCCTAAATTGGAAAGGGGAAATCCCCTTTTTCTGTTTTAGTTTTGTACAAATATTTTCATATTAACGATGCAAATCGAAGCACTAACGATGCAATTTTGAAACATGCGAATCAACTTCGAAATCATAGAAATTTTTAAAAGACGCAACTTCGAAGCAAACGCAGAACGAGGCGACGCAAACCGGGGTATTAGTGTACTCAGATGTATGCTTCAGTTGTATATTTACAATTAATTCGAAATAATAAAATATTTACAATTAAACTCTGTGTGTGTAAATTGTTTTTAAGAAAAATTCATTGTTTCTATAGTAAATTGCAGTGTGAGTAAGTATGTGCTTTTCAATAGGTTTTAAAGAAAAAAAAATTTAATTTTAAAATAAATTAAAAGAATAATAAAATATTAATAAATATAAAAAAATAATTAATTAATTAAACAAACGTAAATGCCTTAAAAAACTAAAGAAAAAAATTAACAAAATGTTAAGGGAATAAAGAAAACTGTTAACATAACATAATCATGTCAATTAACATAAGCGATATCGTCAAAGGAAAAAAAAAAAACAGAACGTGATTAATTTGTATTAAAAAAAGCCCAAGAAGAAAATTAATTAAATATGGTGTTTCGTTTTATTATTTAAAACAATTTATTTTTATTTGTTGTAATATTTAAAATATTTTTGAAACAAAATTAATTTTGTAAGTATTTGTAGTTATAAAAAGTATTTATAAAGAAAGTATTCTCTCACACTCTTTTTCTTTTCAAAATTTCTTTTATTTTCTCACTTTTTTGGTTTTGTTTTTTCTTTGTTTTCTTTGTATAAATTTAAAAAAGAAACTTTTTTTTTTTTGATTTAAAATCATTTACAGAGAGTAAGAAAAAACAAAAGAGAAAAAAATTTAAACACAAGTAATGGGATTTAAAGTAAAACCAAGAGCAAAACGTAAGTAAAGTAATTGACAAACAAAATAGTAGAGAGTCTATATAGATAAACAGGAAATAATCCACACACTTATAGAATGATAACTTACCGTTCACATTGTCTTAACGTCCATGATGCTATAATCCATAAGGAGACCATAAACACGAGTAACACCGTACCCGGACATATTGTCATTAAGGTTTTCAGAACAAATCTAAATGATAAGAAAGAAAATGGAATGAGAAATATTGATTTTTATGTTTTTTTTTTTTAATGAATATTAACTTTTAAAAAACATTTTTAAGTTGTGTAGCATGTAAAGGGTCCGCTAAATATATATTTTTTTTAAAACGCTTTTAAAATAAACCACTGAATATTTTCTGAAATTTCTTTTTTCATTTGAAAGTTCAATCCTTCCGGTTAATAATGGAACAAAATTTCATTCATAGGGCTGCCATGTAGTAGCCTAAGCACATTATTGATTGTGTGCAGCTGTATTTCACCAATGGCTTCAAGAATATTGTCCTTTAAACCGTCAATTGTCTCTGGCTTGTCGGCATAACACTTATCTTTGATGGCACTTCATAAATAATACTCCAACGGTATCAAATCCGAGGGTGCCCAAACGATATCAACTCTGCGGCTGATAATGTGATCTACAAAAACCGGGCGCAAAACATCGAGTGTAGTTTCGGCTATGTGGCACGTAACGCCGTCCTGTTGAAACCAAATGCTGTCAATATCCTCCTCTTTAATTTTTGTAAAAAAAATTCGTTCAACATGGGCCGATAACGATCGCCATTGACTATAACGGCCACTCCTTGCTCATTTTCGAAGAAAAATGGCCCAATTATGCTTTTGGACCAAAATCCGCACAAAAAAGTGACTCGTTTTGGGTGCGTCGGCTTTTCAATGTATGCGTGCGGGTTTTCTGTATCCCAAATGCGACAATTTTGCTTGTTTACATACCCGCACACAATCAGCTGCACACAATCGATAATGTGCTATAATCGTGTAGGCTGGCCATACAGCCAAGGCAGCCATTTGAATGAAATTATTTTCCATTATTAACCGGAACGATTGTACTTTCAAAAGAGAAAAGAAATCTGAAAAAATATTCAGTAGGTTTTTTTTAAAGCATTTTCAAAAAAAATTTTTTTTAGCGGACCCTTTATTATGACTTTGCATTGAAATCTTAAATGATTGTGATTAATTTCTGATGGAACTGAGAGTAACGTATACAATTTCCAAAGTTGGGCTATTTTAAGGGTTTCCAAGTCTTTTTCATATGTGAAATTAACATTTCTTCTGAAAAGTGTATGCACTACGTGAAAATAGTTGGCAGCCCTGCAATATAACTTACATTATTATTAGCCAATAGGAAAACAATGAAAACAATTTTCGTGACGTCATTGATTCAACATGCGCAGAAAGTTTTAATTTTGTGTGCGTGATGGCGTAATCTTTAGTTTATCATTTTTGGTATTAGTTTAAGTTTGAATAGAAAATAAATTAAAAAAAAACACGTAAATTCCAAACTGCGTAATCCGAGTTCTGTGTAAACCAAGGTACAGGGAAATGTTCGTTTTTCTGTTGATTTATTTATACGATCGATATGTTTTTATAACTTTGGAAATTGTCACAGGTTTGTTTTATTGCTTAGTTTATTGCAATCTGTTGTAGCGATAATAAAGTTTGGCAATTAATATGGATTTTGATAGGATGGGTGTAAAGAATTTGTATGCAAAGTCAAGGTTAGTTTTGATATGGTTTGATAAGGTGAAAGTAAAAAATACAAAACACTTACCTGGTATTAAAATTTATTCTATTTAGAGCACCTATGCTCCGCGATGAGGCATCCGTAAATAATTTTGAATGTAAAAGCATTACACGACATATTAAATATAAACGAAGGAACATGGGTAATGATAAAGCTACATCGTATGGCACCATTTCGGTGCCCATTGTTTTATTTTTATTCGCCAATTTTGTTGTCCATTGAAAATAATATTCACCAGGTATTGGATGTATTGCACATATAAAAAGTTCTAAACTTATTTGACTAATTCGTTGCCATGTCATTGCGATTCTCCAATCGTCAGCACAATTATCTATCATAAATAACTGCATAGCATATAGATATTGTGCATTCCAATAACAGCAACAATAATAACAATAATCCATTGATTGATTGATTGTGTTCCATAAGAGATATTGACGTCATTGATTCAACATGCGCAGAAAGTATTAATTTTGTGTGCGTGATGGCGTAATCTTTAGTTCATCATTTTTGGTATTAGTTTAAGTTTGAATAGAAAATAAATTAAAAAAAAACACGTAAATTCCAAACTGCGTAATCCGAGTTCTGTGTAAACCAAGGTACAGGGAAATGTTCGTTTTTCTGTTGATTTATTTATACGATCGATATGTTTTTATAACTTTGGAAATTGTCACAGGTTTGTTTTATTGCTTAGTTTATTGCAATCTGTTGTAGCGATAATAAAGTTTGGCAATTAATATGGATTTTGATAGGATGGGTGTAAAGAATTTGTATGCAAAGTCAAGGTTAGTTTTGATATGGTTTGATAAGGTGAAAGTAAAAAATACAAAAAAAAAAACACAAAGAAAAAGAAAAACAAAATTTATTAATAACTAATTGGAAATTTATTGATTTATAATCTATTGGTTAGACAAGTTCTAGTGACTAATGCTCTCTCTACACATTGTATATATACATACATATATACGGTACAAGGGTACGTTCATAATATCAAATGCTAAAAACAAATCAAACAGAGAATACGAGAATATCCATTCATTCACTACTTATTCTAGTCTTTTTTTTTTAGTATTTAAACATTTATAAGGTTTTCGTTTTACTTTTTACATTTTTTTTCCTTTTTTGCTGTTCTGAGTCTTATTTTCTTGCTTTTTAACATTTATTATGTATTATTTTACACGTATTTTATTTTACAGCGTTTGTATTATCGTAGTATTGGTATTAGTAGTAGTAGTAGTATTAGTAGTAGCAGCAGTGTAAGTGTATTTATGTAGAGTATACAGCACAAGTACTTAAAAGTCTTTTACAATGTGTAAATGTCTGCTGGTTTGTAGGTGGGTATGTTTAAGAGGGTAAATATATAAGTAATATCGTTAGTTTGTTATTATTGTTACAACAACAACAACAACAACAACAAAAAAAGAAACGAACAAAAAGAAATTTGCACAGTGGTCGAGATTAGTCTGAAGGCGGATATATGAAACTATTGTATAGGAAAAATTCATCAAAAAAAAGTGTTCGATGTACCTTCCTAAATATGAACCTTGGACTGTTTTAAGATGCCATTTAAAATATTTCGGCTCCAGCTTTGACCTCTCTGGTCTATTTTTGAGTGTTTTGTTAATTTGAGCATCTGTTTCCTTACCAACACATACAATATCTATATCAGGGACGGAAAAGTTGGTATAATTGTACTTTTTTTTAGCACTATTTGGAAGTCAAAAACACCATAACACCTCAATAACATATTTAGCACTATTGAAAAATATTCTCTACTTTATTACATCATTCAAATATTCTGTCCCACCAGTAAATAATTTTGAATGTAAAAGCATTACACGACATATTAAATATAAACGAAGGAACATGGGTAATGATAAAGCTACATCGTATGGCACCATTTCGGTGCCCATTGTTTTATTTTTATTCGCCAATTTTGTTGTCCATTGAAAATAATATCACCAGGTATTGGATGTATGCACATATAAAAAGTTCTAAAACTTATTTGACTAATTCGTTGACATGGCATTGCGATTCTCCAATCGTCAGCACAATTAATCTATCATAATAACTGCATAGCATAGTAGATATTGTGCAGTCCATAACAGCAACAATAATAACAATAATCCATTGATTGATTGATTGTGTTCCATAAGAGATATTTGCCATTAATAAATGGCCAGACGTAGTAGAAAAAAAAAAAGAATGAAAAAAAAAATAATACAAAAAAAAAACACAAAGAAAAAGAAAAACAAAATTTATTAATAACTAATTGGAAATTTATTGATTATAATCTATTGGTGAGACAAGTTCTAGTGGACTAATGCTGCTCTCTAGCACATTGTATATATGACATAAATATATAAACGGTAACAAGGGTACGTTCATAATATCAAATGCTAAAACAATCAAACAGAGAATACGAGAATATACCATTCATTCACTACTTATTCTAGTCTTTTTTTTTTAGTATTTAAACATTTATAAGGTTTTCGTTTTACTTTTTACATTTTTTTTCCTTTTTTGCTGTTCTGAGTCTTATTTTCTTGCTTTTTAACATTTATTATGTATTATTTTACACGTATTTTATTTTACAGCGTTTGTATTATCGTAGTATTGGTATTAGTAGTAGTAGAATTAGTAGTAGCAGCAGTGTAAGTGTATTTATGTAGAGTATACAGCACAAGTACTTAAAAGTCTTTTACAATGTGTAAATGTCTGCTGGTTTGTAGGTGGGTATGTTTAAGAGGGTAAATATATAAGTAATATCGTTAGTTTGTTATTATTGTTACAACAACAACAACAACAACAACAAAAAAAGAAACGAACAAAAAGAAATTTGCACAGTGGTCGAGATTAGTCTGAAGGCGGATATATGAAACTATTGTATAGGAAAAATTCATCAAAAAAAAGTGTTCGATGTACCTTCCTAAATATGAACCTTGGACTGTTTTAAGATGCCATTTAAAATATTTCGGCTCCAGCTTTGACCTCTCTGGTCTATTTTTGAGTGTTTTGTTAATTTGAGCATCTGTTTCCTTACCAACACATACAATATCTATATCAGGGACGGAAAAGTTGGTATAATTGTACTTTTTTTTAGCACTATTTGGAAGTCAAAAACACCATAACACCTCAATAACATATTTAGCACTATTGAAAAATATTCTCTACTTTATTACATCATTCAAATATTCTGTCCCACCAGTTTATAATTTTTTGTTTTCGTTTCATTTGCATATGGCAACTCGTTGCTAACTTGACATATCAAAGCAAGTCGCAATTTTACTTTTTCAGCGACCTCGCCACTTTTCGTGCTCCCTTACTAAAATGAACTAAATCTGGCACTTTTCAAGATTTTTGACCCTTTTTTCCCCTTATTGTAAAACGTATTTTTAGACTTTAGAGGCTAGACAATACACTAGACTAGAGACTAGACTAGGACTAGGCTATACTAGACTAGACTATAGACTAGACTATAGACTAGAGACTATAGACTAGACTAGAGGACTAGACTATAGACTAGACTAGAGACTAGACTAGAGGACTAGACTAGAGACTAGACTAGAGACTAGACTAGAGACTAGACTAGAGACTAGACTAGAGACTAGACTAGAGACTAGACTAGAGAGACTAGACTAGAGACTAGACTAGAGAGACTAGACTAGAGACTAGACTAGAGACTAGACTAGAGACTAGACTAGAGACTAGACTAGAGACTAGACTAGAGACTAGACTAGAGACTAGACTAGAGACTAGACTATAGACTAGACTACAGACTAGACTATAGACTAGACTACAGACTAGACTATAGACTAGACTAGTGACTAGACTAGACACTAGACTAGAGACTAGACTAGAGACTAGACTATAGACTAAACTAGAGACTAGACTAGAGACTAGACTAGACACTAGACTAGAGACTAGACTAGACACTAGACTAGAGACTAGACTAGGCACTACACTAGAGACTAGACTAGACACTAGACTAGAGACTAGACTAGAGACTAGACTAGAGATTAGACTATAGACTAGACTATAGACTGGACTAGAGACTAGACTAGAGACTAGACTAGACACTAGACTAGAGACTAGACTAGACACTAGACTATAGACTAGACTAGACTAGATGCTAGACTAGAGACTAGACTAGAGACTAGACTATAGACTAAACTATAGATTAGACTATAGACATTTTCTTTTAAAAATGTTGCTTCATTTTAGTGCCAAAATACACTTTTTGTGCGACTTCTTAAAAATTTCCAGCGATAACGCTGATCAAGATTTATAAAAGGAATATTATCCATTTTACATTCATCTGCAAATGTAGAAAGGATGTTTTCATACCAAAGTTTAACAAAAATCAAGAGGACAAATGGGCTGTTTCCTTTGACTACCTGTAATTTAATCCAAACAAGGGATTTATTGATGTCATTTAATTAGTGTTGCTGCAATTATAACAAATAGTTTTCTGGTACATAAATAGTGATTTCACAATTTAGATCTCATAAACTTTTTTATTCCTTTATAGTTAAATATTAAAGTAAGTTGTTCAGTTTACTTATTCTAAAGTGCTTTTCGTAATTATAGCACCACCAGTATTTCAATAATGAAACAATGAATTGTCTTCAGGTCATATTCTCTAATGAAATAAAGTGGAACTTAGATAAACCAGATGACTATCGATACTACTGTCGTGACCTTAGAAATTCAAATTTTAGGGAGATAGTCTATTGCTGGGGGGTTATTTCTTTAAGTGGTTGCCTCGAATTTCAATTTCCATCTACGCGAATGTATAGTACAGAGTACTTTACTGTTCTTAGCTGTAGTTTGCTGGCCTTCTTGAGAGAAAATAATGAAAAAAAATATTTTACAACAGGACAATGCCAGAACTCATGTCAGCATATGTCAGAGGATGGAATGGTTCTGTAAACAATCTATTGAGGTTTTATCGTAGCCAGGTTGCTCTCCTAATATGAATATTATTGAAAACGTTTCCCCAAACGAATTCCCCATTCTTATCCGCAGATTATATTCAAAATAACAGGCAATTTACCAGTGCTGAAAATTTTAAATTAAAAATGATCGAAGAGTGGTTGAAAATAGACGGAGAAATATTAAATAATCTTTATAAGAATATCAAAAACCGAATATTTACTTTAATAAGGAGGGTTTACTAAGTCTTAAGTTTAAATATTTTTGGTAAATAAAGTTTCTTATTGAACAAAAATGAGACTGGTGCTATAATTTTGCAAAGACTACAAACCTTAATTTTTATACGGAAGTCAAAACTGCGCTAACAATTTGAAACATTTATTGTTCTTTTACATTAATACTACACACAATGAAATGAATTGTCATTTATATTTTTATGAATTAATAATAAAATAGTTAAAAAAAGTAAATTTAGTACCATCGACACTTTGCACGAATTTCGCTTTCAAACAACTTGAGTTCTTCTAATAAGTAGTGTGAAAATAATTTTACAACAAATTCGGTTGTTAGTATAATTGGGCAATTCATATGACTTTGTATCCTGTATGTTGTATTGTATACAATTTGCTGTTTGTGAACGCTCAATTAGGTATTTCATATTCTAAATGTACTTTTTTGGCATTCACACAATTTGATAGCACGAAACCAATATAACTTCCAAAAACATATGAAAAAAATTGCGCAATACACACGACTTTGTATCGTGTATGATGTATTGTATACACTTTGGTGTTTGTGTACGCTCAATGCTACACTGTAATATGTATTTCATATTCCAAATGTACTTTTTTGGCATTCACACAATTTGATAGTGTGAAACGAATACAGCTTTTAAAAACATATGGAAAAAATATGTATAAGTGAATCGGATTTTTACATGAAAATTATCAACAGCAAGCATACACTGTTGTATATTCGTCCAACAATACAACGAATACAACGATACAAGGGCTTAAGTGAATTGCCCACATGTATAGAAGCGTATTGGATTTTTGCATGAAAATTATCATTAACAAGCAAAAATACAATGAATACAACGATACAAGGGCTTGCATGAATTGCCCAAATGTTAAAAAAGGAATACTTTTCCTAAGTGATTTGCCCTAATAAAAACTACGTAAAAATATTGTTCACACGTCTCTTCATAGAATCAATAAACAGTAAATGAAAATGCCAAAGAGGCATTAATATTTCATTGTTGCTCAATACTCCAACAATGTGTACTTTCATCATTTTCTATACAACATTGTTGTCGTAGTATAGTAGGTATTGTGGCCTTGGTAGATTATATTACAGGACGGTGAACTAAATTCCCTATAGTCTAGTTGGTAGGCCACAATTTAATCCCTCGGGTCAGACATCTCCAACAAAACGATATATGAAAAAAATTTTTTTCTTCGTTGTCTTCCGAAAACTTCATGAAAACTTTCTCAACAAACTGACCTTAAATTTAAAATGAACGCACATAACATAAATAGTATGAGAAGCTATGTCGTAATCCGAACCTAAGGGCTGTATTACTTATCGATCTACCTCTAAGTAATATTTAAAAAAGGTTTCGGTTATTGGAAGCACAGACTACAACTATAAACCTCTTGTATAAAACTATCGCATACAACATAAGTGGTGTAAGAAGCTAAGCTACAAATCACAAAAATTTGTGACCTTTCCATCGATTATATAACGCAGAATTAGAATTCAAAAAGTTCAAAATAGGAACTAAAATTAAACCTGAGTTCGATCTATGAAATGCCATCTGCAGTAACTCATACAGTGCGATTTCAGCCGTTACCACAACATAAATTTTAAATGAAAATATTATCACAATAAGCTGGCAAAGAAATTCTTTACGGTATATGACCTATTGAAGAGTTACGTTAATACTGCGACCATAGTGCAGTCCGTGCGCTGACCAACTTCTTCCTCCTTGGTTCGGAGGAACTTGGTCAGTACAGGGTGTTCTTAAGTGAGCTTTTGTTATAAAGCTACCACACGAACCTAAACTTAAATTTAAAATGTGACCTTACATACAATCATACACATATCGACTAATAATTTATTGGATATCCTTATAACGGCTTTTCAGTGCATGCTACTCGATACTAACAATTTAAATTCCTTGCCTAGCATTGTTTATTCTTGAATGTATTAATCTCTTACAGACTACAAGAATGTTTTCCCATTTTTATTCATTCTTATGGTAAACAGAATATACAAGCAGGGCCAGGTACAACTCCTATTTTGAATAATTCTACTCTAAGACTACAGTTGTCCTTCAATAGAACGACAGTTATTTCCTTATAGTTTTCATTATGGTGTAATGCAAATCCGCCTTTATTGTAATATTCTAGTAACATTTTTGATTGTAATGAATCCATATATTTGAAAAGAGCCTTTGCCTCTTTCCATTTTTCCTTTCGTTGACCATACCTCCAAACCGGAATTCTGGCCTCATTAACGGCATTGAAACTCTCTTCCTCGCAAGTACTTCTGCAAGCTAACTGCACAATCAGTTCACATGACTTTTGAACCCCGCGAAATGTAACCTTATCCTGTTTACCTAGCTGAGCTTATGAGGATGACAGCATGACTCTCAGAAAGCGTCTCTTCTTTCTTCTATCCAAATGTGTATTCGGACTTCGGGATAGGGATATTTCATTCTCGGACAACTTAGAAATAATGTAAAGTTAAAACGTCTGTATTTCAAAAAGAATTCGAATTATTTGCCCAGATAACAGCCGCATTATTTTATTTTAGAGGGCTATCCATTTAGTGATTTCAAAAGTCTGGAATTGGAATTCGACATCGTCAAACTAAGTTGTGAAACCAATTTTTTCTTTTCAGTTGAAAGATTGACATTGACGAAAATGGATCGCACAAAGCATAAAAATGATCAAGACCTACCACAAAAATAGTGATTCTGCCACAGCCACGTAACGTGTCTTAGGAGAAGATTTTGGTTTACATAATCGTGCAACTAACATAGTAAGCAGGGAGTTATTTTGTATCCTACCATTTGTTATTATAATAGGTTAATTGTAGGGAAACCCTGCATGAATTATGAGGTCCTATCATATCGTCTATTTGCAATAGTTTAGGACCTCTACATGATATTAATAATAATTTGACCTGTGGATGAACCAGGTTTCCGAAACATTTTTGGTTCGCACAAAATTTTTTTTATATGAATTAGAAATGATTTTGTTCGAACCACTCTTAGTGCGAATTAATTTAATTTTAAATTTGGTCAGAACCATTTTAGAAAAGGTTGCCACACTATATGAAATTTATACAAGAGACATGCCATATTGTTTGACATTATTACGATTATAAATTCAGTATGGTAAACTAAAAAATGTAAACAGAAAGCAAATAGTAAAAAACCAATAGGAAAAAAATAAAAAAAATTTTGAGAAAAATTTAAAATTGAAAAATATTACATTAGGTACTGTATAATTTCTATATTTTCTTTGTCCTTCAGATAAAAATTTACGCACATTTATTTACATCATTTTCAATTAAATATGGCAGCACTGTTTTTACGAACAAAGTTTCTGAAATGGGTGAATCATATTGGAGAAAACTTTCGGTAAACAAGAAATTTGTCCGAAACAAAAATGTTTTAGAAACCTGTGGATGAACCCGCCTTAAGAGATCTGCTAGATATGCACAAAATTGCATTACAAGGGTACAGAAATCATTTAAACAACTAATTATAAAAACAATTAAATATAAAATTGGTTGTATTGAATACATGAAGACATGGCGTTGTATTTTGAAATGTTTTTTTTTTAATGAAACTTCTCTGATTTAATTGTTCTTTTGCTTCACATTTTAGTTTTGAATAGCATAGTCAGATTAATTTTTTCTACAGGAGAGGGCGAAGGTGCATATTAATGACAGAAGGGTATCCAACTCTAATGATTCGTTGGAGCATTGTCGCAATGTGGTGTGTTTTTTACTATTCTATCTACATATAATGGGAGGTGTTCTCAAGAGATAAGGGGCTTGGTTCCCGATAATCACATATTTTTACATGGTACTCGAACTTCTCGCAGAGCATATCCTTTTGTGGTTGATTGTCCAGTGAACCATACAATGCATTACAGGGTGAATTAATTTTTTGCCCCTACTACTCGCTTGGGGAATAATCTTCCTGCGAAAGTTTTTCCCGCCAATTACGATATTGGTAAGTGTAAATTAAATATCCACAAACTCTACTTCCTCTTTCCATCTTCCTATAACCTATTTTCCTAAACCTGCACAATGAGTAGGGTGAGTAGGGGCCATTCCCTAAGTGTTGGTTTTTATAAAAAAAAAAAATTTTTCTACCAAGTAAATTAAAAAATATTTGATTGATCAGACTGTTATAAAGCATCTTACTGATTTACATAATTGATCATTACAGCCATTTAGTCAGTATTACAATCTAGGTTCTTATACTAACCATTTTGTGTATGTTAAACTGATTATTACAGCTTTGAAATTAAATTTTCACAATTAAAATTTCACAAATTTCACGAAAAAATTAAATTTAAAATTTTCATTCTACTTAAGTCCCACTGTGCTCTTTAAGTCGCCTAAACTTTCAAGTAACTAAGAGTATTTAATGTTGCTTTTGTAGTGTTGTTTCAGTTGTAGTGGTTGTAGTTATTGTCCTATTGTGTTTCTAGTTGTAGTTAATAGTATCATACATATAAAAAGATAAACAAAAACAAATAATAATAATACACACAGAATACATAGACAGATTCATTTAATAGGTTTATATTCATAAAAACCTTTAAATGTATTGACTTCATTAATAATACAATAACAAGACGTACTATAAATACCATCAAAAGAAAACATTTCACATAAAAACACACACACACACATAGAGAAATATATCGGGAAAGATAGAGAGATAAACATAGATAAAAATTTTAGACACACACACTTACACTTACGAACACAAATATATACACACATACATATAGAGAATAAAAACAAGAATAGTTAAAAAAGTGCAACATTTGATTACAACCCAGCAAACATTTTTAACGGAACTAATTTTCTGATTTTTTATGCCATTAACAGACTGGCAACAAAGGTTTTTTCACTATTCATTTGAGATTAGGCATTGGCTTAGCGTTACTTCTTGAATGGTAAGGTAAGGATAGAATTTGAATTAAGACAGATGTTATGTTAGGACAAGATGTGACAACGTCGTCTCCGAAGTCTTCTGGCAATAACACTGAGAGTTAAATAAAATTATAATGTTTTATAATGTAATTAAAATTATAAAGTTTTCATATCAGTTGTTTAAAATCGTTATGAAATTAAAGCTACCACCACTCGTGGATAAAATGAACACACTTAACATAAGTAACGTGAGAAGCTAGGTTATCAGCCTGACTAAATAGTTGTAACAGTTTTTATATTGATTCCACCCGCTTTAAAATAAACGAGAGAATATGATAAAATATAGTATCCTCCTTCTACTGAGATTCACAGCTATTACGTGAGATGTGGGAAGGAAAGTCGATTTTTTCAGAATGCGTTCCAATATCTGTGTAACCAAATCAGTCCAAGAGAGCGTAATCGTGGCAATTTAATTTAGACATTTGATATCGGCAACGTTTTAGAAATTTCTAGTTTCAGTAGTAAATTAGGAGGAAATCAGGGGAAATTCCACATCACCCAACAAGCACTGCATGGAATACAATGCAGGAGCCAGTCAGCATACTGTAGTACAGTATATACCGCAGTTCGAGATGTCCTCTATTTTGGAAACCTAATGAAATGTATTAAAATTTTATGTTACTACTACCTACTGTTTCCCCTCTGCTCCGCACGACTGAAACTTTTCTAGGAAGTTTTATTTACTTTCGAATTTTATGCGAGAAACTTTGTAAAAGGAAGTCACAGAAAGACATTTTTTTATACTTGATCCAGACGTCTTTTTTTCTGGTCTAGTAGGTAGTGTGTTGGCTTATTAGACAAAAACAAAAGGCCCGGGTTCGAATCCCAGGCCAAACATCAAAACAAAATCCAAAAAGTATTTCTTCGGCGATTTCCTTTCAGCAGATTTCTGGCAAAAACTCTGAGAGTAAATAAAATTGCCATGAAAAATTTCTCAAAAATCTGTCGTTCGGAGTCGACTTTTAACCGCAGGTCCCACCACTCGTATATAAAATTAACGCACACAACATAAGTGGTGTGAGAAACTAGTTCAATAATCCTGACAAAAGGTTGTAATGACCAATTATGTATTATGTATGTCTATGTCTTTTTCTGTTTTGAACTACGGACTCTCGTCTATAAAGTCAACGCACCATCTAATAGACTACGATGATATCATAACAGCTAGCGTTACCCGACTTAAATGCATTCGAAGGTCTAATTAGCTATGTGAATAAATATAGTCGCGTAACTAAGCCATTCAGATTGTCTTACCGTCCCCAAATTATACCGTTATCATTAACGTGGATTCTCTGTTATGAATATACTTTCTTGTCGACCTTTTGTTCTCACTTCTATCAGTTTTTGGAACCGCTTATTATGCCTAAAGCCAAGATTAGCCAAAAGTCTACGAATCGTAACTGGACGTACGTTCGTTTCTATCTTATGAAAAGCATTACTTACTGATGTTACATTATGGTTCAGTAATCGCTCCAATAGATTTTTGTTTTCCAATAACTTAGGCTTAACTTTGCAAGTTCATTTACAATAAGATAACTGAGTTTCAATGGGATGAATTTTCTTGCATTACAGTGGACTTTATTTTAAATTATGTTTCAAAGACCAGATAGAGTGATGAGCATCAATTCACAAACTGGTTTGTAATGAAATGAAAGCCGTAGTACACATTGGATATATAGAGTCTGAAACTAGTAAGAATCGGTCTCAATAGTAGTGGAACTCTATAATGCAGGGTGGCTGATTTTGATCTATTGCATTCAGAAAAAAAGTTATTCGTGAGGTCTGAGCTGGTATACATACAGGGTGGCTGATATGTATTGCAACCAACTTCAGGTTGTTGTCATTTGTGAACCGCTCGTCTGACAGCTGACAGATTTATTCCAGTGATAGTTCATTTTATTATTTACAAGCTTACAAAAGCATTTTGATCTATTGCATTCAGAAAAAATGTTATTTGTGATGGAATTCAAGCGTGATAGTGTGATTGCTTTATATTTGGCTAGAAAACCACAGGTGGCTACAGTTAGTGCCCTTCAGCATTTAAATGTGAATAAATCTTTTGTTTCTCGTATCACAGATTGTTATCGCGATACTGGCAGTGTTGCATCGTGTCCAAAAATTGGACGACAAAAACGGTAACAACACCAGGAATAATCCGAAAAGTAAAGGCCGGATTTGATCGATTTTCATGCCACAGCGGTAGAAAAATTGCTCGTGAGCTGAACATATTGCGAGAACGGATGCAACACATATTGAAAAATGAGCTTGGACTTAAAGCCATTGAAGTTCCAAAAAGTGCAAGAGTTCACTGATGAACAAAAAAAGTTAGTCTGGCAAGAGCCAAGGAGTTACTTCGCTTGCACGAAGTAACTGGCAAGTTACCGAATTTGTTTTTTGGCGATGAGAAGCCATTCCAATTTGAGCAGTTTGTGAATAAACAAAATGTCGGGTTTACTTGCCAAAGACGTCAGGTGAAAATTTACAGCTGCGATTGGCCACCAGAATCCAAGCGTCGCCGATGGTAATGGTGTGGGCCACCGTAATGGACGATGGACAGACAAGCATCTCGGTCGCAGAACATGGACATTCCAACAGGGCTCAGCACCACCGCACTTAGCACACGTCAACTAAGAATAGCTTAAACAGGAGATTCCTCATTTCTACCGCACAATGACCACTAAAATCTTCGGTTCTCAATCCGTTGGACTTTTGCGGCTAGGGCATTTTGGAAAGTAAGGTTCTCACTAAAAAATATCCAAGTGTTGATCATCTCAAGAGCCATTAGAGCAGAGCCATTTTCGTGCAGCCCGTGATGGGTTTGTTGGCCGTTTGAAGGCCATAATTGGTACCAAAGGTGACCATTTCGAACAAATCTAAACTGATTCTAAAATTTGATGTTATTTCCCACATTTTTTTTTATCTGAACAATAAAATTAAAAAAAAAATTAATTAAATAAAGTGCTTTACTTTGTTGCATTATATATCAGCCACCCTGTAGACTGTCTTGGAAATATAAATTATCCTTAGACTGTAAGAATCTTATTTGAAGAATACGAAAGACAGTATAAAATTCACATTCAACCCTTATACCCGGAAAATAAAGTGAATTTCAAAACATCCGAATAATATTATTCGATTTGGCTTTAGTAAATCTTTAAAACCAGAAACTTTTTGTGAAATTTACAGAAGCATTACAAGATTTTCAATGTTTGCAGGCGGACCTTTCCAAAAGTCTTGCCGTTTTTTGCAATGGCTTGCGAAATTAATGATGTCTTCCTGACGTAAGGCTTAAAACATTCACATGTTGGTGTAGAATTTCTGCGCGATTATAAGTACGTAGGTTAGGTTAGGTCGGAATGGTAGCTCTGATATTACAAAGCTTACTTGAGCACGCATAGCAGCCCGTTGCCAGGGGTAAACGCAGTATTATGACTGACCATGTTCCACCAAAATCAGGGAAGAGGAAGTAGTTGGTCAATGCAAGGGCTGCACAATAAAAGCGCGACTACATCGGACTGGAAGACCAGCCAGAAAGTTTGATGAACGAAGCTACAATATATCCATGATGTCAATAAATGATAGCTCCGTCAAGCAGACAAGGAATGGGGAGCCAAATAACCTTCATATGTCTACACCTAGCAAGAGACGGGCACTAACAAAGAAAGTGGAGGAAAGTCTCCTTTTCCTCAGCGGAGCCTCATTCTTTCCGCGTGCCTGCCCATGGTGCAGTAACCCGTAAGCACGGCCACTGTATTCGAGAAGATGTCACGACTAAGACTAAGTAATTGGTTGGTAAGCCTTCTATCCATCTAGCGGTGGAGCAGGAGTCCTCATTGATCCAGGATAGGTTGGCATACCGAAAGAATTTCCGCGCAATGTCTTACTTGGCCGAGGCAAGAGACATACCCAATTCATTAGATGATTCCGAAAGGAGTTCACCAGCTCTGGGGAGTTCGTCGGCCTTATGTGAAAAACGAGCAATAGAATCGGAATAAATAGTATTTTGTTGTTGTAGTCTTATAGCTGTTTGTTTTTATTGTTAAATATTGTTTCTTTTTGTTTTTGTTTAATACGGCAACAAAGTTTGCAAAATGCAATGCACCAGTAAGTCTATTTAAAACGAAAACAATGAAAAAAAAGAGTCTAATAAGGTTACAAAAAAAAAAAAAAATCAAAGCGCTTAGTGGAAACGAAATTCAACTTTGAATGCAAAAGAACAGCAAAAATAAAAGAAACTACATCCGGAAAATAAAGTTTAAACGCCTGCCTTTTTAGCCTAAAATAGTTTAGTTTCGCAGTTTATTCTTTATTCATGGGGAGTGATTTCACATGCATGACTATGTGTGTGCCACAATAAACATTTGTTTTTATGTGCAACATACAACGTGTTTATTGACCGTAAAAGATTCATAGTTTATCTACAATTCCTCGGAGTTTTACGATAGAGAATAGAATAAAGCATTCAATTTTTACGTTTCACAGCATCATTTTCTTTTCCCTTTCCCCTTCCTTAATATCAGAAGTTAAAACAATTCTTTTTAAAACAATTTTTTTTATGTTAAATCAGTTTCAGAAAGAACATTATTTTTAACGCAATAAATTAAATGAAATGCTCACATGTTGTACATAAGACCTAAGACATAGAATTTGTTTAGTAGGATGTGTAAATTTAAATCCAGGATCAAAATATTTGTTGCAATAAATTTGTGTCAGAATATTTTCATTTGAAATCAGAATCTTGCACTTTGAAATTCTTTTGATAGTCTGTTATTGATCCTATCCACAATACTTATTAACAATTGCGATGAGTAAAATGCATAAAACCAAATTCAAAAAAGTGGTCAAAAGAAAGAATGTTTGTGTTATAATGGCTAAGAGGCCAAAGGACCACATTCCAAATGCCTTATATTAGATGCCCACAGAAATAACAATTTTAATATGAGAAGTGAAATTAGTGTAGCATCGAATGGTTACCAGAATCCTAAACGGAAAAAGTCTTGGGTTAATCCGGGATAACTATTAACATCAGCTGTGGAATGATTTTATCGAAAAAAAAGTTCACTGGTACCTGCTATCCTACACGACGTATTCATTAAACTTGGCAACTCTACTTTTTATGTTCATAGAGTACATACATACATAGAACTGATCATTACAACCCCTCAGTCAGGATTAGTGACCTAGTTTCTCACACCACTTATGTTGTGTGTGTTAATTTTATACATAACTGGCAGGACCTACAGTTTAAAGTCGACATCGAACGGCCGATTTTATGGGAAACTATTCATGGCAGGTTTATTTACTCTCAGAGTTTTTTTATTTTGTATTTTATTTTGACCCAGGCTTTAAGTCTAATCAGCTACACGGTGACTTCATCGAGTATGTCGAAAATTTTGTGACTATCACTTCAAAAGTCGAGCAGTTATATTAACGGGGAATCAAGAATTTGCCTAAGGGCCATTATTATAACTTCCCGTTAATGTTGGCGGTAGTTAAAGGTACCTTTAGCTGAAGTGAACGACAAAGTTATCCATATTATAACTTACAGATAAAACAAAATTAACTTTTTCAAAAATATGGCAGCGCCGAAGTAGTCGATAAAACTGCTCAATTAAACAAGTTTTTTTTTACCACAGTGGCAACAGCAGACTTAATTTTTTTGTTGTATATGCTCAAGAATAATAAACTAAGAATTACGCCATCACGCATACAAAATTAAAACTTTCTGGGCATGTTGAATCAA
Organism: Sarcophaga peregrina; assembly: GCA_014635995.1. Taxonomy (NCBI): domain Eukaryota; kingdom Metazoa; phylum Arthropoda; class Insecta; order Diptera; family Sarcophagidae; genus Sarcophaga; species Sarcophaga peregrina. The sequence goes on along the minus strand of CM025790.1, from coordinate 57,061,706 downwards.
TGACGTCGCGCAAATTGTATTCCTATTGGCTAATGACAATGTAAGTTATATTGCAGGGCTCACAACTACTTTCAGGTAGTGCACACACTTTTCAGAATAAATGTTAATTTCAACATATAAAAAAGACTTGAAAAAATAGCCCAACTACGTCGTTTAACGGGAAATCATGCGCAAGGCATTTTTTAGTTTATCATTTTTATTAAATTTTAAATTGCCATATCGAAAATAGTATACGATACGACAAGTTCAAACATAAAGTGACCTTTAAATGTTAAAGGTAGGATGATCTTTCCTTTAGCTTAACGCTCACTTCTATCTTATTGGGTATTCGTAATAATGAAAAGCAATTTATCTCTCCGTTAAAATCCTCCCTTTAGTTAACGGCAAGTTGTAATAATGGCCCTAACAGTTGGAAAAATGCCAAGGCCAGTACTTTGAATGAAATTCAAAATTTTGTAAATTCCCATTAAAAATAAGTGTTTCATCATATTTCCACATACATAATGGCCCATATCATACCAGTATACCAACAAATATTGCAGGCCTATGAGTAGGACTGATTATGAACATTTCGAAGATAAAATTATTATCCTAATTAATGGAATCTACAATCGATTTATACCTCTTGGATGAATTCATTTGTATTTATCTAATGCATTATTGGAGCAGGCGGCTGAGCGGATCCGAATGCTACAAAAGTTCTACTAAATGTCAAAGAGCTCCATATTTTAAATATTATTATGAAATATAAGAGTTAAAAAATATAGACAAAAATCTGAGAAAGATAAAATCGTAAGGGATATTGCAAAAATCAATGGAACTCTAAACGTAATACCTTTAAAGATCAAAGAATTAACAAAAAAAGAAAATAAATTACAAAAAATTTCAAAATATTATTAAATTTTTTCAGGCACACTCCTTAAGTGGTAAAAGTGGTGCGTTTGGTGATTGATAAAATTTTATCCATAGTGTACACTTTCTTTTGACATACAAATATTTATTTGATCATTTCAACCCTTTAGTCAGGAATACGACCTAGCTTCTCATGCCATGTAAGTTGGCAGGACTTATCATCAATGACAAATTTTAGATAGTAAATTTTCATTTATTTTATTTTAGTTTGAAAACTGCTGAAAGGAAGTCGCCGAAAGGATATATTCTCATGTTTCGTCAACACGACTACGTTGAAAATTCGGACATTTTATTTGCTCACATACTCTTACGTCCAGTCTTAAGTCTCATCATAGCATCGTACAGACCAGCCATTTCGATAAGAAAATTAATATTTGTACGGGATGTGAAATGCTGTTAAAGTTCGAAAGTACGTAGTGGAAATCCCGAAGTAAAATAAAAAATATTTCATAAGAGCTTTACAAAAATGTAAAATATTGTAACAGGACAATGAAATTATTGAACTTAAACAAAATGGGTACAGCACTACTTATTCTATTTTCTGCATGTCACTGGCTATTTAATTGCATATCTCCACGTCGCTGTAGTCTAGTAGATAGTGTGTTGGCTTATTAGACGTAAGGCCCGGGTTCAATATGAAAAGATGAACATTTTTCTTTGGCGGCTCTCTTTCAACAGATTTCTTGCAAAAACTCTGAGAGTTAATAAATATTGCTATGAAAAGTTTCTCAAATAATTTGTCGTTCGGAGTCGACTTTAAACTGTAAGTCCCGCCAATCATGTTTACAATTAAAGCACGCAACATAAGTGGTGTTAGAAACTAGGTCGCAATCCTGACTGATGGGTTGTAATGACCAATTATGTATGCATGTATTATTATTGAAGTCGCCGTGGTCTAGTGGGTAGTGTGCTGTGTTATTAGACAAAAGGCCCGGGTTCGAATCCCGGGTCAGACATCAAAACGAAAAATATTTCTTCGGCGGCTTCCTTTCAGCAGATTTTTGGCAAAAACTCTGAGAGTTAATAAATATTGCTATGAAAAGATTCCCAATAAATTTGTTGTTCGGAGTCGACTTTAAACTGTAAGTCCCGCCAATCATGTTTACAATTAAAGCACGCAACATAAGTGGTGGGAGAATCTAGGTCGTAAGCCTGACTGATGGGTTGTAAAGCCCAATTATGTATGTATGTACTATTATATTTTGTTGATTCAATCGTCAGAGGTGTCCTGCATTGTCCAATGCAACGTGCGCCTCAAGCTCTCTAAACTGGTTTCATCAGGGCTTGTACATTTAAAAGTATGGAAGTAACCAACATTGATATTAGGACAGAAGTAATGAAAACTTTAAAAATTTTTAAGTTGCACTGAATGTCCAAATGGATGTTGAAACCTATGTTACTTATAAACGCAAAATATTTGTTCATTTGATAGGAGTTATTTCAGAATTCTTAATTATGCTCCAGAATTATACTTTACGTAACCTCAAATTTATATTTGTTATGAATTGTCTGATAAAATTCATCATTTTGGCCTATAAAATTTGAAATTTTTTACATTAAAATTGTTGATGTCATCAAATAAAATTACTAAAAAAAATTTTTGTTGTTGTTCAAATATTCTTGGAAAATGTTTTAAATAGTGTTTGAACATGTAACCCAATGATTATATCATTGCTTATAGAAAAGGGTGAGTCATATATTGGTTCAAATTTGGAAATACTTATGTCTTTCCATTCCGTTAAAAAAAAAAATCAATATGATTTGGGAATTTATTGGAATAGATGGGTCAACGAGAAACTGCACAATGATCTCGTTTTGCTCATTTTTCAAACGAACCTCATTATCATCTTGGTGGGTACATTAACAAGAAAAATTGCTGTATTTGGGACTAAGAGAACCTACACATGATCTTACACCAATTACGAGTGACTGTTTGGTGTGGCTTATGGAGAGGAGACATATTTGCTTAGTAGACCAAACGCACCATAATAACCGATTTACTTGTGTTTGCTCTGCAAGTTTTTGATGTGAACGATGTTTGGTTTGGTGTTAGTCGCTATGATTTAGTAGGTAGTGTGATGGCTTAGCTGACGTAAGTCTGATCAGATATCAAAATGTAAATATGAACAAATATTTCTTCGGCGACTTTCCCTCAGCAGATTTCTGGCAAAAATTGTGAGAGTAAATAAAATTTCCATGGAATTTATTTCTCGTTCGGAATCGGAATTTAATCTGTAGGGCCCGCCACTCATATATAAAATTAAGTGGTGTGAGAAGCTAGGTAATTATGTCTAATAGGCGCTAATGACGAATTATGCACTAAGTCGCCGCGGTCTAGTAGTTAGTAGGCTGTCTTCTTAACAAAATACAAAAAGTATTTCCTTGGTGATTTCCTCTCAGCAGATTTCTGGCAAAAACACTGAGAGTAAAGAAAATTGTCATGAAAAGTTTCTCAAAAATCTGTCGTTCAAAGTTGACTTTAAACTGTAGGTCCCCTGATGTCACGAACCTGCAATTTGAAACCGTTGGACTGTTTTCTGTGGGGCGTCGTTAAAGAAAATTGTAACGCCAACAAGCCGGAGACAATTGAGCATTTGAAGGCCAATATTCGTGATGCCATTGCTTTGATACGACCCCATGCACTGGAAACGGTGCTCGAAAATTGATCCGATCTACTAACGAGAACAATTGCTCTTGACAACAAAATAATAAATTTCGCAAAATTTCAAACCATTTTTAAATTCAAACTTCTAAACACACCACCCTATATTATGTCTGGACATTGCAGAAATTTGTTTTAATAAATACCCAACAACACAACAGAGACATTTAACAGGACGTATGAGTAATATTTGAATAATTCGATAACAAGTATACGCTCCATGGCATTAAGTGTTGAAACACAATTTAAATATTTTGTATGAATTTAAACAACAAAATTATTTAACAGAGAATATCTTTAATTGCACTTGAGAATATAAATTGTAATGAAAAGATTTGAATTATAAATTGTGAAATGATTGAAATCATTGAATATTCGTCTACAAATCTTACTTATATTATGGATATACACGTTCATTTCAGATTCCATGTATTCAATGCAATTCAATTGTTTGTTCCAAAGAAATGTAACATGCCTGGCTTAACTATTATTTTTCATTATTACATCAATGTTTTTGTGGGAATTATGAACAAAAATAAAGAATAATGTTTTGTTGTTATGTTTGTTGCATGTATGTTATATTCTACAATGGGTTTTATAATACATCTGCATTTAAATATGCATGAAAGAATGTTTTTTGCAAAAATAATATTCATAATTAAGTAGCATAATAACTTAAAATACTAAGAGTTAATATTTTAATATCATTTTAACGTGTATTTCAAAAAATATTTCATTATGATTTTTAATAACAATACCCTACACCTGCTTGAGTTATAACAGACCTATAAGAAATTCTCTTTTTCAAGCAAATTGAAAATTGCAATTTTTATATTGAAAAGGATGTTTAAATTCAATGTTCTGAAATTATTGTTATAATGGTGCCGAATTCCTTCGTTTCCCATTCTCCCTCCCCTTCCCTACATTCCTATATCCTCCATTTCCTTCCTCCCCTGAGGACAATGTACAACGGGTCAATTTCGACCTCCGGGTACTGTGCTTGTCTTGACCGACAGATGCACGTCCTCTAACCTAACCTAACCTAACCATGGTACCGAAATGGTAATGGAAGACGCTGTAGTATGTTGGCTTATTAGACGTGAGGCTATGGTTCAAAACTCAGATCAGACATCTCAAGCAAAAAAGTCTGTGCATGAATATATGTATGAATGTATGTATGTATGTATGTATGTATGTGTTTATAATGGTCATTCGAGATATCATTTCGATTTAAATCTTTGCCTCAGGCTTATTATCATTATCGTACGTCGAGCTAATTTAACGTAAATAGTTTAGTCACAGAAGCCTGCAAGATTGACAATAACATGGTACGATTTACAATGATACCCCAAAGCCGTATAAAGCTTTCCTATGACATCCATCTTGACATTGTTATCTTTCACAACCTAGTACTTAATTAGCACAAAGGCGGACATTAAGTGTTCTTTGAGTTTACAATGCCCTGATAATATTCTCAGGCTACTCTAGAAAGTTAACATAGTCTCGCAGGTTGTGTATTGGCTAATTAGACGCCAGGACATAGTTCTAAGCTCTCAAATAAAACGGAATGTGAAAAAATATTTCTGTAATGACTTCCTCTCATTAGGTTTTTGGTACAAAGTCCAAGTGTAAAATAAAATTGCCAGGAAAAAAAATTTTTTTTTTAAAATCAGTCATTTGAAGTCGACTTTAAACTGAACGTCCTGACTTTAACTGTAGGCCATCATAAATAAAATTTCAAACACACAACATATGTGAAGTGAGAAGCTAGGTTGTAATCTTTACTGAAGAGTTGTTATGACATATTATGTATGTTATGAACTTAAATTTCGTCCGAATATAAGTAGCATGATCCTAAGCGTGGTATGTCTTATGCATTTCTCCTTTCTTTCTATCGATGGTTTTAAATATTTAAACTCTTTTCTCTAACCACATTCGTCCTCATTCACTCAGCCTTATCGAAGGCTAATTGCTGAAGAATTTCATGTAATTTCGCATCCAGAAGAAGGATACCTTCTCTTCATTGCCAAACGGATTAAGCTCATCAGGACAATCCCCTTATTAAGTAAAAATACATCCCAATCCTTGTACTTCTTGTCCATGCTGAATAAAGTTCAAGACGTAAAGTTTCTCTTAGAAATCATCCGAATAGAGTACGTTTAATGCTGCTCCGCTGCTCCGATGTCACAATCACAGTATGAACGTGTTGATTCGTTTAGCGCTGGAACTTGTTCGAACGTTCTGTATACAGGGCGGCTGATATGTATTGCAACCAACATCTGATTGTTATCATTTGTCAACCGGTCGTCTGACAGTTGACAGATTTATTCCAGTGGCAGTTCGTTTTATTATTTACAAACTTACAAAAGCATTTTGATCTATTACATTCAGAAAAAAAGTTATTCGTGATAAAATTCAAGCGTGATAGTGTGGTTGCTTTATATTCGGCCCTCCAGCATTTTAATGTGAATAAATTTTTTGTTTCTCATATCATTGGTCCTTAACCTGATACTAGCAGTATCACATATTTGCATCGCGTCCAAATAGTGTACGAAAAAAAAACGGTAACAACACCAGAAATGATCCTAAAAGTGAAAAGCAGATTTCACGGCGCCTTGGTAGAAAAATTGCTCTTGAGCTGAACTTATCGCGAGAATGGATGCCACACATATTGAAAAATAAGCTTGGGCTTAAAGCCATTGAAGTTCCAAAAAGTAAAAGAGCTTACCGATGGACAAAAAAAGTTAGACTGGAAGGAGCCAAGGAGTTACTTCGCTTGCACGAAAGTGGCCAGTTACCGACTTTGGTTTTCTCCGATGAGAAGCCATTCCAAATTGAGCAGTTTGTGAACAAACAAAATGATCAGGTTTCCTTACCAAAGAGCTCAACTGACAATTTACACCTGCGATTGGCTACCGGAACTTATGCGCCACCGATGGGAATGGTATGGGCAGTCATAACGGCCGATAGTCGCTCCCCGCTCGTATTTATCGACCGTAAAGGTCAAAATAAATGCCGAATATTATCGGGAAAACGTCTTAAAGATAGTATTGAAGCTCTGGGCAGGTAAACATGAACATTCCAAGCATCACAGCACTCAGCATGCGTTAACCAAGAATGTCCTAAAAAGGAGGTTCCTTGCTTCATTTATATCTCCGGATCTCAATCCGTTAGACTTTTACACCTGGGGCATTTTGAAGAGTAAGGTTCTCACTAAAAAATACCAAAGTGTCGATTATCTCAAGACGGCGTTTCGCCGGGAATGGAAAATGGGCTTTCGTGCAGCCTGTAATGGCTTTATCGGCCGTTTGAAGGCCATAATTCGTACCAAAAGTGGCCAATTCGAACAAGTCTAAACTGATTCTAAAATTTGATGTTATTTCCAACATTTTTTGCTTTTGAACAATAAAATTAAAAAAAAACTTTAGATTGGTCATTGAAATTAGGCGATTTGACATATCGCGACATTTTCTCCCATCGAATCTCCAGCGTAATGGGAAAACAATTCTAAAGAGAATATAGTTTTCAACATCCATAGTAAAGATATTCGCCTAACATACGATGATTTAGTAATTCACAAAAATAGTATTTGGTAGCGTATCTTATTGTCAAAATTGACCATCCATTGTGTTTTATGTGCATTATAATATTAAATTTAAATCTGCGGTAGAAATTTTTTGTTCATATATTTACAGGAAAACTCATTAAAATATTTTGCATTCGAATGTTTTCCGCAATAAAAATATATTTTTCTGAATTAATGTGAATACTTCCGTTTTAACGAGTTTATTTTATGATTTTTTTTAACATAATTCATGCATATATTTTAAGGAAAATGTTGAAAGTAATATCATCGTTTACTTTTTATTTTTAATTTAATGAATATTGCAGATAGGAGTTCTTCTACATATGTGTGGAGATAATATTATTGTTGTAATAAATCTATGGAGCTTAACAAGAAGCTGATTTTAAGGGATCAATAACGAACATTAAGGTATTTATCATTTTTGAAAGATTTAAGTCCTATGCTGCTAACAGCCCTCAAACCGTACTTGAAAACTCCCGTATACATATACTCCTTATTTCCCGAACTTATAAAACACTCGATACAAAAGCATCAAAAGAAAATTGAAGAAAATTATTTCATTTTTATCGATTACATTCATAACATAATTGATCATTACAACTCTTCAGTCAGTTACGACTTAGTTTCTCACACTACTTATAATGTGTGCGTAAATTTCATATATTAGTGGTGGGACTACAGTTTAAAGTCAAGTCGAAGACAGATTTTTGAGAAGCTTTTCATGGCAATTTTATTTGCTCTCCGAGTTTTTGCTAGAAATCCGTTGAGTGGAAGTTGAGAAGAAATATCTTTTCATATTTTGTAATGTTCAGGATGCCTGACCAGGGGTATGAACCGAGTGTGGCCTTACGTCTAATAAGCCGACTTACTGCTACGGTGACTTAATTTTTGTTGTACAGTGCAATTAATTTATTGTAGATTTTATTTTTGGTGAAAATCTCGTCGTTCATCAGAACATGTTATGGAGCTTAGGATATTGGTTTAAGCCGATAAATGTACTATTTTTGAAGCACTGAAAGCCAATATGCTATACGATTAAGTTTATTGGAAGAGATGGTCAAAAATTGATTTGATTGTCCATAGACCATGCAACTCATGGTTGCGGCGGACATATGTGGAATTACCAACACAAATTAAAAAATATGCCATATTTTATACGAACTAAAATTCCACACTACCCTCGTATTGAATGTTTGTAAATATTTTATTATTACTTAACTCATGAAACGTATTAATTTTCAATTTTGCCCATCCAAATAATTATTGTATTGCATGATGGTAATCAAGGTTGTTGTCATATGTAAAAGGCAACAGTTGAAATAGTAGTAACATCCCTGAAGGAAATATGTCGACAAGTGTCTCTAAGTCACCAGTTTTGTCGTCTATATTGGTGACTTTATGGTGATGTTGTGATCGGATCTTTAGCAATTATTTAATTTGTTTTTGTTGAGAAAAAAAATTGTCAATTCACAAATTGTCAAGAAATTATAAAGTTTTAATAAAAAATGATAATCAATGTTATGAAGTAGTGAAAATGCAACAATTATAAGTCCAAGTGTGAATTGTGAAAATTTCGTGGAGCCTGAATGATTTGTGTTGCGTGAGAAGAATTTGATGCTATTCATTCAGACCCATACTTAAGTATTTAGTTTTATTGTGGAACTACATACATACATACATAATTGGCCATTACAACCCTTCAGTCAGGATTACGACTTAGCTTCTCACACCACTTATGTTGTGTGCGTTAATTTTATACATGAGTGGCGGGACCTACAGTTTAAAGTCGACTCCAAACGATAGATTTTTGAGAAACTTTTTCATGGCAATTTTTACTCTCAGAGTTCTTGCCAGAAATCTGCTAAGAAGAAGTCGCCGAAGAAATATTTTTCATTTTGATGTCTGACCTGGGATTCGAACCCGGGTCTTTTGCCTAATAAGCCAACACACTACCCATTAGACCACGGCGACTTCGAACGAATAAAATTTAATTTTTTTTGTTTATATTCAATAGAATCGACAAATGAAATCAATACTTGCGGTAATGAAGACAAAACCTTCATGAAAATATAATCCTGAATTTTAATGTTGATAGCTCCTGTGGTTGAAAGAGGTTGCGCGAATACTCAAATGTTTTTAATGCTTTAATAGGTATTCTCATAAATATTTGTAATATTTTAACAATTTGTTTCGTTTTTTTTAATATCCAGATGTAATATAAACTTAGGGCAGCATTTCAGCGCCAAAAGGAAAAATATTTCAAAGAAGTGGATCGCAGAAAAACCAAAAACGATGTAAATCGTGAAGAAGACGATGTCCCTCAAAGAGGATCAATAATTTTTCTTAATTTTAATAAAACCAAAACGTTATTTTGATGTTCCTTTTTAGTTTTTATATTTAAAATTCAAACGGACTGTAACAAATTAAATTTATCAAATTTTTTACAAAAATTTTAATTTTATTGTAGTCTTTTATTACACAAAAGTAGCAAAAGTGTAGACTAGAAATGCTAAATTGTACTATTGATTCACTTGTTCCAATGTCTATATATGGTCCCAAAAGGAGTACCTATTTCACTATATAGTCAATCGGGAAATCTCGAATCTCGAAATCCCGGGATTTACGGTATTCACAAAATCCCAAATCCCGGGATTTTTAAAAACTTGTCCCGTGATTTTTCGGGATTTTCGGGATTGTAAATTCATATATATTTTGATACTACAAAAGGTCCGGAAAAAAAATTCTAAATCGCTTGACTTTAATAATAGCTTCTCAAATGAAGAAAAACCCACTTCCATTGATAAAAAGTTATTTGATGCCATCGATGAAACTCTATAAAACGAATTAAAAGGGTAACTGATTTAGGTATTCGACTGTCCAAAGAAATAAATTTAATTACATCAGGAGCAGATAGAGGTGAGCATTTACAAGCGGCTTACAGCTATTTTGGAACTATTTTACCAACAAATGTTGATTGCGAAAAGTGTTTTTCAATGGTAGGGTATGTTGACAATAAAATTCGTTTAAGCCTATCAGATCACATGTTAGATGCTTTAAACTTTCTGTTGGAATCCAAATAATTTTCTTAAAACTAATGCATTTGCATACGTAGTATTAATAATTTTTATTTTTGTAAATTTACGCTGTTTTGTTACTTTTTGTCTAACTTGATTTAATTGGAGCACAAATGATTTTGTTAACGAAATATTTTTATTATTAAGAGAAAATCGCGATTTTTCCCGTGGTTTTTCGGGATTTACAAAATCCTGAATCCCGGGATTTTTAAAAATCGATCCCGTTTGGCATCCCTAGTCAATAGTACTAACGTGTCAGTAGTAGATTTTTAATGACACGCACATGTACTACAGACATTAGTAAATAACATTGGCTGGGGTATAAAATGTCACTAGTACTGGTGGCTGGTGTCAATAGTAAGTCAGTAGAGTTTCACTATTGGCATTTCCTACAGGGAACATATTAGTAACACTCACACACATTTACACTCATAATTATAAAATAATAAACATTTAAAGACTAAACCAATACTTTAAACAAACATACAATAGAAAAGTTTGGGTGTGTGTGTGTGTGTGTGTGTGTAAATGTATGTATGTTTTGTCGACAATGTTAAGCTGTGTCTTGTTAATTTATGAAACTAACTAAGAATGTAAGACAAACAAAGTATGTATGTATGTGTGTGAGTGTATTATATAAGAAGTAACTGTGGTTTTTAACATTTGCTTCAATAACAATTAAATTTAAATTGTGTGTAAGTGTGTGTGTGTGAATTTTAATTTTTAATCACAGTCACAATCACAATCATTATTTACTGAATAAATAAATGAAAATAAAAAATATTTTTTGATTTTATTTTGTTTTTGTTTTAAAAAATTTTTTAAATTGTTTTTTTTGTTTTTTGTTTTTGTTTTATAATTTACTTACTGAATTCTGCTAAGCGTTTTTAATTATAAGAGTAGGAGAGTAGGAAAATTTATTTCAAAACACATCGACATTAAAATTTATTTTTTTTGTTTTGATTTCATAATTAAAAAAGAAAATTATTAAAGATTTAAGGAGGAAAAGAAAGGAGTTAATTTTTTTTTTGGTAAATATATGTATTCGTTTAGATTTTATATTAACAGATAAAAATAAAAATTAATTTTTTTTAAAGTTAAAGTTTAAAGTTAAAGGGTAAACAATAATTAAATTATGTTTTCTTAATCGAATGAAATAAATTAGAAAATTTAAAAAAATAAAACCAAAAACAAGAAAATGTTTCGATGGTTGGTATGAAAATGTTAAAAAGAAAATTTATAAAAACAGCGATTCAACATAAAACAGCTCTATTGAAATAACCCTTTCCTCTCTGACTTTATTTGATTCCGTATAAGCATAACAAAACTACAAAAAGATAAAGTAACGGAAAGTAAAGTCGTTAAAAGATGATTTTATTGTAGGGCAGTCACAATTTGAAACAACGTTTGACAATGTTTGAGAGAAAATTTATGTGTCAGCTCACTGCAATTACGAGATGTGGCAATGCTGCATTTGATCAAGTCAATATTAAAAGATATGAACTTTTTTATGTCTCAATCATTACTTTATTGCTTTAGTAAAAGGCTATTAAGTTATCTGCATCTTACTTCATTGTTAATTAGGTGTTACAATCATTTAGTTAGGATTACGCTTTAGTTTCTTACACCTCTTATGTTGTGTGTTTTATGACGCCTTCGACCGTTTATTTGATTTTGATTTGAAATGCATTTTATTGGCAATTATATGCTCTTAAAGCTTTTTTGTATTTTGTTTACGCTAGGCCAAGAACTTTCATCAGTCACTTACTTAGTTACTGCAAGCTACACAATGAAGACTTTTTGCTTTGAAAATCTCAAAAGTGTTGAATTTAGTAAGCAAGAGAAAGATTGAAGATTTTAAAAGCAGCAGAATTCTTCTAAATGCAATATAATTGTGTTCCATATGAGTTAAGTTGAAAACCGTCAACCGAAAAACGTTATGTTTGCACTATTCATCTTTTAAAGCAAATTACGACTTTCTTTTAGGAATCCAAGTAATGCTCAAATAGTAAGTGTCTTATCGATGAAAACAATTAGTAATTGAATAGAATCCAATTCTGGTAAATACAGCTGGTTGAGTAGCAGTTCCCAGCCAACTGCTTTAATTATATCCTTAACCGATTTTGCTTTGCTTGCAGTTGCATTATCATGTTGCAAAATAATATCCTGTTGTTGTTTGTGGCCCATTCTGGTTGTTTTTCGATCAGTACATAGTTCAAATTGATTTTTGTTGTTCGTACCTATCAGTATTAACGGTTTCATCAGGATATGGGAGATCTTGGCACACCACACCTTTATTATCCCACCAGATACACAGCCTATCTTCCATGCGATTCGATTTGGATTTGCAACCGAAGTTGATTGTTGCCTTGGATTAACATATCACCAGTAAGAATTCAAAGTAACACTGATTTTCTGCCGTATCTTTGAAGAAAAATTTCACAAGTGATTTGACGTGTGCCACCCATTCGAAAAAACACCATCACCCACGATTTAATTTCGTATCGAACAATTACTGAGGATTTGTACGAATTTTTCCGGCATTGGTGTACTGAGATTTTAGAGTAGTCTTGATATTTCTAAAATTCTTCAGGATGTTCGAGTGTTTAACATTTGTTGCAGGTCACTGTTTAGTCACCCAGAGTACTTACAAAGCCCTTACCATGTAGGTTCGAGTGGAATGGGAATGTTCTGCTGATAATGATTGAGATTTTCCTATCCGCAGTATCAGCTTCAAGTTAAGTGTTCTGCTCTGTTGCTCGCTATACTCGATATCCAATGTGTTGAGATGATACGTTTGGCAAATGCTGCATAGATTCAGTCAGTTATTATAGGTCCCAGGCACAATTATTCCTTAACTATTTGTTACAAGGGTAGAGAGCTATGGAGGTCTTTCTTAGTCCGTTCAGAATATTCGGTTTCGAAAAAAGCTTTTTAGTCAGAACAGGCCTCAAGATATGCGTGTTAGTTTTGAGTTTAGGAGGCAACTTCAACGAAAAGTATCTAGTGGAAGTATTATCTGCTTTTTGCTAAGGTTTACACCTGGAAGCCAGACGAAGTCCCAGGAAATGCAAGTCAGCTTTAAGTAGAAGACATAATTTCAGTGAAAGAGTCCTCTTCGTTATCCACAATTTTCACAAACACCCTCGCTAACGATAATTTTTATAGAATTTGATAATCTAATGCAGGGTGAACGCTATTCACGTATTTCACTTACTTACTCTTACTTAATTGGTCATTACAAATCATTCCAGAGTTTTTGCCAGAAGGCTACCGAGAGGAAGTTACCATAAAAAATATTTTTTTCCACGTTCGAGATATCTGAGCAGGGTTATGCAACACACTGCCTACTAAAGCACGGCGTTTACGATGTCATCACATCAGTTGATTTAAACTCAAGCAATTTAGGAAAGGGCAACCGAGATACCCAATACAGGATTTTTTTTTCCAAAATTTAAAATTTACAAATCTTATCTCAGTCTTTCATCCAATAGAACTGTTATATGTTGATTCTTTAAATAATTTTTTCAATTTGAAAATGAAATGAAAAGTTTAGTTCATGACATTCTACTGACATACTCGTTTTGATATGCTACTACAGCCATTTGAGGATGATCGATACTTAGACTCAACATTTAAAGCGGTGTTCAAAGCGTTCTAATTAATAATTTTATTTTATTTTTTTTTGTATTTTTTTTTTGGCATTTATATCGATATGTTTCTACTTTTGTTTTGTTTTTGTTTTTGTTTCAAATTAATTTGGTATTTAATTATATTGTAATACAATTAACAAGAGCTGTCAATGCTTTACGAAATTTACGTTCTCTTATTATAATTTCACTAATTAAAGACACTTAAACTACGTTTTGCAAACAGCAGCGTTTGAGTAGTCGTGACGCAAAATAAGTAAGTAAATTAATTTAATTTTTGGATTTTTTTTTTTAAATTATTTTATTTGTAATCAACGCAAGTAAAAATAAAACTAAAATACTTTTTAAAATGAAACAAATTAATTGAAAATAATTAATAAATAAAATAATTACAATCACTCATATGTACACACAATTAAAGCATTTTACTAAAGCATTTGCTTGCAATCATTAAGTTTTTAGCATTGGAAGTTGTATTTAAATTTTGGTAATGAACATAAAAAAAAATGTAATAGGCGCCAATTTACACCTTTTGTGTGATCAAATTATGAAGTCAATCTTCACTAATTGGTAGTTACAACACTTTAGTCAAGATTACTACCTAGTTTCTCACGCCACTTATGTTATGTGTGTTAATTTTTTATACACGAGTGGCGGGACCTATAGTTTAAAGTCGATTTCGAATGACAGACTGTTGAAAAACCTTTGGCATTGCAAATTTATTTATTCACGGTAGTTCTACTACAAGTTGCCGAAGAAATACTTTATAAATTTCGTTTTATTCGAGATGTCCGATCTAATAAAACATTTTTCAAAAAAAGCACATTAAATTCAGAGAAATTCATGAAATCTTGATTTGAATCGATAGTACATACATAATTTGCCACTACAACCCTTCAGTAAGGATTATTGACCTAATTTCTCACACTACTTATCTTGTGTGTGTTAATTTTATACATAAGTGGCGGGACCTATGGTTTTGAAGTCGACTCCGAACTATAGATTTTTTAGAAACTTTTCATGGCAATTTTATTTTACTCTTAAAATCTAGCCAGAAATCTGTTGAGAAGAAATCGCCGAAAAAATACTTTTTGTATTTTGTTTTGATGTCTGGCCTGAAACTCGAACCCTGGCTTTACGTCTAAGAAGCCAGTACACTAACTACTAGACCACGGCGACTCTATTTTGATCCCTACCATCAGTAATTAAAGACATTGAAATAAGCAATTCAATTATGCTGGCCAAAAGACACTCATCATGGCAACCAACCTTGATGAAGATGAAAGAAATTACAAACGCTTGCACTCACCATACAATCACTTGAATCCACCTTCAGACTATTATTAATTCTATGAAGTACTCTCCTAACTCTCTTGAGCATGTTTCCATAAAAACTAAATTAAATCAGTTTCTGTTTTAGAAAATTCAAATATTCAACACTGTTGGTATGGCTTAATGTCAAAATGTGCAAAATGTTATCGATAAAAATCCTTTCTATCTGATTTGGTAGAGATCGTTTCAAGTATTATATGTATTTTTGGACGAATATGTATCAAACTTTTTGGAGAACCCAATAAATGTTTCAAAATTTCGTTTATTTTCCCGAAAAGTGTTACCATTTTTGCAATTTATTTATTTCAGTTCCATTATCCAGCAGTATTCATTATAAAAAAATTTTTACTGTTAAAATATCATGTTTCTGTATCTGAAGTCCCCAAATTATAAAGCCTTTTAGACTGAAGCAATGCGCAGTGGTTTCCCTTCTATGAATAAGCGGTCAAAAATCAATATCATCGAAACCAAAAAAGCTAGAGTTTTTAAAAGTGATCATGGCATGGCATGTCCTAAGAGCTTAAAGCATAAAAATTTTTAGGAAAAAATTTTAACAACTGTAGCCAAAGTAGCCATTGGATCTCAGAAGGGTTAATTGGTTTAAAGATTTCGTTTTAAGAATAAGTTAAATAATATCAATAATATTGAAGTCGCCGTGGTCTAGTGGGTAGTGTGTTGGCTTATTAGGCAAAAGTCCCGGGTTCGTATCCCAGGTCAGACATCAAAACGAAAAAATATTTCTTCGGCGACTTCCTCTCAGCAGATTTCTGGCAAAGACTCTGAGAGTAAAAATTGCCATGAAAATCTTCTCAAAAATCTGTCGTTCGGAGTCGACTTTAAACTGTAGGTCCCGGCACTTACGTAAAAAATTAACGCACATAACAAGTGGTGTGAGAAGCTTGGTCGTAATCCTTACTGAAGGATTGTAATGGCCAATTATGTATGTATGTATAAAATAATATCAAATATTAAGCAAATTTAAAAATTGTTGACTTAAACTCCATGTTTTCTTTGTTGGGAAGCTTGGAGCTCCAGAAATATATGGATCTGAACTTAAAAAGAGCCTAATGGTCTGTATTTGTAGCAGTCCGCGATATTTTTCTTGTATGTTGCAATCTAAACTGTTTCATATCCTTATTTTTCGCTTAGCTGCTTCCTCCGATAATTCACCTATGGACACAAATGCATGGTTAATCACCTCAACTTCATCGATTAGAATTTTATGTACCTGGTACTTCAGGAATACTCCTCAACAAGTTTTCTGGCTGTCTCTAAAGCATATTCCTTAAACTTTTCGGCATCAATTTTAAATCCAGAATATATAGCTTGCAGAATTGTGGCACTTCTTTACAAAATGTCCTTATCGATTCCTATAATTTTTGATGAATGATCGACATTTTGAACAAATCTTTGCACTGTGTTACCATCGTTCGAATTTCCAAAGCCACCAGCTTTTAGCCTATCTACCAAATTTCGGCACAAAATTGTTGTTTAATAAATTGTTTTCTCTTCAAAGCACTTGACTTTTAGTTTTTCCATTTTTTAAGCTCTAATTTATACGAAAAGTGAATGAAATATTCAAAAAAATCGCGTGTTGACATGTAATGGTGACAGTATGAATTTGTAACGAGCTTTATCTACTTTTTTTCTTGGAGGTATTTTTCAATATCCTTCATTTCCGTACGCAAGGCACCATTTTTAGTCATGTTCTTAAAAAGATATAGTTCAAAACAAAAAGACATTTTTTTTATTATTTTTCCTATGATGACTATGCAAATCACAACAATATTCGAAAATATGGAAAAATCCGCCAGCACAATATGATTTAATTTAAAGAGCGATAAAAAATCTACAATTTGATGTATAAAAAGTTATGGGCAGATGCGGCCGATATAACTAATAGCCTACGTGGAAAATTTGTTTTTAAGAAACATATGTTTTGAAAAGGTCAAAAAGGTATTGTTCAGGGATTTTTTAGGTGAGGTTAGGTTAGAGGACGTGTACTTTTGACAAGTACAGTACCCGGAGGTCGAATTGACCCATTGTACAACGTCCTAGCTTCTGACACTACCCGTATTGTGTGCGTTAATGTTATACATTAGTAGCGGGACCTACAGTTTAAAGTCGACCCCGAACGAGATATTTTTTTCTTTTTTATTTTCATATTTTCCTTTTGATGTCTGACCTGGGATTTGAACTCGGGCCTTTCGTCTACTAAGACAACACACTACTACTACTAGACCACGGCGACTTCAGCGGTTTTTAATGGGCTTAAGTTTTTGCAACTTTTGTCATTTAATTTGGTAGAAAACAAATTAAAATTTAATTTTGATTGGGTGTTTTGAAATTTCTGAAATAATAACACCAACATTTTTTTAATTAAACTTTAGGTTTTTTGTGGGACTATGCGAGCACAATATAGGGAATATAAACATAGCTCCACTTTAAAATTACGCAAATTTTTAATCTCCCAAATAAAACAACAAAATCATAAAATTTAGAAGGTTTTCAATAAATTTAGTGCAATAAGCTTAGAAAAAAAACTAACTTTTTTGGAATTTTGACCTATGAAGGGAAAAAAGTGTGCAATGGTTAGTATACCAGTTTAGCGTATGATGCCTTACACTTAAGAGAAAAGAACAATACCTTGAAAAGTTCTTAAGCACTTCCAAGCCATGGATACTCATTGCTTGGGATGAATACAAATTACTCACTTCAGCTGTGATGAAGTGATGAAATGATGAAATACAGAAAATATTATTCTTTGCTCAAGTACTGCTCCTTTAATTAACTGAATTTTGCAAAACATGTAATGTAAACTTTTCTTTTTTATTTTATTTTCGTCTCTTGTTTGCAATAAGTGGTATTATGTCACAGTGAAATTTGTGAATAAGATAAAAGTGCTAAAGGTTTTCTTTCCACTATTGTATAACATTTTGCATTATTGCCGTAATTAACATTTTTACCACAACTCTTATCTTATCTTAAGTTACAAGATGTCAAAATTATGAAAGTACTTATCGCCATAATTGGTAGTCTTTAAATAATAAATTTTATTTTATTTTTATACAAGTGGCAAGTACAAACTAGGGATGCCATATGGGATGAATTTTTAAAAATCCAGGCATTCCGGATTTTGTAAATCCTGATCCCGAAATCCCGGAATATTTCGGGATAATTCGGTATTCAAGAATCCCGAAAAATTACGTGAAAAATCACGATTATCTCTTAATAATAAAAATATTTTGTATTCCAATAATGTCCATCAGAATTTTATGTCTTTAAAAATAAAATATGAAAACAATGAGACAAAATGTAACAAAGAAGCGTAAATTATCAAAAATAAAAATTATTCATACTACGTATGCAAATGCATTAGTTTTAAGAAAATTATTTGGTTTCCAATAAAAAGATTAAAGCATATAACATGTGGTCTGGACAGTTGAGTATCTAAATCAGTTACACTTTTAATTCGTCTTATAGGGTTGTTTTTTTCATACTTTAATGCCATCAAATAACTTTTTATATCTGAGATGCTGTTATCGAAGTCAAGTGATATAGAATTTTTTTCTTTAGGACCTTTTGTATGGTCAAAATACATATGAATTCACAATTCCGAAAATCCCGGGACCAGTTTTTAAAAATCCCAGGATTCGGAATTTTGTGAATCTCGAAAATTCCGGAATTTCGAGATTCCAGATTTCCCGATTGGCTTCCCTTGTACAAACCATAGCATCTTAAATTTGAAATATTTATTTTTTTATTTATATTTTATTAAAACACTTAAGTAAAATCTTCTAGAGGGTGCCGTTTATTGGGAAATTCATCTAAGGAGACGTTGATCAAGGATATAATCTGTTTTGAGTTTTCTTTTTAAGTGCTTCATATCCTTCTAACTTTTTTGCTTCATTAGTGTGGAGAAAATGGAGAAAAAGTTCAACATTAGAATAAACCTTTGAGAGGATTGTTTAGATTGTTTCTCATTCAAATTTTAGAGATACGCCGAAAGCCTATGAGGAGATCAACCAGAGCCACTATCATAACATCAGAGTACAGTTGGGACACTGTCCATTCTTTCGCTTGTCGCGTACTTTTCCAACAGCCTGTCTAAAATATCAATATCAATCCAAATACCTAACATACCAGATCGACTTTCTTGCTCAAACGGATCCATGCCCTTATTTTACACGTACATCTGAACCGTATTGGGGTGGTGGGAAGTAACGTATGAAAAATAACGAAACGACGGGCCACTTTTTATGTCATTACCTATATTTTCCAGACCAGACATCAAAATAAAATAAAAAAAAGTATTTTTTCGACGATTTCATCTCAGCAGATTTCTGGCAAAAATTCAGAGAGGAAATAAAATTGACATGAAAAGTTTCTCAAAAAATCTGTCGTTCGGAGTCGACTTTAAATTGTAGGTCCCGCCACTTATGTAAAAAATTAACACACACAGCAATAAGTAGTGTGAGAAACTAGGTCAATAATCCTGACTGAAAGGTTGCAATGACCACTTATGTATCTATGTATATAGCTAAATTTCGTAAGGTCGATTTCCGAACATTTTGGGGACTCTACTGGACATAACTCAGTGGAAGAAGTTAAGAAAGTTTAAACAAAACATAGAAAATAAGGTGATATTCCTAATGGTGAGCGCACAACAAGTCTACATAATGACTTAGGTGTATGCCAATTTGTATGAAACCCTTGGTTGGCCTTTGTTTCAACATACCTGTCTACACATCCTGAAATAAGGCAAAGGGTTCAGAATCTCTTCGGCTTCTCTGGGTGGAGTAAACCGCCATAAAACAGTAAATTTTAATAACTACGTGAATTGTTTGCTTATTAAACTGTTTATATTGACAGTAAAATGGTTGAGGTGCTATATGAACTTAGCAGACAGACATATTTTTTATTGTTTTTTTTTCATTCTTCAATGGCATCAAATAACTTTTTATCACTGGAAGTAGGGTTTTCCTCATCTGAGATGCTATTATCGAAGTCAAGTGATATAGAATTTTTTTCAGGACCTTTTATATGGTCAAAATACATATGAATTCACAATCCCAAAATCCCGGGACCAGTTTTTAAAAATCCCAGGATTCGGGATTTTGTGAATCTCGAAAATTCCAGAATTTCGAGATTCCAGATTTCCCGATTGGCTTCCCAAGTACAAACCATAGCAACTTAAATTTGAAATATTTATTTTTTTATTTGTATTTTATTAAAACGCTTAAGTAAAATCTTTTAGAGGGTGCCGTTTATTGGGAAATTCATCTAAGGGGACGTTGATCAAGGGTATAATCTGTTTTGAACGTTAAATTGAGTTTTCTTTTTAAGTGCTTCATATCCTTCTAACTTTTGCTTCATTAGTGTGGAGAAAATGGAGAAGAAATTCAACATTAGAATAATTCTTTGAGAGTATTGTTTAGATTGTTTCTCATTCAACTTTTAGAGATACGCCGAAAGCCTATGAGGAGATCAACCAGAGCCACTATCCAATCATCAGATCGACTTTTTTGCTCAAACGGATCCATGTCCTTATTTTACATGTACATCTGAACCGCATTGGCGAAGTGGGAAGTAACGTATGAAAAATAACGAAACGACGGGCCATTTTTTAATTTCCCTGCCAGACATCAAAATAAAATACAAAAAGTATTTTTTCGATGATTTCACCTCAGCAGATTTCTGGCAAAAAATCTGAGTGTATAATAAAATTGCCATGAAAAGTTTCACAAAAAATCTGTCGTTCGGAGTCGACTTTAAATTGTAGGTCCATCCACTTATGTAAAAAATTAACACACACAACAATAAGTAGTGTGAGAAACTAGGTCAATAATCCTAACTGAAGGGTTGGAATGACCACTTATGTATGTATGTACCTAAATTTCGTAAGATCGAGTTCCGAACATTTTGTCGACTCTACTAGACATAACTCATCTTAGAGGAAGAAGTTAAGAAAGTTTAGACAAAACAGAGAAAGTAATGCGATATTCCTAATGGTGAGCGCATAACAAGTCTACATGATGGCTTAGGTGTATGCCAATTTGTATGAAACCCTTGGTTAGCCTTTGTTTCAACATACCTATCTACACATCCTGAAATAAGGCAAAGGGTTCAAAATCTCTTCGGCTTCTCTGGGTGGAGTAAACGGCCATAAAACAGTAAATTTTAATAACTACGTGAATTGTTTGCTTATTAAACTGTTTATATTGACAGTAAAATGGTTGAGGTGCTATATGAACTTAGCAGACAGACATATTTTTTATTGTTTTTTTTTCAAAATAAATTTCTACAATTTGTAAGTATTGCTCTGGCATTGAATGATGCATGATAGATAGCTAAACCATATGCTAGATCAGAATCAACGCGTTTATTAAGAAATTCATTGAATGAGACGTTGAACAAGGCTATAATCTGTTTTGAACGTTGCATTGAGTGTTCTTTTTAGGAGCTTCATGTCTTTCTAACTTATGCTTCAGTTGTGTGGAGAAGACGGAGAAGAAATTCAACATTAGAATAACCCTTTGAGAGGATTGTTTAGACACATGCAAGTGACGTGATGCGATCATCACACATAAGAACATTAGCAACAATACTCCTCATCCAACTATTAGAAATACATCGAAAGGGTATGAGGGGATCAACCAGAGCCGCTATCATATCATTAGAGTGCAGTTGGGACACTGAATGGTCTCTTGCTTGTAAAGTACGTGGCATTATTACAATAAAGGCAGCAGAAGGAAATCATAAACAATCCAAACTTAAAATGAAATGAAAAATGTATTTCATATATCAAAATTTTAAAACCGCTATATCGGCACATCCGATCTATAACATTCTAAGTCGAAAAAGTGTGTTTTGAGTTATGAGCTCTCAAAGTTTTCACGCGCCATATGACTATAACTTTAGAACGGATGGGCGTATCTTAACCAAATTTTGAAAGTTTTTAAAGAACAGAACGTATAATTTAAAAATACAACAACACTTAGAACGTTATAGAAAGGAGGCGACGATATGATGTATGTTATGGTATTGATAGCACCAACTTCTCTCATTGCAATTTGAGTATTATATATCTCATTGCTTGGAACAAAAATAGAAATCGGCCTAAATGCAACGCAGCAGAATCTTAGCTTGTTGTTGTGTTGCCTTTAAAATATTCACTTTCATGGACACACATGTATTGTATTTTTGACCATTGCTGCGTTGCATTAATTGTATTTAAGCCCACGCGTTCTACACGTTTTCGCATTTTATGCCGCTGTCAAAAGAGTAGAATTAATGTATTTATTTGGTAAAGGTTATACGCACAAAAGCGTAGGATGCCTTGACGCATTGAACACGGAAAGTAGATCTACTTTCTACTTTTGTAAGCATGACAAGCGGCGTGCGTACAAAATAGCAGATTTTGACAAGTTGTTTCGTTTTAATTCGTTAGGAAAGTTGCGGCAAAAAAACCACACACATCTCGTTTCAAGTACAAAAGACGCATCCAAAATCGTCGTTTGTTCTTTTGCCACTTAATGTACACCTTTGTGGCACAATATATTGTATTCACAAACTCAATTAATTCTATAAATTCTTTAATATTGTTTTATTCAAGTATTTTCAATCAAATGTTTTTATTTTGTTAACAGCTGATCAAAACAAACATTGGAGCGCAAAAAGCGTTACATGCAACTTGAAGCATAGAATGCAAAGAAGGTGTGAAGTGAACGCAACGCTTTGACGCGAAAGCGCATGGTGTGGACCTCCAGCTTAAAGCAATACTCAACAAAAATGTTAACACAGCCGATATACTATTTAAGTCTATTGCTATATTTATGAGTATGCATTTGAATTTGAAAAATTTTATATTTATTCAGAGGTTTATATATTTTTCTTTGTAACTAAAGTACTGATTTACTAAATAATATTTAATTGCTGTGATTATTAATCTGATTTAAAGTTACATTTGTAAATAAAATTTTGAAAAATGTAAAGATTTAATGAAAAGCAAAACTAAATATTCCCAAGCATTTTAAATATTTTACAATATACTCGTATTGCATGTACAAAATTTTGGCATTTGAGAATAAATATAAATAAACACAACAAATCTTTAACAATTTTATTGCCATTTATTTATTTATTTATTCATTATTTCTAATGGGAATATTATCTTGACACATTACTTAACAATTTCAAATTATACTACGAAAGGAAAAACAAAATTCTGCTTTATGTCTTCACAACATTGTAGAAATATTTCAAGAGATGGCAATGGAAATCAAAACAAAATTTAATATTTTTTTTTCTGTTAAATGAGGCCTAAAAAGTATAACACAATGCGCCAGCATTATAATATTTTTAAGCGAATGTAATAATTTACAAATAACACTATTGGATTCTCTCTCTATTGGCTACACAATGGGCATAATTCCAAATGTACTTAGTAAGGAGTGTGCACAAAAAAAAAAAAAAAACTGGACTTACACTTTTCGTTATAGAAATAAAACTAAGTCGCGGATTTTTTTCGTTTTATATTTCAATTAAAGTAAATAATATTTGAATTCTTTTGTGTATAAAATTTTTTTCTGACCGAGGTCTCGGAGCATCCAACTTTTTGAGCCACTTTTCTTGCAGACATTTTAGGGTGTTTTAGAAAAATACGTATTATTTTACTTGCTTGGTTTTGGTCGGTAAATCCTTTTTTCCTTCCACTTCCATGCTTTCTCTCAATACTCAAAGAAGACTCTTTATATGGTTTTATTCTTTCATTAGAAACTGCTTTTTGGTTGAGACTTGTGAACCTAGCAATCGTATTTTGTAAGCTGCGCGGTTTTTCATTGAAAATTTCAATTATTTTTTTACGACATTCTTGTGGATGGCCATTTTCAAAAAAACTATTTTTGCTATTGCAATGAAATTTAGTACGTGGATTTTGAAACTGGTGACTATCAAAAACAATGTAACGGTATTCATATTTTTTTTCAGTTATGATAAAAGGTCTAAGCTTAAAAGTAGGCCCATTTTTTTCCTGCGCACTCCTTAGTACAATAAGATGCAGGATATATTTTTAAGAATCTCTTCTTCTATTCGTACGAAACACAAACTACATACCATTGCATGCAACATGATGACATTTTATTTGAAATAAGAAATAAAGTTTTAATTGTAATTGCTAATACATTGTGATTTATTTTTGCTTGGAATTTTTATGATTGTGTTGCATATTTGCTATGGAATATTGCATATGGATCTTGTATTGCTAGTTGTTTCTTATATCTAGTTTTTGACTGCGTTAAATTTCTTGCCCAAGTAGTTCTATTGAATTTAAAAGGAAATTCGAAAGAGAAGATTTCATTTCATTTAAATAAAAAAAATAATTCCTTTCAATTCTTTATTTTTCTATTTTTCTTTTGAAAGCCAATACGTACGAAACGTAAGAAAAATTTTTTAAAAGGACATTTCGACTCAAGAAACATGTTAACTGCTTGCCTTATTTGCAATATGATTTGAAGTGGAACTGTATATTTCAGGACAATGCAACAATTGTGTTGTTGCAGCAGCAGTAAACCATAACATATATACTTAACTGGTCATTCCAATCCTTCAGTCAGGATTACGACCTAGTTTCTCACAACACTTATGTTGTGGGCGTTAATTTTATACACAAGAGGAGGGACCTGCACGACAGATTTTTGAGAAAGCTCTTCATGGCACTTTTATTTACTCTCAGAATTTTTGCCAGAAATCTGCTGAGAGGAAATCGATGAAGAAATACTTTTTTCACAATTATGTTTTGATGTCTGACCTGGGGATTGAACCCTGACGTCTTATACAGGGTGGCTGATATGTATTGCAAAATTCACTTTGTTATCATTTGTAAACCACTCGTCTGAGAGCTGGCAGACAATTATTCCAGTGACAGTTCATTTTATTATTTACAAGCTTACACAAGCATTTTGATCTACTGCATTCAGAAAAAAAGTTATTCGTGAAGGAATTCAAGCGTGATAATGTGATTGCTTTATATTTGACTGGAAAACCATAGGTGGCTATGGTTGGAGCCCTCCACCATTTAAATATGAATAAATATTTTGTTTCTCGTACCATTGCTCGTCACCGTAATGCTGACAGTGTTGCATCGCGTCTAAAAAGTGGACGAAGAAAAACGGTAACAACACCAGAAATGATCCGAAAAGTATTCGATCGAAATCCACGCTGCAGTGGTAGAAAAATTGCTGGGGAGCTGAACATATCGCGAGAACGGATGCAACACGTATTGAAAAATGTGCTTGGACTAAAGCAATTGAAGTTCCAAAAAGTGCAAGAGCTTACCGATGGACAAAAAAAGTTAGACTGGAAAAAGCCAAGGAGTTACTACGCTTGCACGAAAGTGGCCAGTCACCAAATTTGGTTTTTCTGCTGAAGCGCCGTCGATGGTAAAGGTGTGGGTCGCGGTAACGGCCGATGGTCGCTCCCTGTTCGTGTTCGTCGACAGTGGGGTCAAAATAAATGCCGCATATTATCGGAAAAACATCTTAAGGACAGTATTGAAGCCCTGTGCAGAGAAACATTTCGGCCCCAGGCCATAGACATTCCAACCAAGAATGGCCTAAAAAGAAGGTTCCTCGCTTTAATTCTACCGCACAATGACCACCAAAACCTCCGGATCTCCATCCAGTGGACTTTTGCGCCTCGGGCATTTTGGAGAGTATGGTTCTGACTTAAAAATACCAAAGTATCGATCATCTCAATACGGGTCTTCGACGGTAATGAGCCAAAATACCGCAGAGCGACTTTTGTGTAGCCTGTGATGGCTTTGTCGGCCCTTTGAAGGTCGTAATTTGTCCCAAAAGTGGCCAATTCGAACAAATCTAAACTGATTCCAAAATTTGATGTTATTTCCAACATTTTTTGTTTTTTAAACAATAAAATTAAAAAAAAAAAAATTATAAATATATAGCGTTTTACTTTGTTGCATTATATATCAGCCATCCTGTAACCTGACATACTACCTACTAGATTACGGTAACTATGCAGTAAAGTATAAGCATAAGTAAAACAAATACAAAATAAACAATGATGCCCTTAAAATATATTTTCACGTCTTTAAGAACACTTGGGCTATTCATACGACTTTGTATCGTGTATGTTGTATTGAATAAACTTGGTCGTATTCCAAATATATTTTTTTTGGCATTCAAATAATTTGATAGCATGAAACCAATACAACTTTTAAAAACATATCAAAAAAATGTTTATAAGTGTATCTGATTTTTATATGGAAATTACCAACAACAAGCATACACTGTTGTATAATCGTCCAACAATACACTTAATACAACGATACAACGACTTCATGTATGGTATTGTATTGATTGCTTCCTTCTTGCTAACAAATATTCTCTCTCTGTCAATATTAAGTTTTAAAAATAGAATTTTTTGAATTTTTTGCTTGTTGTTCCGTTGAATTTAAAATAATCATTTCCTAGTTACAATTGATGTGTTGCGTTTATTCTGCTTATAGCATTAAAAATTATCAATTAAAGAGGTACATTAAGTACAATATTTTAATATCATTAATATCTTAAAGGAAACAACCTACCTACTAGACCACGGCGACCCCCAAATTTTGGAAAATATGTCGCTTGAGATACTTTTCGAGTTATTTCTCGATATATGTTAATTCTGACGATTTTTGTATGCTTTTCTTGGTTTTAGTTTTCTATAAAATATAATTTCATCTCTATGTTTTTCTAGTGTTATGTGTCCTAAGGCGTATGTATTTTATCCAACTTCAGAAAGTGCTTATCGGTATGTCTATTCGTTCTCAGATAAATTTCTTAAAAATTTTCCCACATATTCACGTTTTTTTTCCTCAATAGCAGTTAAGGGTTAAAAATAATTTCTTGTATGGAATCAATATTAGCAAAAATGTAATTGTGTGTGTATGCGTGTGTGTGTGCTGATGATTTTTAACAATAAGTTAAGTTTATATGTATGTGCAATATAATATATTCATACACACTTATAATACACCCATACACCAATATTTGAATATCTCAATATATCGCTGTACTTAAGTAAGAAAAATTGAAAAATAAAATAAAATAAAAAAATATCTCATATGGGGGTTGTTTAAGTAGTTGTAGTCCTTGAAATTCTATTCGTTGTTTTTGTTTTACTTATACTTCCTTGTGTAAGAATTAAAAAAAGAAAAAAATATTTTCTTCTTCTTCAAGATTTTTACTAGGAGCCATAGGAGCTCGTTATAGATTTTTTTCTGTTTCATTTATTCTCTTTTGCTTTACAATACAAACAAAAGGAAATAGAAACAACACACACACACACCCACACGCACAAATAATGTACTCATCTGAGTATATATAAAAACGAAAAAAATATATTTGTTAAGAATCTGTTTTGTTTAAAGTAACAAATTTAATACTTCTGAATGAATGGATGGGTGATCCATAAAAATCTCTGAATCAATAAATACTTGAGAAAATATTTTCAACTTTTCCTATGTGCTGTTTGCTCGATGTTGAAATGAAATGTTTGAGAACGTCAACCCCTGATGGCTCCTTGCATTATTCATCGGCTGTCATATTAAAATATGTGCGAAATATTTATAAGAAATCCATTCGTTTTTATGTTAATGTGTACCAGGAATTTGAAGAGGAAACATTTTCAATTTTCAATAAATCTTAAGTTTTTATTTCAGTTTTTTTTTTTTTTTTGTTTATAAAAGGTCAATCCTTAGTATGACCTTTTTTGAAGATGGTTTTTTTGTTTCATAAAATTTATTTTGAAGATTTTCAGTATTATTTGGGTATCATTGAAAGCCCTAAAGCTTTAAAGCTTAATTATGCATTCGATTTTATTAAATAGTTGTATAGAAATAAAAATTTAAGACCCCAATTAATTTTATCAATCAAATACACTAATACGCCGGTTTGCGTCGCCTCGTTCTGCGTCTGCTTCGAAATTGCGTCTTTTTAAAATTTCTGGGATTTCGAAGTTGCGTCGTTAGTGCTTCGATTTACGTCGTTAATACGAAATTGTTTGTACAAAGCTCAAACAGGAAAAGGGGATTTCCTGTTTAAATCTAGTCCAAATTCGAAGTTGTGTCTTAAAAATTTCTGTGACTTCGAAATTATGTGGATTTCCCGTTTAAGTCTAATGTAAATACACTAAAAAAGTGCTCGATGTACCCTCCTAAAAATGAACCTTGAACAATCTTCTTATGAGCATAATAGTGTTCATACGTGAATCATATTTATTTTGTGCTTCGTGTAAATAATAAGTACGGACGAGTCTAATTCAATAATACAATGAGTATTGTTAAGTTAATTACGACGAGTAGTTCCAACTTTGAGTATGAATAGTATGAGTATGAGTAGTAATGCGTATAAGTATATGAAATTATAAGTATGACTCGAACCTACTCATCCTTTTGAATACTCGTTGCTGATCTCTGGTGGTTACATTCTTTCAGATTATGACCTTACTGCTTCAGTAGATTTCTAACTAAAACTCGGAGAGTAAATAAAAATTGTCATGAAAAGTTTCTCAAAAATCTGTCATTCGGAAGTAACTTTAAGCTGTAGCAGGTGTATAGCAGATGCTTTAAGGAACTAGGTTGTAATGTATGTATGTATGGCGCAAATTCCATGTCGAAAATGAAAATAATTTTTTCCTAAAAATACAATCATGTTAAGGTATAACATAAGATGAATATCAATTAGTCTGTTTTTCATTAATGTACTTACTGCATAATTTTCTTTGGTTGTTTCTGTTTAATTAACAATTTTTTTTTTTTTTGCAATTTCTTTAATGGCTTTTTACCAAAAATTTCCACATGTTGGCTAATTAGGATTTGGCAGTTTCATGCATATCTTTCCCGTACCCCTTTGAATAGGATTTCCTTTTAAATATTAAACAAGTAATGATCAAAATAAAAAGCAGCTTGTCATTCACTTTCTTATCAAATTGGCAGCTACAAGTACTTACAAGTGCAAGTGCCAAAAAGAGAATCTCGAAAAAAAAAATCAGAAAAAATTTTTGCTTTAAATGCCCTTTGAATTCTTTGCTATCGTTTACATGTGAATACTTTTTTGTTGATTTCAATGGTAGTTTTAACATTTACTTTAGCGTTTTTGTTGTTTTTCTTAATGTTTTTATAATACCCTACACTAAGAACGATTCAAAGTTGAAATAAAATTTTCAAGGAAATTTTAAAAAATATTGGAAATATTGCATTCACTTTAAATTTTAAACGAATTGATTTCAAAGTTTTGAAATATTTGGTCAGAAATTTTAATTTTAAATTCATCCATTAAAGTGATCGCTTAAAATAGTATTGGCCTAAGACTTAATTTCGCAAAGAACAAACCGCTCGCAAATTCTAGTGGATGTGAAAAAATGCAAGCAAAAAATGAATTGCAATTAATTTGAGAACTTTAGTGTAAAACCTATAATCCTTTAAACGACTGAGTAGTCTAAGCCCAAAATAGCAACTAACTACATACATACATAATTGGTCACTACAACCCTTCAATCAGGATTATTGACCTAATTTCTCACACTACTTATGTTGTGGCGGGACCTATAGTTTAAAGTCGACTCCGAACGACAAATTTTTGAGAAACTTTTCATGGCAATTTTTTTTACTCTCAGAGTTTTTTCCAGAAATCTGCTGAGAAGAAATCGTCGAAAGAGTACTTTTTGTATTTTATTTTGATGTCTAGCTGGGCCTCAAGCCCTGGCTTTATGTCTAATAAGCCAGCACATTACCTACTGAACCACGGCAACCTCAACAAACTACTGAAGACGACATAAAAGCAATGAATGCAATTTCAAATGAATAACAACGAAACGTATTTGATTGAAAATAAAAGAAAATGGTGTTACTATGTTCAGACCCAAATCCAGAATCCTGATTATAAAATATGCTGTTTCAGTTAGCAAGCTCATCAACTCGAGAAGTTAGTAGTCGTTTATAAGACACGATATCGTTTGCTGTTCACAATAGATTCATTATTATTTCAATGTAGCTTACCTACATAGATTTTAAGGCTTCAAATACGCAGCAGTAGTTGATTCTGATTTCTTCTACTAACAATATTAAATCATGACAAAATAAATTGTAATAAATGTGTGCTTATTTGTTTGTGGGGTTGTGGAAGGAACTATAGACTATATTTTATTATTTTCAAGTGGGCGTCGTGTCACGCCCACATACCCAATAAGTATTTAACATCGCACATCTCATAAACTGCAACAGCTAAAGTCCTCAAATTTTGTATGGATGACTTTGACGTATATATGAACAAAATGGGCGGATTGGCTATAGTGGGCGTGTCACCTCCCATCGTCTAAATATATAAAAATGTTTGAATGTTTGCTTGTATATACCTTATTGAATCGTAAATTATGCATTTGATCATGTTATAATCTTTAGTAAAGTTATTGCGCATGAGCCGGGGTAGGTTTCTAAGTTGATATGACTAATTTCCGGCAAGTGACGCCACTGAAAATTACTTAAAATCAATTGTATCGTAAACTCTGCATTTAATCATGATATGATCTTTACCACAGTTGTTGCGCATGAGCTGATAAAGATTTCTAAGCTAGTATGATCAATATCCGATAGGTAGCGCCACTGAGAATTACTTAAAATCAATTAGATCGTAGACTGTACATTTAATCAAGTTATGACCTTTAGCAATGTTGTTGCGCATGAGCCGATGAAGATTGCTAAGTTGAAATTTACTTAAAATTAATTAAATCTTAAAGTGTGCATTTGATCATGTGATCTTTAGCTTGGTATGACCAATTTCCAATAGAGATGGTGTCATTGAAAATTACTCGCAATAATTTAAATCTTAAACTGTGCATTCTTTAATAAAGTTGTTACGTATGAGTCAACGCAGATTGCTGTGATTAATTTCCGTTTGATGGCGTCACTGAAAATTATTCAAAATGAATGACAAGCAATTGGTCGACCTACACCCCAAGTACGAAAGAAAAGAGCATTACGAGCCTCAGAATCAGACTAGCACTGTGGCTGGAAAATCTTTGAGTATATGCCGCTGAGACACGTTCGCATGAAGCACTTAAACAACGAGAAGTGAGATTAGAAACGGATCGAATGCGTACGACTCAGGTCCGTTCATCTGAATCATCAGGACAACGGGAAACATCAATCAATAAAATGATTCAAAGTTTATTGGATATTTGTGTAATACCTTTCCTTCAAATTTATTTTAGTTGGGGCGCAGCAACAGGTGCAGGGTACAGCTAGTTTTATATATAAATACCAAGTTGCCGTAGTCTAGTAGGTAGTGTGTCGGGTTATTAGACGTAAGGCTACTGTTCAAACTCCATGTTATAGCAAAAACCCACTTATGTTGTTAATTTTATACATGAATAGCTGGATCAAAGCAATCTTATTTACTCTCAGAGTTTTAGCCTTATAGAAAAAGTAATTGAAGATATTTTTTTCAGATTTCCGTTTGTTGGAGATGTCTAATCTGGGGTTTGAACTCTTATAAGCCAACACAATGCTACTAGACTACGGCAAGTTGGCGTATAATCAGTGCAAAATTTGAATGAGAGAAGGTAGATTCTTTTAAAGTTCAACAATGTAAGTTGCTGTACAAGAATACTGGTATTATGGTACATATGTCCCTTGAACTAAAGATCAACTGAATGGCTTTATGTTGATGTTCATTTAGTTATAATGCGTGTGTAGTTGTAGTCTAGTAGGTAGTGTGTTAGCTTATAAGACTAAAGGCCTAAGTTCAAGCCCCAAGTACGACATCAAAACGAAAACATGAAAATATTTCAGATTTCTGGCAAAAACTCTGAGAATAAATAAAAATTGGCAAGAAAAGCTTTTCAAAAATCTATCACTCGGAATCGACTTTAAATTGTAGGCACTCATGTATGAAATTAATGCACACTATATAAGTGATATGAGAAGCTAGGTTGTAATCCTGACTGAAGCGTGTGTAGTCGTTATACCTAAGATTCAAACGCATGCTATCTAACCTAATAGTTTCCTCTACACCGTTTTGGAAGTGTCCAATATGGTCGTGATACTTTTAAGATTCAACGGTTTTCTTTATTTCAGTTAAATTTCTTTTATAAATTGCCACATATTCATACATTGTATGGATTTATCATTTAAAATGAAATATGAATGCATTCGTAAGTTTTGAATGTAAACATTTGCATAAAATATAAATGTATCTGGGATACATTTGTACGTCATTTGAAGTTTTTCTCTGTCTTTTATTTCGTTTTTTTTTTTTTTGTTTAGAAATAAACGAATGGATGCTCATGCATGCATAGATTCATATAAATATTGGGCGTATGTTGTTGATGAATGTAAGAATGGAGTGAGTATGCATGCATGCATGTTTTAAGTGTACATCATACATACAAACATCAGCATACATGGCATGGCTTTGAACGTTTAAAGTTTAGATAATAAAGTGCAGGATATTAAACTCATACTCATTTGAAAGTGTAGGTAAAATAATCTTGAGTTGTTGAGCATGGTGAGGCTGTTTTAAATGAATTTTTTATTTCTCTATCATATTTTGCTTTCATTTTTCTGTATATTCATATGTACGTTTGGTAGGTAGGTTGGCTGAATAGCACGTTGTTTGATTGCTAGTCAGAGTTGTGGCTGGTTTGTATCTTTACATATGAATTTCG
The DNA here is from genome assembly GCA_014635995.1 of Sarcophaga peregrina. NCBI lineage: Eukaryota > Metazoa > Arthropoda > Insecta > Diptera > Sarcophagidae > Sarcophaga > Sarcophaga peregrina. The sequence continues at coordinate 57,028,763 of CM025790.1, read as the reverse complement.
TTTCTATGCAAATATATGTGAACGATGTTTCAAGTTGAGCTGTACTGTACTAAAAATGTGATAAAATGTACAATTTTGATTTGTTCCTTCCTTTCAATCCTTGTTGTCGTTATCGTTGTCATTTATTCATTTTATTTTATGTATTTAACAAAATCTAGATCATTTAAATTACATTTTTCAAAATGCACATCGTTCTATCACCTGTGTACGTACTGGTAGATATTTTAATAGATTTCACAATTAAAATAATGTCTTAAGTAAATTGTAATTTTGTTTGTTCCTTTAAAAATATTATTTCTCCGTTTTTATTTCATTTATTTCATTACTTTTATTTGTTTTATTTTAACAAGTCAGTACAGTAAGAATAAAAATTAAATTTTAATATTTGTATCAAGGCTTTCACTATTATTTGAGGCATTTTCTGTGACAACTTTAAAAGAAATGTGATCTTAAATTGTATTGTATTGGAAAATCAGACATTCTTATAAAAGATAATCAATATTAAGTGGGGTTTAAAATCCAAAAATGCTAATTAACACTTAATAAGTTATCTCTGTGGTGAATAGAACCCACCTTACCAACTTGTGACTCTCTTTGAAACAGTGTCATACGAGTTTTACTAAGAAAACTAGTTGTAGCAGCCTGGTAGACTTGGGCCATATTGACCCCAGGGCAGATATCTCGAACAAAATGAAATATGAAAAATAAGGAGTGTGCACAGAAAAAAATGGCCAACTTATAGCTTATAACTTTTACCATAATTGAAAAATATGAAATACCGGTACATTGTTTTTGTTAGTCATCTGTTTCGAAATCCACGTGCTAAATTCATTGTAATAGCAAAATGAGGTTTTTGAAATAGGCACACCCAACAAAAATGTCGTAGAAAAATTATTGAAATTTTCAATGAAAACTGCGCTGCTTATAAAAAACGATTGCTAGGTTCGCAGGTAATTAAAAACAGTTCTAAGGGTAGGAATAAAACAATATAAGGAGCCTTTGAGTAAATTGAGAGAAAGTGTAGAAGTGGAAAAAAAAACACCCTAAAATGTCTGGAAGAAAAGTGGCTCAAAAAATTGGATGCTCTGAGAACTTTGTCAGAAAAAAATTTTATACACAAAATAAATTCAAATATTATTGACTTTAATTGAAATATAAAACGAAAAAAATCCGCCACTTAGTTTTATTTCTATAACGAAAAGTGTAAGTCCAGTTTTTTTTTGCGCGCACTCCTTATTTCTTAGACCACTTCTTCGCAGCAGATTTTTGGCAAAAACTATATAAAAGACTAAAATAAAAGTTCAAATGAAAAGTTTCTTAAAAATCTGTTGCTCTGAACAGATTGGTGTATTAGCACCGGACGTAGGCAGTTTGAAATTTATTGAGGAAATATTAAATAAAGGATATTCACCTAAAGTTCCAAAGAATTACAAATTGATGATGGTTATTACTTCCAAGAAGTCAGTGAAACCTATCATACTGCTGACAATGTGAAGATGAGATTTGCCTACCAAAAACCCTACAGCCTTAATACTTTTGTACAAAGTCGCGATATGAGTATTTAGGAGATCATTCGCAAGAACATTTAGGCTGGCGTTATACTTCAAACGGAAGTCAACTGAGAAACTAGCTCATGAGTGCAAATATCAAGAAAAAAAAAAACACATACTCGTACACATATATGATTGGTCAGTATTATGGACCCAGTTTCTCACACTACTTATGTTGTGTGTGTTTATTTTACATATACATGAGAGTCGGGATCTACAGTTTAAAATGGATTTTAAACGACAGGTTTTTTGAGAAATTTTATTTATTCTCATAGTTTTTGCCACAAATCTGCTGAGAGCAAGTCACCTAAGAAATTTGTGTGCATATTTGCGTTTTGATGTCTGAACTGCCTAATAAGTCAACATACTACATTTTAAACTTTGGGGACATCATGTATATTGAATGCAAAATGGTTTAAAGTGAGTGCTTGACCTTAAGGGATATCCAACTAAATATTGGGTATGGTATTTTAATATATTGGGCCTTTGAATTTTAAATTTACTCTGCGTTGTTCTTGGTGTTAATTATACTTTTGTGGTGTCCGCCAGAAACTTTTTCATAGTTTTCTTACGGTTTGTTTAAACATCTAAAATTTGTTTGTTTTTTAATAAAAAAAAAAAAATTAAAATTAATTAATAAAATACGTATAAAACCATCAATATTATGAAACAGGTTCGTATAGTATCTCGACTTTTGCTGCTACTGTATATAAATATCGAAAATATACTAGAATGTTAGTTAGGTTTGTTTCTGAGAGTATCTAAAGTAAAAAGCATTAATTTAAATTTAATTGAATCTGATACTCAAACATATTAAAATGTTTAAAAGTAAGAGGTTTGAAAGATAATTCCAAGTACCAATTTCATTGTTGCTTCTGTTTGATGTTTGTTAATCTGCCCGTTTGAAGTGACTTATACTTCATATATCATTCACCTATTGGGTGAAACATATTACGATTTTTTTTATATTTCAATGATTACGTGTTATTTTTTAAATAAACCTGTTATAGCCATCTCTAATGATTTTTGTTACTAAAAGAATTGAAACAATTGATATATTTTAATTGTGTTTTCTAACAGTCGCTCAGCTGAAGCATTATTATGATGGTGTGTAGCCACTAGGGATGCCAAACGGGATCGCTTTTTAAAAATCCCGGGATTCGGAATTTTGTCCCCCAATCCAGGGATATTTCGGGATAATTCGGAATCCAAAAATCCCGAAAAATCACAGTAAAACTCGCGATATTCTCTTAATAATAAAAATATTTTGTTAACAAAATCATTTGTATTCCAATTATGTATATCAGAATTATATATCATTGAAAATAAAATATAAAAACAGCAAAACAAAAAGGAACAAAAAGGCGTAAATTGACAAAAATAAAAATTATTAATACATGTGCAAATGCATTAGTTTTAAGAAAATTATTTGGATTCCAACAAAAATATTAAATCATCTAACATGTGTTCCGATAGGCTTAAACGAATTTTGTTGTCAACATACCCTACCGTTAAACAACACTTCTCGCAATCAACATTTGTTGATAAAATAGTTCCAAGATAACTGTATGCAGCTTATAAATATTCACATCTACCACCTTCTGATGTAAATAAATCTATTTCTTTAGAAAGTTGAGTATCAAAATCAGTTACCCTTTTAATTCGTTTTATAGGGCTTTTGCATTCTTCGATGCCATCAAATAATTTTTTATAACTGGGAGTAGGGTTTTCCTTATCTGAGATGCTATTATCGAAATCAAGTAATATAGAATTTTATTTCAGGATCTTTTGCAGGGTCAAAATACATATGAATTCACAATCCCGAAAATTCCTAAAAATTCCAGGACAAGTTTTTAAAAATCCCGGGATTCGGGATTTTCCGATTGGCATCCCTAGTAGCCACTGTTATAAGACAGGAGGAACTATCTCTTATCACAAATAGTCGCTGCTCAGCTCCTATCATATACATATAAAGGGAATAAGGGTTTTGGTACACCCGTCGCCATAGTTTGTTAGGTAGTGTGTTGCCTTATTAGACGTAAAGCCCGGTTTCGTATCCCAGGTGAGGCATCAAAACGAAATATAAAAATATTTCTTGCAAAAACCCTGAGAGTGAATAAAATTGCCACGAAAAGTTTCTTAAAAATCTGTCGTTCGGAGTCGACTTTAAACTGTAGGTCATGCCACTCAAGTATAACATAACCACACACAACATAAGTGCTGTGAGAAGGAAAGATTGAAGAGTTGCAATCATCAATTATGTAACGTCTTTGGTTAATAAATTGTCTGTAATCTATGACTTAATGCTTCAAAATAAAAATTACCACATTTATTGAAATGGTTTCTTATAGGTACGTTTAACATTACAGTGGTCCTAATGAAAATGGGTTTGATTGGAAGAAAGATTCCTCACTTAACTGAGATATACGTAAATACGTTTCTCAGATTGAAAAACTGTATTGCCTGTAACTGCCTGTATCCAGACAGGCTTTTATCAAAAAAATAAGAAACAAATATTTTTTTCAGAATCTATTTTGATTCATGATATAGTAATAATTTATATTTAAGAAATGATAGATTTTCCTTGTAAATTTAAAAGAATTTTTGAAATAAAATATCTTTTATAATTTCTTATACTTAAAAGGAAATTCTGCCTTCAATATAAATCTCATAGGCTGCCTTTGAACAAGCCAATCAAGTACAAGGTAAATGGAGGTAACAATATAAATATTCAAGAAATTTGTTTACAAATATGGCAACAATTTTATCATCATATTGAGGAAATTGTTTCAAATTTAATATCCTTAGCCGGAAAACGGAAATCGATACAAAACTTGTCACATTACAAGTCTTAATAAAATGTGATGGATTTGAAGGGTGCTTACATTGTCATTCAAAAATATTAGAGAACAAAATTCTGAGAAATTTTTCTCAAAGCATATAACGTTTAAATAAATATTGGAAGGGTTTCTTTTACATAAAACGAATGAATCTTTTTTTCTTGTTTTTTTTTTGTTTTCAGAACTTTGGTCTATAACATTTGTAAATGGATCCCTATAGAAATGCCATAAGTTTGTTTCTTAACTTTTCTTTTATATATTTTACAGTGTAAAACGACACTTGTTTTTGTTTTTTAAAAGAATTTGACTGGTGAACTTCCGTATGATTGATCTCAGTCAAGTCCAATGTTTTTATTAAATAACATCCATCATCTGCAAGCCTGATATCAGACTCCAAGCCTCTACAATCATTAGAATATTGAAAATAAGTTTTTCGTGTAGATATTGTAAAGCTGAAGTGTTCTTGGCTGACGTGTAAAGGGAATCATCCACAGTCAGCGTTTTCTTGGCCTACATCAGAGATCAGCAACGAGCATTCAAAACGATGAGTAGATTCAAGTCATACTTATTATTTCTGCTACTTTACGCAATCATACTTATGTTATTATCATACTCATACTGCTCATACTCAAAGTTGGAAGTATTCGTCGTATTCATACTTAACAATATGCATGATGTTATTGAATTCGACTCGTCAGTACTTAACATTTACACGAAGCCCAAAATAAGTATGATTCGCGTACGAACACTACTATACTCACAAGAAAATATATGCTTTGCTTATTGTCTTCGACTTTCTTATCTTCCTTGTTTGTATATGCAACAACAACAAAGGCTGTAAATTTTAATGAATGATTCGAGCCACTCGAATTACTTATAAGTATTATAAGACGTATGAATCAAACATATTTCGAATGTTGTGAGTTTGATATCAACATTGTACTCATACTCATACTCATTGCTACTTATACTTATAAATCAATGTTGTACGCGAGTACGAATGAATCAGAGTAGCTGAATTTCAATTCTGTTCATACTCAAAATTGCGTAAGTGGTCAAGGGTAGCGGAAAAACGATTCATTGCTGATCTCTGGCCTATATTAACTTGAAAGATAAAAGTAACTCTAAGCAAATTAATATAAAGCAGGTCTTTATATCGGGCCATTTGCCGTTTTACATATATACCATAGGTTATTCCCAATCTGGCAATACTTATGTGTATTATCTCAACTAAATGTAATTAATCGATTTACACATAAGCAACTTTGGGATTTATTGGAAATTTATTTCTAAATCAAAGGCAATTGGTTGGTAATTCCACGAAACTGTTGTACAAAATTTGGTCGCTTAGAAGAATCATCTGCGCCCGGTATATATCATTATAATTGCGCCAAGATTTGAGCCTGCCCGAACAGTGCTATGAATGAGAGTGTGTGTTCTCACGGATATTAACATGAACTTATCATCGTTCACAAGAATTGATTATTTCACGCCCAAGTTTATGCCGAATTTTTGGAAAAGATCTTGGTATGCCGCCTTACCATTAGCTTTGTTTTTGCTTGGCTAGGTGGGCCAACTAGAATCTTCACGATGATGTCGATTTTGCTAAAAAAAATTTATTTCGTATAAAGCTATTTTAGTCTTGGTGGATGCGTTCAGAGTGGTGGTCTTAGAGAAGCCTATGCAACCATTGTGCGTGACTCTTTGATGCGGTTTGTGGAGCCTCTGTTATGTTTGTTAAAATCGTCTACCTCTGATTTCATTCCTGGCAAAAACTTAAACTTATTTGTACTCAAAGTTAAATTACATAAATGAATATGTGGAATTAAAATAAATAATTTAACATGCGTTGAAGACTTATCTTTAAGTGATATAAGAATACAAAAAAATATATTGCAGTTGAAAGTTGCTTAAGTACGTTTTGATTCATATTTAGAAAAAATATTTAATAAACAAAGATTTTAACAGGTCATACAAAAATAAAAAAGTTGGTATTAACTAACACCACATTGCCAGTATCCTTTATATTTAATTTTAATAAAATATATTACTCATACGCACTCATACTAGCTGTAATGTACTACAGTAATTACTCTGAAAAGTATGCAATAAAATAATATTTAATCTTGTTGTATATGGTATTAAGAGAATTCAATATCACTCATACGTCACGTTACAATGCATTCACTGTCCGATAAATAAATAAAATAAAAAAAGGCCTTTTAACGATTTAATTATAAAATAAATTTTAAAAACGAATGTTTTATACAAAATATTTGTATGCTAAAAACATTCTAAGGAATTTAGTTTAATTTAAATTAACTTGGCTTAATATTCTCTCTACATTAGCTGCAAGTACGTGATAATACTAATATTTTTTTATATAAATGTATTCAACACTAGAAATTAGAAGCTACCATTTCTTATTTTTAGTTCTATTTTTTTTTTTTCAAAAAATCCGAGAAGTCTTATATTACTTTCAGAAAAAAAAAAATATTGTAGCAATATTGCATCATCTAAACTATGTGTAGCATAAATATTAAGGAGCCAGATGCTCTTGAGATTCTGAGGAAGCAAATTCAATGTGATGTTCGCTAGAACAGCCAGATTTTTCAGTGCCTTAGCTTCTTAAGAGGATGCAAGGAAAATTCTACTTTATCCGATCTTCTTACTCTTTATACCACTTATATCCGAAAGAGACTGGAACACAACTCTCAGGTATAGGCGGGTGAATCAACATCTATTTTCTCGACCTCGTACAGGAGAGTACGAAGTTGCTCGTTAATGACGGTAGAGTATCGAACTTTATTCATTCATTTGAACATCGTAGCAATGTGGCTCATGTTTCACTGTTCTATCACTATTACATCGGGTTTTGATAAAGCCAAATAAGGAACTCGTTCTCGTGAATCGTATATTCCTATGTAAAACTGGCCTTTCTCAGCGAGCACATCCGTGTGTGGCCGATTGGCAATTCGGATTATTCGTATGTATAACTCCCTACGTGCAAAGGTTATAATGTATTGGCTTTTAAGAAATGATAAAACGGCATTAAACACACAAAAATCATCACAGGTGTTCGCAAAAAAATTAAAAAATATAGGGCCTGAAAAAACGCGACGCAAAACGAAGCACGATTTTCCATACATTTGTATTGATTTTCATTTAATTGGTTCCGAGATTACATAATTTTAGCTGATAAAATAGATTTTTCAATAAAAAGTATTTAATTTACTAATGACCTAGAACTTGCAACCATCAGACAACATAAGTACTTATGTATGCATGTATTTACATTAGACTTAAACGGGAAATCCCCATTTTGTGGTTTAGCTTTGTACAAACATTTTCATATTAACGACGCAAACTGAAACAAAAATGACGCAACTTTGAAGTCACAGAAATTTTATAAAGGCACAATTTCGAATTTGCACTAGATTTAAACGGGAAATCCCCTTTTTCTGTTTTAGTTTTGTGCAGACATTTTCGTATTAACAACGCAAGTCGAAGCACTAACGACGCACCTTTGAAAAATGTAACGTAAACGGAAACAAACACGACGCAACTTCGAAATCACAGAAATTTTAAAAAGGCACAATTTCGAATTTGCACTAGATTTAAACGGGAAATCCCCTTTTTCTGTTTTAGTTTTGTAGTGACATTTTCGTATTAACAACGCAAGTCGAAGCACTAACGACGCACCTTTGAAACACGCAACGTAAACGGAAACAAACACGACGCAACTTCGAAATCACAGAAATTTTAAAAAGACGCAACTATGAAACAGACGCAGGACGAGGCAAACCAGGATATTAGTGTACTTCACTCCTCGTTATTACTAACCTAAATTTTCAAAAGTAATAATTGCAAACCAAATACGAAGTTTAAAGTGTAAGGAAATATAACGTAAATTTTCAATGTCCGAAAATCATTCAATCTGGCAACTATGACTGTGAGGTTAGCTAAGGCAGCCATATAAATGAAACAACATTACATTTCTAACCGGAAGGATTGTACTTCACAACCCAAAAAAACAAAAAAATAATAAATTTGTTAAATTTTAAAACCGTTTTCGTTTTATTGTATTTTTAATTGAAATAATTAAATGATCCACCCTTTTTTTTGTTTATCAGAAGCCGTGGAATTTAAGAATTAAATAGTATTAGGAGATTCAAATTCGAATATTTAAATCTTCTAAAAGTAATTTGTATAACAGTTTTCTTACATACATACATACGTTTAGCTGCTTCAGGATATAAAATCAATTTTTTTTTAAATCTTTAGAAGGTCTTACAATTTATGTTCATGATTTTTTTATTTTATTTGTATTGGAAAGAGATGTCATAAATTATGACATTGATCGATGGTCTCTACAATATAATTTACAATAAAAAATATTACACACGCATACTAATGGCATACAAACAGCACAACAACTTTGGACAATAGCTTAACGAAAGGATTATCAAAGTTTATTTTATACTTTTGTCATGTGTCGAAAGGATTTTCACAAAAGGATACTATTGACAGCTGAATTAGAGGAGGACAAATTTACAAAATTTATAGTTTGAAAGTAAATTGCTTTCACGTAAAATAAATTGTATAGGATTTAAATAAATGCCATCTAAATTTTTCTTTTTGAGCTGGATAGAATAAATGAAAGAGAAGAAGGAAAATCAAGATAAGAATGGGATTATTAAAGTAAACTTGTGTGCATGAATGCAATGTAAAGTAGGCATACATAGTCTGTATACTTCAGCTTAGCTTCGTAAGTGTAAAATAAAAAATACAAGACCTTTTATTTCCTTCCTGAACTCATAACAAAACCTTACAGGCCGCCAAAGGTGTACAGGCAGTTTGAAAGGGATTCTCTGTAATATTATACAAAAATGCCTTGAGATTACAAGTCGTTGGTGTACGACTGTCGGTCTAAGAATAAAGCCAGACTAGATCACAATAATACATACATAATTGGTCATTACAACCCTTCAGTCACGATTATTGACCTAGTTCCTATTTATGTTTTGTGTGTTAATTCTATACATAAGTTGAGTTTAAAGTCCTCTCCAAACGATAGATTTTTTGAGAAACTTTTCATGGCAATTTTATTTACTCTCAGAGTTTTTGCCAGAAATCTGCTGAGAAGAAATCGCCAAAAAAAATACTTTGTTTGTATTTTATTTTGATGTCTTACCTGGCACTCGAACCCTCGCTTTACGACTCATAAGCTAGCACACTACCTACTAGACCACTGTGACCTCACAATAATATCCTTTACATAAAGATGGCAACTTCCTTGATGAGGGAATACTTAAGGCCAGTGTGAGATAACATCACTGAAAATTTTCAAATTAATTATCGATGAATAACACTGGATAGTTGTACTTGACATGTAGGGTTCATATAGACAGTCTTAATAGTATGGAGAAAGCTAGAAACCTAGAGATGCAACTCAAGATGGTCAGAACACTTGCGACCCTTGCCCCCGGGTCTAATGAATCTCAAAATAAGTTACAAGGATTTAGACAAGATACAGAGGTAATCAGAATTTGTTCAACAGCTGTGCTAGAAGCTTTAAGGAGTTTAGGTTAGAATGGTTACCTTGTAGTTCACAGTCAAGTTCACTCGGTGGCATTTTATATATCCCAGCGTGCATAAGTGTGAATCTTTATGCATCCCGCCAGTTTTCTCAATGACCACCATGCCCAGATCTTCAAACGTTCTCACTCAAAAACCGATCACGTCTGTTCTGAAGTGAAGGGAACTTGCATAAAATTTGTTCTACCGATTCTTTTTCCTTTATATCATGATGTGATTCTAATTGTGTAAACTGCGAAACTGCTAATATCATAGTGTCCCCTTAAAATTCATGTCCCCTGGCTGACCATTGCTGAATGCAGAATTTTTGTAATTTGTTTTCAAGTTTGGAAAATTATTCTTGTATGCTCCTCCCCAAACATCTCCGATCTCGTCCATGCCAGTTCATCCGTTCGTTCGTATCCCTCTATGCCACAGTAGCCCGGAACCCACTGTTGAATAAGAAATAGATTCACTGACCTCTCCTGCTTAAATTCCAATATAGAACCTGGAGATAATTTTGGTTAACTGGTAAGTATCATTAGAGACTTAATAACAAAAATGAATGAAGTTATTTCGGAGCTGCATAGTTTTTTAAGAGAGGCACTATTTTGTGGTATACAGAATACGCAAGAAATGGTATTGGAAAGTATCTTGGAAGCAGAGGTTATTAGTTCCAAAATGGATGCTAGATGTTGGCTTATAAGTCGTTAGGTTGTGGTTCAAACATCTCGAAATCTGAGTATCTTCGATGACTTTTCCTAAACAGTTTTCTAACAAGGGAAAGTTTCTCAAGAAGTCGAAGTTGATTTTAAATTGTAGGTTCTGCTACTCATGCTTAAATTAACACACATATCATGAGTGATGCGAGAAGCTAAGGCGTAATCCCAATCCCACATCCCTTGATGTGGATAATATAACCATATTCCCACCCAATAATGCTTGTGGAGACGTCACAGACGAAGATTCCGGCAATGAAGGCTACGTCGATATAAATAATTTATCGGCTTCGCTAATGCAAAATGAGGTGGAAATTGGTAACAAAATCAATTTTGATAGTGATTGGGACGCAGAGGATGATATCTCTCTCTCTCTCTCAGATAAGATAAAAATACCAAGAAATTGAAGAAAAGTAACAAATATCACTATGTGAAGGTAGTTGTCTTCTTATGAATCTACTTTTGAGAAACCTGAGGATGGCGTCGCCATGAAGTGTAGTTCTACTACTCTTTTTTGCACTTTATTCGATGATGAGGTAGTAGACAAAATTACGGACGAGACAAATCGGTACGGATCACAACAGAATATAAACTTGCGCATAAATATAGCTGAAATGAAAGCCTTTCTATCATCTTTAATTTTGCTTAGCGGATACATTCCTCTTCCTAGAAGAAGACTGTATTCGAAAGACGCCAATAATGAATTTGTTTCCCAAGCGATAGCGAGGAACAACTTTGAGTGTATTTTGTCCAACATTTATTGCCAAGATAACAACTCCCTAGATCCCTCTGATAAATTCTTCAAAGTCAGGCCACTCTTTGCGCATTTGAATAAAAAGTTTATTGAAAATGCTTATGTTTAAGAGGAACACAGCGTAGATGAAGCCAAGGTTCCATACACAGGTAGACATAGTTATAAGCAGTATATTCATGGTAAACCAATTCGTTACGACTCCAAGTTATGATTAGGTACGACACGACAAGGCTATATAAACTGGTTCGAGCCTTATCAGGGTGCTTTTATAAATATCAGTGAAACTTACAAGGAGCTGGGTATGGGAACCTCTGTTGTACATGAATACGCCGACTCCTTGCGATTAAAATGGGGAGACAAAAAATTTCATTTGTTCTTTGATAACTTTTTTTTCTTCCATCGCTTTGTTAGAAAATCTGGAGAAAAAGAATATGTACGGCACTGGTACAATTAGAGAAAACCACATTCCTGGATGCATTTTGCTCGAATCTAAGGATGATTGCATCAAAATTATGAATAGAAATATAATTTTTATAAATTGTTAGATTTTGTTGTAATGCGATCGGAGTGAATCCCCTAGGATCTGCTAAGCGGTACTCAAAAAAGTGAAGTGAAGAAATTTAATCAAGTCGAACATCCCCGAATTGTGATATATTACAATAGGAGCATGGGTGGAGTGGATCGTTCTTCTCAGAACATAAGTTTATAACACACTCCTATAAGAGGAAAAAAATGGTATTTTCCCATCATAGCACACTGTGTGAGTATGGCGGTACATAATGCTTGGCAGATTCACAAACATAATGGATGAACTATGGATCAATTGCCTTTTAAATAAAAAAGTACCGGTTTACCAAAGGGGTCATCCATTGCTTAGCCTAAATAATGAATTACGTTATGATCGATTGGATCATTGGCTAATTTCACAGGAAAAACCAACAAGATGTAGAGCCTGCCATCAAAAAACTTTAACTAGATGCCGAAAATGTGACATAGGATTACATGTAAAATATTTTGTGTCGTATCACACCCAATAAGTCATGTGCCGAATGTCCTATATATAGGACGGCTTCAAAAACCACTTTGTAAACTCCATAAATCTTTAAAAACCTATAAATGAACTGATTTTATTTCTCATTTTCTTCCAAAAGAATATAAAAATACTTTTAAAATGATCACAATCAAGCAATGGGCATATCTGGAATAATGGTGATTACCGGAAGTAACTGTAACAGTATACCGGATATAATGGTAGAATAATAAGAATTCCTTTTTAAAAATCTTTAGTGCCCAAATAATTTATCTTCTTTGTATTAAATTAATTACAAAAATCATATGATAAGATTGCCTTTGAATGTAATTTATAATGACATGAGTTGTACTCTATTATTTTACAACACTTTTGAAACAACGTGATAATTTTAAAATGAATAAAAACGTTGTTCCTTTAATAATGTTACAAAATTACAACAGCCCCATACATACATATGCACATATATAGACAGGATATACGAGTTAATTTGCTAACTTGGCTGTACTAGTAAAAATAACGAAAAACTTCTTCAACTAAAAACACAAATGAAAAAACATACTTTCGCAGCCAAGAATTTGACAAGTTGCCATTATCTTTCGCTTATTGTTGTTGGAAGTAAGTAGAAATTGAAAAATTTTTGCAGTAGATAATACTGATTCATTGTGCTGCGTTAGTTGCCACCAAACTTGCTGTTGTTGAGTACAAGTACTTGTGGTAGAAAGAGAGAAAAAGGTAAAGAGAGAGAGAGAGAGAGACGAAGCTAAACTCATAATGATATGTTCAAAATTCTTTCATTTTTCGGAATATTTTGAAATTGTTGTTGCCATTGTAACGTTACATTACGTTAATTCTGGCATTGATTGATAACTCATGTTTTGCTTTTGTACTTAGTGGTGGTGAGTATTTTCCTCATAATACAGTGCAAATTCATCCTGTGCCTTTTCAAGCACTATATACACTATAATCAAGTGGATTTTATAGTTGCAAATTACAAAACAAAATTGAAGTGTTAGATGTTACGTAGAAAATAAAACAAAAATGAATTTAAAAAAATTTTTTTTTCATTAAATTTCAGTTTACATAGACAAATTTTGTGCAAAAAAAAAAATTAAAAACATTGCAAAAATGATTCTACAGTGTTGGAATTAAAATTGATGAACCTAATTAATGACTGCAAACGTCAAAACTCTAAATTAAAATTCTAAAGTAAAAATAAAAAGAATGTGATTTTTTTTCTTCTTGCAAAATAAATTGAAACTTTCTCGTAATACTTAAAGGCACTCTTTTACGTTTTACTATGTATTCCTTTAACTTATACTATCGCCAACTTTTAATTTTCCAATTTTTTTTTTCTTTTTGAATGTAAAAATTTAATTTTCATTTTAATTTTCATGCAGAAAATCTTATTATAGTCTTAACGGCAACATTTCCAGCATACTGTTGGGCGTTTAATGTTTTTAAAGGATTTTCGGTTTTGACTAACAAAGTCCTTTACAATATGAAAATGTTTACTTGTTTAGTTGTTGTTGTTGTTCTCTAAACAACCCAAAAAAATATTGAAAATATTCTGAAACAAAAACATAATTTTGTTTATAGTTTTAGGAAACGAAATTTATGATGGAGAAAAATACGAGGACCTGTTAAACAATGTCAGAAAAACCATATAAAGTTAAAATTCGAGATATTTGGAGTTGATTAGTTGGTATTCCACTAAGCAATATTGTTTTATATTACTGCCAAAATTATCACATACATGATTTGGTCATAATAACCCTTCAATGGTAACCCCATTCATAATTATAAAGCTGATATATAATGCAACAAAGTGAAGCGCTATATTTTTTTTAATTTTATTGTTCAAAAGCAAAAAATGTTGGAAATACAACAAATTTTAGAATCAGTTTAGATTTGTTCGAATTGGCCACCTTTGGTACGAATTGTGGCCTTCGGTATTTTGGCCCATTCCCGGCGAAGCGCCGTCTTGAGATGATCGACACTTTGGTATTTTTTAATGAGAACCTTACTCTCCAAAGTGCCCCAGGCGCAAAAATGAAGCGAGGAACCTTCTTTTTAAGCCATTTTTGGTTGATGCGTGCTGAGTGCGGTGGTGCTGAGTCCTGTTAGAATATCCATAGTCTGCGGCCGAAATGTTTGCCTGCCCAGGACTTCAATGCTGTCTTTAAGACATTTTTCCGATAATATTCGGTATTTATTTTGACCCCACGGTCGATGAAAACGAGCGGAGAGCAATCATCGGCCGTTACGGCGGCCTACATCATTACCATCGGCGGCGCTTGAGTTCTAGTGGCCAATTGCAGATGTAAATTTGCAGCTGACCTCTTTGGCAAGTAAACCCGTTCATTTTGTTTGTTCACAAACTACTCAATTTGGGTTGGTTTCTCACCGGAGAAAACCAAATTCGGCCAGTTGGTCACTTTCGTGCAAGTGAAGTAACTCCTTGGCTCTTTCCAGTCTAACTTTTTTTGTCCATCAGTGAGCTCTTGCACCTTTTTGGAACTTAAATGGCTTTAGTCCAAGCTCATCTTTCAACATGTGTTGCATCCGTTCTTGCGATATGTTCAGCTCACGAGCAAATTTTCTACCACTGCGGCGTGGATTTCGATCAAGTCTGGCCTTCACTTTTCGGATCATTTCTGGTGTTGTTACCGTTTTTTTTTGTCCACTTTTTGGATGCGATGCAGCAATGGCAAAGTCACGGTAACGGGCAATAAAAGATTTATTTACATTTAAATGCTAGAGGGCTCTTATGATAGCTACCTGTGGTTTTCCAGCCATCACGAATAACTCTTTTTCTGAATGCAATAGATCAAAATGCTTTTGTAAGCTTGCAGATAATAAAATGAACTATCACTGGAATAAATCTGTCAGCTGTCAGATCAGCGGTTTACAAATGATAACAACCTGAAGTTGGTTGCAATACATATTAGCCACCCTGTATAAGAGACTTCACTTTAGTGTAGCGTATTCCAGATAATGTTTCTTGAAATGATATCAAAAACTATCTTGAAATCCAGAATAATTAGATTTTTGATGAAGTTTTCGTTAAAGTGATATGTGTTCTATGCATGATTTTTTTTGCTACACAGTTGATGCCTGTTAGTTACTAGTAGGAGGTTAATGTTTGAGATTAGAATGATTAAACTCATCATGAGAAATTTGTTAAGTGACAAGGCACTGACTTTAGTTTTAAAATTTGAGTTAGAGACGCTGCTGAAATTTGGTGTTGCGTACTTATCTAGTGTGTGTATCTTTCAGTGTTCAAGTAAAAAGAAAAATTTTCAATCAAATTGTTAATAACCCCCAACAGAAAGGAAAGAAAGTTCAATAAATCTTGTAGCTCCGGCAAGGTTACCAGTTGAACAACAGCGGTGTGAAGGCTTTTGTTCCTATATGTACATAATTGGTCATTAGAACCCTTCAGTCAGGAGTATTGACCTAGTTTCTCACACTACTTATGATATGTGTGTTAATTTTATACATAAATAGCGGGACTTACAGTTTAAAATAGACTCCGAACGACAGATTTTTGAGAAACTTTTCATGGCAGTTTTATTTACTCTCAGAGTTTTTGCCAGAAATCGCCGAAGAAATACTTTTTTTATTTTGTTTCGATGTCTGGGCTGGAACTTGAACCCTGACTTTACGTCTAGCACACTACCTACTAGACTACGGCATTAAATAATGCTTAAGATTTTTGAGTTTTTTTATAATGCCGTCTGGATACGCTAACTACCATACTATTGTTGTACTTTCTCTAGGTTAAAGTGACATTATCTTTAATTCCAGCATGTTCAGTATGACTTTTCTTTTTTTACTTACGATAAGGTCATTAATTACTTAATTAAGGGTAATTATTTACAAACACTTTCTCTCTGAAATTCTTTGAAAAAATTTATTCTAGTTTAGAAAAACTAACATTGTGTAAAGCTATACCTCGTGGCAGAAATTTAAAAGTTGCAGTTTGCAATATCATCGCATCAAACACTCGAATATGCACACAACCAATCTTATGCATTATTCCTCATATACACGTGCGTAGTTTTGCTCTCATTTCTAAGGTAAATGATGATTCCGGTGCTGTTGACGGTACTCGTACATATAATAAGTGCATGAAAATGTTTATAAGGATGTCACACACACACACACACACATACACACACAAAAGATTCTTATGCTCAACACTGTATAGTCATTTTTCTTTCTTTTGTTTTATCCATTTGGTCTTTCATGCTTGGTTTTGTAGCTGTCATTATGGCATAGTTGTTGTAGTTTTTTTCTTCTTCTTGTAAATGACTTGGAATAAAAAAATCTTTAAAAAGTATCTCAAAAAGCTTTGTTTAGCTGTCTGACTTCATAAATTTATAGAAGATAGAAAAAAAGAAAATAAACAACAACAGCAACAACACTGAGCTTTAATAACAACATACTTAAGAAACGGAGAAGGATAATTCAACCGACACTATGGTCGAGCATATTATACTCAAGTGTGTGTGTGTGTGTGTTATGCCACTATTTGTTGTGAGTAGTAAATTGATAGAGCTTCTCTCAAGTGTAAATAGAGTGTGTAATAAAAATTAAGTTTTTTTTTTATTTTAAATCAAATATTTTCAATATTTTTAATAAAATAATATGAAACTAATGTTTCGGTACTCAATAGGGTAATAAATTATTTAAAGCAAAGAGAAAACTAAAATGTGTATGGCCTATATGGGTATTAAAACTATTGTATTGGATACAAACTTACAGGGTGGCTGATATATAATGCAATAAAAGCAAAAAATGGTGGAAATAACATAAAATTTTAGAATCATTTTAGATTTGTTCGAATTGGCCACATTTGGTACGAATTATGGCCTTCAAACGGCCGACAAAGCCATCACAGGCTGCACGAAAGTGACTCTGCGCTATTTTGGCTCATTCCCGGCGAAGCGCCGTCATTGAGATGATCGACACTTTGGTATTTTTTAATGAGAACCTTACTCCTTCTAAAATGCCCTAGGCGCAAAAGTCCAAAGCATTGCGGTCCGGTGATTTTGGTGGCCACTGTGCGTTAGAAATTAAGCGATGAACTTCCGTTTTAAGCCATTCTTGGTTGACGCGTGCTGAGTCCTGTTGGAATGTTCATGGTCTGCGGCCGAAATGTTTGTCTGGCCAGCGCTCCAATACTGTCTTTAAGACATTTTCCCAATAATATTCGGCATTTATTTTGACCCCACGGTCGCTGAATACGAGCGGGGAGCTACCAACGGCCGTTACGGCGGCCTACACCATTACCATCGACGGCTCTTGAGTTCTGGTGGCCAATCGCAGGTGTAAATTTTTAGCTGACCTCTTTGGCAAGTAAGCCCGATCATTTTATTTGTTCACAAACTGCTCAATTTGGAATGGTTTCGCACCGGAGAAAACCAAATTCGGTAACTGGCCACTTTCGTGCAAGCGAAGTAACTCCTTGGCTCTTTATAGTCTAATTTTTTTTGTCCATCGGTGTGCTCTTGCAGTTTTTGGAACTCCAATGGCTTTAGTCCAAGCACATTTTTCAATATGTGTTGCATCCGTTCTCGCGATATGTTCAGCTCCCGAATAATTTTTCTACCTCTGCGGCGTGGATCTCGATTAAATCTGGCCTTCACTTTTCGGATTATTTCTGGTGTTGTTACCGTTTTTTTTCGTTCACTTTTTGGACGCGATGCAATACTGCCAGTATCATGGTAACGAGCAATGATACGAGAAACAAAAGATTTATTCACATTTAAATAGTGGAGGACTCTAACGATAGTCGCTTGTGGTTTTCCATCCAAATATAAAGCAATCACACTATCACGCTTGAATTCCATCACGAATAATCTTTCTTTATGAAGGCAATAGATCAAAATGCTTTTGTAAGGTTGTAAATAATAAAATGAACTGTCACTGGAATAAACCTGAAGTTGGTTGCAGTACATATCAGCAACCCTGTAAATAATTGGTCATTACAACCATTCAATCAGGATTATGATTTAGCTTCTCACATTACTTACATTGTGTGGGCTTATTTTATGCATGAGTGTTGGGACATAAAAATTTTTATGACTCAGGGCTTTTGTCAGAAATCTGCTGAGAGGAAATCACTGAAGAACTATTTTTCATGTTTCGTTTTCCGAGAGATGTCTGTCTGGGGTTTGAACCGAGATATCAAACTACCTAGTAGACTACGGCGACTTTCTTATAGGATTAGCATCACTTAATCTGTCGATTTAAAGAGCTCAAGTTTGTGGTCTTTCATTTGTAAGAAAATATTACCGATCAAGACCAATACTGCTAACATTATTTTACAATTTATCTGTATGACTCTCTCTACGCTTAGTTGCTTTTGGAAACTTTTGAGCTGTTTTAATTTTAAGCAGAAGAAGTGAAAGGACGTCAACTAAAATACAATCGCACATGAAATCTACAATCAAAATTTGTTCTAAATATGCTCTCGATTTATTTTTGTATTTTAAGTCAGACGTATTTATGCGTTGTCGTAATATTGATGACTCAGACAAACATGTGAAGATTAAATGTCAAATGTACGGCTCTGCAAGAGTTGACTTGCAGTTGTGTTGGCTTATTAGACATGAGGCCTGGGTTCAATCCTCAGGTCTGACATCTCCAACAAAACGAAATATGAACAAATATCTCTTCGGCAAGAGTTTATAGAATTATTATGAAAAATGCGGTAAAAAGATGTCGTTGGGAGTCGACTTTAAACTATAGTTCCCGCTACTCATGTATAAAACAAACAACGGTTTGTAAATAGAAATTACGAATGGTTCCTGGTTTCCGGAACCTATCTTTGAAAAATCCAAATTTGTCC
The DNA here is from genome assembly GCA_014635995.1 of Sarcophaga peregrina. Taxonomy (NCBI): domain Eukaryota; kingdom Metazoa; phylum Arthropoda; class Insecta; order Diptera; family Sarcophagidae; genus Sarcophaga; species Sarcophaga peregrina. Next base: position 57,009,434 of record CM025790.1, on the reverse strand, counting down.
TGAGAAGTTCTCGATATTCATGGACAAACTTGAGTATCAGTACAAAACAACGGATTTGTAGAGTACATCCAAAGCATAATAACATCGTGAATTTTTGAAGTGAAAAAAGTGTTCTTAGCTATACTCACAGTGTTTAAGATAAACGTAAAGAAATATTTTCTATGAGCGTAAATGCTCTGTTAAATCGAACACTACTTTTAAAAACTTTCGTATCCTGAACTTATTCTGTCGAACAACACTGTGCTTTATGTTAATGGCGGCATTCAATTAAATTAAAACCAGTAGTCAATGAGTGTAAATATTAACAACAAATAATTATAGTTTTTCGTTTTCTTTTTTTCTTTTATTTTAATTTTCCATTTTTTTTTTTATTTCGTTTCCATTGACTGTACAAAGTTGATCGAATTAATTACACAGGCACAGTCTCAGTTTAATAAATATGTAGGGAGAGAAGGAGATAAGTAGGCGAAAAGAATAGTAAATATGTATGTGTAAAAAAAGAAATAACAAAAACAATGCAATTCATTGAACACATACATACACTCAGAGAAAAAAAAAATTTTAAAAAGGAAAATGCAAAAAAAAGGAAGACAAAAAGAAAGAGTTGCGAGTGGTGAAAGTAGATGACCTTATAGGATTATACGATAATTGTTGTGTGATTTCAGGGGCTATAAAACTTAAGGGTAATAAACATTACGAATAATTCATGCCATGGTATTGGTTTTATTGGAAGGGAGCACTTAAAGTAAAAAAAAAAATATCTAATAGTTGTATGTATGTATGTGTAGGTATGTTAATGACAGTAACAATAAGAATAATAATGTTTTTATTCTTGTAGCGTTCTTAATAGCTGTTGTTGTTGTTGTTGTAGTTTTAATAATAATTATTATTATTGTAACTTATAAAATACCAGATAAGTAGTGAAATGTAATTGTTGCAATGCTTATGGGTGAATATTAAATATAATTTTTTACTTTTTAAGAGAATTATTTAAAAAAAAAATCACTTTAATTGGGGTGTATATTAAGTATGCAGTAAAAGCAAATATCTTAACGATTGCTAAGGACTTCATTTCCCGAAATTTTCATGAATACATACATAGATAACAGAGATCAGCAATAAGTATTCAAAATGATGACTAGGTTCGAGTCATACTTATAATTTCAGATATTTGTACGCGTTCATACTTATTTTGATATCATACTCATACTCAAAGTTGGAAGTACTCGTCGTATTCATACTTAGCAATACGCATGATGTTATTGACTTCAACTCATCTCTACTTAATATTTACACGAAGCACAAAATAGGTATGATTCGCGTACGAGCACTGTAATACTCACAAGAAGATTGTGTGTATGCTTTGCTTGTTGTCATTATCTTTTTTTTTCTTATTTGTTTGCATATGCAACAATAATAAGGCTGTAAATTTGGATGAATGATTCGAATCACTCGAATCATTTACAAGTATTATAAATATTTTTCTAAAATTATGAATCAAACATAATTCGAATGTTGTGAGTTAGATGTCGACATTGTATTCATACTCATTGTAAATCAATGTTGTACTGAATACGAATGAATCAGAGTAGTTGAATTTCAATTCTGTTCATTCATTCATATTCAAAACTGCATGAATGCTTATGAGTAGCGGAAAAACGATTCATTGTTGATCACTGGTACATAAGTGACCTTTACAGACCTTCATTAATCATTTAGATCTATGTCCCAGGCCAGCCATCAAAACAAAATACAAAAAGTATTTTTTCGGCGATTTCTTCTCAGCAGATTTCTGACGAAAACTCTGAGAGTAAATGAAATTGCCATCAAAAGTTTCTCATAAAATCTGTCGTTCGGAATCGACTTTAAACTGTAGGTCCCGCTACTCACGTATAAAATTAACACACACAACATAAGTGGTGTGAGAAACTAGGTCAATAATCCTGACTGATGGGTTCTATTGACCAATTATGTATGTTTATAACCTAACTTTTTACGTTACTTATATTGTGTGTGTTAATTTTATACATGAGTGGCGAGATTTACAGTTTAGCATAGACTCCGAATGACAGATTTTTGAGAAACTTCATTTTTTAATTTACTGTCAAATTTTTTTTTGGGAATTTAGTGCAGTGAGAAATACATTGACCCACTTCCTCTTTGAGTTCGGTGGAATTCGATCAGTACAGGGACTGCAGTTTTTAGGGGTATCACAATGGGCTTTTACGCCTGCTCAAGTTACCTTTGGTGTCAAAGCTGCAACCAACCCGAGTCGCTATCAGAAATATGCTAAGAGAAGAAATATTTTTTTCATATTTCGTGTTGATATCCCGACCTGGAGTTTGAACAGTGGCCCCATAATCATTAAAATTATATAATCTGTTCGTAATTAATACCCAGGTTCACATTTGAGTGGGTCATAGTTTAAGCTAAGAAAATAGATAATCAAAGCTTAATAGATACCCAAATTGTATTGAAAATGTTCGCTGGGTTGTAATTAATAATTTCAATTTATTTTGTATAAATATTTAGGTTTTTATTGTTAATGTTTCTGTAGAATATGTATTTGAAACAAAGAAAAATATTGTTTTCCAATGAAATGTTAAGCTCTCGAGGCATTAATACATAATAGTACTGCACAAAAGCTTATGTTTCAAGCAATATTATAAAAATCAACATCTACAACACATATACATACACATATACATACAGTAATTAAACAACTACATATAAAAGATTATAAAGCATGCACATCTACTACACAGCCATACATGAATACGCATAAACAATTCCAAAACATTGACTCTCATCGATTTAAACGGGAAATACAGTCGAGTGTAAAAGCAATGATATTTTTTTTTTTGTTTAATTTCTCTTTCGATAAAAGCATTTAAAAGATTTTTGTTTTTTTGGAATAAAATTGCAAAATAGAGATTAATTTTAAGAGTGAAAATTTTTATAGTTTGTATAGGGAGTATATGGTTATGTTTGTATTTGTATTTGTATTCGGTTGTGTGTTTAAAACTAAAAGTCCAATTAAAATTTCAAATGATTTTTTCTTTTTAATTGAAATTATTTTTGCTGTTGTTGTCATCTTTTAACATTAGCATTGTTTATCGTTTTGTCGTTGTCAGAATGTTTTTAAACTGAATTTATTTGTTTCGTGTATTTATTTTAGAATTTCTTTTTATTCTTAAGAAAAAAACGAAACCAAAAACAAAAGTTTATACTTCAACTACAAATTTAAATTTAAATACTCGCATTAAACTACTACATACATAGCATTTGAATGCATATACGTAAATACAGTTTCAGTTATATTTACACTCACACTTTAAATTGTTTTATTGATTTATTAATTAGTAAATATTTGTTTGATTTGTATTTGAATTCATTTCAAGGCATTTCTCTTAACTACAGACACATGCATATACATACATACTTACATGCAGACATTGAAAGCATTTCTAATTAGTTTTCGCTCATGCATGCAACAACATATCACACGGTGTTATTGTGAATTTGCAATTTTTCTTTAGACGAAACTGATTAATTTTCCCTATAAATTAAAGAATAAAACAATGATATTCAATTCAATAAGTTTGTTAATTTATCGAAATGATATTCCGCGTCAGTGGTCGGGGAACTGGGGTAAATTACCCCAAATGGGGTAAAAATGAAACTTTTGTAGGTAAAAAAATATTATGTTTTTACCTTTTTAAAAACGTTTAGCATATGAGTTCTTTGATTGCAAACAAAGTGAAAACAAAACTGGATTTATTTTCAATTAATATCTTTATTGTCCGCACTATTTTATGCGCCCACTGTATCCAACTTATACTACGTATCTATACAACAATAACTATAACAAGATGTGCTTGTTCGATATTCTTCTTTGCTCACAACCTTTTTGTAAGCCAAAGACTGACTGAATTACTACTGACTCTTTGTCTGCTTTGTCTTGCCCTCTTATTGTCCAACCAGCGTTACCGTTTGCCAAGTCTTTCCCTTTTTTTCCAAATTTTTTGAGATGCGACAAAGTCTTTTCGACAAAATTAAATTGAAATTTTTTTTTCAATAAATTCAATTCAAAATTTATTACCAGCGGGCAAAAGAAGCAAGAAAACATAAACGGAGGGCATAGGCGCCTGCAGTTTCCTTTAAAAATGTTGGGACTTTTGTAGAAAACAAATTTTTTTTCCCCAGAAATAAAGTTTTTTAAAATAAAAAAAAAAAAAATGGCAAACGCTCAGTCCAACACAAACAGTCAAATGAACGTTCTTGAAGTACTCTATCTATCTTCTTGAGAACTCTATCGCGACACATTGCTTGTTGTTGCGTTTGCTTACTTGTTCACCCCTTGTTGTTGTTGGTTTACTTGGATTAATTATGATGTATTTGTCTGTAATTTTGTTTATCGCCAATGTTAAACGATATTGGGTCGTTTCCATTTGCATAACAATATGAAAGATGCTAAACAGGGGAGATATTTTTTTTGCCAATGTCTGGCCTGGGAATCGAACCCTGGCTTTATGTCTAATAAGCCAGCACACTACCTATTAGACCACGGCGACTTCCAATTCATGGTGATTTCATAAAACAAATTGAATAAATGGCAACTAATTTGGCAAATCTAGCTTCGGCAAGATGGCCGTTATCAATTGCTAAAGGACTTTATATATGGAAGGATACAAAGCACTTTGAAGTATATTAATAAATGCCGTTATTAAAACCTCTATCTGCATTGAATACCGTTATTTTATAATATTGCATGTAAACATTATCACTGCATATCGCTTAAAAAAGACTTTAAGAAGTAAAAAATTAATCAGTTTCGAGAAATTTGGGTTTTTGGAGTGGAATGGAATGGAATGGAACATGATTGCAATTACAGTTATTTTACTTCTTTCCCATTGGTCTGTTAAAATGATTGGGGAAAAAGAGCAAAACGGAAAATAAATCAAAATTGTGGATCGAGGATGTTGCGAAATGGATGGATGTGTTATGGGTGTTATTGGTATTTCTAAAAAACAAAAAAAAAAAACAAAAAAAAAAAATAATCACAATTTCACATTTGACCACATTAATTCGAATTTAAATTGAATTTATTTTTAATGAATTTTTTTGTTAACAACCAAGACGATGTTTAATAATAAACGAAATTAATAACGAAAACAAAAATTATTATTAAAAAAAAAAAAAATTAAATACAGATTAGATATGTATGTAACATTGTATGTAACATTATTTAAATAATTAATAATACTAATGTTTGTATATGCATATACCATACATACATATATGTATACATGTAATATAAAAACTAACATCTGAAAGAAGAAAATTTAATTAGCACTCACTCTCACCTGCACTTCCAAAGCGTGATAAGCTATAATAAGACCTAAAAGGATCACAGTCGAAACCGATATTAATGTTTTAAGCGCCGTTGAATAAAAGGATGCCTAAAAAATTAAAATTTTGAATTTCTTTTCAACTGGCAATGTATGTAAATAAAGAAGCTTACCTTTGTATAAACACCAGCGCTGCTTAATTCATTCTCGATAACCATTACAACAATTCCAAACATACCCATGACTAAAGCGTAATCACTAATACGTTTACGCTTTTCAAATAAAGCTTTACGTTTCCCTAGTCGATAACCGACATTGGGTTTGTGTTTAGCAGAGTTTGTTGAAGGCTTCCGTGATGTATTACCGCCAGTTAAAGCACGTTCCTCCATGTACCTTAAAAAACGGATCAAAACAAAATGCAGAATTTAAATTAAAAAAAATATTTTCATTATTTAGCGTTGCCTATATTCCGTGAAAATCGTAATAGCGTGTTGCCTTAGGAAGGGTGTTTAACTTTAGAAAAGAAAATGAATATCAAATCAAGGACTTTACCATCGAACTGTATGTTCGCAATTTCAAAAAAACTTCAGTTTACACTTCTTAAAGAAATGAAAAAATAAGGACCGTAGGATATTGTCATTTTATTAAAAAAATTATAAGAAATTGAATTTCCCTACCCTTCACTGTCATTTCTTTCTCAATTTTAGATGCAGAATTAAATAAATACAGTATTCCCTCGATTTACATCGTAGAACGTTCCGGAAAAAGGCAACGTAAATCAAATTTCAAAGAACTCATACTATCAGATGCATTTATTTGTGTACATTTTACAAAAAAAAACTAAAATAATTAAATTTTTATTCTATGTATTGAATTTTCTTGAAAAGGGAAGTCCCCTGATTTTGTTTATAAACAACGTGAGGCGACGTAAATCGAATAACGACGCAAATCGAAGTTTAAAAGAACAAAACTTTTGACGACGTTAATCGAAACAACGTAAATCGAGGGAATACTGTACTATACGTTGGTCAAAGGTCAAAAGTCATGACTAACTCATAGATAGTCATTTGACCATTCATAATTTGTTTCATTTAATTGTTGTAATAATTATAGGCTCCCGAGTCTAGTTAGTAGTGTGTTAGATTAATGGATGGCAGCAAGCGATTTAAACCACACTTCGAACATTTCGAACAAAACGAAATGCGAAAAAACATTCTATTTGGCGACCTGTTTCAGTACATTTCTATTAATAATAATAGAATTAATAAATAAATACACACTAGAAAAGTAATTTTAACACGCACAACATGACTGGCGTGCGATTTTATTTTTAGTCCTGACTAAAGGATTGCAATGACCAATTAAGTAAGTTAAGCAAACATGTACTTCTATTTTTGTTTTTGTAATTAACATTTTAAAATAATAATCATCAGACCAAAAGCATAATACACGGTGGGTGATGTATTGCAACCAACTTCAGGTTGTTATCATTTGACAGCTCACAGTTCATCTTATTATTTACAATCTTACAAAAGCATTTTGATCTATTGCATTCAGAAAAAAAGTTATTCGTGATTTTTATATTTGGCTGGACAACCACAGATAACTATCGTTAAAGCCCTCCAGCATTTAAATGTGAATAAATCTTTTGTTTCTCGTAGCATTACACGTTACCATGATACAGGCAGTATTGCATCGCGTCCAAAAAGTGGACGTAAAAAACAAACGGTAACAACACCAGAAATAATCCTAAAGTATAGGCCAGATTTGATCGAAATCCACGTCGCAATGGTAGAAAAATTTCTCGTGAGCAGAACATATCGCGAGAACGGGTGCAACACATATTGAAAAATGTGCTTGGACTTAAAACGATTGAAGTTCCAAAAACTGCAAGAGCTCACCGATGGAAAAAAAAAGGAGTTAGACTGGAAAGAGCCAAGGAGTTACTTCGCTTGCACGAAAGTAGCCAGTTACCGAATTTGATTTTCTCCGATGAGCAGCCATTCCAAATTGAGCAGTTTGCGAACAAACAAAATGATTGGGTTTACTTGCCAAATGGCTTAAAAAGGAGGTTCCTCGCTTCATTTCTACCGCACAATGGCCACCAAAATCTCCGGATCTCAATCTGTTGGACTTTGGCGCCTGGGGCATTTTGGAGAGTAAGGTTCTCACTAAAAATACGAAAGCTTCGCTCGTCTCAATACGACGCTTCGCCGGGTATGGGCCAAAATACCGCAGAGCTACTTTCGTGCAGCCTATGATGGCTTTGTCGGCCGTTTGAAGGCCATAGTTCGTTCTAAAGGTGGCCAATTGGAACAAATCTATACTGAGTCTAAAATTTGATGTTATTTCCAACATTATTTGCTTTTGAACAATAAAATTAAAAAAAAAAAAGTTAAAAATGTAGCGCTTCACTTTGTTGCATTATATAACAATCACCCTGCAAATTTGCATTGATTTGTAAGGTTGTAGATGTTTTTAGTAAGATTCTCTTTCAATCGCTGGTTAAAATAAGTGTTTTGCAAACTATTTCGTTAATTTTGAAAATTTTACATAAAAAAAAAAACAATTTTTTAAGCATAAGCGAACATTATAATATGCATTCTGAAAGAAGAAAAAGAAGAAAAAAAAAATTCAAAGAAATGCAGATGAGACCACTAATAATCGTTTATCATGTCTAGAAATGATTGCTAAAGCAGTTACAATGCAATTGTTTTAAAAGCTACCCAGTCGATTAAATGAAAAAACAAAAATAAAGAGCAGACAGTCAGAGATATCATAGATTTGCTATGGACTGATGGATGGAAAAAAGTACAATTTTGATAATCCGTATGAGGTAACGCCTCAAACTCCAGGTCAGATATCTTTAACAAAATGAAATGAAAAAAAAAAATTTCTTTCGTCGGCTTCCTCCCAGGAGATTTCTAGTACAAAAATTCTCAAAGTTAACAAAACTGCCAGCAAAAACTTGTCGCGCCACTCATGTATAAAATGAACACAATCTGCACATTTGGCAAGTGTAGTTAGTTTACAACCTTGACTGAGGGGTTGTAATGACCAATTATGTATGTACGTATGGGTTCTGAAAAGATTACACATTCGACCCAGTCGTGTTTTCTAGATCCAGCAGTTAATAATACGAGAGGTGAAAGTGCATTAAGCTATCGTATACTTAATAGTATATCCAGATTCACTATACTTAAGCATGTCTTTAGCTTTTCTACTTCCATTTAAATATGATAGCCAAGGGTAGTAAACAAAACTTTAAATGATATACAGAGCAGAGATCAGTTATAGGTTGGATTCATACTTATAATTTCAGATACTTATACGGATTCATACTTATTTTGATATCATACTCATACTACTCATACTCAAAGATGGAAGTACTTGTCGTATTCATACTTAACAATACGCATGATGTTATTGACTTTGACTCGTTTCTACTTAACGTTTACGCGAAATACAAAATAAGTATGATTCACGTACGAGTACTGCAATACTCACAAGAAGATTGCGTGTATGCTTTGCTTGTTGTCTTTGTGTTTCCTTCCTTCTTTGTTTGTATATGCAACAACAATAAAGGCTGAAAATTTTGATGAATGATTTGAGCTACTCGAATGACCTATAAGTATTATAACTATTTTTTCTAAATTTATGAATCCGAATGAGTTGGCGGTATGAATCAAACATATTTCGAATGTTGTGAGTTTGATGTCAACGTTGTACTCATAGTCATTGCTACTTATACTTATAAATTAACGTTGCAGTGAGTACGTATGAATCAAATTTGAATCTATTCTGTTGATTCATTCATACTCAAAATTGCATGAGTGTTTATGAGTAGCGGAAAAACGATTCATTGCTGATCTCTGTTACACAGTTGTAAGTGAACCTATTATCATAAACGCCACCATCATTATAATCTTCTTAAATGGAGTTTGATCATTCCCACCAAAGTGGGCTGGAAACTTCTCACACACTTTAATTGATGTTGTAATGACGACAAGAAAGATGGGACCATGAAACATATTCTCTGTCAATTGCAAATTGAAGACCACGGATTTTTGAGTCCCCAGAATATGTCTAGCCAAAGTTGATTTGGATAAAATCTCGCCTAAGACATCTATTTTATGGCGCAATCATACTGCAGAAGAATACTGAACCTTCGTAACTATTTTTAGCAGGTTATTTATTTATTTATGAATTATCCAGTATGTACATACGAAGGGATAAACGCCTTAAATGCACGTCGATAGAATGGCTTTTCTTAAGGAGTTACAGATTAGAAAAGAATTTTTGGGAAAAGGTTGTGACAGTTAAGGAAATTGGATTGCTTACTTGTATTTGGGTTTTTAGAAACATTTATGTTTGTTATTTGTATCCTTTTTTTAATGTTGTTTTGTTTCTATTTCGTTTTAGACATCAAATTCTAAGATTTTCTATTTCATTTTTGGTTGTATTTTTTGTATAAAAACTGTCCAATATTTTCATTTATTTTGTCGTTTTCCAGTTTAACAAATGCTACGGACACTAATGGCTTGTCAAACTTAAACAAAAAAAAATTACAAAAAAAAAAAAAAAGAAAACGATTTTGTTGTTGCTGTTGATAAAATCCTTTACATTTTATTACCAATTTACGATAATGTACGAGAGAAAGTCTAAAGGATATCTGCACAGGGTGGCTTGTAAATAATGCAACAAAGTCAAGTGTTACATTTTAAAATTATTTTTTTTTAATTTTATTGTTCAAAAGCAAAAAATGTTGGAAATAACAAATATTTTTAGAATCAGTTTAGATTTGTTCGAATTGGCCATCTTTAGTACGGATTATGGCCTTCAAACGGCCGACATCACAGGCTGCACGAAAGTTGCGGCGAAGCGCCGTCTTGAAATGATCGACACTTTCGAATTTTTTAGTGCGAACTTTAATCTCGAAAATGCCCCAGGCGCAAAAGTTCAACGGATTGAGATCCGGAAATTTTGGTGGCCATTGTGAGGTAGAAATGAAGCGAAGAACCTCCTTTTTAAGCCATTCCGGGTTGACGCGTGCTGTGTGCGGTGGTGCTGAGTCCTGTTGGAATGTTCATCATGGTCTTCGGCGGAAATGTTTGTCCGCCCAGGGCTTCCATACTGTCTTTAAGACATTTTCCCGATAATATTCGGCATTTATTTTAACCCCAAGGTCGATGAAAATGATCGGGAGCGACGGCTCACACCATTACCATCGGCGTTGGTTGAGTTCTGGTGGCCAATCGCAGGTGTACATTTTCAGCTGACCACTTTGGCAAGTAAACCCGATCATTTTGTTTATTCACAAACTGCTCAATTGGGAATGGCTTCTCAACGGAGAAAACCAAATTCGGTAACTGGCCACTTTCGTGCAAGCGAAGTAACTCCTTGGCTCTTTCCAGTCTAACTTTTTTTGTCCATCGGTAAGCTCTTGCACTTTTTGGGACATCAATGGCTTTAGTCCAAGCTCATTTTGCTATATGTGTTGCATCCGTCCTCGCGATATGTTCAGTTCACGAGCAATTTTTCTACTACTGAGGCGTGGATTTCGAACAAATCTGTCCATCACTTTTCGGATGATTTCTGGTGTTGTTACCGTTTTTTTTACTTCCACTTTTTGGGCGCGATCCAACACTGCCAGTATTACGGTAACGAGCAATGGCACGAGAAAGAAAAGATTAATTCACATTTAAATGCTGGAGGACTCTAGCGGTAGTCGCTTGTGGTTTTCCAGCCAAATATATAAGAAATCATACTATTACGCTTGAATTCCATCACGAATAAAAATGAACTGTTACTGGAATAAATCTGTCAGCTGTCAGACTAGCGGTTTACAAATGAAAACAACCTGAATTTGGTTGCAATACATATCAGCCACCCTGTATGCACAGCACAATACCATATTAACTGGCCAATAAAATATGGTTTTTAACGATTTCTCTTTTTTTTCTGCCATTTTTACCATAGCTTAACAGAATGTACAAGATTAAGGCTGATTTTGCAAAAAAAAAAAACAAATATTTTGTCAGTCTTTAATGGATTGAGAATACAACAAACATGTTGAAGGGAAAAGGGGTATCATGTGAAAATTGCTTTAAATGAACCCCGTAAAATTTATGTTTTTTAAGAGTTTTTGTTTACAACTGTGGTCAGTCACTACGAACCATTTAATGAAAGGCAATCTAAAGAGGAGAGGGAAATCTAAAGAGGGAACTTAAGCTTGTTAACATATAAAAAGTACAACAAAACAATGTTTTTATAACTGTTAATATTTGTTGCTTTTCATTTTTTTTTTCTTTTTTGTTTAAGAGAAATTTCACTTAAACCCTACTTAAGGGTTTTTTACAACCATTTAAACAATGTTTCACAGCACCCATACGAACCGAGAACCTCTGTGGCATATGGACCAGACAACAAAATGAAAAATTGTGTTGTGAAAATGTGTGAAATTTTAATTTTTCTTTTTATTGTTACTCCTCTAGGTACTCTGTAGAAAGTTATGTTGTAAATATTTTTTATTTAACAATTTCAAGAGTTTTAAAGTCTTTAAAAGTGGTACTTAAAAATAAACAAATTTTCCTTAACAAAACGTAACTTTTTCAACAAAAACTAACTTGTTTTCTTCACCTAACAATAAGTACCAAATATTTTCTTGTTGCCAGTTACACATTTTGGTGCGATATTTATTATTTTTTCAAGTTTGTTTCTAATTATTCGCGATGTTAGCAGCCTTATTTATAGAACAACAGTTGAAAAACATTCATTTGATTTGGAAAATATAAGAATCGAATTATCAACAAGCGTAAATAAAGCGCAATGAATAGACAGTGGAACAGCGATAGTAGCGTACATAAAGTTTGGAAATTAATATACGTATTACAAACATAATTTGTTATTACAACCCTTCAGTCAGGATTATGGCCAAGCTTCTAACACAACTTATGTTGTGTGCATAGCTGCCAGACAATTTATACCCTCATTCTGACGATTTTTAGAAATTAAAAATTAACATTAAATTCTTAACTTTTGTACATTAAAAGCCTCCTTAATATTTGTATTTGTATAACAATAAGTTATGTTGAATGTAAATAAAATAGTTAGTTTTAATTAAAATTCTTTATTATTCGCACAATTCAGTGTGTCACTGTTCACAACGTGATGTAAACAACAACAACTGCCTTTTTTGTTATTCCTCTGTTTATACCCTTTATATAAACAATAACAGTTACGAGAGATCTTTAAACTACGATTACTCTTTGCAACATACAACGTCTTTACATAAGACTGACTGAACTTCACTAACTCAGTCGCCTCCTTTACCCTACCTTTTATAAGCCTGAACAGTGTGAGGAATATTTTTGAAGGCGTGTGTTCATGACTTCGCCTTCTCAAAATTTCTATAAATGGATACATCGTTGTATTTATTGTTTCTGACGATTTTTTTTTGACGATTTCAAAAAACATCTTGACGATTTTGACGATTTTCTTTCTAATGTTTGACGATTTGATGCTTTATCTATCTGGAAGCTATGCTTGTGTGTGTTAGTTTTTTACATGAATGGCGTGATGGAAAGTTTATAGTCGACTTCGATAGACGAAATTTTGTTGAGAGACTTGTCATGGCACTTTGAGAGTTTTTAGCATTTTATGCTTCGTTTTGTTTGAGATATCTTTAAACTGTGACCTCACTTCTAATAGATCAACCCATTACCTACCAGACAGTGGCTACCCAATGTGCGTATTAATGAGGGTAAAAAGTGGAGAGAAACCATACAATTAATCATTATAAAACCATTTGCTTCTTTCGAAAAAAAAACACACTCTCATGACCAGGCTCTTCTAAGAGCCGAAAGGTCCAGGGGCCAAATCGCCGCAGTCGTTATCGAATGAAGTTGATCGAAATTTTAGTATTTGAAATCACCGCAGCCATTAGCGAGTCAAGTGTAGCGAAGTTTGAGATTTTCTCATTCGATAACGAGTAAACCTTCGAGTGATGTCTTTTCAAATCTCATTCCATACTATATGAGTAATCGAAATATTTTTTTTAATGCGAAACCGGAAATTTTTGTCAAATTTTTTGTCAAATTGCCAAAATGTAAGTTGCAAATATTTTTTAACTAAAAGTAAATCTAATATATAAAATTCTGGTGTCATGGTGTTAGTGGCTAAACTCCTCCAAAATGGATGCAACAATTTTCATGAAATATTGTGTGCATATCGGGTGGGTCTGAGAATCGAACAACATCTATCGTTCATATCCATAAATGTTAAGAGGCCATGGAAAATCATTTAAAATTTTATATTTAGGTACATTTTGAACGTAGACGAATAAAATCTGGTGGGTAAGTTCGTAAAGTTGATATCGATAATCCCACCAAAAATGGGCGTAACAATCCACCCTCTTCAAGTGATACCTATAACTCTTAAACTACTGAACGGATTTTAACCATTCTTTTTTAGTTCGAAAGTTAATCAGTTTATGCAAAAAGTAGGCGTGGCAAACATTTAAAACGAATGTAAACGAAAGTGGAACTGTCAACCCTCCCCCTTTAAAAGATACCTATAATTCGATGGATTATAACTACACACATATGTACATATATAATATGTATGTCTATTAGCTTTTTTTTTTTTGGAACGATTACAACTACAACAGCGCTTTATGCAGTGTATTACAATAAATATATAATGTAACCTGTTTTGGCCAATAAAAAAATCAATTTTTCGCGGGATGAAGTTCGTCGGGTCAGCCAGTATAAATATAATTGCAGATGACCAAATAATGGAAGCAGCCGGTATCGAAGCCAGCGTTGAAGGAATCCGAACAGCAAAAACTTTTTGAAAAAGAAAAGATCCAAACAAATCTCTTTCTTTGGACTCAGGGTAAAGCATATTCGCACTATAATGGAAAGGAAAGGATGTGCACTTTATCAACAGCTTAACATTATTATTGTCGGAAACTGCCATAGTATTGTGAACCTATGATCCATTATACTTCATTCATACTTTATAGGATATCCCTTTAATACCTCTTCCAGGAGTATTGCTCTGACAAATTTCAGAATTCTAGTTTGTGCTTGTAGTCGTCGTAATCTAATAAGTAGTGTGTTGGCTTATTAGACGTGAGGCCTTTGTTCAAATCCCTGGTCAGAGATATGTTTTTAAGGAAGATATTTCTTCGACTACTTCCACGCAGCAGATTTCTGGCAAAAACTCTGAGTGCAAATAAAATTACCATGAAAAGTATCTTCTGTAAGATCTGCCACTCTTGTAGAAAATAAACACACATAACATAAGTGGCGTGAGAAGCTAGGTCTCAGTCCTGACTGAAGGATTGTAATGATCAATTATGTATATTTACTCAGTGTCTGTGTACTCAGTGTCATCCGTAGTTATCGATCTGATATGTATTTCCTTCTAGTATACATTAATGCCTCACAGATTTCAAGAATGTCTTACGACGATTCATTTTCACTGCCACAGAATCTTCACTTTGGACTGTATACAATTCACTCTGAGTTAATAATACCGTACCAAAAAGCTGTTTACCAACTAAGGATTATTCCTGGTTAGTTTGATACATTTGTGAAATCTTCTTTTATAGTAATTTTCCAACAAAAGTACTGATTACCTCTAACATATTAGATTTGAGAAGAGTCTTTGCCATGTTGTATCTTATCATCAGGCTTTTGGAAATCTTTCGACAAACTAGCCCTCGCTGCCATAAAGGGATACTGTGATCAATAATAGAATAAAGCAGAAATTAAAAGGAAACCATTAATATAATTTATAATTCTTAGAACTGTTAATTCATATTCAACGAGCTCGCCAGAGTTGGTGCGTTCCTTCCGGAATCCGCTTCTGTTGAATTGGGTATGCCACTTGCATCGGTCAAGTTGACAATTGCGCGGAGGTTCGTTCGAGACGCCAACCTATCTTGGTTCAATGAGGAGTCCTGCTCCACCGCTAGACTCACCTGGCCCAAGATGGATAGAAGGCGTACCAACCGATTACTTCGTCTCGATCGTCATGTCATCTCGACTATAGTGGCCATGCTTACAGGTCATTGCATCATGGGTAGACACGCGAAAAGAATGAGGCTCCCTTTTAACGACTTCTGCCGTAGATGCAGGTCCACTGAGGAAGAGGAGACTGTTATTCACTTTCTTTGCCAGTCCCCGTCTCTTGCTAGGTGTAGATATAGGTTATTTGGCTCCCCATTCCTTGTTAGCTTAATAAAGCTATCATCTATTGATATGAAGGATGTAGCTTCGTTAATCAAAATTTCTGGCTGGTTTTCCAGTACGGGGTAGTCGTGTTTTTGTTGTGCAGCCCTTGCGCTGACCAACTCTTCCTTTTCCCTGATTTAGTGGAACTTGGTTAGTACAGGGACTGCGTTCACCCGTGGTATCACAAAGGACCGCCATGCGTGCTCAAGTGAGATTTGTGATATCAGAATTCATATTCAATATACAGTACGACCCCACTTAACGCTGCCCCACTTAACACTATTTCAGGCATTGCGCGATAGTATTGGGATTTCTATAAATCGGGCATTGTACTGAACCAGCTTGGTGGTTATAAGAGTGTGTGTGCGATATTGAAACAACACAGTAAGACTCCGCTTCAAGGTTTTGTCAGTATTACGGGTAGTATTGGGATTCCCCTAAATCGGACATTGTACTGAACCAGCTCGGCATGGTAAACAGTATCACTATTTGATGAATCGTATGGGAACTGAGGGCAGTGAGTAAAGAAGTTAGCCAAAAGACTTTCGTTTAGAATGTAAAGATCAATTGGGAAGGATATATTTGAGAAGAGATCTAAGTCTTGCATCAGACTAGGAATAGCCTGCGAAAAGCAACCGACCTTCTGACTGGACATAGTAAATTTAAAATCCAATATTTAGAATTCGTTATAAAGAAAACGAAACAACAGAACACATACTTGGATTTTACACCACATTAGAGTATTTTGTAAGAACAAACCTTCCTTCTAGCGAGGCAGTTATTCTTACAGCATACAGAGATCATCTGGACTTGGTACTTTACGATCTTTATGTAACAATAATAAAAACAAATTTTATTAAATTTATATTACCTGCTGTAGAAGATGATAGTAATTGCAAGCCAATCACTAACAAAAATACATTTTAAGTTTTATTCAATTATTTATGCACAAAAAAGTGGTGTAAATAAAAATTTAAATTCATCTTTCAATCTCTTCTCTTTTCAGATATGCATTACGATATGGTTTCGCATTTTGCAATCTTTAAAGAATATGCAATTCATACTCTTCTGGCATAAAAAAACAAAACAAAAAAATCGAATTGATAAAAATTTTTTATTTTGTTTTTGTTATTTTTTAACGGTCACTTAATGTTGAATTTTAATATATAATTTAAGCATACAGAACGAGCATACGAGTGTCAGTGTGATAAGATGACAGGTGAAAATATTAAAATATTTTACAAAATAAAGCTCTATTAACCACTTATGCGCATAAAATTGATAAACAGTCGCCGCCATTTATGGCATATAAACCGCACAGATTGTGAGATCGTATAGCCCCAAGCGTAAAGTAAAAGGGAAGAGAGTGTTACACGGATGTCCAGGATGTGAATGAAACTTAAAAAATTTATCAGTTTTGTTGTTTCTGCATTATAGACATTGTCATACATGGTGTATGTGTGCATAAGTACTTGTATAAGTAAAAGTTGTTTTTAAAAAAAATGATATTGTGTGAGTGTTTGCCTGTTTGTTGTTGTTTAAAAAATGTTCAAATGTCCGTTATTGTGTATGGCATGGTTGGGTGTGTGTGTATGTGTGATTGTTGTTATTGCTATTGTACGAACATATTTTTTATGCAACATGACCAACATCCGCCATTATTTTTATTTTACAATCACATACACACACATTGACTACAAAATGTTCACTCTTATATCGAGCCCCTATGCATATACATACATACATATACATTAGACTGGACCCGTTTATATGGAGAAAAAATAACGTATAGATGCTCCCGACTAAAATGAAATTTTGCTTTATTCTAAGACTACGTTTCTCAAAATTTTTGCCCTGGGGTCAATATTTGATGAGCTGGATCAATGGATAAAAAGATCCTTTTTTAAGGTTTTTTGAATTTTTTTCACATTTCTTCCAAAGGAACTTTATATAAATTTGGTATCATATGAAAGGTTTTTTAACAGGTTATCAGAAATTTTAAAAGAAGTTTAGAATATTCAAAAATTTTGAACACTTTGGAAAAAATTTTTGTTTGTTTTTTTAATTTTTTCATAGAATTCACGTAACTAAGTTGTTGAGATTTCTTGTTTATAATTTCACCGAAATGGTTTTTTCCGTTTTTCAAAATTCAATCTATTTCAATTTTTATAAAAATTTTTTTAAGCCTACATTCTTCTCTATTTGACAACCTCTGTTAATTCAATTCATAGATGTAATGAACATCAAAATAATGCAATTTTTATAAGCTTTCCATTGATGTATAGTTTCTTATACTTTTATTTTGTTCTACAACGAATATTTCAATTTAAACCAAAACATATGCGATACAGGGATCACCGTGGTCTAGTAGGTAGTGTGCTGGCTAATTAGACGTAAAGCCAGGGTTCGAGTCCCAGGCCAGACATCAAAAATAAAAAAATACAAAAAGTATTTTTCGGCGATTTCTTCTCTATCTCTTCTTGTTCCTCAAAATCTGTCGTTCGGAGTCGACTTTAAACCGTAGGTCCCGCCACTTCTGTATAAAATTAATACACACAACATATGTGGTGTGAGAAACTGCGGGCTTCTTGGGGACGATTGCTGTAGACTGTCTAATGGTGAAGGTATAGCACTGGCCA
This sequence comes from Sarcophaga peregrina, assembly GCA_014635995.1. Lineage (NCBI taxonomy): Eukaryota > Metazoa > Arthropoda > Insecta > Diptera > Sarcophagidae > Sarcophaga > Sarcophaga peregrina. Next base: position 56,991,203 of record CM025790.1, on the reverse strand, counting down.
TTTTATAGTCACCTAGCAGCAACTTGTTTCCTTACCGTTCGCATCTTCCCTCTTTCTACCTTTCTTAAAACTGCACAATGCACTGCATGAGTAGGGGTCATCCCCTGAGTGATGGTTTAACCAAAAAATATCCCGCTATAATGTAATATTCCGTTATTTTGATGCCCATTACATATATGAATTGAGTTAACAGAGGTTGACAACATTTATTTTGGGACCACCCTAATATACGTATGTGTGCGTGTAGAGCAAAAGAGAATTACACTTAAATGCCTCATCCAGCACGTTCACAAATTTCGCACAGAACAACTTTTAAGTGTGGAGTACATGTTTAGTAGCTTTGCCAATCTGCATGTGCGATGGTGTTTATCCATCTATGCATGTGCATAAAAGTATTTGTGCAAATTCACCCACCCCTCCGTTACAAAATAGCACTGATGTGGTTGCCATGTATGACTGTCTATAGATTTGTGTTTCTAGTTTCATTTTAAAAAAGATTCTTCCTCCTTCTTCCTCAATCTTTTTTTTTATTTTTTTTGGAAAAAACGATTTTGGTTTTTAGTTTTTATGCTTTCTTGATATTTTCTATTGCCGAGAATATGTGTATGTGGGCCATTTTTGATAGTGTATTTGGCATAAAGGAATTTTTCATTTCATTTTGTACTCCTGACACATTCGTGTACATGTTGTCCAATTTGTACATTCATAGTGGCGAATATTTATTGCTTTCAAGTTGCAATGTCATCGTTCACAGTAGTCGGTTGGGTTAAAGTTTTTGACTAAATTTATTGAAAGAACAGAAAAAACCATTCAAACTTATTGTGCAATTCGAAATGATTGGTCGTCAGAAATTTTGCGAAACAAAAAAATGAATTTTAAATAGATCTTCAGTAAATATGTGCCAGTCATGTTTGCTAGGCTTTTAGGTTGTCGATATTGTGATGAATTTTAAAGGGACAGGTGATCGAACAATATTGGGTGGCTCATCTGTCGGTTTAAATCTGAACCATCGGTTATTTAAAATTTGGAAATACTTATTTCATTTATTCTATCACAAAACTCAGTATATCTCCATTGAACGTAATGAATCGATTTACAATTGAGCAACATTGGGATTTATGGGCAACTTATATCAAAACATAAACTATTGGCCGGAAATTGTAGGAAAATGTCGCACAAAAATAGGTTGCAGAAAATCATTAACTGTGCCGGTAACTGGTTTCGTTGTTAGTGAACCAAGACGTCAGCGTTCTCGCGCAGTACTTACATCTGAGATCAGCAATGAATCGTTTTTTCGCTACTCATAACTGCACATGCAATTTTGAGTATGAGTGAATCAACATAAGTGGAATTCATCTACACTGATTCATTCGTACATGCTACAACGTTGATTTATAAGTACAAGTATAAGTACTCGTACGCGAATCATACTTATTTAGTGCTTCGTGTAAATGTTAAGTATAAACGAATCAAAGTCAATAACATCATGCGTATTGTTAAGTATGAATACGACGAGTAGTTCCAACTCTGAGTGTGAGTACAATGAGTATCATATTAAAATAAGTATGAATGCGTATGAGTATCAGAAATTATAAGTATGATTTGAATCTACTCATCGTTTTGAATAATCGTTGCTAATCTCTGGTAAATATGTGCAAATTGCAGGTCGTTAGTAAATTAAATATTTTTTATTGAAAAATCAATTTTTTCAGCTAAAATTATGAATCTCGGAACCAATTAAATAAAAATCAATACAAAAGTATGAAAAATCGTGCTTTGTTTTGCGTCGTTTCGGGATGCGTCGGGATGCGTTCTTCATGCCCTATGAGTATAAGTATCAGAAATTATAAGTATGACTCAAATCTATTTATCGTTTTGAATACTCGTTACTGATCTCTGACTTACATAAGAAAATATCGAATTGTTCGTGAAAATCCATATGAACATAAACACTTCATCATTTCTCAAGTATTGAACAGGGTACGTCGTATTTTGCGTAAAGATTTCCTTAAAACGTTCAATTGGTTCAATAGTTGCAGCCTTTTCGAATATTCGCTTTGCTAGATGGGCCAACTATACGATGATGTCGATTTTGTTAGGAAAAAAAAGTCATCTTTTGGGATGAAGCTCACTTTCATCTTAATGGGTTAATTAATAAGCAAAATTGCCGTATTTGAGGTTCTGAAAATCCACACGAGGTCTTACAGAAACCAGTTCACCCATTTCGTGATACTGTTTGGTGCAGCTTGTGCAGCGGAGGCTTGATTATTCCATATCTCTTTGAAAATTACGATCAATGGAGGCACCTATCCGCTCTTCATGGTACTGATGTGAAAGATGTCTAGCTTCATCAGGATGGTGCAACTTGCCACACATCTCATGCCAGAATCTACTTATGACGGCAAACATTTGATGGCCCGTTAATTAGCTGAAATAGTGGTGTCACTGAGAAGCTGCAATTTGACACATTGGAACTATTTTTTGTAGGGCCCCGTTAATGAAAAGTGCTATGCCGACAAACCAGAGACAATTAAATATTTGAAGGCCAACATATGTAATGCCATTGCCAAGATACAGTCCCATACACTAGAAAAAGTGAACGAAAATTGAGACATAAACTGGCATTCCTATAATAGGGGAACTTAGTGAATTAATGAATATGAACTTTAGCATTTATGTTGAAGATATTAAAAGTTAATGTACAACCGAATTCGCAGTAGTTTTGTAGGTAGTGTGGACGAAAGTCCATGGTTCAAACCTTAGATCAGGTACCGAGAATAAAGACGAAGTTTAAAAAGAATTTTTCAAGGATTTTTTCTCAGCAATCTTCTGGCCCAATCTTGGTAAGTAAATAAAATTGGTGAGAAAAGTTTCTTAAAAATGCATCGACAGGAATCCATTTTAAACTGTAAGTCCTGCCACTGATTAATAAAATTAAAATACACAAAATGGGTGGTGTACGAGGCTAGGTTGTAATCCTAACTATTGGTTTGTAATGAGCAATGCGTTTACATTACATGATTAAGTGTTAGCGAAGTTACTTGTTCGCAAATTTTTTAAAGAAAACTTATCCTTGCCTTTTCTTAACACAATTCAAAAACTTAAACAGCTGAAATTGCGGTCACCTCGTTACATATTACACTATACCCGTAACTAATTCGCCGCCATATGCTAGCACCTACAACCAATGTGTCATTACTTCTACTCACATCACGGCTTTGTGGTTATGCAAATACATATTCAGTGTGTTATTTGTCAAGTAATATGAAACATTTCTCACATTGATAGATTAGCGCTGGCAGTACCTCATAAGTATTATCCTCTTAAAACCACAATTCATGTTTCCAACCAAAGTTGCTCTTGTTTGTTGGGTAATGCATGAGGCGATGTTATGGAAATTGTATGAACAGAACTATGTGGAGAGAGAGAGAGAGAGAGAGAGAGAGGGAGAGACAGAGAAAAAAAGAAGAAAACTTTCTAACAAATGCTTATGCGGTAGCACATTTGAAAAATATTCACTTTCATTATTTGCATACTCGTACGGATAAGTGCTACAGTACGTATAACTGATGATTGGGAAAGTTTTCAAATACTTGCTGCATTATGAGTTCTGGTGGAAAGTTAAAAATAAACAAAAAAAAAAAATTTACAATAAACTGAAAGCAACGAAAATAACAATATTCTCTTTGGGAAATAATTTTCGGAAAAAAAACAAAATTCGATCATACAATTTATGAAAATCGTAAATGTGCAGCAAAACCCTTATGAGAACTAAAGGCTTGAGGTTTATTAAAAAAAATTTATTGACTATTGTTTTGGAAATATTAAAAATATATCCATTGTCTGCCACAGATACTACAGTGGTGGTCAAAGGAGGAATGAAACATGTTTATTCCAGCATGCCTGTTTCAACTATAATTTTCGTTTAAGAAGTTTTTTTTAGCCACAAACTGTGTGATGAAAATCATGATTGGAATTAAGAAACTCCGTAAAAGTAATATAAAATATTTTTAATAAGAAGAACACTAAGCATGTAGTATTTGGAGTATACTAGATCGTGGTTGGATGAATTAAAATATACGTCAGTGATTGAGTGATTGATATAACAGTGATTATCAGCTCTAAAGTAAACCTACTTACTTATTTAATTATTTATAACAACCCGATTAACGGATTTTGGCCTACCGCAACAGATAATTTCAGGCGACTCTGCTTCTTAAGCCACTACGCATGTTGGTCCTACCAATCGATTGGTCCTTCCAACAAGATCGTTCTCTTCACCGACTACCGCAGAATCCCACATTAAAAGCCCGCCTCGCCGGAGCATACTAATCTGTCTATGTTCAAACTCCTCGTAATATAGTTCTCTGTCAGTGTGTTAGGCTAATAACTACTGAGGTGGCTAAATTCCTTCGGCTATTAGATATTTCTTGACTATATTGTACAAAAACAAAAAAAAAAAAAAAACAGCAGAGCTGTTGCAATCAATTATCTTCAATTATCGCGGCAGATTAATTTTAAGTTTATTGTGGAAAAACTTTCGGTATCCCAATGAAACCCAATTGATTCTCACGAATTTCTTATTTAATAATTAGCGTTTCAGACGTACAGAGCCAGCGGGTTCATGGTTACAAAGTGATAGAGAGCATCGAATCTATAATTGGTACACAAATAGGATTCTCTTAAAAGTGTTAGCCAAAATTCTTAAGTAATGAAGTCAGCATGGTCTAGTAGACGTGGTTATTATACATAAGGCCGCGGTTCAAGCCTCAGGTAAGAGATTTTAAACAAAACAAAATATAAAAAAATATGCTCACTCTAACTGTAAATAAAAATGCTGTAAAAGTATATCAAAAAACAAGAACTGATGTTCGAAGCCGATTTTAAGCAGTTGGTTCCGCCATTCTGGTCATTAACACACACAAAATATGCGATGTGAGAAACTAAGTCGTAAACCTAACTTAAGGGTTGTATTGGTCAATTAAGTATGTAAGTAATGAAGTGGACACTTATGATAGTGATGTTGTACGTGGATTGATAGAGATTTTTAAGTATTTTCTTAGCCAACCTTTTTTGGCTTCCAATCGAACACGATAATGTATTTAATTTTCCGTTTACAATTCTCTTTTGCAACACAAGACAAGTGCATTCCGTTGTTTAGTAAAATGTTAGCAAGTAAAACGAAATGGAAAGGATAAAAAAACGATGTAAAACGGAAGTAACGATTGAAATTAAATTGTTGAGGATTATTCCGAAAACATGTACAAAAAAAGCTAGAAAGATCTCATGATATTGGAACTACAAGCAATCCTTTGTTTAAGCTCTAACAAAAAAAAAAAAAACTTTGTAACTAGACATTTAAATAAATGGCTTGCCTCTATACTCTATCTACTACAAACCATTTTAATTTGAATATTTTGTCCTACGGCATGGTGTTCTTTTTTCTTAATGGAGAATGTGTATTGGTTTTAAGAGAAATGAACATGTATTGTGTGTAGTGGTAGTGGTAGTAGTAGTAGATTAACTTAATTTAAAAGTAATAGTATGTTAATTGGACTTAATAAGAAGAACACTAAGCATGTAGTATCTGGAGTATACTAGATCGTGGTTGGATGAATTAAAATATACGTCAGTGATTGAGTGATTGATATAACAGTGATTATCAGCTCTAAAGTAAACCTACAGATAATTTCAGGCGACTCTGCTTCTTAAGCCACTACGCAAGTTGGTCCTACCAATCGATTGGTCCTTCCAACAAGATCGTTTGGTCCTTCCAACAAGATCGTTCTCTTCACCGACTACCGCAGAATCCCACATTAAAAACCCGCCTCGCCGGAGCATACTAATCTGTCTATGTTCAAACACCTCATAACATGATTCTCTGTCATCGTGTTAGGTTAACAACAACTAAGGTGGCTAAATTCTTTCGGCTATTAGATATTTCTTGACTATATTGTACAAAAACAAAAAAAAAAAAACAGCAGAGCTATTGCAATCAATTATCTTCAATTATCCCGGCAGAATAATTTTAAGTTTACTGTGGAAAAACTTTCGGTATCCCAATGAAACCCAATTGATTCTCACGAATTTCTTATTTAATAATTAGCGTTTCAGACGTACAGAGCTAATGGCTTCATGGTTACAAAGTGATAGAGAGCATTGAGTCTATATTTGAATAGGATTCTCGTCAACATGTTAGACAATATTCGAATGACATGGCAGAGCCACCGCAGCAGCTGGATATTAATACGCTGTACAACGTCTATGTCGTTGAGGACCTCCTACAGGTCACAGTTAGATCGGGTGCGGAAAACATTGCGAACTAGCACTGGACCGAAGATTTTACGTTGAACTTTTCACTCGAATACTCTCAAGGTTGCTGCATCAGTGCTTAGGGTCCCAGCCTCTGCGCTGTAAAGAAGCACCAGTATGATAAACATCTTGTAGAGTATTAGTTTGGTCGTACGAGAGAGATTTCTGCTACTCTATTTTAGCAGTCATAGCAGCACCTGTTGGCAAGAGCTGTCTGGAACTGACATCATTTTTGGGGGTAACGACGGAGCCAAGACAAGTAAACTGCTTGACTGTATCAAAAGTATATTTATCGCCCGTAAACTGAGAATCAATACGCCGCACGTCCCTACTTGTCAGTAATATATACTTTGTATTGCCCTCATTTACTACCAGACCCATCTTAGTAGACTCCCGTTTAATAGTACTAAAAGCAGCAGTTACATCTCGTTTGGAATGCTCTATGATGTCGATGTCATCAGCATATGCAAGCAACTGGACACTTTTTTGGAAAATAGTGCCATTACAATGCACTACTGCCCTTCGCAGAACACTCTCCATGATGAAGTTAAAAAGGTCGCATGATAAGGCCTGAGGCTTCTCACGGTATCAACAAGTTCGGAGAGGTTTATTCGTACCTTGATGGAGATACATGAATTGTTCAACGTCATTCTACTTAGCCTTAACAGATTCGCAGGAATATCGAGCTCAGACAATACGGCAAAAACACAATCTCTTATGGAGCTATCGAAGGCTGCCTTACAGTCGACAAAAAGATGGTGTGTGTCTACCTGTTTTTGTCGTATATCTTTTCCAGGATTTTGCATAGTGTGAAGATTGGTCAATGGTGGACTGTCCAGATCTGAAGCCACACTGATAAGGTCCAATCAATGTGTCATTACTTCTACTCACATCACGGCTTTGTGGTTATGCAAATACATATTCAGTGTGTTATTTGTCAAGTAATATGAAACATTTCTCACATTGATAGATTAGCGCTGGCAGTACCTCATAAGTATTATCCTCTTAAAACCACAATTCATGTTTCCAACCAAAGCTGCTCTTGTTTGTTGGGTAATGTATTAAACGTTGTTATGGAAATTGTATGAACAGAATTATGTGGAGAGAGAGAGAGAAAGTTGAAAAAGAAGAAAACTTTCGAACAAATGCTTATGCGGTAGCACATTTGAAAAATATTCACTTTCATTATTTGCATACTCGTACGGATAAGTGCTACAGTACGTATAACTGATGATTGGGAAAGTTTTCAAATACTTGCTGCATTATGAGTTCTGGTGGAAAGTTAAAAATAAAAAAAAAAAAAAATTTACAATAAACTGAAAGCAACGAAAATAACAATATTCTCTTTGGGAAATAATTTTCGGAAAAAAAACAAAATTCGATCATACAATTTATGAAAATCGTAAATGTGCAGCAAAACCCTTATGAGAACTAAAGGCTTGAGGTTTATTAAAAAAAATTTATTGACTATTGCTTTGGAAATATTAAAAATATATCCATTGTCTGCCACAGATACTACAGTGGTGGTCAAAGGAGGAATGAAACATATTTATTCCAGCATGCCTGTTTCAACTATAATTTTCGTTTAAGAAGTTTTTTTTAGCCACAAACTGTGTGATGAAAATCATGATTGGAATTAAGAAACTCCGTAAAAGTAATATAAAATATTTTTAATAAGAAGAACACTAAGCATGTAGTATTTGGAGTATACTAGATCGTGGTTGGATGAATTAAAATATACGTCAGTGATTGAGTGATTGATATAACAGTGATTATCAGCTCTAAAGTAAACCTACTTACTTATTTAATTATTTATAACAACCCGATTAACGGATTTTGGCCTACCGCAACAGATAATTTCAGGCGACTCTGCTTCTTAAGCCACTACGCATGTTGGTCCTACCAATCGATTGGTCCTTCCAACAAGATCGTTCTCTTCACCGACTACCGCAGAATCCCACATTAAAAGCCCGCCTCGCCGGAGCATACTAATCTGTCTATGTTCAAACACCTCATAACATGATTCTCTGTCATCGTGTTAGGTTAACAACAACTAAGGTGGCTAAATTCTTTCGGCTATTAGATATTTCTTGACTATATTGTACAAAAACAAAAAAAAAAAAAACAGCAGAGCTGTTGCAATCAATTATCTTCAATTATCCCGGCAGAATAATTTTAAGTTTACTGTGGAAAAACTTTCGGTATCCCAATGAAACCCAATTGATTCTCACGAATTTCTTATTTAATAATTAGCGTTTCAGACGTACAGAGCCAGCGGGTTCATGGTTACAAAGTGATAGAGAGCATCGAATCTATAATTGGTACACAAATAGGATTCTCTTAAAAGTGTTAGCCAAAATTCTTAAGTAATGAAGTCAGCATGGTCTAGTAGACGTGGTGTAATGGCTTATTATACATAAGGCCGCGGTTCGAGCCTTAGGTAAGAGATTTTGAACAAAACAAAATATAAAAAATATGCTCACTCTAACTGTAAATAAAAATGCTGTAAAAGTATATCAAAAAACAAGAACTGATGTTCGAAGCCGATTTTAAGCAGTTGGTTCCGCCATTCTGGTCATTAACACACACAAAATATGCGATGTGAGAAACTAAGTCGTAAACCTAACTTAAGGGTTGTATTGGTCAATTAAGTATGTAAGTAATGAAGTGGACACTTATGATAGTGATGTTGTACGTGGATTGATAGAGATTTTTAAGTATTTTCTTAGCCAACCTTTTTTGGCTTCCAATCGAACACGATAATGTATTTAATTTTCCGTTTACAATTCTCTTTTGCAACACAAGACAAGTGCATTCCGTTATTTAGTAAAATGTTAACAAGTAAAACGAAATGGAAAGGATAAAAAAACGATGTAAAACGGAAGTAACGATTGAAATTAAATTGTTGAGGATTATTCCGAAAACATGTACAAGAAAAGCTAGAAAGATCTCATGATGTTGGAACTACATGCAATCCTTTGTTTTAAGCTCTAACAAAAAAAAAAAACTTTGTAACTAGACATTTAAATAAATGGCTTGCCTCTATACTCTATCTACTACAAACCATTTTAATTTGAATATTTTGTCCTACGGCATGGTGTTCTTTTTTCTTAATGGAGAATGTGTATTGGTTTTAAGAGAAATGAACATGTATTGTGTGTAGTGGTAGTGGTAGTAGTAGTAGATTAACTTAATTTAAAAGTAATAGTATGTTAATTGGACTTGATAAGCATTTGAAATGCTAAATGCTACTAATGGTATCGAAGAGATATGATGGGTGGACACACTAATACGATTTTCTAAACGGATTATGTTTCTAATATTGACTAGTGAGTATAGCAAGTACATACTATTGAAGGATATAAAAATGTTTTCAATTGTAGAAAATACACACACACACACACACTTACCCAGCTGTACAGATATTCAAAGGACTGTATTCATTATATACAGGGTGGCTGATATATAATGGAACAAAGTAAAGCGCTATATTTTTTAATTTTATTGCTCAAAAGCAAAAAATGTTGGAAATAACATCAAATTTTAGAATCAGTTTAGATTTATTCGAATTGGGCACCTTTGGTACGAATTATACTCTTCAAATGGCCGAAAAAGCCATCACAGGCTGCACAAAATTGGCTTTGCGGTATTTCGGACCATTCCCGGCGAAGCGCCACCTTGAGATGATCGACACTTTGGTATTTTTTCGTGAGAACCATATTCTCCAAAATGCTCCGGGAGTAAAAGTCCAACGTATTGAGATCCGGCGGTAGAAATGAAGCTAGGAACTTCCTTTTTAAGCCTATCTTTATTGACGCATGCTAAGTGCGGTGGTGCTGAGTTCTGTTGAAATGTCCATGGTCTGCGGCCGAAATGATTGTCTGCCCAGGCCTTCAACACTGTCTTTAAGACATTTTTCCGATAATATTCGGCATTTATTTTGATCCCACGGTCGATTAATACGAACGGGGAGCAACCATCGGCCGTTACGGCAGCCCACGCAATTACCATTGGCGGCGCTTTAGTTCTGGTAGCCAATCGCAAGTGTGAATTTCCAGCTGACCTTTTTGGCAAGTAAACCTGATCATATTATTTGTTCATAAACTGCTCAATTTGAAATTGCTTCTCATCGGAGAAAACCAACTTCGGTAACTTGCCACGTTCGTGCAAGCGAAGTAACTGCTTGGCTCTTTCCTGTCTAACTTTTTTTTGTCCATCGGTGAGCTTTTGTACTTTTTGGAACTTCAATAGCTTTAGTCCAAGCTCATTTTTCAATATGTGTTGCATCTGTTCTCGCGATGTGTTCAGCTCACGAGCAATTTTTCTACCACTGCGACATGGACTTCGATTAAATCTGGCCTTCACTTTGCGGATAATTTCTGGTGTTGTTACCGTTTTTTTCGTCCACTTTTTGGACGCCATGCAACACTGCCGGTATCATGGTAACGAGCTATGATGCGAGAAACAAAAGATTTATTCACATTAAAATGCTGGAGGGCTCTAACGATAGTTACCTGTGGTTTTCCAGCGAAATATAAAGCAATCTCACTATTACGTTTGAATGCCATCACGAATAACTTTTTTTCCGAATGTAGAATTAAAATGCTTTTGTAAGCTTGTAAATAATAAAATGAACTATCGCTGGAATAAATCTGTCAGCTGTCAGACGAGCGATTTACAAATGATAACAACTTGAAATTGGTTGCAATTCATATCAGCCACACAGTATAATCCTTAAATCCGTAAATAAATGTACAAGTGTATGTATGTATATGTGTGTAAGTATACATTGAATATTTGAATGTTATTAAAATGTTATCACTTAGTTGTTGTTGTTGTTGTACTAAAATTACAATACTACGCTAGTAAATATTAACAAATGAAACGAATTTTTATTAGTGTTGTTGCTATTGTTAGTAAATGATTATTAACTAGCATGGCCATGTTGGTTATACATACATTTCATACCTTGGGTAGTCGGTATTTATGCCAACTAACGCCTCTGCTGCTTCTTCGTTGCATCCTGATGAGATCTGTTCCCGATTCGCAATGGAAGGTGTTTTCATCGAGCCAGGAATTGAAAGAGTGGATGCTGGTTTGCGGAGCTAAAATGATACAAAAGTCAACACAATTATTTTAAAAGCAAAATCTATTAAAAAAATTTTAAATTTTTATTTGCAATTGTGATACTCATCTACACAACAAATTATAAATCAGAAGCACAATAAAAGTATTGAAATTAATTGAAGAAAAAAGCGCAAAAAAAAATGCAATTAATTGTGTTGGCAATAACATAAAAAGTGCATTAAAATTGAATTCCTTTTTGTTGTTTGTTATTCTTTTTGTTTTTAAAGCAATATTTTAACAGGTAAATTGCAACAATGTTGGTTAAGCGTTTAAGCTGAATACAAACATTTTGAGGAAGATGGTAGTAGACCTTCTACCAGAAAACATTTTGAGAGAAATAATAGGGGTATGGCGTGTTAAAGAACGCATTAATCTTCTTGTTTTCATTTAAAGAGAAGTGTTGGGGGTTAGCATTGTAAGCTTGTTGCCAGATATTGTAATCACGCCCATTCAGAACCCACAAGGAGAAGATTATTCCGACGGTTCAGAGATAATGATTTTAATATTATAAATACACTAACACCCCTTTTTGCGTCACCACGTTATGCGGCTGTTTCGAAGTTGCGTCTTTTTAAAATTTCTGTGACGCAGTTGCGTCGTTAATACGAAAATGTTTGCACAAAGCTAAAACAGAAAAAGTGGGATTTCCAGTTTAAATCGGGTGCAAATGAGAAATTATGTCTTTTTAAAATTTCTGTTATATCGAAGTTGCGTCGTTTTTGTTTCAGTTTGCGTTGTTAATATGAAAATGTTTTTACCAAGATAAAACAGAAAAAGGGGATTTCCCGTTTAAGTCTAATGTACATACTAGAGATCAGTAATGAATCATTTTTCCGCTACACATAAGTACTCATGCAAGTTTGAGTATGAATGATTCAACAAAATTGCAATTCAAATATTCTGATTCATTCGTACTCGCTACAACATTGATTTAAAAGTGTAAGTAGTAATAAGTATGAGTACAACGTTGACATCAAACTTACAACATTCGAAATATGTTTGATTCATACCCCTAATGATTCTGATTCATAAATTTAGAAAAATACTTATAAGTGATTCGAGTGGCTCGAATCATTCATCAAAATTTACAGCCTTTGTTGTTGTTGCATATGCAAACAAAGAAGAAAAAAAAGACAAAAACAGCAAACAAAGCATACACTCAATCTTCTTGTGAGTATTGCAGTACTCGTATGCGTAATGATTATTTTGTGCGTCGTGTAAATGTTAAGTAGAGAGAGTCGAAGTCAAAAATTTCATGCGTATGGCTAAGTATGAATACGGCGGGTAGTTCCAACTTTGAGTATGAGTAGTATGAGTATGATATCAAAATAAGTATGAGTGCGTATAAGTATAAGAAATTATAACTATGATTTGAATCTACTCATCATTTTTAATACTCGTTGCTGATCACTGGTAAATACATCCACTTTGTAGGTCGTTAGTAAATTAAATACTTTTTATTGAAAAATCAATTTTTTCCGCTAAAATTATGTATCTCGGAACCAATTAAATACAAATGTATGAAAAATCGTGCTTCGTTTTGCGTCGTTTCGGTTTGCGTCGTTCTTCAGGCCCTATTAGCGACGCAACCCGGGGTATTAGTGTAAAGAGCGTGAAAGAGTACCCAATATTAAGTGTTGCACAACAAACAATTTCTGATATTGTAGAAGGCATAGAAAGAACTAAGAGTCTGGCAAATGGGTGCCTCATGAAGATGGAAAACGGAAAAATATTGATTGTTTCAAAAACTTTATAGGATATCGGTTTTAAATTGATTTGCTACGGGCGGTGAAAAATAAAATTGTTTTCAGAATTCTAAACAAAACCATTTAATCAACTTCAACTGCGAAACCTGATCAATTCGGCAGGAAGGCAATGCTTGGGGCCAGAAAAAAGTGCCATGAGCTACTACCGCTACCGTCAGCAAAATATCTATAAGCACTAAGAATCAATCGAAATCGAATCAACAATGGGTTACCGGACACAGTAAAGTAATTTTGAATTACTTTGAATTTATTTTGAATCTTATTTATAAAAAAAATTTATACAAAAATAATTAATAGTTCATCAAAAAATCCCTTAAAAGCTTATGTTATGGAAAAAATCCACTGTGACTAACATCGTAATGACAGTATACTTTATATTGAATTTTATTTAAAATATATTACTCATACGCACCCATACTATCTGTACTCTATTAGAGTAATTACTCTCAAAAGTATGCAATGAAATAATATTTAATTTTGTTTTATGTATGCGATATTAATAGATTTAAATATCACTCATACGTTACGTTACATACATTGCTGTCCGATAAATAAATCGTCGATATTCATGGAAATCGTAAAAAAATAATTAAAAAATATAAAATAAAAAAAGATAAATAAATTAAAAGTTAAAAAAAAAAGAATTATAGTAAAACATATACTGACTTTATATGTTCCTTAGCTTCTTAAGATGGTGCAAGAAATACTTCACTTCATTTGATTTTCTTACTATTTACACCACTTATATCCGAAAGAAAATGGAATACAACTCTCAGGAGAGGGCGAAGATGCTTGTAAGCTATCGAACTTTATATATTCATTGAAATATCATTGCAATGTGTTTCATTGTTCTATTGTTATTATAATGGATTTTGCTCGAGTGAAATAAGGCACTTGTTCCCGAGAACCATATGTTAAGGAATCTTAATATTTAAGAAATCTTATACTTTAAAGTAACTCCGACTTATGGAATGTTAATTACGATGGAATTCTAAGAGAGCATATGCCAGATGGAACTTTTTTGGTTGGATACGCAGATGATATTGCAGTCGTTATCACGGGCAAGAATAATGAGGAGGCGTAGCTAAAACTGAGACGTGTCAAGCTAAGAACGGAAACATGGTTGGATTCCCCCTGCCTAGACCTGGCCACGCATAAAACGGAATTAATGTTGATCACTGGTCGCCGTATTCCCTTGCATGTGGACATAAATATTGGAGACGAGGTAATTAGGATCAAGAGCTCGGTAAGATACCTGAGATTAAGACTAGATCCCAGACTGATATTTTCGTATCAAATTCAGTATTCGGCTGACAAAGTCCGGAAGATCGTTGGACAGCTCAGCAGATTAATGGCGAATATTGGAGGCCCGCTTCCGTCGAGACAGAGACTCACGATGGAAGTTGGAAGCAGCATTATGCTTTATGGGAGCGAAATTTGGACCGAAACGCTTGAGGTTAAGAAGCGGGCGTACTCACTGCTATAGGTTCAGAGAAAGGCTCGCATAGTGTCTGCCCCAGCCGTAATTGTGATGGCAGGTACAATCCCTGTGAATCTGCTGGCAGTAGAGCGGATGGAAATATATAAGGCGAAATCGGCTGGAAATCACATAACCGGCCACTTCAGGGAAAACACCATTTCAGAATGGCAACTACGATGGAGATAGAGGAAGGCGGACGGCGATATTTATCCCGGACATAAAACATGGATTGATTGAAAATTTGGAGAGGTAAATTATTACTTTACGTAGATGTTATCGGGCCACGGATATTTTAGAAATATCTGAATAGAATCGGCAAGACCACCTCCCCTTACTGCCTTTACGAGGAAGGTAGGTAATTGATGATGTGGAACACACTGTGTGTGGCAGAGCTATCGCTCTGCAATGACGTCAATGATTGTAACGATCACGACCGCTAACGTTGTCGGAGTTAAGATGGTGAGTAGGGAGAATTGGGCCTCAGTAACGAATTAGGTGGAGCGCATTCTGAGACTGAAGAAGAGAGAGATCTGGAGGCTACAGAACATGACACTAGCTCACGTGTCAAAAGAAATCTCTGTCGGGAACCTGAACAAAAGGAATAGTGGAGACACTTAGAAGTCTCCTCAACCTTTCAATACGCAATCCGGATGCTAATATGAGCATGAAGGTGGCCAAAGTACCAAAAAGGCGAAAGGCGATTTAGTAAGTGAGGGCCCCTCACACGAAGGACGTGACGCCTTCCTCTATGGTACGGTTAGGTACATTTACCGTTCCTCGGCGTAAAAAAAAATTCTTTATAAAGTATTCACGATTTTGAATAGGAACTCAAAAGGAGTCATGACATAAAGGAGTATTGGTAAGCAAAGGTTCTTTTTAATGGTTTTACGGAATTCAAAACAATTCCTAAGCAAAATAGAATATTTCTTCAGATTAACAATTTTCATTAATTAATTTTTTTATTTCATTATTCAACAAAAATTTGATGCCATCATAGAACAAGAAATATAATTTTTTTTTCAACTTCTATTTTCATAATTTACTGTTAATTACATTAAGAATTATTCAATGTTCTAAAATATTATACGTTTTTATACGATTCTTAGATGGTATTAAATAAAGAATTTGTAATACTACAAAGGAAGGAGAAAATATTCCATGTACCACAATATTAAAGTGGACTTAATTAAAAAAATGTGACCCATAAAATAAAATTTAACAGGTCAGGCTATAATTCATGCAATAAATAAAGCAAAACTAAGAAAAAAAAAAAGAAATACTAAAGAAGGTTATAATATGACAAATAAAGTTTTAAATGCTGTGAAGTAAGCGTTCCCATTCCTAGACCCATCTTATAAGTAAATTGGAGGTCCTTTTCACGTTAATAAAAGGCAGGAAAGGAAATTATAAAATGCAGAAAAAATAGTAAAAATTACACTGTGATTAAGTGTATTTAGTTAAGGTTTAATGGCTTCTTTAATTTTTTATTTTTACAGCCGCTCTATGGTTTCTCTCTTTCTTATTTTATTTTTCCTTTTTTGAAAAAGTGTCAAGCTTTTAATTTTTTGAAATGAAAAACGAAAGAAAAAAAGAAAATAAAATAATAAAAAAAAAAGGAAAAATAATAAAAAGGGAGACATAAAAAAGTCAGCACCAGTAATTTATTCATTTTGAAGCCATAGCGGACAGTTAAGCGGAGCCTTCTCTGTACGTGTACAGAAGTGATGGGAAAACTTTTTTTTTCCTAAAGTCATACATTCCCTTACAATTACACACTTTAAGAGCATTACAATTGTATAGCCTACAGTCTACAACATTGTAATAGAAAATTAAGATTTTTTCTCTTTATTTACTGCAGTGTGAGAGCAAAAAAAAAAAAACAAAAAAAAAACGAAAAATCTCTGATAGCCTTAAGTAAATATCACCAAAGGGTGAATGTCAAGAATTTAAATAAATTAAAAGTTTTTTTTAAATATTTTTTTTTTTTACCATTTAACGTTGTTATTTTACGTTTTTTGTTTTTCGTCATTTAATTTGTATGATTTTTATCACTTCTAAGTATGCGTGTGAACTTTAGTTGTGGCTGTAAACACAAAATTTTTGTGAACTGATAGCGTGGGTTGAAATAAAATAATAAAGTGTTACGCAACATATTGTGGAAATTTATGTGAAATTCATATTTCTTAAATTTTTTTTCTCACTCGAATTGTTTACCACCGTTTTGGTGAACATGAGAATTCAAGAGACTTTTTTTCTGAATTTTTTTTTTAACCAAAACTCAGGGGATAACTCCTATGCATGCTGTACATTGGGTTAGAATATACAAAACAAACTTTATAGGAGCAAGAACAGAGCGACAGTGTACGACAATGAATTATAGTGAGAATGCAATTACATGGAGTTCCCTAATAACAAATCTAGGATTTGAATTATGGAGATGGTATTTCGCTATACCTGCAGTTGATTATCAACATTATAGCAAAATTAAATTCATTTCAGTCATTCTCTTACTTGTGATAAATATTGTAACAATAAGCTTAAGAACATTGAACTACAGTATCAACAAGCATAGCTGCCAGATTTGATGGCTTATTGTCATTTTGACGATTTTAAGCTCCAGAAAAATCATATTGACGACTTATGTCTTTATTTTGACGATTTTTAGAAATGACAAATTGACATAATTTCCTCCAAATTTATTTTATTTGACAAAATCTATTTTTTTTACTTTATGATTTCTGCTCCGATTTCCAAAATTGAAATCTTGTTGGAAAGGGCAGAAATGGATCTTTATTGACACATTTTCTGATAAACAATCAACATCCATTAAAAATTCTGAAAATTTTTTAACAAAAAGTTCATTTGATGAGATGACATGTATAAAAAAATATCACTCGACTGTTAGACTCTTTAAGTAATAACTACGGTAATTTTTATTTGATTTAAACCAATGATAACTCAATCTCTTTACAAGAGAATAGACTTTAAGAATATTATCACTTATCCTATAGGTTTTTATTAAAGTTTGCTATTATGAATCGACAAACTTGAAAAAATATGAAAGAAATTCGAATTTTGC
This sequence comes from Sarcophaga peregrina, assembly GCA_014635995.1. Classification (NCBI taxonomy): domain Eukaryota; kingdom Metazoa; phylum Arthropoda; class Insecta; order Diptera; family Sarcophagidae; genus Sarcophaga; species Sarcophaga peregrina. The sequence continues at coordinate 56,973,439 of CM025790.1, read as the reverse complement.
AAGTTTACCTCATCAAAAATCATAGCAGAATATATCGAATAACAGATATATGGACACCGTTTTAAAGGCCCATCTTTTCCCTTTCTAACAAGATTTAAATTTTGGAAAAGTGATTAGAAATATTTGAGTAATCCAGAAATTTGTGCGTAAAGTCAAAAACAAAAAAAAACTGTTTTTGTCAAATAAAAAAAAATTTGAAGGGTTTGAGAAATATAAAAAAAAAATATTTTTGAGATCTACTCAACAAATCTCACAACCTACACTATGTTATTAGCCGGGTGTATTAAATTTTTTCCATTTTGTCGCATCCTACGTCTTTAACGATTTTGACGATTTTTAAGATTTTGAGGATTTTTTATTTAATATTTGACGTTTTAATGCTTTATTCATCTAGCAGCTATGCTAACAAGTCTAATTGATCAATAGTTTCCTAATATCTGGGAAATATAATAACAACGAATACCAAAACAGATGTAAAATGCATTCACAATAAACCGTAATCTGTACGAACCACCGTACCAAGCTTAGAGTACTCACGATTTTTAAGATTACGCTGAGAACGGATTGAAATTATTGAATTTTTTATAGAATATGAGACAATTTTGGGCTATCAAGATGAATGCGACTTGCTTAAAAGGATCAGAACTAAAGGCAAGTCATGGTATTGTGTTGAAGAAGAAGCAACGATATTCCAACGGTATTTTCACCGATATTTGCGCAATGAACTTCAGTTTGTTGTTAAATACCATAGTAACGACACTAACACTGACTTTGCTCTCCAAAATTAAATTAAAACTACGTACTATCTGTATTGTGTTCCCAAGTTAGAAAGTTAGGTTACAAATTTTGACAAAGCTTTATAAGACCACATATATGTATGCCGTTCTGATCGTAAATATATATTGTTACGAAAATGTATATAGTTACGAATATTGTTACGAAAAATATATATTGAATGGAATGGAAGATCTCTTAAAATAATAAACAAAAGCACCAAAACTAAAACAATTGACTTGATCACGTGATCAAAGAATAAACAAAAATATAGCCACAACATCAGCATAAAAAAATATAATAGATAAAAGATGTAAACAATCAACAACAAAGTGCAGCGTAAAAAATAAAATAGGGGATAGACAAATACACAAGCAAACAACTGCTATGAATGTACAATACAGTATCCATTCGGTATCAAAACACAGTTTTGTTTAAATGATTGCCATTCCCTTGCAATGTTCATGCTGCTTACGCATCTATATTTCTCAATTTTGTTTTTATAGTTTCGTCTATTGTTTTTATAAATGGTCAACCAGTGCACGTTTTATTTTGAATATTTTTTTGATCAAGAGAAAAAAAAGAAAACTTTCAGAGATTACGTCACATCATTTAATTTCTTGTTATAAAAAATCAAAATATTAAGGCAATGTTCCGAATTTTAAATTGTTTTTGTGCGTACATAAATTTTCACGGTGTAATCTTCCACGCGGATACTTCCTCTGGTATAGGTTAGGTTAGAGTGGTAGCTCTGATATCACAAAGATCACTTGTGATGCCACGGGTGAACGCAGTCTCTGTATTAACCAAGCCCCACTAAAATCAGAGAAAAATAAGAAGTTGGTAACCGCAAGGGCTGCACAACAAAAGCACGACTAACCCGCACTGGAAAACCAGCCAGAAAGTTTGATGAACGAAGCTATATCCTTGATGTCAATAGATGATAGGTCCGTTAAGCTAACTAGGAATGGGGTGCCAAATAACTTATATTTACACCTAGCAAGAGACTGGCACTGCCAAAGAAAGTGATCAACAGCCCCCTTTTCCTCAGTAGACCAGCATCCACGGCAGAAGTCGTTGAAAGAGAGCCTCATCCTTTCCTCGTGTCTACCCATGACTCAATGACCTGTAAGCACGGCCTGTAGTTGAGGTGACATTTTGGCCAAGACTAAGCAATCGCTTGTTACGCCTTCTATCCATCTTGGTCCAGGTATGTCTAGCAGTGGAGCAGGACTCCTTATTGACCCAGGATAGGTTGGCGTCCCGGAAGAACCTTCGCGCAATGGTCAACTTGACCGAGGCAAGTGTCATACCCAATTCAACAGAAGAGGATTCAGGAAGGAGTACACCTGTACTCTGGTAAAAACCTACTTTTATTTTATTAAGCCTGCACTCAGGGGATGACCCCTACTCATGCAGTGCATTGTGCAGGTTTATGAAATGTGGAAAAAGGGAAAATGCGAACGGTAAGGAAACGAGTTGCTGCTGGTAACTATAAAATGGCCAGTGCTATATCTTCACCATTTGACAGACTTCGGCAATCGTCCGCAAGAAGCCCGCAGTTTCTCACACCACTTATGTTGTGTGGGTTAATTTTATACAGAAGTGGCGGGACCTCCTTTGGTAAAAACTTTGAAAGTAATAAAATTCTAATGAAAAGTAATACCTGCAACTCGATTATAAAATTAAAACATACAACATAAGTGATGTGAGAAACTAGGCGATAATCTTAACTGAAGTGTTGTTGTGACCAATAGTGTATGTATGAATGCAATGTCTAATACGTTTTGAGCAACTGAAACTCAAAAATAAAATTTTTCAAAATTCCAAAGGAAAAACTTTTGATCATGTTTTGTTGTTTGTATGATGAATTATTGATTTTAAGGATCCTTTTGAAAATCTGCGAGATAATAATGCGACAATGTGATCGCTGATTCTGTTAACAATGCATGGGCGGCTGACAAGTGATAAACGGCCCAGCAAAAAAAAAACCAAAAAACCGCGCAACAAGTACGATTAAACTTCAAAGAAGCATGCTAAACAGGTTTGTCGGGCAGAAACTGCGGAGCTAAGGAAGAAAGCGAGATTGTTCATCACGTACTGGGCACATGGCCACCACTGTGTCCTAAGAGCTTCATCAGAAGTCCGGCGTAGTTCCGCGACTAAAGGATTATGGAATAGCGTGGTACGACAATGGACCAAGCTTTTTCGGCCACTTTGGTTGGCCACCTCTAATGGCTGAAGGTCATTACAATCCTTCAGTCACGATTTCTCACACCACTTATGCTGTGTGTGTTAATTTTATACATAAGCAGCGGGGCCTACAGTTTAAAGTCGACTCCGAACGACAGATTTTTGCGAAACTTTTCATGGCGTTTTAATTTACTCGCAGAGTTTTTGCCAGAAAACTTTTGAGAGGAAATCACCGAAGAAATAATTTTTGTATTTTGTTTTGATGTCTGGCCGGGGACTCGAACCCTGGCTTTACGTCTAATAAGCCAACACACTACCTACTAGACTAAGACGACTACCTTTGCAATATTCATATTTAATCGCTGCTGAAAATCGATAACCCACATTACTATCGTACGGAAATTTCGAGAGTTAAGCACAAAATAAAAAAAACAGTTGAAGGAAGACTTTCCTTTAGTGGTTTGGTTGACTTTAAAGAAAACTTCACAGTATTTTGAAGACATATGTACGTAATAGGATTATAAATGTAACAAAGTATTTCGTTTTTATAAACTAAACTTTCAAATCCATGTTAAAAATATAGTCACAAATTACAGCACCCTCTACTCTCATATCAACGAACGTAGAGGTATGTTCATACACAGCCAAGTGGATTTCATTTATTCTTTAACGAACAACGAATGTCATTAATGGCGGTAGGTAGATAGGTAGGTTCTCGAAAAAGAAAAGATATTCGTTCTAAAAAAATTCAAAAAAAAAAAAAAGAAATGAAATGAAATGGTAAACCATCCACCAACATTATTATTTTAAATGTTTTAACTTGAAACACATCGAAAAATCACACGAAACAGTAAAAGGCTAAACGAACCAAAATGTAACGTAACAAATGGCAACTGGATGGTAAGGTATGGCATTGAATGTGTGTAACTGTTGGGAGAAATGGCATGAAATTTATTTTGGCAAAATAAAAAATGGAGAAAGGAAAGAAAAAATTTTGTGAACAATACAGCAGAAGGCAAAAAGTACAAAGAAAAAACGGCTTCTGCTGTCAAGCAAAGTAAGAAGCCTGAATTTGTAACAAATTCTTCTTCTTTTTTTTTACTGTTATTTATGTGGTTGAAAGAGGTGAATTTTTTTTTTTGGCAGCACTCAGTAGTGCTTACAAAAGTATGTGCGTGTGCATTAGAACGTGAGAGTTTGAATGGGAAATGTGTATGAGTGATGACATTTAATCGTAAATCTAATATAACCAAGGTATTCATACGACTTTTATTTTTTTTTAATTCGTTTAAGTAGAGAAAAGCAAAAGTAATTATCATAACAGATTTTAAATTCTGAAAATGTTCTCTTTCTTTCGTTAATAGTTTAAAAATTTTGTGCCAAAAATTTGTACTTTCCAAGTGAATTTGGTTTCTGATGCATTATAACCTAAGAGAATTATTAAAGTTTGGAATTGGCACAGTGGTATGTAGAGAAAGTTTCTTAGGCATGTGGCTTCAGGGGTAAGAAAACTGCCACCTTCAAGAATATGGAAATGTTGCGGTAACGGGAGAAATGTACAGTGTGGCTGATATATAATGCAACAAAGTAAAGCTCTTTATTTTAAAATTTTTTTCTTTAATTTCATTGTTTAAAAACAAAAAATGTTGGAAATAACATCAAATTTTAGAATTTTGGTACGAACTATGGCCTTTAAACGGCCGACAATGTTATCACAGGCTGCACGAAAGTGGATCTGCGGTATTTTGGTCATTCCCGGCCGAACGTCATCTTGAGATGATCGATACTTTGGCATTTTTTAGTGAGAACTTTGCTCTCCAAAATGCCCCAGGTGGGAAAGTCCAATGGATTAAGATCTGGAGATATTGGTGGCCATTGTGCGGTAGTAGTGAAGAGAGGAACCTCCTTTTTAAGCCATTCTTGGTTGATGCGTGCTGAGTGCGGTAGTGCAGAGTAATGTTGGAATGTCCATAGTCTGCGGCCGAAATTTTTGTCTGCCCAAGGCTTCGATACTGTCTTTAACACATTTTCCCGATAATATTCGGCATTTATTTTGACCCCATGGTCGATTATTACGAGCAGGGAGCAACCATCGGCCGTTACGGCGGCCCACACCATTTCCATCAGCGGCGCTTGAGTTCTGGTCGCCTTGATTTCTGGTAAATCCAATCATTTTGATTCTTCACAAACTGTTCAATTTGGAATGGCTTGTTTTTGAACTAATTTCAATAAAAATCACGACAGAAATATAATCAGACGATTTGAAGAAGTTATTTTTTGCCAATACGATTATCCGTCCATTTGTTTCTGAGCTGGTTTTCTTAGGTCTGCCAGGAGATTCTGCCATATTTTTTTGCTACAGGTTATATGCACAAAGTCTAAAAGCTTTCCTAAGTTCTTCGATATTTCTCTCAATGATTTTCCGTGAGTTCTCATGGTTTTAACAAAATTTTTCTTTTCTTCAGTGCAATGACAAAAAAATAAAATTGAAATGAAAAGTTTCTCAAAAAGTTATTGTACAGAGATGCCTTTAAACTGTAAGACCCGGCACAAATGTATAAATTTAACGTCCACAACGTGGGTGGTGTTAGAAGCTAAATTGTAATCCCGATTGAAGGGTTATATTATATTGCAGTATCTATGCTTTATTCTCCTTAAAATGGCTTGGAATCCGCTGCAATAACTTGTATACAATTTATTCGATTTTGTTTTACAATTCAATTATAATACCTTTTGTCAATAGTTGTGTCATTTGTTATGATAACCATTCGAATTCATTTATATTTTCAATTAATTATGGGCAGTATATTATCATTTGATAGTTTCATTATAAGTTTAAATACTCAATTAATTGCCTCTATTTGTTAACAATATTTATAGAGAAGGCAAACAAAAAGTAAAATAAATAAATCGCATAAAAACGCTTCATTGTTGTCATTGACGGTCTGATGATGTATTGAAATTCAATCCTTTGTTCACATTTATTATTATATTGTACATCAATATTGTTCTTGTTATTGTTTGTTTTTTTTTTTTGTAATTTTTTTTTTTCATGAAATATTTTAAACATTGACACCTAGTGATGATGTACATACAATTGTGGGAAAAAAAGATAATTCAATAAATTTATTGTTCATTTCTACACACTGAACCTCTCGTGCATCGTAATAATCGGCTTAATTTTACACTTCAGAGCATGGCCAACGGATATAAAAAAAAGAGGAAAGGAAAGTGCCACCATAGATAGAAATCTAAAGCCCACAAGTGTTATTTGAATTGTAAAAAAAAAAAAATTTTTGAATCAATGCATCAATACAACACATACATACACAAACATGTGTAAAGATGTGGCAAAAGGCGAGGCATTTGCCATCATACTCGCATCATATTCGCCATAATAAAAGGTGGTGTATTCAAGTTGTTTCTATTCACAGAATAAATTGTTTCCCTGTTTGCCATAAAAACATCTGGTTTTTATTGAATTAACAATCATTTTCAATTTACTTTTCATATTCTGCAACACTCGTTTACATATGTATGTCGAGCATACGCTAAAAGGTTTTAATTAAAATTTCATCATATGACTACGATGATAATGACGATGATGGCGTATGAACATTATTTTAAATGTCAATTAAACAAATATTACTCATACGATAATAATAACGACATTCATTACATTTTATTATATTGCATACCAATGCCTGCATATGTATAATATTTATAATTTATATTTTAACCAAGTTAATAATTAATTAACACAAAATAAATAAGATTTATGCTTAAAACTTTTGTGACATATTAAAACAACATGAAGAGTCCCAAAATCTATATGAAGAGTCTTAAAAAATCAATATGGAATTTATTTTTGTATGGATACCGAAAGAAAACGAATTAGAAGCAAAGCGAGTTTATTAACCCGTTAACCGCCAAAATAAACGCAGAAGGGATAATTAACAAAAAAGTTTATTTTTCAATTCACTGCAAACAAAACTAGTATACAAAACAAAAAAAAGTATGAAAAAATTTAAAAAAATAATAAAGGGGTGGAGTAGGGAGTAGGGATGCCAGTCAGGAAATCCCGAATCTCGAAAAAAAAACTTTTAAAAACTTGTCCCGGGATTTTTCGGGATTTTCGGGATTGTGAATTCATATGTATTTTGACCCTACAAAAGGTCCTGAAAAAAAATTCTATATCACTTGACTTCGATATTAGCATCTCAGATGAGGAAAACCCTCCTTCCAGTGATAAAAATTATTTGATGGCATCGAAGAATGCAAAAGCCCTATAAAACGAATTAAAAGGGTAACTGATTTAGATACTCAACTGTCCAAAGAAATAGATTTATTTACATCAGAAGGTGGTAGAAGTGAATATTTACAAGCTGCAGGCAGCTGCCTTAGAACTATTTTACCAACAAATGTTGAATGCGAGCAGTGTTTTTAATGGTAGCGTATGTTGACAATAAAATTCGTTTAAGCCTGTCAGATCAGAAGTTAGATGCTTTAATCTTTTTGCTGGAATCCAAATAATTTTCTTAAAACTAATGCATTTCTATATTTATGAATAATTTTTATTTTTGTTAATTTACGCTTCTTTGTTCCAGTTTGTCTTGCTGTTTTTATATTTTAATTTTAATGACATTCTGATGTACATAATTGGAATACAAATGATTTTGTTAACAAAATATTTTTATTATTAAGAGAAAATCGCGATTTTTCCTGTGAATTTTCGGGATTTTTGGATCCCGAATTATCCCGAAATAACCCAGGATTTCCGAATTCCGGGATTTTTAAAAATCGATCCCGTTTGGCATCCCTAGTAGGGAGGCAGGTTACAAGTGAAAAATTTCAAATCATTATTTTTCAATGCATAAGGATTTAAAACATTTCCTGTGGCCTGAACCATCTTGTGGTAACCCTAGGACCAATGATGATGAAAATCGAACTTTAGTTTGAAAGTTTTGACGTAAATAGTACCTTGAAATTGAACGTTGTAATAAAAGTCGCTATGACTCATTACATATAACCGCCAAGCATTTGCAATAGCCATATCTATTATATAGGTAAACAATGCCCACCACCATTTCTTACCACGCAATTCCATGGCAATTCTGTAGACTAGTCCAGCTCATCTACTCATCCCATATGTTTGTTATATGACTGAAACGCTTTTGGTATATTGACATCAATTTTTTGTCGTTGTGTAGAAGACCACACACGTTTTACTACACCGAATGGTTCTATTATGTCATAATTGGTTGCCATTGTACAGATACTATTATCTTTCCATTTCATGAAAAGAATTCCATTTTGCTTGTCAAACCTATAGTCATACGAGACCCGCTCTTCTTTTTTCATTTCTTTCGAACTTCATAATGGACACTTTTTTCTCCGATTCTCTCTCTAATTGTTCCAGTCGCACGAAATCCTTTCTCTTTGATATCCACCAAGAGATTATAACTAGCAAAAAAGTTATCAAAAAAAAAAAAACTTTATATGATGGTGAGTTAGTCACATTTTCTGACCCTAATGGATCAGTAGAAATTTCTTCTGATTTTTCACAACAAAAATCGAAAGTGTAACAATATCCAGTGGAACTAGTTGCTATCCAGTTCTTAAAACCAAATCGTGCAGGCTCTTACATAGATGTGAATTTATATTTCTGTAAACACAACAGTGTTACCAGATTGTGTATATGGATTGTGCCACTGTACTCAATGGAGTACAGTTGTATTTAAAAGTAAATTGCAGACCATTTTTTTTAACATATTTTTTAAACAGAAATTGTTGCTTTTAGAAAATTTAAATAAAAAAGAAATTAACAAACTGAAAATGCAAAAAAATGGTAAAGTCTGTGCTTATCTGGCAACACCATGTTTGTATAAGTTTAAGAGTCCATTTTGTGACAGTCGATATACTATATATAAGCAGATTTTTTTATTATTGTAACAGGGAATATGTTTTTTTTATGCTAAAAACGCAACTTTCAAATTTTAAAAAATTTCACCTATTGATTACCTGTACTGAATTAAGTACGGCGGCGCCGAATGGGTTAAGTACAAAGTATTTCGGTAGTAGGAAATTTTTGAAATTTTTTGCTTAAAAATCAATAGCTGGAGTAGGCGTGAACGTCGCCAAAAATCAGAAATTCAGCAAGAAGCACAAATTTCACGAGACACTGCACTGTGAAATTTGTGTAAAGGCCTCCATCTACTTACTTATTTATTTAATTCGTTATAACCACTCCTTAGTCAAGACTACAACCTAGCTTCTAACACCATCCAAGTTGTGTGAGTTAATTTTAGCCATGAATCTCGAAACCTACAGTTAAATATCGAAAGATTTAAGATAATTTTATGGAAATATCTGTCGCGCGACAATTTTCATTTGAAAAAGTACATCTAATTTGGAAATTATTCGATGATGAGTTATCGGCCATAAGAATCGTCCAAAATAAACGTAAGTTTCGTCAAAAACCCGAAATACATCCGTTCGCCATCAACTTTAAATTTCACAGGGCATTTCGCAATTAATTTTGAGAAAAGATCTCCACCGTCTTTCTTATTTACAACCCTTTAGCCAGGATTACAACTTAGCTTCTCACACCATTCATGTTATGGGTACTATATGGAGGATTTACTGGTTAGCGGCAATCGAACCCCAGATTTGGAAAACTTTTCGTGGTAATTTTTCAATGTAATTCTGACTCTGCTTGCACTGCCTTTCAGTGCTTGCAAAATATAGCATTGAGGGGTAATATACATTCAAAATTCATTGCAGATGCTTTAAATCGGTAAAGCGTTGAAACACGAGCTAGATATAGAAAAACTTCATTAACTATAGAAAAACGTATAGTCATTCCAACAAAACGCGACCCTTTTAAGTTATCTAAGGCGATCGCTAGGGAAATTGAAAATACAGTGGCATTACGAATTCTGCGAAGACGATTACAGAAGCCAGGCCTACAAGGTAGGATAGCTCGCAAAGTCCGTCTGCTTAGAACAAACAATTTAAAGAAGAGGAAAAATTTTGCTTTGGCTCACAAAGATTGGTGTAGAACAGAGAGAGAGAGAGAGAAGAAAAGTGGCAAAATATCCCTTGTAGCGACGAAACCAAAATCAATTTTTTTAGAAACGACTTAGAAAGAAATGTGACCCAAACAATTAAAAATTCCACAGTAGGCACTAATAAGATCATCACGCATGGAGGAGGCAATATTATGTTATGGGGTTGCTTTTTCTAGAATGGAGTAAATCCAATTCACCGAATAGACCAAACAATGAACAGATTTGTGTACAAAAAATTTATTAGAGATTGTTGTGCTACCCTTTGCCGAGGAAAATATTCCTTCTATGTGAAAGTTTGAACATACGTACATACATAATTGGCCATTACGACCCTTCAGTCCGGATTACGATCTAGCTTCTCACACCACTAATGTTGTGTGCGTTAATTTTATACATAAGCGGCGGGGCCTACAGTTTAAAGTCGACTCCGAACGACAGATTTTTTGAGAAGCATTTCATGGCAATTTTTAATCTCAGAGTCTTTGCCAGAAATCTGCTGAGAGGAAGTCGCCGAAGAAATATTTTTCGTTTTGATGTCTGACCTGGGATCCGAACCCAGGCCTTTTGTTTAATAAGCCAACACACTACCCACTAGACCACGGCGACACGGCGAAAGTTTGAACAGGATAACGATATAAAGCACTCATGAAAGTTAGTAAGTGCATGGTTTCGTCATAGAAAGGTAGACGTTTTTGAATTGCGTAGTCAGTCTCCCGAATTGGACGCGATAGAAAATCTTTGGGGAGAATTAAAAGAAAAAGTTTCTAAGCTTCCTCGTTGTAATAAAGACCAATTACCGGAAAATGTTCAACATTTTTGGTACAATATTGGGGTAGAGGTTAGCCGTAAATTAGTTTCGTCTATGCGAGTAGGTCATTCACATTAAAGCTTTCCAAGGCAATTGACAAAGAGCTTCATTTGTTATAAAAAGAATGGGAATGACAAATATTACTATCATCAGCAATAAAAAGAAATTCAATAAATTGATCCACAGTACTCGCCTAAAACCAATAGCAGAAGACCGTAGTGGACAATATTTTTAGAAATTCAAAACCCATAAAAAAACAGAAAAAATAAAAAAACAAAATAAAATTATTTCCTAAATTTTTTCGTATGCACTCCGTTTTATTTGAAAACCTCTACGTTATTAGGAATTAACAAAACAAAAAAAAATTGTTTTTAACATTTGAATCTGAATTAAAAATGTTTGTAAAATATTCTCGTAGTTAGAAAATAAATTTATTGCGTCTTCTGATATGTCGAAAAGCGGATGTAAAATAATCTCAATTACTTCCTTCGAATATTATTTCGAAAAGGAAACAACAAATTGAATTCGTTACCCTATGAGCAAAGTGTAATGCTCTTTAATAAAATATTTTTTTTGTTGTTGTTTTTGATTTTCTTTTTCACTTTCAAATCTAGTAAGGATGCGTAAGCACAATTTGTATGATTGTATGCGTGAATATTTGTTTTTCCGTTTTATTTTGTTTCAACCACATTGTCGAATATAAACACATACAAACACATATAATTATACGAATGCCTTGGTGCTTTAATTTTATTATTGTTGTGTGCGAGAGTGTGTATCTGTCTAGGCAAGTGAAATTTATGAAAATTTTATTAAAAAAAAAAATTACGTAGCAAAGCAAACCAAAAACTTTGCGAATAATGATCTCTGTTTTGTTTGTTTGTTTTTTGTTTTTTTTTTTAAATTGTATTGTTCTTTTTGTTGTTGTTTCTCTTGCTAAAAGTGTAAAAGAAAGAAAATAGAAGAAGAAGAAGGAAAAATTACATATCTTGGCTTTTATTCTTGGCCTAAGATACAAAACTTTTGTAATGTTTTTGTTAAATTTTTTTTCCCTTGTTTTGTTTTGTTAGAGGTTGTAAGAAGGTTTGGCAGTTTGACTCTCAATTTGGTTTGCTAAATAGTTGAGCAATCTTAAACGATAAGAACTCCTTTAAATTCGCGTTTTCCTGTACCTACTATGGCTGTATAAGTTACATGCCACAGCAATAATGTTAAGCAAGCAGTTTTTTGTTTTTTATTCTCTCCCTTTTGTTTTTGTTATCGTTTTGTTATGGTCTTGTAAACTTAAATTTGACGTCATTTATTTACGTTGGCATAAACAACACTCAACAGTCCTTTCAAAAATAAAGGAAAACCAAACCAACAAACACACACAGAGCATAGCGTTTTAAAATGCCAGTAACAGCCTTTGTTACTGGGTTTCTTGTTACGCTTTTTTGAATGCCAGAGACAGACAAATCGACAGAAATACATAAAAACGAAAATGAAATTAAAATTTTAAATTAAAGCTGGTTCTATACAATCTACCATTTATGGTAAAAGAACGCACACTTTTAAACAAATAATAGAAATGGTTAAAAATACATAAAAATTATCTCCGTTAAGAAAAGTTAATGAAGGCATAATATAATAAAAAAATATGTCTGCGTTGCCTTTTGAAACCAGAACCAGCTTGAAACCAGAAACGCAATTTGTTTAAATTTTAGTATCATCATGTACATTATTTCTGAAGCACTTTTTTCTGTTGTCGGTTGCAAATATCTCCCATACCACCGCATCAAATTTAATGAATGATAACTCATTTTAAAGCTTATATCTAACACTAATGGCGAAAAATAATTAGAAATTGAAAAACTAATATTTTAATTGAGAAAAATTATATTTTATATAGAGCTACATGATGATGATAATGACAACAGTATTATGATTATATGTTTTTGTTTAAGTGTGGTAATACAGGGTCGCATAATAGTAATGCAGTTCTTCCTAATATAGTATATATTAAAATTCATTCTGGCAATACCGCTATTTACTATAGAGCGATTTTATTTACTTACGGAGAGTCTTCCTTAAAAATTTGCTAAAAGAAATCCGTTAAAGAAATATTTTCTCAAACTTTGTTTTGATGGAAATGCCTGACTTGTGGTTTGAAGCGTGGCCTTACGTCCATAGCTGTGGAAAAACGAAGCATCAACTCGGCAAATATTTGAGAAAAAATCGTCAAAATCGTCAAAGACGTTCATTGAGATCGTAAAAATTGTCAGAAACAATTAATAAATAAATTGAAAGGTTTTAAGCAGCAATAATATTGCATCGTCTATACCTATGTGTGGTGTAAATATTAGGGAGTCAGAAGATCTTGAGTTATGCTCATGTAAATTGAGTGTAAAGCTCGATAGAACTGACATATTTTTCAGTGCCTTGGTTTCTTAAGACGTCGCAATAAATACTTCACTTCATCTGATCTACTTACAAATTACACCATTTATAACCGACCGAAATGGAATACAACTCTCATGTATGGGTAAACCCGTAAAGTTTATTTTGAGGCTTCTCGACCGTGTACAGGTGAGATCGTAGTAGGTCGTTAATCACGATATTGTTCAAACTACAGTAATTCATTGGAGTATCGTTGCAATGTGGCTTGTGTCACTGTTCTATCGCTACTAAAATTGATATTGCCCTAGCGAAATAAGGGTAGTTGTTTATGAAAATCTTGTATTCCTATGTAACACTCGTCTTTCTCGGCCAGCATATCCGTATGTGGTCGATTGGCCAGTGTATCGCACACTGCATTACAGATAAAATTCATTTGTTCGACGAACTATTCGTATGTGGAACTGCCTTCCTTCGGCGATCTTTCCTGTTACTTATGGTATAAAAATATTTAAACCTAGTCTCCATAAATACTGCTCCCTATTTCCTCATTCCAATAATATATTTTACTAGTTCCAAAAACAATAACAACCCTTTGGTGTTGGCCATATGATAAAAATAATGACACTTGCCTTTGTTCTTCCGAGGGTAATATTAGAAGCTAAAAATCGTCAAAATATGGGCAAAAATTGTCACGTCGTCAAAATGATATTTTTGGAGCTCAAAATCGTCAAAATGACGATAAATCGTCAAATCTGGCAGCTATACTCACGAAATTTTCCTTTCAAAGAGATTTCAGTAAAGTTTTCTTAAAAGCTTGAAGACCGTCAAATTAAATTATTTTTCAAGGAAAAAATATTGCGTAAAAAATAAAAATTTATGCAAAAATTTTTCGATTGCAATTATTTTTTCATAAATTTCTGTTTGGTTTTGTTGTTCTCCAGTCCTATTGTTGATATTTCAAATATTTTTGTTTTCATTACGAAAATGGTTGTAATTTTGGTTACGCAACAATAATTCATCATATACTCGTAAAATCCTGTTTTGTTAACTTGATTATATGCTTTGTTTGTTTGTATTGGTGTTGGTATACTTGTGTACGTTTTACTTGTATTTGACAAGGATTTTTGCTACAGTTACAGTAACTGTTTTTAAGATTACGTACATAATGAAATACGATACGATACGATACGGTACTGGTCTGGAGGAAATTCATGTGCTTCGTTATCTTGGTAACTAAAACAGGCTCCTGAAATTTCAATTCACAACACAAAAAAAAAAAAAAAGATTGAAAAATAACAAAAACAACAACAAAAAAACTGAAGAAAATAAAAGAAAATAAATAACAACAACAATACCACAGTCGATGTACACAAATTACAATGAAAAGCTTTTTTGAGAGGCAAACCATTCAGAGTGCTTATCAGATTTGTAAAGATTTCCTTTTGCTTTTCTCGTGTTACTGTCATTGAATTTGTTTAGTTGGTTGTTTATTGTTCTCTTTTCTCTTATACAACATTGGTTTTAGAGATGTATTGGCAAAGAAAAAAGGAAAAATTAAATAAAAAATAGACAGAAAAGTACAAGGAGATTATAAATAAACGAAACATATGTTGAGATTTTATAGAAATGTTGACAGCTTTTTACGTAATGTAAACAACAGGAGTAGTGTACCATACCATGTGAATTGTTCAAGTAACGTTTGAATATAGAAATCCAAATCGAAATCATTAGATGGCACATTGTTGATATAACAAAAAAACGTAAATAATAGTAGTCTTATCGAAGTGTTCTATTTTATCGTGATAATATGGTGGCTGATATGTATTGCAACCAACTTCAGGTTGTTATCATTTGTTAACCGCTCGTCTGACAACTGACAGATTTATTCCAGTGACAGTACATTTTATTATTTACAAGCTTACAAAACCATTCAGAAAAAAAAGTTATTCGTGATGGAATTCAAGCGTGATAGTGTGATTCCTTTTATATTTTGCTGGAACACCGCAGGTGGCTATCGTTAAAGCCCTCCTGCATTTAAATGTGAATAAATCTTTTGTTTCTCGTACAATTGCTCATTAGCATCGCCTCCAAACCGAAAAAAAAAATAGTAACAACACCAGAAATGATTCGAAAAGTGAAGGCCAAATTTGATCGAAATCCATGACGCAGTGGTAGAAAAATTGCTCATGAGCTAAACATATCGCGAGAACGGATGCAACACATATTGAAAAAGTCAGCTTGGACTAAAGCCATTGAAGTTCCAAAAAGTGCAAGAGCTTACTGATGGACAAAAAAAGGTTAGACTGGAAAGAGCCAAGGAGTTACTTCGCTTGCACGATAGTGGCCAGTTACCGAATTTGGTTTTCTCCGATGAGAAACCATTCCAAATTGAGCAGTTTACTTGCCAAAGAGATCAGCTGAAAATTTACACCTGCGATTGGCCACCAGAACTCAAGCGCCGCCGATTGTAATGGTATGGGCCACCGTAACGGCCGATGGTTGCTCCCTGCTCGTATTCATCGACCGTAGAGTCAAAATAAATGGCGAATATTATCGGGAAAATGTCTTAAAAATAGCATTGAATCCCTGGGCAGACGAACATTTCGGTCGCAGACCATGATGGATATTTCAACAGGACTCACCACCACCGCACTCAGCACGCATCAACCATGAATCGCTTAAAAAGGGCTCCAAAATCTCCGGATCTCAATCCGTTGGACTTTTGCGCCTGGGATATTTTGGAGAGTAAGGTTCTCACTAAAAAACACCAAAGTCTGGATCATATCAACACCGCGATTCACCGGGAATGGGCCAAAATACCGCAGAACCACTTTCGTGCAGCCTGTGATGGCTTTGTCGGCCGTTTGAAGACCATAAATCGTACCGAAAGTGGCCAATTCGAACAAAGCTGAACTGATTCTAAAATTTGTCTCTGTAATTGTTTTAATTATTTTTTAATTTTCCGTCATCATCGACATTTTACGTTTTGAAAGCCTTAATAAATAAATCAGGAATTCTGTTCGAATATTCAGATCCATTGTTGTAAAAAATAGAATCCAAATACCAGCTCAGTTTTCGAATTCACAAAGCGAAAAAAGACAAGACATATAACGAAAATTTGTTTGGATTTTTTTTTTTAATTGAATTGAACAATCGTTTCTATACTTTTCAATTCTTATTGATGATAGCTTTTGACCTCTGAACATTGCATCAATTTTATATTTCATATGGTTTAGATATGGTGCGAATTACTGCGTTGATATTAGGAGTAGCGAACTGAGGGTTTTGTATAATATTATTACGTTTTTACCCATGTCCCATGCCAGACATCGAAATAGAATACCAAAAATATTTTTTCGGCGATTGTAAGAGCTTGAATAATAGGGTTATCATCACCTCATCGTATGGAAACAATATCCCTTGTAAATTAGTGTTGCAAACTAATGGATTATTAAGTTCTATGAAGTCACTCTAGTCTGGTAGGTAGTGTGTTGGCATATTAGACGGATTCGTATACCAGGTTAGGCATCAAAACGAAATATGAAAAAAAAAACATTTCTTCGGCAATTTCCTCTGCAATTTTCCTTATGGCAAATGCTCTGAGAGCAAATAAAATTTGCTATGAAAACGTTTCTCAAAAAAAAAAAAATCTGTCGTCCGGTCTTGACGTTAAATTGTAGGTCCCACCACTCGCGTACAAAATCAACGCGCACAACATGGGTGGTGTTAGAAGCTAGGTTGTTGTACAGTGGGCAATTTGACAACAAGTACACGCCATCTAACATAACCTAACCTATTCTATTCTATTCTTTCTCAAAAGTTGTTATAATGTCTGTGAAATTATGATGTTTGAAGGAGATTGAACTCATTGACTGTGGCATACCATATCTAAATCAAACCTTTGAAGAGAATTGTTAATAGTATTTGCACTTCATCTGGCATACACTCATAGCTGCCAGATTTAACGATTTATCGTCATTTTGACAATTTTGTGCTGCAAAAATATCATATTGACGATATGACGATTTATACCCTGATTTTTTACGGTTTTTAGAAATTAAAAATTTACGTTAAATTCTCCACTTTTGTATATTAAAAGTCTCTTTAATGTTTGTATAACAATAAGTAAGGAATTGTTACGTTTTTTCTTTTTAAAAACTTTCTAACATAAGCTCGTTGAATGCAAATAAAATGAAAATAAATTTGTGTTTAGTTTTAATTAAAATTCTTTATTATTCGCATAATTCTGTGTGTCACTGTTCACAACTTGATGTAAACAACAACAACTTTTCTTTTTTTTTATTCCTCTGTTTATACCCTTTATATAAACAAAAACAGTTACGAGAGATCTTTAAACTACGATTACTCGCTATAAACATACAGCGTATTTACACAAGACTGACTGAACTTCACTAACTCTTGAAGGCGTATGTTCATGATTTCGTCTTCTCAAAATTTCGTTGTATTATTTTTTCTGATGATTTTTTTGACGATTTCAAATCAAAATTTTTATCTGGGAGCTATGATGTTATGCAAATCCAGTTCTTACCGAAACGTTTATTTGATATGAAAATTGTTAACGATATACTGATAATCAAGTCGATACAAAGGGGATGGGGATATGGACTACTTCAACATAACGTTTCAGTAGAATTTTCGTACACCATCTGAGATGTGATCTTGTAATTTAATTTTCGTCTTTTACTGTTACAATGAATGCCATGAAATTTGATAGGCAAACTCAATTGAAAGTCAAGAACAATAGAATTATTGTTCTTTCACTGAAATGTACACAAAATAATATTAAAAACTTAAACTCAACATAACACCCCTCTCACTGGCAAACTGCAGGCAGAAACCATTGTTTTTACTCCGTTTGCCTCATAATCCATGTAATCCGAATATCCATAATGTCACCTACAATACTGAAACGTATTTTCATGTTTTCCTTCTTACAGGGTTTGTTGTTGAATTATAGCATCAGCGTCAATATATTCTTGTACCATTAATATAAATACAAATACATTTGTATGTGTGTGTGTGTGTGTGGGTATGAGTAAGGATGAATAAATATTTTTATATTCTGTACATAAGAAATTTATATAAATAAAGGCGTGTGTAAATTTGTATGTATTATTATATTTGTGTACGTGTGCGTGTGTGTGTGTACTAGAAAAGAGGATGATGTTTAAGTTTTTATTAGAGTTTGATTTTATTTCCTGTTTTACCATTTATATTACGTACAAATATTTTTGTAGGGCTTTTATTGTCACACTACAGTCTTAACCCCAATGTTCTCTTTCAAATTATAAACAGTGGACTGAAGGTGGGTTTTTTCTTTAAGACCAATACTCTAGAGATTATCCCTATTCATGGAGAGCATTCTGTTGAAGTCTAATTTAGATTATACTCGAGAGGAAAGAGTGATTGTGTGCGCTCATTTTTATGACCTTCGATTTTTTTTTTTTAGATTTGCTTCCTAGTAATAATTTTCACACATAATGTTAGACAAACACTCAAATTCTCGAGTGGAAATAAATGTCTGGAATACTACCAACTAGGCCATAGGGGGCTCCCAATGAAGTTATCTGTTTATTACATCCCCACTAGGGATGCCAAATGGAACCGATTTTTAAAAATTCCGGGATTCGAGATTTTCCCGATTGCCATCCCTAATCCCCACGTATACATTACCCAGAGATTTAAGCTGAACTATTCCCAAGCTATTCCTTATAGTAATATTTGCCATGCAGTATTCTGCACTATTTTAACCTTGAATCAGAAGCTTTTTTACATCCGGAAAAAAGGTTTCCCATAAATAACTTATTAACAACTGGGTCACAGCCATTCTTTGATTAGGATCTCGTGAAAAAGCCCAATTTTAATGTGCTTAAGTTTTAATACTGCACTAGGAAAGTATTCTGTGGACACTTAAGCAGTGACAGCCACGAGGTGCTATTTTTATATCCGAGCCTTCTTCTGATTAAAAAGTGGTCTGGTTGCTTAAGATGCTTGACAGATCACAGGATTACACAATATGTATTTAGAGATACACATTGTTTCTGAATAGAATAATCTTCCGCCTTTCATCACACCCAACTTTTTCAACCCATCCACGGCACACTTTTCTCGTATCCAGCAGCATTACATTAGCAGGGGTTATTCCTTTAGCATGGACCTGCAGGAAAAATTAAGTCTCCCGGTCAGTAGAAGAAGTTTGGAGATTATTAACCCAAAGAACCTTAGCTGATAGGTAGATTGTAGGACGTAAGAGTTATTTGCATGCCTTATCGGTCTATTAAATGTACCCACGACAACTCTAAGGCCAAAGTGGTTAGATGCAGTGCCGAATTGAAAGATGTTTAGTGGGTGTTTAAACATACTAGTCCTTAACAGTTCCTCTCCCACGTCAGATTTAGAAGTTTATCGTAAAGAATGTTAATAGAAGTGAGGTAGAAAAGCTACCGATGAACAGTAAAAGAGATATCACAGGGAGAGAAAAACAAGATCAGTGACTTTTAATGCCTCTAGGAAGACGACTATGCAGAACTGATGCAGGTATAAAGCGACATACTCCTGTTTGAGTTCATTTAATATGTGCTAGTCATGGGCAATCTATCACTGGAATTTAAGGAAAAGCACAAGATCAGTGTGATCACTGTTGCAAGTCATGAGTTCATTGTTCTCATTCAGCAATGGTAGAGACTTTCAAAATTTAAAATGGTTAAGATAGCCTAGTCAAAAAATTATCGGTTGAATATATCCGAAAATGTGATAGATCAGATCAGTATAGAACAAAAGCTGATGGTAGCTATTAGAGATCGGTCTGATGCTAATAATAGGAAGAGTATGAAACAACAGCAGAAGACATTGACTAGACTGATCAAAGTTACTTAAAATTGTTAATTGTGGAATTAGAAAATCTTATGATTTTCCATTACAATTAGTTCGCAGTTGCGGCGACCTTTATCTTATCGCAGAGCTTGAGCTAATATCTTAATTTGAGCTTCTTTTCAGATAAATTAATGAATTTCACCACCGGTAAGACACAGTACTGGTGGTATAAAAGAACGTAAGAAAGCCTCCGTATTAACCAATGACTTCCAGCGAAAATCTTGGAAGCTATTTCAGATCCGTTGTGGAACAAAACTCTCCTGAGGATAAAGATTGTAAAACCCGGTCTGGATAAAGTTAATTACCGAGGAATGTTTGTGATGAGCATCAAAACACTGCAAGCACCATTGTCACCTTTAAAGCAGTTTTAAGTTTGCTTCACATTAAAAAAAGCAGAGATTTGAAAATCGTTCTGTCTTAAACAGACACCATACGATCTCAGTTAACATTTACCAGAATGAATAGGAAAGCTATTGTTCTACATCTACACAGTTGTCTTAAATTTTAGACTTCCTTTGACTCAGGTTAGATATTGAATAAATTGTGGATCATATAGGATCAATTTTAGTGAAGCTAGCAAGGTTGCTTTTGAAAAACTAAAAACTAGTGTTTGCTCTCAGTAAAAACTCTGAGAATAAATAAAATTATCATGAAAAGTTTTCCTAAATCCTGACATTCGGAGTCCATTTTTGAACTGGATGGTTTGAGAAACTAGGCTGTAATACTGATTAAAGGGTTGTAGTGACAAATTAAGTAACTTAAGTAAGACTAGATGACCCGTGCGAATATTTCGCACCGTTAGTTGTCATTTTTTAACATAAAATGAAAATAATTAATAGAAATTATTTTAAAAGTATAAAAATATTAGAAATCATAATATATCATATATAGTTACATATGTACATACACACATACATATGTTTAAATGCTTTTATAATATTTCTTTGAATACAATGTTAGAGCTAATGACACGATCATCGTTAACTTTTTGCCCTTAGGAATCCTTAATACAAATAAAAATATCTTTAAACGTACGCACTCGAGAAAAAGACACGTATAACTGCCTATGTGAAAAGACCGATTCCGGTAAATACAATCCTACCTTTTGAAGGGTTTGACCTTGTGATTTGCTTATCGTCATAGCAAAAGCAACTTTCACAGGGAATTGTTTTCGTGTCATTCGGAAAGGTACAGTTGAATCAAAAGGTATAAGGATGATTCGGGGTATGAGTACAGTTTTATCGGTATGAATAATTTTTGCTGATATGATGTGCTCTCCCAAGTTACCATTACCATTAGCCTGATACCATTTATTAACACCTGTTTAGCATTAAGATTTCTAATTAACATTATAATTGCATTTGTATTTTCAAATGCACGTTACTTATATTCTTACGTTGCACGTTATTTCTTATCTTATTTTTCTTAAAACGTTTTTAACTGTTAAATATCAGCTGATACTATATATATGTATGTATATATTAAAAGACACCGTACTACCCTTCATAAAACAAACAATGCCATGACAATTACGGCATTACTAAAATGTATTTTACAACTTTATATATTATGTGGAATAGCAATACAATTAAGTGACCCTGTTTATCGTACTTGATCTATCAACTTCTGCAAAGTATTGCCAAACCATCTTTTTACAACTTAATATGCATATTATATATAACTGACTTAGTAAATAGCGGTATTGCCAGAATGAATTTTAATACATACTATATTATGTAGAACTGCATTACTATTAAGCGACCCTGTATTACCACACTTGAACAAGAACACATAATCCTAATGACAACAGTACCATCATGCAGTTCTATATAAAATATAATTTTTATCAATGCAAAATATTAGTTTTTCAATTTCTAATTATTTTTTGCCATTAGTGTTAGATATAAGCTTTAAAATGAGATATCATTCATTAAATTTGATGCGGTGGTATGGGAGATATTTGCAACCAACAAAAAAAAGTGCTATAGAAATAATATATATGATGATTTTTGTTTCAAAGTTTTTCAATTTTTGTAAGACCACTGTGCATGCATATTTAGTTTTCTTTGGGGTATTGTTTTTCCCTTATATACGTACGATATCATCTACAGATTCGTTTGCTTTTGCTTTGGCTTTTGCCTTTCATTTAAATTTTCCTTCTTCTGATGTTGTAATATTTACGTAAATAAACGGATACATTCCCACATAAAAGTAAAGTATTACGCAAAAAAAGAATAAGGAAAAAAAAAACTTGCTATTGTTACGAAAAAGTACCGTAATATTTTATAGTTATTTTGTTTATTGTTATTGTATTCAAAAAGAAAAGAAGATTTATGATTCAGTAGTACCGCACCAACGAACCAGTCTTACATATATTTCCCTGTGACGTTTGGCTTTAAATTTTCAAGATAATAAATACACTTTTAAGTTACTGATTTAGTTTTCTTTATTTTCTGTTTTATTTAAGAAATAATAAAATAGTTGCCATTAATCTGGTTGTCCAACACAATTTAAGATTTCTATGCAAAAACTCTGTTAAAAAAAAATTGAATTTTTTTTTGTTTAAATTTTATTTAAATTTTGATCACATTTCCGATTAATGTCAGTTAAGCAAAATGTAAAAAAATGGTACATTTTTTTTTACCCAAAAAGTTTTATTGAAATGAAAAACATGTTTTCGATTTTTTGTTTCCTTTTTTCAACCACAAAAATATACACGAACCGTGGTGGTACTATATGTACTAAGTAAGTGTGGCTTAAAATCAAAATAATAAAAACAATTGTCAACTTAATACCGTTTAAATTAAAGATTTATAAGTTTTTTATGAGGCTTTATAAATGGTACATATGTACGTATATACGTACGTATGCACATTATGGGCATTTTGGCTTTTTATCGCAATGGAATTGAACGTAAAACAAGTAGAAGCGATTAAAGTTTTGGAAAATTTAATTTCAACAAAACGAAACTTTTTTTTATTGCAAAAACTATGTCAGCAATATAAAAACGATAAAATTTTCTTATTAAAATGAAATTAAAAGATTATTTTTAGCTGAGATTTGCAATTAAACAAAATATAATTGAATAGTCAAAATTTTTAGACTATAAATTAGTGCACTTATTTAAAAAAAAAAATTTCGAAATTTATCGGTATGAAATAAACGTTTTATTTGTGAAAATATAACACCAATTTTTAATCTGAAAATAGAAAAGATTTTATTCAAAGTATTGCCCACTCCTGGCTACATATTAAGGAGTGCGCACAAAAAAAAACTGGACTTACACTTTTCGTTATAGAAATAAAACTAAGTGGCGGATTTTTTACGTTTTATATTTCAATTAAAGTAAAAAATATTTGAATTCCTTTTGTGTATAATATTTTTTTCTGACAAAGGCCTCAGAGCATCCAACTTTTTGAGCCACTTTTCTTCCAGACATTTCGGGGTGTTTTAGAAAAATACGTATTATTTTACTTGCTTTGTTTTGGTCGGCAAATCCTTTTTATCTTCCACTTCCACGCTTTCTCTCAATACTCAAAGGCTCTTTATATTGTTTTATTCTTACCATAGAAACTATTTTTTGGTTAACACCTATTTTGTAAGCGGCGCGGTTTTTCATTGAAAATTTCAATTATTTTTTTGCGACATTCTTGTTGGATGCCCATTTTCAAAAAACTAATTTTGCTATTGCAATGACATTTAGCACGTGGACTTGAAAGCAGATGACTAACAAAAACAATGTAACGGTATTCATTTTTTTTCAATTATGATAAAAGTTATAAGCTTAAAAGTAGGCCCATTTTTTTCATGCGCACTCCTTACTCCCCATTTCCAATGAAATTATTTGTCTTTTAAAGGAAACGTAAGGCTTATTACATATAAAGCCATACAAAAAGTACTATTTCTTTGGCGATATCCTCTCAGCAAATTTCTAGCAAAAACTGTGAGAGTAAATAAAATTGTCATGAAACGTTTCACAAAAATCTGTCGTCCGGAGTCGACTTTAAACTGTAGGTCTCGCCACTTATGTATAAAATTAACATACACAACATAAATGGTGTGAGAAACTAGATCAATAATCTTAACTGAAGGGCTGTAACGGCCAATTGTGTATGTATGTTGGAATCGAATTGCTGTTGAACCAATGCGTGCCCCATCGATAATAACAATATTTATTTAAAAAAGTCTCTAATTCTTTAAACCGGCTCTGTTTTATGTGCAGGTGCATTGTCAAGCAGCTAAACTACCCTCCTGTCGCCCATGACCCAAGTAGGTTTTTTTTTATCAATATATGACTCAAATTTATTATTTGTTGTCAATGGCGATCTGTATTAACTAGGGATGCCCATCGGGAAATCCCGAATCTCGAAATCCCAGGATTTTCGGGATTGTGAATTCATATTTATATTGACCCTATAAAGGGTTTTGAAAAACAAAAATCTATATCACTTGATTTCGATTTTAGCTTCTTACATGAGGAAAACCCCACTTCCATAAAAAGTTATTTAATGCCATCGAAAAATTCAAAAACTCTATAAAACGAATTAATAGGGTAACTGATTTAGATACTCAACTGTCCAAAGAAATCGATTTTTTTACATAAGGAGGTGTTAGAGGTGAACATTTACAAGTTGCATACATCTATCTTGGAACTACTTTACCAACAAATGCTGATTGCGAGAAGTGTTTTTCGACGGCAGCGTATATTGAATACAAAATTTGTTCAAGCCTATCAGATCACATGTTAGATGCTTTAATAATTTTGTTGGAATCCAAATAATTCTCTTAAAACTAATGCATTTCCTTATGTATTAATAATTTTCATTTTTGTTAATTTACAATTTTTTGTTACATTTTGTCTTGCTGTTATTTTTATTTTATTTTTAATGATATTATAATTCTGATATACATAATTGCGATACAAATGATTTTGTTAACGAAATATTTTTATTATTAAGAGGAAATTGCGATTTTCTCCGTGATTTCTCGGGATTTTTGGATCCTGAATTATCCTGAAATATCCCGGGATTTTTAAAAATCGATCCCGTTTGGCATCCCTAGTTTGAACCATGTCCTCACTAACTACCTCACTAACTTCAAATCATTTATTTTTCCGTAATCTTTTATATTTTTGGTAGTTCCGGGCCTGAAAACGAGAGCCCAAACTTTTTTTAAGAACGAAAAAAGAAGCCATAGAACTATTTAAAAAAAAAAAATAAGTAAGGCATGAAATTCATATATTTTGGATGCCAGAAGAAAGGTCAAAGGTCAAGAATTTTTCAGAATCAAAATTTTGTAGAAAGTACTTCTGTGGAATATGTATAGATGATATTATCAGAAAAACCTTTAGATGCCATGTAATATATGTCTTCTATCCGATAAAAATACTTTCACTTAAATTGGTCTACTTACCTAAGCTACAGGTGCGATTAAATGACATGGGCATAAAAATATCCATTTAGGCATTAGTATGAAATATTTTTCATAAAACTTTTAAAAATTGATTTCAATTAGAAACTTCAAATTATTTATTTTTCTCTATTCTTTTATATTTTTGTAGTCCCGGCATGAAATTGTGCAAAGAATCAAACATTCAAACTGTATTTTGCACAACCGTACTCTATTTTCCCACCACATTGCGAAGAGCGACTGCGTATTTCAACTTTATCAATTATGTGCGACAACATTTCCATCACGGCATCGATTTTCACGATTTTTACCAAAGCTTCAACAACTCTAACCCGAAAATCGAGTTGGCTCATAGGTGGCAAACCTTCACATCAACTGCATAATCAAAATAGTTTTCATGCGTTTACCATAGCTGCGTCAATAGCGTTAGTGAGTAATGGCCAATACCACAGTTTTCCGCAGACTCGCATACGATAATTGTTACATACATAATTGGTCATTACAACCCTTCAGTCAAGATAATTGACTTAGTTTTTAACACTACTTATATTGTGTGTGTTAATTTTATACATAAGTGGCGGGACATACAGTTTAAAGTCGATTCCGAACGATAGATTTTATGAGAAACTTTTCATGGTAATTTTATTTACTCTCAGAGTTTTTGTCAAAAATCTGCTGAGAAGAAAACGCCGAAAAAATAATTTTTGTATTTTCTTTTGATGTCTGGCCTGGGACTCGAGCCCTGGCTTTACGTCTAATAAGCCTAGATAATTGTTAAGCACCACGTTTTTTCATAGGCCTAGACATCCTTATTTTTAGCTGAAGTGCCAGCATATGAGATAAAGGAATAACAATACCCAGTATTTGTAGCCAAATGGCGACCGTAATATGCGATCATCTGTTCATCCACAAAAAAACTATGGGAAAATATGCCAAATTGTATGAACCTTTTATTTAGTGCATTAGTTAATGAAGAAATTTTGCCAAATTTATCATTCTTGTCAGGAATATTATTGTCCCGAACGTGTATATTTTCAATAAAACTCTCTAAAATAGCTTTACTCTGTTGTCTGGCCGCCATATAACAAAGAAAAAAAAATTTACATTTTAAAGCACACTTATGGCGAAGTGGATAGAAAACTACCCGTGCCCTACATAGGCCGCCACTACACTATCAATATGAATTTTCCAAATACTGTTTGTTTCAAATTTCAACGAAATCGGCCTACGAATTCTGGGGTCAGGCGTTAATGGGTTAAAGTAAATACCTTAACGTAATATTATAATCAAATTAAACATTTTTTTGCTTTTTGTTTCTATTATTTGCCACATAACTGTTCTGATCATACTCATGTGATACAATAATAAATTGCGAAAATGTCTGCAATTTTTCACTTAATTTTGTCACGATTTTTTTTTCTATTTTCTTTTGAATACTATTTATTAATTACTTTGATTTATTTGCAGTTTAAATCATCATTTCATATATAATTTGATTACACAGCTACCATACGAATTAAAATGAAACTAAAAATGAGAAGAAAAAAAAATCACAGCATAAATCCTAATAATGCTGACAATGCAATGGTTGGGGATTTAAGTTTTCTCATAAAACGAAAACCTCTTTAGAACATTAATATGCGAGAACGAAACTAATTACAGTACAAATAACAATGGACGTGTATGTTGCGAAATTAAAAGGCCAAAGTGGTTGACATCAAAGCAAACTACAAATCTTTTTGAAATCTATGCATAAATGTACACGCGCCAGATATTCCCAGACTGTAATTGTGCAGTACAAACCAAAAGTG
The DNA here is from genome assembly GCA_014635995.1 of Sarcophaga peregrina. Lineage (NCBI taxonomy): Eukaryota > Metazoa > Arthropoda > Insecta > Diptera > Sarcophagidae > Sarcophaga > Sarcophaga peregrina. The sequence goes on along the minus strand of CM025790.1, from coordinate 56,946,101 downwards.
AATTTGTTTTGTAGACTTTTTAAGGGTTTTTCTATTACTCGTATAATAATGCTGGTGCTGGAATACCAACAACAACGACAGTTTTTCCTTTGATGGTGCTGGAGAAAGGCAGTGAACTTTTCGGATAGAATGAATATGTTTTTCCAGTTTTCTTTGTTTTTTAATTCCATGAACATGAGTATACTCATGTTTATTTACAAGTAACATGTTCCTACGAATTAAAAACTTCTTTAAAAATAAAAATGCATCAACCTGGTTTGGAAATTGACAGCATGCCAATTAAGATATTTAAGCATAGTACATGACTCCTGTCATGAAGTGTAGGTAGGATTGGCTTAAATAACAGAACATTTTATATTATAATCTAGAGGTAGATAGGTAGGCTGGTAGGTTTAAGGACTTGTAACAGTCACTAAGACAAGTATTGTACAAAAATGTGGTGGGTGGTAGAAAAATGTATAAATTGTAAATTCGTCCTGTAACGAAAGCTAGTAAGGAAGGTAAGGAAAAGGAAAATAAAATAACATAAATGAAAGAAAAAATATAAAAGCAACGACCAGTACTATAAAAGGTTTTAATATCCTAACCTCTCCCTTAATAAGGGCAAGCTGTTCATAAATTTCTGGAGGGCCCTAAACCCAAAAAGAAGAAAGAACCTCATCCCAAATATATCTAGATCCCTAATATGTCTAAATAGTCTCCAACTCTTCCATACATACTATCCAATAGTCTGGTTGGGTTCTGTTCCAGATCCTTACCAGCAACTAACCTTGCAGTGCCCTGTAATATACCCAATAGCTAAACACAGGCTGGCCTTATCCCAATCTAGTAAAAAATATCTATTCTAGTACCATCAATATCAAAATCAGGCAATTGAATCGGATCCGTTACCAGAATGGTGCTTCTTCAACCTGACTCATGCAATTTTGAGTATGAGTGATTCATTCGTACTCGGTACAACATTCATTTATAAGTATACTAATTCTGATTCATAAATTTAGAAAAGTACTTATAAATGATTCGAGTGATTCGAATCATTCATAAAAATTTACAGTTGTTGTTGCATTTACAAACAAAGAAGAAAGGAAAAACAATGACAACAAGCAATGCATACACACAATCTTCTTGTGAGTATAGTAATGTTCGTACACGAATCACACTTATTTTATGCTTCGTGTAAATGTTAAGTATGAATACGATGAGTAGTTCCAACTTTGAGTATGGGTATCATATTAAAATAAGTATGAATATTTATAATTATTAGAAATTATAAGAATGATTTGAATCTAGTCGTCGTTTTGAATACTCATTGCTGATCTCTGATACATACATAATTGATCATTACTACCTCTCAGTCTAGCAGCTTCTCACACCACTTATGTTGAGTGCGTTCATTTTTTACATGAGTGGCGGGACCTACAGTTTAAATTCAGCTCCGATCATTTGAGAGGCTCTTCATGGCAATTTTTTATTTATTCTCAGAGTTTTTACAAAAAATCTGCTGAGAGGCAGTCGGCGAAGAAATGTTTTTTTTCATATATTTTGATGTCTGACCTAAGAACCCGGTCTTTTCGTTTAATAAGACAACACACTACCTACTAGACTACGACGACTATTTTTAGAATAGTTCTGTTAAACCTTCGTAAACGATTCCGTTTATATTTTCACTAATGCCTCTAAATTAAATGCAACTGCAGGTGATCGAATTATACCGAAATCGGCATGAATTGCTTCATCCATAACACTGTAACACTGGGTTTTGAAGCTATGAATTCCAAGATGTCTCAATGGAATAGCGAGTTGGTATGTGGGAATGTTTTTATACCATAAGTAACAGGAAAGATCTCTGAAGGAAGGCATTTCCACATACGAATAGTCCGCCTAGTAAACAAACTTTGTCTGTAATCCAGAGTGTGATACACTGGCCAATCGACCAAATACGGATGTGCTGGCCGAGAAAGACTTATGCTACCTAGGAATACATGATTTTCTTAAACAACTCCCCTCATTTCGCTAGGGCAATATCAATTGTGGTAGCGATAGTACAGTGACATAAGCCACATTGCAACGATCCTCCAATGAATCAATGGAGTTGGAACAATATCGTGATTAACGACCTACTATGGCCTCACCTGTACACGGTCGAGAAGCCTCAAAATAGACTTTAAGGGTTTACTTATACATGAGAGTTGTATACCATTTTCGGTCGGTTAGAAGTGGCGCAATTTGTGAGTAGATCAGATGAAGTGAAGTATTTATTGTAAGGTCTTAAGAAACCAAGACACGGAAAATTGTGCCAGTTCTAGCGAGCATCACACTGAATTTTCATGCCCATAAAGTCAAGATCTTCTGAGTCCCCAATATTTACACCACACATAGGTATAGATGATGCCATGTTATCGCTGTTTAACACTGGCTTTATATGTTTTTGTTTTTAAAACTTTTGTTTATTCATTTTCCCGGACGATTTTTTTACGATTTCAATGAACATCTTTGACGATTTTGACGATCTTTTCTCAAATATTTGACGATTTAAAGCTTCGTTTAGATATGAACACAACCTTTGCCCTGAATTGGAAATCCCATTGGAAACCTCTGGTCTCATATTTGGTATGAAGTTACATACAAGGCCAATGGCAGATCTGGTTAAACACCGATGAAGAATGCTAACTTTAGTTATCAAATTTTTTTACTTTTATAAAACTCTGCTCCTTAAGTGGCCTAAGACAGCCACCTCAACCAACCCACCTAACTTAATGAACACAAACAATTTAGCAATTTAACCTGGGGTTTTTCCACACTTAGTTTTATAATTTCTGAATGTTGAAAGTCTTTGTTTCTATCTTATCTTTCATTTTAATAATCAGCTTAGAGTCTCTTTCTTAGTTAATTTTAATCGAACTTCCCCTATCGTAATCGAAGAAACTAATGCATTCGTATTGTATTTATTAACAATGAAATCGATAAAATCAATTGACAGGCATATAACACTTACATACATGGCTATGCAAATAATAAAACCGATTTCCAATTAAACGATTTCTTTTAACACACTTGGCAAATGCGGGATTAAACTAAACCCAACTAGTCCTTGTCTAGTTATTATGAGAATTAAAGACCGAGAAAAACTTACACAACCTGTCGAACATACATTTATACAGACATACAGACAGTTTTACAATTGTTAAGTAAATAATGTTCCTGGTCATAAACCAGCACAATCACAATTTAAACTATATTGAAAGCATCTTTTTGTATGACCGGTTAATTGTGTTATGGTAACACTGTATCATGATTTTGATTGGAAACGACTTAAACGAAATATACCCACACATCTGTGAGAGTTGTTAGTAGATATTTCAGAATATTTGGTTTTGTAATTGATTTCAGTAATCAAACTAAATGGCGTACAACAATCTTTATTAACGTATTTTGATTGTCCTATCACAGGCATCACAATAAAGGTCTTTACAAACGTAATCTCTGACACAATTTCTCATTTTCAAACAGTGTGTTGGCCATCAGTTGGCATTACAGCCAATAAAATGTTTGTTTAAGTTATTGCTTAAGCTGAATGCCGCCTTCACATTGGCAGCCCATTAACATTAGAATGTATTGTGTTGTTTTGTTAATAGCAAATTAAATTAAGTTCAACTGTATTCTATACGAGAGCATTATTTTGGGCATTTTCCATACCCTCTCCACTTGGTTTTTTTTTTTTTTTCTGTCAAGAAGTCATAAGGAAAAATAATAATTAAATTGAATTATCTCACGGAATGCCAGACAGATCTAATACCTTAAAACTAATTGTGAAATTTTGCTTTAAAGACCCGATAGAAAACCAATGTTGCATCGATCTATTACTGGCGTTGAAAAATGAATTCACTTTAAAAATTCTAAACGGAAATAATCATGGGTTAACCCAGGAAAAATATATTTATTCGTCAGATAAACAATGCTGTGACTTGAACTTCCTAGCAGTAATCTGGAACAAGCATCAACTTGAGCTGCAAAACTACATCTATTCGGCGGGAAGACCATGATGTGTGTCTGGCAGAGATAAGCAATGAATCGTTTCTTCGCTACTCATAAGCACTCATGCAATTTTGAGAATGAATGAATCAACAGAACGGAAATTCAACTACTCTGATTCATTCGTACTCGCTGCAACACTGATTTTGTAAGTATAAGTAGCAATGAGTATGAGTACAACGTTTTAACATCAAACTCACAACATTCGAAATATGTTTGATTCATACGCCCACTCATTCTGATTCATAAATTTAAAAAATAGTTAGAAGTCATTCGAGTGGCTCGAATCATTCATCAAAATGACGAGTCGAAGTAAATAACATCATGCGTATTGTTAAGTATGAATACGACGAGTACTTCAAAATTTGAGTATGAGTGGTATGAGTATGATATCAAAATTAGTATGAATGCGTATAAGTATCTGAAATTATAAGTATGACTCGAACCTACTTATCGTTTTGAATACTTATTGCTGATCCCTGGTGTCTGAGATCAGAAGAGTGTGATGTGCCACGATATTTACGAATCTGGTGAAATCATTAATGTATGTAGATCGCTAACTACAACTAATGATCAATTTAGACCATAGGTCGATCGAAAAAGGATCAGAATCGGCCACAAGATATAGCAAAGTAAAAGATTTGCATACAAAGTAATAGCTAGGCAGATTACAACAATGCATTAGACTGGTAGTTGCTAACACACGCGCCGTATGCAGCGACTATTAGCTTTTTCATCTATGGTATACGCATTGCCTGAGCAGCATCTCGATACCCGCGAGGAAGTCAGAAAATATGAACAAAATATTGGCATGGAATCCACAAACTGCGTGAAAGACGGAATAAATGTGCCAGTAATGGTCAGTAATGGCTAGTAATGTGAAGAAAATTTGTTTTATTTTCCCAATATATTTCGAAAATTTTTGTACTCTCAGATACTTTGTCTTATAAAGCAGGAGAGGCAAGAAATATTTTTTTAATTTTTCTTTACCCCGAGAGGTCACAGCTGGAGTTTGGGCGATCACTAAAATTCAACTAATTTTCCTTTTCTTTCCTGATTTCGCCAATGAAACGTATTAAATTTAAATTAAATTCCGAAATTAATTTTCTCCTAGAGTAGAATTCTTAGAACGTAAGGATAATTTTTAATTTTATTTTAAATGCAACGTAATAACGTATAGCAATAAGTGTTAATTTGCTTTCTCTTCCACGTTCAGTTCTAATTTGCAGGCGCTTTAATCAAGAGAAACACTCTGCGACAATTCTGAATTTCATGCGGCATATAGTGAATGGAGTTACGAATTGGTGCATAACAAAATGAAATTAAATCTTTTGGTTTCCCCTTTAAATTGTTTGCCTTTAAGACTATAAAGTTCACATTCAAGGAAGAATTTAATATGAAGAAATTAAAAACATACTCGTATGCGGAGGCATGTGTGTTTTATTTGTGAATGTTGCAAACAACTGGGCCATAAATTCCATATACATTCCATGTACATTGGAGTGAAATGTGTATTTTGAATTATTTCCACAGCTGACATGAAAACAAATTAGAAACAGAGTTCGCAAAAGGAAAAATATTCTCAAAAGAGAAGAAAAGGAAAAAAGAAAACAGAAAAAGAAAAAGAAAGAAAGACATTTATTGATAGGTTGTTGCCACCTGCAACAGAAAATCAAGGTGTTAGTGAAGAAATTGCTGATTTTGTCGATAAGCCGAAACTGTAAATCAAATTCGAGTGAAAGATTTTCCAATGGGGAATAGTTTCTACATGAATAATGACCAATAAATGATACAAACGAAGATAAATGTTGATTAAAATAAAACAGAAAAAGTATTTTAAGAAATAAGGTTTTAGCAGAAACATAACCGAACACAGAGTATACGTAACCATAACTAGGTGATACTAAATTATGGTTAAGGGAGTTTGATATAACAAAAATCATGCGAATTAATAATTCATAATAAATAATCATAACGATAAACACAAAACGTAAAGGATAAAATCTATACGAGCCTTAAATTAGTGAATAAATTTTGGATGCCACAGCTAATGAAGATAAGTTCTTACACCACTTATGTTGAGTGTGACTTACAGTTTAACACAACAGATGGTTTGAGAAACTTTTCATGGCAATTTTATTTTCTCTCAGACTTTATGCCAGAAATCTGTTGTAGAAATATTTTTTTAAATTTCATTTTGTTGGGGATATCTGGCCTAATATTTGAACCCTAGCTTAGCGTCTAATAATCCAACACATTACCTACTACTCTACGGCGATTATGATATTACAGAGTGGCTGATATAAAATACGACAAAGTAAAGCGCTATATTTCTTTAATTTTTTTTTTAATTTTATTGTTCAAATGCAAAAAATGTTGAAAATAACATTAAATTTTAGAACCAGTTTAGATTTGTTTGAATTGACCACCTTTGGTACGAATTATGGCCTTCAAACAGCCGGCAAAGCCATCACAGGCTACACGAAATTGGCTTTGCGGTATTTTGGCCCATTCACGGCGTAGCGCCGTCTTGAGAAGATCGACACTTTGGTTTTTTTTAGTGAGAACCTTACTCTCCAGAATGTCTCAGGCGTAAAAGTACAACGGATTGAGATCCGGAGATTTTGGTGGCCATTGTGCGGTAGAAATGAAGCGAGGAATCACATTTTTACGCCATTCTTGACACTTGCTGAGTCCTGTTGGCACGTGCTGTTGCGGCCGAAATGTTTGAATGCCCTAGGCTTCAATAATGCCTTTAAGACATTTTCCTGATAATATTTGGCATTTATTTTGAATACGTGCAAGGAGCGACCATCGGCCGTTACGGCAGTCCACACCATTATCATCGGCGTTTCTTGAGTTCTGGTGGCCAATCGCAGGTGCAGCTGACCTCTTTGGTAAGTAAGTCCGATCATTTTATTTGTTCACAAACAGCTCAATTTGGAACGTCTGTTCATCGGAGAAAACCAAATTCAGTAAGTGGCCACAGTAACTGGCCACTTGCAAGTGAAGTAACTTCTTGTCTCTTTCCAGTTTAACTTTTTTGTCCATCGGTGAGCCCTTGCACTTTTTGGAACTTTAGCTCATTTTTCAATATGTTTTGCATTCGTTCTCGTGATCATTCACTTTTCGGATCATTTCTTATGTTGTTACCGTTTTTTTTCTCGTTCACTTATTGAACGCAATGCAACACTACCAGTATCACGGTAACGTGCAATGGTACGAGAAACAAAAGATTAATTCACATTTAAATGCTGGAGGGCTCTAACGACAGTTACCTGTGGTTTTCCAGCCAAATATAAAGCAATCACACTATCATGCTTGAATTCCATCACGAATAACTTTTTTTCTCAATGCCAATAGATCAAAATACTTTTGTAATCTTGCAAATAATAAAATGAATTGTCACTGGAATAAATCTGTCAGCTGTCAGACGAGCGGTTTACAAGTGATAACAACCTGAAGTTGGTTGCAACACATATCAGCCGCCCAGTATACCAGTCATAACTCAGAGGAGTGAACTACTTCATAAAAAAAGTATTTAATCATCTAGTCTTTGTATGGTAATTCAAAACTCATTGTCCTCAAAAACGAGAATACTGGGCAATTATTTCTTACTTAAGCTAGAATAAGGCCATGGATTATCACGTAATGTCCGAGACAAGAAGAATTAGCTGCAATCTCTAACATAATCTGAAGAATTTTCATTATGCTGCTGATATTTTTGCGGTGTCACTGTAGTCTAGAGTACAGTAAGACACCGCTTAACACTGTTTCACTATTATGCGGTTACAAATGGAACGGCCATGCACTAATCAAAAGCGGTGCACTATATAGCAATGGTGTATTCAACGCTCTTTTGATTGTTTGTTCAGACTGTTCCAACTGTATTTTTCGGAGTACGAACGCTGTTTCCTTCAGCACTGGAACTTATTGGAACGTATACACCGAGTTAAGCGGGGTCCTACTCTAGTTGAAACACTAAAACAGTCATTTTTGAATAAAATTTAAATAGGAAGTCAAATATTTCTTATGGCGACTTTCTCTCGTCAGTCTTCTGGCAAAAAATAAATAAAATTTGTCATGAGAAGTTTCTCAAATTTGTCGATTGATGTTAATGTTAAATAGGGGGCCCAATTATTCATGCATTAAATACACACAACATGGGTGGCGTGTACGTTATTAACAAAAACAATTTTTCTTCTGAAATATTTTGTAAAAACTTTCCTCTTTTCGCTTTTAATTTCTTGGTATTATTTTTTCAATTTCCTTAAATCCGTTATTCCGCTTTACGGCCACAAATTTCATGAAGATTATTAAAGAAAAACTTTCACCACCACAACTAATAGAATTTCTTAATAGAAACCACCACCAAGGCAAGAGATAGTAAAAATATATTGGAATTCCTATAAAATTTCAGATAAAAAATCAAGCACAACTTCAATGACCTGCAAGCAATTCTAAGTGCTATGGAAGAAAAAAACTGGAATCCTTTTTTATTTTATTTTTCATTTTTTTTGTTTGTCATTTGCAATAGAATAACACTATATAAGCTTATGATTTCATAAGTCAATAAAATTTAGATTTTTGGTTTTTATTATTGTGCAGTTTTAATGGATTTGATATTATTTTTCTGGCAATCACAACTGATGTGAGTGTTTTTTTTCTTGGAAATATCAATGGACTATCCTAGAACGTTCAAATACGCACTCACATTAGTGGTATTGCATGCAACTTCAGACCACCCATATTTTTAATTTACAGTCAAACTCGTTTATAACGAACCCGGTTATAACGAATTCTTGGTTATTACGTACATACTTTAAAGTCCCAACGTTTTAATATGAGTTTTCATACAAAAAACTTTGTTTATTACGAACTCGTTTATAACGAAATCTCGGTCAAAAGGAACAACTTTAAGTAGTCCCAGTAAATAAATTCCATACAATTTACCTTTTTATAATGAACCCTCAGAAATAAGTTTGAAGTGTGACAATAGTCTTTACTTTTATTTAATATGGCAGCATTAAATTATAACTCAGCATCTTTAACCAGCTGATAGGTGAAAAGAATTAACACAGATTTTTTGGTTTTTAATAAAAAAAAAATACTTTTTCTTTTTAATAAATGAAAAAAATTCTTGGTATTTTATATTTTCTTCTATAACTTCACCCCGTTTATTACGAACTTTGTCCTATAACAAACTATTTTTTCTGGTCCCACGGAGTTCGTTATAACCGGGTTTGACTGTATAAGTATATATATATATATGTATATATAAGCGAGTATAAAAAATAGTCATCAAATAATGATAAGAAACACATACATATGTATGCCCATATATTTATTATACATACATATATGAAAGCACTTATATGTATAGGCAAAATTTGTTTGTGTATGTCATAATCATGAGTTTATGTGATCGACTAACTGACTGCCTCATTTAAAAAGAAAATATTTCTATATTGAACACAGGGTTTTCCAACAGTTGTGGCTCATTCATAATTGGTTAACACAGTATTGTCATTATAATTGATAAATAACTATTCTAGTCATATTTAGAACATCTTACTAGTAAAGGGTCCGCCAAATAACTTCTCCTTTTTTGAAAATACTTTAAGAAAAAACTACTGAATATTTTCTCAAATTTCTTTTTTTATTTGAAAGTACAATCCTTCCGGTTAATAATGGAAAATAATTTCATTAAATGGGTGCCTCAGCTGACCATCCTGTAGCCCTACACTATCGGTTCAATTTTGAAGCACATTATCGATTATATATGGTATCTTCACAAATATTGTCATTTAAAGCGTCAATTGTCCCTGGCTTGTCGGTTTAACATTTGTCTTTGACGCCATCCCATAAATAATAGTCCGAAGGTATCAAATCGCAGCCCCGAGATGGCCAAACGATGGCCAAATCAGCTCTGTGGATGATAATGCGATCTTCAAAAACAGGACACAAAACATCGAGTGTTGCGTCGGCTGTGTAGCACGTAGCGCTGTCCGGTTGAAACAAAATGTCACCAATATCCTCCTCTTCAATTTTTGTGAACAAAAATATATATATATATATAATAATCATATATATTATTTCTGAAGCACTTTTTTTGTTGGTTGCAAATATCACTGCATCAAATTTAATGAATGATAACTCATTTTAAAGCTTATATCTAACACTAATAGCAAAAAATAATTAGAAATTGAAAAACTAATATTTTGCATTGATAAAAATTATATTTTATATAGAACTGCATGATGATACTGTTGTCATTATGATTATATGTTTTTGTTCAAGTGTGGTAATACAGGGCCGCTTAATAGTAATGCAGTTCTACATAATATAGTATGTATTAAAATTCATTCTGGCAATACCGCTATTTACTAAGTCAGTTATATATAATATGCATATTAAGTGCGATAAACAGGGTCGCTTAATTGTATTGCTATTCCACATAATACATAAAGTTGTAAAAGCCATTTTGGTAATGTCGTAATTGTCATGGCATTGTTTGTTTTATGAAATGTAGTAAAACGGCGTCTTTTAATATATCGTACATAAAGTGTTAGCTGATATTTAACAGTTAAAAAGGTTTAAAGAAAAATAAGAATAAAAATAATGTGCAAAGTAAGAATAACATGCATTTGAAAATACAAATGCAATTATAATGTTAATCAGAAATCTTAATGCTAAACAGGGGTTAATAAACGATAGCAGGCTAATGGTAACAAACTTGGGAGAGCACATCATATCAGCAAAAATTATTCATACCGATAAAACTGTACTCATACCCCGATTCAACCTTACACCTTCTGATTCAACTGTGCCTTTCTGAATGACACAAAATTAATTGCCTATGAAAGTTGCTTTTGATATGACGATAAACAAAGCACAAGGTCAAAGCCTTCAAAAGGTAGGATTGTATTTACCAGATCCGGTCTTTTCACATGGGTTATACAGTTATACGTGGCTTTTTCCTCGATTGCATACGTTTAAGGATATTTTTGTTTGTATTAAGGATTCCTACGGGCAAAAAGTTAACGATGATCATATCATTACCTCTAACATTGTATACAAAGAAGTATTATAAAAGCATTTAAACATATGTATTTGTGTATGTATGTATGTAAATATGTATGATGATATTATGATTTCTAATATTTTTATACTTTTAATAAAATTTCTATAATTATTTTCATTTTATGTTACAAAAATGACAACTAACGGCGAGAAATATTCGCACGGATCATCTAGTATCTTTTTGGTTTTCATATTTAAATTTAAAAAAGGATATAACCCATGAAATCGTACCATTTTTTTTTAATAAAATATCAAATATTTTCAAAAATTTTAATTTCATTGTCGTCTTTTACTACAGAAAAGTATCAAAAGTATAGACTAGAAATGCTAAATTGTACTATTGCTCCTAAAAGGAGCACATATTCACTGTATGGTCAATAGTACTAACGTCAGTAGTAGATTTTCAATGACACGCACATGTTAAATGCCTACAGTAAATAACATTGGCTGGGGTATAAAATGTTACTAGTACTGGTAGTAACTCAGTAGAGTTTCACTATTGACATTTCCTACAGGGAAGTTTGAAGTCTCTATACTCAAACACACACTCGCCACACTGCTACCAAATTGAAAATATTTTTTATGACTTTCAATAAATTATAATTTGTTTTTGTAATTTTTATTATAAAAATTTATTTATTTTTCTAAATGCATATGCATTTAGTAGTAGTAGTGTTAGTGTTATAAAGGCCAGAATAGAAAATAAAATATTTTTTTTTTTATTAAAAAAAGAAAATATTTTTGCAGACTTAAAGTTTTTCATCGATTTTTCTTTTGAATTCTATATATTAAGACATTGGGCTAACAATGTATATACTGCATACATACATACAGTCGAACCTCTATAATTTGAACTTCTATTACTTGAAGTCTCTATAAGTTGAAATATATCTCTGTGGCATTAGCAGCTAGATCATTTGTAAATTTACTTCTCAAAGTTGAATTTCTATAAGTTGAAGTTTTTTTTCTGGATAATGGTAATTCAATTTATAGAAGTTCGACTGTATTTAAATAAGAAAAGGGGAGAGAGAATAACTGTTAAATTATATTTGTTAGTCAACCATTAAAATTTTTAGCAAATGAGCCAGAAACACACCCTCACACACACAACTCAAAAACAATACAAAACAATTTTAATCGAAATTTGATGAGCTAATCAAACATTATAATTGGATTTCCTTTTCAAGCATAACTAATTTCAAATTGTTTCTTTTCTTTTCCTTTTTTTGTTTCTTGTTTTTTGTTTTACTTTAAAAGTACTTTGTTACATATTATTAAAGGGAAAATATTATTTTCTGTACCCCACCAAAAAAATTTTAGCTTCACAGGTCATATGCGTGAGTGATGTAAATTTAAACTTTACAGCGCACAATTTCCACCAAGTCACGTTCAACATAAAAAATGTTTTAATACCGCTGTAAGTAAAGTTTAAATGCGACAATAAATTCCTTGTTGGTAATGGAAAAATTAAAGGGAATAAAATTACATTTTAAAGAAAGATTTTTCTATAAAAGTATTTAAAAAAAAGAATATGACATCATTAGGACTTTAGAAATCCAAAGCATGATAACATTGATGTTTGTAACTACTTAGAGGGCTGATCCATTAATCTTTTTTCAAAGTGTATTAAAAAATGTTTGGTATCCAAACTTAAGTCACCATAGTCTAGTAGATGGTGTGCAGAGATCAGCAACGAGTATTTAAAACGATGAGTAGATTCGAGTTATACTTATAATTTCTGCTACTTATACGCATTCATACTTATTTTAATATCATACTCATACTACTCATACTAAAATTTGGAAGTACTCGTCGTACTTATACTTAACAATACGCATGATATTAAAGACTTCGACTCGTCTCTACTTAAAATTTACACGAAGCACAAAATAAGTATGATTCGCGCACGAGCATTGCAATACTCACAAGAAGATTGTGTGTATGCTTTGCTTGTTGTCATTGTCTTTCCTTTTTTCTTTGTTTGTATATGCAACAATAACAAAGGCTGTAAATTTTGATGAATGATTCGAATCACTCGAATCACTTTAAAGCATTATATGTATTTTTTTAAATTTATGAATCAGAATGAGTAGTCATATGAATCAAACATATTACGAATGTTGTGAGTTTAATGTCAACGTTGTAGCGAATAGGAATCAGAGTAGTTGAATTTCAATTCTGTTGATTCACTTATACTTAAAATTACATAAGTACTTATGAGTAGCAGAAAAATGATTCATTGCTGATCTCTGGTGGTGTGTTGACTTATTAGACGTGAGACCACGGTTCAAGTCCCAGTTCAAACATCTCCAATCAAACGAAATATGACTAATATTTCTTTGGCGACTTCCCCTCAGCGGATTCGTTCACTGTATGCATGCGGAAGGCTTGTACTCTCAAGTAAAAAATGAATATTAAAAAATATTCCGTAGTTTTTTTAAAGCATAAAGTAAGACCTTTAGGCTCGAAGATAGGTGGTGTCTTCAGTAAAGACCTCAGTCTTGCGCTTTATTATTATTTATTATAACGATGACTCAGTCTGATATTTTTGCTAGCTTGAAAGCCATTTAGGCAGTGCTACTATCCACTCACTTCTGATTCGGAATATCTGACTGAATCAGATATTTTTGCTACTTGTAAGCCATTGAGGCAGTGTTACTATCCATTCACTTCTGATTCGGAATATCTGACTCAATCAGATATTTTTGGTTTATTGAAAGCCATTGAGACAGTGGCTAGCAAGCTCACATCTGACTCAGAATTTCATGTGCTCTTTCGCCGGTATGGAATAAATTATGGATTCTTCTTGACTGCACAAGGTCTTTAAAGACCTTTAGACAAGATCAGATTTGTCCATGCTGAGTTCGGGAACATAGCGACATACTCAGTAATAAGAAGACAGATGCTCCCTCTAGCTTAGGTTTGCTATCTCAGGTCAACTTGATAGTTGAACCAGATCCCCTAATCTGCTACTTCTACGGACTCATCAATGAATGAGTGACGGAAGAAGTACACAGTCGTTGGGGTATGGATGAAGAGGTTAGATGTCAACCATTTTGACAAAATGCTTCTGACTTCAGTGAGTGATTTGATTACAGAATTTTCAAGAATTATATCCAACCTTACAGGGTGACTGATATATAATGCAACAAAGTAAAGCGATATTTTTTAAAATTGTTTTTTTTTTAATTTTATTGTTCAATAGCTTTGTTCGAATTGGCCACCTTTGGTACGAATTATGGCCTTCAAACGACCGACAAAGCCATCCCTGGATGCACGAAAGTGGCTCTGCAGTATTTTGACCCATTCCCGGCGAAGTGCCGTCTTGAGATGAGCGACACTTTGGATTTTTTTTAGTGAGAACCTTATTCTCCCAAATACTTAGGGCGCAAAAGTCCAAAGGATTGAGATCCGGAGAATGTGGTGGCCATTGTGCGACAGAAATGAAGTGAGAAACCTCCTTTTTAAGCCATTCTTGGTTATATATGTTTAATTTACGAACAATTTTTCTACAACTCCGGCCTGGATTTCGATCAAATCTGGCCTTTACTTTTCGAATCATTTCTGGTGTTGTTACCGCTTTTTCCGTCCACATTTTTTACGCGATGCAACACTACCAGTATCTCGGTAACGTGCAAAAGTACAAGAAACAAAAGATTTTTTCACGTTTAAGTGGTAGAGGGCTCTATCGATAGCCACCTGTGTTTTTTCACACGCTTGAATTCCATTACGAATAACTTTTTTTCTGAATTTGATCTATTGCATTGAATGATTTTGTAAGCTTGTAGATAATAAAATGAATGGTCACTGGAATAAATCTGTCAGCTGTCTGTCAGACGAGTGGTAACAACCTGAAATTGGTCGCAATACATATCAGCAACGTTGTAGGTCTACCACAAGCACCGACAAACCCTTTTATATAGAAACACACATACAGACACTATAGACATTAAAAGAAAGTTGTTAGAATTGTGTGCGTAATCAGGATTACATACGGGTACATTCATATATACAGTCAAACCCGGTTATAACGAACTCCGTGGGATCAGAAAAAATAGTTCGTTATAGGCAAAGTTCGTAATAAATGAAGTTTTTTGTATGAAAATTGTTATTAAAATGTTGAGACTTGAAAATATGTACGTATAACTATGAATTTGTTAAAACCGAGTTCGTTATAAACGAGTTTGACTGTGTGTACAACGGTTAGCTGTGTTTAAGAGAAATTGTACTGCATGTAAGAGCTCATCTAAGTATTGAAACATTCGCAAAAGATATTTAGTCAATCTGGTATGGCAATTTGGAAATCAGAACAGCACGTGATTATTCGGTTAAATTTTTTTTAATTTTTAATTTTTATATTTCTTTTAGTTAAATAGAACACATGTGTGTCAAAATTATAGATTTTTATTTTGCATTCTCGTATTCCCCTCGAAATGTTTGTATTTTTTTTGTCCTAGTTTTCGTTTTTAATTTTTAAGTGTGTCACTCACATGTCTTTCTTTGTTCATTTTAATTGCAAGAGAAAACAAAAAAGTTTTTTTCTTAAGCAAAAATATTAAATTTCTTTAAAAAAAAAAATAAAAAATTCGTATTCATTATTAAAACAAAACCAAAAAAAAAAATCATGCTTTTATTTAACAAAATAAACCCCGCACCCCTATTTTAAAAAATTTCTGCTGGCCATAAGGGTGAAAATATTTGAAAAATATTTTGAAGTTTTGTTTCCATTTTTAATAGTCGAAATAGTTTTGCTTTTGTTGAAAACTATTTTAATTAAATTGAAATTTTTTTTTATGGGAAAGTGAGGGGAAGAGAGAGAGCATTTTGTACTGATTGGTTTGAGGTCACATCACATTGCAAGGTACAGACACCCATGCGCTTGCAGTTGTTTCAGAAACAATGTTTTGCAATGGTTTTCAGGTATTTCAATGGAAATATTTCTTTCAGCAAATTTCCTTCTATTGATATTGAGAGCATAGGATGGGAATATATGCTTAAAATTATTAGGAACGAGAACATGAGTCTCATATAAGCCTCTTTACAGTTATGTTTAAGAGAGTTATCTTTAAAAGACCAACCTATGCACTTGAACGCCACTCGATGGACTAAGGATGAAGGAACCAACAAGGACAGATAATAGGTCAGCTATAGTAGGTACTGTGTTAGCTTACTCGACGTAAAGCCAGGGTTCCAGCCCCAGGCCAGACATCAAAACAAAATACAAAAAAAAAGTATTTCTTCGGCGATTTCTTCTCAGCAGATTTCTGGCAAAAACTCTGAGAGCAAATAAAATTGCCATGAAAAGTTTCTCAAAGCAATCTATCGTTCGAAGTCGACTGTAGGTCCCGCCACTCAAATAAAAAATTAACACACACAACATAAGTTTTGTGAGAAGGGTTGTAATGACCTATTATGTATGTATGTATAGATTTGTCCAGATTAGATCATGAAATTCAGTTCACTAACAGACGATAAAATTTGAAGTGCTGGTTCCAATGGATACGGTCCCCAAAGATGAAAAGCAAATATTGCCCTGTTAGCCGCTATGTATCCAGATAAAGAGGAAATATGCTTCGCGGTATTCTTCCCTCTCATGTATGCCAGAAGGCAAACATCCTCGTGTTAATGTCCATCACACAAAGAGTATCTCAGCACTGATTGCAAGGGCATTACTAAGAATCTGTATTTTATTAATATTTCAATTATTCTTTCAGCATTCATGTCCTAAAAATTCAATAAAAATCTGAACGTTGCAGACAATAGCGAAAAGACTGTGTGATGATTATTAACTTTTTCTTTGTCCAAAATATAAGAATCTTATTTGATTGACAAAAGGTTTCCAAAAGGCTTATGCCCCATGTTACATTGTAAGAACCCATTGAGAGAAGAGAATGGTAACATCACATAGTAGTCCATGAAACGACAAGATTAAGCGATAGGTTTAAAGTCAATTTCGAACAACGAGAGACTTTCTTTACAATTTTTGTTCGAAAGAAGTTACCGAAATAATATTTCGTTTCGTATTTCGTTACGTTGGAGATGACTGACGAGGTTTTAAAACCGTAATCTCACATCTAAAAAGCTTACACGCACTGCCTACTAGACTATGGTGACTTCCTTCAATATTTAATATTTAGTAAACGAATCGAAAGTATATGAAATCTTAAATTTAGGTGGGGTTAGGTTAGGTTAGAGGACGTGTACTTGTCAATTCTGGCAAGTACAGTGGGTACTGTACTCGTGGTCGAATTGACCCATTGTACAACGTCCTAGCTTCTCACGCCACTTATGTTGTGTGCATTAATTTTATACATAAGTGGCGGGACCTACAGTTTAAAGTCGACTCCAAGCGACACATTTTTTGAGAAGCATTTTATGGCGATTTTTACTCTCAAAGTTTTTGCCAAAATCTGCTGAGCGGAAGTCGCCGAAAAAGTATTTTCATATTTTCATTTTGATATCTGACCTGGGATTTGAACTCGGACCTTTCGTCTAATACCTACTAGACCACGGCGACTTCATAATCTTAAATTTAAGAATGCAATCAAACAAAAACGGATTGAATTTTTTTGTCAAATTAATTTTCTTGTTGTGGAGTGCATACAATTATTTCATTCATATGGCTGTCGCTTCTCACAATGCCCTTAAAGGGCCTAATTCGATCAGATCAATTTTCGTTCAACTTTTCGAGTGTATGTGGTCGTATCTCTGCAATGATATCATGAATGTAGGCCTTCAAATATTCAATTATTTCTAGTTTGTCGGCATAAAGTTTTTCTACAGAAAATATCAATACGAAGTTAAATCGCAACTTCTTGGCTGCTAATTGACCATTAAACGTTTGAATTAATAAATCGATTGTGCCATATGAGGTGTGGCAAGTTGTACCATCCTGTCGAAACCAAAGATCGTTCGCATCAATACCATGAAGATCGGGTATAAAAAATCTTTTATCAGAGTGGATAGTTGACTCTATTGGAAGTACTACAGAATACAGTCTAGCGGAGTCAAATTGCAACTTTTTGGCAGTCAATTGATATTCGGATAACTAAACGGCTATCAAACGTTTGCATCAATAAATAGAATGTGGCAACCTGTTGCAACCAAACATCGTTTACGTCAATACCATGAAGAGCGTTTATCATGATGCGATATATGTCTCATTTGACTCATTTTTAAAGAAATATCGGCCAAATATGCGTCCGTTCACAAGCCGCACCAAACATTCATTTTGTTCTCGCTTCTGATCAAAATAAGCTTCATTTTTTTTTTTTTTTTTTGAAAAATCAACATCATCATGCAGTTTATCGTTGGCCCAATGTATCTTAAGCTTGCTCAAGCATTATTCGGTTTATTACGTTCAGTGGCGATAATATACTGAATTTTGTGAGAGAATATAATGATATAAGTACTGTCAGATTCGAAATATCTAATGGTTCAAATTTAAATCGATGTGTGGACCAGAAACCAGCAATAAATCGTTTTTCCGCTACTCATAAGCACTCATGCAATTTTGAGTATGAATGAATCAACAGAATTGAAATTCAACTACTCTGACTCATTCGTACTCGGTACAACATTGATTTATAAGTATAAGTAGCAATGAGTATGAGTACGTTGACATCGAACTCACAACATTCGAAATATGTTTGATTCAACCGCCTACTCATTGTGATTCATAAATTTAGAAAAATACTTATAATACTTATATGTAAGTAATTCGACTGTCTCGAATCATTCATCAAAATTTACAGCCTTTGTTGTTGTTGCATAAATAAACAAAGAAGAAAGGAAAGACAAAGACAACATGCAAAGCACACATATACAATCCTTTTGTGAGTATACGAATCACGTACACGAATCATACTTATTTTGTGGTTTGCGTAAATGTTAAGCAGAGACAACTCGAAGTCAGTAACATCATGCCTATTGTTAAGTATAAATATGAGGAGTTCTTCCAACTTTGAGTATGAGTATGATACCAAAATAAATATGACTCGAACCTACTCATCGTTTTGAATACTTATTGCTGATCTCTGATACACACAATCTTCTTGTGAGTATTGCAGTACTTGTACGCGAATCATACTTATTTTTTGCTTCGTGTTAATATTAAGTAGAAACGAGTCGAAGTCAATAATATCATGCGAATTGTTAAGTATGAATACGACAAGTACTTCCAACTTTGAGTATGAGTAGTATGAGTATCATATTAAAATAAGTATTTGAAATTATAAGTATGACTCGGACTCATCGTTTTGAATACTCGTTGCTGATCTCTTGTGTGGACCACCCTATATTTTTCTAATTAACCACTAACTATTTAGATAATGAAGCAAACATTTTTTAAACGAATTCTAACAAATGCTATTCAGAATACCCACCCGTTTATAGCGGATGTTAAGTACTTCCTAAATTCACATTTTTTAGTTTGTTTTAAAACAAATAAAAAAGCCTTTAAATAGTTCAATTAACAGTTTCACTTTTCAAATATTGACAGTTTGAATTATTGAAAGCATATTCTTTTTAAAATATTTTAATAAATCAAAAAAAAAAGGCAACAAATTTTTTTTATATCTCATTGAAGCATTTAATAAAGCATTGTATGTATGAATATTGTTTTTAAAATTAAAAATTTTTGTTTATTTAAATTTTATTTTTTAAATTGTATTATTTTGTGTTGTTTTGGTTTGTTTACCTTTTGGGCATAATCTAAATAGTCCATTATTATGAACATTAAACAATAATTTCTTTTCGCAAGGTAGTCATTCATGTGTAAAAAAATCAGCGTTATTTTTGTTTTTGATTTTGTTTTTATTTTTAATTTAATAAAAATTCACTTTAAAATTTTTAATTATTAAACTAAAATATAGATTTTGTAGACTTGTTTTGTATTTTTTTTTTTTCAGTTGTTGTTTTTTTTTTTTTGTATTTTTTGTATTTTTATTTTTAAGCGGCACAAACATAAATATTCAAATAAAATTTATAACCACAATTTTGCCAACATTATTGATTTTATTTGTTTATATTCCATTCATATACCATATGTATGTACATATATTTATGGTTGATTGTGCATATTGAAATGTTTTTTAAAAAAAATTGTATACTTAATTAAATTTTGTTTAATAACATTATATGAAACCATAAATAAATATTAAAAAAAAAAATTATAAATAAATAAAGCATTAAACAAAAATAACATGAAAGTATAGAGGAATGTATGTAGATAAAATCACAGAAGAGAATTGTTATTATTTCTTCGTTTCTTTTTTTTTCTTTTAATTTATGGTTGTAAACAATTATTTTGATTTGGCATATTCAAAAAACGCACTCACATATGTACAAATAATCAAACATTCATACATAAAGGAAAATTAAAAAATAAACAAACACTCATGCTTTCAGTTCATTACACACATACTACTTTAAACATTTAAACAACTTTTTTTGTCTTTCTCTCTCTCTCTCTCTCTCTGTTAAGTTTTGTATTTTTTGTTTTATTTGTACAAAGCTTGCACTGAGGTTATACTGTACACCAGGGATGGAAAAGTTGGTACAATTGTACTTTTTTTTTTAGCACTATTTGAAAGTCAAAAACACCATAGCACCTCAAAAAAAATTTAAAAATTTTGACTACTTTATTGCATTACTCAAATACTCTGTCTCATCACAGTACAATTTATAAAATGGAATATTATCCATTCCACTGTCATCTGCTAATGTAGAAATGCTATTTTCGTACCAAAATTTAATAAAGTGCCTTTCATAATTACAGCACCACTATCATTTCAATAATAACAAACAATGAATATAAAATTGTCTTCAGTTCATATTCTCTGATGAAAAAAGGTGAAACTTAGATGGACTAGATGGCTATCGATACTACAGGCATGACCTTAGAAAGCAACCAAAGTATTTAGTAAAAGAAATTTTGGAGGTTTAGGGTGTTACTTCTTTAAGTGGCTGCCTCAAACTTCAGTTTCCATTTATGCGAATGAATAGTACAGAGTATAATCCTGTTCTTAGCTGTAGTTTGCTTCCCCTTCTTGAGAGAAAAAAAATATATTTTCCAACAGGAGAATGCCAGAATTCATGTCAAAAGACAGAGAATGGAATGGTTTCATAACCAATTTATTGAGGTTGTATCGTACCCAGGTTGCTCTCATGAAATGAATATTATTGAAAACGTTTTCCCAAACGAATTCCCCATTCTTTTCCTAAGTTTATATTCAAAATAACAGACAATTTACCAGTGCTGAAGATTTGAAATTAAAAATAATCGAAGAGTGTGGGAAAATAGACGGAGAAATATTAATATTCTTTATAAAACTACTTGCTGTACCCTTCACGTGTTGCTGCGCCCCCAACTAAAATAAATTTGAAGGAAAAGCATTACACAAATGTCCAATTAATTTTGAATCATTTTATTGATTTTGTTTTCCGTTGTCCTGATGATTCAGATGAAAGGGCCTGAGTAGTATGCATTCGATCAGTTTCTAATCTCACTTCTCGTTGTTCAAGTGTTTCATGTGAACGGGTCTCAGCGGCATATACTCGAAGATTTTCCAGTCACAGTCCGTAATGCTCTTTTCTTCCGTGCTTGGGGTGTAGGTTGATCAATTGCTTGTCAGTCATTTTGAATCATTTTCAGTGACGCCATCCATCGGAAATTAATCGCACCAATCTCCGTCGACTCATACGTAACAACTTTGTTAAAGAATGCACAGTTTTGAGTAATTTTCATTAGCACCATGCAACATGCAACAACTTTGCTAAAGATCATAACATCATTAAATGCAGAATTTACGATTTAATTGATTTTAAGTAATTTTCAGTGGCGCCACCTATCGGATATTGATTATACCGACTTAGAAATCTTCATCGGCTCATACGTAATAACTTTGCTAATGATCATAACATGATTAAATGTACAGTTTACGATTTAATTGATTTTATGTAATTTTCAGTGGCGCCACCTGCAGGAAATTAGTCATATAAACTTAGAAACCAACACCGGCTCATGCGCAATAACTTTTCTAAGGAGCATAACATGATCAAATGCATTGTTTACGATTCTATAAGGTACATACAAACAAACATTCATTTTTATATATATATAGACTATGGGAGGTGACACGCCTACTATGGCCAATCTGTCCATTTTGTTCATATGCATATACGTCAAAGTCATCTATACAAAATTTGAGGACTTTAGCTGTTGCAGTTTATGAGATATGCGATATTAAATACTTATTGGGTATGTGGGCGTGGCAGCACGCCAACTTGAAATTTTAAAATAATAAAATATAGCCTATAGTTCCTTTCAGACATACAGGAAGGACAGCTAAAATTTGAAGAAAATCGGTCCAGCCGTTTAGCCTAAAACCTAATTTTTTATACTGAAGTAAAAATTTCGCTAGGTTATGTCGGAGGGGTCCATAGCTCTGATATCACAAGGCTCACTTAAGAATGCATAGCGGCCCGTTGTGATGCCACGGGAAAAAAAAAGCTACGCTAAGAATTTGAAAAATTTACTGTTACAATTTTCTGTAGAAGTTAGTACAATTTGTTAAGATCATTTTCCCATCCCTGCTGTACACTGCATAACTTTCTTTTGCTGTGTTTTTCTCTCTCTCTCTCTTTCTCTCTCAATGAAAGTTTGAAATTTTGTATTGAATTTTGATTTCGTTTTTTTTTTTTGCAATATTTTTTGGTATGATAGTGTTAGTGGTTGTATTTGTGTTGTTGTTATTATTATTGTAAGTATTGTCATACCTGAAAACATGGACTTTGATGGAATCCTATTTTGTTGGCTTTGTTCGATTTTTATTTCTTTTTTCTTTTAATTCAAATACATTTCGACTTTTAATTTACACACTCTTTTACTCTCTTTTTATCTTTCGTTTTTCTTTCTCTTTTCACTTTTATATTGTATTCCCTCTATGCACTCAGTTTATTATGAATATGAATGTTAATATTGCCTTTAAAATAAATTAATTTCTTCTCTCTCTCTCTTCTCTTTCACCTTTTTTTTGTTTTTTTTTTTGTCTTCTTTATAATAGCTCTGGTATAATAAAATGACCTAGCTTTTTAAACATGTATAGGTTAATAACTTTCGATTGGTTTATTGGAGCTTTTATTTTGTTTTTTTTTATGTTATAAAAAAAATAATAATAAAAAGAAAAAATTGTTGAACTTATAAATTTAATTGTTTAAACTATTTTTTTATTATAATTTATTAGTTCTTTGTTTTCAATACAATTAGAAATTTTTTTTATTGTCTTTTAATGTCCGCTTTTTAACTCTCCACAATTGCCATAAAATAGATGACATACAGTGGTGGCTTTGTAATTAGAAATGACTTAGCAACTTGTATGTTTGTTAATTTATTTTGAAAACTTTTTAACTTATTTTAAAACCAAACCATAAAAAAAAAATCACAATTTCAAATTGGTCATATATTTAGAAACAAAAAATATTCTTATGTTGCCATCCTACAGGCCTATAAGCCTACTTGCAATATTTTCAAAAATATTTGAAAAAAATATTTCTTCGAAGGTTATTGCCAGTTCTGGAGAGACAAAATATTATTCCCGATCATCAGTTCGGGTTTCGTCATAAACATGAAACCCCCGAGCAATGCCATCGAACTGTAAACGTAATAACTAATGCTTTGGAAAATAGGCGTTATTTCTCTGCGGTTTTTGTTGACATCCAGCAAGCCTTTGATAGAGTATGGCACCTTGGCTTACTTTTTAAAATAAACAAAGTTTTAGCGGCTTCATACTACTTCTTTTTTTTTTAAAAAAGCTATCTCTCCCAAAGACATTTTTATGTTAAAAGTAAAGACGAAAGATCAGCTTTATATGAAGTCAGAGCGGGGTTACGACAAGGCAGTGTAATAGGGCCTGTATTGTACTCAATTTTCACAGCAGTAACAATATCCAGATGATACAGCAATAACAGCATCAAGCCAATCTCCAACCGAAACTTCTTTATATGTTCAGCGCAATATCAACCTCCTTGCAAAATGGCTTACTAGGAGGAATATTAAAGTAAACCGTGAAAAATGCAGACACATCACCTTCACTTTAAGGAGAGAAAATTGTGTAAATGTGACTATATATGGCGAACAAATACCAAATGAAAGTGAAGTTAAATATCTTGGTATTACTTTATATAGAAGGCTTAAGTCTTTTCTGCAAACTTTGTATCAAACGTTAATATATTGTGCCAGCTTTGTTGCACCAGCTGAAAAAATTCATCTTTATTTCCAGGGTTTTTGTCTTTAAGCTCTCTTTTGGCAATTATTTGAAACTCCAGGCGGGAAGCCTAGAGCCAGAAAAACCACTCCAGCAGAAGACAAAACTATTTGAAGGTCCAGTAAGACAAACCATTTCTTGTCTTCTCCTGGAATATAGGCTGAAATTGGCAATTTTAACGTCAGAAATATCCACACGAAGGTGCATTGCACAGAAAAAATCACATCCCTCAAAAAAAAAAAAAAAATTTTATAAAGCGGTTTTAGTATGGAACGGAAATACTTAAAAAAGATCCGCGTTTCTGGAACAGAGTTCTCTAGAGTGACGAATCTAAGTTTAATTTGTTCCAATCTGATGAAAAAACTTGAGTAACATGTCCTCCAAACAAAGCCCTTGATTCCAGGTCCACAGGTACACAATTAAAAATCAGTTACAAAATTTTGAAAATAAATCAGCAAACATGCATCTTGCTAAGACGTTTCTAATTATAAGGCCACCACTGTATATATAAAAAAAAACAAGTTGAAACTATTATAAAAGCGAGCAAATACGAGTTTAACAGCAACATCAACTTAAAGCATCTCATTACCGAGAATATATTTAATATTGAAGTAAGGAAAGATTCATTCATTAAACAAAGATATTTCTATGGATATAAAACAAAGACGCCGTAAGTAGTGTGTTAGCTTATTAGACGTAAAGCCTCAGGCCTCTCATCAAAATAAAAACAGAAAGTATTTCTTCGGCGATTTCTTCTCAGCAGATTTCTGGCAAAAACTCTGAGAGTAAATAAAATTCCAATGAAAAGTTTCTCAAAAATCTGCCGTTCGGAATCGACTTTAAACTGTAGGTTCCGCTGATAAGGTATAACATTAACTCTGATTCATTCGTATTCGCTACAACATTGATTTATAAGTATAAGTAGTTATGAGTATGAGTACAATGTTGGCATCAAACTTACAACATTCGAAATATGTTTGTTTCATACGCCTACTTATTCTGATTCCTAAATTTAGAAAAATACTTATAATGCTTATAAATGATTCGAGTGGCTCGAATCATTCATCAAAATTTACAGTCTTTGTTGTTGTTGCATATGCAAACAAAGAAAAAAAGGAAACAATGGAAAAAAGTTTCTCAATTATGACAGCAGGACGTTTCATGCGTTACAATCGTATTTCTAACAAAGAATTCAGATTCTAGTGCGAAAAGATGTCAATCCAGAATTTCTGAAAGATTACAATTGTCATGTGATCGATCCAAAACACCATTAGAATAGTTTATATCTGGGTTGGCTTATAGTTTTTTGAAACAAAAATAAAAATTAAAACAAAATTAATGACCAGAGTTGAACAACGAAATCCCCGTAGTCTAGTACGTACTGAACTAAGTTATTAAGAGGAAATCGCGTATCTCAAGCCCCAGCCCAGATATCTCGCACAAAACGTAAATAATTCTTTCTGCAAAAATGCGCGAATAGATGTAATTACCACGAAAAGTTTCCCAACTCTGTCGTTCGAAGTAAACTTTAAGCTTAATGTCCTGCTACTCACAAATAAAATTAACACACAAAACGTACTTCACATAAGAAGCTACATTGTAATCTTGAATAAGAAGTTCTAATAACTAATTAAGTAAGTTATTGGACAATATCAAGGAGTGACCATTTGAAATATCTGGATCAGTGAATTCACGTCTAATAAACCATCTCAGTAGCTAGCAGAGATCAGCAATAAGTATTCAAAACGAAGAGTAGGTTCATAAGTCATACTAATAATTTCAGATGCTTATACGCATTTGTCAGTCGCCGTGGTCTAGTGGGTAGTGTGTTGGCTTATTAGACGAAAGGCCCGGGTTCGTATCCCAGGTCAGACATCAAAACGAAAATTATTTATTCGGCGACTTCCTCTCAGCAGATTTCTGGCAAAAACTCTGAGAGTAAAAATTGCCATGAAAAGCTTCTCAAAAATCTGTCGTTCGGAGTCGACTTTAAACTGTAGGTCCCGTCACTCATGTATAAAATTAACGCACACAACATAAGTGGTGTGAGAAGCTAGGTCGTAATCCTGACTGAAGGGTTGTAATGGCCAATTATGTATGTATGTATACGCATTCATACTTATTTTGATATCATACTCATACTACTCATTCTCAGAGCTGAAAGTACTCATCGTATTCATACTTAACAATACGCATGATGTTATTGACTACGACTTGTCTGTACTTAATATTTACACGAAGCACAGAATAAGTATGATTCGCGTACGAACACTACAATACTCACAAGAAGATTGTGCATATGCTTTGCTTGTTGTTTTTGTCTTTCCTTTCTTCGTTGTTTGTATATACAACAACAAAGGCTTTTAATTTTGATGAATGATTTGAGACACTCGAATGATTTATAATCAGAATGAGAAGGCGTATGAATCAAACATATTTCGAATGTTGTGAGTTTGATGTCAACGTTATGCTCATACTCATTGTTACTTATACTTATAAATCAATGTTGTAGCGAGTACGAATGAATCAGAGTAGTTGAATTTCAATTCTGTTGATTCACTTATGAGTAGTGGATAAACGATTCTTTGCTGATTTCTGGTACAAATGACAGTAATGCATACAACGTAAATTGTGTGAGAAACTAGGTCGTATTCAGACTGAAGTGTTGTTACGACCAACAGTGTATGCATGTATGTGCCGATATATTTTAAGTGATATTTTTCACAGAAAATGGAGAGACCTTTGTTTATCAGAATGTCTGATAGCTTTTATTAGTGATCTTTCAGTATGAAATAAAGAATTTCAATTTGATACTTCGACAATACTGTTCCATCAATCGTTTTAAAAAGTTTGTTGACTGAAATTTAGAAGACTACCAGTGGTTTTCCAAATTCTGACTAGTGACAGTTCTCAACAAGCGTTGTTAGTTTAATCCAAACAAAAACACACATTCTTGTTGTAATGGGCAACATTTCAATTCAATAAATTGCTGTAAATTGAATTGCCTTTAATCCAATGCCCATGCATTAATGCTTAATAACTTCGATAGGATTACAGTTTATAAATACAATTTCATTCTTTCAGCAGCAGGCGGCACATAAATTGCGTTAAACGTACTTTGCGTTAAGCGTACTAAATAGGTCACTTACTGTTATAAAATTCTATTACAAACTATTTTTATAAATCAATTTAATATGGTTACACATTTTTCTATTAGAGGCCATAATTACTGTGACCTCAACCTTTCAAGCAATTTTTTTTTTTCTTTTCCTTTTCTATTCATTTACTCGGATATTCTCTACTACTTTTTTTCTTCTTTTTTTTTTGTTCTTTATGAGTCTAAAGCTCAACACTTTTTTTGTAAGACTAAATTTATACGGTGCTAGCTTAGATATTTAGTTGAAGATTCTATACAATTTCATTAATGGCAGGTAATAGTTTGGCAAAATATTTATTTTGAAGGGAGGGAGGGAAGGCGGTTTTTTTTCTTTGCTTTGCTTTTTCTGCAAATCAAAGCTCTGCAGTAACATGAAGGCATATTGTTAGTTTGTGTGATCCCCTTGTAATTTTTCTCTTTTTTTTTTGTGTCTTTATTTGTTCATAGAAAAAATCGTAGAATATGCCTGCTCACGTCTATTTATTTTATTTCTTCTCATATTTTTTTCCCCCTTTCAAAACTCAACTACTCGTTGGTCTGATTTCAGTCCCCTTTAGAGCCTGCTTTTTGGGTTTCTTTTTTTCCTTTTTTTTTTTGTAGACAAGTACGAGCAGTTTTTTATAATTGGAATAGAATGTTGAAAAAACAGAAAGCAAAGAAAATAATACTCAAAAGCAAATAAAAATAAATAAAAAAGAGTGTACCAAGTGCTTTGGCAAATATTTCGTTCGTACATAGTATTTATAATAAAATAGACTTTCGAGTACCATTGCTATTGCCAAACTGGTACGTGTTCTGTATGAATAAAATGGTTTTCATGTTAAAACCCTACTGTTATTCGCTAAATAGCAGATAAAAGAGTTCATGGGTAAAACAAAAACGACTGCGTAAAACTCTATATAACTCTGTCATATTGGTTCTTGGTCTTTTGAATTTTTACTTAAAATATCCTGATTTATGGCAATTAAAAAGTCTTTGGAATATCCTTAATTTTTAGATGCTCCTACAAGTTGAGTTATCTTCAAACACTAGTCACAACTGCCTATTATTGAAGGTGTCGTAGTCTAGTAGGTAGTGTGTTGGCTTATTAGACGTAAAGCCAGGGTTCGAGCCTCAGGCCAGACATCAAAACAGAATACAAAAAGTATTGCTTCGGCGATTTTCTCTCAGCAAACTTCTGGCAAAAACTCTGAGAGTAAATCAAATTGCCATGAAAAGTTTCTCAAAAAAATCTGTCGTTCGGAGTCGACTTTAAACTGTAGATATTGCCACTCAATTATAAACGGCTATCCATTTCGTGGTTTCAAAAGTATGGGACTGGAATTCGACATCTGTTAAACTAAGTTGTAAAACGATTATTTTTTTTATTTTTCAATTGAAAGAAAGAACTATCGCGCAACGCATAAAAATGATCAAAACCTGCTACCAAAATTGAGATTCTGCCATAGCCACGTATCGTGTTTTAAAAGTAGATTATGGTTTACATAAGTGAAAGTATTGCCGAAGACCCGAATGTGTTGATTCCTTGTCGTTCTCAAGAATTAGGATATTGCATTTAGATCGGCTCCTACATCCATATAAAGTCCAGTTCACTCAACAACTGAAGCCAGCTGACCATCCACAACGTCGTAGGTACGTGCACATATGGGTGCTTGAACAACAGGCGGTGGATGGCAATTTTTCGAACAAAATTTTCTTCAGCTATGAAGCACATTTCACACTCGGTGGGTATGTTAATAAACAAAATTGTGGTATTTCATATATCCTCATATAATCGAAGAGAGGCTATTACATCCAGAAAAAGTCATTGTTTGGTGCGCTCTTTGGTCCGAAGGTGTGATTGGACCCTACTTCATCGAAAAGGATGATGGAACGGCATATGATAACCAACTTTTTTTTTGCCTGCTATTGAAGAATACGACTTGGAGAACATCTGGTTACAACAAGACGATGCCACATGCCACACAACTCGAGCTAATATGGCTTAATTGTAAGAGACATTTCCTGGCTGCGTAATTTCTCGTCGTGGCGATATCAACTCAACACCATGATTATGCGACTTGACACAACTAGACTTTTTTGTGGGACTACGCGAAAGGCCGTGTTTATGCAGATAAACCTTCAACTCTTCAGCTCTTAAAAATCAACATTCGTACAGTTATGGCTGAGATACCGCCCAATCTGTGTCAAAAGGTGGTCGAAAATTATCTTAAAAACATCAATGCTTGCAGCACTTCGAATGGAGGTCATTTAAATGATCAGGTGTTTCACACATAATGTCAACGTTCAAACTTTACAATAAAAAAAGAAATATCATGACGTTTACCATTGTAACTACGAAATGGATAACCCATTATAATGAACACAAACATCATAAGTGGTTTGTGAAGCTATGTCGTAATCCTGTCTGCGTTTATGGAGTACACAAATTAGTTCCTTTCCTTACAGCCCTAGACATGCGTATGTATCTCTGATGTTTTATTCCATCAACGCAGTAAAATAATAACACAGAAGCGTCAGAAATCTTATTATGGCAAGAATAGGGCACAGATCAGATCGTCTTAGATGTACCCGGACACAAATGAGGTATATTTTAGAGATATTCTAGATATCTCTAGATATATTACATGCACCTTTGTGCTACCAATGAGCCTCACCCTCCGTGACCAAATCAATTAAGGGAATTGGAATATCTATGCTGTGCTCCATGTCAAAGGTTATGACCGGCTTTGGAAAAGCTTTTCTGCAATGCATTTCCCAGAACTCATATAAGTGAAGGATCCGAAATTTGCCTTGGAAATTCATGTATAAGTACGGATGTTACAGCTAAGTTTATTGAGGATTAAATCGCAGCAAGGTGGCTCGAGTAAATCAAGAAATGTTTAGAAAAAATCTCTAACATCCAACTTTAAAATACCATTGTGCTTAGACAACCTAAAAGAAGGTTTAATATCAAAACGCTTAATGAAGATACCACTTCCCTCTCTAAAAGGCATCCTTGAGTCATCGGTATAAAGCTCATGGCTCCTATTGTTAATCTCCGGGGTCCTTAGAGCAGAGTACCCTATTAGGAATTCCCAAAGTCAAAGTGGAATTACCTGAATGTGTACGTATTGTAAGGGAACGTTTGTGTTTGGTATATGAAAAGCATAAAATTTAGGATTCAATAAAATTGTGAATTGGAGGGTAAGAAAAATAAAAAGTTTAAAATATTTAATAAAAATTTAATTTCATTTATTTTCATTTGCTTATTTCTATTTAAATACGAGTACTTATAAAAAAAAGGTACTTTTCCCTCTCTATTATTGTAACGGGTGATTTTTTAACTATTATCTTTTCAGCAACACTGGTTTAAACAGTTTACGGACGTTTCGTATTTTGTTTCACTGTCAATCAACTTCAGTTTGGTCTATAATTTATCCATGAATCGTCTTACAAATGAACAACGCTTGCAAATCATTGAATTTTATTATCAAAATGCGTGCTCTGTTAAGAGAGTTCATTGCGCCCTCCTTCCATTTTATGGTCAGTTTAATCGACCCACTGAAACGGCCATTCAGGCTATTGTGACTAAATTTCGCACCAAATTTATATTGTCAGGCATTAGACCAACAGCAACACGCTTACGTAAAGTGAGAACTGAAGAAAATATCACAGCTGTATGGGCCAGTGTTAATGATGACCCTCGATTATCGATTCGTAGCTGTTCGCAGCAATTGAAAATTTTGTGGAAGAATTTAGTTGTGAAGCCTTTCAACATACTGCTGGTATAAGAATTGAAGCACAACGACCTACCGCAACGCTTAATTTTTGATAAATGGGCTCTTGGAAAGTTGCCCGAAGATCCACTTCTTTATCGAAAAATTATGTTCAGCGACGAAGCTCATTTTTGCCTCAATGGACACGTAAATAAGCAGAATTATCAATTTTGGAGTGAAGATCAGCCAGAAGCATTGCAAAAGCTATCAATGCATCCAGAAAAAGTCACAGTTTGTTGAGGTTTATGGGCTGGTGGCATCATTGGACCGTACTTTTGCAAAGATGTTGCGAATCGCAACGTAACTGCGAGTGGTGAGCGCTACCGTGAGACAATATCCAATTTTTTTTTGTACAAAATGCAAGAGCTTGACTTGTATGACATGTGGTTTCAACAAGATGGTGCCACATGCCACACAGCACGCGAGTTCGGTGAACATTTTATTTCACGTTCGGGACCGGTCAATTGGCTGCCTAGATCATGCGATTTAACGCCTTTAGACTATTTTTTGTGGGGCCCATGTCTATACAGACAAGCCCGTTTCAATTGGCACATTGGAAGGCAACATTGAAGCATTTATTCGTGAGATACCGGTTGAAATGTGGGAAAAAGTATAGCAAAATTGGACTAAGCGGATGGACCATTTGAGGCGCAGTCGCGGTCAACATTTGCATGAAATAATTTTCAAACATTTAAATTATATGAACCGTACTATCGATCCATAAAAAGATTTCATGCAGTTTTCTGAATTTTATGTGTTTTTTGTTTTTTGAAAAAATTTCCTATAGCTCTTAAAAAATCACCCATTACTATACAATCGCATAGGGTTCTAGGAAATGCAAAAAGAAACGTATGGACGTTTTAAGAAACTAAGCTTGTGGAGGAGACGTTTATTCTCTTTTTCTGGTTTCTACCATTTTCTCACAATTATTTGAATATTATTTCCACTTATATTTGCTGCTTTTTCTTCCTTCCGTCTTATCCTTTATCTAATATAAGCAAAACAAAACAAAAAAAACCAACACAAATAAATGTTGTGGTCAGCCAATGGAACTCAAAATCTCATTAAACCGAACAAGTTAAAAAAAAGAAAGTAAAACATCAACAACAACAACAACAAGAGAGAGATAGAGGTGTGTATACATCCGTATTAATTTAAGTATACGTTTGTGTTATTTGTACCAAAATTAAACTAAAACAAATCCACATAAAAAGAATTGTTTAATGTCATGCGAAAAGTTATTCCCAGTAATAACAACAATAACAATAACAACAATACCAATAATACTCTACAATTTAAATTTCAAATATTTGTTGCCATCACAATGCGTTTCAAAAGAAATCAAACAAAATTTATTTGAAACTCTTTTTTTGTTTTTTTTTTTGATTTTCTCTTTCGCTTATACATACATACACACGCATCCATTCGTATGTGTAGTATGTGTAACCCCGCTATGTGAAAACATTTTGTCACTCATACGTAATGGTGGTCAAGAGAAAATTGCATTTTATTATCATAGCGTCGCCTGTTTAATCGTAATTTAAATTCAAACTGTTTTGCGATACACAAATAAATTATTTGACGTGCATAAAATATAGAGGAGCGAGAAACAAATGGGTGGGTGGTAGTGGCATACAAATTTTTAGTTTAAATTTGTTTCTTTTCTGATATTCCTAGCAACAAATATTAATTTATTTTAAAGGGTCCGCCAAATAACTTTTGTTTTTTTTTTGGATAATGCTTTAAAAAAAATTACGGAATACTTTCTCAAATTTCTTATTTTTATTTGAAAGTACAATACTTCCGGTTAATAATGGAATAATAATTTCATTCAAATGGCTACCTCGGCTGGCCATGCAGTTGCCTTAAGCACATTATCGATTGTGTGCAGCTGTATTTCACCAATGGCTTTATAGTCCATTAGAGCGTCATAACACTTATCTTTGACGATACCCCACAAATAATAGTCCAACGGTGGCAAATCGCTTCTCCGAAGTGGCCTAACGACATCAACTCTGCGGCTGATAATGCTCTGGCGAAGAACATCGAATGTATCTTCAGCTGTGTGGCACGTAGCACTATCCTGCTGAATCTATATGGTGCCGATATCCTCCTCTTCAATTTTTGTGAACAAAAATTCGTTCAACATGGCCCGATAACGATCTCCATAGACTGTAACGGCCACATTTGGCCCAATTATGCCTCTGGACCAAAAATCGCACTAAACAGTGACTCGTTTTGGGTGCGTCGGCTTTTCAATGAGCCCCAAATGCAACAATTTTGCTTCTTTACAATTTCGACAAGATCAAAATGAGCTTCATTTGAAAATATGATTTTTTTTTTTTGCCAAAATCGGCAAAGTCGATCGCAGGCCCTCTTAGCGAAGCGAAAACGCGTGTACACATATCCTTCGTTCAGCGGAAGGATAAAACTGATTATCTGTCAAATCAGACATGAGCTAAGTGTTACCATTTACTAAAGAAGCACTAGTTGAAAAAAAGAAAACCTTATATGGCGGACCCGATAGTTTGAATAAAAAAACAAAATAAAACCATTTTAAATGTGTGACTGGAAATAGAAAATCAATCGTTAAAACCATTTTATAGGCTTTAATGGCATTTTGCATTATAATGGAAAAGATGTTAGAAAGTGGAAAAGGAAAAAAATGTATGAAATCAAAAAGCCTTTAAGGCTTTTGTTGAAAGTGTATTGAAAAGAACGTAGATTTTATAAAAAAAAACTCACACTGCATTCAGTTTTTTTTTTGTCCATACTTCATTATGATCCAATACTCAGTAAATCCCGATTAGTAGAAAAATCTCTAAATTCTTATGGTCTAAGTATAATCGCAAGCGGATCAATAAATTGTCTGAAGTTTATCTATCAAAACATAGCATTTGATGGAAGTGTGCTGTAAATGTATGAGTATTTCTAATGAAGATTTTTAGTAGGATCGCATTAATCTTCTGTTCGCATGTTCGATTGAAGAAATAATATTAAAAATTCCAAGAGAGTGATTTCTTTATGAATATCACTACGGATATTTCTGGGGTAGCCCCTTTATTAAGTTTATTCAGAATTACACTCAATTGAGAGGTAGAAAACGAATTTTTTTCTTGGTCGGTAATAAGGTGTATGCTAAATCGAAATACCTATTTAAACCTATGAGCATAGTTGCCAGATTTGACGATTTATGCCATTATTTTGACGATTTTTAGGAATTAAAAATTTACATAATTTTCTTTACTTTAAAGGCTGCCTTAAGCCTTGTATAACAAGGTGTACCGTATTAAACCGTATTACCTTAACCGTATTACCTTAAAAGACAAAGAATTTCAACTCGTAAACAACATCGTAGTTGATAATAAATTACCATATACCGTTGCAGACAATTCTAAAAATTCGATTATAGCTTCCAATATTACCATCGGAAGAACGAAGGCAAGTGCCATTATTTTTTCTTCATACAACCAACACTCAAGGGTTGACATTGTTTTTGGAACTAGGAAAATATATTATTGGAATGACAAAAATAGGGAGCAGTGTTCATAGAGACTAGGTTTGAATACTATTAAACCTTAAGTAACAGGAAAGATCTCTGCAGGTAGGCAGTTTTACATACGAATAGTTCGTCTAACAAACGAACAGTGTGTGATACACTGCCTAATCGACGGTAAAAGCAAGTGCTGGTCGATAATGTGTGTTACGCAGGAATACAAGATTTTCATAAACAACTCCCCTTATTTCGCTCTAGCAATATCCATTGTAGTAGTGATAGAACAGTGGAACGCAAGCCACATTACAACGATGTTCAAATGAATCAATGGAGTTGGAACACTATCGTAATTAACGACCTACAACTGCCTCTCCTGTACACGGTCGAGAAGTCACAAAATAGACTTTAAGGACCTACCTATACATGGGTGTTATATTCCATTTACAGTCGGTTATAAATGGTGCAACTGAAAATGTGTCAATTCTAGCGAGCATTATACTAAATTTTCATGCCAATAAAGTCAAGATCTTCTGACTGCCTCATATTTACACCTCACATGGGTATAGATGATGCAATAATAGTGCTGCTTAATATTGGCTTTTTATGTTTTTGTTTTGAGAACCTTTCAATTTATTTATTTTTTTTCTGACGATTTTTTTACGATTTCAATTAACATTTTTGACGATTTTGACCATTTTGACGATTTTTTCCAAAATATTTGACGATTTGATGATTCATTTATTTGGCAGCTATGCTTATGAGACCTTTCACTACTACTTTTGCTGTAAATAATCAAAGTTAGTACAAACCTTGTCCGGATTACAACCACCCATGCTGTGTGTGTGTTAATTTTATTCATTAGTAACGTGACCTACAGTTTGAAGTAGACTCTGAAGGGTAGACTTTCATGACAATTTTATTGACAGTCTAAAGACTGCTGAGAGGAAGTTGCAATAGAAAATTTTTTTTCTATTTTTTTTTATTCCCGTTGTCTAGACGGTGATTTAATGCATAGTCACACGTCTAACAAACCAAAAAAACTGCCTAAGTAGGCTATGCCGACTTCCATTTTAGTAAATATTGCCTTAAAAACTTTAAAGTAAAACCTTAAAGTCTTGTTTCGTGTTGAAATAAGCTGTAAGCCACTGTATTTAATTTCTTAAGCGTATCTATTCAAACTTGCTAATGATCTTAGCTTGGAATCAAAGTCTATATTAGTTTACCCCGTTTCCATTTAAATATTTCATAATGTTAATAAAATTTTTTTATTTATAATAATGGTTTCCGTTATTTTATTATTTTTTATTTTCTTGTTTAGAAAACCTCCTTAATTTCTAAAGATTTTTTATACAAATTTTGAAACAAAATTGTGAAAAACTTTTGGTTATTGTTTTTATTAAATAAACTTTTTAAAGTACAGTCAACCCTTCTATAATGCGATACTCTCAGAATGCGGTTTCCATATAACGCGGGGCTGAAATTGCGACAGCCCTCCTATAACGCGGTACTCTTATAGTGTGGTTTGCATTCAACTGCATCCCATAAGTTTCTTCCGCACAGCCTATGAATGAATAGTAACTAGATATTGTAAGAGGATTTAATATAAGTTTTATTTTCGACGCAAAACTTCAGCCGAGATACAGTACCGTGCAAAATAATAGCAGTTGAATTTTCAATTAAAAAAAACATTAAATGAAGATGAACCAAGTCTTACAAGTTTTTCTTAATTTTGTTGGAAACCGGCCTTTTAGTTTCGTTTTTATTTAATTTTTTTTATCAATCCTTATATGAACTCTTGAATTCAATAAAAATAATTCATAATTTATGTTGCCTTTTGCATTTCTTGATCTCCATGTAACGCGGTATGAATGATGTGATTTGTAATAATTCTGTGTTTCTTATAGTGCGGTTTCCATACAACGCGGTAGACGGTTTCTGTGGAACGCGCTACGAATTAGTCTGGTTTGTACCTGAAATCCGAGTTTCATAAAACGCGGTACGCACTCACCGCGTTATAGGAGGGTTGACTGTATATGTATTATTCAAATTTGTTGGAAAGGCAGGTTAATTTTATTTCCTACAGAGATAAATGTTTTATGTGCCACCAAAGCCGCCTTTGTATAGTAAATTATATGGCTTAATAAACGCGACGCCATAGTTCAAAGCCCATTTCAGACAACGCCAACACAATGTGCATAGAATGCGCTACGAATTAGCCTGTTTTGTACCTAAAATCCGAGTTTCTTATAGCGTGGTTTCCATATAACTCGGTACGCACTCACAGCGTTATAGGAGGGTTGACTGTATATCACTGTCATCCTGCTTAAAATTATTCTGTTGAAATAAAAAAAAAAACAAAAAAATAATTTCCTTAATACGCGTGTAAATTGCCTTGTAATAAAATGACCATAAAAAAATAACTTTGTCGCCCTTCATTTATTGATTCTTATCGCCACTTCTGGTTTTGTTTTTCGTTTTTCTTCCTTTAAATAAAATATTTTCACACACATATTATAAGTTTCGAATGCAATTTTGATCCTGCCTTCGTAAAACAGTACTGTACAGAACTGTACATAAATCGACACAAATTAATGGGAAAAAGTTTGTAAATGTGCAACACTATGTGCACTTTATAGAGACGACCCATAAAGAGGTTCATGACAGAGAAAAAGTTTCTTTTCTTGTGGCATGTTGCAATTGGTTTTTCTTTCTTGATTGTTTTTTTTTTTTGATTTTCACAGTTTCCATTTTCATTCTAGAATGAAAAAAAGAAAACAAAACAAAAAAAAAAAATTTAAAAATCCTAAAAAGAAAAATGGCAGAATATTAAGCATAAATTAAGAAAAAAAAAAGTTTCTTCTTTTGAAAAACTTTTCTTGGGTTTTTCTTCCTTCCCATGGTATGTATGATGGGTTTTCTACAGAACTATGCTCGAATGTATAATTTTTAGTTGACTTTATTACAGTTGTCTCCAATATTTTACTTTTCAATTTGCTTGTAATAAAATAAAATGAAAAATCCTCTTGTGATGATTGTAAACTTGTATGTCTGACTGTGCATAAATATATGCCAAGAACATGCAGAGCAAAAAGAAAGAAAAAAACAACAAGAATTGAAGCTAATAAAGAATCCAAATGAAGCTGAAACTCTGCTGTTCTACTGTTACGCTTCATAAAATTTATGCCACAACTTTTAAAATGATTTTCTTTGGTTGCTTATGCAGTAGTAATTTGTATATCAGAGATCAGCAATGAATCGTTTTACCGCTACTCATAAATACTCATGCAAATTTGAGTATGAATACTTTTGAGTTGATACTCAAAATTGCATAAGTGAGTCAACAGAATTTAAATTCAACTACTTTGATCCATTCGTACTCGCTACAACATTGATTTATAAGTATAAGTTGCAATGAGTATGAGTACAACGTTGACATCAAACTCACAACATTCGAAATATGTTTAATTCATATGCCTACTCATTCTGATTCATAAATTTAGAAAAATACTTATAATACTTATAAATGATTTGAGTAATTCGAATCATTCATTAAAATTTACAGCCTTTGTTGTTGTTGCATATACAAACAAAGACAAAAGGAAAGTATATACACAATCTTCTTGTGAGTTTTACAGTACTCGTACGAGAATCATACTTATTTTGTGCTTGGTGTAAATGTTAAATAGAGACGAGTCGAAGAAAATAACATCATGCGTATTGTTAAGTATGAATACGATGAGTAGTTCCAACATTGAGTAGGAGTAGTACGAGTATCATATTAAAAGAAGTATGAATCCGTATAAGTATCAGATATTATAAATAGGATTTGAATCTACTCATCGTTTTAAATACTCGTTGCTGATCTCTGTCGTATACCCTACGCCATACCTTAATTATATCGATTAGTTAGATCGGTTTCAACAACAAGTGTGATTAAATCATCGATGTAAATATTGGCATAATATTTTCGTTTATAATTTGAAGAGTGTACCAATGTAATCTAGAAAATGATCATTTTATGATCCTGATTTAAATTGATTTAAAACTCAATTTCAGTGAATTTAAACTGAGAGAAGGAACTGAGGAAAGAGCAATTGTAATTAGATGTCAGAGGAAATTACAAGTTCGGTAATAAAGTAAGTGTTAACGATGATATCAATAATAATGTTGATGCCAATAAGAGAATTTTTTAAAAACCGAAATCTTTAAGGATCTTTAATGGCATTTATGGCCTCAACACTATACGAAATAATACAAAATTATTCATTTACAAGGCGAGTATTATGTTGGCAAACATGATATTTGTTATGCCTTTATAAATCTATACCTTTGCATTGTGCTTAGAAATAATCCGCAATACCGATTGGGTGAAACTAAAAGGAAAGGAATTATGGCTAGATTTGGAAAAGGCTGCTATCTAGCACATGTATACCAGAGATCAGCAATAAGTATTCAAAACGATGAGTAGGCTCGAGTCATACTTATAAGTTCAGATACTTACACGCATTCATACTTATTTTGATAATACTACTCATACTTAAAGTTGGTAGTACTCGTCGTATTCATACTTAACAATACGCATGATGTTATTGAGTTCGACTCGTCTCTACTTAACATTTACACGAAGCACAAAATAAGTATGATTCTCGTACGAGTATTGCAATACTCACAAGAAGATTGAGTGTATGCTTTGCTTGTTGTTTTTGTCTTTCCTTTCTTCTTTATTTGTATATGCAACAACAACAAAGTCTGTAAATTTTGATGAATGATTCGAATCACTCTAATTCTTTCTTCTGCTGGAGGGGTTTTTCTGGCCCTAGGCTTCCCGCCTGGAGTTTCAAATAATTGCTAAAAGATATGTTAAAGATAAAACCCCTCGAAATAAAGATGAATTGTTTCAGCTGATGCAACAAAGCTGGCACAATATATGCCGTAAAGACTTGCAGATGTTGTTGAAAACAAGGGTTATCCGACAAAATTTTAAAGAATATGCACGAATATGACCATTAAATGTGAATTTATTACAATATTTTTCAGCTGTTTGTAAGAATATTTTTTGTTTTTAAATGATATTGATACTGTGATTGTTTTATATTTTTAACTTAAGCTAACATGTTGTACTGCCGTTTTTAACTTTTGGTTTTAAAATGAGTTAAAAAGTTTTCAAAATAAATTAACAAACATACAAGTTGCTAAGTCGTTTCTAATTATAAGGCCACCACTGTATTGTAGAAAATTGCAAAGGGAACTAGTTCTACATTAAGCGCAAGATATCACAAATGATATCACGTTATTCGTTATTTTGGCATTAATTTCTGTAACAAATTACTTGAGCCCATAAAGTATTTCGTTAAGCTGGGTATTATACATATGGGCGCATATAGCTTTTTTAAATTATTGTTAAAATTTTTTTTATTTGAGTTCTCATTAAAATAAATTTGTTTTAATTTCATTACTTTCTTCAACTTTCATTTGTTTTTTTTGCGATTAATAATGTTTCATGGCCCAATACACGCGCATTTTCAAATAATTTTTTACATTTTGTGTTAGAGAGATTTTCTATTTTTAATTTGTTATAATGAGGGACAAATTATGTAAATAATAAAAAAAAATTATTTCGAATTTTTTTTTGTTTTTTCTACACAAAACTTTTGTAGTGAACACGAGCAGACAGTCTTGTGTTGTCCATTAAATATTTGATTACAAAATTCTGTTTTTTTTATTGTTTTTTTGGATTTCGATTTTTTTTGTTTTTTGTATTCGTTTTTCATTTGAGAACCTTTAAAACATGCAAGTGTTACTACGAGTATAATCTTTAACTTAAATTAGGTTTCCCCATGCCCTGCTTATTTGTCATTTTATTTTAAATGACATTGATGAACGTTTTGCTTGTTTAGGGTTTAATAGCAAATAAAATAATAATTCTGATCGAAAATCAATAAAAAAAAACAAGACAAATAAACTGTACATATACTGTATACGACAAAAGAGAAACGCAAAACTTAAATTTACTTAAGGACATTAAATAAAGCAAAATTTGATAAACATGTATTGGATAATACAACAACACATACCGTACATATAAAGAAAAGGCTAAAAAAAGGACAACATGACAATATTTGTAAAGGCACAGTGTTTCAAAACAGTTTAAAAGTCATTAAAAATATTGCTGAAACTGATATTAAAGGTCCCCGGATGATTGAATAATTAAGCAGTACTTTTCCCCCTGCTGAGATATGAATTTTAGCTTCTCAGTATAGCAGTTTAAAACAAATGCCTTAACACTGTTACCATCTACCTTCGAATTATTAGATGTAACTATAGTTTTATTCCTAAAATGAGCCACAAAGTATTGTTAATTAAAAGAGAAATTGACGTTATAAACATGATATCCCTTTCATATATTATGAGTTACGACCTAGCTTTTCATATCACTTATGTTGTTTGTTAATTTTTATACATGAGTGTTGGGACCTACAGTTTAAAGACGATTTCGAATGACAGAGTCTTTAAGACCTCTTTTTATGACAAATTTATTAACTTTGTATTGTTTGTTAATTTTTATACATGGTTGGTGGGACGTACAGTTTAAAGACGACTCCGAATGACAGATTTTTGAGAAACCTTTTCAATTATTTACTCTCAGAGGAAGTCAGCTAAAGAAATATTTTTTCATACTCCATTTTGTTGAAAATTTCTTATCTGGTGTGGTTTCCATCTATGCCTCACGTCTAATAAGTCACTTCTTATCGCTTAAAGTATTCAAAACAATCTAGTGCATAAAAAGCCCAATGACTAGAATTCGGAAACTTTCGTAATAATGAATGAACAAGGATGTCAAAGTGAACTTTATTAGTTTGCTATACAACAAAAATCAGTAATGAGTATTCAAAACGATGAGTTGATTCAATTCATACTTAATATTTCTGATACTTATACTCAATATGATACTCATACTACTCATATTCAAAGGTGGAAGTACTCGTCGTATTCATACTTAACAATAAGCATGATGTTATTGTTGTTATTCGACTCGTCTCTACTTAACATTTACACGAAGCACAAAATGAGTATGATTCGCGTACAAACACTACTTACAAGAATATAGTGTGTATGCTTTGATGGCTGTCTTTGTCTTTCCTTTGTTCTTTGTTTGTATATGCAATAACACCAAAAGCTGTAAATTTTCATGAATGATTCGAATGACTCGAATCACTTATATATATATTATAAGATTTTTTCTAAATTTATGAATCAGAATGAGTAGGCGTATGAATCAAACATATTTCGAATGTTTTGAGTTTGATGTTAACGTTGTACTCATACCCATTGCTACTTATACTTATAAATCAATATTGTAGCGAGTACGAATGACTCCGAGTAGTTGAATTTCAATTCTGTTGATTCATTCATACTCAAAATTGCATGAGTACTTATGAGTAGCGGAAAAACGATTCATTGCTGATCTCTGTTATAGAAGCAAATCAGGTAAATTTAATATATTTCGCTTGTATTACAATATAGTTATTAGACTACTAACAGACAAAGCCTGTTTTGATCAGCAGTTTGGAAGTACTGTTATAGCCAAGAACCATTATATTGACAGACCAGAAGCCTATAATTAGTATCTTAGAGCTGAACTGCCTATGGAATATATTACAAAGGATAATGTGATAGATTTGAATCTGTCTTTTACTTCTCAAAATTGCACCTGAGCCAGAAATTATGTGATTTTGGCTTTATTGCCACCGACTTAGTTCTTTTCTTCTGAATGGAAGATTGTAAGACATCGTAAAAATGGCTGAATTGGGGATTGGGTAGAATGTACTACGAATCAAGATGTTTAAATGCTTTTGAAATTGGTCTATCATATGGATGCCAAATGGGATCGATTTTTAAAAATTCAGGCACTGGCAGTAGGGTATTTCTCATCTGAGATGCATTTATCGAAGTCAAGTGATATGGAATTTTTTTTCAGGACCTTTTGTAGGGTCAAAATACATAGAAATTCGCAATCCCGAAAATCCTGAAATATTCCGAGACAAGTTTTTAAAAATCCCGGGATTTGGAGTTTCGGGATTTCCCGATTGGCATCCCTTGTCTATCAGTCTACAATGCTACTGCTTTTTGCTCGCTATCCATTACACTTAATTTTATTAAAATTCTTTTATTTTTTATTAAGAAACAGAGGACAACACTCTATCACTTAGTTTTGAATCAAAGTTTTCCAGTTAAACGAGACAATTGTGTTAGATTCTAGAATGACAGGGTTACCATGTAGTTTTTCTAGAAAAAGCGTTCTCTATGTTATTATAATGAATTCTTGAACTTTTTATAAACGGTGTGGTATTGAGGAACTTTTCTCATGGCATCCTGATCTTTCTCAAGATGTAAAGATGCTTACCATGATGTGGTGGCAAGCGATTAAGAAAAATATATGAAGGATGTATGAAATCTTGGTTTTAAGCCTAGATTGCACGTTTTTATGGTCAAATATTTCAACTATTACATTAAAGTACGATATTGTATGTAACTTCAGATCGATAGCATCTGATACAAAAGCATTTATTTAAGTCCAAAACATTTTTTTTTACCATTTCAAACTACTGTGCATTTTATTTCCTTACGTAGTAGTAAAACCAATTTCGAAGGCGAGTTAACGAATATGAGTTCATAGCCTTTGTCTTTGTACAGACGTAGGAGTAAATCAACCTTTTCAGTCAAACGTCATGGTTTTTATAATGCATTCGAATGGTTAGAGAGTAGAGCGACGTTATATCTGAACATATTAAGAGAAAACGCCTGCTTTTCCTTTTTTACAAGCAATTATTGTCTTATAGTCTAAGGTACGACAAGTCATAAAATGTCGAGTTTGTTATACATTTTTAATGCACAAAAAAATTTGGAGTAAAGGTGCTTGCTTGATGATGATGATGGTGTCTATATTTCTTTAAAGGCTTATTTAACCAGTTCAGGTCTCTGGCATTAAAAAGTTTCACTATTTTAAATGACAACAATCAACTTAACTTGAAATAAAATGACCATCTCTTTGCAAGAATCTAACAACGTATGCCGTGTTCACTTCTTTTTTATTTATTTATTTGCTCTGTTTTGTTGTTATTGTTGTCGTTTGTACATACATACATACATCCTGTATGCCTGGAAGGTACTATAGGCAATATTTTATTTTAAAATTTAAAGTACGTGTGGTGGTGCCACGCCTACATACTCAATAAGTATTTAATATCGCATTTCTCATAAACTGCAACAGCTAAAGTCCTAAAATTTTGTATGCATGACATTGACGTATATATGAACAAAATGGGCGTATTGGCT
The DNA here is from genome assembly GCA_014635995.1 of Sarcophaga peregrina. Taxonomy (NCBI): domain Eukaryota; kingdom Metazoa; phylum Arthropoda; class Insecta; order Diptera; family Sarcophagidae; genus Sarcophaga; species Sarcophaga peregrina. The sequence goes on along the minus strand of CM025790.1, from coordinate 56,901,974 downwards.
ATAGTGGGCGTGTCACCCCCCATAGGCTATATATTGAAAAATGAATGTTTGTTTGTATGTACCTAATAGAATCCTAAACTATGGATTTTATTATGTTATGATCTTTAGAAAAGTTGTTGCGCATGATCCGCGACTGGTTTCTAAGTTGATATGACTAATATCCGATAGGTGGCGCCACTCATAATTGCTTAAAATCAATTACAACGTAAACTGTGCATTTAATCATGTTATGATCTTTGCGCATGACCCGATGAAGATTTCTAAGTTGGTATGACCAATATCCGATAGGTGGTGTCACTGAAAATTACTTAGAATTAAATAAATCTTAAACTGTGCATTTGATTATGTTATGCTCTTTAGCAAAGTAGTTGCGCATGAGCTGCCGCAGATGTCTAAGTTGATATGACTAATTTCCAATAGGTGGTGTCACAGAAAACTACTCTAAATAAATAAAATCTTGAATTCTACCTTCTTTAACAAAGTTGTTAGGTATGAATCGACGGAGATTAGTGCGGTTAATGTCCAATGGATGGCGTCACTGAAAATTATTCAAAATGAATGACAAGCAATTTGTCGACCTACTCCCCAAGTACGGAAGAAAAGAGTATTACGATCCTCGGAATCAGACGAGCACTGCGACTGGAAAATCTTCGAGTAAATGCCGCTGAGACCCATTCGCATGAACCACATGAACAACGAAAAGTGAGATTAGAAACTGATCGAATGCTTACTACTCAGACCCGTTCATCTGAATAGCCAGGACAATGGGAAACAAAATCAATAAAAGGATTCAAAATTAATTGGACATTTGTGTAATATCTTTCCTTCAAATTTATTTTATTTGAGGGCGCAGCAACACATGCAGGGTACAGCTAGTATTCTCTCTAAAAATAAAAAAATTTAGTCGTGTTGCTGTTTCTACAAATTCATCATCAAAAGAATTCAATAATGAGTTTGTACAGTAAAACAACAACAGCAACAACAACAACAAAGGAAAATAAACATTAAATATACAAAGAATTGAGCAGAAGACACAAAAAAAGGCAAGAAAGAATTCACGCACCAAAAAAAAAAGAGACACAAAACGTAAAAAAAAAGAAAAATTATGACAAAATAAAGGGCCGGCAACGAGCCAAGAATTTTGATTTTAGCACGTACATACATACATGTATGTATGTATGTATGTATGTGTAAAAAGTATCGTATCTGTAATTTTCTTGTTGTTGTTGCTGCTGTTTTATTCATTGTATTATAAAAAATAATAAACATTTGATTAGTTTTCCAGTATAATTTGTCAAAAGAAAATTCTTTAGATTAGATTTTCTTCTTTTTTTCATGTTTTTTTATGTTTTCTTTGTTGCGTTCTTTTGTCTCCTTGTCAGTCACTTTCTGGAAGTTCAAGTTTAAGTGTTGAAATTATGTTATGCCCTCGTGTGTAAGTGTTTCCGGTGGCCAGTAGGACTTACAACAATTGTAAGTATTAGAAGTACTTTAAAGGGTTTATATTAAGCAAAAATTATTACAAAAAATTATTATCGTTTAACATTAAAACGTTAAACAAAAACTACACTAACGAATACATCAAAATTGTTACAAATAAACCGGCATTATCAGTGCAAGAAAAGGAGATAGACAACCAAGCGAATTCAACAACAAGAAATGTAAACTAAATGCACAAACAACAATTACGTCGCAATAGAGTTCTCAAGAAAGCAAAAACACGAACATTCTACTTCAAGAATATTCGTCACACTGTTTATGTAGGCCTATAAAAAGGCAAGACAAAGCAGACGACCAGCAGTAAGAATTCAGTCAATCTTGTGTGAAGTTACGTTGCCTGTGAAGGGAACAGTCATGCAGAATAGCGAATAGTTGTGTAAGAAGAATAGTGGCACACAAATTAGTGCGAACAATAAATAGTTTAATTGAATCTTAAGACCAATTTATTTTTATATTGTTTGCAATCATAGAAATCATAAAGTCACCGTGGTCTAGTAGGTAGTGTGCCGGCTTATTAGACGTAAAGCCAGGGTTCTAGTACCAGGCCAGTCATCAACACAAAAAACAAAAATTATTTTTTTGGAGAATTCTTCTCAACAGATTTCTGGTAAAAACTCTGAGAGTAAATAAATTGGGGATCTCCGTGGTCCAGTAGGTAGTGTGTTGGCTTATTAGACGTAAAAGCCAGTCCCATGCCAATCATCAAAAGTACAAAAAGTATTTTTTTGGCGATTTCTTCCCTTTCTCCTCTTGTTTCTCAAAAATCTGTCGTTCGGAGTCGACTTTAAACTGTAGGTCCCGCCACTTCTGCATAAAATTAACACACACAACATAAGTGGTGTGAGAAACTGCGGACTTCTTGGGTAGAATTGCTGTAGGCTGACTATTGGCGAAGGTATGACACTGGCCATTTTATAGCCACTAGCAGCAACTCGCTTTCTTACTGTTCGCATCTTCCTTCTTTCTTTCCACCTTTCCTACTGCATGAGTAGGGGTCATCCCCTGAGTGTTAGGTCTTTTAAGTTACCTTTGTAGTAATAGGTATTACTGTAACTATTCTGGCTTTTAAGCATTACTTCTCATCCATTTTGAGAATTTTGGGTGTAGACTCTATTCCAATCACCTTTGCCTAGACATTATCAATAAATAAATGATAGGTTCTGTCAATAAATTATGGGCAACCAAACATCTTTGGGATCAAGATTTATAATGGGACTCTTGCATAACTGTCCTTATTAGCATCATTCTTTTTAATCTTATCGATTAGACAGTACAGTATTCCTCGGATATAAGCACCCACTTAGTGACACTGAAACTTTAAAACTTTTTTTCTTTAAAATGTTCTGAACATATTTTGACATATGCATTCCGCTTTTAAGCATTCCCCGCTTAGTGTCAACTTTCTTTTCAAAAAATAAACAAAAGCTCCAAAAACAGAACAATAGACTTGATCACGTAATCAACGAATAAGTAAAAATATAGAAACAAAAACAATGGACTTGTTTACAAGATCGATGAATAAATAAAAATATAGGAACGATATCAGTATAAAAAATATAAGCAACAACAAAGTGCAGCGGACAGAAGAGTAAACAACCAACAACAGTAAACAAGATACACAAACAATAATAATGAGAACAACTTGTTTACATTTATGTTAAGATTTTTCCCGAAGGTCGTCATTTCCTTTCTAGATAATTTATCATACTATTGATTCAGCGACATAAAAAACAAGACAGAGCAGGCAACGCTGATTCAGTTAGAACTCAGTCAGTCGTATGTGAAGACAATAATTGGAGTTCAGTAAGAATTCAGTCACAAACGTTGCGTGTGAAGAGAATAATTGTGGTGTTGCAGAAAAGAATCACGAACAATTGTTATTGCATACGGGGAAGAGTGAGAATAAGAGAAAAACAATTAATGAAAATTGTAATTCTTTAGGTCAAATCGTAAAAGGTAGGACACGGAATTATGCAAACAATAAGGAATTGATTTATAATTAAATATATATTCATTTTTATTTTATGTTTTTAACATTTTTATAAAAGTAAAAACATAACGAGTCCCCGTAATATAGTAGGTAATGTGTTGGCTTATTAGACTAAAGGCCCGAGGTCAGACTTCAAAACGAAAATATGAAAATCTTTCTTCGGTGACTGCCTCTCAGCAGATTTCTGGCAAAAACTCTGCGAGTAAATAAAATTGAAATGAAAAACTCCGTTCGGAGTCGATTTTAAACTGTAGGTCTCGCCATTCACCTATAAAATTAACGCACACAACATATGTGGTGTGAGAAGCTAGGTCCAATGACCAAATATGTATGAATGTGTGTAAAAGCGTAACAATATTATATAAAGAGTGTAACAGTCGTGTTATATTTTGTTCATTTGTTCTTGATATCTATCAAATCAATCTTCAGTTTTAAAAATTGCAACATTTTTGATGGATTTTTTTTATTTTTTCTTATTGAAAAATTTTCCATTTTCAAGCTTGAGTACTACCAGCATTCAGCTATTGTTTGCTCACAACGCAACAATGATATTTGCAAGAAACGCAAATATTAAACGATATGTTGAACTATATTGGAAATGCAATGAACAATTATTATTAAGACCAAATATCTGATGTTAATCAATTTCTTTGTTGAGTTTGGGCGAATTCGGTCAGTACGGTAACTGGCGCAATGAGTTAAACTCAAAGTGAAACTCCACTTCAATCTAAAACAAAGTTTGAAATTGAACTTTTCACATTTTCCTGAACTTTTTTATTTCATTTAATTTATTGTTTTATTATGCACAAGGAAATATAATCTTGAAATTTCCGGTTCCTCTTGCATTTTTTAACAATATTTGTACACCCTTACGTATGTATAGATGTGTTTCTATATACGCATATATGATAAATTCAATGACCTAAGGCCACTCTTACTGTGTGTGTTGTTCAACGCACATAAATACACAATTGAATACAGGCATACATATGTATATGGAGTATGTATATGTGTGTACCATGCTTAACACACATTTCCTTCCGCTTATTTGCCGTTACTCTTATTATCTCTTTTTTTTTTCTCTCTTTCAAACTTTCATTTGACTTTTCTTTTGCAAAAACCAAAAATCAATTCATTTTTATTTTCGTTCTTTTTTTTCCTTTTCAAGCTGTGGAACTTTGTTTCTTTCTTCTTTCTTTGTTTTTTTTGTGATTTTTGTTCTTTTCTCGCATGAATTCTTAATTTAAAAATGATTTCTTTTATTTTTATAGAGACCTCTGCAGTTATACAAATATGCTCACATTCACATGGTAATATTTCTGAAAAATCTATGGGGAGTCGAAGAAGGAAAGTGAAAATGTGAAATACCGCTAAGGGGAGTAGAAGAAAAAGAGCAAAAGCTCATTGTACAAAATCATCAAAATGCAAGCATTACCAGACTAAAGCAGTTCAAACAGAAAATTTATGAAAAAAGAAAATATTCTTCATCAGTAAAAACTTTTTATGAAGGCTACCTGATGGCCAAAAAACTACTTCTCTCTGCCGAACATAAAAAACCATTTCCTGCTGCTATAACAGCGAACGGTAAACGAGATTTCTTACCCTTACTTGTGTAGCTGTGTTTGTGTGTTTGGGTGTGTGTGAATGAATGAATCCGTTTGGGTTTATGTTTTAGCAGCTGTTTCATTGTGCCCAAAAGGTTTCAAGAGGTTAAAGGAAAACATAGACACGCACACACACGCAACTACTCAAGCACACAATCACTCTTCTCTTCTCTGTAACAATATTCAATCACATACTCTCGCCAATACCCCAGCTTATGTCATTTTTTTTTTTTGTTTTTGTTCTTGCTCACAAAGATTTTGTTTATAACTTCAGCACAGAACGTCCGGCAGAATTGTGCCGTCAATAACCATGACCATGTTCCCATGACATGTACGTTTATGTGCGTTTTTGTTTTTACAGGTGAAAGTGTAAAACCAACGTATTGCCGTTTTAAAATTTAAACACGACAACTTATCTACTGAATGTTTTATACACATGTACATAGATACATATGGTACATACAGTGTCGGACAATACTAACTGAACAAATCTTAATTTCGACGTTAAACCATACGAAAAAAAAATATTTGCAGGTGATAAAACCATTATTTTTTCTTAAAAATCACACTCTTAATGTCTATAAATAAAATAAACAACTTGTAAACTCTACTCCCAAAGCGACAAAACAAACTGAACAAAGCTGGTCAGTAGCTACAAGCAGTTCATTCTGGAGGACGGCCAAAATTCACTACTTCAAGAGAGGTGCAAGTTCAAGAATAGTTCAAAAATTTAAAAAAGATCCATTCCAGTACGCTACCGGTGTTCTCAAGTCATTAGGTTTCAATATTACCACGTGTACCATTCAAAGAAATCGCGTGAAATTGGTATAGATCAGCAAAAAACCATTTATTTTACAAAGAAATAGAAAAGCTCGACTTAAATTTGCACAAAAACATATAAACTGGACTAGAGATCAATGGAACAAGGTTTTGTTTTCCGACGAATTCAAATTTAATATCGTAAGTTCACATGGGATGAGAAGAGTACGTCGCCCACCTAACCAACGCTTGCTTCCTCTGTCGAGGTACTGTTAAGGAGGTGAAGGTGGCTACGTAAAGGTGTGGGGCTGCTTTTCAGGGCATAAAATCGATGGCATTATGGACAAGCATATGTACAGAGACATTTTGCAGAACGTGATGTTAGAACCCATCAGTCAGGATTATTGACCTAGTTTCTCACATCACTTATGTTGTGTATGTTAATTTTATATACAAGTTGCGGGACCTACAGTTTAAAGTCGATGCCGAACGACAGATTTTATGATAAACTTTTCATGGCAATTTTATTTACTCTCAGAGTTTTTGCCAGAAATCTGCTGAGAGGAAATCGCCTAAAAAATACTTTTTGTATTTTGTTTTGATGTCTGGCCTGGGACTCGAATCCTGGCTTTTACATCTAATAAGCCAACACACTACCTACTAGACCACGGCGACTTCCAAATGTTACTGCACGCTGGAGGCAAAATGCCATGCTCCTGGATATTTCAAAACGACAACGACCCAAAACACATTTCAAAAGTTGTAAAAAATTGGTTGGAGCAACTAAAGCTCATTGTCTTGAAGAGTCCTGCACAGTCCCCTAATCTTAACCCCATAGAAAATCTATTGGAAATAGTAAATCAAAAAATTAATCGGGGTGAGGTTGGGGGAAGACCAGAGAAACTATTTACTGCCATCAAAGATGCATAGTAAATGTTCCAATGGAAATTATCGATTATCTTGTCAAATCAATGCCAAAAAAGTGTCAAGAGGGTTTTGCCACTAAGTACTGAAGTCGAAATATGGTTGAGTTTGTTTTGAAGCTTGAATATACAATATTCTATAATATTTTATTTTGTTTTAAATTAGAAAAAAAGAATTTTTTTTTACATTTACGTTGTTGTTACAAGTGTTATTTAAGCCTTTTATATTTTTATCTTTTTAAAATAATTAAAAATTTAATGTATTACGTATTCGTATTTTGTTCAGTTAGTTTTGTTCGACACTGTACATACATACATATATGCTTTTTAAGAACCATTTTGAATCATTTGTATTTTACTTGAATTTTGCTGTGCTTAAAAATTCACATTTTAATCTTTAATACCCTATTTGAAAGCTTCGCCAACACAGACAGACAGACAAACTGACAGATATTTAACAAGCAATTCTGTGTACAATGCGTTAAACAATACATTGTTATCGCGTAGAAGATGGTATACCGTAATGCTATATGCTACAGTGCACACTGAAACTATATTTCCACGGATATTTCGGAGCTTTTAATAAAACGAAATGCATTGAAGAAGAAGATACTCTTTAACAAATTTTAAAATGAAAATTTGCTTATTTAAAAGCTTCTTTAAAACAGTACGATATAATGATATTCGAATTTCATATTTTGAAAACATGTTTTCCTATTTGATTAACATTCATAGTCCTCAAGAGCGTATTATTTCATATTTTATTTTATATTATTTCATGTATTTATTTACAGAAAATAATTAACCTAACCCTAACTGATCACTATAAAACATTACATATTTAAGGTCCTTATAATCGAATTATTGTGTTGGGATTAAGTAAATTGACAAAAATTTTATTTCACTGACAGTCAATTATAGAAATAGCAGCGCAAAATTGCAACTGAAAATATCGCCACTGTAAAGGAAACAGTTGAAGCTGATGTTTACAGAAAGTGAATTTGAATTCTAGAGGCTGAAAATTAATGAACAAAGAAAGTAATACACAAGGAACATGTCTATCTATGCAAAGAGTTTTATTCAAATCATTTTACAACAGCTTTTTACGCATTTTACGGCCGTTAGTTAGATAGTGGTTGCATCAAAAACTTCTACAAAAATTGTCCCAGTTTCTAACGATTCATTACAGATGTCTGTGTGGTTCGAGCACTATTTATTTTAATTAATTGAATTGCTTGCTTTAATTTCTTTAATTGTTGACAGCAGGAATGGTTGATCACTTTGAGTAGGTCGTTCAAACTCAACATGAATAATTTCCTTCAAATCCCACCAGACTTACTTACATATGTAATTGCTTATTACAACGATAGGTGGCAGATTTGACCATTTGTCATTTTGGCGATTTTATGCTTCAAATATATTATATTGACAATGTGACGATTTATCCCCTTATTTTGACAATTTCTAAAAATTAAAAATTTACATCATAATCTTTACTTCAGCACATTAAAAGCCGTTTATGTGCTCGCCGAGAAAGGCGAGTGTTATGTAGGAATACATGTCCCTTATTTCGCTGGAGCAAAATCCATTCAAATATTGTTGCAACAGTGAAATTCATACCACATTGCAACTATGCTCCAACGAATCAATGGAGTTCGATACCCTGCCGTCATTAACGAGCAACTGCGCTATCTCTTGTACGCAGTCGAGAAGTTTCAAATAGACGTTGAGGCATCGTTTTATACTCTTTCAGTTATAAGTTGTGTAAGTAGTAAGAAGACAAGACAAAGTTAAGTATTTCTTGCACTCTCTTAAGAAGCTAAGACTGAATTTTTAAAGCCGCTTTTGGGCCAATTGTTTTTATCATTTCCATGAGCATCTTTGATGATTTTTTTTTTCCTAATATTTGAAGATTTGACGCTTCATTTATCTAGCAGCACTGATTACAACCCTTTAGTTAAGACTAAAATCGAGCTTCTCGTAATATCCATATTGTCTGTGTTAAATTTTACGAGGCCTACAGCTTAAAGTTGATTTCTTATGACAGATTTTTAAGAAAATTTTTATGACAATTTTTATTTAATATTCGAGTTTTTGTCAGAACACATATGAGTGGCATTCACCAAAGAAATATTCTTTCACGATGTCCAGCTTGAGGATTAAACCAACGGCATAACGAAGCTCAACAATGTGAAGTTCATAATTTTTTTTCGTAATTTGTTATGCTATTCGTGTCTTTCTCAATTTTTTTCATGAGGTGGGCCTTTTCTTTAGTGATCATTAGATCCGTAAGAGGACATTAGAATTATGATATCGAAATGAAAAATTGTTTTTAAATTGCCAGCGACGTACTCTTTCTATAGAAGTAGCAATCCAAGAGTGTGCAGTTCATCACGTTTTTTGTCTGCTACGAACTTCTTTCCAGCTTACGTTGACACTAATAACATATGGTTTCAAAAGAACAGCACTACGTGCTAGATACATAGCTCCGCACGAGTGCGGTCATGGTCATATTGCGTGGGGTAGTTCTCAACTGACTACTGTGATCGTGCGATTTGTGGGATTTTCTTAAATCGCAGATGTATACGAATAAGCCAGGAGCCACAGCGTTTATTTAAACTGAGATAATTAATTAAACTGAATAATTGAGATTGTTTCTGAATACAATTATTGTAGTAAAATATGTTTGCTCTAGTCTGAAAGCGGCAAGATAGGAGTTTCTATTGAAAATCTCAAAGAAAGGAATGTATTACAGCTAGTTTAAAGATTTGTAATTAAATTCCCTAATAAACGTTCATTAAACTTGAATTGTTATTCATCAAATATGTGCATTATACTCACACTACCTATGCTGTGTACATTAATTTTATACATGAGTGGCGGATGCTAGAGCTTTAAAGTCGACCGCGAACGACAGATTTTTGAGAAGCTTTTGATGTTTGACCTGGGCTTTAAACTCTGGCCTGGATATACTACCTACTAGACTCAAGTTTAACGAAATATAAAGAAAATATTTCTTCAACGAATTTTTCTCAGCGGTTTTCTAGCAAATACTCAGAGAGTAAAACTAAAATTGCGATGAAAAGTTTCTCAAGAATTTCTCAATTTTTCGTAGTTGACTTTAGATTATGGGTAAAATTAACTCAATTAACTTAAGCCCAATTAAAGGGTTATACTACTCAATTAATTAAAGTTATTCAGTGTTGATATTATTGTTAACATTAAACTGAATAAAGCTGTGTGGAATGCAGCATACTCTACGAAAACATTAATTTATTGCAAACGAAAAATGTATGCTCAGAGAACAAAAAAGATTTAACAACAAAGAAGTTTATCAAGAGGAAGAAGTTAATCAAATAAACCAAGAAATTTCGATTTTAACAAAGAACATGATGTTGGTAAGAATGAGTTTGTGAACGTACGTATATGTGTTTGAATAAACTTAATATTTTCCAAGCAAATCAGAGTTTAATTTAATTAATTTTCGTTTTTCAAACTTTAGCAATTCTATGCGATTCTATTTCTATTTAAATTAAGGAGTGCGCACAAAAACAAAATGGGCTTACTTTTAAGCTTATAACTTTTAACATAATTGAAAAAAATGAATATCGTTACATTATTTTTGTTAGTTATCTGTTTCAAAATTCACGTGATAAATGCCATTGGAATAGCAAAAATAGTTTTTTGAAAATGGACACCCAACAAGAATGTCGCAAAAAAATTATAGAAATTTTCAATCAAAAACCGCGTCGCTTGCAAAAAACGATTGCTTACTAGGTTCTAAGGAAAGAATAAAACCATGTAAGGAGTCTTTGAGTATTGAGAGAAAGCGTGAAAGTGGAAGAAAAAAGGATTTGCCGACCACAACAAAGTAACTAAAATAATACGTATTTTTCTAAAACACCCTAAAATGTCTGGATGAAAAAAGGCTCAAGAAGTTGGATACTCTGAGACCTCGGTCAGAAAAAGATTTTATCCACCAAAAGAATTCAAATATTATTTACTTTAATTGATATATAAAATGAAAAGAATCGGGCACTTAGTTTTATTTCTATAACGAAAAGTGTAAGTGCAGTTTTTTTTGTGCGCACTCCTTAGTAAAAAAAATTAAAAACAACATTCTGGAGAAGCTTTGCATTTAATCACATAGATATTTAGTTGAATAATAAATAAATCCTTTGCATACGGAATAATTTCTTGCGTAAATCTTGTTTTAATTCCAAAGAAAACTTTTATCTTTGACTTTGGCTCATAAGCTATGCAAAGCGAATGCCAGTGTCAATACTAATTAAATTGATAATATTTACTTCAGTTTTGGGCATTTGTCCAAAATAGAAAAACAATTTCTACTTATTTGAATCACACTTTTTGGTTACACTTTATATGGACTATTAAATTAAATTTGGCAAATTTATACTTCTTTCTGCTTTCCAGTGGGAGGAAAACACAAAATATTGTTTTAGTAAATTTTTCTGATAGACCGATATGATTTGTGTTTTAAAACATGTTTTCATAAAACTTTTTTATTAGTTTTAATTTACGTTCCTTTGCTTCACTTTCTTGTTATTTGTATGTTTTGTTACAGTGTAACTAATTAGCATTTCATTTAGTAAGCATTTGATTGGTGTACGGTAGGAATTTTAGTCCATCAGGACTTATTTAAAATTAAATATTGCCCATCAATCTTTTGAACCAATTAAAATCTTATTAAAGGCCATCAAACTGTATTAAAAACAGAAAATTTATGTTGCTTTTCTGGATAAATGGCATAAGCCGTAGTCTGTTCTGAAATGTGTTGGCTTATTAGTTCGTGGTTCAGACCGCAGCATAATGCCAACCAGAACAAGACAAAGCATAAGGTATTGACTAGGGATGCCAATCGGGAAATGTGAATTAATATGTATTTTGAACCCACAAAAGGTCCTGCAAAAAAAATTCTATATCACTTGACTTCGATAATAGCATCTTAGATGAGGAAAACCCTACTTCCATGGATAAAAAATTATTTGATGGCATCGAAGAATGCTAAAGCCCTATAAAATGAATTAAAAGGGTAACTGATTTAGATACTCAACTGTCCAAAGAAATAGATTTATTTACATTAGGAGGTGGTAGAGGTGAATATTTACAAACTGCATACAGCTATCTTGGAACTATTTTACCAACAAATGTTGATTGCGGGAAGTGTTTTTCAACGGCAGGTTATCTTGACAACAACATTCCTTCAAGCCTATCAGATCACATGTTAGATGCTTTAATATTTTTATTGGAATCCAAATAATTTTCTTAAAAGTAATGAATAATTGTTTTTATAATTTATTTTTAATGAGATATAATTCTCATATAATTGAAATATAAATGATTTTTTCAACAAAATATTTTTATTATTAAGAGAAAATCGCGATTTTTGCCATGATTTTTCCGGATTTTTGGATCCCGAAATATCCCGGGATTTCGGTATCGGGGTTTACAAAATCCTGAATCCAGGGATTTTCAAAAATCGAATCTGTTTGGCATCCCTGGTATCGACTAACTTCAAAGTATACTTTATATTGAATTCTATTAAAAATATATTACTCATACGCACCCATACTACCTATACTGTACTGGAGTATTTACTCTGAAAAGTATGCAATAAAATAATATTTAATTTTGTTGTTTGTGTAGGATGTCAATAGAATTAAATATCCCTCATACGCTACGTTAAATCCAATATTATAAAAAGAAAACATAAAAATCGTTATTGAGGTTCATGGAAATCGTAAAAAATTAAAAAAAAAAAAATAATTTTAGACAGAACTAGGAATTAAAAGCTGTCACCTCTTATTTTCATTTCAGATTTTCTTTTTTTTTCGTTTAAACTCTAAACAGATAGTTACAGACATCTAACCGTAGCAATAATATTGCATCATCTATATCTATGGGTGGCATAAATATCAAGGAGTCAGAAGCTCTTGACGTTCTGAGCATGAAAATTCAATGTGAAGTTTGCTGGAAACGATTGATTTTTCAGCACCTTAGCTGCTTAGAACGGCGTAAGAAATACTTCACTCCTACAGGAGAGGGCGAAGTTGCTCGTTAATGGCGGTAGGGTATCAAACTCTAGTCATACATTGGAACATCGTAGCAATGTGGCTTGTATTTCATTCTTTTATCGCTATTACATCTTCTTCCGACGACTTTCTTTTAGTGTGTAGTCTTTTGGGAAAAAAGACCCTGATTTTGTTGTGCAAGATAGTCCTCTCACGGATCCACTAATCACTAAGAACTAGGACTAAATTATGGAGAAAAAATTTGGAAAAAGCCCTTTTAAAGGAAGATGTATCACAAAAATGGAATGAAAATGAAATATTTTTAAACCAAATAGTTGCGGATGATGAAAAGCGAAATGCATACGATTTTAAATTATGAAAAAATGAAGGACGCAATTTAAAACTTCTCAGACAGTGAAAAACCTAGAATAATGTTGAGTGTCTGATGGAACCACTACACTACTAATAGGTAGAGTAGAGGATTGAGAATATATAAAATTGCAATGCAAAAATGTTTAAAAAGTCTGTTGTTCAAAGTTGACGTCAAACTATAAATCTCGTAACTCATGTATAAAATTAACATATACAACGTGGTGTAATGAGGTTGTAAAAATATCAACAAAATTATTCCACTATCACTACAGCTTATGAAAAGATTAGACAAAGATCACGACGGTTATTCACATTTTAAAATAACTTTTCCCGATCTATGAGATATCAAACTCAATAATTTAATTAAAATTTTAATATACGAGTATAAAAATTCGCAAAATGATGCGCTATTGCTATTTCACTGTGTAGTGTAGTAGTTAGTGTGTTGGCTTATTAGACGTAAGGCCACAGTTCAAAACCCCAGGTCAGAAGATAAGAAAAAGAAATATTTGTTCGGCAGCATCCCTTTCAGCAGATTTCTGGCAAAAGTCTGAGAGTAAATAAAATCGCCATGAAGAGCTTCTCAGAAATTTGTCGTTCGGTCCTGCCATACAACGTAAGGTCGTAATTCTAACTGACCAATTATAAAGGGCTATCTATTTCGTGGTTTTAAAAATATGGGACTGGAATTCGACATCTGTCAAACAAAATTGTGAAATCAATTTTTTCCTTTTCGGTTGAAAGTCTGACATTGATCAAAATGGATCGCTTAACTGTCACCACACAATGCATAAAAATTATCAAAACCTGATACAAAAATGGTAATTCTGCCACAACCACATAACATGCTTTAAGAGGAGATTATGTTAATCATTACAATTACAAATTTGAAGAGACTGGAGTTTCGTGTTCCCGAAGAATGTGTCGATTCCTCGTCGTTCTCAGGAATTGGGGCTGTTTTACGGCACATTATGGTGAATTTTGCATTTAGATCTAAACTTACAGCCATATAAAGTCTAGCTCACGCAACAACTGAGGCCAAAAGACCATTCACAACGCCGTAGGTACGTGCATATATGGGTGCTTGAACAACAGGCAGTTGACGGCAATTTTTCGAACAAAATTTTCTTCAGCGATAAAACACATTTCACACTCGGTGGGTATGTTAATACACAAAATTGTCGTATTTGGGGTTCTGAGAATCCTCAAGTAATTGAAGATCCCGAAAAAGTTACTGTTTGATGGGCTCTTTGGTCCGAAGGTGTGATTGGACCTTACTTCTTTGAAAATGACGATGGAACGACTATCATTGTTAATTCGGAGTATTATGGTAACCGACCTTTTTTTTGCCTGATATTGATGAATATGATTTGGAGAATATGTGGTTTCAACAAGACGGTGCCACATGCCACACAACTCGAGCGAATATGACTTTATTGCAAGAGACATTTCCTGCCTGCGTAATTTCTCGTCGTGGTGATATCAACTGGCCATCAAGATCATACAATTTCAAACCATTAGAGCGTGTTTATACAGATAACCCTTCAACTCTTGAACACTTAAAAACCAATATTCGTCAAGTTATGGCTAAGATACCGTACAATATGTGTCAAAAAGTGGTCGAAAAATACTTCAATTAGCTGCTTACAATCAATAATGTGCTTAAAAATTAGATCGACCGTGTAAGCCACTGCATGGCCAGCCGAGGCAGCCATTTCAATGAAATTATTTTCCATTATTAACCGGAAGGATTGTACTTTCAAATAAAAAAAGAAATTTAAGAAAATATTCAATAGTTTTATTTTAAAGCATTCCAAAACCAAAAGAAGTTATTTGGCGAACTCTTTATATAATTAACACACAACACAATCCGGACTGAAGGGTTGTTGACCAATTATTTACGTACGTCTTATGGAACACAACATCTTCTTTGTTAACCAATTCTATAGGTTTAATTTGAATTTTTTTGCTTTTAACTTTTTATTTGACTGTAGTAGTAAAATTCCTTTTCAAATCATTACCTAACTCGATATTTAGTATTCACATAATTTAACTGGTTACAGCAAAATTTCATACCAGAATTGTTAGCTTATCTATGATGGGATTCGAAACGAATTTATTCATGAAGCTCTCTACTAGCACCACTTAATCAATTAAAACAAGAAACCATGGTAGTAAGGAGTGCGCACAAAAAAAAATGGGTCTACTTTTAAGCTTATAACATTTATCATAATCGAAAACAATGAATACCGTTACATAGTTTTTGTTAGACATCTGTTTCAAAATCCACGTGCTAAACGTCATTGCAATAGCAAAAATAATTTTTTGAAAATGGCCACCCAACAAGAATGTCGTAAAAAATTTTTTTGAAAATTTTCAATGAAAAACCGCGCCTCTTACAAAAAACGATTGCTAGGATCGCAGGTGTTAACCAAAAACACTTTCTAAGGTAAGAATAAAGCAATATAAGGAGTCTTTGAGTATTAAGAGAAAGCATGGAAGTGGAGGAAAAGAAGGCTTAGCCGACCAAAACAAAGCAAGTAAAATAATACGTAAAAAAAAAGTGGCTCAAAAGGTTGGATACTCTGAGACCTTTGTCAGAAAAAAATTTTGTAAACAAAAGAATTCAAATATTCTTTACTTTAATTGAAATATAAAACGAAAAAAATCCGCCACTTAGTTTTATTTCTATAACGAAAAGTGTAAGTCCAGTTTTTTTTTTTTTTTTTTGTGCGCACTCCTTAAATTAAGTAAGTACAATTACGTAGGGCGGAGTTGCTTAAAAAGTTGCTTGAGTTTTGGTCGCTTCTCTTAAAGGGTCATACCCAAACGTGAACATTATTTGAATTCACTATAAACCCCTATTTGTTTTAAGCAAACTTAAGTCCAAAATCAGTGGAAACTTTTAATACAAATTGTTTTAAAATTATGTTGAAGGAGTTGATAAAGTTAATTTGTTTAAATGAATTTTTTTTTTAATTCAAATTTATTTCTGAAAACTTTTGATATTTTCATAGGGAAAAGTAAGACTTTTCAAAATTTCTTTAAACATTTTTCTCTTAGTCATTTGATGATGTTTTCAAAAATGAAAAAAAGGAAAATTAGTGGAAAGAGAATTTTTTATTTTTTTTTCAAATGTAAAACGAAAATAAAAACTTGTTATCACTTGGTGTATCGCTTTTCTTTTCGTATATATTTTTATATTCCTTTTCATTTTAGGTTTTGTTGTTTGTTGTTGTTGCTGTTGTTATTACTATACATATTTATATGTATATGTATGTATGTTGGTTGTTGTTGTTGTTGCCGATTTTTTTTTTTTTTTTATTATTATTGTTGCGGATTTTTAGGGAAAGTTTCAGAACATACGCACTCGCTTTTACAGGGTACATACAATTTTTTATTTCGTCCAAAAAATATTTTCTTTTCTCCTTTTTTATTGTTTTTTTTTAGATTATTTTTTATTTTTTTGTATAGAATGGCTTTTGTTTTTGCTGTTGGTTTTGTTATTATTAACCTTAGTTTATATGTTTGTCTTATTGTTGTTGTTGTTGTAGTAATAACGTGAACTTGTTTAAAGTCAAAAAGGTATGGCAAATTAAAAACGAAACAAAAAGAAGATGCCAAAAGTAACATTAAATTTCAAAAAAAAGAAGAAGACAAAAGTAAAACTTCAAAATACAATTGTGTGATGAGAAAACATAATAAACGGGAGCAAGTTTCCATAAGATTCAATAAAATTTGTATCAAAGAATTTGATTTTAATATTTTGATTTTTTTTGTAATTCAACCCACTTTTCTTGAAATTTATTTCCTTTTTTTTCACATTTAATTTGTTTTCTATTTTTTCTTTTGTTGTTGTTGTTGTTATTTGAATACAATTTAATTTGAAAATAATATCACTTTTTTTATTTCAAATCATTGAAGATATTACGCTTTCAACTCGACCGTTAGTTTTACCGTTAGCTTTCTATTTATAAACTCTAACTGAACGGATAGTTGGCGTTTTGATATTTTTCTCTTATATTTGATTTTTTTTATTATTCTTTTCTTGTTTTAAATTTCTTTTAAATTTTTTTCTTCTTCCTTTTTTTCACTCAATCATTTATTTATTTATGGCATTAAATTTTTATAACTTTTCTTGAGATTATTTTCTTTTTTTTCCTTTTCTTTTTTTTTTAAGAAATTAATTTTTCCTTTAATTTTTTTAATGATTTTCTCGTTTCACAACGTCAAACAGGGGTGTAAACACAATACAGACTGAAATCAGGCATGTACAAGTACAATCCGAGTAGCTTGTATTTTAAACAACAACATCATCATCATTATCATTGTCTTCATCATTATTATTATCAACGTTGCCATCATTCACTTTACCATTACCATACCAGACTGCAAATAACACACGCGTCCATACACACATATCACGGGAACACAACAGTATCAGCAACAGCAAACGTCTAGGAAAAAGGAATTCTGTTAAAAACGAAACGTTATGGCATTGAAATGTACCAGGAATGCCATTTAACATACACAAATAAACTACACACATACTACACATACACTCCCACCACTTTCAAATTTTTGTTTCTGTTATTATTTAAGGCGCAATGTACAATAACAGTTATTTGCAGAATCATGTTATTCAGAATCAGTAGCGGGTGCTACCAGATCTTATGAAAATATTTAAAAATTCAGTTTAATTCTACTTTATTTCGTGCAAACGTTAATATTGCTTCAAAATAAAATCTTTTTTACTCCAAACTTACTTTTTAATCTATAATAACTCATAATTATTGAAAATACTTTAAGAATCATCTCGCATGATGTCTAAAGTAAAATATTTTTCGGTTTGAAAAGCAGGAAATTCTTGTTTCCCCTATTTGTGCACCAGATATCAGCAATGAATCTTTTTTTCGCTACTCATAAGTACTCATGAAATTTTGACTATGAGTGAGTTAACAGTATTGAAATTCAATTACTTTGATTCATTCATACTCGCTCCAACATTGATTCATAAGTATAAGTAGCGATGAGTATGAGTACAAACTCATAACATTTGAAATTTGTTTGATTCATACGCCTACTCATTTCATAATTCATAAATTTAGAAAAATACTTATAATACTCACAAATGATTCGAGTAATTTGAATCATTCATGACAATTTACAGTCGTTGTTGCATTTATAAAATGCAGTATTGAAATTCAATTACTCTGATTCATTCGTTCTCGCTCCAACATTGATTTATAATTACAAATTACAATGAGTATGAATACAACGTTGACATTAAACTCATAAGATTCGAAATATATTTGATTCATACACCTACTCATTCATATTCATAAACTTAGAAAAATAAATGTATTATAATACTCATAAATGATTCGAGTGATTTAAATCTTTCATGAAAATTTACAGTCGTTGTTGTAGTTACAAAAAAGAAGAAAGAAAAGATAAAGACAACAAGCAAATCAAACAGACAACATTCTTGTGAGTATTGTCGAGTTCGTACGCGAATCATGCTTATTTTGTGCTTCGTGCATATGTTAAGTCATGGAGAGTCGAAATCAACCACATCATGCGTATTGTTAAGTATGAATACGATGAGTACTTCAAACTTTGAATATGAGCAGTATGAGTATGATATTAAAATAGGTATGAATGCATATAAGTATCAGAAATTATGAGTATGATTCGAATCTACTCATGGTTTTGAATACTCATTACTGATCTCTGTTTTAAGTAGACTTTCTCTCTATACTACGTACTATGTCTCACTTTTTTTAATAGCAATTTAATGTTGTCTGTCAACCATTGTTTTTAGCCGTTGTCTGCCGTTATGTTAGTTTTGAGGATCGTAATTATTTGTGGCTTGTTCGCCTATAACTGCAACATGAGGAAATCTTACAAGAATATTTGTAACGGTGTTAAATCATATGATTCCTGTAGCTAGTCCATATCACTTCTATATGTGAAAGCCATGCATTTAAAAAGCTCATTCAGTGTAAGCAGTTTGGCACATAGCATCCTCCTCTTAAAACTACATGGCGTTGGTATCAGACCACCCAAATTAGGCAAAAATAAAGCAACTGAAGCTTTAATGACATGGGAGAAGGGCAGACCAAAGAACAGAAAGAGTGCTTAGGCGTCCAGAATTTGTTGAGCCAAAGGTGATTTGTAAAAAGTTTTAATCTCCATAAATCAATCCGCATGGCTGAGAAATACCAGACAGAATAGATAACATGCATGTTACAAAGGGATCTTACATAATCAAAGAAAGCTTTATTCATTGAAGCGACTACCAATTAAACAAACTTTAACGTGTACGTTTCGTTACGTTAAGCGAACGTTTGGCTCATTCTAACTTAAATCTCTAGTGAATCTATTCATAGGTAAAACTTATTTATCCGGAACGTAGGAATACAGTTGGAAATTTTATTTGTAATGAGCTAGCCAGAGCCAATATTCTCCAGGCCGTAGGTATTTCGATTTGCTTAAGGTCAACCTGAATATCTTGCACACTTATTATAAGGAGAGCTTAATTACATTGGCAGCAAGAGGGTACGATCAATATTCAGCTGTACACGATAGTGAAGAAGTAAAGAAGAAGTAAAAAACTGACTTACTTCTGTCCTGAAATATCATGCCAGCTATTGCATAATAACGATCCTTTCGGGCAAGTGTTCTATTATAGGAAAAGACAGTGACTGTATTTCTTCCCATACGAGACATATTTTCTGGTATCTTTGACCAAGCTTTCTAATATAAAGATTGATTTGACTCGCGGGTAGAATTAATTTTGGTATCACAGTGGACGTAAATGCTGGACTAACTTGAAGTCGCCGTGGTTTAGTAGGTAGTAAGTTGGCTTATTAGACGTAAAGCCAGGGTTCGAGTCCCAGGCCAGATATCAAAATAAAATACAAAAAGTACTTTTTCGGCGATTTCCTCCCAGCAGATTTCTGGCGGCAAAAACTCTGAGAGTAAATAAACCTGCCATGAAAAATTTCTCAAAAAAATCAGTCGTTCGGAGTCGACTTCAAACTGTAGGTCCCGCCACTTATGTAAAAAATTAACACAAACAATATAAGTGGTATGAGAAACTAGGTCAATAATCCTGAATGAAGGGTTGTAATGACCAATTATGTATGTAAAAGAAACCCCTTTCTTTAAAAAGTCCCGCCCAACCTTACCTAGTCTAAGAGCTATTGAAAGCATAATTAGAACGGAAAAAGAAAAAAACATTAGCAGATTAGTCAGTATCTTAGATGTGTGGATGCGGTTTATTGCAGCAGAAATCTAAATTTCTTCTTGAAAAAGAAACTGCACACGCAACAGCCAGATCTTGATCAGTAGATTTGTAGCAGACAATTATAGACGATAAAACTCCTTCTCTTCACGAAAAAAGCAAGCCACTGATACATGAGGTGAAAGACAATATATTCCTCCTCCTAGAGAAGAACAATAGCCCGTAAGGATCGCTATTGTGCCATGGATTGCAATATGATTTAAGGACACAAGTGATTTCCTATATTTTCCATAAATTCCTAGCAACAGTTCCCATTTGCCGTAACTAGTTCTGAGTGTATTAAAGGATGGAATGCAATCAACAAAGACTATCAAATGAAAATTTTTAAATTTAAAATAAAACTGTTATTGCATAAACAAGATAGGCTGAATGTTATCCATATATTTTCATATTTTTCGCATAAAAATGTTGCGATTTGGGTATTTGTATTTTCCAATAAAGTAA
This sequence comes from Sarcophaga peregrina, assembly GCA_014635995.1. NCBI lineage: Eukaryota > Metazoa > Arthropoda > Insecta > Diptera > Sarcophagidae > Sarcophaga > Sarcophaga peregrina. Next base: position 56,881,041 of record CM025790.1, on the reverse strand, counting down.
TTAAATATCGTCCTTAATACAAATGCTCAGCTTACATCGTATTAAAATGTTGAAATGAGTTTTACTTTCTATTAGAAATTTAACTGCAATAGTACTGTAAACGTTTCCATATTTTGCTCTCTTTCTCTCTGTCTTTCTGTTACTCTCCTTCACTGCTATCTGACGCTCATTTTAATAGCGTAAGAAACATAAGCAAACTAAACACCGAACAATGAAAAAGGATGACACAAAAAAACAGGAAACCGTAATTGTCAATGTGTCTGTCTGTCTGCTTGTGTGCTAGTCTGTATGTTTACCAGTCTGTTAAATTTAATTTTAAATATTGTTGTTGTTGTTGACATTGTTTCATTTCATTCTCAATTTCATTTGTTTCATCTTTTATTTTCTTTTGTTTTTATTATTCTTTAAAGCTGAATTATGAGTAATAAGGGACATGAAAAAAAAGAATGACAAATGCGTGAGAGGAGACCTACAGTCAGACAGAGAGACAGAGTGTGTATGTGACATTGTATGTATAAATGTACGTGTGCGTAAGTGAGTGAGTGTGTGTAAGTGTGTGTGTGTGTGTGTGTTTGTAAAAGGTTTTTATTAGTGTAACTGTTGTTGTCGAAATAAAATTAAGGATATTATTGCATGCAATAGATTCGTTTATCGTTTAGCTGACGACACGAAGACTAGCTGAAGAGCTTTTAATTCATACACGCGTGTATGGGTGTATCTAGTTTTGTTATTGTTACATACATGTGTACTACATATATACACACACACACACACAAATATATTCAAATGTATATGTTTACCCACATAAATTAAATTTTTTTTATTTTATATTTTTGCCCCGTTAGCCACTTTGTCTGTTGTGTCAGTATGTATGAGTGAGTCGCCTTTTTACTATCTCTTATAACGTGTGCACGTTTTCTTAATGTTTCATTTACCATTTTGTTCCCATCTCTTGTGTTTGCAACTTTTATCGCATATCCTATGAATTTATCAGTATTTTCTGTACATTTTGTTTTTGTTTTGTTGGAGTTCTACAATAAATATTTATTTCTTGTGTCTTGTTGTCATTGTTATTGTTTGAGAGCCTTCTAATACTCGCTTGACTGTCCAGTAAATTGACAGTGACATGTCGTTAAGGGATGCCATATTTAATTATACTGCCATTTGCGGTCTGTATTGGATTCATCGAATCGGAAAGTTGATTTTGTTATGACAAATGCAAAAGGACGTTTATATTGGTTTTGAATTGGATTTGAATAATCTTTGATAGACTTAGCATGCAAGTTAATTAGTAATTTGATGACGTTGTGATGATAGTTTAACGAGTTTTTTTTTTATTTACGGAAATAGAATCGTATTCATAACTTTACCTTTAACTTTCTGGAGAAATTAGTCAAGAGGCTAATTAAAGTAAGAGACAAAGATTGAGAACTACGCTAGAATAATAAAAACATAATATAAAGGGTGGCTGTTATGTATTGCAACCAACTTCAGGCTATTATCATTTGTAAACCGCTCGTCCGACAGCTGACAGATTTATTCCAGTGACAGTACATTTTATTATTTACAAGCTTATAAAAGCATTTTGATCTATTGCATTCAGAAAAAAAGTTAATCGTGATGGAATTTAAGCGTGACAGGTGGCTATCGTTGGGACCCTCTAGCATTTAAATGTGAATAAATCTTTTGTTTGTTTTGGTAGTGCTGCATCGCGTCCAAAAAGTGGACGAAAAAACGGTAACAACAGCAGAAATGATCCGAAAAGTGAAGGCCAGATTTGATAGAAATCCACGACGCTGTGCTAGAAAAATTGCTGAATATATCGCGAGAACGAATGCAACACATATTGAAAAATGAGTTTGGACTAAAGCCAAAAAGTGCAAAAGCTCACCGATGCACAAAAAAAAGTTATAGTCGAAAGAGCCAAGGAGTTACTTCGCTTACACGATAGTGGCCAGGCTCCTACTTGTCATCTTAATAAATTTCAATTCGATAGCAATTTTCGTTTGTCAAAACGGTTTGTAGAAAAGTAGCTGACGAAAGGGCTCTTATTTCTCTAGGTTATAGATATCGGTAAACTATATACTTAGCTCCTGGGTAAGCGTACATTAAGCATAGAGGGACCACCTATCGATTCAAATATGAACCATAGAGTATTTCAAATCTGACAATACTTTTGTCATTCTAATTTTGTCACAAAATTCAGTAAATTTTTCCACTGCACTTAATGAATCGGATTACGTTTAAAAAATTAAGCTCATTTTTCATTTCATGGCAGATACGCTAATAAGTGAAATTGTATGTGGGACTCAGATAACCCACACGTGTTCTTAAAGAAGCCAATGCACCCCTTACGAGTGACAGTTTGGTGCGGCTTGAGGAACGGGGGCATCTTTGGCCGATATTTCTTTTAAAATGATAAACGCTCTTTATGGTATTAACGTGAACGATGTTCGGTTTCACATCTAGTGTAACAATTGATTTATTGCGGCAAACGTTTGATAGCCGTTTAATTATCCGAAATTGAGATGGCAATTGACTGCCCAAAAGCTGTAATTTGACTTTGCTGGACTGTTTTTTGTAGTGCGCCGTTAAAGAAAAGTGTTAGGCTTGCAAATCAAGACAATTTAAAGGCCGACATTAATGATACTTCCAGCTTGAAAAATTGCACGAAAATTGAGGTCTGTAATAATATACCATGAGATCGCCGTGGTCTTATTAGACAAAAGGCCCGGGTTCGAAACCCATGTCAGACATCAAAACGAAAAATATTTCTTCGGTGACTTCCTCTCAGCAGATTTCTGGCAAAGACTCTGAGAGTAAAAATTGCCATGAAAAGCTTCTCAGAAATCTGTCGTTCGGAGTTGACTTTAAAACTGTAGGTCCCGCCACTCATGTATAAAATTAACGCACACAACATAAGTGGTGTGAGAAGCTAGGTCGTAATCCTGACTGAATGGTTGTAATGGCCAATTATGTATGTATGTATGTAATAATATACCATTTCTAACCGGAACAATTGGAATTCACAACAAAAGAATAAAATTGGCGAAATTTTAAACCGTTTTTGTTTTAAGTTTAAACTTTTAAATTTCCCACCCTATATTTATATCATTAGAACGATTGCTTCAGTCAACCCTTGCATAGCAACAATAGACTTATCATCATTACGATGGTGTCAATTCAGTGACTTAAAATTTCAAGCTAACTGGTGGATAATGGATTATTTAGAAAAAATCATCTTAGTCGAGTAGACAGTGAGAGGTCATGGTTCAAAACCCTTCATTCCCTTCATTCATTGGCAACTCTGATTTTAATAGATTTTCTAAAAAGACGTCTTAACTTTCGTTTTTTTTTTTGTCTTGATTTTTGCTTTTTTCTAGTCATTTTGTTAACATTCGACAGATAGTGAATACCAAAGCACTCCCTAAACAAATCGACATTCACTAATTGGAATTTGCCACGCAAAATCAAGCAAAAAATTGAACCAAAAATTAAAGAAAAGAAACGAAAAAAAAAAAAGGAAAAAGAAAACAAAACAGAACCCCAAACGAAAAAGAGAAGACAAAATTTATGTAAATTGGTTAAAGACGTATAAATTAATTTGTATTCATAGAAACACTCAAACCATTTCATCCAATGAAATAAAGGTAACAGAAAAATTAAATACGACTCATATGAGTAATATCTCCAACAGTGTAGATAATTCGGTTTTTGCTATTCTAATAATCACAATAATAAATGATTTAATTTATCCATAAAAAGGTTATGAACCCAGGTAAATATAACAAAAATAAAAAAAAGTTACAAAAAAAAAAAATACTAAAATTAACGTAAATTAAACACATGAGCGTAATAAGATAAATTAAGCGTAGAGAGTGAAGGCTTAAAGGCAATGTAAACATTTCATGAACCCACACCCATAATAAAGTCACAACCCCTACTACAAAGAGATTTGAGGTAATGAATACATTTGAACACTGAACTTTTAAAATCTAACCAACACATACACATACACGTACACGAACACGAGAGAATCACAATTACAAAAGCACAACAGTAACAGTAAAATACTCTTAAAATGTCATGTTAAAAATAACATTGAAAATATAAGAGCCCAAGGAGCAATGTTTATTTGAGAGAGCACTGTTATTGAAGGAAAAGCTTTTTTTTTTGTTTTTTGTTTTGTTGTTTGCAAACTTTTAAGAGAAACGTAATAATGACGTTGAACTTAAAATATTGTAAGCTTATATGATTCTGTAGATGTACGTAATTGTGTGTGTGTGTGTGTGTGTGAGAGAGAGAGAGTAAAAATGAAGAGTCATATTTCCAAATTATGGTAGGTCAGCTAGGCACGTACCACAATTCACAGCTACATTTACAATTATAAATAACAGAGCAAAATTATAGCACAATGTACAAGAATTAACCCTTCTGCATGCCTTGGATTTGTAACCTTCCTATGATCCATTGGGTTAATATGATCCAACATTCAAATGTAAGCAAAATTTCATATTTAATATACGAAATTCATTTGTTTTGTTATTGTTTTTTATTTAGTATAATAAATAATAATGATAACTAAACTAAATAAACCCGTCTTGAGCAATTCATATAACACTTCAGTCAGAAGGGTGCGTTAATTTTATACATGAGTGGTGGGACCTATAGTTTTAAAGTCTATTCCGAACGACAGATTTTTGAGCCGCTCGTTGTGGCAATTTTATTTTTTTGTTTTTTGTTTAAACCAGCACTCAGGGGATGACCCCTACTCATGCAGTGCATTGTGGAGGTTTAGGAAAGGTAGAAAGAGGGAAGATGCGAACGGTAAGGAAACGAGTTGCTGCTGGTGACTGTAAAATGGTCAGTGCTATACCTTCACCATTAGACAGTCTACAGCAATTCTACCCAAAGAAGCCCGCAGTTTCTCACAACCACTTATGTTGTGTGTGTTAATTTTATACAGAAGTGGCGGGACCTACAGTTTAAAGTCGACTCCGAATGACAGATTTTTGAGAAACAAGAAGAGAAAGAGAAGAAATCGCCGAAAAATACTTTTTTTGTATTTTTTTTATTTTTGATGTCTGGCCTGGGATACGAACCCGGGCCTTTTGTCTAATAAGCCAACACACTACCCACTAGACCATGGCGACCTCTATTTGTAAGCGTACATTAAGCATAGAGGGACCATCTATCGATTCAAATATGAACCATAGGGTATTTCAAATCTGACATGTGTGGAAAATGAAAATTGCTATCGAATTGAAATTTATTAAGATGAGTTTGGCGACAAGTAGGAGCCTGCGGCGTATTTATACCTTCCATTTTGTTAATGAATTTTTTCCTATAGGCTCCGTCGTTACCAGCAAAAATAATGTCAGTCGGGAGATCAAACTTGGGATCACACTTGTCAGCAGGTCCTATTACGGTCTCAGTAGGCAATTGAATAGCAAAGACTTCTCTCGTACTTTGAAACTTATACTCTACAAGTAGCTCTTCCTCTCCGTAGTTCTTTACGATGGAAAAGTATGGTGACTCTTAAGCACCGATGCAGGAACCCTAAGAGTATTGGAGATAAAGTCCTGCCTAAAATCTTTGTTTTTGCCAGAAATCTCCTGAGAGGAAGCCGCCGAAGAAATATTTTCATATTTTCATTTTGATGTCTAACCAGGGCTTAGAAATCCGGCCTTACGTCTAATAAACCAACAGACTATGTGCTCTTTGCAAATAAATTTTTTACCAGAATCACATTTATTGGAATGCTTATTTGAATTCCTTCCATGTTCGACAAAATAAACACCCCGTCGTCGTTTATTTGGTAAATTTCTAGACAATAGCGTATTTGAATTATTTTGCTTAGAATATTGCGAGGCACTTAAGAGGTCATTTTGTTCTTGAATATTTTTGACAAAATTTCTTGCTGATGGTCCATGTGGCAAAATGTTCCTTCGCAAAATATGCTCATTTATTAGCTGATCTGCGAGTTCTACTAAATAAAGCCTGCGTCTGAAGTTTTTAGTCTGAAATTCCAGACAGGATTCGAATCAGAATTATGTACTGATACATCTGTTATATTTAAGAATAAAGCAACAGGCTGTCGCTTAGTCATTCGCTTACATGTGTAATTGGTAACTAGTGGGCCAAGCGCGTCAACTCCAGCTTTCGCTTAATTGTAATGATGTATTATTCCAGTTTTGTTTTCATCATCTCTTACATCGGCTGAATGTTGATGGCTGATGGAATATAAAATGCATAGTTTTATATCATTTGAATAATTCAAATCATTACTAGATTGAGAATTATTGATGACAAAAAATTTTTATTTTTACGGACAATGCCAACTAATGTAATATTCTGAGAAAGAAGTTCAGATTGTATGTAGTAAAAAAAACTATCACATGTAATTGTACACCACTCTCTCACCTAAAGTAAAAAAATACGGAAATATAACAATTATAATATGATATACAAAAGTCTCGCCTTGTTTTTTTCTGGCTGCGTATTTCCTGCTCAGCCTTTGTACACTTCCATATTCCAGGCACATTTGGTTGTGGAATCGCAAAGTACCCAAATGTTTATGTCATATCCTGTGGGCTTTACCGATTTTACCGACCTCAAAATGAATACAATTTTTCATCCATATAGTCGCCGTGGTCTAGTAGGTAGTGTGCTGGCTTATTAGACGTAAAGCCAGGGTTCTAGTAAAATACAAAAAGTATTTTTTGGCGATTTCTTCTCAGCAGATTTCTGGCAAAACTCTCGAGAGTAAATATAATTGCCATGAAAAGTTTCTCAAAAATCTGTCGTTCGGAATCGACTTTAAACTGTAGGTCCCGTCACTTATGTATAAAATTAACACACACATAATAAGTAGTGTGAGAAACTAGCGTTGAAGGGTTGTAATGACCAATTATGTATGTATGTAATAACAATTTCATGAGGATTGTAAAAAACTTTGAGCTGATTTCTTCACTTATCGGTGTTAGTTTGTCACGATGTCTCTTTCTTCTCTACCATCAAAGTTGTCAAACCGTAAACACTTTGTTGTTTGACTGAAAAAATTATTGATCCATAATTCTGAATGTTTAACTTGTAATATCGCCGTGGTCTAGTAGGTAGTGTGTTGGCTTATTAGACGAAAGACCCGAGTTCGAATCCCCAGGTCAGACATCAAAACGAAAATTTGAAAATAATTTTTCGGTGACTTCCTCTCAGCAGATTTCTGGCATAAACTTTGAGAGTAAAAATGCTTCTCCAAAAATGTGTCGTTCGGAGACGATTTTAAAAACTCTAGGTCCCACCACTCATGTATAAAATTAACGCACACAACATAAGTGGTGTGAGAAGCTAGAACGTAGTACAATGTGTCAATTCGACCACCGAGTACTGTACTTGTCAGATTTGACAAGTACACGTCCCCTAACCTAACCTAATATCGCATGTTGGTCCATATTGACCCAAAGGATATTAAATGTGTAAATCAGTATTTTGAAATGTGGAGGGGGGTGGTAATTAAAAATTTCATTATTTTCATTTAAAAGCATAGTTTTTGTGCCTGTGATGGATAAATTAAAGTTTCACGATCATATCTTAAAATTAAAGGGAAAATTTTACGTTTGAAAATCAAAATTGGTTCAAATTGACCCAAGGAGTGGAAAAGGGTTAAATTTAGAATACATCTGCAGGAAATTCTGGTTTGATCAAAATGTTAAAAGCAGATGTATACAGTTAATTAACTAAAGACAGACAGTCGCTGAACACAGTGGCGGACTACTAACAAGGAAAAATGCACTTGTCGTGGAGGTGGAGAGATAATTTCGAAGAAACGAAACACTAGCTCTGCAGAAAAAAATTTACAAGTTCCAAATATAGCTGCCAGATTTAACGATTTTGAGCTCTAAAGATATCATTTTGACATAGCGATTTATGATGATTTTTCTGAATTTTATATCGTTTTAATCTCTTAAAAGTGAAAAAACTTCTATAATAAATTATCATAAGCCATTGCAGACAATTTTAAGAATTCAATTATAGCTTTTAATATTACCATCGGAAGAACTAAGGCAAGTGCCATTATTTTTCTTCATACGACCAACATTCTTTCTTGGAACTAGGAGGATGTATTACAGAAATGAGAAAAGAGGGAACAGTGTTTATGGACACTATGGTTTATATACCATAAGTAACAGGAAAGATCTCTGCAGGAAGGCAGTTGCACATACGAATACTGCGTCTAAGAAACGAACTTTGTCTGTAATACAGAATTTTGTCTATACACTGGCCAATAGAGCGCATACGGATGTATCGGCCGAGAAATATGAGTGTTACATAGGAATTTATGATTTTCATAAACAAGTCCCTTTATATCGATCGAGCAATATCCATTGTAGTATCAATAGAACAGTGAAATGCATGTCACATTGCAACGACGCTTCAATGAATCAATGGAGTTGAAATACTTTCGTGATTAACGATCTACAACGGCCTCTCCTGTACACAGTCGAGAAGTCCCTTAAGATACTTAAAGGGCCTACCCATACATGAGAGTTGTATTCCATTCTCGATTGGTTGGTTATAAATGGCAGGTAGATCAGATGTGAAGTGAATAATAAAGCAAGACACTGAAAAATGTGTCAGTTCTAGTAAACATCACAATGAATTTTCATGGCCATAACGTCAAGATCCTCTGGCTGCCTAATATTTACACCACACATGTATATGATGCAATATTATTGCTGCCTAGCATTGATTTTATATGTTTTGAGTTTTGTTAAACGATTCGAATCACTTAGATTACTTATGAGTATTATAAGGATTTCTTTTTTTCATAAATTTTTGAATCTGAATGAATGGGAGTACGAAACAAACCTATTTGGAATGTTGTGAGATTTTTCACATGATGTACGATGTACTCATATTCATTGCAAACTATACTTATAAATCAATGGTGTAGTGAATATGAATGTATCAGAGTAATTAAATTAATTTCAAACCTATTGTCTCACTCATACTCAGAATTTCATGAGTACTTATGAGAAGCGTGAAAACGATTCATTGCTGATTTATACTGCAGATTAAAGTTGAATCAAAAAGACAGGTTTTTGGCATTTTCATCTATTAATAACTAAAAAGATATTCCTTTTCAAGCTTTGAAATGGATAATGCTAAGTGACATTGATTCTAGTTGCCAAATATTAAAAAAAAAGTTCAACAATATTACTAAAATGACAAACATTACTTCGAATAAAAATAGGTCATAAATTTATAATAAAAATTTATCTTTAATTTACCTTTTAGAATAATTGCTTGCAAAGAAAGAAATTCCTTCCATTTCATTTGCTTACAAATTTATTTCTTTTATTAGTGAAACTTTTTTGTTTTGCTGTTATTGCATTGCCTGTAGAAAAGTTGAACATTCAGTGAAAAATCGCCACGAAAAAAAAAATAGAAAACAATGACAACAACAGTATAATTCACTCACTCATATAGTGTTTACACATGTTATAAATAATAAAAAGTGCACTCTTGTGTTGTTGGTTGGCTTTTTGTTCACTCTTTAGCACAATTTTTTTCTTTCACTTTTTTTTTGTTTTAACATTTTGGTTATTTTCTGTTGCTGTCTTGTTGTAGTTAAATGAAAAGCTCACGTACATTGACTATTTTAAACTAATAGACAGAGTAAGAGAGGAAGGGAGAGAGAGAGAGAGAGAAAGACATTGTATGTTTGTGTAAGAGTAAGAGAAAGTTCATAGAAAGGCAAGAAAAACAAAAAAAAAAAAGAAAATAAAAATCTGTTCTTGCTTTTAATAGAAACGAACAAACATTAGCCATATCAACTCATTCACAAACTCACACATACAATGTGCAATCTCAGTGCAAATACACTATGCAGTGTAGAGAGGCAGAAAGAGAGTAGAGAGTACATCCATAATATAAGCACAAATACATATACATAGATATTTACTGTTTATTTATAATAGAGAGATAGAACAAAAAAAAAAAAAGAACTTTAAATACAAAATATTTTTGCTTGTGTTTGCTCTTTTGCTTTTGTTTATAAATTTTATTTATCATCACCCATCAAACATTTGGTGTAAATTTTAACATCAGTCACTTATATTGCATACTTTTAAAACTAAATGAAATTCCTCCACACACAAATTTTGTATAATATTATGCGAGTATATTATAGCCACTAAAATCGAACTACCATCCAATATATAAAAATTAATGCCACTTTTCGTTGTCAGTTTATAACTCAAGAACGGCTCAAGGGCTCATCTATTCAAGACAAATTTTTAAGCTTTGTTCGGACTATTTAGTAGATGGTTTATGTAACGTATGCCACTTCTACTTTAATGCCCACATTTTCTATTTATCTAAAATGATAAAACGGCTCCATCGATTTGACTAATTTTTCTTTCAAATGTTTGTATTTATCCATTTAAAGTTTTCATCAAGAGAAAATTTTGCCCCGCCCACTTTTGCGGCCACTTTTTTTGAAAATTACTTAAAATGAATTAAATCTTAAACTGTGCATTTGATTATGTTATGATCTTTACCGAAGTTGTTGCGCATGAGCCGATGAGGGTTTCGAAGTTAGTATGACCAATATCTGATAGGTGGCGCCACTGAAAATTAATTAAAATGAATGAAATCTTAAACTGTGCATTATGTTATGATCTAGATTTCTAAGTTGGTATGACCAACTGAAAATTGCTCAAAATGAATGAAATCTTAAACTGTGCATTCTTTAAAAAAGTTGTAACGTATGAGCCGAGGGAGATTAGTGCGATTAATTTCCTATGGATGGCGTCACTGAAAATTATTCAAAATGAATGAAAAGCAATTGGTCGACCTATACCCCAAGCATGGAAGAAAAGAGCTCAGAATCAGACGAGCACTGTGATTGGAAAATCTCTTCGAATTTTTTAATTTTTTAAATTTTTTTTTAAATTTCTGATAACCTATTGAAAGCGCCTCTTAAAGACCTTTCATATGATGCAAAATTTGTATATAGTTCCCTTGAAATAAATATGAAAAAAAATTCAAAAAAACCTTAAAAAAGGACCTTTGATCCAGCTCACCAAATATTGGCACCAGGACATAAATTTTGAGTAACGTAGTCTTAGAATGAATTAAACTTTCATTTTAGTCAGGATTTTAGTATAGATGTTACCTTATTTTTTCTCCATGATATGTGTACACACATCATTACAACTCCTCCAGTCAAGATCACGACCACTCACATTGTGTGTGTTAATTTTATACATGAGTGGGGGGACCTACAATTTAATATCGACTCCATACGATAGATTTTCTAGAAACTTTTTATGGAAATTTTATTTTATTCTCAAAGTTTTTGCCAGAAATCGGATGAGAGGCAGGCGCCTGAGTATAAATCCCTGAAAGAAATATTTTTTTTTATATTTTGTTATGCTCGAGATATTTGATTTGGGGTTTGAATCGTGGCATCATATCTCATAAGCCCGCACACTATCTACGAGGCTACGGTGACTGCATAACTCGAAAACTAAACTACAACTAATTTGTGTTAAATCTATACTGTGTACTCTATTATGTGTAAGAAATAGCATAGCTATCAATAGCATAGCTATCAGATTTGACGATTTATCGTCATTTTGACGATTTTGAGCTCTAAAAATATCATTTTGACGATAAGACGATTTTGATCCCATATTTTGACGATTTTTGGAAATTAAAAATTTACTTCATAATATTTATTTTAGTACATTAATAGCCGCTATAAGCTTTGTATTTGCTTGGCAAATTTAGGGTAATAATAACAAGGAGTGAAGTATTATATTTTTAAGTTATTTACGAACACCTGTGATGATTTTTCTGTATTTTGTGCCCTTTCTCATTCCATAAAGCCAAAAAATTACAAGCTTCTGTACGCAGGGAGTTCCACATACGCGTAGTCCGACTAAAGAACGAATTTTGTCTGTAATGCAGTGTGCAATCCACTGGCCAATATACCACATACAGATGTACCCGCCGAGAAAAGCTAGTGTTACGTAGGAATACATGATTCCCGAAAACAAGTCCCTTATTTCGTTTGAGCAAAATCCGTTATAATAGCGATAGAACAGTGAAACACAAGATACATTGCAACGATGCTACAATGAATGAATAGCAACGAGCAACTTCATACTCTGCTGTACGCCGTCGAGAAGTGGTTGAGACTTATACTTGAGATTCGATTTTATTCTCTTTCAGTTATAAGTGGAGAAAATAGTAAGAAGATCAGACGAAATGAAGTATTTCTTGCACTATAATTTTTTTTTACTTCAAATCTATGTATTTATGCCTTGTGACGATTACTTTTAGGATTTCCATTAACGCCTTTGACGATTTTAACGATTTTTATTTTCTAATAATTGACGATTTGATGCTTTATTTATCTGGCAGCTATGATCAATAGATTGTTTGCAAAGATTTGAAGATCCTGTAAGCGATAGAATAAACCAAAATTGCATTCATCCTTCCACTAGACAAGCGATTTTCGCATGACCTGTTCCAAGTAACGCTCCTTTAAAAATGTTTACTAGAACTACTCAATATTTCTCGTACAATTTCCTACAATTGTGTAAGTGCGGGTAAGAATGGATCCTCATGTACTCACAACACTCACTCTTAGTGTTCATAAGTTTAAATGCATATGGCGTTTACATGATTTACTCTAATGTATAGCTCTATAGGTATGAGTGTTTGTGTATGTGAATGTATCTTAATGTACATAGTAAAGAAAACATATGTGAAAACAAATATTACTTTTTACTTGAATGGGCAGCCAAGTTTTGTTGCGTCTTTGTTTTATGGTATTCACATACAGAAAAAGAGAAAGAGAAAAGAAACAAAGCGGTTGTAATTCATATTTTTCTTTTTGTTAAGGATTGTTGTTGTTCATTTTTAAGCCCAAAGGGTTCTAGATGCTCTTTGAGCAAGTTAAGTGATTTAATTCGTTTATGGCTTCCACGTCTTACTCAAATAAATTTCTTTTACAAGCTATGATTGATAGAACTTTAAAAAGAATTAGTAGGTAGTAGGGATGTCAATCGGGAAATCCCGAATCAGGAAATCTCGGTATTTTCGGGATTCATAAAATCCCGAATCAAGGTGTTCAGCCATATGTGGGTTAAGGAAATTTATTTTGAATTTCCTTAAATGTATTGATGTATCGTTCTATTTAAAATTCAAAGGTAGAAGGGAAAAATATACAAATTACTATAGATTTTCTTATCGTACAAGATTCGAAAATAAAACAATTTGTTTCATAAAATACATTTTTATTATCGGAAAATATAAGAGCCATTCGTCATAGCTTCTCCACTTTTAAATTTACAAAATTTTAACTTATTTAAGCATTACATGTAGTCGAATTGAATTGATGTGAATGAACTCTAATGACCTAAATAAATAATATTTTCAATTATTTCGTCTACAAATATATTCACAATATTTTCACCTTTCACCTACTATTGTGTAAATGGGTCGCGATCTAAACAAAACGAACAACAATGAGCAAATCAAAAAACCATTTAATTTTGTTTCGTATGTTCCATACAAATTTAAATACTCATTATTTTCTTTAAAACATACACAAGTTAAGGCACTAGCTATGCCCTCTATCTTACAAAAGCAATAAATTCTTTGGAATTTTAAAGCAAAAATTACCCTCTAAAAGTAGTTTCAGTATAACTTTCAGGCAACGTACAGTCCGTTTCGGGCATGTGAGTGGTAATGAGAATTGTTATCCCAACCGCAGAGGAATTCCCATAAGCATTTGCTTTACTTTCGAATGCTAAACACGAACGTATGTACGTTCTCTTAAGTTCTGAACGTTCTATTATAAATCAAATGTCAACGTTCTTTGAAGTAAGCAAAGCAAATATTCAATAAAACATGCTTCTGTGTAGGTAAGCAAGCAAAACCTTGCCAATCCATAGCCAGTTTCTTGATTTAATTTTTGCTTTATCAATCGGTATTGTTCCTATTGCTCTATATTATCGTTGTTTGTTAAGAACCAAAAAAAAGTTGTTGAATCTGCTATGCACTTCCATAGAAATCTGTGATCGCAAGCAATCATATTCTAATAAAAAATTTTTGTATTTACTTGAAAACTACGAGACGAAGACATAAGTTTTCGGCCAACACTCTATGTGTGCATTATAATGGAACAATCTCTTGGAAGGCATGTCCCCCATAATCGTAGATGATCTGAAAGCTTTCAATACAATCAAGTGACCTATCACGTGAAAAACATTGATAAGAAAAGGAGTAGCCCACAAGGTACACTGAGTTCTTTATAACGGCAAGATAACCCAACCGTTTCATACAAATGCAGTAGTCAGACCCTCAGCTACCTTGAGTCTACCACGCCAACATGAAGATTGGGATTCTGTGGTTGATATTCGTTTATTCTCGCATAAAATTGCCAACATTGAAACGAAACTGGAGAATTTAGAAATAAATAAATAGCAAGAAAACGTCAACAACACATAACGTAAGGAGTGCGCACAAAAAAAAAAAAAAAAAATGGGCCTACTTTTAAGCTTATAACTTTTATCATAATTGAAAATAATGAATACCGTTACATTGCTTTTGTTAGTCATCTGTTCATTGCAATAGCAAAAATAATTTTTTGAAAATTGGCATCCAACAGAATGTCGTAAAAAAATTATACAAATTCTCAATGAAAAACCGCGCCGCTTACAAAAAACGATTGCACGGCTCTCAGGTGTTAATCAAAAAACGGTTTCTAAGGTAAGAATGAAATAATAATATGAAATAAATTTGAAGGAAAGACATTCCACAAATGTCCAATTAATTTTGAATCATTTTATTGATTTTGTTTCCCGTTGTCCTGATGATTCAGATGAACGGGCCTGAGTAGTATGCCTTCGATCAGTTTCTAATCTCACTTTTCGTTGTTCAAGTAGTTCATGCGAACGGGTCTCAACGGCATCCATTCGAAGATTTTCTAGTCTCATTGCTCGTCTGATTCTGAGGCTCGTAATGCTCTTTTCTTCCGTGCTTGGGGAGTAGGTCGACCAATTGCTTGTCATTCATTTTGAATAATTTTCAGTGACGCCACCTATTGGAAATTGGTCATATCAACTTAGAAACCTATCCCGGCTTATGGGGAACAACTTTTCGAAAGATCATTACATGATCAAATGCATAGTTTACGATTCTATAAGGTACATACAAACAAACATTCATTTTTATATACATATAGACTATGGGAGGTGACACGCCCACTTTAGCCAATCCGCCCACTATATCTAATCTGCCCATTTTATTCATATATACGTCAAAGTCATCCGTGCAAAATTTTAGAATTTTAGCTGTTGCAGTTTATGAGATATGCGATATTAAATACTTATTGGGTATGTGGGCGTGCTGCCACGCCTACTTGAAATTTTAAAACAAAATATAGCCAATAGTTCCTTTCAGACATATAGGAAGGTACAGCTAAAATTTCAAGAAAATCTGTCCAGCCGTATAGCCGTCTGTAGACTTCAAATAAACCCACAAACAAATAAACACACATTCATTTTTATATATAGAAGAAAATAAGTGGCAACGTCACAGCATAACTATTCTGAACGAGGGGACAGAAGGAAAAATTTCGTTGATACTCTCACGAAATCTAAATGTATTAGAACTGAATAAAAGCAGTACAGTGATGAACATCCGTACGGGATATTTCATCTTATTATTTAACATATTTGGTTATTATTACAACACTTCAATCAGGATTAGGACCAAGTTTCGCACATTACTTATGTTGTATGTGTTATTCAATCGATCTTGTATGACAAATTTTTAAGAAACTTTTCATAGCTATTCTATTTTACTCTTAGAGTTTTTGCCAGAAATCTGTGAAAGAAATATTTTTCCATATTTTTCGTTTCGTTCGAAATGTTTGACCTCTGCTTTGAATCGTAGCCTCATGTTAAATAGGCCTACTAGACTACGGCCCGTTCAAAATTCTTCTTAAAATGTACACTTAAACTGAATAAGCGATTGTAAATAATTATGAATGCTAGAAATCGAACATTAAGGCGAAGATACTATTACCAAGCATATCTGGTATCTAGCAATGGTGTATCGACATGCATGAGACCCTTGGTTGGTCACCTCTCCTCTAAACTATCTACCTAATAAGGATGCCTAACGGGATCGATTTTTAAAAATCCCGGGATTCCGGCCGTTGGAAAACACTTCTCGCAATCAACATTTCTTGGTAAAATAGTTCCAAGATAGCTGTATGCGCCTTCTAAGTATTCACCTGATGTCAATAAATCTATTTCTTTGGACAGTTGAATATCTAAATCAGTTACTTTGTTAATTCGTTTTATAGGGTTTTTCCATTCTCGATGCCATCAAATAATTTTTTATCAATGGAAGTAGGGTTTTGCTCATCTGAGATCCTATTATTTTCAGGACCTTTTGTAGGGCCAAAATACATATGAATTCACAATCCCTAAAATCCCGAAAAATTCCGGGACAAATTTTTAAAAATCCCGATTTTATGAATCCCGAAAGTCCCGGGACAAAGCACAAACACGAGAAACCTCAATTCCCGATGTTAAATTCTTTCAAAACAAAAAATTTCGTTTCCAAATCCGAATATGTTAATACATCAGTCTCATGCAGTCTCATGCATATTCCAAAGACATCTATGGTGAAAATATTATTATTTCTGGTGGCAGACTGATGTCTGACGTCATATGTAAGTAATAATTGGCAGAGAGAGAGAGAGAAACAAATAGAGAATTGATTGATTTATTGAGATATGATTTTACTCTTTACTGTAAATACATGACTGTGTTGTTTAAGTCTAAATGTACTTAGTACACCTGTACACCTGTACAGTGTTATTCTTTATTTTTTTTTTGTTTTGTTTTTATTTTCCATTATATTGAAGTGTTAATGTAGGTCATTTCCTATTTCTGTAGTAATAAAAAACAGAACCCAGCAGAAAATCGTAAAATTAAAATAGAAATATTAAAAACACACACACACACACATTTCAAATATCGTACATACATACATACACAAACAGGGTGGCTGATATGTATTGCAACCAACTACAGATTGTTATCATTTGTAAACCGCTCGTCTGACTGCTGACAGATTTATTCCAGTGACGTTTCATTTTATTATTTACAAGCTTACGAAAGCACTTTGATCTATTGCATTCAGAAAAAAATGTTATTCGTGATGGAATTCAAGCGTGATTGCTTTACATTTTGCCGGAAAACCACAGGTGGCTATCGTTAGAGCCCTCCAGCATTTAAATGTGAATAAGTCTTTAGTTTCTCATACCATTGCTCGTTACGTGATACTGCCAGTGTTGCATCACGTCCAAAAGATGGACAAAAAAAAAACGGTAGGAACACCAGAAATGATCCGAAAAGTGAAAGCCAGATTTGATCGAAATCCACGCCGCAGAAAAATTGCTCGTTAGCTGAACACATCGCGATAACGGATGGAACACATATTGAAAAATCAGCTTGGACTAAAGCCATTGAAGTTACAAAAAGTACAAGAGCTGACCGATGGACAAAAAAAAGTTAGACTGGAAAGAGCCAAGGAGTTACTTCGCTTGCATGAAAGTGGCCAGTTATCGAATTTGGTTTTCTCCGATGAGAAAACATTCCAAATTGAACAGTTTGTGAACAAACAAAATGATTGGATTTACTTGCCAAAGAGGTCAGCTGAAAATTTACACCTGCGATTGGCCATCAGAACTTAAGAGCCGCCAATGGTAATGGTGTGGGCCGCCCGAACGGCCGATGGTCGCATCCCGCTTGTATTCATCGACCGTGGGGCCAAAATAAATGCCGACTATTATCGGGAAGTTATCATAAAGACAGTACTGAAGTACTGGGCAGATTACGACCACGCACTCAGCACCCGTTAACCAAGAATGGCTTAAAAAGAAGGTTCCTCGCTTCATTTCTACCGCACAATGGCAACCAAAATCTCCGGATCTCAATCCGTAGGACTTCTGCGCCTAGGGTATTTTGGAGAGTAAGGTTCTCACTTACAAATACCAAAGTGTCGATCATCTCAAGCCGGCGCTTCGACGGGAATGGGCAAAAATACCTTAGAGCCACTTTCGTGCAGCCTGTGATGGCTTTGTTGGCTAAATGTGACCAATTCGAACAAATCTAAACTGATGCTAAAATTTGTTGTTATTCCCAACATTTTTTGCTTTTGAACAAGAAAATTAAAAAAAAAAATTAAAAAAATTTAGCGCTTTACTTTGTTGCATTATATATCAGCCACCCTGTACGTTTTGTCAAGAAGGAGAAAATAAAATGCAGGTAATAAAATACAAAGATATGTACATAAAAAAAAGCAAAAAAACAAACAAGAAACCAGAAAAAATAGGACAGAGGAAAATAAAGGTAATTTAGTAAATGGAAAATTACACATTTAATTACCTTTACATTCATATAAAACATATAAAATAATATATGTGTGTATGTATATGTGTATGTATGTATGTACACATAATACATGTTTGTGCGTGTTGAAAATATAGAATTTTTTTTCGTGAATATTTTTAATTTATTTCAAAAATCGTTAAAACAATTAAATTAACGAAACAGAATACTTCTTAATAATCGAAAAGAAATTTAGAAATTATTAAAAAAAAGACAAATAACTCGACAATAATAATTAAATTTTAAAATCCATCTTCGGCTAAGTTATAATGGTTAAACAAATTAATAGATTTTATTAACCCTCTAACGATCGTCGTGTATATTTGATTTTTTATAAATACGCCCGGCTAATGGCATAGTGTAGGTTGTGAGTGTTGTTGAGTAGATCTCAAAAATATTTTTTTTTTCATATTTCTCGAGCCCTCCAAATTTTTTTTGTTTGACAGAAACTATTTTTCTTTTTACTTTATCCACAAATTTCTGGATTACACAAAACTTCTGACCCGATTTCCGAAATTTAAATCTTGTTGGAAAGGAGAGAGATGGATCTTTAAAACGGTATACATACATACATAATTGGCCATTGCAAGCCTTCAGTCAGGATTAGGAACTAGCTTCTCACACCACTTATGTTGTGTGCGTTAATTTTATACATGGGTGGCTGAACCTACAGTTTAAAGTCGACTCTGAACGACAGATTTTCGAGAAACTTTTCATGGCAATTTTTACTCTCAGAGTCTTTGCCAGAAATCTGCTGAGAGGTCGTCGCCGAAGAAATATTTTTTCGTTTTGATGTCTGACCTGGGATTCGAACCCAGGCCTTTTGACAACACACTATCCACTAGACCACGGCGACTTCTAACTGTATACATACAGTGGCGAGCAGAAGTGAGTTTCGTCATCCACAAAAACAAATACAAAAAAAAAAAATTTATTTTAATTCTTTATTTTATTCTTAATAAATAGCAGTCAAAAAACCGTAATTAACGAAATGAATTCATTGAGTTTGAATAAAAAAACGAAAATAACCCATATAAACTCAATTTTGCACGTTTCAAGAAAATTCAAGAAATTAGCCCAATTTCAATATTTGGTCCATAGACCTTTATTATAAATAGCTTGATTTACGCAGTTTGATCAAATGATCAATAACATCTTTCGGAATTCGATTCCATTTCGCATTTATACGATCCCAAAGTTTGACCATGTTTTTGGGGCTGTTTCGTACTGTCCGAGCCGGATTTTCACGAATAGCCAAAGATTTTCAATCTGATTGAGGTCGGGACTTTGTGCCGACCATTCCATCAATTGAAAATATTGTTTTCCACTCCATATCTTTCCAACTTTTGATGTGTGCTTTGGATTGCCACCTTGTTGGAAAACAATTTCTTATTCGGGATAAGCACATTTGTCCATAAAATTCGTAAGATGGGTTTGCAGAATCTTTAAATAGCCTTTTTTCGCATGATACCATCTAGTAAATATAGAGGGCCAACATGCCATCATTTTAAGCATCCCCAAACCATAAAATATTTTCACCGCCATTTTTAACAGTTTGCTTCACATGGTATCTTTGAACACGTTCTCCGGGTCTTCAACAGCGGTACTGCTTTCCATCTGATTGGAAACGTGTTATCTGGTCTGATGAGTCTAAATGTAACCACTTTCAGTAAGATGGAAAGCAGTACTCCTAGCTCAGATCCAGGGAAATTATCGCTTATCCTATATTTTTTTTTTATTAGAGTTTGCTACTATGAATGGACAAACGTGAAAAAATATGAAAAAACTTCGAATTTCCCAAGTTTACCTCATCAAATCCCATAGCATATTAAGTCCAATAATAGATAGTATGTTTACTGTTTTAAAGGACCATCTCTATCTCTTTCTCTTTTGTATGCGTGTACAAGCTAAGATCAAAAATGTGTTTTATTTAATCCAAGAAATCAATTCCCATTTTAGTCTATTATATTAAACGTTTGATGGGCGTTTAATTAGCCAAAATGGTGATGCCAATTGGCAGTCAAGAAGGTGCGATTTGACACCGTTGGACTATTTTCTGTGGAGCGCTGTTAAAGAAAAGTGCTAAGGTGACAAACCGGAGACAATTGAGAATTTGCAGGCCGAAATTCATGATGCCATTACCGAGATACAATACCATACACTAGAAAAAATGCACGAAAATTGATTCGATCAGATGATGCACTGTGACGACAACCATGGCTGCAATATGTATGATATAATATTAAATTTTTAACCGCAATAATTGTACTTAACAACAAAAGAATGAATTTTGGAAAATCTCAAAGCGATTTTGCTTTATAACATTTTTAATTTCTAACTTTTTAAAGACCCACCCTTTATATATACGACTTTATATAGCATAAAATAGTGCCCTGCCAATTTGGAAACAATGGCTAAGTGTAAACGTAGTCAAAGTAATTCAAACTCACATCAGTTAATGCTTATTAAGGGCTAACAGATCCTCAGTGTACTAAAATTCTTTTAATATTTATCGTAGCAAATCAACTGATAGTGTTTCTGAGTTATTGGGTACTCGAGTGGTCAAAACGTCATGGTATTGATATAAAATTATGGTGGGGTTTTTTCGCTGGTATGATAATTATTATCTTGAAAAGTTGCCATTATATTGCAAATATACGGTCTTTTGTACTCCCTTCAAACCTTATACGGTATCCTCATAAAATTGTCTTGAAGGCTTTTCAGTTGGCAAACTTGAGACATCCTCAACGATGAAGGTACACTGGCCAGCACCAGATATGTACAATGTCAGTTTTCTTCAGGGATGTATTAATGACTCATGGATTTTAAATATGACTTCTAATGATTGATTTTAATTATCACAAAAAGCACATGTTAAGCTCCATGCAAGAAATTTTATGAGTAAATAATTAAATTTATCCTGAGTATACATCAAAAGGTTATTTTCAGATAAACTACTGCTTGAGTCATATCTATTTTTGTTGTAATTTTCCAAACAAAGAAGAAGATCCTTTGCGTTCTTTCGCTGAGCATATTTTTGCAAGCCTGTCTCCACACTCCACAGAATGTAGTATCCTTTCGTTGGATTTTGCGGTGTAGCCATTTAGCATTGCCATTTATTATTTATTTAAATTGGCTATAGGTCCCAGAAAAATTTTTTTTATAAATTTTTGTTTGTTTTACTTTATTTTTTGTTCCTAGTTTTATATTAACAAAAAAAATTTCTCAAAGTTTGTTGTGTAGTTTTGGTTTTATTTTTTGTATCTTAAACACCTTGGCGTATACGTTACAAAAAAATTCCCAATGCCATCTAATATCGCTGATACGCATATTGTACCGCAAAGAATGTAAAGGGTAAGTTTTTAAGAGCTATAGGAAAATTTTTCAAAAAAAAAAAAACCACATGAAATTCAGAAAAAGGTGTGAAATCTTTAATTGAATCGATAGAACTGTCCATATAAAAAAAAAATTGACCGCGACTGCGCCTCAAATGGTCCATCTGCTTAGTCCAATTTTGGCATACACTCTCCAACATTTCGGTCGGTATCTCACGAATAAAAGCTTCAATGTTGTCTTCCAATTTAACATAGCCCCATAAAAAATAGTGAAAAGGCGTTAAATCGCACGATCTAGGCGGCCAATTGACCGGTCCCGAACGTGAAATAAAATGTTCACCAAACTCGCCTCTCAATAAGTTCATTGTTACGCGTACTGTGCGGCATGTGGCACCGTCTGGTTGAAACCACATGTCATGCACGTCTTTTGAAAGGCTTCACACGTAAATCCTTCCGCAAAATTTTCCACGTTGTTGAGTAACAGTGGCCGAATTGATGTGAACGGTAACGAATCGATATTTGATGGTTATCATTAACTTTGGCCGATACAACTGCAATATTCTCTTCTGTTCGCACTCTACATAAGCGTGTTGTGGGTTTAATGCCCAACAATGTAATTTTGGTACGAAATTTAACCACATTAGCCCAAATAGCCGCTTCAGTGGCTCGATTAAACTGACCATAAAATGAAAGAAGAGCGTGATTAACTTTCTTAACAGAGCACGCATTTTGATAATAAAATTCAATGATTTGTAAGGGTTGTTCGTTTGTAAGACGATTCATGGTTAAATTATAGACCAAACTGAAGATGTTTGACAGTAAAACAAAACACGAAACGTTACGTGAGTATTGCCAAAAAGATAGTAGCTAAAAAAAATCACCCGTTATTTGCATTTGATGTGTTTCCACATTAAAAAGAAAACTTTATTGGAACCTACATTAAGACATTAAATAGTAAAACTTTTTTGAAACAACACTTTAAAAAGGAAAAACATTTTCAAACGATACTCAAACATAGAAATCTGTGTGTGTCAGTGTATTACGATTATGTTCTTAGTTCTAGAAAAGTATTCAAGTTTTTCTGCATAAAACTGCAACTGTTGATTACTGTGAACAAATTAAAAAAACAAAAAGTTAATTTCTTAAATAAATTCAAGACATGTTAAGCATGACAAAAATTTTCTTTCCTCTTAAAAGACATTGAATTTTCAATTTTTCATAGAATTTAATGGGTTAAAACGTATGAAAAGCTCAACTGTAATAGAAAAAGTTTCTGCAGATAAAATATTTGAATGTTTCCCAATACAAACAGAACTTTCAAAGAATTTTTAATAAAAACAGGGAAGAGTTGATAACAGAAAATATTTAAATACAGCAATTAACTTAATTACTTCAAATCCATTTTTTAAATGAAAACCCTCTGCGACAAAATAAAAAAATAAAATTTAATACATTCGGCTAATGCAATAGTGTATGTTGTGAGTTTTGTTGGCTAGATCTCAAAAATATTTTATTTTATATTTCTCGAACCCTCCAAATAACTGCCAGATTGATAAAGCATCAAATCGTCAAACATTAGAAAGAAAATCGTCAAAATCGTCAAAATATTTTTTGAAATCGTCAAAAAAAATCGTCAGAAACAATAAATACAACGATGTATACATTTATAGAAATTTTGAGAAGGCGAAATCATAAACATACGCCTTCAAAAATATTCCTTACACTGTTTAGACTTATAAAAGCTAAGGTAAAGTTGTCGACTAAGTTGGTGAAGTTCAGTCAATCTTGTGTAAATACACTGTATGTTTGCAGAGAGTAATCGTGGTTTGAAGATCTCTCGTAATTGTTATTTTTTATACAAAGGCTATAAACAGAGGAATAAAAAAAAATGGCAGTTGTTGTTGTTTACATCAAGTTATGAACAGTGACCCAAAGAAGTGTGCGAATAATAAAGAATTTTAAATTTATTTGCATTCAACGAGCTCATATTTAGAATGTTTTTCAAAAGGAAAAACGTAACAATTCTTAACTTATTGTTATGCAAATACAAATATTAAGGAAGCTTTTAATGTACAAAAGTGAAGAATTTAATGAAAAGTTTTAATTTCTAAAAGTCGTCAAAATCAAAGAATAAATCATCATATCGTCAATATGATATTTTTGCTACACAAAATCATCAAAATGATGTTAAATCGTTAAATCTAGCAGATATGCTTTACGCACAACATTTCTGACCCGATCTCCAATATTTAAATTCTGTTGGAAAAGGAAGAGAAGGAGTTTTAAAACTGTATACATATATTTATTATTTAACTTAATATGCTATCAGATTTGATGAGGTAAATTTGGAAAACGCGTATTTTTGTCATATTTTTTTAAGTTTGTCCTTTCATAGCAGCAAACTTTACTTACAAAATATGAAATAAATGGTAACATTCTGAAAGTGCATTATCTTGCGAAGATGTTGACACTTTGTTTGATCAAATCGGACAGAAATTATAGTAGTTATTATTTAAAGAACAGAAAACTCATGCTTTTCACTTGTCTCCAACACTTATTTTCCAATTCCTTCTCAAATACCATAAATGATGTATTATTTACGACAATACTTCACAAAATCTTTAAAAATTTAAAAAAATTACTTACACAACACCAAAGAATCCCTAGGAAGTCGGTCTTAAAACTGATACATAAGCCAGAATTATGAAGTTTTGAATTTTTTTCACCCCTGTTTAAAATTTTCTTTTTTTTATTTGGTTTTAAATAATGACGATAACAATTGCTACGAATTTTAAAAATATCAGACATCTAACGTTTTCTGAATTAAAGTTACATAATTTCAAAAATCAAAATTTATCATTTTTGAAACAAAGTTCGATCTACGGCTATATGAAAAGCTTAGTCGCAGTAAGTTAAGACACAATTCAACTTCTTGCGTTGAAACTTTCAATCTGTACTCATAGCTGCCAGATAAATAACGAATCAAATCGTCAATTATTAGGAAAAAAAATCGTCAAAGGCGTTAATGGAAATCGTAAAAGCAATCGTCACAAGGCATAAATACATAGATTTGAAAATACTTCATTTCATCTGATTTTCTTACTTATTTTCACCACTTATATCCGAAAGAGAATGAAATCCAATCTCATGCATAAATCTCAAAGTATATTTTGAGACTTCTTGACCGCGTACAGGAGAGAATGAAGTTGATCGTTAATGATGATAGGGTATCGAACTCTATTCATTCTATTCGAGCATTGTTGCAATGTCGCTTGTGTTTCACTGTTGTATCGCTATTACAAAGGATTTTGCTCGAGCGAAATAAGGGACTTGTTTTCGGGAATCATATATTCCTACGTAACACTAGCTTTTCTCGGTGAGTACATCCGTATGTGGTCTATTTGGCCAGTACACTGGACACTGTATTACAGACAGAACTCGTTCTTTAGTCAGACTACTCGTATGTGGAACTCCCTGCGTACAAAAGCTTGTAATTTTTTGGCTTTATGGAATGAAAAAGGCGCAAAATACTGAAAAATCATCACAGATGTTCGTAAATAACTTAAAAATATAATAATTCACTCCTTGTTATTAGTACCCTAAATTTGCCAAGCAAATACAAAGCTTATAGCGGCTATTAATGTACCAAAAATAAAAAATATGAAGAAAATTTTTAATTTCGAAAAATTTTCAATCAAATCTTTTTAGAGCTTAAAATCATCAAAATGACGATAAATCGTCAAATCTGGTAGCTATGCTATTGATAGCTATGCTATTTCTTACGCATAATATAGTAAACGGTATAGATTTAACACAAATTAGTCGT
Organism: Sarcophaga peregrina; assembly: GCA_014635995.1. Taxonomy (NCBI): domain Eukaryota; kingdom Metazoa; phylum Arthropoda; class Insecta; order Diptera; family Sarcophagidae; genus Sarcophaga; species Sarcophaga peregrina. The sequence continues at coordinate 56,855,395 of CM025790.1, read as the reverse complement.
AGGCTCGTAGATAGTGTGCGGGCTTATTAGACATGATGCCACGTTTCAAACACCAAAACAAATATCTCGAGGATAACACAATATGAGAAAAAATATTTCTTTTAGGAAGTTATGCTCACGCACCTGCCTCTCAGTCGATTTCTGGCAAAAACTCTAAGAGGAAATAAAATTTCCATGAAAAGCTTCTAGAAAATTTGTCATTTAAAGTCGCTATTAAATTGTAAGTCCCGCAAATCATGTATAAAATTAACACAGGCAACATAAGTGACCGTAATCTTGACTGGAGGAGTTGTAATGATCAGGGTGACCACGTTTCTATGGAGAAAAAATAAGATATAGATGTTCCCGACTAAAATGAAAGTTAGTGTCCAAAATCATCAAAATGATGATAAATCGTCAAATCTGGTAGCTATGCTATTGATAGCTATGATATTTCTTATGCATAATGGAGTAAACGGTATAGATTTAACACAAATTAGTTGTAGTTTAGTGTTCGAGTTATGCAGTCGCCATAGGCTCGTAGATAGTGTGCGATAGTGTGTTATCTCGAGGATCACACAATATGAGAAAAAATATTTCTTATACTTACGCACCTGCCTCTCAGTCGATTTCTGGCAAAAACTCTAAGAGTAAATAAAATTTCCATGAAAAGTTTCCATGCTAGAAAATTTGTCTTTTAAAGTCGCTATTAAATTGTAAGTCCCGCAAATCATATATAAAATTAACACAGGCAACATAAGTGGCCGTAATCTTGACTGGAGGATTTGTAATGATGTATGTACATACATCAGGGTGGCCACGTTTGTATTGAGAAAAAATAAGATATAGATGCTCCCGACTAAAATGAAAGTTAGTGTCCAAAACCATCAAAATGACGATAAATCGTCAAATCTGGTAGATATGTCTGTACTACTATCGTGTGGCTTTTAAATGAAGGCAACATAAGGGGTCAAGAACTCAGAAGAAATTTACCGTCAATCAGTTGGATAAGTTTTTAACGGTGACATCGGATGTTTACTCATTTAAAATTATTAAAGCTTTGCCCTATATTTGCAATGTATTGCAAATAAGAAAATTTATTTCTTAAATAATGCTTTTAAAAATCGATTATTATTCATATGATGGATGAGTTGTTTTCCCTTGTTTTTATAATATTTACAATAAAAATGTTTGGTCTACCAGATTTTTAATTTTATTTAATTTTTTATTTTTTATTTTTCTATTCCAATTAATAATTTATTTGTGTTTCTCATTTATTTTTCATTTTGTTTTTCTGTGTCTGTATGTATATGCATTGATTATGAATTATATTGCCATTCTAATCTATTATTGTATTCATAATTAATAACAGTAATAAAACAAAACGGAGATAAAAAATTTGTACACAAAAAAAAAATAAAAACAACAACTGCATTTAAATATCAATTTATAATCATTAATAATAACGACAGTTGGGTGTCAATAAACCAGGTGACAATTTGTAAACAGTACCCAAAAGAAATAAAAACTTCAGACAAAAATTTTTTTAAAACATAATAAAATTGGTTGCTATAATAATTATGACAGAATGACGTGATACATACCAAAGAACAAAAAGGTAGAGCACAGAAACTAGTGGGTTAGCAGACGTTGGCCGATATACTATACCCTACCATAATTTTTTAATATATTATATAATTAACCGTTATCAGCCTTCAGTCAGGATTACGGCCTAGCTTCTCATACCACTCATGTTGTGTGTGTTAAATTTTTACATGAGTGGCAGGACCCACAGTTTTAAAGTCGACTCCGAACGACAGATTTTTAGAAATTTTTCCCCGCACCATAGTTTTTTACGGTTTTTACTCTATGGTAGTTAGCAACACTAATAACAGTTATAAGTTACTTTGCAGACAAAATACCAAATGGTATTCCGTTTTTCTTCCATTGTTTCACTTTAAGAAGAAAAACAAATTTTATTTTAATTTTTCTTTACCTTGCTTCAGTTTCATTAATTTTATTTCAGCTAAGAAGTTAGATCGTTTACTGTAACATGTCCTAGAATAACATTGTTGCCATTTGTAGTTTTCCAAAAAAAAAAACCGAAATAATATAATATAATAGTGAGAAACTCTGGTCATGAATCAGTTTAACACTAAACCTACCAATACTTCATGTATTCCTATTCCTACCAAAGGGGGTCAAATGACCCCTTGCGGTATTTAAGGTAGATTACATATATTTCTCGGTAAAATAAAATTAACAAGAGTAAAGAGGAGTAAATCTTGGAAAACACATTCGACGAATTTTGTTTCTTTACTACTTTTGCCCAAGAAAGTAAGGGAAAACTTGACAAACGTCCACGCTGCCTGCACTGTCTCACGGACAGCGGCAAGGTCGATTTCTTATCTTGTTCGATCGCTTATTGTACCAGTGGACTTGAATTAATTCAGAACATTTGGTCAATTTTAAAATTGGCATTACTTTTCCAGATGGCGACCGATTTAACAGCTGTCAAGTGATTTATTCTCAGTTTGGTTTGGCAATTCATCATGAATAGACTTCCGCCTGAATAACGCTTGCAAATAGTGCAATTTTATTTCGAAAAATCGCGCACTACGTTCGTTTTTTCGTCGACCAAATCGCCCATCAGCGCAGATGGTCGAATGGTCCTAAACCAAGTATACCATTGTTCCGGATTTGCATAAGCGTATTTTGTTCAGCGATGAAGCGCGCTTCTGGTTGAATGGTTACGTCAACAAACAAAACTGCCGCATTTGGAGTGAAGGTAATCCTCAAGTGTATGTGGAAACACCGTTACATCTAGAAAATCTGACTGTTTGGTGTGCTTTATGGGCTGGTGGAATCCTTGGTCTGTACTTTTTCAAAAACGATGGTGGCCAGAACGTTACAGTCAATGGTGATCGGTATAGAGCTATGATTACTAACTTTTTCATTCCTGAATTTAATACCCATGATGTCCAGGAGATGTGGTTTCAAAAAGACAGCGCAACATGTCACATAGCTTGTGCCACAACAGATTTATTGAAAGACTCGTTTGGTGACCGCCTAATTAAACATTTTGGACCTGTGAATTGGCCTGCAAGATCTAGTGATTTAACGCCTCTAGACTACTTTCTGTGGGGCTATGTAAAGTCATTGGTCTATGCGGTAAAGCCACAAACGATTGACCATTTGGAAGACAACATTCGCCGTGTTATTGCCGATATACGGCACATGGTGGGAAAAGTTATCGAAAATTGGACATCCAGATTGGACTACATACATGCCAGCCGTGGCGGTCATATGCCAAAAATCATATTTAAAATCTAAGGCTACAGGATTATCTTTCGGATTTCGAAATTTTCATATGTTTTTAAAAGTTGTATTGGTTTTGTGCTATCAAATTATTTGAATGCCAATAAAATACGTATAGAATACGAAATTCACAAACGACCAAATGTATTCAATACAACATACACGATACAAAGTTGTGTGAATTGCTCAATTGCGATTAGTCCTAAGGGTAAGACAATTATTTGATCGTAAATGGGTGAAGAGCACAGCATGTTGCCCGATCAAACCGCACATTTTTCTTATTTGACAAAACAGACTGATTTAGATTCAGCCAGATGGATGTTTTCTACTGTCAAAGTTCATAAGTCACCATACTGAGCAAGTGCTTTAAACATACGGACGTGCTTCATTCGACAGCGTCAAATTACTTATTATTGTTGAGTCAGCCAATCAAGAAATAGATTAAAACAGAAAGCAACGCTACAGCAGACAATGACAGTTAAAGAAGGATTTTATTTGAAACAAAAAAAAAAACAAAAACAAAAATAACGGAAGGAATAAGTGGAAGTTTAACTGAATGGGGTATGGTTAGTAGAAGTTGTATGGCTTACTTTACTTTGCTAGTTGACCAGGTCATTAAATTTAAATAAAATCAATAATTTTTTCTTTCCTTGTTTGTTTTGTTGCTATTGCAAAACTTAACCACTTTTTAATAATAAAATAATAATAAAAAGTAAAACAACAACACTAAAAATCATTTATTATTTTTACGAGTAACGCCTGTTTATTTAAACTTTATTTGTCTCAATTTCTTTTTTTTTTAGTTTTTCTATTACACCTATAACCCGATTAACACGGTACTTTTTTTTACACGATTTCACTTTTACATGAGGCAAAATAATAATAACTAGATACGAAAGACAGATCGACACACACCATCTTTTTGTCGACTATAAGACTGCCTTCGATAGCCCTATAAGGGATCGTGTTTTTACCGCAATGTCTGAACTGAGTATAACTGCAAAGCTGTGAAAGCTACGTAGTATGACGTTGAACAATTCCTACAGTTCCTTTAAGATAGGAATGGACCTCTCCAAATCTTTTGATACTGTGCGAGGTTTCAGACAAGGCGACCCCTTATCATGCCGACCTCTTCAAGTTCATCATGAAGAGTGTTCTGCATCGCAATGGCACTATTTTTCAAAAAAGTGTCCAGTTACTTGCATACGCTGATGACTTCGTCATCATAGAGCATACCAAGCGAGATGTAACTGCTGCTTTTAGTACTATTGAACGGGTGTCTACTAAAATGGGTCTGGCAGTAAATGAGGGCGAAACAAAGTATGTGTTACTGACAAGTAGAGACGTGCGGCGTAATGATTCTCAGATTACGGCCGATAACTATACTTTTAATACACACACATATATAATTGGTCATTAGAATCCATCAGTCAGGATTATTGACCTAGTTTCTCACACCACTCATGTTGTGTGTTTTAATTTAATATATGAGTAGCGGGACCTACAGTTTTAAAATCGTCTCGAAACGGCAGATTTTATGAGAAACTTTTCATGGTAATTTTATTTACTCTCAGAGTTTTTTGCCAGAAATCTGCTGAGAGGAAATCGCCGAAAAAATACTTTTTGTATTTTGTTTTGATATCTGGCCTGGGACACGAACCCTGGCTTTTACGTCTAATAAGCCAGCACACTACCTACTAGACCACGGGCGACTATCATATTTTTAATACAGTCAAGAAATTTATTTATCTTGGTTCCCCCGTTACCACCAAAAATGATATTAGTTTGGAGATCAAGCGCAGGATTAATCCTGCTCAACAGGCAATTGAGTAACAGGGACCTCTACTAATACTCTACAAGACGCTCATCCTACCCGTGCTTCTTTATGGCACAGAGACATGAATCCTGCCGCACTGATGCAACAGCCTTGGGAGTATTTGAGAGAAAAGTCCCACGTAAGATCTTCGGTCCATTGGGAGTTGGTGTTGATTTTCGAATCCGAGCTGTATATACACACATGTGTGCTACTAAGTTTTATTTTATGTTGAAATAAATGACCATTTTGGTTTGTTTTCGATTTGCAAGGCCTTTTTCTTTGTGAAATCTGTGATTTCGATTTACACGGTTTTCTAAGGAACCTATACTCAGTGTAAATCGGGCGATAGGTGTATTAATAAAAAAAATTTTCATTGCATCTATTAAATTGTGTAATATTTTATATTCTTTTTCTTTTCGTTTTTTTTTTTTTGTGTGTTTGATTGTTTAATAAATATAATGTTGGAAGTTCTTTTTCGAATAATAAGTGCCATTAAGTCAGGGAAAACGTGATGTTTATACAAAAACAATTTGAAAAATTTATTATTTAAACAATTTTTTTTATATTTTTTGGCTGTCTGTCTGTCTGTTATTATTTTATTTTAGTTTTTCGTTCACATTTAGAAGTATTTCTTTATTATAAACATTTGTTGTTGACAAAATGTGTGCCAGAGTGTTAATAAATGAACACAAATAAATAATGATGAATACAATATTCATTACCTTGTCTCATTGTAAAGCCAGGAGACAATTGATATTTAATGGACACGTTTTATACCGAAATTTATAAACAAAAAAAATACTTGTGTTCTATATATTTTACTAAAATAACCTGTTATGCTAGATAATTCGTAAAGAAAAAGGCTAAACCAATGAAATTAGAAAGCAAGGTCAAATAAGTATTGTAATTACAGCCGGTCAAATCTACTTGCAACCCTTCAGTCAGAACTACAACCTAGCATCTCACACAACCTACAGTCATAGCTGCCAGATTTTACGATTTATCGTCGTTTTGAAGACTTTGTGCTGCAAAAATATCATATTAACGATTAATGCCCTCATTTTGACGATTTTTAGAAATTATAAATTTACATCATATTCTTTACTTTAAAACATTAAAAGCCCATTTAAGATTTGTATTTACTTTTCAGTTATTATTATTGCAAATTTAACTGATGATCTGTATCTGTATGTTATGTCTCTTTCATTTTCTAAAATCCAAAATAAAGGAGTTCTACATACGAATAGTCCGACTAAAGAACGGATTTTGCCTGTAATTCAGCGTGCAATGCACTGGCCAATCGTTTACATACGGTACATACATATGTGCTCGCCTAGAAAGGGGAGTGTTACATAGAAGTACATGATTCTCGAAACAAGCCCCTTATTTCGCTCTTGCAAAATCCTTTATAATAACAATAAAACAGTGAAACACAAACCATATTGCAACGATGCTTCAATAAATCAATGGAGTTCGATAGCCTACCATCACCAGCGAGCAACTTTAGCCTGTCTTATACGCGGTCAAGAGGTCTCAAAATAAATGTTGTGATACCGGCCTATAAATGATAAGATGGAGTCCAATATTTCTTGCACTCTCTTAAGAATTTAAGGCATTGAAAAATATGTCGCTTCTAGTGAACATACATAATTGGCCATTTCAACCCTTCAGTCAGGATTACGACCGAGCTTCTCACACCACTTATGTTGTGTGCGTTAATTTTGTACATGAGTGGCGGGACCTACAGTTTTAAAGTCGACTCCGAACGACAGATTTTTGAGAAGCTTTTCATGGCAATTTTTACTCTCAAAGTCTTTGCCAGAAATCTGCTGAGAAGAAGTCGCCGAAGAAATATTTTTCGTTTTGATGTCTGGTCTGGGATTCGAAGCCAACACACTACCCACTAGACCACGGCGACTTCAAAGTGAACATCACATTGAATTTTCATACCGATTTTACAACGATTATTTTTACGATTTCCATGAATGCATTTAACGATTTTGGCGATGTTTTTTCTTCTATTTGACGATTTGATGCTTTATTTATTTGGCAGCTATACCTACCGTTTAAAGTTGAATCCAAACGACATATTTATATGTCACAAATCTGCTGAGAGAAAGTTGTGAAAAGATTTTTTCTTATTGCGTTTTGTTGGAGATGTCTGAGCTAGGATTTGCACCATTCCCTCACGTCTTGTATAAAAAATTTGTTTCGCATCTACTTACTTACATTATTGACCATTAAAATAAAGTTTTGCGGATTATGGCCTGCCTTAACATATCCTTCACTAGTTGGCCATAATTTCTCGATTTGGTAGTTCCATAATAGGTAACGTCATTCTCTATGCGATTTCTTCTAATCCACGCCAAACACAAACTCCCGTTTCGTCAAAATATCCCCTTTCACCCGAATGACATTGCCAAACCAGTGCTACAGTAGACTGTTAATGCATTACACAACGTCAGTAATATTAAGAACTATATGAGCTTCTCATTTTCGGATCAACTGCGGAATATACCGCCAACTAGCATTGCACAGACTAACTAAAACAGATCTTTTCTCTCCAATACTGCCTTGGTGCTTAGTACCGTTTATGCTTCTGCACCAGAGATCAGTAACGAGTATTCAAAACGATGAGTAGATTCAAGTCATACTTATAATTTCTGATACTTATGCCACACTAAACGAAATCAGGAGATATCCCGTGATAAATACTAATACCAACTTGCACTTAAGTTCAACCCTTAGTACGAGTCAGAGATCAGCAATAAGTATTCAAAATGATGAGTAGGTTCGAGTCATACAAATAATTTTAGCTACTTATACGCATTAATACTTATTTTGATATGATACTCATACGACGTATACTCAAAGTTGAAAGTACTCGTAGTATTCATAGTTAACAATACGCATGATGTTATTGACTTCGACTCGTCTCTACTTAACATTTACACGAAGCACAAAATAAGTATGATTCGAGTACGAACACTACTATACTCACAAGAAGATTGTGTGTATGCTTTGCTTGTTGTCTTTGTCTTTCCTTTCTTCTTTGTTTGTATATGCAACAACAACAAAGGCTGTAAATTTTGATGAATGATTTGAGCCACTCGAATCACTTATAAGTATTATAAGTATTTTTCTAAATTCATGAATCACAATGAGTAGGTGTATGAATCAAACATATTTCGAATATTGTGAGTTTAATGTCAACGTTGTACTCATACTCATTGCTACTTATACTTATAAATCAATGTTGTAGGGAGTACGAATGAATCAGAGTAGTTGAATTTCAATTCTGTTGATTCATTCATACTCAAAATTACATGAGTGCTTATGAGTAGCGGAAAAACGATTCATTGCTGATCTATGTTCTGCGTCATAAGAAAAAACAAGGAGGATAAGTGATTCTTCGTCTTAAGAGACAGATCTCTGCTTCTCAATTGCAATTGTTGAAAAGAGTGATTCAACGCCTGATCTCTAGTTCAAATTTCACTGAGACTGTCGAAATTATAGTAATCGACCATAATCTGATAGTCAAAAAGGCGAATTTCCCTATTTGTTTACAACATATGTATATTTCGTCGAGAGTTCCAACAAAATTTTTCAAGTAAGATTCATCTCAGTTATCCTGTGGGTTGTCAGTATGTAATCCTTTAGCTAGGAGTACGACCTAGATTCTCGCACCACTTATGTTCTATGTGTTAATTTTATAACTGAATGGCGTGATTAAAGTGAACTTTTAACGACAAATTTTTGAGAATACTTTCATGGCAAACTTCCCTCACAGAGCTTTTACCAGAAAACTGTTGAGAAGAAATTGACGAAATATATGCCGTTTTTAAATTTCTTTATATACGAGATGTCTGAACTTTGGTCTCGTCTTATAAACGCATATACTACCTGTTTACAACGGCGACTCTTTGTATATGAGAAAATTGCTGAACAACGGAAATTATTAAGTAGACATGGTTGTAATAAGCAAAAAATTTTAACGTCTTCATGCATATAAACCACAGCTTACTTAGTGGCTCAAAACAGCACCCCATGGAAAGAGTTTCGTTCAATGAGCGAGTACTGAAGCAAAGTCTAAGCAATGTCATTTCTGAGCAAATGCATTTCCGCAACTGAAGGGCTTAATAAATACACAAATTTTGTCGAATTTGGGACTCAATTAATCAGATGGCAGTGTAATAACCATCATGTGTATAATTTTTTTATTGTTTTTTTATTTTCATTTCCATTCATCATACTCTTTAATAAATTGTTTCTGTTTAAAATATTTTGTTAAGTGGGAAGTAATATCAACACGCAAACAATTTGCTTTTATGACAGCAAAACTGTCACATTATTTTGACAACATAAATTACACATGTAAACAGCCTACACTCACCAAAAAACTATCGGAAATGGCAAACGCGGCTATTGTTATACCCTATCATGCTTCTTAATTGCAATAATGCCCAAAATATTACAACCTTTAGGTAGTCTTGCTAAAAGGATGACATTTGGTTATCGACTACTTATTTAGTGATCAATTAATATGTACGCTGTGTCCTGACTACCATTCCCATTTCCTTTAGAAAGCCTTCGCCTTCCAAAAACTTTCTCAGCTTCATCCAACTCATTCCTCGAAAACGATTTATGCCTGGAATAGTAGCCTCTTTAAAATATTGCGATCTTGATGAGACGTTTCCCCCTATTTTCTTAGTTTGCAATGAAAGGCATTGGTTTATCCAATCCTAAGGTATGCAGAGCTGCTTTAGGTCTATTACGATCTGATTTTACCCACAGCAAAAATACATCGAAAAAAGAAACAAAAAACCCGATTCAGTCTAAATGAAAATATTCCAAAGAGAAGCGAAATGTTATTGCTTTCTTCAGTGCTCCCAGATGGGTATCTACTCAGATGGGTCTGGTAGTAAATGAGGGCACAACGGAGTATATGTTATCGACAAGTAAAGACGTGCGGCGTACTAAATCTCTGGGCGATAACTTTAACTAATGGGCGATAACTTTCAATATCATCAAAGAATTTATTTATCTTGGCTCCGCTATTGTACACCAAAATTGTTGCCGGTCTGGAGATCAAACGCAGGATCACTCTTGCAAACAGGTGCTATTATGCCTCAGTAGGCCTCTCTCGTATGACAAAACTAATACTCTACAAGTGCAGAATACCACTTACCAACAGGTCTTAGTAGGCAATTGAGTAGCAAAGATATCTATAGTACGACAAAAACTAAAAATTCTACAAGATGGTTGGACCCTATTAAGCACTGATGCAATAGCCTTCAGAGTATGTGAGAGAAAAATCCTACGTAAGATATCGGTTCATTGCTAGTTTGCGATGATTTCCTCATTCGATCCAACAGAGAGCTGTATTAGCTCCTCAACGACATAGACATTGCGCAGCGCGTCTGTGTTGGCTCGGCTATGTCGTTCGAATGGAGAAGAATGCTTCGCCGAGACGGGTATATGATTCGGGGATCTGCGGAAGTCGGCAAAAAGGACGACCTTTTTTGTATTGGAAGCACCAAATCGAGGAAGCCCTATCATCGGTTGGTGTGACCAAATGGCGCAGGCGCGAAAGAAGCAGAGGTGCCTGAAAGGATGTGTTACGGCAGTTCGAAATTCGTTAATCGACCAGAAGAGAAAAAAATTCCGATTCGAACGTATAATCAGTATAAGAACTGGCATCGTTTCTCAAAGACCATGACATCCAATTGAGTCTAAACACTTGGGATGTCAAACGGAATCCCTTTATAAAAATCTCGAGATTCGGGATTTTGTAAACATAAGCTGCCGTTGGAAAACACTTTTCGCAATCAACATTTCTTGGTAAAATAGTTCCAAGATTGCTGTGTGCGGCCTCTACCACCACCTGATCTAAATAATTCTGTTTCTTTGGAGAGTTAAGTATTTAAATTAGTTATCCTTTTAATTCGTTTTATAGGGTTGTTTTTGCATTCTTCGATGACATTAATAATTTTTGTAGGTTTGTCCTCATCGGAGATGCTGTTATCGATGTCGAATGCTATAGAATTTTTTTCACGACCTTTTGCAGGATCAAAATACATATGAATTCACAGCCCCGAAAATCCCGAAAAATCCCGGGACAACCTTTTAAAAATCCCGAAATTTGGGATTTGTGAAACTCGAAAATCTAGCGATTGTCATCTCTATTACACACTCATTGCAGTCCCTAAGGCAATAAATTTACTTTAACACATTTTTCATGCAGCAGGTTTCCCGGCATGAATTGAGCGTTCATTAACAAAGATCTCCATAGGGAGAATTTTATTATTTATTTATTTATTTATTAATTACAATACAATTACAAATTATATTCTAATTCAATACGAGCTGAGTAACTTTGACCATATGCTCGGTGAAGTGTCACAGACCAGAGCCTCTGGTGGGGATCGAACCCACGACCCTCACGCTAATAGTCTAGCACACTACCCACTAGACCACCAGGGCGCTCGAGAATTTTATTATTTTTGTGTTAGCGATGAGAACTGTCGAACATATTCAGTGTACATCAAATTCATGAAAGCGATCAAGAATTGATTTAGTTTGAGAATTTTAAACGGAAAAAATCCTGGATTAATCTGGCATAAACAAAACAACTTCAGTTGCAAAACTAGATTGACTTGGAGGAAATACAATGCTGTGTGTCTAGTAGGATCTGAAGACAAGTGTTCCTAAAATCCGATATAGCTGTTAATATAGATCACTACCGGCAACAAAGTAGCAACTAGAAACATGCACTAATCGGAAAATAATCAGCATGACCCCAAGACATGACCCCAAGACAAATGTGTAACCAACAGTTAAAACATTTTCTTGACATACTGTAAATAATTCTGAGAACAATTACGGTTTTTGCATGTAAAATACGGTTCGCAAATTGTTATTCGACATTGCTGAACAATTTCTTAGTATTCGTACAATATTTTATAAAAATAAGGAATAAAAAAACCAAAATATTGTTATTAATTTCAAATAGTTTAGTTTTTAAAATTCATTCAAAGAAAAAAATCAAAATAAATAATAAGAAAATTAATTGAAACTACAGGAGTTCCCCCAAAGCGAAACATTTTAAATTATATCAGCAAAATAACGTGCAAAATATTTTTTTTTTTTTGATCAGAGAAAAAAATACCGATTTGTACTGGAATTTTGATATGAAAATGAAAATTTGAGAATATTAAAGCAAAAAAAAGCCTCAAACAAAATTTATTTCATTTGATGAAACTGACAAAAATGACAAACTAAACCAGAAATACGAATTATTGCTACCGCAATTTACTGGATAAACATTTTAAGACACAATAATTGAAGATACAAAAAAAAAATGGAAAGAAAATCACAAAGTGAATGTGTTCCGCCGTTTCGAACAGTGAATTTGGCTGAAACTCAAAATGACGTTTTCCTAGTAAAATTAATTTTTTTTTTTTCTGTAAAAATTGTGTTTCTTTTTGACGACCCGTGTCCCATATTTATTTGTTCCATTTGGTGTCTGTCGTTTATAAATATTTTTAGAAAAATTTTCAAAACATTTTGCTCAGATTTCTTATGAGTAACTGAAATTCATGTTCAATTTATATTGTTTTGTGGTTGTGTGTTGTGTTGTTGTTGTTCTATATTTTGTCCATTTATTTTATGGGAAAATACTGAATTGAAATATTTTTGTTTTTTTCATTATTTTTTTCGATCATATTTTGTTCTTTTCAAATTATAATACAAAATAAAGAATAAAAATTGAAAATTTTTAAAACAAAAATCTTCATCAATTGGCCATTTGAATACCCTACATTTGTGTTTCTGCAACATTGTTTAGATGCAACAAAGTTTATAATCGTTTAAGTTGTGCAACAAAAACAGGGCACATATAACGGTACAAATGAAACATATTAGAATATAAATTTCTATCTAATAGGGATTGCAGTTTTGTTCCCAAATTTTATTAATTTCTATTACAAGATATACTCATTGACAGATGCTTAAGAGAGATGTCTCCAAGACCAAAAATCTATACAAACTATTGGTTATTGGACTCTGCTTAAGGTCTAAAGAAGCAGGCTCAGCACTGTTATAGTAGTTATTACGGGGCATTATATTATAGGAACACATGCGTGGCGTAGCGGTCTTGGACACCTCGCAAAAGATTTCTGCAGAAGCTGTGGAGATGAGGAAGAGAATGAAACTATTCTTCACCTACTGTGCACATGCCCGGCACTTGATCAGAGAGAAAGAAACACCTGGATGCCAAATACATGAAAGACCTAGATAAATTGTCATGCATGGATATTGGCCGTTTGAGTCGCTTCATCGGAAGCTCCAAGTGGTTCCTGGAATAGGCGAAAAGATGAAACTGTGATATCACAATGAACCTGTATACGGCCTAAGTGTGTCCTCTCACCGAGTGGACAGCCATTTCTACCTACTTACCTACCATTGGTCAGTCGAACTATTGACAATTATTTCAGTAGTGTTCCTTTGATTTTCTATAGAATAGCGAGGATTAAGGAACCGAACTGTTTTAGAGAAGACTACTGCTTATGTTAAGAGCTGGAAAAATGCTCTTTAACTGAGCCTTAGCAAAGACATACAACTAGGGTTGCCAGAATCAAATTCGCAAAAAGCTGAACAAAACTAAAAAAGATGAACATAAAATAATACTGAGAAAATGTTAATTGTAGCTTAGTCCGTGAACGATGTTGTGATAAACCCAAACCAGCTTCGTCTTGGAAAGTTGTGTTTCAATTTTTGTCTCGATATAATTTGAGACAACTTCTGCGACATGTCCAACCCAAGCGAGCGTCTACCTTCATACATACATACATACATAATTGGCCATTACAACCCTTCAGTCAGGATTACGACCTAGCTTCTCACACCACTTATGCTGTGTACATTAATTTTATACATGAGTGGCGGGACTTACAGTTTAAAGTCGACTCCGAACGACAGATTTTTGAGAAGCTTTTCATGGCAATTTTTACTCTCAGAGTCTTTGCCAGATATCTGCTGAGAGGAAGTCGCCAAAGAAATATTTTTGCGTTTTGATGTCTGACCTGGGATTCGAACCCGGGCCTTTTGTCTAATAAGCCAACACACTACCCACTAGACCACGGCGACTTCAATATTTGATTATAATGTCTGTTTGGCACAATTTACACTCTGCCGTGTAATTATCTTTTTTCTCATATCCAATTAGCATATTTTGCAAACTCTTTCCACCATCGGAGAAAGTTGTGAGATGTCTTTTTGATGGACCAGCTTCTTTATCAATATCCATTTTAAGATTTTCTGCAAATTATTTTTATTTTCATGTACAAAATAATAAAAACTGTACGTTGACTATCGCTTGCAATAATATTTACTATGCCATCAGCTGTTCAAGTGTTGAGGCATGTTGTCAGTGATGATAGCAGAGGGAAATCATAACTTAGTTTTATAACAAAAAGTACAATGAGTGTTGAAGTGTAAAAAAAAATTTCTATTTAGCTGGACAAAAATTTTAGCATCAATCCAGCTAGGCGGGCAACCCTACATACAACCCACCAGTCAGCATTACAACCTTGTTTGGCGCACTATTTATGTTGATGTTTTTAATTGTCTACGTAAATAGCGTGACCTGCAGTTTAAAGTCGACTATGACTGGCAGATTTTTTTATGAGAAACTTTTGAGGGCATTTTTTATTTACTCTTAGATTTTTAGCCGGAAATCTACTTAGAGGAAGTGCCCAAGAAATATTGTTTTCATACTCCGTTTTCTTCGAGATTTCTGACCTGTGGGTTTTGAACTAAGGAGTGTGCACAAAAAAAACCAGGACTTACACTTTACGTTATAGAAATAAAACTAAGTGGCGGATTTTTTTCGTTTTATATTTCAATTAATAAGTAAAGAATATTTGAATTCTTTTGCGTATAAAATTTTTTTCTGACAAAGATCTCAGAGCATCCAATTTTTTGATCCACTTTTCTTCCAGACATATTAGGGTGTTTTAGAAAAATGCGTATTATTTTACTTGCTTTGTTTTTGTCGGCAAATCCTTTTTGCTTCCACTTCCTCACTTTCTCTCAATACTCAAAAACTTCTTATATTGTTTTATTCTTACCTTAGAAACTGTTTTTTGGTTAACACCTGCGAGCCTAGCAATCGTTTTTTGTAAACGGCGCGGTTTTTCATTGAAAATTTCAATTATTTTTTTACGACATTCTGGTTGGGTGCCCATTTTCAAAAAAACTAATTTTGCTATTGCAATGACATTTAGCACGTGGATTTTGAAACAGACGACTAACAAAAACAATGTAACGGTATTCATTTTTTTCAGTTATGATAAAAGTTGTAAGCTTAAAAGTAGGCCCATTTTTTTTGTGCGCACTCCTTAGATCACGATAGTAAAATATAGATATGATCCTGATGTACTCGAAAAGAAAAAGTCTTCTAGCTAATGCCACCAAGACTTTTGTCGGCTTTTGTAGTCGGCATTAAGAAAACTCGATTCTTAAACCAACCATTGTTGTGTGCGTTAATTTAATCCATGAGTGGAGGGCCCCAACGTTTTTAAGTCTATTTCAAACAACAGATTTTTTGACAAACTTTTCATGGCAATTTTATCTCTTAGAGATATCTGCTACGAGAATGCCATTGTAGAAATATTTTTTTTTATATTTCGTTTAGTATGAAAAGTCTGATCTGGGGTTTGAACCGTGGCCTCCCGTCTAATAAGCCAACGCATTACCCACTAGAGTACGGTTATTATACAATTTCGCATTTTGTCTAGTAATCGCCGTTGTCTAGTAGGCAGTGTGTAGGTTTATTTAACGAAAGGCCCGGATTAGTATTCTAGGTCAGACATCAAAACGAAATATGAACAAAAATATATTTCTTCGGTGACTGCCTCTCAGCAGATTTCTGGCAAAAAATCTAAGAGTAAATAAAATTGCCATGAGGAGCTTCTCAAAAAATCTGCCACTCATGTATAAAATTAACATACACAACATAAGTGGTGTGAGAAGCTAGGTCGAAATCCTGACTGAAGGGTTGTAATTACCAATTATGTATGTATGTATGTGTAGACAAACTTGAGCTTTGATTTTACGGACAAATTTTTCAAAATAACGAAACGTGCTGCAGAACACTTTCAGTAAAAGATATTTTTCCGTCCAAATAGTTTGTTCAAACAACATGAGTGAATCTACAAATTAATTATACAAACGGGTGTTCATTCGTAATGCTGACTGAACATTAAATCAAATGGTCCTGAGAGTTGTCTAACACCTAATAGCAACATGATGAATTTTACTTGTACTCAGCTATGAAACTTCATCTCTCTATTGATTGACGAATACGTAATCTTGCTAGCATTCTTAGGATACTGTGGGAGAACGCATGATAACGCATGGTAACCCTTGGGGATAGGAAATGGAAATATCTGGGCGGTATATACCAGGCGATTTATACTAAGGGGCGGTTTATATCGTATTCTTAGATTTGTAAACACCTTTAATTGTTATTTTTTTTTTTCAGTGTTCCCTCTTTCTATATCATTTCATGATGTCTGTCTGCATATAAAAACGTGGTAGTGATAATGAAAATTTGAAGGAATAACAACAAAAAAAAAAAATAAAAAAATAATAATTTAAGTGGATACGTCATATAAATAATCAGAATAATCAGAAAAATTTTAATACATAGCCAACACATAGCCGTGTATGTATATGTATGAATATACACACAGTTACAAAAGTGTACATACGGTTTGCGTTAAAAATCTTTATAATTGTCTAACATATTTCCGCGATTTTAAGACGGTCTTTTGCATTGTTCAAAAAAAATTTCTAAAATTTATTAACTTTTGTGGGCCTGTATAGACCTGGACAGGTTCACAAAAGTATACATATGGTTAAAAAGATTTCACAAATTTCTGAATGCAATGCAAAAGACCGCCTTAAACTCAAGGAAAAATGCCAGACAATTATAAAGATTTTCAACGCAAATGGATTAGTTAAAAAATGTCTGAAATTTTTTAACCGTATGTATACTTTTGTAACTGTGTGTATATTTTATTATTATAGTATAAATCATGGGTGAAACATACCGCCGGTGATGTACGCTGCTGTAGCACATTGTCAATCGATAAAGTGCGTGTGTTTATCAACAAAGCCTCTGGCCATAAACTAGTGCGTCGTGCATAACCAGATTGTTGATGAAGATATTTTTGTTCTAATTGTTGTTGTGGTTGTTGTTGCGGCTGCTGTTGTTGTTGTTGTTGTTGTAGATGCTGTTGCTGATATGGATTATGATGTTGTAGAGAATATAAACTTTGCCTACTAGTGTTACGACGAAATTGTGGTATTTGCGATGATGAACATGATTTCGATAATAAAGTTTTCTCTAATGATTGCCGAGTGCTGGTGCTGCTCCTGCTGATGCTCTTGTTCTTGATTTGCAGGTATTATACGATTAGGAGGTTGAGAGTAACGTCTTTTATTGGTGTTATCGCATCTTATAATATCGGTATTGATAACGGTATCATTGGCACTATTAGTAGTAACTTCCACTGTAGGCTGTGATATGGTTGAAGTGGAAGAAGTTATCGAATCATTATCGGAAAGATTTTCTAAACTTTCGCGACTTTCCTTAATCGAAGGTATTGTTGATATTTGGGAAGAACGCGATATTAGAGACTCCGATCTATTGAGCATAGTAGGCATGGAGGTGGCTGGATATTGTAATGGCAAAGGGTTAGGAGCAGTTGTATATGGTGCAACACCATTTACTGAATTGTCATTCAATTCCATGCATATGTTTTCGTTACGCTGAGGGTCACTAAATTTCCAATGAACTTTACGTCGCTTACTAGTGGGAACACTAAAATATTTTAGCCATGAACAAAAAAAACAAAAATTAAAAAATAAAACAGAAAAAAAATTTTTTTTTAAATATTATTTATTTGGCCCCAGTATTGACACAACAGTTGCCAGTTGGTGTCACTTGGATATTTATGAGAAACACACTTTGGTTATAATATTTTGTTGAATATTAAAATTATTATTAAACATTTCATTAAGAACACATGACTTTTCTTTTTTTCAATAATTTTTCCAGCAAATTTCCATTTTTTTCTACGATTGAACTTTTTATTTTAAGATTTTAATGACTTTAAATTTTTTTTTTTATTATTTTACAAAAGTTTTAAAATAAATTTATTTTTTTTTTTTGAATTTAAATATATTGGCTTAACGAAAAATCATCAGCATTTTTATTTTATTAGCACTTGAGCGATCTTTTAACAAGGAAAACACACAAATTAATTTATTTTAATTTTTCTCTAATACTTCAGCACAAAAACAAGACACAAATTATTAAGATTTTTTTTTTTGTTCTTTTGTTTTCAATACTTTTCATTTGCAAAAGATTGCCGCGCGTTCATCTTTGCCAGTGAGTTTCATTGAATTTACTGAAACACCCTTTTATTGCCACAATGCGTAACGGCCTGAAAAATATATCGAAACGAGAAACTAAATTTAAAACACAGAGAATAAAGCAAAGCAAAAACCAAAAAAAAAAAAAACACAGAAATGGCACTCATTGATCACTCACGGTACGGATAAATAAAGCTCTCCGCACCAGCAATAGCAGCAACAACAGCAGTATCGTCACCATTATCACCACTATTCGCATCATCAGCAGCCGTAGCAATTCAGCAACATTAGAATGAAATAAAAATTCGAAATAAAAAAATACTGGCGTCATTAAAATTGCCTCTCTGGCATCATTATACGGCTGATAATAGCAAACAGACGGAATGGTCAGCTGAAGAACAGTAAACAACAACACATTTTTTTCGTTTGCAGCCATCAATCCTTGTTAAGAGGTAAAGAGGGCACTTCCTACTCTTCACATAGAGTAAGACAGCTCCTCTGTTTGTAGCCGTATTCAGACCTCATTTATCGAAAATATTATTTCGTTGTTCTACACATTAAATCATTAATTAACAGCCTTTCTATTTTTGTTTTCTTTGTACAATTATGAAAAAAAGAAATATTCAAAAATGAAAATAAAACAAAAACAAAAACAAACACTTTAAAAAAATTCTACTCCAAATATCACATCTAAACGTCGTCACTATGGTGAATCATTTGTGAACAGAATTATTCAAGAATTATGAGAATGATTTACACGCATGCAGATGATATTTGGCTAACACAACAGAACATTTTTGTTTGTTGTTTGTTGGTTGATTAACCCATTTGTTGTCAGTTCGTAAATTAAAAAAAAAACAAAACTTTCCTTTCAGTGCACAATGGGCCAGATAATGTTCTAACATGTAATCGTAGGTCGTAGCCATTAGAGATCAGCAATAAGTATTCAAAAATACGATATAAAACGATAAGTAGGTTCGAGTTATACTTATAATTTCAGCTACTTATACGCATTCATACTTATTTTAATACTAGCCGATCGTACCCAGGCATTGCGCGGGTTATACAAATAACAGTAAATAAAAATCCGGTTAAAAAATGCAATTTTTCAAATTATTCGGAAACCGGTTTATCAAACAATCCAGTTTTTTAAATACTCTAAGTCCTAAATATAAATGCATTTAATTTGCCCGTTTTTCGCTTCTTTCCCCTTTTTGGACACCTTTTAGTGCAACTTTATAAACAGAGCACCTCCAATAGTTATTTGGGAAACTTAACCAAGCTAAATCGTAAAAAAATATCTTTAAAACAGATGAAATATAGCATTTATGAATAAAGTACTAATTTGTTCCCATTTTTCGTCCTTTTGTCCCATTTTTTTCCCTTTGGGTCAAAATTTTTAAAAGATTTACAGACAAAAGCTCGATCAATATCCCAAATTTCAAGAAAATCGGTCCAGGCACTTAGTTTGTCCACTTTTGGTCCCTTTCCCGTTTTTGGACCGCTATTGATTCAGCTTTAGAAACGGAATAGGCGTGGTTGGCTAACAACAAACAAAACACAGACTTACAGAAAGATTTATAATACATATTAGAATGATACTCACACTACTCATACTTAAAGTTGGAACTACTCGTCGTATTCATACTTAACAATATGCATGATGTTATTGACTTCGACTCGTCTCTACTTAACTTTTACACGAAACACAAAATAAGTATGATTCGCGTGCAATACTCACTAGAAGATTGTGAGTATGCTTTGCTTGTTGTCTTTGTCTTTCCCTTCTTCTTTGTTTGTATATGCAACAACAACAAAGGCTGTAAATTTTGATGAATGATTCGAGCCACTCGAATCACTTATAAGTATTATAAGTATTTTTCTAAATTTATGATTCAGAATGAGTAGGCGTATGAATCAAACATATTTCAAATGTTGTGAGTTTGATGTCAATGTTGTACTGCCAAGTTATTGCAGTGTACTAAAAAATTTCTATTTAGCTGGACAAATTAAATTTTAGCTTTAAACTGGACAAGCATCAAAAAAGCTGGACAATCCAGCCAAGTCCAGCTAGGCACGGCAACTCTAGTTAGAAGGAAGTTACCAAATTGTATACGAAAGTTTAAGGGCTGACAATTAGCTAAGAGATATGGTGTATCTGACAGACGTAGATGTTAAGGGAGTACATGTTTCTACTTTGAAAAGAGCAATAATACTGGTGCATACTAGGGATGCCAAATGAAGGTCGATTTTTCAAAATCCCGGGATTCGGGATTTACAAAATCCCGAAATTTTAAGAAAATTATTTAGATTTCAATAAAAAGATTAAAGCATCCAACATGTAATATGATAGGCTTGAACGAATTTTGTTGTCAAGATAACCACCCGTTGAAAAACACTTCTCGCCATCAACATTTGTTGGGAAAATAGTTCCAAGATAGCTGTATGCAGCTTGTAAATAAATATTCATCGTTACCACCTGCTGATGTAAAAAAATCAATTTCTTTGGACAGTTGAGTATCTAAATCAATTACCCTTTTAATTCGTTTTATAGGTGTTTTTTGCATTCTTCAATGCCATCAAATAATTTTTTATCAATGGATGTAGGGTTTTTCTCATCTGAGATGCTATTATCGAAGTAGAATGCTATAGAATTTTTTTCACGACCTTTTGCAGGGTCAAAATGCATATGAATTCACAATCCCGAAAATCCGGAAAAATCTCGGGAGAAGTTTTTAAAAATCCCGGGATTCGGGATTTTGTCAATACCGAAAAACCCGGGATTTCCGGGCTCGGGATTTCCCGATTGGTATCCCTAGTGCGTACTTTAATTGTGGCGGATTGAGCAAATATATTCATGTCTAGCAGGCGCTTTGCGTTCGTCCACAAGTATGGGCGTTGAAACGGTAATTTTTTTCAATTTTGACTTTTTCACTCGACAAATATCAAAAAATGTCTCCTGTTTTGCTCGTTTCATTGCATATATAGATTCTCACCAACGTAAAACACGTTCTAAATTACTACGCCATTATGTAGGAATAAGTGAGTTTAATTTGTCATTTCATTCCCCATATTTTAGATCCATTGAACCGTTGATTGTTAGTGTTGAAATTAAACGCTGATTTCCATTAAATCACATGCGAGTGCTGGAATTATTATTTTTTTTTTTTTTAATATTCGATCATATTCTTAATTTTATGATGATATTAATCCTACTATTTTATTATCCAGCTGCTGATTGGTTTAGGTTTTTAATTTTATTTCCGCTAATTTAAATGTTATTGTATATTAACACACACTTAATACTACTAATTATATTATAATAATAAAAACAAATAGTAATAATAATAAATAAAAAATAAAATAAATTCTATATTAAAATTTTTGCCTATCTATTGTTTATTGAAATATATTTTGTACAATTTTTAAAGAGGGAAATAGGAACATACTTTTAAAAGAACTTATTAGGCACGGTAAAAATTTTTAAATGAAATATGGAACGATAATATATACAGGGTGGCTGATATGTATTGCAACCAACTTCAGGTTGTTATCATTTGTAAACTGCTCGTCTGACAGCTGACGGATTTATTCCAGTGACAAGCAAACACAAGGATTTTGTTCTATTGCATTCAGAAAAGAAGTTATTCGTGATGGAATTCAAGCCTGATAGTACGTTTGCTTTATATTTGATGGTTATCGTTAGAGCCCTTCAGCATTTAAATGTGAATAAATCTTTTATTTCTCGTACCATTGCTCGTTACCGTGATACTGGCAGTGTTGCATTGCGTCTAAAAAGTGGACGAAAAAAAACGGTAACAACACCGGAAATGGAGGCCAGATTTGATCGAAATCCACGTCGCAAAAAAAAATTGCTCGTGAGCGAAGCATATAGCGAGAACAGATGCAAAAATGAGCTTGCATACTGAAAAATGAGCTTGGACTAAAGCCACTGAAGTTCCAAAAATTGCAAGAGCTCACCGACGGACAAAAAAAAGCTGGACTGGAAAGAGCCAAGGAGTTTCTTCGCTTGCATGAAAGTGGCTAGTCACTGAATTTGGTTTTTCCCGATGAGAAGCCATTCCAAATTGAGCAGTTTGTGAACAAACAAAATACTCGGGTTTACTTGCCAAAGAGGGCAGCTGAAAATTTACACCTGCGATTGGCCACCAGAACTCCAGCTACGCCGATGATGGAATGGTAACGGCCGTAACGGCCGATGGAAGCTCCCTGCTCGTATTCATTGGCCGTGGGGTCAAAATAAATGCCAAATATTATCGAGAAATTGTCTTAAATATAGTATTGAAGCCCTGGGCAGACAAACATTTCGGTCGCAGACCATGGACATTCCAACAGGACTCAGCAAGCAGCACCGCACTTATCACGCGTCAACCAAGAATGGCATAAAAAGGAGATTCCTCACTTCATTTTAACGGCACAATGGCCACCAAAATCTCCGGATCTCAATCCGTTAGAATTTTGCCCTTGGAGCATTTTGGAGAGTAAAGTTCTCACTAAAAAATACGAAAGTGTCGATCATTTCAAGACGGCGCTTCGCCGGAAATGGAACAAAATACCGCAGAACCACTTTCGTGCAGCCTGTGATGGCTTTGTCGGCCGTTTGAAGGCCATAATTCGTACCAAAGGTGGCCAGTTCGAACAAATCTAAACTGATTCTAAAATTTTTTGTTATCTTGAAAATTTTTCGCTTTTTAACAATAAAATCTAAAAAAAAATTAAAAAAAATATAGCGTTTTACTTTGTGGCATTACATATCAGCAACATTCGTGGAAAAAAAATGTAATTCACCTTAGGACAAGCGAATTTAAATATTCTCGGGCACATACTCAGTGGTTGAGATTTAATTGACAGACAGCGGATATTGTATATGTTTTATCACCTTCAGAGTTTTTTGTTTAAACTTCTATTCGTGAATTCTAAAATCGTAAACAAATATCTTTCCACATCATCTGCCAGTAAAAAACTTTCCATTTTGTGCCAATTATGTCATGCTATCAGATATCAGCAGTGAATCATTTTTCCGCTATTCAAAAGCATTCATACAATTTTGAGTATGAATATATTAACAGAATTGAAATTCAACTACTCTGATTTATTCGTACTCGCTACAACATTGATTTATAAGTATAGGTTACAATGAGTATGAGTACAACGTTGACATAAAACTTATAACATTCGAAATATTTTTCTTTCATTACGCCTAGTCATTCTGATTCATAAATTTAGTAAAAAATACTTATAAGTAATTCGAGTGTTTCGAATCATTTATCAAAATTTACAGCCTTTGTGGTTGTTGCATTTACAAACAAAAAAGAAAATCAAGACAAAGAGAAGAGGCAAAGCATATACACAATCTTCTTGTTAGTATAGCAATGCTCGTACGCGAATCATACTTATTTTGTGCTTCGTGTAAATGTTAAGTAGAGACGAGTCGAAGTCAATAACATTATGCATATTGTTAAGTATGAATACGACCAGTACTTCGAACTTTGAGTATAAGTAGTATGAGTATGATATCAAAATAAGTATGAATGCGTATAAGTGTCTGAAATTATAAGTATGACTCGAACTAACTCATTGTTTTAAATACTTATAGCTGTTGGTCAAACAGTCAGAACCAGGGTTGAAGGATTTTCAATAAAACTAGTCGGTTTCTATTGCCATTTTGAATTCTTTGGTCAAATTTGCTTTGAATATGTGGCCATAGTCTAGTAGAGAGAGTGATAGAGCTTACTAGACATGAAGCCACCGTGCAAAATCCAAGTCAGACATATTGAACGAAACGAAATATAAAAGAGTAGCAGATTTGTTACAAAAACGGTGAAAGTAAATAAAATTGAGATGAAAAGTTTCCCAAAAATATGTGGTTGGGAGTTAACCTTGAACTAAAGGTCTCGCCAACCATCCATAAAATAAATACGCACAACTTGGG
This sequence comes from Sarcophaga peregrina, assembly GCA_014635995.1. NCBI lineage: Eukaryota > Metazoa > Arthropoda > Insecta > Diptera > Sarcophagidae > Sarcophaga > Sarcophaga peregrina. Next base: position 56,830,886 of record CM025790.1, on the reverse strand, counting down.
TGATGTGAGAAGCTAGGTAGTAATCCTGACTAAAGGGTTTTAATGACCAATTCTGTGTGGATGTATTTACGTAGAAAAAGCAGATGGTCATCATCCAATTGTTAATTTATTTAATGGTATTTTATTAGGATTTGAGTAAGTATTATTTAATTAAAATTGATGTCCCAATAAACCTATTTCATGATAAAAAATATGAGGCCCGTTTTTGGTTAGAGATATAATAAAATTTTTTCTAAGAGATGGAACGATGATTAAATGCCTGCGTTTAATAGTATTTTTTTTTTTTTTTTTAACCAGCACTCAGGGGATGGCCCCTACTCATGCAGTGCATGGTGCAGGTTTAGGAAAAATGGAAAGAGGGAAGATGCGAACGGTAAGGAAACGAGTTGCTACTGGTGATTATAAATTGGCCAATGCTATATCTATACCAAGAAGCCCGCAGTTTCTCGCACCACTTATGTTGTGTGTGTTAATTTTATACATAAGTGGCGGGACCTACAGTTTAAAGTCGACTCCGAATGACAGATTTTTGAGAAACTTTTCTAGGCAATTTTATTTACTCTCAGAGATTTTACCAGAAATTTGAAAAGAAATCGCTGAAAAAATACTTTTTGTATTTTATTTTGATGCCTGGTCTGGGACTCGAATCCTGGCTTTATGTCTAATAAGCCAACAAGCTACCTACTAGACCACGGCGGCCGTATTGATCTAGCATTGTAACAACGATTTTCTTTATGAATCCTAAATGATTGTGTGTTTAATCATATTTTTATGAATGGATGCCCAATAATTTCTTTCAGTGTGTTTATGGAAAAACACATTAATCTGACTCGAGTCTTTATAAATCATAATATTTTCCTTAAATGCATTGTGTTTTTTCTTTCTTCTTCTTCTTCTCTTTCTATTTTTAAATGCCTTTTAGTTTATTTGATCAATTATAATTTGTTTTTGCGTTTCTCCTCTTTTTTGCAATAAATGATGCACAATTTCTTGATTTTGCTACAATTTATTATTGCCTTCGACTCGCCCCCCAAAAAGAAAACGGCAAAATGGAAAAGTCTTGCAAGCGTTTATTCGGTCAAAAAAAAATTTTTTTTTTTTGAAAAATTTGATCGATTTAGTGTATCAGCAGCAGTCATTACATGAAATGAGTATGAAACTAAATAAATAAACAAATCATTTTGAAGATTCAACAGAGAAAATAGTGAAAACAGCGAAAAAAAGAAGGAAAATATTATTTTGACACTGACCATGAATATGTGTATGGATGTATGTATGTATGTACATACACTTTGGCTATGTATTCTAATGCTGCTGTTTTATTGCAAATTCTTACAAGAAATATCTCGCCGTTAATAAAGCCTTGAATTGGCGTGTATGATATATGAATCTGAGATATTAGAAAATCAAAAGAGATTATTAAACACAAATTATTGCGAAAATATTTCAAATTTATTTTGAGAAACGAAATGTATTGGGAAATGAAACATTAATTTAGGCAAACAATTAGTGAACGTTTGTGACTTTTTTTTCTTTGTTTTTGTTTTAGTTTTTTTGTGTTCAATACAAAGACATAAAATGATTTAAAAATAGCGTTGCCTTAGATTTAGAATAGCTTAAAACGTTACAAATAAATACACAATAAAAAACGGCTGAAATCATATGACCCTAGGGCTGCTCACATAAGACAAAATTTTTACTTTCTTACGGTGCATGAAAGGTGGCGATGTTGCAATATCCTCAAAAGAGGAGTGCGCACAAAAAAAAATGGGTCTACTTTTATCATAATTGAAAAAAAAATTACCCTTACATTACTTTTGTTAGTCATCTGTTTCAAAATCCAATTGCAAAAATAGTTTTTTGAAAATGGGCACCCAACAAGAATGTCGTAAAAAATATTTGAAATTTTCAGTAAAAAAACACGCCGCTTACAAAAAACGATTGCTAGGCTCGCAGGTGTTAAGCAAAAAACAGTTTCTAAAGTAAGAATAAAACAATATAAGAAGTCAATATGAGTATTGAGAGAAAGCGTGAAAGTGAAAGAAAAAAAGGATTTGCCGATCAAAACAAAGCAACTAAAATAATACGTATTTTTCTAAAATACCCTAACATGTCTGAAAGAAAGTGGCGCAAAAAGTTGGATGATCTGAGACCTTGGTCAGAAAAAAAATTTATACACAAAAGAATTCAAATATTATTTACTTTAATTGAAATATAAAACGAAAAAAATACGCCACTTAGTTTTATTTCTATAACGAAAAGTATAAGTCCAGTTTTTTTTTTGTACGCACTCCTTAAATACTGTTTGATACAAAACTTAGAATTATTAAGGGAACCATCTAATAGTATCTTCACCTATGGATGTGAGATATAGTGTATGGTCAAGTAGATTCGGCAGAGGCCAGAGAATAGCGGCACTGGGTGTCGTATCGCCACTAGAAATGCCTTACGGGATTCTGATTTCTAAAATCCTGTAAATCCCATAGATCCCAGATGTTCCCGAAATATCCCGGCATTTTGGGATCGGATTCTAGGATTCTTAGGGATGTTTGACATTCCTAATTGGTATGCTTATAATAACAGAACCGGCTGTACAAATCTGAAAATCTGCAAATGCTTGCGACAGACATTTATTTGGAAGATTGAAATAAAATGCTTGTGGTTAGGCAAATCGGACAGTTAAGCCCAGTTCATAAAGAGACAATAAAGCTGGCTGCACTACAAAAAAGGCCAGACACAAAGTTCAATATCTGCCACGAGCATTGTAGCAAGGAAAGTTGTAACTGCGTCCACTGTACAAATTAGAAATCTTTCCCAGGGGGTAGAGAGTATTTTTCAATTGTGGATGGAAAATGAACCCAAACATACTGATTTATTTTGATGTATCTTTTGAATTGCTCCTGATATGTTCGTAATTTGAAATAAAAACAGTGAACATAACATATATGTTATAGAAATGGTCTTATAGGCAGACGATGAAATTAGTACAGAGTATTCTATTGATTAAATTAATAAAAAAATGTTACTTTCATCAAAATTGATCACACTTATTGTGCACCGCCCTTACAAAATTAAATTAAAAATTGATTTTTTAATATGCTTTCCAAATCAAAGTAATGATGTATGCCTCCCACACGGACAGCGAAAGATTTTGCGAATCGTCGACGTACGGTCAACATGTTGGTCAATCATTTTCTTATTTAGTGAATTTACATTTACCCACCGCAATCCAAATACAGTCAAGCCTCCTATAAGGCGGTACTCTCAGAACGCGATTTCCATATAACGTGGGACTGAAATTGCGACAGCCCTCCAATAACGCGATACTCTTATAGCGCGGTTTGCGTTTAACTTCATTCCATAAGTTCCTTCCGCACAGCCTATGAATGAATAGTAATTAGATATTGTAAGAGGATTTAATATAAGTTTTATTTTCGATTCAAAAGCTCAGCCGAGATACAGTACAGTGCAAAACAAAACAATAAGTTTTTCAATTTAGAAAAACAATGAATGAAGATGAACCAAGTGAGGATAAATATTAAAAAATTACATTATTTTACAAGTATTTCTTAATTTTTGTTGGAAACCGGTCTTTTAGTTTCGTTTTTATTTAATTTTTTATCAATCCTTATATGAACTCTTGAATTCAATAAAAATAATTATAAGTTATCTTGCCTTTAGTATTTCTTGGTCTCCATATAACGCGGTACGAATGATATGATTTGGACTAATTCTGTGCTTCTTACAGCGCGGTTTCCACACAACGCGGTAGACGGTTTCCATGGAACACGCTACGAATTAGCATGATTTGTATCTGAAATCCGAGTTTCTTATAGCGCGGTTTCCATACAACACGGTACGCACTCACCGCGTTATAAGAGGGTTAATTGTAGTTCACTCGTATGACTGTCTTACATAAAATGGGCTCACATTTTTTACCACGAATAATAACTGTTATTAATTATCAAATTCGTTTTCGCCAGTTCGAGATTACTGCCTGACTACTAACGATTCTACTTTTAAAAGTAACTCTAGTACTTATTGAATTGTTTATTAAACATGGAGTTAGAGAAAAGTATTTCAAAATATCCAACTGAATTTAGAATGTAGATTGTCTGAACAAAGTTTTCATACCAAATGTTTTCAATAAAATTGGAAAATAAAAAGATTCGCTAATAAAAATTAATTTACAAACATTAGATCTGTAAACAATGACGAAGAAAATTTTCCCATTTCGCATACAAAAAGAATCAAGTGAATATCATTAAAAATTACGTCACAACGAAAATGAAAGGGAGGTACCCTATAATAGGAAAAAATTTTAAATAAAAAATATTTGAGTAATATGAGTGTCTCCTTAAGTCCCATACTAGTAGGCTTCAGAATAGCCTCCTCATGGTATTCAACAAAAACGAGAAACCATGTAGAAAAATTTGCAAAAAAAATAAAATGACATAATCGCCATCCCTATCACTATTTTTTGGCGTCACATCAATTAGCTTTAATTAAACTATAACCCATTCACCTTTAATATCTTGTCCGCCATCTAACGTTTTATTTTTTTCAACTATTGCTTATTTCGTGAATGGTAACACATAATTCAAGCCTGATTTGACAGATAATTAGTTTTATCGATCCGCTGAACGAAAATGGTTGTGTATATGCGTTTTCGTTTCGCTAAGTCGGCCTGCGATCGACTTACAGAAAATGCCGATTTTGGTAAAAAAAATCATCTCATTTTCACATTTCGGGCACAGAAAACACGCATGCATATATCGAAAAGCCAACGCACTCAAAACGAGTCACTGTTTGGTGCGGATTTTAGTTCAGAGCCATAATTGAACCATTTTTCTTCAAAAATGAGCAAAGAGTGGCCGTTACGGTAAGTTATCGGGCCATATTGAAGGAATTTTTGTTCACAAATTGGCAACATTTGGTTTCAACAGAACGGCACTACGTACATAGCTGCCAGATAGATAAAGCATTCAATCGTCAAACATTAGAAAGAAAATCCTGAAAATCGCCAAAGATGTTTATTGAAATCGTAAAAAAATCGTTAGAAAAAATAAAAACAACAATGTTTACATTTATAGAAATTTTGAGAAGGCATAGTCATAAACATACGCCTTCAAGAATATTCATCATACTGTTTAAGCTTATAAAATGCGAAGGTAAAGGGAGTGACTGAGTTAGTAAAGTCCAGTCAGTCTTGTGTAAAGACGCTGTATGTTTGCAGAGAGTAACTGTAATTTGAAGATCACCGTTAAAAAGATGTGTCGAATAATTATCTCATAATTTTTATTGTTTATACAAAGTATATTAACAGAGAAATAACAAAAAAGGTAGTTGTTGTTGTTTACATAAAGTTGTGAACAGTGACACACAGAATTATGCGAACAATAAAGAATTTTAATTAAAACTGAACACAAATTTATTTTCATTATATTTACAATCTACGAGCTCATATTTTCAACGTTTTTAAAAGATAACGTAACGTAACAATTAGGGATGCCAATCGGGTAATCCCGAATCTCGAAATCGGAATTCACAAAATCCCGAATCCCGGATTTTTAAAAACTTTTCCCGGGATTCTTCAGGATTTTCGGGATTGAGAATTCATATGTATTTTGGCCCTACAAAAGATCCTGAAAAGAAATTCTCTATTACTTGACTTCGATAATAGCTTCTCAGATGAGGAAAACCCCACATCCATTGATAAAAAGTTATTCCAAGGAGTTATGCCAAGGAATTAATTAATTGATTTAGATACTCAACTGTCTAAAGAAATAGATTTATTAACATCAGGAGGTAGTAGAGGTGAAATTTACACGCGGCTTATAATCTTGATTCCGAAAAATTTTTTCTACGGCAGCCTATCAGATCACATGTTGGAAGTTTTAATCTTTTTGTCGGAATCCAAATAATGTTCTTATTTTTTATTTAATTTTTTTAATCCCGAATTATTCTGAAATATCCCGGGATTTCGGGATCGCGATTTACAAAATCCCGAATCCCGAGATTTTTAAAAATCAATCCCTTTTGGCATCCCTAGTAACAATACATTACTTATTGTTATACAAATACAAATATTAAGGAGGCTTTTAATGTGCAAAAGTGAAGAATTTAATGTAAATTTTTATTTTCTAAAACTCGCCAAAATAATAGTATAAATCTTCATATCGGCAATATGATAGATTTGCAGCCCAAAATCGTCAAATTGACGATAAATTGTCAAATCGGGCAGCTATAACTACGTGCCACACAGCACAAGCTAGACGCAATGTTTTGCGTCCTGTTTTTGAAGATTACATTATCAGCCGCAGAGCTGATGTCGATTGGCCACTTTGGAGCTGCGATTTGACACCGTTGGACTGTTATTTGTGGGGTGCCGTCAAAGGTAAGTGTTGCGCCGACAAGCCAGAGACAATTGGCTCTCTAAAGAACAATATTCGTGAAGCCATTGATGAAATACAGTTGCACCCAATCGATAATGTGCTTAAAAACTGGACCGATCGCATAGGCTACTGCATCGCTAGCCGAGGCAGCCATTTGAATGAAATTGTTTTCCATTATTAACCGGAAGGATTGGACTTTCGAATAAAAAAAGAAATTTGAAGCATTTTAAAAAAAAAAAAAATTATTTGGCGGACCTACAAATATGATGGAAAATATTGTAACATTGATTGACAATATTTTGATCAAATAGTATACAACAACAATTCTCTTATATTTAAAGGCAATAGGATTTAATGCATACACCGCATATTAAATTGCATTAGTTTTCAAATAAATTTTTACTCCGAAACCCATACAAAATGTTTTATGCACTGCTCACTCCCTCATCATTTGTTTGGGTACATTAATGTAAAACACATGAGTAATATTCACATCATGTCTGTTTCTATATTGAAATGCATTTGAATGCAGTGCAACCGTCCATTACAAATATTTTTTTTTTTTTTGCTTTTCTTTTTGTATCTAGAAATTCTTTTTCGTATTCAATTCTATCATCACTAAAATAGAAATGCATTGAACTATTTTACATTCCATTTTCTTTTTTTTTTTCAATTTAAAAAAAGAGAAAAAAAAATTACCTTTCAAGCATATGCATATGCATTTATAGAATAGCATTTATGTATCGAAGAAAAATGCAACTAAAAATGTATGCCTCTTATGCGTGTTATCGCAGAACTCATGCAAACATGGAATTACGTTAACGGCTCTGGTATTTTTACAATTCCTTTCATACAATAAGGAGATGCGATAGAAGCATTTCCTATCATTTATTGGTAGCGAAATAAAGGCAAGAAAAAATAATAGCAAACGTATGATGCAACAAGGTCGCCTAAATAATACCTTCTATTACAAAGTTATTCTTTCTTTGTTTGGAATACAAGAGCAATTCATCAATCTTCAACAAATTGAACCCTTCTATAAAGCGGTATTCCCAGAACGCGGTTTCCATATAACGCGGATCTGAAATTCCGAAAGCCTTCTATAACGAGGTACTCTTAGAGTTCGATTTCCGTTCAATAATCATTTTAATATCAATTTTCTTTTCAACGCAAAAGGACTACCAAGATTCCAAAAATGCCACCTTATCTCACAGCCGTCTACGACACCAGTTTCAGTCACCTCATAGCCCTTTCACAGTGCAGTACAGTTTGTTGGTGACCCACACACATAAATAATTGGCCCTTCAGTCAGGATTACGACCTAGCTTTTCACATCACTTATGTTGTGTGCGTTAATTTTATACATGAGTGGCGAGACCTACAGTTTTAAAGTCGACTCCGAACGACAGATTTTTAAGGAACTTTTCATGGCAATTTTTACTCTCAGAGTCTTTGCCAGAAATCTGCTGAGAGGAAGTCGCTGAAGAAATATTTTTCGTTTTGATGTCTGACCTTGGATTCGAACCCGGGCCGTTGGTCTAATAAGCCAACACACTACCCACTAGACCACGGTTGGTGACCCAGTCTTTCTAAAAATGTTACAGCAACTCATACCTGACAGTGCGGATGAATGTTGAAAAATGACACAATCTTAAAAAAGTTTTTCTTATTTTTGTTGGAAAACAGTCTTTTAGTTTAGAATTTGTTTAATTTTTTTATCAATCCTTATATGAACTCTTTAATTCCATAAAAATAATTTACAATTTATCATCCGCAGAACGCGGAACGAATTTGCTGGTTTTTACGGCACTTAACGCGTTATAGAAGGGTTGACGGTACTTGTAATTTCTAATGTTTTCTATCCCAGAACACATTGCATCTTTAGAAAGTTAAAAACAAATTGAAATGTTAAGAATTAGCTCACTTGACTATATGTCTCTACCAGAGATCAGCAATGAAGCGTTTTTACGCTACTCATAAGCACTCATGCAAGTTTGAATATGAAAAATTGAAAAAAAATATGAAAAATTTCCATAAAACTGATAAATTTAATACGAACACAAATGTGCCTCAAAACTAACTAAAAAAACTTCTCAAAAATCTGTCGTTCGGAGTCGGCTTAAAACTGCAGGTCCCGCCACTTATGTATAAAATTAATGCACACAACATAAGTGGTGTGGGAAGCCAGGTCGTAATCCTGACTGAGGGATTGTAATGACCAATTATGGATGTATGTATTCGTATCATTGGATAATTTCCAGCTTCTAGGCATATAGTCGAAAATTTTATTGGTGATCCGATTACCTCAGTAAAACCGGATATTCCCAGATTGGTTTCATAGGAGTCTCAAAAGCGTCAGCTGCATGAGGGTGCATAACACATTTCTAGTCTTTGCTGGCCTTAAATGAATAACAAGATTACGGATTGCTAGTATGTCGGTTTATTAGATATAAGACCGTGGCTCAGAACCCACGTGAGACATCCCCAACCAAAATAACAACAAAAAGAAAAAAAATCTTCCTCTTAGCAGTCTCCTGAAAAAAAAAAAAAAACAGTCCGAGGGTAAATAAAATTACCATGAAAACTTTTCTAAAAATCTATTGTTTAAAATCGATGGACTGAAGCATAAAATTAACGCTCACAGCATAGGAAGTGTAAGAAGCTAAATCGTAATCCTGACTAAATAGTTATTAACTGCCAAGTTCAGAACTCGCTGTAGAATCGATCAAATTCAATATTTGACCGGGTAGACACTAGAGATCAGTAAAGAGTATTCAAAACGATGAGTAGATTCGAGTTATACTTATAATTTCAGACACTTATACGTATTCCTACTTATTTTGCTATCATACTCATACTACTCATACTCAAAGTTGGAAGTACTCACCGTATTCATACTTAACAATACGCATGATGTTATTAACTTTGAATCGTCCCTACTTAACATTTACACGAATCACAAAATATGTATAATTCGCGTACGAACACTACTATGCTCACAAGAAGATTGTGGGTATGCTTTGCTTGTTGTCTTTGTCTTTCCTTTCTTCTTTGTTTATATATGCAACAACAACAAAGGCTGCAAATTTTAATGAATGATTCGAATCACTCGAATCACTCATATGTATTATAAGTATTTTACTAAATTTATGAATCAGAATGAGTAGGTGTATGAATCAAACATATTTCAAATGTTGTGAGTATGATGTCGACGTTGTACTCATACTCATTGCTGCTTATACTTATGAATCAATGTTGTAGCAAGTACGAATGAATCAGAGTAGCTGAATTTCAATTCTGTTGATTCATTCATACTCAAAATTCTATGAGTGCTTATAAGTAGCGGAAAAACGATTCATTGCTGATCTCTGATACCAAATCATCCCTACACTGTCATATAGAACAGTGTAGGGTATAAGTAATTTTAAGCAATGAATGTCGTTAAATTTTTGACAGTCTCTCTCTTTTTTTTTTTATGTTTTAATTTTTATTTGTTTAGATTTGAATAGAAAAACGAAATGAAAATCATATTTCTATTTGGAAATTTCTTCCATTGTTTTTAACAAAACATGATTGCGATGGTACGTACGTGAACGAACACAGGGTAATGGTATCTGGCTTTTTTATGATTTCAATTTCGATTTCGATTTTTTGTTTTGTTCTGCCGATATTTTTAAATTTGATGACGTGTTGGTTGATGGCTGTTGATGTTGTCTTACACTTAAATGCGTTTCGTTTGCTTGTTTCTTGTTTTTATTTCTTTCTGTTTTTCGTTTACGTTATCGTTGTTTTTTAAATATTTTCTGGTTTGTTTGTTTTTTATTTTATTTTCTTTCCTTTTTTTTATTATTTTTGTTTGTGTTAAATCTTTATTGTATACAGTGTGTGTTTGTTTATAGAAAGTGTTTTCATTGAACTCAGCTCATTCAGTAACAAAGTCGGTGGCAACGACTTTTAACGACCCTACAATTTTTTTAAAGAAAATTTAAAATTTTTTTCTATGTATGGAGGAAATGGCCGCCTTTGTTTTTGAAAATATTTAACCGTAGATCGAGCTTTGCATCAAAAATGTATCATTTTAGGGTAATTTATCAATTTGTAGAATAACAATTTCTATTTCGTTATTTTAAACCAAATAAAAAAAAGAAAATTTCAAACAGCAGTGAAAAAATTCAAAAACTTCATAATTCTGGCTTATGTATCATTTTTGAGCGATGCTTTAGTATTCTGTTTGAATTTTTTTTTATGTTTTCAAAGATTTTGTAGGGTTTTAACGTAAATAATACATTAATTATGGTATTTGAGAAGAAATTGAAAGATAAGTGTTGGAGGCAAGTGAAAAGAGTGAATTTTCTATTCATGATATATTATTCATATTCACTGCAGTACTCGTAGTCTAATATGTGGAGTGTTAGCGTATTATATGCCAGAACAAGCTTCAAACCTCAAGACAGTAATTTCCAATTTACAACGTAAAACTGGAGGTCCACACCACGCGTTTTCGCGTCAAAGCGTTGCGTGCGTTTCATACGTTTTACGCGTTCTACGCGTTCTACGCTTCAAGTTACATGCAACGCCTTTTACGCGCCAATGTTTGTTTTGATCAGCTGTTAACAAAATAAAAACATTTGATTGAAAACGCTTGAATAAAACATTTCGTACAAAAATGGCAAATGAAATTGAAATTTTTAAAGAATTTATTGAATTAATTGAGTTTGTGAATATAACATTAAAAAAAAAAAAATTATTCCTATAAACAAGCGAGCTTTTTTATATAGGACTTCATGTTTTTTCACAGCTTCGATTAATTTTTCCTCCAATGTTCTTTGAAAAATTTACATAAATTAAAACAAAACAACTTGTTAAAGTTAGGTATTTTGTACGCGCGCCGCTTGCGATGCTTACAAAAGTAGAAAGTAGATTTACTTTACGCGTTCTATACATTAAATACATTAATTCTACTTTTTTGACAGCCGCGTAGAATGCGTGAACGCGTAGAACGCGTGGTGTGGACCTCCAGCTTAAGGTTGTAATGACCAATTCTATTTGTATTTATAAAATATTCCTGCTGCTGAAGGCGCCAGAGAAGTACTATGAAAAGCATTGGCAGTTACAAACATAACAATAGGATGTTTATCGCCTAAAATGGATAGTACTTGGAACAGAAAACAGCATTCCTGTAGCAGTTATGGAAGAGAAAATGTTACCAACCTTAACAGATTATTAGGAGCTGTTTTCTGAAACGTTGTACGGTCTTCTAACTATTCTTCTCATAATTATTTCAAGTAACAGACAAACATTAGAAAGGTGTTTCGTCCTATGTTTTATTTCATAAATATTACAGGTAAAAATATTTCCGCCAACTACGTACGTAAGAGATAACAGAATAATTCCCTTTGATAATGTGCTACTCGGAAATAATCATAATGTTACACCTATAATGGCGAAAAATGAGCTGAAAGTCTTGCAGATTTGAATAATCCCACAAATTGTGTCTTTCTAGATTAGTAACAAATTGATTTTTATGGTCCTTATAGATCACTTAAGGTGATACATGCTACATGTATAGCAAGTACTTACAGCTGTACTTGGGAAACCTGTATCCGGGAAATCAGAAAGGACTCAAAGGTAGAGCATTTTCATTGACATTATCGATGTTCTATTGCCACGGGAAACTGTTTTTCACCACATAACATTGACAAGAAATTTCTCTGACGAAATATAACAACGGCTTATACTCACATAATGTAATTTATGTGAGTGACAATAAGCTGTCTTATCTAAACAGTTGGAAACTTATAAAATGCCGTCAAAACAATGGTGTTAGATGTTAAATTATTACCATTTAGAAAATTATAAAACCAAGCTGAAAAGAAGTTATTGATTTTTATACAAAATTTAATGTTGCAATGTACATCAGGTCAAAAAGTTTGCGTAAATCTCATACAAATAATAATAAAATGTAATAATTATTACATATTTTATTAAAATGAATTAAAATATTAAAATTTTTTAACAAAACCTATCAATGTCCTACAGGTATGTATCAAAAGTGATACATAAGCTGGAATTATGAAGTTTTTTAAGGCTCGCTCTATGGTTAAGAATATTTTTTTTTTCTTTTTTAATTCGAACGTCCCACCCTCACCCGACCGCGGAGGGCTCGTCCCCATTACGTAGGGACACGTACACACTACAGTCCGGGGCGGGAAAGGGAAAAGTTATGGCAACGAGAACATAAAACAGCTATAGAACTTAATCACAAACTGAATAAGGTAACAAAAATAAACGAAACTATCTAAGACAAGAACAAAAATACGTTTTTATACAATAATTTATAAATTAATGCCAGAATACAAGCTACGTTTTATATTACAAACACTACAATTGAAATCTATAAAATCATAATGCAAGTTAAAGTCGTAACATAGTCTACGAAAAGGAAAATTACATCCATAGTTCGTTCTATAGACATCTAAAAAAAGAGGACGATATCCTCTTGCTGGAATGCTGAAATTCAGGTTATAAAGCAAAAACTCAGAATCGATATCACCTTTAACCAGATTGAAAACAAAACAAACCCCTAAAACAGACCTTCTACGTTCTAAAGTTGGAAGTTTTATCAAAGCTAATCTATCATATGACGGAAGCCCATTAGCATAAGACGGAAGCCCATTAGCATAATCCCATTCTAAGCCACGTAAACAGAATAATAAAAACTGCTTCTGCACAGACTCAATTGAATCACTATGACAACGATAGTATGGATTCCAAATAACAGACACATACTCCAAAATAGGTCTAACAAGTGAAATGTACAGTATTCTTGTTGTATAAGGATCAATGAATTCTCTAGCCCATCTCTTCACAAAACCAAGAACAGCCTGGGCCTTGCCAATCATCAAACTAATATGATCAATAAAAGACAATTTAATATCCAATAATACGCCCAAATCGAGAAATTTAGTCACAGTTTCCAAAGGGCAAGAATTAATCACATAAGTGGAAGAAATTACACCCCCACGAGAGAAAACCATGCATTTACACTTCCTCAAGTTAAGATCCATTAAATTAATCCTGCACCAAGTTACAAACAAATCAATATTTCGCTGAAGAACAGCCTGGCCATGATTATCATCAAAAGTATAAAATAATTTAACATCGTCAGCATACATCAGAATATTACAAACAGAAACAGCAGAAGGAAGATCATTCAGAAACAATAAAAACAGTAAAGGACCCAAATGGCTACCCTGCGGAACACCAGAAGTAACATATACAGTCTTAGACAATACATTCCTAAACAATACCCTTTATTATTTTATTTATTTTGTTTTATTTTATTTTGTTTATGGAAATTTCTAAGAGTTACTGCGAAAGTACATAGAATTGTTACGACACCTAAAGGTAAATACCAGTCTTATCATTATCTGATAAAGTATTTTAGGTTCTTTTACACGCAATTCAGTTTTAAGAAAGAATGCGGTACGGATTAATCAATTACAAATGTTGTCATTTATGTTTGTAAAGCTTTTGATGTTGGTCATAACAGAGTTCGAATTTTCTACGATTCATTAGAGGCTATATCTATTCCTATATCTGCTGAGAAAAAGTCTCTGAAATTATATATCTTTTATATTATATTTTTTGTTTGTGTATACAGTCAACCCTCCTATAACGCGGTACTCTCAGAACATCTTTTCTATTTAACGCGGGGCTGAAATTCCGACAGCCCTCCTATAACGCGGTACTCTTATAGCGTGGTTTGTATCCAACTTCATCCCATAAGTTATGGTATCTAGATATTGTAAGAGGGTTTAATATAAGTTTTATTTTCAACTCAAAAGCTCAGCTGAGATACAGTACTGTGGAAAATAATAGCAGTTGGATTTTCAATTTAAAAAAATGAATGAATGAAGATGAACCAATTGAGGATAAATATTAAAATATTACATTATTTCATTAGTCTTTCTTAATTTTGTTGGAAACCGGTCTTTAAGTTTAGTTTTTATTTAATTTTTTTATCAATCCTTATATGAACTCTTGAATTCAATAAAAATAATTTATAATTCAACCTGCCTTTTGTATTTCTTGGCCTCCATATAACGTGGTACGAATGATGTGAATTGTACTAATTCTGTGTTTCTTATAGCACGGTTTTCATAAAACGCGCTACGAATTAACTTGGTTTGTACGTGTAATCCGAGTTTCTTATAACGCGATACGCACTCACCGCGTTATTGGAGGGTTGACTGTACTCATCGGAGCGAAATGATGCAAATGAAAACATTGTATGTATTTTCGAAAACCGATAATGGCGCATATGATTCCCTGAGAAACTGAAAAGTCATAACAAAGGCCACATTATTCGTGAACCTGCATATTATTCGTGAACGCAGTTTAGATAAAAGGAAAATATATCCTATCTGGCAATAGTAGCAAAAAAATTTGCATTTTGTAACAAAGATTCCGTATTAAAAGTAGTGGCTCTAACAAATTCGTCTATTACTATGATTTTAATTTTTATTTTTTTACAAAATTTTTATTTTTTGTTTACAACACTAGTTTGTATCCTTTTCCTTTCCTTTTTGTTTACATTGCTTTTGGTTACTAACCTATATTGTTTGCTGGCTCGTTGGCTTGTGGTATGTTTTGTCATCGTCAACTCAAATTGTAAATATTTTACAACATTTTTGAAGGCTTTAGATTTTCTACAAAAAACGAGTAGTTTTGTAAATTTGTGGCAATTTTCGGTGTAACAGTTATTCTAAAACTATGTTCTTTTTACAGTTGTTATCATAATTTATGACAGGAAAGTATAGTCCTTTTTTATTCTTGAATACTACACATTTCTGTAAGCTTAGCCTAAGAGCTCCGTCGGACGATACCCAACATGGTACCCACATATTCACAACAAAGACTTCAGTCTCTTCGTCAAGTACCGTCTGAACGTCGTCCGGAATACTTTGTGGTGAACTGTCATTTTAAACCTTAGAGCGTTGGTTCCGGCTCACCGATATACTAAACATGGATTTGCTCGTACTCGGGCCATAATCGCTCGTAACTGAACAAGGGAATAAAATATTTATTTGAAGCAATGCAGAATTCATTTAAATATTGTCCGCGACCACATTGACGATAACATGATATCCCACAAATGGCAACTAAAATTGCGTAACCGTTTAGGTATGGAGATTGCTTTAGCTGACATCTTACAGAACATAGACATTCCGATTGTCTCAGTTAAACTGGGTATTTCCTCTTCATGTTTTAGGGAGCCCCAAATTCGTCGGCTGCATAAAAGTATGTGACATATTTTCTAGACTTTTCTAGGCTTAAATGAATAAGAAGAGGTTTGGTTGTCTTCCATATGAAGTCGTCATAATATAGCAAATAGACGTAAGGCAACAACGGTTCAAACCCCAGGCCAGACCTGTCCAACAAAATGAAATAAGACAAAATATTTCCTCGCCGGCATCCTCTCAGCAAAGTTCTGGCAAAAACTTTGAGAGTAAATAAAAATATAAGTTTATAAAATTACTGTCGTCTGCAACTGCAGATTCCCTTACTCATGTCTAAAATGAAAACACTTAACATAAGTGGTGCGATCAGCTAGATTGTAATCCTAACTCAAAGGTTTTAATAATCAATCATGTATGCATCTATCAGAGATCAGCAATAAATCGTTTTTCTGCTACTCATAAATTCTCATGCAAGTTTGTGTATGAGTGAATCAACAGAATTGAAATTCAACTAATCTGATTCATTCGTACTCACTGCAACATTGATTTATAAGTATAAGTAGCAATAAGTATGAGTACAACGTTGACATCAAACTCACAATATTCGAAATATGTTTGGTTCATACGCCTACTCATTCTAATTCAAAAATTAAAAAAAAGACTTATAATACATGTAAATGATTCGAGTGATTCGAATCATTCATAAAAATTTACGGTTGTTATTGCATTTACAAAACAGAAGAAAGGAAAAGACAAAGACAGCAAGTAAAGCTAATAAACAGTCCTGTGAGTATTGTACTATTCGTACTCGAATCATACATATTTTATGGTTCTTGTAATTGCTGAATTAAGGATGGTCGAAGTCAAAATATCTTGCATATTGTCAAGTATAAGTACGACGAGTACTTCCAACTTTGAGTATGAGCAGCATGAGTATGATATTCAAATAAGTATTAATGCGTATAAATATCAGAAATTATAAATATGACTCGAATCTTCTCATTGTTTTGAATAGTCGTTGCTGATTTCTGTTATGTAATAATCGGAAAATTTTTCAGATCTGTAAAAAAATATTGAAGTTCATTTAAAAGACATGATTTCGTCTGCTTCAAAATTCTCCAAACTGTTACAGTATTTTATTTTGATTAGTAGAACACAATTTGTATCTCAACTGTCACCGGTTAAAAATTCTAAAATTCCGATATTCTTAGAGATAATGAACGAAATACGTATAGTTTGTCAGCTTTACTAGGGATTATCTACCTTGTAGATGAACCTTTAAATGTGACTCTCAACACTAATGTTCATAAGTCACATACGATTTCTCTCCTACGGCAAGTTATACATTCGCAAATTGAATTGTTTAAACATGATTCTACAAAAAGCAATTTTCTTTAACTATGTTGGTAAATACGAGATTGTTTGTGATGATGGTAGCAGTTATTTAACGTAATGCATTCAAAAAATTTCAAAATTCTTATCAAAATTTTTATTGTCACCGAATTATTGCAACAATATCATTCTAGAACTTACCACACTTAACTAATTAGCTGCATAGCTGAAGAAAAATTTGATCAATTATACTAAAACGGAGCAAATAATCACAATAGAGATGATATTATTACAGATTATAAAATAACGATAGTTCAGTCTGTAAGATGTTTTGGCAAGTATTTTAACAAAAGAGCTCATTTTCGAAAAAAGAAAATTACATTCTGTGGTTACGTATTCGTGAGTAGAGAAAATACAGACAGACCTGGTTCAAACCTCAACTCAAAAATCTAGAATGAAGCAATATTTCAAAAAAAAAAATATTTCTTTATGCGATTTCCACTCAGCGGTCTACCCACAAATACTCTGAGAGTAAATAAAACTACCATGAAAGGTATCTCAAAAAACTGCCGTTTGATTTCAACTAGATTTAATAATCAAAAATTACCGTATCTGGGGGCTCAGAAAACCCACACGTACATTCATACATAATTGGTTATTACAACCCTTCAGTCAGGATTATTGACCTAGTTTCTCACCCTATTTATGTTGTTTGTGTTAATTTTATACATAAGTGGCAGGACCTACAGTTTAAAGTCGACTCCGAACGACAGATTTTTTGAGAAATTTTTTATGGCATTTTATTTCCTCTCAGAGTTCTTGCCAGAAATATGCTGAGAAGAAATCGGCGAAGAAATCCTTTTTGTATTTTATTTTGATGTCTGGCCTGCGACTCGAAACCTGGCTTTACGTCTAATAAGCTAGCACACTACCTACTAGACCACGGCGACTTCATAAATCCACACGTACAATTACTGTAATAATGACTGTTTGATGCGGAACCATCACTGGACCGTATTTCATTAAAAATGAGAACGGTTCAACCATTTCGGTTAATGGAGACTCTATATTGTATTGATGCCACAATCGATATATTGCGTTAAACATTTGATGGCCAAAATGGTGGTGTGAATTCACCGCCAAGAAGTTGCAATTTAACACCGTTGGACTATTTTCTATGGAGCGCCAATAAAGAAAAGTTTTATGCCGACAAAGCAAAGACGATTGAATATTTAAAGGCAAACACTTATAATGCCATGTACGTCCTGATATCTACCGGTAGTCAATATAACCTGCAATAGTGAACAACTGACCCTCAAATTAAGTTCCGAAATTGTAGGAAAATATGTGAAAGGAAAATTTAAATGATTGGCCCTAAGCCCTGTCAATCATTTAGAAGATTTCGACCGCACCGAGAAATTATTCTAAGCTGGATGACTTTCTTGGCTGTCGTTTATTAACCAGAGATATCTGTAACAGTGACATGAAGTCACCGTAGTCTAGTAGGTAGTGTGTTGGCTTATTAAACCTAAAGCCAGGGTTCGAGACCCAGGCCAGACATCAAAATAAAATACAAAAAGTGTTTCTTAGACTATTTCCTCTCAGCAGATTTCTGGCAATAACTCTGAGAGTAAATAAAATTGCCAAGAAAAGTTTCCCAAAAAAATCTGTCCTTCGGAGTCGACTTTAAACTGTAGGTCCCGCCAATTATGTATAAAATTAATACACACAACATAAGTAGTGTAAGAAACTAGGTCAATAATCCGTATTGAAGGGTTGTAATGACCAATTATGTATGAATGTACTCATGATGCCATTGCCGAGATACAACCACTTACACTCAAAAATTGAACGAAAGTATGTCCGATTGAATGAGGCACTGTGAGGCCAGCTGCGGTAGCTATACTATTGAATTAATATTCGATTTCTAATAGGAACACAACAAAAAATAGAAACAAAAAAATAAATTTTACAAAATTTCAAACTATTTCAATATATTTACTATAATTTCCTTTTCTAAATTTAAGCAGACGCTTTTTGAAAGGGTTAAAAATATATTTTTACAAAAGCTTTTATAACTTTTTACTTTAATTAAATTCCTCAGGGTCTTTTATGTCTACTTCATTCATAAGGAAACTTTATCAACCTACTTAAGGCATTAAAATTATACGTTTTATGATACCTACATACATAATATATCAAAATTCCATGTAAGATTTAAAGGTCAGTACTTTTCATTACTACAATTAATACCTTTAATGATCTGCAATAATTTTCTCTTCTGCATACTAAATAATGTTGAACACAAATAAATAAAACAACGAAATAATGAATATGAAAATAAATACAATGGAATAGGCTTTTGAAATTGAAATTTTATCTTAAAGATTTGTTAGTACAAACGATTTAAATTATTTCAGAAAAATATCTTCTCTTGTATACTCTATTATTTCTTACTTTTTCATAATTTTAATACTTTTTAGTTCAAGTATTTTCTTGTTGATGCTGTTGGTAAAACAAAATTTGAAGAAAAAAACCAAAAGTTTAATAGGCTCAAAAACAGAGCTAATTTTATCACAAACGGGAACTGTTGATTAAATGCAAATAGAATGTACAGTCAACCCTCCTATAAAGCGGTACTCTCAGAACGCGATTTCCATATAAGGCGGGACTGAATACAGTACCGTGCAAAATTATAGCAGTTGGATTTTCAATTTAAAAAAGCAATGAATGAATATGAACCCAGTGAGGATAAATATTAAAAATTTGCATCATTTTACAAGTCTTTCTTAATTTTGTTGGAAACCAGTCCTTTAGATTCGTTTTAATTTCATTTTTTTATCAATCCTTATATGAACTCTTGAATTCAACAAAAATAATTTATAATTGAACCTACCTTTTGTATTTCTTGGCCTCCATATAACGAGGTACGAATGATGTGATTTGTACCAATTCTGTGTTTCTTATAGCGTAGTTTCCATATAACGCGGTAGTGGGTTTTCATAGAACGCACTACGAACTAGCCTGGTTTGCTCTTGAAATCCGAGTTTCTTATAGCGCGATTTCCATATAACATGGTACGCACTCACCGCGGTATAGGAGGATTGACTGTATTTTATTGTTGTTATGAAGTCGCCCTAGTCTAGTAGGTAGTGCGTTAGCTTATTAGACGATAGCACAAGGTTCAAAATCCATGTCAGATATCAAAACCAAATATGAAAATCAATCTATTTTTTCGGCGACTTCCTCTCAAGAGATTTTTTGGCAAGACCCTAAAGGTAACTAAAATTGCCATGAAAAGTTTCTCAAAAATCTGTAGTTCAGAATCGACTTTAAACTGTTGGTCAAGCCAGTCATGTATTAAATTAACACACACAACGTAAGTGGTGTGAGAAGCTAGGGCGTAATCCTGCCTAAAGGGTTGTAATAGCCATTATGTATGTATGAATCACCTATTATAGATTGACAGCTTAATAAATAAGGAATAAGGAACATTAAAATTCTGTGATATTTCTAAGGTAATTGAATCCCAAGAGGATCGTTAAAGTAAAAACGACAGTGTCAATCGCCGTACAAGGTAACTTCCATTCATGAGTTCTAAATAATTTAATGCAAAACGATCTCAGTTACAGACTTTCTCTTTCAGAGCCTTTGCAAGGTTAGGTTAGGGCAACTGTGACAAGTCCAGTGCCCGTAGGTCTAATTGACCCATTGGACAACGTCCTAGCTTCTTACACCACTCGCGTTGTGTGTGTTAATTTTATACATGAGTGGCGGAACCTACAGTTTAAAGTCGACTCCGAACGAAAGAATTTTCTTTTTTTGAGAAGCTTCATGGCAATTTTTAGTCTCAGAGTTTTTGCCAGTACTCGGCTGAGACCAAGTCGCCGAAGAAATATTTTCATATTTTCGTTTTGATGTCTGACCTGGGATTCGAACTCTGGCCTTTCGTCTAATAAGTCAACACACTATCTACTAGACCACAGCGACTTCTAAATCTTTGCTAAATGGCAACAAAATCGTAGGAACGAAAAGTCACTGACTGTGTTCCGATGTACGTAATGTATAAGTCTATTCTGTATTTAAAATAAAATTTCTAATTTAAAATTATTTTGGCATTTGTTTACTTTTTTTTTGATTTATAATTTCTCTCATAACACAATAAGTCCCAGGCCTGGTTTTTTCTTTACCCATATATTTTCGTACCTACAATTAAAAATTACTTCCTATACGAATACATGTACTTACTCATCCATTGACAAACTATGTATGTAAATTTATTTAAACACGAGAGAATATTTGTTCCTAGTTGTCTGCAAACCTGGTAAATTTGAAAAGAGTGTACCTTAAGGCAATTTTCAATCTTTGTCCTTAAAAAAAAATTTACAAAATTTTCTACATTTTTTTTTAATATTTTACGCTGTCATTCAGAATGATCAAAAATTTATATGAAGTCGCTGTTATCTAATATATATCGTGTTGATTTTTTCGACAAGAGCCCGTGGTTCAAAGCCCAGCTCAAGCGTTTGGAACAAAATAGAATCAGTTTCAGTAGTCTTTTGGTAAAAACTTTGACAGCAAAAAACAAATTGCCATGAAAAGCTTTTCAATTCTGTTATTCAGACGCGCCGTATGTACTGCTGCACGTGGATAAAAACGAGCACAGACATTATGAGCGGTATGAGACGTTAGGTTGTAATCCTAACCAAAAAAGTCCTTTATGCCCTGAAATAAAGCTTGAAAAAGCAACACAAGATGAGTGACGAAACTTAATACTGACGAGAAATCAGCAACGAGTATTCAAAATGATGAGTACATTTGAGTCAATTTCCGGGGCTGATGAAAGTACAAAAGGCTATAGAGAAAATTGATGAGGACAAGTTAGATAATACATAGAAGTAAGCAAAACTGATGTCAACACCATGAATAATTTCTACCAGATAGCAATATATTGTTTCGGTGGAAATATGTCACTGATCGGTTTCTAAATTTCGATTTGAAACAACAGCTGGAAAGGATGACATAGAAGATTGATTTCATCGAAAGCGAAACATAAATCAACAACATTAAAATCTGTCTAGATTGCCTTCGGTAAAAAGCTTAGGTTGTATGGAGAACTAAAATTTGGGGGTGTAAAACTGGAACCAGTATCAGGACTGACCGAGGGAAATGGGAAATGAATTAAAGAAGAAAAAATCAAGCGCTTAAGCCTTAAGGATTTAAAAAATCTACTGGTTTAACAGAGCAGAGGGAAGAGAAGAGAAGATAGAATTACCTATATAGCTTCTTACGGAAGCCTTACAAAACAAGGAGATGTTTAGATAATGTAGTATTTATAGGTTATAGAATGTCAGATACTATTATAGAAGACTGTGAAGTTGCCAGACATAAAATTAAGCTGTCAATCAGTTGTGATTAGACACAGTTACATACAAGACGTCTTTCCTGTATGCTAAGTGTGGAGGAGAGGCAGTTTTCCATAACTGAAAAGCATAGTTTACAAGGGAATTATAAAGTAGGAGCTCCCAGATGAGAACCCATTCCATATTGAGCAATTTGTGAACAAACAAAATGATCGGGTATCCTTACCAAAGAGGTCAGCTGAAAATTTACACCTGCGATTGACCACCAGAACTTAAGCGCAGCCGGTTGTAATGGTATGGACCGCAGTAACTGTCGATAGGCGCTCCCCGTTCGTATTGATCGAACGTGGGGTCAAAATAAATGCCGAATATTATCGGGAAAATGTCTTAAATACAGTATTGAAGCCCTGGGCTTCGACCGCAGACCATGATGGACATTCCAACAGGACTCAGCACCACCGCACTCAGCACGCGTCAATCAAGAATGGTTTAAAAAGGAGGTTCCTCGCTTCATTTCTACCGCACAATGGCCATTAAAATCTCCAGATCTCAATCCGTTGGACTTTTGCGCCTTTGGCATTTTGGAGAGTAAGTTTCTCACTAAAAAAAACCAAAGTGTCGATCATCTCAAGACGGCGCTTCGCCGGGAATGGGCCAAAATACCACAGAGCCACTTTCGTGTAGCATGTGATGGCTTTGTCGGCCGTTTGAAGGCCATAATTCGTAGCAAAGGTGGCCAATTCGAACAAATCTAAACTAATTCTAAAATTTTATGATATTTCCAATATTTATTACTTTTGAACAATAAATTTAAAAAAAAGTATAGCGCTTTGTTGCATTATATATTAGCCACCCTGTATGCAATGGCTTCTAACATTGTCTGCCATACTCAAATGCACTTATTAAGATAACATTTTTGATTCCCCCTTTTATTTATTTTAAAAATGAAGAAGCTTTTGTAAATAAAACAATTGTATTAAGACATTTGTCTCTACACTTATGAGTTGGTAAATATAAAAATAGATCCACAACATGTCCCTTGTTGCACACTTGCTCCAACCAGAAATATTTTAAATTTCTATAACACTTCTGTTATGTACTTGGTAAACATTTAAAAAACATTTCATTTTGTGTTCTTTGAATAATTCTTGAATGTAAGAGGCACTGTTGTATTGTTGCAGTTCTGAAATTTTTATCTTTAATCATGGCAACAAAAATTATTCCATTTTTAAATAGAAACTACTAAAGATTTTAAATGTAATCAATCCTTGAAATAAAAAATCCTCTTTATGAAAAACTTTTAATTTTTTTTTTTTTTTGGTTCATGCAGGTCAGTTTTTTCTTCCTACTAAGAAAGGCCATCAGGATTTTAAATTCAAATGAGATTTTCTTTGAAATTTATTATCTTGTGTAATTTGCTATCATATTTCCACTTTGTTTTTATTTATATTTTAACAGAATTTAAAAAGAAGAATGGAAATTTATCTAAAGGAATTTTAATTTACATGCAATACAGTATTCCCTCGATTTACGTCGTAGAATGTTCCGGAAAAAGGCGACGCAAATCGAAACAACGGCGGAAATCGAATTTCAAAGAACTCATACTATCAGATGCATTTGTTTCTGTACATTTTACAAAAAAAAAACTAAAATAATTAAACTTTTATTCTATGTATTAAATTTTTTTTAAATAGGGTATTCCCCTATTTATGTTTATAAACAATAGAGGTGACATAAATTGAATGACGACGCAAATCAAAGTTGAAGGGAACAAAACTTTTGACGATGTTAATCGAAGCAACGTAAATTGAGACAACATAAATCGAAGGAATACTGTAGATAGCTTTCACATTGGTGATATTGTATTCCTTAATGCCCGTCTGAATTAGGTGTTCTTACAAATCACTTGTTAGGACCAGATTCCACGCGGGTATCAAACTAGGCTTCCACTTGTTCATGAAGCCCGAAGATTCACGTTTATCAGCATAAAAACTCGATTACGTTACGTTCGAATAAATATTCAACTAGTGCATCATAATGTTAGTCCAGCGGATTAAAAAAAAATTTAGTCGCAGAGGGATAGAAGAATTTACTGTCTGCGTACTCTATCTATTAACCGGTATTGGTACAATGTCCAACAAACAGCCATTGGCAGGCTCACATCCACGTCTTTTTAGAAGTGTAAAATAAAATCCAAGGATCACTTTCTTTATTTAGAAGTCGCGGAAATCTAGTAGGTAGTGTGTTGTGTTCTTCGGTTAATGAAAGCGCTCAACTCCACTTATGTAAGTCTTTTCATATTCACTGGTCTTTATAATTAATTACAGTTATGTAAAATTCATTGAAATTATGATAATGTGGATACGAACAAGCCAATATCATGCGAGGTGTTGTTCTTAATTTAGGAGTTATCAGTCAATCGTAAAGAACTGAACCCAACTCTCTCATTCGTTAATCTTTTGATGTAAAATTGAAAAGCAATCTGTGAAAACTAATTGTGATAGTTTTTCTCTCCGTAACGAAAGAAATATCCTTTTTTTTTTGAAAAATTTATCCTTGATTTCATCATAATTTTAATAATAGAAGAACTGGCCAACAAATCTAGGCAAATCCGTAAACTGTTGTCTACAGGACAGGGAAATAACTGAACTATCTATACAAAGGCTAGGTAAAGGTTTTTATTTCATTTCGTAGAAAAATAAAATCAAACCTTGGACAGAGGATTGGATTTTGTTTTTTCTTCCTTAAACATTAGCAAGTTATTTAGTAAATAGTGTGTATCAGAGATCAGCAATAAGTATTCGAAACGATGATCGCGTCATATTTATAATTTTTGATACTTATACGCACACATAGTTATTTTGATATCGTACTCATATTACTCATACTCAAAGTTGAAAGTACTCCGTCGTATTCATACTTAACAATACGCATCATGTTATTGACTTCGATTCATCTCTACTTAAGATTTACGCGAAGCACAAAATTAGTATGATTCGCGCACGAACACTACTACGCTCACAAAAAGATTGTGTGTATGCTTTGCTTGTTGTCTTTGTCTTTTCTTTCTTCTTTATTTGTATATACAACAACAAAAACTATAAGTTTTGATGAATGATTCGAGTCACTCGAATCACTTATAAGTATTGTAAGTATTTTCTTAAATTTATAAATCAGAGTTAGTAGGCATATGAATTAAACATATTTGGAACTCATACTCATTGCTACTTATACTTATAAATCAATGTTGAAGCGAGTACGAATGAATCAGAGTAGTTGGATTTTAATTATGTTGATTCATTCAAACTCAAAATTGCATGAGTGCTTATGAGTAGCGGAAAAATGATTCGTTGCTGATCTTTGTTGTGTATATGTGACTTATTAGACCTGAGGTCACGACTTCTTATCAGTAGATTTCTGGAAAAGACACCAAAAGTAAATAAAGTTTCTCAAATATCTGTTGTTCGGAATGGACTTTAAGCTGTATATTACGCCGCTCATGTATTAAGTTAACACACACAATATAAGTGCTCTGAGGAGCGTTGAAGCGTTGTACTAACCAATTACATATGTAAACCAGTTATTCTTCTTTTTTAAATGGACATGTCTGTCTATTACTTTTATGTAGGGCACAAATGTCTGTTTTTATTCAAGAATTCATTTTTCTTTATAATTTTAAGGTCGCCGTGGTATAGTAGGTAGTGTGTTGGCTTATTAAACGTAAAGCCAGGATTCGTGTCCCAGGCCAGACATCAAAACAAAATACAAGAAGTATTTTTTCGGTGATTTCCTCTCAGCAGATTTCTGGCAAAAACTCTGAGAGTAAATAAAATTGCCATGAAAAGTTTCTCAAAAATCTGTCATTCGGAGGCGACTTTAAAAGGGTAGGTCGCGCTACTCATGTATAAAATTAACGTACACAACATAAGTAGTGTGAGAAACTGGATCAATAATCCTGACTGAAGGGTTGTAATGGCCAATTATGTATGAATGTAGCATCGAATTGATATTATTGAAAATATGTCGTGGCTTAGTAGGTGTGTACTTGAAGGTCTCGACAACAATTAAAAAAAATTTTTTTTTACTATTAGCATGTCTAGTTTACTAGAAAGAAGTGCTAGAATTGCAACAAAAATGTTCAACAGACTCATTGTATTAAAATTCTAGTGCAAACAATTAAATCGGTATTAATCCCAGACCTAACTATAAGAAATATCCGAATTCAATTCGTCGAAGTGTACAAAACAGTATCTCCATTCAAAATTTCTAATACGAATACTTAAAAAATTAACCCATTTGTGGTAATTATAAAAAAAAGCTTTTCATTTTGTTAACAAACAAAAAAGCGCCTAAAGCTTTGGATATAGAATACAAGTCTGCTATCTTCGAAATTGGCTGCAACCAATTGTTAACAAGAGATAATTGCTTTAACATGCTTAAGCACATACATACATACACTAACTACCACATACATACCATATATGCAAGGATAACAAAAAGCTTTTTTTTACTTTACTATCCTTATTTTTGTAATTTTTTTTTTTGCTATTGAAGCGTCCTCTGTATGCAACTAGGAAAACTAAATGACAAGGAACAGAAAAACGAAAAAAGAGTAGGAAAAGCTTTTTCCTTGTCTGCTTATCGTTATTTATAAAAAATTAAATTAAAAAAAAACAAAACAACAAAATTAACCGTTATCAATATAAAAAAAACTTAAGAGCTTAAGTGTTGTAATAAACAATACAAGACTCTCTTAGCCATAGTGGTCTTAAAGCCATAACAACTATCACAACAAAACCTATTGACAGCATACTAAGCCTGTCGAAAGCTTAAATGACAGCAAAAGGTTGTAGTTTTTTTTTTTATTCTCCGTCTAAAATAAATTGTAGAGGACATTCGATTTATTTTTTTGTTTTTTTATTTTCCAAATGTAGGGCTTTTTAGAATCTTTTCGCCAATAACGGTATAGCTTTAGTTTATGACGCATTTATTACTTTCTTTATATTTATTTTCATGTAAATATTCTCTTGTAATAGGTTTTCAACAGTTTTATGGCCTTTGACTTAACAGCGAACGTTGAAGTATTTGGCAAATCAAAAAAAAAAAAACAGAAAAAAAGAGATTTTTTACAAATGATAACGTTAATGTATAGGTTTACATATCAAACATGTATGTATATATACATACAGGGTGGCTGATATATAATGCAACAAAGTAAAGATTTATTGGAATTGGCCACTTTTGGTATGAATTATGGCCTTCAAACGGCCGACCCAGCCATCACAGGCGGCAAGAAAGTTGCTTTGCGGTATTTTGGCCCATTCCCGGGGAAGCGCCGTCTTGAGATGATCGACATTTTGGTATTTTTTACTGAGAACCTTACTATCCAAAATGCCAACGATGCAAAAGTCCATCAGATTGAGATCCGGAGATTTTGGTGGCCATTGTGCAGTAGAAATGAAGTGAGGAACCTTATTTTTAAGACATTCTGGGTTGACATGTGCTGCGTCCTTTTGGAATCTCCATGGGCTGCAACTGAAATGTTTGTCTGCTCAGGGCTTCAAAACTGTCTTTAAGACATTTTCCCGATAATATTTGGTATTTATTTTGACCCCACGGTCGATGAATACGAGCGGTTACGGCAGTTCACACCATTACCATTAGCGGGGCTTGATTTCTGGTGGCCAATCGCAGGTGTAACTTTTCAGCTGACCTCTTTGGCAAGTGAACTCGATCATTTTGTTTGTTCACAAACTGCTCAATTTGGAATGGCTTCTCATTGGAGAAAATCACATTCGGTTACTGGTCGTTTTCGAGCAAGCGAAGTAACTCCTTGGCTTTTTCCAGTCTAACTTTTTTTTTGTCCTTTGCTGAGCTCTTGCAGTTTTTAGAACTTCAATGGCTTTAGTCCAAGCTCATTTTTCAAAACGAGTTGCATCAGTTCTCGCGATATGATCAGCTCACGAGGAATTTTTCTTCCACTGCGGCGTGGATTTCGATCAAATCTGATCTTCGGATCATTTCTGATGTTGTTACCGTTTTTTTCGTCCACTTTTTGGACGCGATGTAACATTACCAGTTCCGGTTACCAGCAATGGTACGAGAAACAAAAGATTTATTCACATTTAAATGCTGCAGGGCTCTAACGATAGCCACCTGTAGTTTTCCAGCCAAATATAAAGCAATCACACTATCACACCTGAATCCTCTCACGAATAACTTTTTTTCTGAATGCAATAGATGAAAATGCTTTTGTAAGCTTGTAAATAATAAAATGAACTGTCCCGGGAATAAATCTTTCAGCTTCCAAACGAGCAGTTTACAAATGATAACAACCTGAAATTGGTTGCAATACATATCAGCCACCCTGTATATTATATATCTATACATCCGTATCACTTTCAAACTCAATACTTTATGTAAATAAACGAGTTTGTTTCAGTGAGTGTATGGCTTACAAGTAGTAAGTGATTGTATGTTTAAATGTCTGTACACAAGTGTTATAGTCTCAGTGTGATTAAGTTGATGTTCTAAATGATTATTGAAGAGACACGTCAGTCTTTAGTTTAGTTTATTTGAATACTTTTTTTTTTTCTTTTTTGTTATAATAAACCGGAACTATGTAAGAGAATGATAATGTATTGCGGAGCATTAATAAATTTACCAAAATATTTGGCCTACTACTTTGGAATATAGTCGCCGTGGTCTAGTAGGTAGTGTGTTGGCTTATTAGACGAAAGGCCCGGGTTCGAATCCCAGGTCAGACATCAAAACGAAAAATATTTCTTCGGCGACTTCCTCTCAACAGATTTCTGGCAGAGACTCTGAGAACAAATAAAATTGCCATGAAAAGTTTCTTATAAAATCTGTCGTTCCAAGTTGACTATAAATTGTAGGTCCCGCCATTCATGTATAAAATTAACGCTAGGAGCTAGGTCGTAATCCTGACTGAAGGGTTGTAATGACCAATACTGTATGCATGTTCTATGGAATATTATGGAATACATTGCCATAGTCTCAGGCCATAGCTTAGCCGGTAAGGAAAAACAGCAGACAACGAACACAGCAGCTTAAATACTTAGACCACGGCTTAATAACCGCTACTGGCATTGGTAAAGACAATGCCGATAGACATTTTGGCACATGAAATGAGACGAGTATCTATCTTGGGATATTCAAAGAAGCAGGTTTTATGAAAATGGAAAAACAAGGAATTGTAAGGAGTGCGCACAAAAAAAACTTAACTTACACTTTTCGTTACAGAAATAATACTCAGTGGCGGATTTTTTTCGTTTTATATTTCAATTAAAGTAAATAATAGTTGAATTCTTTTGTGTATAAAATTTTTTTCTGATTAAGGTTTCAGCGAATCCAACTTTTTGAGTTTTTTTTTTTTTTGATCGGTAAATTCTTTTTTTCGTCCACTTCCACGCTTTCTCTCAATACTCAAAGACTTCTTATATTGTTTTATTCTTTCTTTAGAAACTGTTTTTTGGTTAACACCTGCGAGCCTAGCAATCGTTTTTTGTAAGCGGCGGGGTTTGTCTTTGAAAATTTCAATTATTTTTTTACAACATTCTTGTTGGGTGCCAGTTCTCTATTTTTGCTATTGCAATGACATTTAGCACGTGGATTTTGAAACAGATGACTAACAAAAACAATGTAACAGTATTCATTTTTGTCAATTATGATAAAAGTTATAAATGTAAAAGTAGGCCTATTTTTTTGTGCGCACTCCTTTATATGCAAATGGTAGACACAATGAAGCGCATTTGATTTTATCCCTAATAGGGCTTATATAGGGGATCGAACCGAATTAAATGAGCCGAAATTCAATCTGACATAGCTGATGACTGACTTAGTGCAGAAAATATGGGCCAAAATATCTGCGAGGAATAACGCAAAGATTGTGGAAGACATTATCGAATTTTTTTTTTCGTTTGAAACAAACAGTTGGTGACGTACCCGTTTGCATAATTTCATAACTGCTGTGTTTATCAATGAACAGCACAATCGACTGGTAAACGGTTTAAGTTTTATCTGGAATTCTAAAGAGTCACTGCGCTATTGGCAGTTTTGCTGACAAGCTCAGTCTGCCACACCTAGTTTATTGCACTTCAAATTATCTGTTTTATGATAGCAGAACGTTGGAAAATCGAGGCATGGTGGCGAAAGTGCCGCTAAGGGAACTGCCTGATTTCATCTACCGAGATAACATGCTTGTGAACTACGAAATACCCGGTAATCTAATTTAATTCCTATAGATTCCAATATGATTCAAATGTCCGTGTTGATATGGGTTACGCTGGCTTTAAAAGCCGCAGTGGTTTATGGTTTTCAAACAGAGAAAAAGCTAGCGAGATCAAATCGCACAATCTTGGTGGTCAGTTTACATCACCCTCTCATGTCATGATCTCGTCCTCAAATCATTCTTACAACGTGGCGTGAGATTGGCAGCACGTAAGTTTATTTTGTTAAATTCACATCTCCTTTGTATCTAGATCATTTACTTAAGCCAAAAGAAGTTGGTAATCATCGATGGCCTAACTAACGTCAATCTCAAAGAGATGTGGGTTGAATAACGCCCATAATTAGCATGAGCAAGTGATTTTAAGCTCTTTGGTTTCATATAAACTGGTATCGTTCCAAATTTGACGTTTTTATTTATTCATCATTCATCTAGGTATGTCCGTTTAAAATAATGAAAATCGATGATGAACTCATGTTCAACAATCGACAAAACTTTCACTTGGATAGCAGTAGCTTCAACAAAATGACCGTCAAGAATTGTTAAACGTCAATAAATAAAATCATCAAATAAGGCATATCTGTGAGTGCTTGACGTTTAAAAGGAGATGACAAATAAATTCGTCAATCATTATTTGGAATTTAATTTCTTAGTGTTTGGATGCCAAAATTACTTCTTCAGATAACGATTTATTGCTATTGATATGATGCAAAACTGGTAAACACTGTAACATATCTTTTTCATCCGCAAATTTCTCTATGACGGTAAACAAATTTCTATTTTTCTTACCCACATATGTGGTCATTACATTACAATATCGAAACAACTGAGATAATGCTTGTCAATCAGAATTGGAGACGAACAAGTAAAAGGTTATCAATCAGAAGAAGTCAGATTTTTTTTAATTTTCATCAATCAATGCCGACCACATGTGGTATGTGGGCTAAAGAGTACAACAGCACGCAACACAGAAGTGTTAATGAATGAAGACGTTGAAATGTCTCCAGGCAAGTTATCAGTTCATAATTCGTAGTTGGAAGAAGTAGTATAATTTGCAACTGCAAGAGATTGATATGATTATGAAAATGTTTTTAAAGCTTCCCAAAGTATATACTTTAAACACAATAGGCGCAGCGAATAAACTTCAACAATTTAACAATTACAGCTTAGCTAAGGTGCATGAGCATTGATTATAATAAACGTAACAGCGTCAAAGCATAAACAGCAAATTTCTTCTGCTACTGAAAACTTTCACGGGTTATAAATCTTAAAGTGCGTTTACAAATCTTCCCACAGTTAGCACTATATCTTTCATAGCTTTCATTTCTAAAAGTAAAACAGCAGAATTGTCCCTCGTTGTTGCGTTGCCTTTAAAATAATCACCATTCCATTTACAACCAAATATAGATAATTGGTCCTTACAGTACAACCTAGATTCTCACACCATTTATTCTGAGTTTGTTAATTTATACATGAGCGGCGGAACCTATAGTTTAAAGTCGACTTCGAACGACAGATTTATTGAAGCTGTTCATGGCAAATTTTTTTTTTACTCTCAAAATTTTTAGCAGAAATCTGCTAAGAAGGAATCGCCGAAGAAATATTTTCATATTTTCGTTTGGATACCTGCCCGGGCCTTACATCTAATAAGCCAACGCCAATAAGGATTTTTTTTGAAAATGCTTTAAAACAAAAACTACTGAATATTTTGCTCAGATTTCATTTTTTATTTGAAAGTACAATCCTTCAGGTTAATAATGGAAGATAATTTAATTCAAATGGCTGCCTCGGCTGGCCATGCACATTATCGATGTGTGCTGCTGTATTTCACAAATGGCTTCACGAATATTGTCCTTTAAAGCGTCAATTGTCTTTGGCTTTCCGGCGTAACACTTATCTTAAATGGCACCCCACAAATAATAGTCCAACGGTGTCAAATCGCAACTGCGAGATGGCCAAACGACATAAGCACTGATAATGCGATCTTCAAAAATAGGGCTCAAAACATCGAGTGAAGCTTCAGTTGTGTGGCACTAAGTTGTGAAACCAATTTTTTTCTTTTCAGTTAAAAGTCTGACATTGACGAAAATGGATGGATGGAACTATCGCACAACGCATAAAAATTATCAAAAACTACTACAAAAATGGTGATTTTGTCATTGCCATGTATCGCGTTTTAAGAGGAAATTATGGTTTACATAAATGAAAGTGTTGCCGAAGACCCGAATCAACGTCATAGGTACGAGCATATGGGTGCTTGAATAACATGCGGTGAACTGCAATTTTTCGAACAAAATTTTCTTCAGCGATGAAG
Source organism: Sarcophaga peregrina (assembly GCA_014635995.1). NCBI lineage: Eukaryota > Metazoa > Arthropoda > Insecta > Diptera > Sarcophagidae > Sarcophaga > Sarcophaga peregrina. Next base: position 56,797,992 of record CM025790.1, on the reverse strand, counting down.
CACATTTCACACTCAGTGGGTTTGTTAATAAACAAAATTATCGTTTTTGGGGTTCTGAGAATCCTCAAATAATTGAAGAGAGGTCTTTGCATCCAGAAAAAGTCACTGTTTGGTATGCTCTTTGGTCCGAAGGTGTGATTGGACCTTACTTCTTTGAAAACGACGATGAAACGACTGTCACCGCCAATTCGAAGCGTTATGGTCATATCATAACCGACTTTTTTTTGTCTGTTATTGAAGAATACGACTTGGAGAGTATGTAATTTCAACAAGACGATGCCACATGTTGCACAACTCGAGCAAAGAGACCTTTCCAAGACCGTGCGATTTGACACCATTAGACTTTTTTGTGCGGCTACGCGAAAGACCGTGTTTATGCGGATAAACCTTTAACTCTCGAGCTTTTAAAAACCAATATTCGTCAGGTTATGGCTGAGATATTGCCCATTATGTGTCAAAAAGTGGTCGAAAATTACCTCAAAAGAATCAATGCTTGCAACACTTCCTGTAGAGGTCATTTAAATTATGTAGAGCTTCACACATAAAGTCAACGTTCAAACTTTACAATAAAAAAAGAAATATTAGGAAAAAATATTTTTTATGTGCTTTATTTACGTTTACTTTTGAAGCCACGAAATGGATAACCATATACATTATATTGAAATCGCCAACCCATCAACTTCACCAAACAGTCCAACCTTTGAACGTAACCTATGTACCAAAAATCAGCCTTTTCATTCATGTTAACTTTTAATATTCAATTATTTATAGGCATTGTTCGTTCGTTAACCTATGCATGGTAAAATAGCAAGGCTTTCTCAGCAATTTTGAAACTACAAGCATATCACAAACATTTTTTAAATTGAATAAATACAGGATGGCTGATATATAATGCAACAAAGTAAAGCGCTGTATTTTTTTTAATTTTATTGTTCAAAAGCAAAAAATGTTGGAAATAACATAAAATTTTAGATTCAGTTTAGATTTATTCGAATTGGCCACCTCTGGCACGAATTATGGTCGACAAAGCCATCACAGGCTGCACGAAAGTGGCTCTGCGGTATTTTGGCCCATACACTTTGGTATTGTTTAGTGAGAACCTTACTCTCCAAAATGCCCCAGGCATATAAGTCCAACGGATTGAGATCCGGAAAGTTAGGTGGCCATTGTGCGGAAAAATGAAGCGAGGAACCTTCTTTTTAAATCATTCTTGGTTGCCGCTTGCTGAGTGCTGCGAAGCTGAGTCCTGTTGAAATGTCCATGGTCTGCGGCGGAAATGTTTGTCTGCCCAGGGCTTCAATACTGTCTTTAAGACCCCACCTCACGGTCGATTAATACGAGCGGGGAGCGACCATCGGCCGTTACGGCGGTACACACCATTACCATCGGCTGTGCTTGACTTCTAGTGGCCAATCGCAGATGAAAATGTTCAGCTGACCTTTGGAAAATAACGCCATTGATCATTTTGTTTGTTCACAAACTGATCAATTTGAATTGCCTTCTCATCGGAGAAAACCAAATTCGGTAACTGGCCACTTTGATGCAAATGAAGTAACTCCTTAGTTCTTTCCAGTCTAACTTTTTTTGTCCATCGTTGAGCTCTTGCACTTTTTGGATCTTTAATGGCTTTAGTCCAAGTTCATTTTTCAATATGTGTTACATCTGTTCTCGCGATATGTTCAGCTTACGAGCAATTTTTCTACCACTGCGGCGTGGGTTTCGATCAAATCTGGCCTTCAGTTCTCGGATCTAGTCTGGTGCTGTTACCGTTTTCTTCGTCCGTTTTTTTCGTCACACTATCGAGCAATGGTACGAGAAACAAAAGTTTTATTCATATTTAAATGCTGGAAGGCTCTAACGATAGCCTCCTGTGGTTTTCTAGCCGAATATAAAGCAATCACACTATCACGCTTGAAATCCATCACAAATAACGTTTTTTCTGAATGCAATAGAACAAAATGCTTGTGTAAGCCTGTAAATAATAAAATGACCAGTCAGCTGTCAGACGAGCGGTTTACAAATTATAACAACCTGAAGTTGGTTGCATTACATACCAGCCACCCTGTATACACACTGAAACACTATGGTAAGTAGCAAACAAAAAAAAGTTGCCCATTATTTAAACTCTAAATTTTCTAGAAAAAAAAAAAAGTACGTACTTTAAGCATAAGTTATTTGTAAAATATATATTTTTCCTATGTTTTTAATTTTATTTTATTTTCTTATTTTTATTTTTCATTTTGATGTTTTCATTTTTTATGTTGAATAAAATATAGCAGGAAAATTTAACAATTTCAAGTCATCATGCATACAACATTTTTGTTTTTATTTTTTATATTTTTTTTTGTTGTTGTTGTTTTCTACAAGAATAAAGTTATTGCTACAATAACAACTACAAACACAAAAGTGATAAATTTTTTAAAAGCATTACTGTTTTCATATTTATGGTTTTATTGTATGGGTGTTCAAAGCTAAAGGTTGTGCTTATATAGGGAGTAGAGTGTATGGAGGTGGGTGGGTTGGTTGTCAAAGGGTTAAAATAAGCAAATATTGCTGAATATTTGAAGTGCAATACCGACCGTAAATGTGTAGGGAGTTGCTGAACAAATAAAAGTGAAATATTTTATGCACCAACAGAACAGAACAGAACAGAACAGAATAGAACAGAAAATATCGAATCCTGTATGCCAAAAGGACATGCTTGTGTGCTGTGTGTTCAAGTCTTTTTTTTAGCTTTAACAACCCGATATTATTCGAAATAAAAATTCAAAAACAAAAAGAAAAGGTCACAAGAAATATGTTAAATTTATGAAAAAAAAAGAAAGAAAACAAAAGAATAAAAGGAAGAGCAAAAAAAGAAAGTTGGAAAGAAAAAAGAAGAAATAAAATCCATTCTACTTTTAAAAAAGAACTCTGGTGCAGTTGGTGTGAAAGATATTGGCTGATGCAAAAACAAAAAAATGTTGATTCTCAATTCATATTTTAGCAAGAAAGAGAAAGAAAAGTAAGTAAGTAAGGGGCTCAGCTTTGGATTCGTACTAATTTTTATTTTTTTTTTCTTTGTTTTTTTTCAGTACTTTGGTGTTAGAAATTGATGCAACAAACGCAATAAGGTTCAAACAATATTCTAATGCTTAAATTTGTTTTTTTTTTGTTTTGTTTTGTTATGGGGAAAATTGAATTTTTTTAAATACCATTTTCGAGAATTGCAGTGTCTCGTTAGTGGCCTCTGTAAAAGCTCTTCGAAGTCGCAATTTTCGGCTTTCGGATAAAGTACGAGGCATTAGTAGAACACCCTAAAGGAAAAGTTTAGTTTTTGTACAGTTTTAGTTTGTTAGAAGAAAATTGTGTTACAAAAACAAAAACAAATAAGGAAAAGTTTAGTTTTAGCTTTAATACAACAAAAATAACAAAAAAAAAAATGAAGCAGAAACAAGTAATTTTTTCGGAATTTTCAAATTTCTTTACTGACAAGCAAAGGAGCAAAGGAAGGAAACAAAAATAATTGAAAGTAAAACTAAAACAAATTAAATTAAAAATGAAACACAATAAAAATGGAATTTCTAACTCAGCACAAGGAATAAATAAATACGATATTCATGTCTAAAAAGAATTTTTTTTTTTATTCTTATTTTACTTTTAATTTTTCTTGTTTTATTTATTTTTTAGAATTTTTTTTAAAATTTTTTTATTATTATTTGGAAATTTTATTTATTCAAGCTATTCCTTTGAAAAAAAAAAAAACAAAAAAGAAATATAAAGAAATATACTCTCCTGTACTTTGAAATATTTTATTTACAAAAGTTTTTAGAAACGAGTTTTATTTTTACAGAAGAAAATTAGAAAAAAAAGTATGTATGTATGCATGTACTTTCTATTGACCATACCAACGAAATGTAGAGTAGAATGGAATAGATTCTCTTAAACAAAATAAAATTTTATCACATGATATAAAATTTACAAACGATTGATCATTAAAGTTTGTAAGTATAAATATGTATAAAAAAAAAATTATAAAAAATAATAAGTGCAGTAACTCTTCGATTTACGTCGCCCCGTTTAACGTTGTTTCGATTTACGTCGTCAAATTTTTTGTTCCCTCTAACTTCAATTTGTATCGTTATTCGATTTACTTCGCCCTTTTTTTTTTTTTTTTTTTGAACCAACTGCAACGTTAATCGAGGGATTACTGTATTTATTGAAAAACATTGTTATTTATGGAAAACAAATAGTCGGTATTGGAAACCAAAGACCTCGATCTCACTAATTCAGCATAAAATTTCAGCATAAAAAAGTACAGATCAGGTTTGAAAGAAAAAGAGCTGTTCATGTTAGGCTCTTACATTAATCTACTTTTTATTGATAGATTTAGAGAAGACGTCTGACAAGTTTAACTAAAAACCAATACAGTAATAACCCGGTTTGCGTCGCTAATAGGGCTTGAAGAAATAGGGCGACGCAAATCGATACGACGCAAAACGAAGCACGATTTTTCATACATTTGTATTGATTTTCATTTAAATGGTTCCGAGATTCATAATTTTAGCTGAAAAAATAGATTTTTCAATAAAAAAAAATATTTAATTTAATACATAAATACGTATGTATGAATGTATTTACATTAGACTTAAACGGGAAATCCCCTTTTTTTGTTTTAGCTTTGTACAAATATTTTCGTATTAACCACGCAAATCGAAGCACTAACGACGCAACTTCGAAACATGCTACGCAAACTGAAACAAAAACGACGCAACTTCGAAATCACAGAAATTTTAAAAAGACACAACTTCGATGCAGACGCAGAACGAGGCTACGCAAACCTGGGTATTAGTGTACTATAGTTTAAGCAAAAGATTTGTATACAAAACATTTCTTTGTAATAACATTTATTAAGTTCACGTATTTTATTTTATTGTAACTAACTAAGGCCTAGATAAAGTAGTAGATAGAATAACAAACATTTGCAAAGTAGCTACTAGCAAGGCATGCTAAAATAAAATCCCTAGAGGCAAGGCCTTAATGGTGAAGTTCCTCATTGACTGAAGGATGAGGAAAGATATTAAAATGATCGAATTGAAGGATAGCTTGAGTTTGAACAAGCTACGAAGGTTTAAGAAGAAAACGAAAAAAAATTCTTGCAGGTCTTTTTATTACAAAATAGAAGAACCCAATGAGGCTAATAGTTTTCACTAACTTTTTACAAAGACAACGGTAATATAGGGTCCATTAGATCAATTTGCAATTCCTGGTCTAAGATTGAATACATATTTTCAATGCAAATGTGAACATAGTAGCGCAATCGATAGCCTCGAATATTATCTTAAAGTTAACGATAGATACCTTTCGGCTTTTTCCAACATTTTAGGTCACTTTAAAGCACTGAAGGTACTGATATGGTGATTCGATGGGATTAGGCAATATATTACGCCTACCTTAAGTACTCTCAAGCTCCTTTTAAATGAAGGTAAGCAAAGCGATATGAAAGTAAGTTATTATTCCAAAAGCCGAGGAATAACGTCTATTATTCTTTAAATATTAGCATAGATTCGGGAATTTGTTCTGGCAATGTTCATTCGGAAGCATATGTTATCTCGATAAACGTAATGTTAGTAGCTCCTTTATTAAGTTTGTTGTATTAGACAGGCTCATGAACTTGAAATTGAGTTTTGTCACCCTAGCTGTGGAATGAATTTGCATACCATATGTTAGGAGAACTGAAACAATGTGGATTTAAGTTAAATGAATACTGAAAATATTTGGCCACCTTTACAATCGGCCTTAAGGCCGCAGAGCATTAATCTTTAAGATGTGAACTGACGGTAATGGTTATAATAGATTGGAGATCTTTGTGTGATTTAAGTATCAATCCTAGTATAACGGCATTGATGCTATTTATTAATGATACAACGCATATACAATTCCATTACGGCCTAGCTTCTCACACCACTCATGGTGTGTGCGTTAATTTTATAGGTGAGTGGCGAGAAATACAGTTTAACGTCGACTCCGAACGACAGATTTTTGACAATCTTTTTCATGGCAGATTTATTCACTCTCAGAGTTTTTTCCAGAAATCTGCCGAGAGGAAATCCCCGAAGAAATATTTTTCTCATATTTCGTTTTGATGCCTGAGCTAGAATATGAACCCGGGCTTTATGTCTGCCTATTAAACTAAGGAGACTTCTAAATAAAGAAAGTGATTCTAGGATTTTAAACCTCTAAAAAAGACGTGTGCGGCTTAATTAACTCTCTGTTCCAGTATTTTTGTTTGGTGGATATTGTACCAATACCAACGACAACAGTTCTATCCCTCTGTGGCGAAGATGAATTATTCCACATTGATCTTCTAACGAAATAGAAGTCTCAGACAGTGGCAATAAGGCCACAATCACAAACACCTCATTATAGCGAATCCGATCGGAATGCATTTATAATAGCTTAAAAACGAATACTTTGTAGCCTTTGTTAATCATCATTTTGCAAATGAAATTTTATGGCGAGGATACAAAGTTTGAGTTATCTTCGATGAAATAATGAAACATAAGATTCATTGAAGAAATCCTTATAAATTGTTGAATTTGAACCAAAAAAGTTTTTGTTTGGTGTCGATCTGGCGAAGTTGTCGGTGCCCATTGCTTGGTGAACATCGTTGGCCAGGTTACCATAGTAAATGGCTATTACAACAGATTGATGATTACCAATTTTGGCCTAAATCCGATAATCTGGACACATGCCACATAGCTAAAGCTGCATTGGTTATTATGAACAAAATGTTTTAGGGACTGGTCGCCTCACGTGGAGGTCATAATAAGCCTGATATCACAGCAGTCCTCAGCAGTGATTTATGCACCAGACTCATAAAAACCTGGACATTTTGGACATGCTCAAAGCATCAAAAGTTTTTTGAAACGAATAATAAATGTCGATGATTTCTCACACATATTCATTTTGTTTTATTTAAATTTAAAGATAGAAAGAGCTTGAAAATGACAGGACTTTGCGTCACTAAACAGTTTAAAACTAGTACGTTGGTTCTGACATCAAAAATCTCATTCTATTCGAATAAGGAGTGCGCACGAAAAAAATAGGCTTACTTTTAAGACTATAACTTTTATCATAATCGAAAACAATGAATACCTTTACATTGTTTTTATTAGTCATCTGTTTCAAAATCCACGTGCTAAATGTCATTGCAATAGCAAAAATAGTTTTTTGAAAATGGGCACCCAACAAAAATGTCGTAAAAAAATAATTGAAATTTTCAATGAAAACTCGCGCGGCTTACAAAAAATGATTGCTAGGTTCGCAGGTGTTAACCAAAAAATAGTTTCTAAGGTAAGAATAAAACAATATAAGGAGTCTTTGAGTATTGAGAGAAAGCGTGGAAGTGGAAGAAAAATAGGATTTGCCGACCAAAACAAATCAAGTAAAAGAAGAAAAGTGGCTCAAAATGTTGTATGCTCTGAAACCTTGTTCAGAAAAGAATTTTATACACAAAAGTATTCAAATATTATTTACTTTAATTGAAATATAAAACGAAAAAAATTCGCCACTTAGTTTTATTTCTATAACGAAAAGTGGATGTCCAGTTTTTTTCGTGCTCACTCCTTATTATATAAAACAATCATATAACGTGATGTAGGGTACAAATAACGAATAAAATTGCTTAAGTATGTGTGCGTGATATTTAATATATAACATTAGTGGCGTTATAAAAAAATCAATTTCAAATTATAGACATACATAAACTGATATTAACTGCTAATAAAAGTGCTGACATGATGGCTCTTGGAACATAAAAATATTAAATTCAATGAAAAGTTAATATTGTAAACAAGAAAATATATGCGTATATAGAAAGACACCACCAGAGAGAAAACACAAACACACACACTTAAAATTAATATGGGCATGAAACGTTATCACTGGCTTATTGGCACTTGGAACGTTCTGCCGTTCTACATTTTTCTGTATTTTAACTTGTGTGCATTGATTTTTCTAAAGTTGCAAAATGATGTAAATTTTGATCTGTGACTACCGAAATTAAAACGAACCAACTACTAGCGCTTCTATGTTGAATAATTCATAATAATTAAAAGTGTTCCGACCAGAGATAAGCACCGAGTATTAAAAATTATTGGTAGATTCGAGTCATTCTTATAATTTCTGATACTTATACGCGTTCATACTTAATTTAATATGATAATCATACTCAAAGTTGGAAGTACTCGTCGTATTCATGTTTAACAATACGCATCATGTTATTGACTTCGACTCGTCTCTACTTAACATCTACACAAAGCACAAAGTAAGTATGATTCGCGTACTGTAATATTCACAATAAGATTGTGAGTTTGCTTTGCTTATTGTCTTTGTCTTTCCTTTCTTCGTTGTTTGTATATGCAACAACAACAAAGGCTGTAAATTTTGATGAATGATTCGAATCATTCAAATCTCTTAAAAGTATTATAACTATTTTTTTAAATTTATGAATCAGAATAAGTAGGCGTATGAATTAAACATATTTCGAATGTTGTGAGTTTGATGCTACTTATACTTATAAATCAATGTTGTAGCGAGTACCAATGAATCAGAGTAGTTGAATTTTAATTCTGTTGATTTACTCATTCTCAAAATTGCATGAATACTTATGAGTAGAAGAAAAACGATTGATTGCTCATCTCTGATTCCGACCGTCATGGTATTTTAAACTTTTAATACTTTCTAAAGCGTTGTATACACGATAAGTGTTTTAGATACGTAAAGTTGGAAAGAAAAAAATGTAAAAGTCATGCGACAGATTTTTTCGGTTTACAAATTATAAAAAAATTAAAACGTGTCAGTCTCTGTATTCATTTTTGCTTGTAGTAATGATGTGTGCTGATCTAAAGGAATGTGATAGTTTTTGAAAATTTTCAGAAAATAAATAAAGCATCAAATCGTCAATTATTAAAAAAAAATCGTCAAAATCGTCAAAGGCGTTCATGGCAATCGCAAAAGCAATCGCCACAAAGAATAAATACAAAAATTTGAAGTTAAAAAAATTCTAGTGCAAGAAATACTTCCCTTCATGTGATCTTCTTATTATTTTCACCACTTATATCCAAAAGAGAATGAAATCCAATCTCAACGTATATTTAGACAATTCCCTACCGCGTACAGAAAAGGGCGACATTTCTCGTTAATGATGGAAGGGTATCGAACTCTATTCATTCATGGGAGCATAGTTGCAATGTGGCTTGTTTTTCACTGTCCTATCGCTAGTACAATGGATTGTGCTCGAGCGAAATAAGGGACTTGTTTTCGGGTATCATATACTCCTACTTAACTCGGCGAGCATATCCCTATGTGGTCTGTTGGCCAGTGGATTGCACACTGCTTTACAGACAAAATTCTTTCTTTAGTCTGACTACTCGTATGTGGAAATCGTGCAGAAACTTGTAATTTTTTGGCTTTATGGAATGAAAAAGGCACTAAATACAGAAAAATCATCACAAGTGTTCGTAAATAACTTAAAAATATAATACTTCACTCTTTGTTATTATTACCCTAAATTTGCCAAGCAAATACAAAGCTTATAGCGGCTATTAATGTACTAAAATAAGGAATATGAAGTAAATTTTTAATTTACAAAATTCGTCAAAATAAGGACCTAAATCGCCCTATCTTGAAAATGGTCTCTTAAGAGCTCAAAATCGTTAATGATGAGAAATCATCAAATTTGGCAGCTATGGTTGCAACATCCAAGTACTTCGATTTCATTTCTGAGACCAGAATGCAATAAAGCCTTGACAATATGTTAGCAGCGAAATTTAATACAAAAATTGTAGATGTTTTAGGGCAAATTAAAAAATGTTCACTAATTCCTAAAGGTTAATCGTCGATTTCTTTATTAATCTTGATTCTAGAAAAGAACGATTTCTTAGTTATAATCATAATCAACGTCTGTTTGAAATGAAAGATCGAATACGATTTTTTTCCCCCTACCATTTCCATTTAGATTCGAGGTAAATTAATCACTTAGTTGGCTTATCTATAAAAATGTTGCTGCTTGATTATATCACAAATCGGGCTTACCCGAAATAAATCGTTGCATTATTTAAAAGGATTCACTACAAAACAAATTAAAAAACGTTAGAATGTGCATAATTTGTAGAGCTGATAATATCCTTCAATGTAGTTAATTTTAAAATTCTCATAATAACACTAAATAATGCAGTCTCTTGATAATAAATTAAACCAGTCGAGGAAAGATAAACAAAATAGAGGATTTTCGAAAAGCCATGCCATTCTCTATCGTTTTTTGCATTTTTATTCTGGATAAAGGTTTAAGGCGAACAATTATGTAATGGAAAATGGTGAATTTAAACGAAACTTACAACATCTCCCTGTAGGCCTGGTATATATAGTTGACATACTTTTAATACCTTTTGGACAAGGAGGATAGATTGGCTGAGTGAGGAAACTGAACTCAGTCGAAAATAAAACTTGTTAATGCTGCGGTCTAGAAGACGCCGTGGTCTAGTAGATAGTGTGCTGGCTTATTAGACGTAAAGCCAGGGTTCGAGCGCCAGGCCAGACATCGAAACAAAATACAAGAAATATTAATTCGGCGATTTTTTCTCAACAAATTTCTGGCAAAAACTCTGAGAGTTAAAAAAAACCTGCAATGAAAAATTTCTCGAAAAATCTGTAGTTCGGAGTCGACTTTAAACTGTAGGTTCCGCAACTTATGTCTGAAAATTAACACACACAACATAAATAGTGCAAGAAACTAGGTCAATAATCCTGACTGAAGGGCTGTAATGGCCAATTATGTATGCATAACGTTAAAAGATCACTGCAGCGTCTTTCAGGCGGAAATGTTGGCTATTCAAACTGCGATGAAAATTATTCTGAATAAAAATGTTCACAAGCGAAGGCTTACTATACTTTGTGATAGCCAAGCGGCCATCAAGGTACTGGATTCTAGTGTAATAAAGGTGGCGAATCAAGATGATGTTCGTATTACATGGGTACCGGGACATAGAGATATTCCTGGTAATTGCAGAGAGGATGTTTTGGCCAGAACTGGCAGGCCCATCGAACTCTCTGGATATCTCTTTGGGTACCTGTAGGCTTCTAATTGACAATGCACTCGTGGACCTTCTCAACAGTAGGTGGGTAGTTGCGGATAAGGCCAGAATGGCGCAAAAAATCTGGCCAAGGCTGAATAGAAGGCGACTCTGCTTAAAGAAAGAAGCAGGCTTCGCGCTGTTATAGACATTGTATTATAGGAACGAATGAGAGGCATATTGGTCTTGGACACCTAGCAAATGATGTGGGCGAATGATTTCTGCAGAAGCTGTGGAGATGAGAAAGAGGATGAAACTATTCACTATATTCACCTACTATACAAATGCCCGGCACTTGGTCAGAGGAAAAAGAGACCAAATACCTACTACATGGAGGACCTGGATGTACTGCCATGCATGGATATTGACAGTCTGAGTCGCTACAGCGGAAGCTATAAAATTTTCCTGTAATAAGGTAGAATGCGAAACAGTGACATCATAACGGGGGGCCCTGTATGCGGCCTAAGTATGTCCGCTCATGACTGCATCAGGGGGTGTATTTAATTATTCTTTTTTTTAATTTTGATTTTGTCGCATAGTGTCATAGTGCCACCCAAATACCATGAACAATCAATGAATTCAAAGGAAAGAAGTCATGTTCTAATGAAACCAGTAAACAAAAGTGATCCGATTTTTATTTGTGTTGCAAGCATCAGCATGAATGTAAACATGTAAACATCAAGATGTAGGGCATAAAAATCTCTGAAATCATAAGAAGCTTTTCGAATAATAAGCGGCGATTATTTTTAGAAGCATATGACAACGAGCCAAAAATAAAACCAACAAAAAAAAAAGACAAAAGATTTATTTTATATGATAAATATGAAATCCATGGAACATAAACATACATACTCACAATATATATATCATACGAATAACAATGTCCTTTTCTAAATAAATAATAAATATGTCGTACATACATACATATGTATATTGACAGTGGTGGCCTTATAATTAGAAACGACTTAGCAACATGTATGTTTAATAATTTCTCTTCAAAACTTTTTTACTCATTTTAAAACCAAAAAAATCAAAGAATCGAAATTTTTAAAAAAATTAGATAAAAATAAAAAATACCAATTTCCTGTTAGTCGTATAATTAGAAACAAAAAATATTGTTACAAACAGCTTAAAAATATTTGAATAAGTTCATGGGAATATTCATTAATATTTTATCGAATAGCCCTTATTTTGAACAACTTCTACAAGTCTTTTCGATAGACTTTGTATAAAAACGTTGGCATGTTTATACTGATATGTTATACCCTGTTTGTTGCACCAGCTGAAGCAATTCATCTTTATTTCGAGGGTTTTTGTTCTTAAGATCTCTCTTGACAATCAGTTGAAATCCTAGGCAGGAAGTCTAGAGCCAGAAAAACCACTCCAGCAGAAGACAGAATTATTTGAAGGGCCAGTAAGAGAAACCCTTTCTTGTCTTTGCGTGTAATAAAAGCTGAAATTGGACAATTTCAACATCAGAAACATCCACAGGGACAATAAAAAGACGTTTACAGGAGTCTCAAAAACAAAAAAATATTAAAAATTGATTACAGTTTGGAACGGAAATGCTTAAAATAGTTCAGCGTTTCTGGAACAGAGTTCTCTGGAGTGACGAATCCAAGTTTAATTGTTACAATCTGATGGAAAAACTTGTGTAAGACATCCTACAAACAAAGCCCTTGGTTTCAGGTACATAGGTACACAATTTAAAATTAGTTATACTGGGTTCAGACATGCACCTTCCTTTATTGCGTAAATCGCAATAAACGGTATTATTGATCTCAATATTTCATATAAAATTTCAATTAATTATTGATCAATAAATTCATAAATTGTTATAATATTGATTAAAACTTTACATACAGCACTGTCATAAGTACGTTCAGTAAGCATATTACATTTTCCAAACACTTTCCATTGATATTTGACAACTCAAATGGAAACAACGACAAACAAAAAAAAAAAAAAATGGAAGGTCAGCCGAAAGGCTTGCATTTTATTTATTTTGTTCTAGTAATCAGCTGTTTTGTTTACCAGCTGTCAAAAAAATTTTCTTCTATTATATGTCCGAACGCTAAAAATATTGTTCTCAATAAATCGAATATTGATTTAATAAATAATGCATGTCTGAACATAGTATTACAATGTTTTGAAAATAAATTAGCAAACATATATATTGCTAAGTCGTTTCTAATTATAAGGCCACCACTGTATGCAGTAGATATGTATGATTACAGTATGGTAAACATGAGGTTATGATGAGAATAAGGCTTATGGGGGTACAAAAATACTAAACAACAGATGTGTTATATCCAGACATAATAATAGTAAAAACGAAAGTATTTTTAGCAGTTGTTTTTGTTGTTGTTGTTGTTATTGTTGATAGTACTGTTATTTTGTTACCATTTTTTTTTTTTTCTAATAATAATTAAGAAAATTAATTTATTATGACTTTAAGTGTATAAAAAGATTTGTTGTCTGGACAATAAAAAGTACAATACAATACACACATACACACATAGAGGAATTTTATTGATTAAAGAGGGTGGGGGTGTTGTTAAGTTTTATTAAAAATTAAATTTTTTTCTTTTTCTTAAACAAACATAATAAATTTTATTCACAAATAAAAACAAGAAAAAGAAAAACGAACATATAAAGACCTAAACACGGGAATTAAAACCAATTTAAAATGACATTCTACACGTAATTAAAAAAAAAAAACGAAAAAAGGAAATAGAATACATAACATGTGATCACTAACCTGTTTAAAGGGTCTCATGCCACCATTAATCCTTAAAGAATCGGCTGCTATACCGGCAATACCATCACTTTGGCTGGGTTCGTTGCGCAGCTGTTTGAGCGATACATTAGGCACGGTATGGGAGTGACCACATGTGTTGTGGGCACCACAACATATGGCCATCGTACTGGATTCAGGCTGGGAACTTTGGCGTATAATACGCGAACCATTTGTGGGCGAGGAGGTAACCAAGACCGGCGGCACATGGTAGGGCAGAGCATTGTTGGAGCCACCCAGATTTCCTTGCTGAAAGGCACTTTTAACACTATCACGTGAAGTTGAACGGTCCATTTGACCAGTGGTCGATATGGGTGTGGTTGAGGCACGCCTACTGCAGTTTCTGCAGGCACGACAGCGTGTTTGGGCACTCGGAGATATGGGACATGATGACAAATTCTGATATGATGATGTTCCCAAAGTTGTGGTATTCTCTTGATAGCCATGATTTAAATTCGTTATTGATATGGTCGGTTGCTGTTGCAACTGATGCAGCTGGCCGCCAGTATTCGATGAAGGCGATGTAACCTGATGTTGCCTATCAGTTGCATTCAATTGTTGCTGCTGTTGTTGATTTTGTGCATAATTTTGTGATGAAGTTTTTTGATTTTGATTATGATCTTGGTCCTCTTGATATACTTCAATGTCAGGCACTGTGGGCGCCGGTCTAAGACCCTGCTCCACATCATCATCAGCCACATGTACACTGCGTTCACTCTCATCCGAGCCTAGACGTGTTTGCTGTGACAGCTGAGGACTGGTTAGATATGTGGATGTACGATCCTGCCTAATCAATGTTGGCTTAGACGATGCTGTGGAAGTCATATTGTTCGTTGTTGGTCCATTGGCAGAATTCATTTTGATTTGTCGCAATACAGACTGTTTACATTTGGGTGTATTCGAGACTAGTAATGAATCGGTTTCTTCTGAACTAACATAACCGGAATTTGTAGTATCAGTCAATTTTTGCATTGACATCTAAAAGAGAAAAAAGAAGAAGAAGAATAAGAGAGTTTTTATTACCGTTCCATTAAATAATCAAAGAAAATAAAGAAATTATATGCAGTATGTATAAATGTAATGCTTCAGGCATTATCATATATTTTCAATTCAATTTCTATTTTCATTTGCATTATTACCAAATTAGAATACCACACAAAAACAACAGAAAAAACAAAATTACTGCCATTGTTGGCCTAAAGCAATTTCCGTTTTGTAAATATTAAGAAGAGCTCGCAGTTTGTAAATTGGCAAGAACGTTTAATTTTGCACACCACACCACTGATTGATAATTATTTCGAAGAAGAATATTTTTAAACAAAAATAAATTCATACATTTTTTACCATAGGCTCCAACTAGTCTAACAGCTTTATTGGCTATTAAGACCATATCATAGTCGTAACAACTCAATTAACATAGCAGAACAGTAGCATTGCTCTCCTCAACTATGAGGCCACAACTGTAGCCTGGTACAGATTGAGATTTTAAAGTATCTGTATTTGCCAACTGATGAAGAAACTTAACATACACGATAGTCCATTACAATCTTTTAGTCAGAATTTCCACCTAGCTTCTCACACTACTTATTTTGTGCGTGGTTGTTTTTTGTATTCAGAGATTAGCAATCAAGCGATTTTCCGCTACTCATAAGCACTAATGCAATTTTAAGTATGAGTGGATCGACAGAATTGAAATTCAACTACTCTGATTCATTCGTACTCACTACAACATTGATTTATGAGTATAAGTAGCAATGAGTATGAGTACAACGTTGATATCAAACTCATTCGAAACATTCGAAATAAGTTTGATTCATACGCCTACTCATTCTGATTCATAAATTTAGAAAAATATTTATAATACTTTTAGAGATTCGAATAATTCGAATCATTTATCGAAATTTACAGCCTTTGTTATTGCTGCATATACAAACAAAGAATAAAGGAAAGACAAAAACAACAAGCAAAGCATGCTCACAATCTTATTGTGAATATTGCAGTACTCGAATCATACTTATTTTGTGCTTTGTGTAAATGTTAAGTAGAGACGAGTCGAAGTCAATAACATCATGCGTATTGTTAAGTATAAAAACAGCGAGTAGTTCCAACTTTGAGTACGAGTAGTATGAGTATGATAGCAAAATATATATGAATGCGCATAAGTATCTGAAATTATAAATATGACTTGAACCCACTCATCGTTTTGAATACTTAATGCTGATCTCTGGTACGTTCTAGTTGAATACGTTCATATGAGTTGAAAAATAAAAGTGCAGGGATCTAGTATTATAGCGTACACATAATGTATATGTAAAGAATAGCAATAACATTTGCATTGTATTACCCCCATTTAATAGGAAAATAAGACTCATTAAAAAAGCAAAAGACTCTATAAAAATTCTAAAGTTTATGCATGTTTTTCGCATTTTCTCATTTATATTCCTTGACCCATATATTCTGCCATATTTTATACTCCTCATCGGCGATGTTGCCGTTGTTGTTGTTGTAGTTGTCGTTGTTTTGTTTTTCTACACACCACTATACACACTTTAACGACAAGTAAGACTCTTTTGTAGTAAGTATACAAACATTAAAGACACACAAATGTGCATATGTGTGTGCACAACTAAAAGTTAAATGTGATATTTTCGTATACTCAAGAATGTGTTATTCACCATTAACTTCAGCCGCAAGTACATAAATATTAGCAAAATATGTATGTATGTGTGTAAATGCACTATACAAACACACATGCCTTGTATTTATTTGTTTTAATAAAAATTAAAAACAAAACATACAATTAAATACTGACACTGTTTGCAAACAGAAATTTTTGTATTCGAAAGAATGTTTGAACATTGTCTTGTCCATGTTGCAAGTGAAATTAACTGCAATTTAAAAGAGTGTCAGGCGGAAGTTGTACACTTAAATACAAAAAGAGAGAGAGAGAGCTAAAAGAAGAATTTTTGTATTTTACAAAGTGGATGCTAGTGATGTTAAACGGGATCGATTTATAAAAATTCCGGGATATTTCGTGATAATTCGGGATTCAAAAATCCCGAAAAATCACAGGGAAAGTCGTGATTTTCTTTTGATAATAAAAATATTTTGTTAACAAAATCATTTATATTCGAATCATTTGTATGTCATTAAGAATAAAATATAAAAATAGTTTTCAGAAAATTATTTGGATTCCAACAAAAAGATTAAAGCATCTTACATGTAATCTGTTAGGCTTGAACGAATTTTGTTGTCAATAAACGCTACCGTTGAAAAACACTTCCCGCAATCAACATTTGTAGGTAAAATAGTTCCAAGACAGCTGTATGCAGTTTGTAAATGTTCACCTCTACCACCTCCTGATGTAAAAAAAAATCCTTTTTTTTTTGGATAGTTGAGTGTCTAAATCAGTTACCCTATTAATTTGTTTTATAGGGCTATTTTTACATTCTTCGATGGCATCAAATAACTTTTTAACAATTGAAGTAGGGTTTTCCTCATCTGAGATGCTATTATCGAAGTCAAGTGATATAGAATTTTTTTAAGACCATTTATAGGGTCAAAATACATATGATTTCACATGTTGTTGGACAAGTTGTTAAAAATCCCGGGATTTCGGGATTTCCCGATTGGCATGCATACATAAATATCATGAGCTAGCCTTTCCATATTAAATATGCGTTGCATTGACATCGTATGAGAGTTATTAATTACGTGTGAGTAATAATATTACTCATACGTCTTAATAATTTCATTTATCTGTAAGGAAAGTGAGTATTAAGCGAAACTTTTTTATTACACTTGGTTTTACAATTCAATTGGTTTTATACACTTTCCAGTACCAAATAAAGTACTTAACAAATTAGCATGATAATAACTTTGTGCAAAGAATTGTTATTTTCCTTACATTATAAATATAAATATTCCCGAAATCCCAGGATTCCTAGTGGATACCAATATTTGTAAAAACTGGAAGCCAACGAGTATTAATAGCAACAAAATACCCCTATGAAACACTTTCTAGAATTTAATTTCGACGATGGCTTTATTGGCAAAAAGGTTTCATAGAATAAGGTGGCATGTTCCATATTTTAGGAAAATATACTGGGCTATGAGGAACCATAATTGGATAGAATAAAGGAAAATTATGCGTTCCAAAGATCATAAGTCTCCAATAAAACATAATATGAAAAAATATTTCCTCGTCGCCTTCGTCTCTGCAAGTTTCTGGCAATAAATCTCAATTGCTATGAAAGGTCAAACAAGACATTGTATTACTCGTGTGATAGCGGGAAGACATACTTATCGTAAAAGGTGTCTGAGGACGCTGCTATCAGTTAGGAACTATTTGGGGTTCAACTGGCAGCAGTCGGATCTAGCTTGGGTGCGAAGCCTGACCAGAGGTCTTAAACTGGAACCACGGGTGCTGGGACTCCCAGGGACTTATCCCTGCCCAGCAATGATGAGGTGCCCTCAGGGAGCACATAGTGGCTGTGGTGTAGACCCAAATCGCGAGGAGTGCGCGACTACGAGTACGGGGAGTGCACATTTGTAGGAGTTTAGATGGTCTCCAAACCCTAAACAAGAGAGAGCTTATGCCCAAATAGCATGACTTCGAATTGGTACCTACTTCCTGGCTGTAGCCAGTGTTTACAGTATGAAAGTAGAGGCGTTAGTCTACGTATTATTTTCACCCAGTGCGAAGAGCACTATGGGATTAGCTCCTCTAGACAGGTACCCATGTAAAAACACACACATCGTTGACTCATTGTACAACGTCTTAAAGGACGGAAGAAGGGGAAAAGATGAAAGAAGGGTATTGCCAGGAAAATTTTCACAAAAATTAATCTGCCTTTCGGAATCGATTTTAAACTGCAAGCTCTGTCACTCATACATAAAATTAACACACACCACAGCCGAGCTTGTGAGGAGAGAAGCCAGAATCCTTCTGCGTAGTGGCGCGAATGTCTATAAAGCTATGCTCAGCATAAACAGTGGCAAAAAATTTTCTCAAATCAAGTTCAAGTCTTGTTGAATATTATAAAAAGAAGAGGTGTGAAGGATGCATCAAACTATCTAGAAATAAAATAAGGTTGATAACTCGCTTCTTAAAATGGCACTGTAGACTGGGAGTGTACTTATAAAGCTTGAGATTTCTTTCGAGTCCAACATTTAGAAAAGAATCATTCATTGAAACACAGTTTTGGAACCTAAGGAGAATTAATCCATACCAGAAGGAAAAAATTGTGGACATAACAAATACTAGGCAGAAAATTGTTATTGTAGACACCGATCAGCATTCTGAAGTTTGTCAGAGCAATAAGTTTAGAGGCGGCATTATAGCGATACACTGTAAAATACGAGGTGAATAAAATCGTATGTTCGCAATAATAGTTAGAAAGAACACAGTATTTACTATAAAACTTAGTTTTGTGAAATGGGGACATGTCTTCAATGGGCTACGGCCATTATCGTAATTTTATTTTTGCTTCACATATTTATTTCGTTCAGTGTAAACATTTTTTTGTACTTTTGAAAAGCAGTATCGCCCGCAAAAGCATGGCTGATATAACTTATAGGCTGACTGCTTTAGATTTTGCAATGTTTTTCGGAGAAACTGTTTCCCGCATACGTTTTTCTTTGCGTTCAATGTATTCTGTGTTTCATGTGCAGAACTTAACTTTCTGTGCAAATGTTACTCCTTTTTTTAGTACTCTTTTATGTTCCCCATTTGATTTATTGAAGTAACTTTATGCACAGGAATTTGCAAATATTTCTTTGCACACTTGCATGTCAAATTGCAATTATTTTATGGTTGCTCAAGTCCATACGATAAATAAATAATTCAAGAGAAATGCAAACAGCTTGTCACACCAAAATTTATGCGAAGTGGGATCTGTTATTCCCTTGAATGGTAGGTGTAGCGTTCCTGTTTAATTTAAACACAAATTTCTTTGTGTTTTTAATTCAAACTCACACAGTTTTAATCAAGTATGTGGTGAATATCATTAACTATCGTTATTAATAGCCCCGAAAGCTTTATTGCAATTAATATAAAATCAAGGAGAATTAACCAATAACCTTAGATGTACTCGCTTTTGCACTACATCCATAAGCTATAAAGCTTAGAGTCATTTTAAAATTCTTCTACTACGAATAATTCGTTACTAATTAATACGACCTTTAACTCACGCAATTTTCCTATTCATATCAAATGAGTTTAATGAAAACCTTTAGGCTGGCAAATGAAAATTTTCAACTCTGTTGGCAATAAATTTACTGCAAGTGTAGGTTATACGGTAATAATATGTTGCATCACAATAAACCTTAATCTTAAGAACAGTAGCTAATCCCATCGTTTTAGTTCAGTTGATGGAACCGTATTTGGTTTTCTATCAAAATTGAATAGTGGAGAAGTATATGAGAGTTGTAGCAGTAAAGGGAATTAGGTCTTGTGAATTTGCCACTAACACTCACTAGCAGATGCCTGTAAGCGGCACACTCTCCTTGACGGACCAGGTTCCACTTCTACTTAGTGTGATACCACAATCAATATTCAACCCAGGAAACAAACGTTCCCTAGAAAAATCTACAATGGAGACCTCGATTAAGGATTCCAGAAAGTGAGAGACTAAAAACCTCTGTCTTTTAATAACAAACGAAGGGCGCTGACATATAAGTAGAAAGAGAGTCCCACAAAAGAAGTTATATAATGGAATGCCAAATCTTTCGACGTGCTTAGCAAATTGTCAGTGCCCCGTAAGAATTACTACGGCGCAATGAGTTAGGGACTTAATTGCAGCATAGCTGTCTAAGTATATCAAGAGATTTTAGTCTCACAAATGTATATTACCTCCGCCTGAAAAACACTGCACGTGCCAGGCATCCTATCATCAGAACCCTAAATATGCCACAGTTTACACTGTCATGCTGTACAGGCTTCAAATGTCCCATTGGGAACCTCCGGATCTTTTCGAAAGAAGATTCACTGCGAATTTTAAAATGCAATGATTCATTTCTGAAAGTTAAAAGGAAATATATAATCGAGCTGGTTGTGTCCAAGTCTTCCCAAAGTAGGAGCATATTATGGATATCCATCTACTGCCAACATCTCAGCCCTCTGTTTTAATAGAAGCTCAAAGGTGAGCCAATTGAATATAGCAGTGTTTAGTTTAAAATCGATTAAAATAAAAGACTACTTTTGCTGGTGTAAAGCGTGATTGCGCATTCTTAACACTCTCTATTGTGCTGTGCTTCTATGAGCTTGGAATCCCCAAGGACTCTTAGATAATTTACAGTCTTGGATAAGGAATAAAGATCAGTAATTTCGTTCTCCAACGATTGTTACTTTAGGTACTCGATGAGCACCCCTTAGCTCTGTGTTGATTGCATTTCAAAAAGAGAGTTTACGTATCCAAGCATAACAACATAATGGCCAAATCATCGACGTAATCATAGACTTCAAAATCATATCACTGCAGCTCTTACAACAAGCAATCTACCCTGCCTCTCTTTCTATCTCTCTAATATAAAGTTGCTATCTGGCGAGGTCGGTGAGTAGTCGCTGTAGTCTAGTAGGTAGTGTGTTGGTTTATTAGACGAAAAGCCCCGGTTCGTATCCCAGGTTAGACATCAACACGAAATATAAAAAAAAATATATTTCTTGGGTGACTGCCTCTCAGCAGATTTCTAGCAAAAACTCTGAGAGTAAATAAAATTGCCATGAAGAGCTTACTTACAACCTAGAGAAACTTTTTCATTGCAGGTTGATTTACTCTCAGAGTTTTTGCCTGAAATCTGCTGAGAGAGAGAGAGAGAGAGAATTTAGTTTAGGTTTGTTCTAATTGGTCCCCTTTGGTACGAATTATGGCATACAAATGGCCGACAAAGCCATAACAGGCTGCACGAACGTCGCTCTGCGGTATTTTGGCTTATTCCCGACGAAGCGCCGTCTTGAGATGATCGAAACTTTTGTATTTTTTAATGAGAAAATCCCAGGCCCAAAAGTCCAAAGAATTGAGATCCGGAGATTTTGGTGGCCATTGTGCGGTAGAACCTCCAATTGAAGCCATTTTTGGTTGACGCGTGCGAGTGCGGAGGTGCTGAGTCCTGTTGGAATGTTTATGGTCTGCGGCCGAAATGCTTGTCCGCTCAGGGCTTCAATACTGTCTTTAAGACATTTTCCCGATAATATTCGGCATTCATTTTGACTCCACGGTCGGCCGTTACGGCAGTCTACATCATTACCATCGGCGGCGCTTGAGTTCCGGTGGCCATTCGCAGATGTAAATTTTCAACTGACCTTTTTGGCAAGTAAACCCGATCATTTCGTTTGTTCACAAACTGCTCAATTTGGAATGGCTTCTCATCGGAGAAACCCAAATTCGCTAACTGGCAACTTTCGTGCAAGCGAAGTAACTCCTTGGCTCTTTCCAGTCTAACTTTTTTTTTATCCATCGGTGAGCTCTTGCACTTTTCGGATCTTGGCTTTAGTCCAAGCTCATTTTTCAATATGTGTTGCATCCATTCTCGCGATATGTTTAGCTCATGAGAAATTTTTCTACCTCTGCGACATGGATTTCGATCAATTCTGACCTTCACTTTTCGGGTCATTTCTGGTGTTGTTGTTATCGTTTTCTTTCGTCCACTTTTTGGACGCGATGCAACACTGCCAGTATTGCAGTAACGAGCAATGGTACGAGAAACAAAAGTTTTATTAACATTTAAATGCTGGAGGACTCTAACGATAGCCACCTGTGGTTTTTTAGCCAAATATAAAACAATCACACTATCACGCTTGAATTCCAGCACGAATTACTTTTTTTCTGAATGCAATAGATCAAAATGCTTGTTGTGTAAGCTTGTAAATAATAAAATGAACTGTCACTGTCTATCAGTTGTCAGACGAGTGGTTTACGAATAATAACAACCTGTAATTGGTTGCCATACATATAAGTAAGTAAGTCCAAATTTTTTGAGGACTACATTGCTACAGGCCACGGCTATAAGTCGATAAGTCCTATACAAATCATGCCACAAACAATGTTCTGAACGAGAGATTTGAGTGCCCAGTCATCTCACGTGGAGGTATTTTGAATGGACCAATGAGATCGTGTGCTTTGATCACGTTAGACTTCTTCATCTCCTATCCATTATCCATTTCGTGGTTTCAAAAGTAAATGTAAATTAAGCACATATAAAATATTTTTTTCATGATATTTCTTTTTTATTGTTTGAACGTTGACATTATGTGTGAAAACTAGATCATTTAAATGGCCTTCACGGGAAGTGTTGCAAGAATTGATTCTTTTGAGGCAATTTTCGATCAATTTTTGTCACATATTGGGCAGTATTTCAGCCATAACTTGACGAATGTTGGTTTTTAAGTGGTTAAGAGTTGAAGGTTTATCTGAATAAACAAAAAGGTCTAATGGTGTCAAATCACATTATCCTGGTGGCCAGTTGACATCGCCACGACGAGAAATTATGCGGCCAAGAAATGTCTCTTGTAATAAAGCCATATTCGCTCGAGTTGTGTGACATGTGGCACCGTCTTGTTGAAACCATATATTCTTCAATAGTAGGCGAAAAAAAATTCGGTTATCATATGACCATAATGCTCCGAATTGACGGTGACAGTCGTTCCAATGTCGTTTTTAAAGAAATAAGGTCCAATCGCAACTTCGGACCAAAAAGCGCACCAAACAGTGATTTTTTCTGGATGTAATGGCCTCTCTTCAATTACTTGAGTATTCTCAGAATGCCAAATACGACAATTTTGTTTATTAACATACCCACCGAGTATGAAATGTGCTTCATCGCTGAGGAAAATTTTGTTCGAAAAATTGCCGATACGTGGCTGTGGCAGAGTCAACATTTTTGTAGTAAGTTTTGATAATTTTTGTGCGTTGTGTGACAGTTAAGCGATCCATTTTCATCAGTGTCAGACTTTCAACTGAAATGAAAAATATTGGTTCTCCAGTTCTATGGTTTTAAAACGACGAAATGGAATTCGTCACTCATATAATGGCATACATTTCATAATGGTGTAAAGCTGTTTCAGTAAAACACAGGACTTTAATCTTATAAAAGTAATATGCAGGCAAAGATTTAATCTTAAACCTATTCGCAGTTTCCAGTAGTTTTTGTTTTCTTATCCTTCTGTGGGACATACGTGATTGTCATGTAAAATGTTTTTGAATTCCCTGTATTGGCTATTTTTAAAAGCAATTGAATTTTTTTTATTTTTCCCATTTAAAAGCAATTTTTTTTTATACGATTCAAAAGACAATATAAGAACAAGCAAAACATTATTGCAACCATTCTAGAAATATTTTCCATACACTTGACAATCACAATTTTTGTACAATTGCTGTACACACACACACACAAACATTTTTCCTTACGACAATATTTAATGGCATTTCCGTCTTATGTTTAAAAGTATTTCCTCCACTCAATAAGTACAGCTTGTTACGGTAAAACCCTTATTAGCTTTCGCTTTAATTTCCCTTTATGTTCTATGCCTTGGATATGGCATAGTGCTGATGTAATGTTCCTTTTCGATTGTAAAATGCATTTTTAACATAAAAATGCATAAAAATTCTATTGCTTTTGTGGTCGGTCACAGTTACAGATATTTTCTTTGAATGTCTCTACTCCCTTTTATTTTTTTTTGTCTTTTTGTGCTGTTGTTGGTCGGGTTAGGTATTTTTTTTTTACTAGGAACCTCTGTGAAGGTGGGGTGATGACCGCAAATTTTATGAAAATGGAAACAAAATGGAATACATGGCGGTTTAAAGTTTTTGTCGCAATGCGGTTGAATATTGTTTTTATTTTTATTTCTTCGTCTGTCTTTCAATTTTGGAAAATTAAATGTTATTGGTGTTGGTAAATGAGGGAGAGAGAAAGAGAGAGAGAGAGAGAGAGAGACCAATACAAAGGCATTTTCCTATTACATTTGTTTACAAACCTAATTTTCTTTTTTTCAATTTCCTTTACTTCTTTATTGAAGTGATAAAAAATAAGATAATAGGAACAAACCATTATTACCTTCGCAAATGGTTACATTTGGAAAATTAAGTCATTAAACAAATTGTTTCTACTCTTCATTATCGTTTAATTTGTGTTGTTGTTGTTGTTGTTGTCGTTGATGTATAAATTGTAATACCCCAGTGTAACGTCTGGTTAAAACAGAATAACAGAATAATAGCCCAACTAAGCCAACAATCATCATTTAAAGTGCGTTAAATGATGGTTAAATCAAGATAAAACAAAAGAAAATAAAATACTTCAGAAATCCCTTTCCAATAATATAAAGAAACAAAAGAATTTACAAATAAATGGCCATTGTTGTCAATGAAGACAACACAGTTCAGTAGGCTGAATATTTTCCTTTTCATTCAAAACAACACTCGTTGTCATTATGACAAATGTTTGCAGTTTATCTTCCATTTTATTACTTAAGAGGAGAGTAACAGGTTTCAATACGGAGAATCGCTATTAACGCATACAGATATGTTGTCTACTAAACTTAATGGCCATATTCATAAAATATGAGAAAGCAGGTTCTGCAAATTCTATGGAAAAAATTGTCCAGATGTCCAATAACATACACTTGAGAAGAAGTATATTTCGATGTTTTATTTGGCGAAGATTGAAGCGAATTAGCTTTATAAATTCAAAAACCAAATGCAACTATTTGTTCATCTTATTTATCTTTACTTATGCAAATATCATATCCAATTCCATATCATATATATTATTTCTAAAGCATTATTTCGGTTGCAAATATCTTCCATACCGCCGCATCAAATTTAATGAACGATATCTCATGTAAAAGCTTATATCTAATACTAATGGCGAAAAATAATTAGAAATTGAAAAATTAATATTTTCATTGATAAAAATTATATTTTGTTGTCATTGTGATTACATGTGTTTGTTCAAGTATGTTAATAAAGGGTCGCTTAATAGTAACATAGTTCTACATAATATAGTATGTATTAAAATCCATTCTGGCAACACCGCTATTTACTATAATGCCGTTTATTACTAAATCAGTTATATACAATATGCATATTAAGTTGTAAAAAGCTGTTTTGGCAGTACTTTGCAATAGTTGTTAGATTAAGTGTGATAAACAGGGTTGCTTAATTGTAATGCTATTCCACATAATAATACATAAAGTTGTAAAACCCATTTTGGTAATGTCGTTATTGTCATATGGCATTGTTTGTTATATGAAGTGTAGTAATACGATGTCTTTTAATATGTACGTATATATATATAGTGTCGGCTGATATTTAACAGTTAAGAAGATTTTAAGAAAAATAAGAATTAAAAAAACGTTTGAAATAACAAATGCAAATTGAGGTCGCCGTGGTCTAGTAGATAGTGTGTTGGCTTATTAGACGGAAGACCCGAGTTCGAATCCCAGGTCAGACATCAAAACGAAAATTTGAAAATAATTTTTTGGTGACTTCCTCTCAGCAGATTTCTGGCAAAAATCTGAGTGTAAAAAAAATTGTCTCAAAAAATGTGTATCGTTCGGACTCGACTTTAAACTGTAGGTCCCGCCACTCATGTATAAAATTAATGCACACAACATAAGTGGTGTGAGAAGCAAAGACGTAGTACAATGGGTCAATTCGACCACTGAGTACTGTACTTGTGAGAATTGACAAATACATGTCCTCTAACCTAACCTAACCTAAAGACAAATGCAATTATAATGTTAATCAGAAATCTTAATGCTAAACAGTGGTTAGTAAATGGTATCAGGCTAATCGTAACAAGCTTGGCAGACCACATTATATCAACAAAAATTATTCATACCGATAAAACTGTACTCATACCCCGAATCAACCTTGCACCTTCTGATCCAACTGTGGCATTCCGAATGACATGCAAACAATTCCCTGTGAAAGTTGCTATTGCTATGACGATAAACGAAGCACAAGGTCAAACCCCTCAAAAGCTAGGATTGTATTTACCAGAACCGGTCTTTTCACATGGGCAGTTCTACGTGGCTTTTTCTCGAATGCGTAAATTTAAAGATATTTTTCTTTGTATTAAGGATTTGTAGGGGCAAAAAGTTAACGATGGTCATGTCATTACCTCTAACATTGTATTCAAAGAAGTATTATAAAAGCATTTAAACATATGTATGTAAATATGTATGATGATATTATGATTACTAATATTTTTATACTTTTAATAAAATTTCTAAAAATTATTTTCATTTTATGTTACAAAAATTGCAACTAACAGTGCGAAATATTCGCAAGGGTCACCTTGTGCAAAAATAATTCTAATTTCTCATTTACTTACTTACTTACATACTCAAATGATTATTGCAACCATTTACTCAGGATTAAAATCTAGCTTCTCATTCAACATTCATGTTGTGCATGTTAACTTTAAGGTCCACAGACAGGTTTTTGAGAAATTTCATTTATTTTCTGTGTTTGTGCCAGAAATATGTTGAGAGGAAGTCGCCGAAGAATTATTTTTTCACATTTTCCTTTTATTTGCGACGTACAGGGTGGCTGATATGTATTGCAACCAACTTCAGGTTGTTATCGTTCGTAAACGGCTGGTCTGACAGCTGACGGTTTTATTCCAGTGACAGTTCATTTTATCATTTACAATCTTACAAAAGCATTTTGATCTATTGCATTCAGAAAAAAAGGTATTCATGATGGAATGCTTTATATTTGTCTGGAAAACCACAGATGGTTTGAATAAATCTTTTGTTTCTCGTACCAGTGCTCGTTACTGGCAGTGTTGAATCGCGTCCAAAAAGTAAACAAAAAAAAAAAACGGTAACAACACCAGAAATTATCCAAAAAGTAAAGGCCAGATTTGATCGAAATCCACGCCGCAGTAGTAGAAAAATGGCTAATGAGCTGAACATATCGCGAAAACGGACCTATATTGAAAAATGAGCTTGTACTAAAGCCATTGAAGTTCCAAAACGGGGAAGAGCTCACTGATAGACAAAGAAAGTGAGACTGGAAAGAGCCAAGGAGTTATTTTGCTTGCACGAAAGTGGCCAGTTACCGAATTCGGTTTTCTCCGATAAGAAGCCATTCCAAATTGAGCATTTTGTGAATAAACAAAAAGGTCAGCTGAAAATTTACACCTGCGATTGGCCACCAGAACTCTAGCGCCGGCGATGGTAATGGTGTGAGCCGCCATAACGGCCGATGATCGCTCCCCACAGTAAAAAATACCAAAGTGTCGATCATCTCAAGAAATGGGCCAAGATACCGCAAAGCCGTTGTCGGCCGTTTGAAGGCCATAATTCGTACCAAAGGTGGACAATTCGAATAAATCAAACCTGATTCTAAAATTTTACGTTATTTCCAAAATTTTTTGGTTTTGAAAAATAAAATTTAAAAAAAAATTAAAAAAATATAGAGGCCAACTATACTATTTTTACTTCAAAGAGGGCAGCTATACAGAATGTTGATGACATAGGAAAAAGATATTTCAATTGATGTAGAAAATATTTTAGGACCCAACTGTTTATCAAGGTGGGTTATTCAGTAGCCATAATCCCACATACATTCGAATTTATTAATTTTCATTATTATTGTTAATGTAGTGATTTGTTGTTGCAGCAATAAAAACCAAGAAATAAAAATGAAAAGAGACTTCTTTTTTAATAATTTCTTCATTATTTCTTATTGGCTCTCTACGACCGCGTAATATTGCTAAACTGGAACGTTTTAAATAAAAAAAAAAATTTCTTCACAAAGCAGAAAACCAAGGGACCCTACTTAATATCTTGATTGTAGAAAGAAAATCCCATTAAAGAAACTTTAAATTGCCTGATACTGCACTATTAACTCGTATTCTCTCTGGCCGGTGTTCTACTTTTGAATTAGTTCTGTTACGTCTTGTATGATTGCAATCACAATCGTAAAGAGTGACAGACAGGTCACAAGTAAAAACTGTTTTGAATACTTTTAACTGAAAATTAACTGCCTGCACAACATAGACAGAGACACACACATCTAATGAATCAAAGACGAAAGGTAGTAGGGGGAAAACTACAAAATGATTTGTGTTCCAAGCCAAACAAAAACAAAAACATACGAATTTAACCTGACACTGCCACACTGCATACATTGTGTACAGAAACAGTATTACAAAGTGGCAGGCAGAAGTAACAAGAAGAATATGCTTGTAGAGAGGAAAGCAAACGGGTTAAAACAAATGGACAGAAATATAACAAGAATAACAGCAGTAGCAACAACAACAACAAATTCACATTTCCGTTCTATGTTGAAAACCAGCCAACTGAACATCTGGTAATAAAATTTAAACATGCAAATGCATGTTGGTTGCCTGGTTGCCTGGTTGCTTTCACTTTATCGTTAACCTTATTATTATTGTTGTTGCTCCACCAACAAAAAGCAAACCAAACAAAAACAAAAAAAAAACGTTTGTTTAAAGCAAAAACATCAATACAACAAAGGTATGTATTCCCCCGATTGCCTAAATAGAAGAAAGGCAAACAGAATAATAAAAACAAAAAATTATGTTTATAGGCGAATTCCTCCATTTTTTATTTTGTGGTCGCCATGTAAAAGGAGGTTTAACAGCAAAATTTTGCATATTTTAAGGAGCAGTTTTTATTCTATTACAAATTTCTTTATACACAGGGCGTATACTTTATAACGAATGGCATTTGTATGCAGAGAATATTACTTACACGTTACGCTGTTCTACTATTTTAGCAGTTGCCCTCATAATTATGGTGTACCATTGAAAGAAATATATTTTAAAGATTTATCGATTGATATCGAAACAAAAATTCAACAATTTTTACGGCTAAATAAATGGTTTTGTTTAACAAAAAAATGTTCATTTGCAGTAAATCGATTTGTGTTGAATTTTTAAACACTTTTCAGTAGAGGAGAAATGTTGAAATAAGGAGTGCGCACAAAAAAAAAATGGACCTACTTTTAAGCTTATAATCTTTATCGTAATGGAAAAACATGAATACCGTTACATTGTTTTTGTTTGTCATCTGTTTGAAAATCCACTTGCGAGATGTCATTGCAATAGCAAAATTAGTTTTTTGAAAATGGACATCCAACAAGCATGTCCTAAAAAATAATTTAAATTTTCAATGAAAAACCGCGCCGCTTACAAAAAACGATTGCTAGGTTCGCAGGTGTTAACCAAAAAAAAAAAAAAATACACTTTCTAAGGTAAGAATAAAACAATACAAGGAGTCTTTAAGTATTGAGAGAAAGTGTGCAAGTGGAAGAAAACAAGAATTTGCCAACCAAATTAAAGCAAGTAAAATAATACGTATTTTTCTAAAACACCCAAAAATGTCTAGAAGAAAAGTGGCTCAATAAGTTGGATGTTCTGAGACCTTTGTGAGAATAAAATTTTACACACAAAAGAATCGAATATTATCTACTTTAATTGAAATATAAAACGAAAAAAATACGCCACTTAGTTTTAATTCTATAACGAAAAGTGTAAGTCCAGTTTTTTTGTCGACATGCTACATTTAAATTTTTTTATTGGTTGTCTTTTTCCTGTCATTGGCTTATAAACCGACTACGATAAAGCATTCAAGAACAGATCCACTCTGTTTCTATTCTAAAACTACATTACATTGCAACTAAACTGAAAAATCAGCAAATACGCAGGAAAACTGGAAACTTCGGAACAACATGCTCTTACTCCTTCGACTCCACTATAGGTTGGACAATTTATCGTTTTAAATTTGAATTTGAACAGGCAATACTTATGTCATTCTATTCTATCGCAAAATTTAGTATGTTATCTCAACCGAACGTAGTGAATTCATTTACCCTTGAGCAATATTGAGATTTATTGGGCCAACGAGAAACTAAACGATAAAATCAATATTCCAAGAAAATAAATAATCTTCTCGAATGAAACTCGCTATCATCTTAGCGGTTACGATAATAAGTAAAATTTTCGTATTTAGTGCTCAGAAAACCCACATAGTACGAGTGACTGTTTTACCCTGCTTGAGGTTGCCGTCGTCTAGGAGGTAGTGTGCTGGCTTATTAGACGTAAAGCCAGGGTTCGAGTCCCAGGCCAAAGATCAAAGTAAAGTACAAAAAATATATTTCGCCGATTTCTTCTCAACAGATTTCTGGCAAAAATTCAGAGAGTAAATAAAATTGCCATGAAAAGTTTCTCAAAAAACCTGTCGTTCGGTATCTACTTTAAACTGTAAGTCCCGCTACTCATGTATAAAATTAACACACTCAACATAAGTAGTGTAAGAAACTAGGTCAATCATCCTGACTGAACGGTTATAAGGACCAATTAAGTATGAATGTATGTATGTTTGACCCTGCTTGAGGAGCGGAAACAGCATTGGCTCATATTTCCTTAAAAAGGGGGCAGCGCAACTATTACAGCCAATTGAGGCATTTCTGGCACCATGATAACCAACTTGTGTGAAGTCGCGTTCCACGTAAGGAGAACAGTCGTGATTTGAAGACCTCCGTTGTGAGCAGAATAGCGGAAAGTTGTGTGAGAAAAATAACGAAAAAGCAAATTATTGTTGGATACATCAAGTTTTAAATAGTGGCACACAAAATTCTGTAAACAATAAAGAGTTTAATTGAAACTAAAAACAAATTTATTTTTATTTTGTTTGCAATCAACGAACTATATTTTAAACATTTTGAAAATAGGTAAAAACGTAATCATATTGTCTTACTCACTCACTGCCACAACAGCCTACATGGTGACATATATATAATGCAACAAAGTAAAGCCCTATATTTTTCTAATTTTTTTTTTTTTAATTTTATTATTCAAAAGCAAAAAATGTTGGAAATAACATCAAATTTTAGAATCAGAATTTAAATTTGTTCGAATTGGCCTTCAAATGGCCGACAAAGCCATCACAAGCTGCACAAATATGGCTCTGCAAAGCGTCATCTTGAGATGATCGACACTTTGGTATTTTTTAACGAGAACCTTACACTCCAAAATGCCCCAGGTGCAAAACTACAACGGATTGAGATCCAAAGATTTTGATGGTCATTGTGCGATAGAAATGAAGCCAGAAACCTCCTTTTTAAGCCATTCTTACTTGAGGCGAGCTGAATGCGGTGGTGTTGACTGGTGTTGGAATGTCCATGGTCTGCGACCGAAATGTTTGTCTGCCCAGGGCTTCAATACTATCTTTAAGACATTTTCCCGATAATATTCAGCATTTATTTTGACCTCACGATCGCTGAATACGAGCAGGAAGCGACCCACACAATTACCATCGGCGGCTCTTGAGTTCTGGTGGCCAATCGCAGATGTAAATTTTCAGGTGACCTCTTTGGCAAGTAAACACGATCATTTTGTCTGTTCACAAACTGCTCAATTTCGAATGGCTTCTCATCGGAGAAAACTGAATTCGGTAACTGGCCACTTTCGTGCAAACGAATTAACTCCTTGGGTCTAAATTTTTTTTGTCCATCGGTGAGCTCTTGCACTTTTTGGAACTTCAATGGTTTTAGTCTAAGCTCATTTTTCAATATGTGTTCTCGCGATATTTTCAGCTCACGAGCAATTTTTCTACCACAGCGGCGTGGATTTCGATCAATACCCTGGCATTCACTTCTCGGATCATTTCTGGTGTTGTTACCGTTTTTATTCGTCCACTTTTTGGACGCGATCAAACACTGCCAGTATCACGGTAACGAGCAACGGTAACGTTACGTTAGTATTAACATTTAAATGCTGGAGGGCTCTAACGATAGCCACCTGTGGTTTTCCGGCCAAATATAAAGCAAACACACTATCACGCTTGAATTCCATCACGAATAATTTTTTTCTGAATGCAATAGAACAACATGCTTGTGTAAACTTATAAATAGTAAAATGAACTGTTACTGGAATAAATCTGTCAGCTGTCAGACGAGCGGTTTACAAATGGTAACAACCTGAAGTTGGTTGCAATACAAATCTGCCACCCTGTATTTTAGGTCGTAATATAATCAGAAGTTCAGTGACTTAAAAAAGCAATTATTCAGGGTGTCCCAATAAATGTGCACAAAGTCCTAAACAAATTGCCTTATAAACTTTTTTTGTTGTTGTTCTTTCTGTTGTTGTTGTACAAAGGGGTTAAGTTATATATTAAGTATGTTTGTTAGTTATGGCGTTTCATTAATAACTGCATGATATTCGATGCCGAACTCAGGAATTTCAAGCAAGTTTTTCATACAAACGCAGTATTCCATACAAATTTTAGAGAAATTTAAAAAAATATCAATACAAAAGACAATTGCTTTACATAACACACATACACTGCATGCCATAAGTGAGTCAACACCCACTATAATTTTAAATTTTCTATTACAAAAAATGTTTTTTATTTTTGTTTTAACATTTTATTTTTGGAAATTTATTCGAGGATTCTCATTTACTTTGACCGCTATCCTAAGAAAATTAATTATTTTAGTGCTGTTTACTGGCGTTCAGTGTATATAATTGGTGCTTAGAAGCCTTCACTTAGGATTACGACCTAGCTTCTCTCACCATTTAGGTGTGTGTGTAAGTTCCCCGTGTGGTTGCGAAAAGGGAATACTACCCGTGTATTGTCGTAAAAGGCGACTAAGGGTGCTGCTACCAGTCAGGAACTGTTTGAGGTACAACTGGCAGCAGTTTGGTCTTGCTTGGCTCCGAAGCCTGACTACGGCAGCTGGGAGCACAAGGAACTTGTCCCTGGCCATCAATGGTGAGGTGACTCGGGGAGCAGCTGGTGGAGTTTAGATGATCTCCCACACCTTAACAAGAGGAAGGTGTGGTGGTACATTCTTAGCGCATTTAAAGGAGCTTAGATAGTTTCGACTCCTAAACAAGAGGGAGATCATGCCCAAATAGCATGACTTCGAATTGGTACCAATTATCTGGCTGTAGCCAGTGTTTACAGCATGAAAGTAGGGGCGTTGGTCTACGCATTATTTTCACCCAATGCGAAGAACACCATGGGATTGGGTCCTCTGTGCAGGTACCCATGTAAAAACAAACACATCGTTGTACATGTAAGTAGGAGGATTTACAATTTAAAGATGGCTTCGCTTGACACATTTTTGACAAACTTTTTCTTGTCGATTTCATTTATGTACTCTCAGAGTTTTTGCCAGAAATCTGGTTGAAGGAAGTCGACCTACGAAATATTTTTTCATACTTCGTTACGTTGGATATGTCTGGCCTGGGGTTTGAACTGTGGCCTCTAGACTAATAACTCACCACACAACCTGCTAGACTATGACAATTACAAAGTTTTTTTCATTTTTTCAAATACGTTTTACAGTCGCTGGTGTAAGTTTTCGTAAAACTGATGTCTCATAAAAATTTGTAATTGGGACACCCTATAATTTTATAAAAGAAATTCACTTGCGACTACGTTTACAATTGCAAAGTTTTTTTTCACTTTTTTCAATACTTATTACAGTCGCTGGTGTAAGTTTTCGTAACGCTGTTGTCTTATAAAAATATGTAATTGGGACACCCTATAATTTTATAAAAGAAACTCACTTGCGACTACTTTCCAATCATATGACTGTGTGTCTCTGTTGTACTCGTACATGCTTTAGATGTTTTCGAAACCAGTTACTTGCAATTTGTTGCTATAAATAATGTTTTTTGTTGTTGTTGTTGCTTGTTTTGTTGTTCTACATATTAGGGGTGTTGAAATTTTCAGTTTCTTGCTTCTTGCTATTGTTGCTGATATTGTCGTGGCATTTGAAATGTTTTATTTGAAGCCTTTATAGTGTTAAGGCCGTACATGCCTTAACAACTGTAGGAATTTATTTTTGAATTTTAGTTTATAAGGAAATTATTTAGAAACAAAATATTTTACATTTCACTTCATACAGTTAAAATGCTGGTACTTTACACCATAGAAGTTAAGAGTTCTATAAATAAATTCGACTGCAATTGCTGGTTGCAAATACACGCTCTTACAAATATTTTTCAATCGTATGCATTTGGGTTAAATTTCATATTAATTTTCTTGTTTTTGTTCTTCTTATAACGGGTGTTTTTTATAGAGGTATAGAACTTTAAGTTGGCATTACTTTTCAAGATGGCGACCGATTTAACAGCTGTCAAGTGATTGATTCTCAGTTTGGTTTGACAATTCATCATGAATAGACTTACGCCTGAAGAACGCTTGCAAATAGTGTAATTTTATTTCGAAAATAATGGTTCTATGCGGAAAACGTATCGCACACTACATCCGTTTTTTCATCGACAAAATTGTCCATCAGAGCAGTTAATTTGATGAACCATGGAACGTTTTCGCTCCAGGTTCACTCTTATTGATAACTCACATTCCCAGAGACGGCGTACGGTGCATACAGAAGAAGCTATTGCTACTGTAGAGCGTAGCATTGAGGAAGACCCGAATGAGTCCATCTGCCATCGAGCACAGGAATTGGATCTGTGTCCATTCACTTTATGGAAGATTTTGCGGAAAGATCTTGGTTTGAGTGCTTACAAAATCCAACTCGTGCAAGAATTGAAGCCAAACGATCATCAAGTAAGGCGTAGATTCGTCGAATGGCCAACAAAATGAGATCACCGTTGTTCCCGATTTTCATAAGCGAATTTTGTATAGCAATGAAGCGCACTTCTGGCTGAATGGCTACGTAAACAAACAAAACTGCCATATTTGGAGTGAAAGTAATCCTGAAGTGTATGTGGAAACACAATTACATCCCGAAAAACTGGCTGTTTAGTGAGCTTTATGGGCTGGTGGAATTATTGGTCCGTAATTTTTTAAAAACAAACGTTACAGTCAATGGAGATCGGTATATGGCCATGATTACTAACTTTTTCATTCCCGAATTGAATAACCAGGAACTCTAGGAGTCGCCGTGATTTAGTAGGTAGTGTGTTGGCTTATTAGACGTAAAAGCCAAGGTTCGAATCCCAGGCCAGACATCAAAATAAAATACAAAAAGTATTTCTTAGGCTATTTCCTCTCAGTAGATTTCTGGCAAAAACTCTGAGAGTAAATAAAATTGCAATGAAAAGTTTCTCATAAAATCTGTCGTTCGGAGTTGAGTTTAAACTGTAGGTCCCGCTACTCATGTATAAAATTAATACACACAACATAAGTGGTATGAGAAACTAGGTCAATCATCCTGTCTGATGGGTTCTAATGACCAATTATGTATGTATGATGTTCATGAGATGTGATTTCAACAATACGGCGCAACATGTCACATAACTCCTGCTACAATAGATTTATTTAAAGACTCGTTTGATGAGCGCCTAATGTCACGTTTTGGACCTGTGAATTGGCCTCCAAGATCTTGTGATTTAACGCCGCTAGACTACTTTCTATGGGGCTATGTAAAGTCATTGGTCTATGCGTTAAAGCCACAAACACTTGACCATTTGGAAGACAACATTCGCCGTGTTATTGCCGATATACGGCCACAAATAGTGGCGGTCATATGCCAGAAATCATATTTAAAATATAATGCCACAAGATTATCTTTCGGATAATCTATCGTTGTTTTATTGCAATATAAAGTTCTATACCTCTATAAAAAAACACCCTATATATATTTTTTTTTCTCAAAATTTTTATGTTTTATTATCAATTTGACTACAAGTTTTAGTATTTTCAATTACAAACCACAATTGTCAGTATATGATAATAACAACCAAAAATACTTTACGATGATGGTTGTAAAATAGTTTTTATTTGTTTCGTTCCTTTTCAAACATAAACTCAAAAAACTATAAAAATAAACGTTTAGGAATCCATATCTTTAATATGCTCATGTGTTTGTCGAATTACGATCCTTAAAAAATCTATGAAGCATTATGTCGTTAAATAAAATTGTTCAACAATAGCTTATGGAACCCGATAATAAATTTTCAATTACAATAATGCACTGATGTGATCAAATATTTAAAACAAAAAAAAAATATTTCTTTGCGAACCTTTCCTGTAACGTTCTATTTTAGGCTAACAATTAAATATTTAGCCTGTGGCTTGCTAAAGAAAAATTAAATAACATTGCAACCATGGTATACGACAAATCAGTCACAAGACTCATGATTAAAACTCTTTTTCTAGTTTTTGGAGAAAAATCTCAACACCTAACAATAGTCTGATGGACACAATCTGGAAAATTTTTTTTGCATTAAAAATTACGAAGTTTCTACAAAATTTTAAAAGTACTAGATGACCCGTGCGAATATTTCGCACCGTTAGTTGTCATTTTTGTAACATAAAATATTAGAAAACATAATTAACATCATCATACATATTTACATACATACATACATACATACATAATTGGCCATTACAACCCTTCAGTCATGATTACGACCTAGCTTCTCACACCACTTATGCTGTGTGCGTTAATTTTATACATGAGTGGCGGGACCTACAGTTTAAAGTCGACTCCGAACGACAGATTTTAGAGAAGCTTTTCATGGCAATTTTTACTCTCAGAGTCTTTGCCAGAAATCTGCTGAGAGGAAGTCGCCGAAGAAACATTTTCTCGTTTTGATGTCTGACCTGGGATTCGAACCCGGGCCTTTTGTCTAATAAGCCAACACACTACCCACTAGACCACGGCGACTTCATTTACATACATAAATACATATTGCTCCTTTATTGCTACATAGTCATATCTCAATGAAACTTGAACTTGGCAAAATGGGATTTAAGTTTTCAAGACATAAGTCCTATGATCTAATTCCCGCAAACATTTTTTGCTATAACTTCGGTTCAGCTTGGGATATAAAAATGATTTTTTCAACATGTACAGAAGATCTAAAAGAGCAGTTTTGTTTAAGTAACTACAAATTTTTAATTTCTTGAGATCTAGCTATGTTGCAAAAAAGGTGCGATATGTTTAAATGGTTTAATAATACTTCTTTGAATACAATGTTATAGGTAATGACATGATCATCGTTAACTTTTTGTCCGTACGAATCCTTAAATACAAACAAAAATATCTTTAAACGTTCGCACTCGAGAAAAAGCCACGTAGAACTGCCCATGTGAAAAGACCGGTTCTGATAAATTCAATCCTAACTTTTGAAGGGTTTGACCTTGTGCTTGGTTTATCGTCATAGCAATAGCAACTTTCACAGGGAATTGTTTGCATGTCATTCGGAAAGGCACAGTTAGATCAGAACATGTAAGGTTGATTCGGGGTATGAGTACAGTTTTATCGGTATGAAAAATTTTTGCTGACATGATGTGCTCTCCCAAGTTTGTTACGATTAACCTGGTACCATTTATTATCTCCTGTTTAGCATTAAGATTTCTGATTAACATTATAATTGCATTTGCCTTTTCAAA
This sequence comes from Sarcophaga peregrina, assembly GCA_014635995.1. Classification (NCBI taxonomy): domain Eukaryota; kingdom Metazoa; phylum Arthropoda; class Insecta; order Diptera; family Sarcophagidae; genus Sarcophaga; species Sarcophaga peregrina. Next base: position 56,759,732 of record CM025790.1, on the reverse strand, counting down.
TGCACGTTATTTATATTCTTACGATGAACGTTATTTATATTCTTATTTTTCTTAAAACCTTCTTAACTGTTAAATATCAGCTGACAGTATATATATGTGCCTATATATTAAAAGACACCGTATTACTACACTTCATAAAACAGACAAGGCCATGACAATAACGACATTACCAAAATGCCTTTTACACCTTTATATATTATTATGTGGAATAGCATTACAATTAAGCGACCCTGTTTATCGCACTTGATATGACAACTCTGAACTGCATTACTATTAAGCGACCCTGTATTACCACACTTGAACAAAAACATATAATCATAATGACAACATTATTATCATGCAGTTCAATATAAAATATAATTTTTATCAATGAAGATATTAATTTTTCAATTTCTAATTATTTTTCGTCATTAGTATTAGATATAAGCTTTAAAATGAGATATCGTTCACTAAATTTGATGCGGTGGTATAGGAGATATTTGCAACCGACAAAAAAAGTGATTTAGAAATAATATATATGATTGTTTTCATAGATAGTCTATATACAGCCATGGACATTAAATTAGCACAGAACTTCGTTATAAGACCAATCAGATATTTTATAGTATTTTAGATATACTCATAAAAAATTTAAACATAGAAAATTAAATTTCATATTCTTCTTTAACCCATTAATGCCTGACCCCAGAATCCGTGGTCCAATTGAAGCATAGGAATATTTTTATTTATTTTTTAAGTGTCGTGGGGACCTATGTAGGGCATGGGAATTTTTCTACCCACTTCGGCATAAGTGTGTTCTAAAATACAAATTTTTTCTCTTTGTTATATGACGGCTAAACAACATAGTTAAGCTATATTTGAGAGTTTTATTGAAAATATACACATTCGCGACAATAATGTTCCTGACAAGAATGATAAATTTACCAAAATTACTCTATTGAATAAAAAATTCATGCAATTTGGCATATTTTCCCATAGCCTTTCTGTGGATGGACAAATGATCGCATATTATGGTCGCCATTTGGCTACAAATACTGGGTGTTGGCTTCTATGACAGGATATTGTTTTTCTTTTATCCCATATGCTGGCGCTTCTGCTAAAAATATGGTTAACTATGGCCTTAGAGAAAACGTGGTACTACGACTATAAGAGAATATTTTATATCCCATTCAATATAATGTTACATCAACAATTATCGTATGCGAGTCTACGGAAAAAAGTGATATTGGCTCACTACTTCCTAACGCTAGTGACGCAGCTATGGTAAATCTATGGAAATTACTCTGCTTGCGCAGTTGATGTGATGGTTTGCCACCTATCAGCCAATTCGATTTTCGGGTGAGAGTTGTTGAAGCGTTAGTAAAAATCGTGAAAATCGACATCGTGATGGAAACGTTGTCGCAAATACACAGCAACTATCAAAACACACTGACAAATTTGACCACATAAGTGATAAAATTGAAAAACGCGGTCACTTTTCGCAATGTGGTGGCAAAATAGAGTACGGTTGTGCAAAATATAGTTTCAATGTGTATTCAAGGGATTCTTTTAAACAATTTCATGCCGGGACTACCAAGAACATAAAAGAATAGAGAAAAATAAATAATTTGAACTTTCTATTTGAAATTCATTTTTAAAAGTTTTATGAAAAATATTTCACACCAATGTCTAAGTGGGTGTTTGTATACCCATGCGATTTAATCGCTCCTGTAGCCTAGGTAAAAAGATCAATTTAAGTGAAAGTATTTTTATCGGGTGGAAGATGTATTATATTACATGGTATATAAAGATTTTTCTGAGAATACCATCTTTCTACAAAATTTTGATTTTGAGAAATTCGCCATCTTTGCCATTTCTTCTGTCATCCAAAATATGGGACTATCATGTGTTGCTAATTTTTTTTAAACAGTTCTATGTCTTCCTTTTTCGTTCTTAAAGAAAAGTTTGGGCTCTCGTTTAGCTGGGTCAAGATAGAATTTTTGAATTTTATAATTTTTCTTTTTTTTGGAATTTTTATATTCATTCGGCGTCAATGGGTTAAAAGGAAATAAAAATTTTGACGAAATTGCAAAACGTCTTCTGATTAAGCCTAGATTTTGCCTGGATAATAAAAAATCAAAAATTAAAATTTCGAGAATAAAATATTTTAATAAATCGCAAAATTATTACTGTTTTCAGTTTATTTGATCAATATTTAGTAGAGGAATCTCTATTTTCAAGCACCGCATAGCATCTACGGCAAAACGTTCTTTGAAAAAGATTTTTCGGAATCGAGTACCAAGCCTCCAGTATTCCAATCCACAAATCGTCCGATTTTTTGCACTTTTGTTGAGCAATAGTAAATTTCACATCGTTCCAAGTGGTTTTTTATCGAGTTTAAAACAGAACTAAATAAAATCAATCCTTTACCAGCTTAAAAGTAAGCTTGGGGTTACTATCTTGCAAAAATATAAATAACACTGGCATGTATTTAAAAGCTTATGGTTCCATTTTGTTCTTTAGAATGTTCATCTGTCTAATTGTGAAAATTAATGAAATAACAATAGACCATTAGACACCAAAAATTTTGGAGTGATGAAACAATGCTAAATCATATGGGACCAGATGGTAGAATGGTTGTTCGGCGGCCAAAATGTCAGACATTAAATCCACTCTATGCCAAAAACAATTTGATTACAAATGATCAAGGAAGCTCAATGATGTGGGGAACATTTTCATGGCACGTAGTAGGTCTCATTGTGAAAATTGAAAACTTTTCAACTCTCAGAATGAGGACAGCTATTCCACTAACACTGTTGGATAGAGGACGTTCTGGACTATCATTTGCATATAAATTTAAATGTTCCAAAAATATTTGCCAAAAAATTGATTTTTTACCAAAAATTTAAAATTTACAAAAAATTTTTTCCAGATAGGGAGGTCCTTATCCTTGTGGTCCGAGCAAACGGTGAAAGCTTGACTATATTTTTCTTTACGGCTACAGTGTAACTGTTATAAATAAATTAGGCCACGGGTTACGTTAAATTTAAGTAGCGCAATGGTTCATTTCTTATTCGCATATGCCTGTGATTATAGAAAACTCCACATGGAAAAGTCCAATGAAAAAGAAACCCATGCTTTCCATGACCTCTACTTCAAATCACTCAAACAGAATATTCAATATGACATTCGTGCATACATAGCACCATCCTGTTTAAGCTACATATCGTTGGAGTACAGATCATTCAGTTCAGGCCAAAAAAAAATTGGTAATCCTAGACTTTAGGCGTTTAACAATGGCTTCGCTAACATTGTTCCAAAAAAATATAGACCGATGGCCTTACCAGCCCAAATGTCTTTACTAAACAGTAATTATTTCGGAAGGCTCGTGAATCTTTGTTCGCGTACCCATACATCCAGACGATACTATATTGGAGGACCAAATCCATTTAAGAGGAGAAAAATATCGAGAGTTGTAACGCCGTTAAAGTTATATGCTTGCCCAATATGGTCGAAAGCTCTCACCGTGGGGTTGACAAGGAGGAAACTATCCTCAGTGTATTTCCTAAGCATCATTAAACAGATAAGAGGCTTCATACAAGTGGCTGATGAAAAGTGTTTGCTGATGGCAAAGACAATACCAATAGATATATTGGCGAAGGAGATGGACATTCCACCTTCTCCCTGATATAACCGCATGAATGGAGAACAAAAATTGCGAGCTAACCTACTTTGTAATTCAGTTTCTGATTGGTCATGGATGCTTCAGGAATTACCTTAACAGTTTTGGACATGACACTTTGCCTATATGCCCAAACTGTGTAGATGAGGAGGAACATGCGGAGCATATTCTAATATCCTGCCCTAGATTTAGATGATCCGTGGAAACGAAACCGCCTACTGGAAGAGGTGTTAAATTCTAGGATACTATGGGGCTAACCAAACCTCCGCGAAGTAATACCTTACGACATTCCCGCAGGGGGAGGGTGGTTAGAGAATGTAGGGAGTGGGTTTTGTACGTAGACACAAACGATGATTAATCGTGCACTCTTTTATTGTGTCTTTCGAAGATTCCCACCTCAGGCTCATGCTAAAAAAATTGAAATGCTGTATTACCTCTTCATTGACGATACTTTTTTAATGCATGTTAATGACAGTTTACCACAATTTCCTCATATTTTGTAACACGTAGCGCTAACTACTTTGAGAATAAAGATGGAATACAATTCTCACTTGCTAGACTGTATTTCAAATAAGGCTCTTATCAATGTAAAATAAAAAGTTTGTCATGGGGTATCAAACCATATCGATTCGTAACAGCCCTGAAGCAATGTCCCATGCATTGAACTCATTACGTTTTTTGTGATGGGTTGAGTGAACAGTATTAGGTAACATAATATTTATATTAGGACATACTAGACCTCATTAGGCACAATTAAATATGCCGGTTAAATGAACTGAAAAATTTAGAGGCAAGTAAAAAAAAAAAATGAAACTGAATACATATTGAAAAACATACACCAAACAAACTAAATTATTACATACAAAGATTTTTTTTGTGCATTTCCAGCTAGCATTTGGAAGATTGTTTTTATAAAAATCACCTTGTTGAGTTTTTTTTTATAGTGCTTTTGGTGATCAAAAGCTTACACGATTTAAAAGGACTCATACAGAGTAGAAAAATTACTCAAATGTTAATCATAAATGACTTAAAAACGAGTCCAAATTGATATGAATATGACTCGTAAATGACAATAAAAGGACTCTTGAACATAATTATAAATTACTCATAAAAGACTCATATGCGATTAAACGATGACTGTAAGACGACACAAAATAGAATCATAAACGGAGGTAAATAAGACTAATAAATGATCAGAAAGCGAACCAAAAACTACTAGAAAAATAGTTGAAAATTATTCTAAAATAATATAGAATTTGACTCATCAATGACTTTCTAAAAAGAGTCGCGGGTACTCACTTTTTTCACCCGACAAAATAGTTTTTTTATTTTTTACTTTTTTTTTATTTTTTATTTTTTATATTTTTATTATTTTATTAAATTCGCTGCATATTCTCCTTATTGGATCAGCACCAGCATAGTTGGTTCTAAAAAATTGTATTGATAATGGGGTAAAATGATGTGACAGACGTTGAGGAATATTAAAAGTGATATCATGGATTAAAAAACTGGAGCCAATATCACCAGTGATTACATTGTATAAGAACGAGATATTTATCATAGTTCTGCGGCTTTTAAGTGTGGGAAGTTTGATTAATGCTAGTCTGGCAGAATAAGATGGTAAACTAGTGGGATTAAAATTCAGTCCTCGTAGACAAAATATCAGAAATTGCTTTTGTACAGATTCGATGACATCGGAATATCTTTTATATAGAGGATCCCATATTATGGATCCATACTCTAGTATAGGCGTCAGAAGAGATGTGTAGAGCGATTTAGCAACATAAGGATCATTAAATTCTTTTGGCCATCGTTTTATAACACCAAGTATGCTTCTTGCTTTATTCACTGTCATAGCTATGTGCGGAATAAAATTTAGTTTGGGATCAAGTAAAACTCCTAGATCCAGGAAGTTATCTACAAGCTCAAGATCGTATCCATCAAAAGCATATGATCAGAAAATGAGCGTATATTCTAGCTTTTTAATCGCACCGAAGCATTAAAAAAAGACTCGAATTTTATTAAAAATTTCCAAAAATGCTGGCTGGGTACAAAAATTTTTTTGTGCGTTATAATGTGTTTGATATTCCATTAGGTATGTAATAGTGTATCGATGTCTGTTACTATAAAAGTATATGCATTTTGGAAAGAACAAATAACAATAACAACAATGTTAAATACATGAAACTCTACAACATTGTATTTTATTTTTGTTCTCTGTTCTCTGTTTATTACCCACTTTCCGTTTAGTGTCCCATTTTTTTTTTGTCATTTTATACCCTCATTTAACCCCCCGTTTTTCTGGTATATTCTTGATATTCATCTTGTTGTTGTTGTTGTTGTTGTCATTGCCGTTGCCGTTTTCAAAAAACCATAAATAATTATTTACATGCATATGAAAAATGGTTTGAAAATGAATATAAATTTTCCAAAATGAAAATTGATATCAATGAGGATGTAGACATGGAAAATGCTTATGAAACTGTAGCTAAGTATATAGCCGTATGAGTACGAGTACATTCAAATTTGGGACACAAAAAAGAAAATATAAAATAAAGGAAAGGAAAGAATTGAATGTTAAAGTTGGTATAACGATGAGGAAAAAAATACTAAAAAATAATCAATAGTTTCGTTGTAAATATGAAACAATACGTTTTGATGATAATCAAATAAATCATAGGGTATTCTTTCAGGAGCTGATACTCCAAGGGCTGATACTTAATTATTCATACACCATGATATTCAAACATTCTAGAACTTGTACTACCAAAAAAAAATTTTTAAAAATTCTATTCAAACATTTGGCCATGCATACAGCTTATAACAATTTTTTAAAATTTCTATTAAAGAGTGCGCACAAAAAAATGGACATACCTCCAAGCTTATAACTTTTATCATAATTGAAAAAAATTAATACCGTTACATGGCTTTTGTTAGTCATCTGTTTCAAAATCCACATACATGTCATTGCAATAGCAAAAATAGTTTTTTGAAAATGGGCATCCAACAAGAATGTCGTAAGAAAATAATTAAAATTTTCAATGAAAATCCGCACCACTTACAAAAAACGATTGCTAGGCTCGCAGGTAAGAATAAAATAATATAAGGAGTCTTCTTTGAGTATTGAGAGAAAGTGTAGAAGTGGAAGAAAAACAGGATTTCCATGACCAAAACAAAGCAAGTAAAATAATATGTAGTTGTTCTAAAACACCCTAAAATGTCTGGAAACAAGTGGCTCAAATAGTTGGATGCTTAGAGACCTTTGTCAGAAAAGTGAAAAAACAAGCTGGTCTTAAGACATTTAAGGTCCAAAAAGTGCCTGACAGTAGTGCAAGAAAAATTTTGGAGACTAAAAAAAGGGCCAAAATTCTGCAGAAAGATTTTTTAATAAACGCGAGTGCTGTGAAATCGATTATGAAACAAATGTCTTGGCAGATTTTTCTCAGCTTCCTGGTCAAGAATTCTATATTGCAGATTCTAGAGGGAACGTTGAAGAAAAATTTCGTGTACAAAAAAACCAAGTTCTCAAAAAAATTTTTGCACATGTGGCGAAAGCAGCTCTAGCAATTATCTGCAGATTCTAGAGGGAACGTTGAAGAAAAATTTCGTGTACAAAAAAACCAAGTTCTCAAAAAAATTTTTGCACATGTGGCGAAAGCAGCTCTAGCGAGTATCTGCAGAAACGATTGCTTCCGTTTTTAAATAGCCATAGGGTATCTCCATCTTTTTTTTTTTTTTTTTTGGCCGGATCTTACCACGTGTCACCATAGCAAAAAAGCTATTGAGTGTTGAATGTACCAATAATGTTAATTATGTACCAAAACAACCGAATCCACCTTATTGTTCAGAACTTCGTCCTATTGAGAGATATTGGATGTTAGTAAAAAGATATTTAAAGGACACAAAATGAAAAAGATTTTTAGCAGAAAGTGGAAAACAACTAGCAAAATGCTAATGAAAAACACAATCAAATCCTAAATGGATGGTATTAAAGAAAAATTAAAAATTTTTGTTAAAACACTTTAAAATGTATTAATTTTATACCCAAAAGAATTCAAATATTATTTACTTTTTAATTGAAATATAAAACGATAAAATCCGCTGCTTAGTTTTATTTCTATAACGAAAACAGTAAGTTAAGATTTTATTGTGCCCACTCCTTCCTTTCGCAAAATGGAAAGATGCTTTGTTATTCTATTTAATGGAGTATACAATTTAATATCTAAGTGAGTGAGTGCCAATTGATTGTTAAACATAAAATTTAAATCTAACACAAGAGTATGGCTTCATTTTTAATATCACCAGCAAGAGGTCAAGTAAAAATAATAGAAAAATATGTTGTAGTACCCGAAATCTAAAAGATAGTGTGTCGGCTTATTAGACAAAAGCCCCAGGCCACATTAAAACAAAATTATGAAAAAAATATTTCTTCGGCGACTTCTGCTGAGATTTCTGTAAAAATTCTGAGTGTAAATAAAATTGCCATGAATAGCTTCTCAAAAAAAAAAAAAACTCTGTCGTTTGGAGTCGACTTTAAACTGTAGATCCCGCCACTCACGTATAAAATTAACGCACACAACATAAGTTGAACGAGAAACTAGGTAGTAATCCTGGCTCATGGGTTGTAATGACCAATCATGTATGTATAAAGTTGCTGCTTCGGAAAGTGGCTTAAATAAAAAGAAAATTAATCCTTTGAAAATATAATACACATACAGGGCTTAGGTTAGATTAGGTTAGAGAGATGAGTACCTGCAAACAAGGCATGTACACTACCCGACATGTTTGTCTGCCAAGGGCTACAATACTGTCTTTAAGACATTTTCCCGATAATAGTCGGCATTTTTTTTTGAATCCGAGGTCGATGTATACGAGCGAAGAGCGATCATCGGCCGTTACGGCGGCCCATACCATTTCCATCGGTGGCGCCTGAGTTCTGACGGCCAATCGCAGGTGCAAATTTTCAACTGACCTCTTTGGCAAGTAGACCCGACATTTTGTTTGTTCACAATCTGCTCAATTTAGAATGGCTTCTCATGGGAGAAAACCATATTCTTTCGGGCAACAAGAAGTAACTCTTTGGCTCTTTCCAGTGTAACTTTTTTTTGTCCATCGGTGAACTCTTGCACTTTTTGGAACTTCAATGGCTTTAGTTTAAGCTCATTTTTCAATATATGTTGCATTCGTTCTCGCGAAATGTTCAGCTCACGAGCAATTTTTCTATCACTGCGGCGTGGATTTCGATCAAATTTGGCCTTCACTTTTCGAATCATTTCTGGTGTTTTTTTTTTGTTTTTTTTTTTGTCCACTTTTTGGACGCGATGCAACACTGCCAGTATCACGGTAATGAGCAATGGTACGAGAAACAAAAGATTTATTCACATTTAAAGGCTGGAGGGCTCTAACGATAGCCACCTGTGGTTTTCCAGCTAAATATAAAGCAATCACACTATCACGCTTGAATTCCATTACAAATAACTTTTTTTATGAATGTAATAGAACAAAATGCTTGTGTAAGCTTGTAAATAATAAAATGACCATCTGTCAGCTGTCAGACGAGCGGTTTACAAATGATAAACCTGAAGTTGGTTGCAATACATATCTGCCACCCTATATATCAAAAGTAATGCATTCAAGGAAATATTTTTAGTAAATTTTGAATCTTTGGTTTTCGATTCAACATTTTTAATCATTTTGAGGCGATGAAATATTCAAAATATCAGATTGTAACTTTACATACTGATAACAAACATGCTCTGCAATAACAAAGACAGAAACATAGCAAATGGATTAATTTATTGTCTTCACCTTCCATATATTATCCTTGTATTCCATGTATTGCCCCGTCTATATTTTATTTGAAGTTCCGTTCTTTTTTAATTTTAAAATTGCGTGTATAATGAATAATATATAGGACAACCAGACAATATATCGTACACACCCGACTTAGGCATGTGCTGGTCTATTTGTTCCCATATATCTACAATTACCCTTAAACGGACTGTATTAGCCACTACCAATAGAGTTCAACAACAGCCACAAAAACAAGTTCAAAGCACATGCAAATGAAATTTCAAATAGAAATGGACTCCGAATAAACTTATGAAAATAAAAACACCTGCTTTAAAAGGTTAATCATGCATACGTACAAATATACATAGAAGAGGTAGACAAAAACACATACCGTACGTGTTGGTCTATTTAACTTGTCATAGTCCTTTCATTTTCGGTGATACGCCTGTACGTACATATATTCGAATTCTTTTTCTTTTTTTATTTGTTTGTTTACAACTACACACTACAACTGGGGAGGGCAATGTTAGTGGTATGGCCTGAATTTGACAGTACAGTGAAGCTGAAAATTAACTTAATCGGGACTTAAATCAAATTTGTTAAATTAAATTAAGTTAAAACAAACGGCAAATAAAAAAAAACAACTCAAAACGATATTGGTTAACTTTTGCTGCTTTTTATACGCTGCTTGTTCCCTTTTGAGCGTGTGCTCTTACAGTGCGTACAATCGAAAATATCGGAGCTGTAGTCGAGAGTGTACGAGAGAATTGATCAACTCGTCTTCGCTCTAAAGTCTTGAACACTGCATGAATCAGTTTCCATCCAATTTTGCGAAAAAATTTTAGTACGACGCCTTTGTGGGTTCGTTAATAAATAAAATTGCTGCAGTTGGGTCATGGTCTTACAAAAACCAAGGCGCCCATTACTAGTAACTGTTTGGTTCGGCTTGTACGACGGAGGTATCTTTAACACTTACTTCTTTAAAATGAAGACGGCGCAACTATTACGATCAATGGAGACACCTATCGCACCATGGTAATAGGGTTTTCTTTTTGTATCCGCTCTGCATGGTATTCATGTGAACGAAGTTTGATTTCAGTAGAATAATATCGGGTTCGCCATCTAACGTTTTTTTTTTCAACTAGTGCTTATTTGGTGAATGGTAACACTTAGCTCTTGTCTGTTTTGACAGAAAATTAGTTTTATCCTTCTGCTGAATGAATATTGACCATCCAATGTGTTTTCGCTTCGCTAAGTGGGCCTGCGATCGACTTACTGAAGATGCCGATTTTGGCAAAAAAAAGTCATCTTTTCAGATGAAGCGTTTATGTAAACAAGCAAAACGAATATTGACCATCCAATGCGTTTTCGCTTCGCTAAGTGGGCCTGCGATCGACTTACTGAAGATGCCGATTTTGGCAAAAAAAGTCATCTTTTCAGATGATGCACATTTTGATCGTAGCGGTTATGTAAACAAGTAAAATTGTTGCATTTGGGGCACAGAAAACCCGCACGCATACATTAATATGCTGACGCACCCAAAACAAGTCACTGTTTGGTGCGGATTTTGCTCTAGAGGCATAATAAGGCCATTTTTCTTCGAAAATGAGCAAGGAATGGCCGTCCCAGTTAATGACGATCATTATCGGGCCATGTTGACCGAATTTTTGTTCACAAAAATTGAAGAGCAGGATATTGACATAATTTGTTTTCAACAGTATGGCGCTACATGTCACACAGCCGAAGCTACACTTGATAATTTGCGCCCTGTTTTTGAAGATCGCATTATCGACAACAGAACTGATATCATTTGGCCACCTCGGGGCTGCGATTTGACACCGTTGGACTATTATTTGTGGGGTACCGTCAAAGATAAGTGTTAAAGAAGAATATTGGTGAAGCCATTGGTGAAATACAGCTGCACAAAATCGATAATGTGCTTACAAATTGTACCGATCGTGTAGGCTACTACATGGCTAGCCGAGGCAGGCATTTGAATGAAATTATTTTTTATTATTAACCGAAAGAATTGTACTTTCAAATAAAAAAAGAAATTTGAGAAAATATTCAGAAGATTTTTTTAAAGCATTTCCAAAAAAAAGTAAAGTTATTTAGCGGACCCTTTACAATTTACCACACATCTCATGCCACGACCAATTTATTACGACAAAAGTTTGAGATCTACTTAGTGAGCCAAATTTGTGGCTAAGAAACTGCGAATTGACATCGTTGATCTAATATTCCATTTCTAACCGAAACAATCAAACTACATAGCAAAAAAAAAGAAAATAAACTTGGCAATATTTCAAACTGTTTTAGTTTCATGGAATTTTTGAATTTAAACTTTTAAATGGCCCACCCTTTATATTAGGACTGACAATATTATTGCATTTCTACTTTAATGTACAGTCATTAAAAATTTTAAAAGTGCTTAAACAGTAGGTTGGTTTAGAAAAATATCAGACGCAGCCCAGTTTTTGAGCCCAAAAAAAAACAACCCCAGTCTAAAACTGATCCTGCTATTGCAGCAAGGCTGGCAGAAAAAGTGAGGTCATGAAGTTTAGCTTTTCTGTGGCGAGAGAAGACCACACACAGCTATTGGAAAAAATGATTTGATAGAAAGCTAAGTCATTTGGCATGCCGACCAGACAAAAGGAAAGTGGAGCATGAAATTCGTTATTGTGTGACGGATGGCCCTGCATTTTAAGAAAAAATTAATTTTTTACAAAAAATCAGAAAACAAATTATCAATGACTCAGAGACGATATTAAGAAGAAAATCTTTCCGTTGTGAAGTCTACAATATATGATCCTCAGTCCGTTTTCCAGTAACATTGATTAACGTTTCAAAATTAAATTCTCGATAAAGATCCTAATTTTTAAAAAAATTTTTACTTTTTGTTTTCTTAGTGATGTATTAGCTATCGTAGACATTGGAAGTTGATATGCTTAGCAACTCTAAAACAAAAAGGCCATTTTACATTTTGCTTTTCACGGCAATTTTATTTAATCTCAGTATTTTAGCCACAAATCTCCTGAGAGGAAGTTGCCGAAGAAATATTCTCATATTTTTTGATGTCTGACAAAGGATTTGCACTTGGGCCTTAAGTCTAGTAAGCCAACACAGTACCAAATACACTACAACGACTAGTCTAGTGAGAATAAAGAAAAAATATCTACCGATTATATACGTTATTTAATAGCAAGAACTAACTAAATCAATGATAATAAATTGGCATATAACAACTATTTACACCAAATGAAATCAAAAATAAAAAATAATCCAAAGTCTTTCCACAATACCCGAACTACTCAAAATTCCGTTTTCGCAGTGCTTACGACGAATTAATTTGTTTGCTGATTTTTTTGCAACAACTTATTCTTATAAATCATTCCAAAATCAAGCTTCCTATTCATATCTCGTTTATTGCAGCTGAAACTGTTCGAAAAAATCTGTTCTTCAATACAAAGTTCACCAACCGCAGGTCCAGATGGTATACCTACTTGTATTCTTAGACATTGTACTGAAAACCTTTTTGGTCCCCTAACAGCAATTTTCAATAAATCTATTGAACTGGGTTAATTTCCAACTGCTTGGAAAAATTTTTTCATAATTCCATTGTTTAAATTGGAAGTTTTTAACTACAGAGCCATAGCAAAATTTAATGCAATTCCAAAACTCTTTGAAAAAATTGTGACTGACTCTTTATATCATCAAATATCTTCAATTTTAACCTCATATCAACATGGCTTTGGAATTATCAACTGAAGTAAATGAAAGATTCATCAATAGGCAACAAACTGAAGTTATCTATACAGACTTCAGTAAAGGATTTGATAGAGTCAACCATGATCTTTTGCTTTATAAACTATCTTGCAAGGGTTTTGATAATAATGCACTACGTTAGCTGAAATCTTATCTTTCTAGTAGAACTCAGCAAGTAAATTTGAAAATGCTCTATCAAAAGTCATCGATGTTCTCTCCGGAGTGCCTCAGGGAAGCCATCTTGGTCCAATACTATTCACATTATTTATAAACGATATGCCATCAGTTATTATTCATTCATTCATTATTGATAGCATATCCGGTCAATCAATCCTTCAAAAGGATATTGATCTTTTTTGTCAATGGTGTGATGTTAACTTGTTAGAGCTTTTTTGTTTTTTGCCTTGAGATAAATCTTCAAAATATACTTTTGTTCCGACAAAAACCATGCACGATTCACCATCACTGATGCCTATGTACTAAACCCACCTCCTACACACTTCAACCACTCTCCTCCCACGGGACTGCCGTAAAGTATTACTTCGGGGAGGGCTGGTTAATTTGAAAGCTTTATCAAATGATCTCAAATTTCGCCTTCATTCCTCCAACCTTCGGGGTACTATCATTACTTCAGCCATTTTCTGGCTTTATTGGCTCCATAGCGTCCTAGAATTCAACAGCTTCTCCATGAGCCAGCTAATTTAGTTCCTCCTGGCCATCTAAATCTGGGGCAGCTCCGCATTTCCCTCTTCATCTACACAATTTGGACATATAGGGGATAGGTTCGAGGACGTGCACCTGTCAGTCAAAACAAGCACAGTACCTGGAGGTCGAAATTTAGCCATTGTACAATAGGGGAAGTATCATGTCCAGGTACTTCCTAAAACATCAATGACCAGTTAGGAACTGGGTCGCGTAGTAATTCAACTCGTAATATTTGTTCTCCATTTGTGTATGGAAGTTCTTCTTTCCTCCGCTTTTATAGCCGCTGTCCGTCCTGGACTCTCGTGACGGCGAAAGTATATCCGCCTCATCTCTTTCGCCAATATTATCTTTGCCAATACCAATACCGCTTCATCAGACACTGTCCTGAAGCCACTTATCTGTCTAATCGCGCTTAGACGATACACCGAGGACAGTATTCTCCTTATCGACCGCACGGAAAGTGCCTCCGACCATGTGGGGCAAGCATATAGCATTATAGACGTTAATACCGCTGAAATTATCCTCATCTTGAATGGACCTGGTCCCCTAATATTTGGCATAATCCTCGCCAGTGATCCCTGCTTTACAGATGCCTTTTCGCCGATGTATTTTACGTACTCCTTGAAATTCAACCTGTCATCGATAATCACTCCGAGATACTTTATCGCCCTCTTTGATTCGATCTCTGTGCCTGCAACGGTCACTTTCATCTTCTGCACTATCTTTCGGCCACTTATTAAGACGGCTTCTGTCTTATGTACAGCAAGTGTCAGACCTGCCGCATTCAGCCATGCTTCAACTTAACTTGTTGCAGCTAAACTTTAATAAATGCAAACAAAATGCCATTTAAAAGATAAAATTTTGGAAAAAATGTTAAATATAACTGACCTTGGAATCATGTTAGATCATAAGCTTAGGTTTTCTGAACAAAGCAAATGGTGTTTGAGGATGTATAAAATGCTGGTCAAAGGAATTAACTAATGCCTACGTAACCCAACACTTATATATGTCGTTGGTGCGTCCTGTTCTTGAGTATGGGATCCATATTTTCGTTTACAGTAACTTAATTAAATCTGTACAGAAACGCTTTCTAATATTTTGCTTGAGAGGACTTGGATCGAACTCTTTTGTTCTCCCTTCGTATGAAAGTAGATTCGCTCTTATAAAGCTACCTACACTGAAAAGTCGGAGTATTATGTGAAGTGCCTCTTTCCTTCTGGGCTTAATACGTGGAGATGTCTACTCTGAGGTAATTTGTTATGTAAAATTAATTTTAATGTTTCAATTAGTCCTTCTCGTACAATTTCATCGCTCTGTCTATGCCAATAATGGCTCTTTTCGTCAAAGTTTAATAGACTTTATAATCTAATTGATCTATCCGAAAGTAATTATTCTTTAGAGGATAAAATTATATTGTATCTGGATATTAATTGAATTGAATATTAATTACTATCCATAGACTAATTCAGGACTTCTTAACCACTGTCATAATCATTATTTACTACATACAAACTATTCGATTTTCATCTACCATACCATACATAAACTCAAAATTCATTTATGACGTACACAAAGGACATGGCTATGCATGCATTAAATTGATTATTTGTCATTCAGTCAAACAAACAAACAAACAAACATCCCCACCGCTAATAAAAAGTTTCGCCAATCGTTGCCTTTGATTTAAATTATTTACGATTTAATAACAACCTCTGCCATTAGAAATTTTTTAGTCTTCTTTTTTCTTTCTTTCTTTCTTTTATTTTCAAGTTTTTATTTTTCCTCTTTTTCTTTTTTAATATTTGGGGAGGTTATGCTAAAAATAGTGACAACACAAAGAGAACACCACAAGAAATGTCACAATAAAAGATGTGTAAAACCGTATAACGTCACTAAAATGAAAAATAAAATAAAATCAGATACGGTTAGTAGAAGAATCAATGAAGCAAATAAATCGTTAACATCGAAATAATTTATAACAATAAGACATGAGACTCTGTGTTTGTTTTATGTTTTTGTGGGGACACATATGTGTCATCGGAAACAGCCATTGGGGCTGAACGCCATAAACACAACTGCCATTAATGATATGGTTAGATGAACCCAATGCTACACTAAAGGAGGTCGAGATCAAAGTGTTACTAAGTAATTTATTAAATAAAAATTAAATAAATGGCTAGGGAAGTTATTTCCTGTGGCTATATTGAAATGTTAAATTGACATATTAAATGGCAAGACCACCTTTTCCACCTTTCGTTACCAATTTCTTTAAAATAATTTTCTGCATTCAATGCAAATCAAATAAAAAACAAAAAAAGAAGGGAAGAAACGATTTATTTTCATTAAAAATATTTACTCAGTCATCCTGGCATTAAAAAGTGGTATTTAGTTTCGAAAATTAATATTTGGTTCAGCTTATCAAATGTCTCCTGAGTTTTCGGAACAGAAAACTAGAGGTTTTAGTCTTAGTCTTTTGAAAGAAAATAATCCCAATTTCATATTGGACAACAGGCAACCGATTGGTGGTAAATTCAATCGTATCTGTTTTACAGTCTTACGTACTGCTTGAGTTCTTGAGAAAATAAAATCAATGAGAAAATGAAAAGTCGCAGAGACCTGTTTATAACACCCTTTTACGAAAAGGGAAACGGTGTATCATCGCTTAACATTACAATGAGAAACGTATGGGAATACTAAGACTTTTGCTCTGTGTACATACATACATACTAGGGATGCCAAGCAGGATCGATTTTTAAAAATCCTGAGATAATTCGGGATCCAAAAATCCCGAAAAATCACGGGAAAAATCGCGATTTTCTCTTAATAATAAAAATATTTCGCTAACAAAATCATTTGTATTCCAATTATTAAAACATCAAGACAAAAAGTAGCAAAAAAAAAAGCGTAAATTAACAAAAATGAAAATTATTCCTACTACCTATGCAAATGCATTAGTTTTAAGAAAATTATTTGAATTCCATCAAAAAAGATTGAAGCATCTAACATGTGATCTGATAGGCTTGAACGAATTTTATTGTCAACATACGCTGCCGTTGAAAAACACTTCCCGCTTCCCGAAAATCCCGGCATTTCACTTCAGTTAGGATTATTGACCTAGTTTCTCACAACACTCATGTCATGTGTGTTAATTTTGTACATAAGTAGCGGGACCTACAGTTTTTAAAATCGACTCCGAACGAATTTGACAGATTTTTGAGAAACTTTTCATAGCAATTTTATATACTCTCAGAGTTTTTGACAGAAATCTGTTGAGAGGCAGTCACCGCAGGAATACTGGGGCTCGAATCCTGGCTTTACGTCTAATAAGCCAACACACCAGACAACAGCAAAAAGTATTCAAAACGATGAGTAGATTCGAGTCATACTTATAATTTTAGATAGTTATACGCAACAGTTATACACATACTCAAAGTTGGAAGTACTCGTCATACTTATAATTAACAATACGCATGATGTTATTGACTTCGACTCGTCGCTACTTAACATTTACACGATGCTCAAAATAAGTCTGATTCGAGTACGAACACTACTACGCTCACAAGAAGGTTGTGCGTATGATTTGCTTGTTGTCTTTGTCTTTCTTTTCATCTTTGTTTGTATATGCAACAACAATAAAGGCTGTAAATTTTGATAAATGATTCAAGCCACTCGAATCTCTTATAAGTATTATAAGTATTTTTCTAAATTTATGAATCAGAATGAGTAGGCGTTTGAATCAAACATATTTCGAATGTTGTGAGTTTGATGTCAACGTTGTACTACTCATACTCATTGCTACTTATACTTATAAATCAATGTTGTAGCGAGTACGAATGAATCAGAGTAGTTGAATTTCAATTCTGTTGCTTCGCTCATACTCAAAATTGTTTGAGTACTTATGAATAATGGAAAAACGATTAATTGCTAATCTCTACAACACACTACCTACGAGACTGCGGCGACTTCCGGCTTTCTTAAAATGATAAACAAAAGCTACAAAAACGAAATCCATGAGTATGAAAGAAAAGAAGATAGACAAATAAAAGAGAACGCAACAACAACGAATCCAACCAAAATAAACGAACAACAAATGAAGGGACAATGGAATTCTCGAATATTCCACTTCAATACCATTCATCCGACTGTCATCAGGTAAACAGTAGTAAAAATGCAGTTAGTCTTAAGTGAAGACGCGTTACGCGTGAAGAGAACAGTTGTGGTTTGAGGATCTCCGTTGTAAGTAAAAAAGAATAGCAAACAAACAACTGTTGTTGTATACGCCAAGTTATAAACAGTGGCACACAAAAATAGTGGGAAACAATAAAGAAACTAAACACAAAATTTATTTTTATTTTGTTTGCAACCAACGATCTCATATTTCAAATGTTTTTAAAAAATGTGAAAACGTAATAATACATATACAATTCGTCATTACAACCCTTTAATCAGGATTATGACCTAACTTCCAACAATACTTATATTATATCTGCTAATTTTTATACAAGAGTGATGGAAACTATAGTTTAATATCGATTCTGAAAGGCACTGTACATATACTATGATGTAAATTCCAATACCGGCTGCAGGTTTAAAAAACTAGACCAATACAAACACCTCAATTGGAGTTGAACAAAATATTCACACCAACATGAGATGATGCAACAAGGAAATAAGAAGCAGTGTTGCAGCGACGCTCCAAGTTCTGTTGAATTTAAATGATTAGAATGCTGGGAAACATATCTAACATGATATTCGTTAAGGGATGTCGTAATCTAAACCGCTCGTCTGACAGCTGACAGATTTATTCCAATGACAGTTCATTTTATTATTTACAAGCTTCCAAAAGCATTTTGATCTATTGCATTCAGAAAAAGAAGTTATTCTTAATGGAATTCAAGCATAATAGTGTGATTGTTTTATATTTGGTTGGAAAACCACAGGTGGCTATCGTTAAAGTCCTCCATCCAGCATTTAAATGTGAATAAATCTTTTGTTTCCCGTACCATTGCTTGTTACCATAATACTGGCCGTGTTGCATCGTGTCCAGCAGGTGGACGAAAAAAACGGTAACAACACCAGAAATGATCCGAAAAGTGAAGCCCAGATTTGATATATATCTCGAGAACGGATGCATCACATATTGAAAAATGAGTTTAGACTAAAGCCATTAAAGTTCCGAAAAGTGTAAAAGCTCACCGATGGACAAAAAAAAGTTAGACCGGATAGAGCCAAGGAGTTTCTTCGCTTGCACGAAAGTGGGCAGTCAGCGACTTCGGTTTCCTCAGATGAGAACCCATTCCAAATGGAGTAGTTTGTGAACAAACAAAATGATCGGGTTTACTTGCCAAAGAGATCAGCTGAAAATTTCCACCTGCGATTGGCCACCAGAACTCAAGCGCCGCCGATGGTAAGGGTTTGGGCCGCCGTAACGGCTGATGGTCGCTCCCCGCTCGTATTCATCGACCGTGGCGCCAAAATAAATGCCGAATATTATCGGCAAAATGTCTTAAAGACAGTATTGAAGCCCTGGACAGACAAACATTTCGGCCGCAGACCGTGGACATTCCAACAAGACTCAGAACCACCGCACTCAACACGCGTCAACAAAGAATGGCTTAAAAAGGAGCTTCCTCGCTTTATTTCTACCGCAGAATGGCCACCAAAATCTCTGGATCTCAATCCGTTAAACTTTTGGGCCTGGGGCATTTTGGAGAGTAAAATTCTCATTAAAAAATACCAAAATGTCGATTATCTCAAGGCGGCGCTTCACCGGGAATGGTTCAAAATACCGCAGAGCCACTTCGAGCAGTCTGCGATGGCATTGTCGGCCGTTTGAAGGCCATAATTCGTACAAAAAGCGGCCAATTCGAACAAATCTAAACTAATTCTGAAATTTGATGATTTGTTTTTTTTTTTTTTTTTGAACAATTAAATTAAAAAAGATTTTAAAAATATACCGCTTTACTTTGTTGCATTATATATCAGTCACCCTGTAAGTAGCTGGATAACAAAAATGAATACAGTACTACTATGAAGCGGAACTATTTTATGATACAAAGAGGAGCAAAACGAATATTGGGAGAATGAATTTTAACTCCCAGAATGGAATATTTCCAGCCCATCAATTGATGTGCTCAAATCAATGCGGATAGGCAATACTATTTGACAGTTTGGCCTAAAATGAGACCAAAACAAAGAAGTTTCTCGGCAAAGAACTTGCGATTCATCGAATTTCCATACCTGGATGAAAATTTTGATGAATATCGAATGCTTGCAGGGAAATGTAATTTTGATCGGTAGGTAGTAGTATGTGGTTGGGCAAAACACTGGCCTTGAAGGAGACAATTCAAATATCACGAAATCTTTTAAATAAAATTAGAAGTTAATTTTACAAGTGTAGTGTGAGAAGCATGGTTGGCCATTATTACATGAACTTCGTAACTGAAACACTGAGGGTACTGGCTTTCTTTACATGAAAATAAAATCTGCCACTACCACCACATGCAGACAAAATAATGAAAAACAGAATGCAAACGTTTTTTTAAAAGAAATCCATGACTTATTGCTGAATAGATTTATACGTTCCAGCGAACACTTTTTAAGAAATTTCAATAACATAATGGTTTTAGTGACACATTGTGTAATAAAAACAAATCAAAAAAAAAAAAACAAAAAATATTTAAGGACCTCTTCATCAAAACCTAAAGCTTTTGCTTGTGAATCGAAATCGATTAATTTTGTTGTTTTTCTTTTTTTTTTTTCATAGCGTTAAGGGTTAAAGTGATTCAATGCACGATAATAATATGATATCACCTTAAGGGTTGAGGCCAACGATTTTCAACAATAAATCATTTCGTGTAGAAATGAGTGCAGCCTGGCACAGCTGCCATAATGTTGTTATTCGTTCTTATTTTTCCATATTCAAACAATTGATTTGATTCATTGCTTTTGCTTTTGTTTTTATTGTCTTCAATGTCTGTTTCGATTGTCTGTCATTAAGTGTTGTTACAGACAAACTGAATACACAAACGAAATATAATTTTTTTAGTCTCTTTGCTGGTCTATTTTTATTTTAATTTATTCCTTTTGCTTTTACATTTTCGTCTTCATCTTCTTTGCCTTTAGGGCTTGTAGTTTCTATACTAATTCAGACTATTTTGGCTGCGGTTGTTGTTATTGTTATTACAATAATTATTATTGTTATTGTTAGTTTGTTGTTGTTATTGTAATGTTATTGACACTTGTCACACTATATTGATTAAATAGTTTCTCCTTCTATTTAAATACCCTACACAGGCAATGGCGGTGAATGTTGATTTAAATAAAACTTCAATTCAATTAAACGAGTTCTAGTTACACTAATACCACGGTTTACGTAGCTAATAGGGCCTGAAGAAACGGGACGCAAACCGAAACGAAGCACAATTTGTATTGATTTTTATTTAATTGGTCCCGAGATTTAAAATTTTAGCTGAAAAAAATAGATTTTTCAATAAAAAATATTTAATTTACTGACGACCTACAACTTGCAATCATTAGATAACATAAATACATACGTCAGAATGTATTTACATTAGACTTAAACGGGAAATCCCCTTTTCTGTTTTAGCTTTGTACAAACATTTTCATATTAACGACGCAAACTAAAACAAAAACGACGCAACTTCGAAGTCACAGAAATTTTTTGAAAACACAACTTCGAATTTGCAGTAGATTTAAATGGGAAATCCCCTTTTTCTGTCTCAGCTTTGTACAAACATTTTCGTATTACCGACGCAAATCGAAACATACGACGGAAGCTGAAACAAAACCGATGCAAACTGAAACAAAACCGACGCAACTTCGAAATCACAGAAATTTTAAGAATTTTTAAGTTAAAAAATATTTAAAAAGGGGATTTCCCATTTAAATCTAGTGCAAATTCGATGTTGTGTCTTTTTAAAATTTCTGCGACTTCGAAGTTGCGCCGTTTTTGTTTCAACTTCGAAGCAGACGCAGAACGAGGCGACGCAAACCGGGGTATTAGTGTATTTGTTGATTTACATTATTTTCGTCAAAAAAAATTGTAACATTTTTTTCTCTTATCGACTATGAACAAACTTGACATCTTATGGTTAGAATACTTCCCACGGAAGTAATTTTTTAAAAATTTAAATTTCGTTACGCTGTTTTCAATAACGAAAGTTGGCTCAAGTCTTATAATGCGAACAATTCCAAAGCCATTGTAAAAATTCAATTAATTTTGGACAAGGATATGCGACAATTAGGTATGGCTTATGTAATAGCCACTGAAATTGTACCAGCGTATAACCAGTTCAAAGAACCTTATATCTCACAATACCAATACAATTCAGACCGGAATGGTTTGCCAACAACTAATGTCTGACTTAATTTTGAGCCGAAGAATATCTTAAAAATTTTCAGATTTCGTAGATTATGCCTGTTAAACAATATTTTGTTCAAATTCCACAAATAACTGGGGTGACCCCCCATTTTATACCAGCCCTACTCTGCAACCATTTGCAATCTACTCAAGTGTCATCACTTTAATTTTCGGTTTATAGTCTCTTTTTCAACAAGGATTCTGCCTGTAAAACAGAATAGGATTTAAGAAGGCTATATAGTTCAAAGAACCGTATGCGATGGGCGATTTAAAACGACAGATATAGATGCATGGAGGCCTTCCCAATTGGAAATGATCGTTTACAAGTGCTATACATATACAATATTTTGAAAAGATGTCGCAGTCTTTCCTCAACCCTAAAACTTACTATGGATTTGTTAAAGGTTCTCCTAAACTCTATATTGAAACATTAACTGCAAATGTCTCAAACAATAGCACGAGTCTTATGTATCTATAAAAGCCTTCTGTTGAAAATTCTATGTTCTATTCTATTGTATCTATGCCCTAACTTTTTTTATATATAAAACCGGCACTCATGCAGTGCATTGAGCAGGTTTTAGGAAAGATGGAAAGAGGGAAGATGCGAATGGTAAGGAAACGAATTGCTGCTGGTGACTATAAAATGGCCAGTGCTATACCTTCACCATTAGACAGCCTACAGCAATCGTCCACAAGAAGCCCGCAGTTTCTCGCATCACTTTTATTGTGTGTGTTGATTTTATACAGAAGTGTACTTGTAAGCGCTCTGAATTTTTAAAATTTTTTTAGTATCCAATTCTCTTTAAATTCACATTCAATATCATCTTTGCTATCACAGAAGTCTAACGGGTCTTTTAACAGGGTCTTTCGAAATTTGACAATTGAAAACATCCGTCTTGTTGAAGCTATACCTGCAAAATTAGTTGTCATTTATTTAGTCTGATTTATCAAATCACCATGGACAACTCTAGTCGACGTCTATATTCTGATTAGGCTCTGGAGTAGTTGGCAACTGACCAAAGTTTTCATCAAAACATCAGGCTCAGTAATGAGGTTCATTTCTGGATGAACAATTATGTCGAATTTGTGACTAAAAACTCATGATTTTCTGTGATTTTTCTTCTGACGCCGTTATTAGTTTATATTGCCTATTTTCTTCTACATTAGCCTGATAATCACTGACAACGGCCAGCACTTTGGGTCGATGATTAACAATTAATTTCCCTCTGAATTGGACACTGTCGATATGCGCTTTCAGCATTACAACGCTACGTGGCACACAGCTCTTTCCACATAAGATATTCTGCACGAGAATACTGAAGATATGATCACTCCACGTGAATGCGTAAATGATGAAACCACTGCGTTAAATACCTCAAGTAGGAGGCCTACTTGCATACTTGAATGCAATGTGAAGTATGGTGGAGGTGATCCTCCGGTTTGATGTCGTTAGATTTTTTTATCGTGGAATTTCATTCAGAGGCAGATGTAAGCGAATAAGTCTCAAAGTCAACATAATCCAAGTCATCGCTATGCATTAGAAGCTAGTTGTGGAAAATTGTATACTTTGGTATTGCCTTGTATTATAGTGCAAATAGGGGATGAAAATATGCAAGGGTTGGACGTCCTTTATGTTCTCGATATGAGATATTTTTTGCAAACAGAATGCCTCAAAACTATTACAAAGACTGTTGGAAGTAGTCCGAGAACCAATCTCATTGACATTTTCACCATTTAATCTTCGTATCATAGCTGCCAGATAAATGAAGCATCAAATCGTCAAATATTTGAAGAAAAATCGTAAAAGACCTTCATTGAAATCGTAAAAAAAATTGTCAGAAAAAATAAATTAATAATTTATAAGATTTTAAAAACAACAACATTTAAAGTCAATGTTAAACAGCAATAATTTGTAGTGCATCATCTTTACCCAATATTAGGGAGTCTGAAGATCTTGAGTTTATGGGCATAAAAATTCAGTGTGATGCTGGCAAGAACTGACACATTTTTTAGTGCCTTGGTTTCTTAAGACGTTGCAACAAATACTTCACTTTATCTGATCTATTATAACCGACCGAAAATGGAATACAACTTTCATATATGGGTTGGGATCTGAAGAAGTGACAATAGAAGGGGTATATGCGTTCCAACAAGAAAATAATTATTGAATTCAATAAACCGTAGGGGGTTTAAGACACCTGGTTACCAAGATTTAAAACCGTTGTGTCTACCAGTGGACGGCAGAATAACCAAAGACCAGAGAACGGTTGTCATTCTAAAAGGAATTCTAACAGCAAACTTGGTGTGCTTCTCCAGTGGGCGGCAGAAAAACCAAAGACCAGAGAACGGTTCTTTCCTTTAACCTTTCCCTTCTCCTATACTATAAATAGTATTTCCTGTATTCCAAAACAATGCCCAACATGAATAGAAGTCAACACCTAACTGACGATAAATCCTTCAATCTGGCAGCTATGATTCGTATACAAGAAAGAGAGAGAGAGAGTGAGATTACGATTGCATTCCTAAAAATTTTAATGGATCAATGGCCAATTAATCAAACAATACATTGTAGGAATAAGTCGCACATTAAAATGTTTTTTTTTTTCATAATTTTTTCCTATCACTAGAGTTATGAAAAGATTTCTGATAAAAGTCACCAAACAAATTCTGTTGTTTTACGGCCTAATTAGTTAGGACATCTACTGGACTCTGTACAAAAAAAAAAAAGCATTTAAAGATACATTATATTCCTTTCATTTCAATTATCAATAACGAACACAATTAATCTACATTTAATCCTAATTGATGAGTACACAACATTTTATTTCAAACAACACATTGTATCGTAGGGTACTAAGTAGTCATCCCCATCTGATTGTAACTTTTTGTGTAATTGCCTTTTCAATGTAATTGTCTATTTGAAATGGAATTATGAAACAAAAAACTGTTACAAAATATAAATTATTTTTATTACTTTTATTTAACAATTTTCTACATGGTAAGCACTCAAGGTTAAAGTGTGTTTTTTAAGGCCATGAAATTGGTGGGTTTATTGATGAACATCAAGACAGCCTACTATTACAAATTCTAATTTTATGAGCGCATTTTTTTTATTTTATTTCGTTTATGAAACAGAAAATTTATTTTAAGGAAATTATTCATTTTTTTTATTTATAATCTAAGGAAAATAACAATTCTTTGCTTTCTTTCTTTATTATCACGCTAATTTGTTAAGTACTTTATTTGGTACTAAAAATTGTAAGTACTTGAAAGTGTATAAAATCAATTGAATTGTAAAACCAAGTGCAATAAAAACGTTTCGCTCAATGCCCACTTACCTTACAGACAAAGAAAGTGATAAAGACGTATGAATAATATTATTACCCACACGTAACTAATAACACTCATACGATGCCAATACAACGTACATTTAGTATGGAAAGGTTAGCTTATGATATGTACATATCAGAGATCAGCAATGAATTGCTTTCCCGCTACTCATAAGCACTCATGCAGTTTTGAGTATGAATGAATCAACAGAATTGAAATTCAACTACTCTGATTCATTCGTACTCACTACAACATTGATTTATAAGTATAGGTTACAATGAGTATGAGTACAACGTTGACATCAAACTAACAACATTCGAAATACGTTTGATTTATACGCCTACTCATTCTGATTCATAAATTTACAAAAATACTTATAATACTTATAAGTCAGTCGAGTGATTCGAATCATTTATCAAAATTTACAACCTTTGTTGTTCTTACATAGACAAAATCCACAAGCAAAGCATACACACAATCTTCTTGTGAGCTTTGTGGTGTTCGTACGCGAATCATACTTATTTTGTGCTTCGTGTAAATGTTAAGCAGAGACGAGTCCGAAGTCAATAACATCATGCGTATTATTAAGCATGAATACGACAAGTACTTCCAACTTTGAGTATGAGTAGTATGAGTATCGTATTAAAATAAGTATGAATGCGTATAAATATCTGAAATTATAAGCATGACTCGAATCTACTCATCGTTTTGAATATTTTTTGCTGATCTCTGATATGCGGTTTTTTTTAAATTAATTTATTTTTAATTTCTTTTTTTAATTTGTTATAGATTTCAAAACGTTATAATGCTTTTTAAAGTATCGCATCATTTTTAAGTTAAACCAAGTTTGCACCACTGATCTAATCATTATTGTTAACCCTAACTGAAGGGTTGTAATGACCAAAGCTGATGAATCAGAAAGCGGCAGTGATTTCCCTGCGCTTTGTAAACCTTTTTATGTGAGAATTTCTTGTGATTTGAGCCTGATACCAAATGCTATCAGATCTCCATGCCGATTAGGTTGTGAAAATCAATCGTTCTAGTTTGTGTCCGATTGGAAACGTAATTGATTAAGATCAGATTGCTTTAACTATAGCATTATTTGATGCGTGACCGGGCAACTTTACTCAATGACCGGTTTGAATAAAAACAGAACTTTATTTCTACATAGAATTGTGGAAATTTTAACATCTTTAGTAGATCGCTTGCGTAAGTTTGGATGGTCTTTCTTATACGGCTTAGTATAACCTATTGTGTGCCGCCCGTAGAATATATTATGCCGCCGATGTACACAACGGAATAAGCAAAAGTCCTGTTTAAAACCTCATTGTATCTCCTTTATTTCTAGACTTTGTCAGCCACCCATTCTATCTTTTGCATTGAAGAAATGCTAATAAAAAGAGAAATGATCTCTACGCTGGATATCAAATCAGTTTCGAAAAAATTGACCTAGGATTTGAACACAAGTCAGAAAAATGCGCAGATGACAAACTTCCCATCGTTATTAGCAAGTTTAAGGCTAACTTATAGCATAATTTTTGAAAACTTTATTCATTTTAATAAAAGGAATCATAATATGACTATTAAAGGATGTTAAACACTTAAGGATTACTCTCGACATGTGGCTTAATTTAAACATACATCCTAACGACGTTTTAAGAGAGATCACAGGTCATAAAAGCAATGCGGGCTTGTTATACATACATACATAATTGGCCATTACAACCCTTCAGTCAGGATTACGACCTAGCTTCTCACACCACTTATGTTGTGTGCGTTAATTTTATACATGAGTGGCGGGACCTACAGTTTAAAGTCGACTCCGAACGACAGATTTTTGAGAAGCTTTTCATGGCAATTTTTATTCTCAGAGTTTTTTGCCAGAAATCTGCTGAGAGAAGTCGCCGAAGAAATATTTTCGTTTTGATGTCTGACCTGGATACGAACCCGGGCCTTCGTCTAATAAGCCAACACACTACCCACTAGACAAGCGACTACGGGCTTGTTATAGTTTTATTTAATGATTAAATTTTAATCCCATGATGACTATGCATATAAACAATGACAGCCAGAGCAACTATATGCATTAATTGTACCCTAAATTAAAAGAAAAAAACTGTGCCTCCTCATGATGAGGGTTCCCTGTACGGCTATACTAGTGCCCCAATAGCCTAGATGATAGTGTGCAGAACATCAAATGGTGATACCATGGGTTCGATTATCATCGAAGGCTCTGGATGTATGCAATTGTCCTATTTTTTATCTGACACTACTTACACCAGAATAAGGAAAGTAAGAATTATTACAAAATTATTCTCTCTTCTTTACCTTTCCTTTCTCCTATGCTATAAATAGTCCTTCCTGTATTCCAATACAATGCAGAACATCAATAGAAGTCAACTCCTAACTGTTTGTTTAAAAAAAATTTTGAACTTTTTACTATTTTAGCATGAGGCCCTTGTTGACTTACAACATTAAACTATTTCAATATAAAATCTTTAGCTTTAGGTTCTATATAGACATGAACGCACAAATCATCAGGAACAACTGTACAAGATTCTAGAAGCACATAGGCCAGATTTTGGAGGTATTATGTGCTGTGGCACACAGACGTCTCAAAAATGGATATTAAGGAAGGAATGGGAATACTTGGAAAAAAATTCGAAATTGCGAAAGACGATAGATGTATGGCCCAGTGATCATACAATATTCATCTGTTAACAGATTACCATCAATTGCAGAATCTGCTGCACGTCGATATATACATTTAAACGAGATTCACTTTTCTGTCTTCGGAATAAATTGATTTCAAATCGCTAAGAAACTGCTTAATGCCCTGACATTGACGGACGTATTGCTGTCTTTATGGTTTACTTGTTTACTTAATTGGTTATTACAAGTTTTTAGTCAGAACTACTATCTAGTTGATCCACTCCAAAGATGTTGTGTGTGTATATTTTATACATGGGTAGCGGGCCCTACATCTTAAAGTCGACTCTGAATGAACGACTGATTTTTGAGAAAACTTTTGCCAGAAGACTGCTGCGACAAAGTCGCCGAAATATTTGCTTTTTTCATACTCCGTTTTACTCCAGATATTTAAATAGCGGAAGAGATTCTTTACCTATAGCTATAGTAACTGCATTGCATCGTTGTGGAAGTAAATAAGGGAACTACTTAGTAGGGCTCTTAAAACGCCAGCCTTTATCTGGCATTAAATATTGTGAGTACAGAGAGAAGGCTAAAAACGATAAGTAGATAATCTGTGAATGCGATGCATTAGCAGATTCAGGGCCCAAACTCGATTTTCAACTGACGAATACGTTCAGTTTCTTTAATCTTCTGAAGACCATGCCAGTGTCTGGTGCCCGTACCTGATAGAAGATATTTTATTCAGACAATGTCAGTTTAACAAAATAAAAAACTTATAGCGTATGCCAAATTTGTATATGACCAACTATTATTTGTTTTTTTTTCATTACGCTGGTAGTATTATTGATAAACTTTCCAAGGAAGTTAAAACTTTTCTGCAACCCTCTTCATAAATTTTGTTTCGAAAGCAAAACAATTACAAGTAAAATTACAAAGAAAGTTTCCTCTGTAATACAGTGACACAATGCAACCGCAATGTTGTTGAAGTTTATGGTACCAAAAGGAAAACATACACAACAAATGAAAAGTTTCCTTATCCCCTTAACTACACTTGAACTTTCTTTCAATAGCCACAAAATGTAAGCCAGAAAACCACAAGAACTACGAAAAATAAAAAAGAATCTGAAATACGACAATCATATGAATACATAAATATGTACATACAGGGTGGCTGATATGTATTGCAACCAACGTCAGGTTGTTATCATTTGTAAACCTCTCGTCTGATAGCTGACAGATTTATTCCAATGACAGTTCATTATATTATTTACAAGCTTACAAAAGCATTTTGATCTATTGCATTCAGAAAAAAAAGTAATTCTTGATGGAATTCAAGCATGATAGTGTGATTGCTTTATATTTGGTTGGAAAACCACAGGTGGCTATCGTTAGAGCCCTCCATCCAGCATTTAAATCTGAAAAAATTTTTTGTTTCTCGTACCATTGCATGTTACCGTGATACTGGCAGTGTTGCATCGCGTCCAAAAAGTGAACGAAAAAAACGGTAACAACACCAGAAATGATTCGAAAAGTGAAAGCCAAATTTGATCGAAATCCACGCCGCAGTGGTAGAAAAATTACTCGTGAACTGAACATATCGCGAGAACGGATGCTACATGTATTGAAAAATGAGTTTGCACTAAAGCCATTGAAGTTCCAAAAAGTGCAAGAACTCACCAAAGGATAAAAAAAAAGTTAGACTGGAAAAAGCCAAGGAGTTACTTCGTCTGCACCAAAGTGGCCAGTTATCGAATTGGTTTTCTGCCATACCAAATTGAGCAGTTTGTAATCAAACAAAATGATCGAGTTTACTTACCAAAGAGGTTAACTTAAAATTTAAAACTGCAATTGGCCACCAGAATTCGAGTGCCGCCGATGGTAATTGTGTGGGTCCGCCGTAACGGTAGATGGATAAATAAATGCCGAATATTATCGGGAAAATGTCTTAAAAACAGTATTGAAGCCCTCGGCAGACAAACATATCGGCAGCAGACCATGGACATTCCAACAGCCACCACTGCACTCAGCACGCGTCAACCAAGAATGGCTTAAAAAGGAGATTCCTCGCTTCATTTCTATCGCACAATGGCCACCAAAATCTCCGGATCTCAATCCATTGGACTTTTGGGCCTGGGGCATTTTGGAGAGTAAGGTTCTCACTAAAAAATACCAAAGTGTCAAACATCTCAAGACGGCCCTTTGCCGGGAATGGGCCACAATACCGCAGAGCCTTTGTGCAGCTTTGTCAGGCGTTTGAAGGCCATAATTCAAATGTGGCCAATTCGAACAAATCTAAACTGATTCTAAAATTTGATGTTATTTCCAACATTTTTTTACTTTTGAACAATAAAATTGAAAAAAAAAATTTTAAAAATATAGCACTTTACTTCGGTACATTATATATCAGCCACCCAGTACATACTGACTCATAGAGGTTTCATTTATTATTACTCTTTAATATGTAGAATAAATAAATAAATATTAAAAAAAAAAATATTCCAGTTTTCTTTCATTTCAGGTCTGTCTTTCTTTATATTTTATTAATATCTGGTGACAGTCATATCATAGCATTTAAACAATTACTGGATTCAACAACGGTGGATGAAACAGAATTTTATAAAAAGAGAAAAATCAACTGAATTCGTATACGTATTATTAAGGAGTAATTAAAATGCTCGAAAATATTGCGTTTTACTGCAATTAAAAAAAGAGAATGAAAAAAGAACTGCAAAGAAATGCCCTCTAGAGTAATAATTAAAAGCAACAAAATAAATTCTCATTTAAATAATTAAAGCTAATGGCTTACAACCTATTACAGTGACGCTTAAGGACTGGCTTAATATTTAAAAGGATGAAAAAGAAAAGATAAAAAAATAAAATAATTAAGAAAAATAATAAAACTTTTTTTGTTTAAATATTAATGCCAGCTACAAGGTACATTTTAAATATTATGCATCATATACATACATAACTGGCCATTACAACCCTTCAGTAAGGAAGGGTTCGTGCTCGTCACTGTATATCGTCGGTAAAAATAAACAGCAAAAATAGGTAAAAAAAAACATTTAGTACCCGATACTTTTACAATTACACTAATAACCCGATTTGCGTCGCTAATAGGGCCTGAAGAAACGTGACGCAAACCGAAACGAAACACGATTTTCCATACATTCGTATTGATTTTCATTTCATTAGTTCCGAGATTCATAATTTTTGCTGAAAAAATAGATTTTTCAATAAAAAGTATTTAATTTACTAACGACCTACAACTTGCAACAATCAGACAATATAAATACATACGTCAGAATGTATTTACATTAGACTTAAATGGGAAATTCCCTTTTTCTGTTTTAGCTTTGTACAAACATTTTCATATTAACGACGTAAGCTGAAACAAAAACGACTCAACTTCGAAGTCAATGAAATTTTTTGAAAAGACACAACTTCGAATTTGCACTAGATTTAAACGGGAAATCCCCTTTTTCTGTCTAAGCTTTGTGCATACATTTTCGTCTTAATAACGCAAATCGAAGAACTAACGTCGCAACTTCGAAACATGCGACGCAAACTGATACAAAAACAACACAACTTCGAAATCACAGAAATTTTAAAAAGACGCAACTTCGAACCAGACGCAGAACGAGGCGACGCAAACCGGGGTATTAGTGTACTTTACATAACTAACAAAACAGAATGTAACAGTTAGACTTATGCAATATATCACAGGCAATCTCTTTAAGATTGGAATAAACTCATCCGGGTCTAGTTTTGGGTGACAAACATTAAGACAATTTACTATCATATATTCCAACTTTACAAGCATATTTTTTTTAATTTCGTTTATTACACAGTAAATATAGGGCGGGTGATCTCAAAGTTTAAATTTAAAAATTCAATAAAACAATGTTGTAAAGAACAATTGTTCCAATTCCGCTGTTGCGGCTGGCCTTATTCGATCAGACCTAATTTCATGTAAATGTTCAATTGTTTCTTGTTTATTGGCATAACACTAATTAAACGGCCATCAAACGTTTGACGCAATAAATCGATTGTGTCATGAGATGTGTAGCAAGTTGCACCATTTTGTTGAAACCAAACATCGCACAGTGTAAGATTTATCCATTCTAGGGAGACTAAATTAAATAACTTGGGAAAAATTTAAGCTAGACTTATGAATTTTGGTACAAGCTGTTACTATAAGCAATATGAAACATTGCCAAAAATATGGGCGACATTGAACCACTGCCACGCCTACCTCCTATACCACAGCAAAAATTTATTTTTAATATTATTCGCGTAGGATAATCAGAAAGTTAAAAAGCAGTGGGTATGCATGATAATCTTTAATATAAATAATAAAGAGGTAGAAGTAACAGTTAATTTTCTTTTTTATTTTAATTTTTATTAATTTTTAAGTATGAATAAAATATTAAAATTCATGGTTTACTTCTGTTAATTCTGGAAATAAATGTAGTACTACTGGGGTCAATGCTGCTTTTTTATATACAGGAGGTTTTCGCAATCTGTTTATATATGGATCAGATGTTATTACAAGTCTGTTTATTAAATCCCTATTAGCGTCAGTTCTTGAAATTTTACGAGTGAAACGTTCCCGATAGTTTCGTTAGTATCGAATATTATTATTCAAAAACTAAAAATTTTTTGGTAAATACCTTAGAATCATAAATAAAATATTTTGGCCTAATAACATCAATAACTTTGGTCTCTGTAACCTTCCCAAAGTGGTAACCATAACAATACAGATAAAACGTAGGAAATAAAGATGGATCAGCCATGCTCTCAGAAATAATACTGATAGGATATCAAGCATGACACTTGAGTGGAATCCTCAAAACTCAAGAAGCCATGGCCTGCCAAGGAATACATGAATACGCTCGATGGAGTATTTAAGAGAATGGCTAGATGAGGTGATCACTGCATTAGGGAAATATACAGGGTGACTGATATGTAGTGCAACCAACTTCAGGTTGTTATCATTTGTAAACAGCTTGTCTGACAACTGACAGGTTTATTCCAGTGACAGTTCTTTTTACCATTTACAAGCTTACAAAAGCATTTTGATCTATTGCATTCAGAAAAAAAGTTATCCGTGATGGACTTCAAGCGTGATAGTATGATTGCTTTATATTTGGATTGAAAACCACAGGTGGCTATCGTTAGAGCCCTCCAGCATTTAAAAATCTTTTGTTTCTCGTACCTTTGCTCATTACCGTGATACTGATAGTGTTGCACCGTATCCAAAAAGTGGACGAAAAAAAACGGTAACAACACCAGAAATTATACGAAAAGCGACGGCCACCACCGCAGTGGTAGAAAAATTGTTCGTGACCTAAACATATCGCGAGAACGGATGCAACATATATTGAAAAATAAGCTAAAAAATAAAATAAATAAATAAAATAAAGCTAACTAAAGCCATTGCAGTTCAAAAAAGAACTAGAGCTCACCGGTGGACAACATAAAGTTAGACTGGAAAGAGTCAAGGAGTTACTTCGCTTGCACGAAAGTGCCCAGTTACTGAATTTGGTTTTCTCCAATGAGAAGCCATTCCAAATTGAGCAGTTTGTAAACAAACAAACTGATCGAGTGTACTTGCTGAAGAGGTCAGCTGAAAACTTACACCTGCGATGGGCCACCAGAACCCAAGCACCGCCGATGGTAATGCAGTGGGCCGAGGTAACAGCTGATGGTCGCTCTCCGCTCATATTCTTCGACCGTGGGATCAAAATAAATGCCGAATATTATTAGAAGCCCTCGGCAGACAAATTTTCCAAAAGTACTCAGCACCACCGCACTCAGCGCGCGTCAACCAAGAATGGCTTAAAAAGGAGGTTTTTTGCTTCATTTCAAGCTCACAATGGCCACCAAAGTCTCCGGATCTCAATCTTTGGACTTTTGTGTCTTGGGCATTTAGGAGAGTAAGTTTCTCACTAAAAAATACCAAAGTGTCGATCATATCAAGACGACGCTTCGCCGGGAATGGGCCAAAATACCGCAGAGCCACTTTCGTGCAGCCAGTAATGGCTTTGTCGGCCGTTTGAAGGCCTTAATTCGTACCAAAGGTAGCTAATGCGAATAAATCTAAACGGATTCTTAAATTTTTGCTTTAAAACAATAAAATTAAAAAAAAAAATTTTAATTATAGCGCTTTACTTTGTTGTATTGTATATTAGCCACCCTGTAGTTTTTTTTGTAACCAAATTACAATATCTTTAACTCCACTGTAAACTTTATATAAAAAATGGGTTTAAAAACATTGTTTTAATCAATATCCCAAACAAAATAAATCGACTACATTTCGATTACTTGCCATTAACACTATTGAATACGACACGTATTTTACATTTTCACTTACACAAATTTGCGGTGTAATTAAAGACAGACGATATGATATACCATATGGCCCCCATTAGAAACCACAATTTAATTACATTTTCTACTTCGACCAAAACATAGAGAAAAAAAATGCAATAGAAATAGAAATAAGAAAGGAAAAAAAATCAATTCAAACGATTATAAAGGTCATGAGTAGATTTTCAAGTAAATCTTGCTATTTTTTCTGTTTTCTTTGCACTCGTCTTGTCTTTTAATGATTATTTTACTCACTTTTTATATTCTCATTTCTGTACGAATTAAAAGCTTTAATTACTCCCTCCATAGCACTTCTCAGATCCATTAGATGTGTAGATAGTTGAGACATCATTTATGTATAGAATGGAATGAATTGAGAGAACAAGAGAAATAACTCGATACCATCCATTAATAAAGAAGAAAATTCCTTAATTACAGTTGGTCGGTGTAGTTAGAATATGGGATTCTTTTTTTCAAAAAAAGGGTCTCAGTAGTTAGATAAGCTAATCAAAATATAGGATTTGAACATAATTTGTATCAGCGAAACAAGAAGAATACTACCTCTGATAGCCAGATAAGTCAGCACCATAAATACTGTGGATTACGGCTTATTTTAACCCGGAACTTTTAAAAACAAGATATTAAAAAGATTTGAATAAGAGTTTATAGAAAAATTAGGGAATAAATCAGTCTCAAATAATATACGGAAAATTTATGATCAAAACGTCCACCAACATCGGATTTCGAACACTCCGGAACTACCGTGGTATTACTTCGAAGTGGAGTCCGTCTGGCCATATGGCCCCTTCACATTCATATCCGCGTCCGGATTGTGCAACAAAATCAGAGAAGATGTTCAAACCTCTACTCTATTTCCAACATCCAAGTCAATTTCCTTCGATTTCAGTCAGACTTAAGCGTAGCTGACTATGGTGTTCCAATTATCCTCGCTGTTCAGAATCACATCCCAGAAATTCTCGACAATACATGCGCCGACTTTAGCCTCAAGCCTCCTTCTTTACAATCTCCATCTATCACAGTAAAATAAAGTGTGTTCCGCATCATCAATCGACTCATCATCACAGATACAATTTGATTGCGTCATCTTCCCCATTTTAAACAGGTACTTACAAAAATGGCCGTGTCTAGATAACAGTTGTGTCAGATAATAGTTTATCTCCCCAAATTTCCTCTCCATTCAACGAATAATATCTGGAAGAAGTTTTGCCGTCAATCTGCCACTCGTCTAAGTGTTCTATTTCTCTTGCCATTGTTGTATGGTTCGCTTTCTGGAGTCATCGATCTTTACGATTTATTCTTGCACGTTTTTAGCCTCCCACACTCTCTTCCGCTAGCTTGCCTGCTGATCTATTACACCATTAATTACCAGTACTGCTGACTTAAATACAGTTTTATACGACGATGCCACTTTAAGTGCAGCGGTTCGTTGTACTGATGATAAAATTTTCTTTCTGCATTCGATCTTCAATGTTTCTGCCCAAACCTCACTGACGTAAAGCAAAATATAGTCCGTTATTGACATCATTATTGCATGGTGGTCACCGTGGTCTAGTAGGTTGTGTGCTGGCTTATTAGACGTAAAGCCAGGGTTCGAGTCCCAGGCCAGACATCAAAATAAAATACAAAAAATACTTTTTCGGCGATTTCCTCTCAGCAGATTTCTGGCAAAAACTCTGAGAGTAAATAAAAATTGCCATGAAAAGTTTCTCAAAAATCTGTCGTTCGGAGTCGACTTTAAACTGTAGGTCCCACCACTTATGTATAAAACTTAACACACACAACATAAGTAGTGTGAGAAACTAGGTCAATAATTCTGACTGAAGGGTTGTAATGACCAATTATGTATGTATTGCCATCATCAAGCTGCGTCTGTTCTGTATAGGACCACCAATATTGACTATGAGCCCGCTGAGTAAGAAGGTAACCTTAGCTGTCTTGATTCCAGTGTGTAATATCAGAGTGTAATATCACATGTCGTGATGTCTATTTCCAGCGGTATACACTTCGTCGTAAGAAGTATCAACTCCGTTTTCTCCGTTGCGAGTTTGAGTCCTCTATCCTGATGGCTCGAGGCTTCGTTCTTATTATCACCTGGTTGACCTTTCTTTTAGCCTCTGCGACATTCTGAGCCACAATTATGACTGCAACGTCGTCGGCATATCCGCCATCTGACATCTCAATGCCCTGCACCAGGCGTAATCTGTTTTCGTCTTAGTCCCATTTCAATTTAGTCCCTCAAACTTGATCACACTGCATGAGTTTAAAAATGTCTCAAATAAAGTTCAAATACACTGAAATCTGAATTTGATTTAATACCAACCAAACCATTTGAAAGGAATACTTAAAATTTATTTCAATTTTCATTAAAAAAAAAACTAGAAAAGATATCAAAGAACTTTAGAAAAATTTATTCAAATTTGAGTGTAGCAGAGTACAGAACCGATTGGCTTTACTATTAACATTAACTGCGTATACGCGATATTTAATTGAAAGCATTTTGATTCTATATTGCTCATACGCAGTGTGGTTATCATGAAACATCTAAGCAAATTAATTAAGAGGTTA
This sequence comes from Sarcophaga peregrina, assembly GCA_014635995.1. Lineage (NCBI taxonomy): Eukaryota > Metazoa > Arthropoda > Insecta > Diptera > Sarcophagidae > Sarcophaga > Sarcophaga peregrina. Next base: position 56,722,485 of record CM025790.1, on the reverse strand, counting down.
GTTTTAGGGATGCGAATCGGAAAATCCCAAAACTCGAAATCCCGGGATTTTCAGGAATTACAAATTAAATTAAAAAAAATTATTTTATTGCATTTTTTATTTAATATGTATTACGTTAATACCCATGCAATATTAAACATAAATAAACACTGAAAACCTTTTAATAAGTTCAAAATAAAAATTAATAGAGCATCAACATTATTATACCAATTTTAATAGCTAAAGCCGGCTATTATAAATTACAAACAAATAATTAAATTTTGAATTTAGTTAAGGAGAACAACTAAACTTATGTGACAAATGACCTTTGAAGAACACAAAACTAAAAACAGTAAGAAAAGTTCAGTTTGGTATTATTTTTTGTGGATTCAATAGATTCCAAAGATACGTTGTATTCTAAGTTAATTTTGGATATGATGTACACATTCTCTTGGGCTGATTTATTCTCAGTAATCCATAACCAAAATTTTACTTGGTAATGGTCTGTCTTATTGCATTCGCTGTCACTTTTTTTTGCCAACATGTGGCTTTGTAAGCAGAACAGTAAACAATGCCTTAGATCGCGTAGTCGTAAGGCCACCTCTAAGAGAAGTACAGTACCCGGCGGTCGAAATTGACCCATTGTATAACGTACTTAGAGACTTAGTGACTTGCACCAGACCGACGCAATGACCCTAAGGGCAGCCTGATTGTTAACAAAAATCATGTAAGATTCGAAATCCGAAGCAGGGCCACCGCCTATAGCCTCAATAGATTTCAAGATTGCGAAAATCTCCGCCTGAAAAACACTTCAGACATCATTCAACCTAAATTGAAGTTCAAGACCAAGTTCCAAGTTCACTACAGAAAACACCAGCACCTGCACGTCCATCTAACTTAGACCCTGTGAAGTTGGGTATACAATTCTGCCCCTACAGTACCCAACCATTCCGGTATACGTATTCTTAAACCAGGCAGGAACATAAACCAAGCACAATATAATCAGTGGCTTTTTCTGAAAGCGTATATCTTCCGTCAGGAAAGACGACATTCAGAACTCTGGAGTGACCTACCGAGCGCTGTTTCCAGCAACCCGATACCCTCAGTCGTATGGTACTACGCGCTGCACACCGCTTGACATACAAATCGAACGGAGTTAGACACAGCACAGTGTCAAGAGTAGCCTGAGGGGTAGGGTAGGGTAGGTAGTAGGAATTTTAGGGGAATTTTAAAAGTTTACATTGAAAAATGCAAAGAAACATAATCAAAGGCAAATTAATTTTTTGTTTTGTCGTGAAGTATAATTTTTGCTTCCGTTAGACGTGGAATATTATTTCATTACTTCTTCAAGTTGGACCAACTTTCATGCACATTTTTCGTTTGCATGGGTTCGTATATCGGCAATGGCATCAGGAATGTTAGCCTTCAAATGTTGAATTGTCTTTGGTCCGTCGGCATAACACTTTCCTTTAACGGTGCTCCATAGAAATTAGTCCAACGATTTCAAATCGCAGTTTCTTGGCGGTCAATTGAAACCACCATTTCGGCTAATTAAACAATTAAATGGCCATCAAATAACGGCCATTGAAACAATAAATTGATTGTGGCATGAGATGCGTGGAAAGTTGTACCATCCTGTTGAAACAAAATATTGTTTACATCATAACCATAAAGAGGGAGTAGAAAAAATCAGTCATTTGTCAATCAAAAAATCCCAGCAATGGCTGCATGGGTTTTCTAAGCCTCAAATACGGGAATTTTGTTTATTAACCGAGTTTCATCCGAAAAGATGATTTTACTCAAGCTTAAATCGATTACGTTTAGGGGAGACAATAGACTGAATTTTGTTACAGAATAGAATGACTTAAATATTGCCAGCTTCGAAATAACCGTTGAAGCTAAACCGATAGATGACCCAACCGATATAATGTTACGACAAATAAAATTTTATTCAATAGTTTAGGTGCGGTTAGTTCAGGTTAGAGGACGTGTCCTTGTCGGTTAAGACAAGTCCAATACCCGGAGGTCGATATTGACCCATTGTGCAATGTCTTTAGATAGCTTACTGAGGCGAGTGATTTTTATCAAGTATTGTTAAAGCCATATTTCAACCAAAACCAATCCTATAGATTCGAGCAAACACAAAATCGGTAGTCATTGTTCCATTGACATTAAAATTACAATTTTCATACTTCCGCTCACAAACTCCATCACACTGAACATCTTTCAGGACGCACTAGCAGCCCTTGGACTGCCTCTCTAGATGCTGAATGAAATTCATCAACCATATGTCCCCAAAAACCGATATTTGACAATGATTGTTACGAATTGTTCTTCTCTGTGTTTGTTCAACCTGATTCAATCTCCCAAATATCCATTTCACATTTAAAAATCTAAACTGAGAAAAGAAAAACCACCCATTATAAATGAAACTAGAATACAACACTCATTAGGCAATAGCAGAGACAATGGCTTAAAGTGAAAAGATTACAAATTGAAGAAAATAAATTCAACGCTAAAATATGGTCTTGAACCCACTTGAAAATATTTTGTAAAGTACGCTGTACTTTTGGAGTTACCTGAAGTCATTTGGGCATTGTGGATTTACAGAATTTCATTAAGAAGGCAATTGTAAATTCAGCTGAAGCATAAACTTGAGTATACCATTCGTCTGAGTAGTATACAGGGTGGCTGATATATAATGCAACAAAGTAAAGCCCTATAATTTAAAATTTTTTTTTTTTTAATTTTATTGTTCAAAATCAAAAAATGTTGGAAATAACATCAAATTTAAGAATCCGTTTAGATTTGTTCGCATTGGCTACGTTTGGTACGAATTAAGGCCTTTAAACGGCCTACAAAGCCATCACTGGCTGCACAAAAGTGGCTCTGCGGTATTTTGGCTCATTCCCGGCGAAGGGTCGTCTTGAGATGATCGCCAGTTTGGTATTTTTTAGTGAGAACCTAACTCTCCAAAATGCCCCAGGTGCAAAAGTCCAACGGATTGAGATCCGGAGATCTTGGTGACCTTTGTGCGGTAGAAATGAAGCGAGGAACCTCCTTTTTAAGCCATTCTTCGATGACGCGTGCTAAGTCCGGTGGTGCTGAGTCCTGTTGAAATGTCCATGGTATGCGGACGAAATATTTTTCTGCCCAGGGCTTCAATACTGTCTTTAAGACATTATGCCGATAATATTCGGCGTTTATTTTGACCCCACGCGGGGAGCGACCATCGTTACGGCGACCTACGCCATTACCATTGGCGGCTCTTAACTTCTGGAGGCCAATCGCAGCTGTAAATTTTCAACTGACCTCTTTAGCAAGTAAAGCCAATCATTTTGTTTGCTTACAAGCTGCTCAATTTGGAATGGCTTCTCATCGGAGAAAACCAAATTCGGTAACTGGCCACTTTCGTGCAAGCGACGTAACTGCTTGGCTCTTTCCACTCTAACTTTTTTCTCTCCATCGGTGAGCTCTTGCATTTTTTGGAACTTCAATGGCTTTAGTCCAAGCTCATTTTTTAATATGTGTTGCATCCGTTCTCGCGATATATTCACCCCACGTGCAATTTTTTAACCACAGCGGCGTGGATTTCGATCAAATCGGGCCTTCACTTTTCGGATCATTTCTGGTGTTGATACAGTTTTTTTGTTTTTTCGTCCACTTTTTGGACGCGATGCAATACTGCCGGTATCACGGTAACGAGTAATGGTACGAGAAACAAAAGATTAATTCACTTTTAAATGCTGGAGGGCTCTAACGACAGCCACCTGTGGTTTTCCAGTCAATTATAAAGCAATCACACTATCATACTTGAATCCCATCACGAATAACTTTTTGTCTGAATGCAATAGATCAAAATGCTTTTGTAAGCTAGTAAATAATAAAATGAACTGTCTCTGGAATAAATCTGTCAGACTAGCGGTTTACAAATGATAACAACCTGAAGTTGGTTACAATACATATCAGCCACCCTGTGTACTAAAACATTTTAGAATGTAGCACAAGAGTTGTTTGGTTGGCAACAGTAAGAAACGAAAACCAAATAAACCTGCAACTCTCAACTGTAAAACAGAAGACCTTAGTGTCATTGTCATATGACAACTGTCAGACCGCGATGCTATTGCCACTACTTTTACTACCGCTATTCCCACTGATTTTCTCTCTTTTATTTAATAAACGTCTATAAAATATTCTCGCAAACACAATCCTGTGGCAAATACTATTGAATAGTCAAATACTTGCAATTCATTCAGTCGCAGTAGCCCGTAGAATGTGATGCAGGCTGAATGATATAAATAATGCCACTCCTTGGGTTAAAGGTACGTTAAAATTATAAACCGTAGAATACTCCTAAGAGCTCCTTTATTTATACAAACACACAGGCATACTGGTAAGAACATATTCAGGGAAATTGTTTGTGTAGGCATAAGGATAAAGGGCATACATAGTAACGATACACTTCAACTATTGTGCAAATGCTGTGCAAATAAAACGTTGTAAAATGCCAACGTTTGCCTAGAGACAAATACAGATTTAGTGGCTGCAATATTTGAATATTAACTATTAAAGGGTATACCAAATATAGGTGGCACGAATGCGAAATAAAGATGTACTAATTTAAAAGTAATTTTTTTGACTTGAAACAAATGCTTCAAACAGATCACCCTTTTTGCATTTTGCAACAACTAAACTGAAAAGCCTGCATGTTATGCCAGTTGAAATAACAAAAGTTTGTGTAGAGCACTTAACGTTCTCATTATCATTTTCATTACTAGTAATTACACTCTATACTCTAGCTTATTTTTAAGTTACCTTAGTCTAGTAGGTAAGGTTTTGAGTTACTAGGCATGAGGCCACGGTTCACAACCCCAAAAATTTCTTAGGCGACTTTGAGAGTAAATAAAATTGCCATGAAAAGTTTCTCAAAAATCTTTTAAGCTGTAGGTTCCGCCACTCATGTATAAAACTAACCCACACAACATAAGTGGTGTGAGAAGCTTGGTCGTAATCCTTGGTTGTAATGACTAATTATGCCTGTGACTTATTTTATTCTTTCAACTCTTAAAACAAGTAAAAAAAATTAATTTCACCCAATATCATCCATGTGGTTGCATAATTTTCTTTTAAAATTAAAATGCTTCTTGGAAAATCCTCACTTTAAAGAATTTATAAGAAAGGTTATAAATTCTATTCTATTTAATTATTCAGACTTTGGATTCAACAATACTGACTACGAAGAACTTTTTGTGTAGTCAAGTAATACGACCTAGGTTCTCACACCAACCATGCTATGTGTGCTAGTTTGATCACTAAGCGGCTTGACCTCCAGTTAAAAGTCAACACCGAAATACAGATTATTGAGATATCTTTCATGGAAATCTTATTTCCAGTCAGGAAATTACTTAGATCGAAATGTCTGGACTGGGATGCAAACCAAAGTACTACCTTCTAGATAAAGAATATCAGTAAGCATTTATAGAATATTCTTGTCCGTTTGTGTGAGCAACATATCTGCTTTGATCATTAAGCATTAGCCTTCTCCCCATAGTTAGTGAAAGGCATATGACAGAAGCATGCCCTACTCCTACTATTAGTTCCATATACCAGATCTTTCATCACACATCGACTTTAAAATTAAAGAAAACAAAATGTGTACTAGAAAAATCGCACGATAACGGTGACCAGTACATATTGCCTCTAGATGGGAAGACCACAACCTCAAATTGCTCATGCACAACATCAATTGTGGCAGAAGCTATGTGACACCCAGCAGCGTCCTGTTGAAACCACTTATCGCTGGTATCCATATTATCCAATCCAAGCCCAAATAAGTTGCTTATCGTTGACTTCTAGTATTCGCCGTTGGTAGCGATAGCTTGGCCAATATCGTTCTTAAAGAAATTAAAACCGCCAACCCAAAATCTACTCCAAAGTGTGACTTTTTCGTCATGGATGGAATTCTCTTGGATTACATGTAGAATGGTATCGTCGCAAATTCCGCACCATTTTTTTAATTCCATCACGAATAACTTTTTTTCTGAATGCAATAGATCAAAATGCTTTTGGAAGCTTGTAAATACTAAAATGAACTGTCATTGGAATAAATCTGTCAGCCGTCAGACAAGCGGTTTATAAATGATAACAACCTGAAGTTGGTTGCAATACATATCAGCTACCATGTACATAATTGGCCGTTACAACCCTTCAGTTAGGATTATGGCCTAGCATCTCATATCACTCATCTCTGTGCGTTAATTTTATACGTGAACGAACTGATGTTTTGAGAAACCTTTTCATGGCAATTTTTGCTAGAAATCTGCTGAGAGCAAATCGCCGAAGAAATATTTTTTTTTTATATATTTCGTTTTGATCGGGGATACGAACCCGGACTTACGTCTAATAATCCAGCACTCTAGCTACTAGACTACGGCAACTTTATCCCTAAATATATTTCAATGAATGTTACTATCAGTTTTCAACTACTCTAGAGTTCATTGTGTTAGTTGAATATGATACGGGTGAAGACCCAGGTCTTTATGCAAAATTCACCAAGTTGTGGTCGACGAACGGCCACACTTAAGCAAATTCCTATAAGCGATGATATTCCGATTGCCCAAAACAACAAAATCCCGTCTGGCACGATTTCGCCTACACACTCTTAGAGACAGATCATGCGATTAGTCGTCGTTCAATGTAGTTGACGCTTATCTAAACGTCAACCATCACATTAACTATGTTTGTAAATCTTTAACGAAAGTTACTAATGTCGGTACGGTTTAACACTATCTAGACGTTTATCCTAAGTGAAAACATACCAGAGATTAGCAATGAATCGTTTTTCTGCTACTCATAAGAACTCATTCAATTTTGAGTATGAGTGAATTAACAGAATTGAAATTCAACTACTTTGATTCATTCGTACTTCGCTACAACATTGATTTATAAGTATAAGTAGCAATGAGTATGAGTACAACGTTGACATCAAACTCACAACATTCGAAATGTGTTTAATTCAGGAGCCTTCTCATTGTGATTCATAAATTTCGAAAAATACTAATAATACTTATAAGTCATTCGAGTGACTCGAACTATTCAGTAAAATTTACAGCCTTTGTTGGTGTTGTATATACAAACAAGGAGGAAAGAAAAGACAACGACAACAACTAAAGCATACACACAATCTTCTTGTGAGTATTGTAGTGCTCGTACGTGAATCATACTTAGTTTGTGCTTCGTGTAAATATTAAGTATAGACGAGTCAAAGTCAATAACATCATGCATATTGTTAAGTATGAATACGACCAGTACTTTCAACTTTGAGTATGAGTAGTATGAGTATCATATTAAAATAAGTATGAATGCTTATAAGTATCTGAAATTATAAGTATGACTCGAACTTACTCATCGTTTTGTATACTCGTTGCTGATCTCTGAACTACACCTGAGCTACTAATATACCTATCAAGTATGAGTGACAATAAAAAAACATAAGCATGACTTCCGCATCAAGAGGTAGCATCGGTTGTTTCCATATTGGACAGCTGCAAATAGCATTTGTTCTCAAGAGAGGAGATTGAAATTCCAAAAACTTCTGAAGGCAACGAGAAGCCACTAAAGTAATATGCTTTAAATACTATTCAAGTATAATTCATACAGAAAGTACTCAGTCTCTACCTCAAGAATGTTCGTCAGCAGTAAGAATTCAGTCAGCTTTGTGTGAAGTCGAACTGCGTGTGAAGAGAACAGTTGTGGTTTGAAGATCCCCGTTGAAAAGATCTATCTTGTTAGCGAACAAAGTCAATTATTGTTGTATTCCTCAAGTTGCTGATCTCTGAATAGATTCGGATCCAAATTGTACACTTCATATTAAAAAGGCAAGTTAAAGAAGATGATTAAAAATTAGTATTTAAGTTATTATTATTATTTATCCCTTTCCTTTTTTGACGAGTGTTACAGTCTGGGAAAAATAAATTCAAAGTTTTTGAAATTTGTTCTTATTTGATTCAGTGGGATTCATCAGCAAGGAACAAAATGCAACGGTTGGTTATGCCGACATAAGGATAAAAGTTAACGAACAGCAAAGATATACAAAAAGTACCCATTAATTCTTAGCTTTAGAGGCTGCTTACGTTAAGTTTTAATGTTAAAAAGTCAACAAAATTCCGTTGCATGCTGTCTCAAATGAAAACTTTGATTTAATTTATCATCTCTTTGTGCATTCACTTCAGTGTATGCTCAGTGTTAACAATACACGTTCATATTGCTTCTAGCTATGGTGACAAAGCCACTGATAACAGACACAATTATGGTACTAAAGGTGAATAGGTCTGTATGCTTATGCAATTGTGGCTGGCATAATGTTCACATAGCCACGTGAAAGAAAATGTTTTAACGTGGATGTGTTAAGGAATACCAATGTAGTAGAGTATGTGGTTGCATGTAGGAATTGAAATCATGTCTTAATGGAGATGTATACGATAAAAAGAGAATGCAGCAATTGAAATGAGTCAATAAATTGTTGTATGAAGGCCATGGTGTACTCTGTACCACGGCTACAATAGATAAATCAGCTGTAAATGCGGTCCATGCAATACGATAATAATGTGATAGAATGACAAAAGAATAGTTCATTAAGAGTTCAAAATACAGAATAGATGAATGGATTATAAATGCCATTAAGTTATAAAGTTAAACATTAAAAGTTAATGCGTTGATTATATATTCTCCTTTGTTTAAGGCAAGACTGAAAGGTTTCCATTTGTATATTATTGGTGAAGCATACTGGCTTAAGATGAAAAGTTTACACTCAGATAACCAATGAAACTATTCGAAACCAAATATGCTATGCAATCGAAATCGAAGCATAAATTTGCAAATATAACCTTTGCACAGTGGTTTTCCCCATATGTCAAAAATCCAAAAAAGTTAGGTTTTTTTTCTAAGCTTTATTGCACTAAATTTATTGACAACACTCTAAATTTTATGGATCAAAGAAATTTTGCTGATCTAACTTCGATTTAACAAAACATTTTGTATCATCGACTGAAGTATCGCATGAAAGACGAGACACAAAAATAGTTCTCTTAGGTTTAACTACAACCAGTTCCTTTGGAGCAGAATTATCTAAACTAGCGGTCACTACAGATGAATACGAAACAGAAGACGGTTTAGAAGACGTCTGAGAAGTTACATCAACCAGAGGTAAAGGTAAAGGAGATAGAGTACCTCAGAGACTCAGTTCAACTAAATTTGCAGGCTTCTGTATAGAACTGCTAGTTGGGTTATCAGCAGTAGATGGTGAAATGTCCACAATAGAAGAAATAGTGGACAAGGTACTGATTGTAGCAGACTGCCCTGACACAGAAACTTGCCCAGGAGCCCCAGAAATTTATCCGATTCGAGCAGCTCGTCTCAAAAGGCCATACTTTGAAAATAATTAAAAAATTTTTGGTGTTATTGTTTCAGAAGTCTCCAGAAAATGAAACAAAAATTAAATTTTAATTTGTTTTCTACCAATCAAAAGCCCATTAAAATTGCCCTGAACAATACTATTTTGACCTATTCAAAACACACGTTTCTTAAAAACAAATTTTTCACGTAGACTTTTAGTTATTTGGCCCGCCCCTGCCCTCAACTTATAATACATGAAATTGTAGATTTTTTATCCCTCTTCAAATTAAATAATATTGTGGCTGCGGAATTTTGCATATTTTGCATACGGAGGTGATTTTCATAGTCATCCTACGAAAAATAATAAAAAAAAATGCCTTTTTTTGTTTTGTCTTATATTTTTTTAAGAACATAAGTAAAACTGTCACATATGTGGTGCCTTGCCTACAGGAATGAATGACAATGAAAAACGCCACGAGAAAAAAGTAGATGCAGTTCGTTACAAATTGAGACTGTCACCATTACATGCCAAGATACGATTTTTTGAGTACTTCATTCATTTATCGTATAAATTAGAGCTAAAAAAATAGAAGGCTAGTAAGAACGATGGTAACACAACGCGCAAATTTCAAAATGTCGATCCTTCATCAAAAATAACAGGAAACGATAAGGATTGCCACAATTCTCCAAGTTTTAAATTCTGGATTGATAACGAAAAGTTTGAAGAATATGCTTTAGAGACAGCCAGAAAACTTGTTGACGAGTATCCCTGGCACTACCTCCCTCCATCTAAGCCATGAAGCTAAGGCTATCAAGCATGCATTAGTGCCCATAGGTGAATTATCGGAAGAAGCAGCTGAAGCGAAAAATAAGGATATAAAGAACTTTAGGTTGCAACATAAAAGAAAAATTTCGCGCACTGCTACAACTACAGACCTTTAGGCTCTTTTTAAGTTCAGATCCATATATTTCTGGAGCCTGAGACTTCCCAACAAAGGGGATCAATATTGAAACTGCTTGGGATGGAAAGGGATAAGGAAAACCACTGTACTTTGGCTAAATATTCCATCTTAACCTCCACGTCTGCTAGTTAGGTGGGTGCTCCAAAACGTTGACATATGCTAGGGCAATTCTCTATAGTCATTTGATTTTTTGGTCTTATTGGTTATGGCTCTTGACATTGGAAATTTTAAAAGTTTTAAAGATAATAAAAAAAACTAAAGAAGAAAAGAAGTCCCCTTATGTGTTGAATGAGGCCGGGACTCGAAACAAGTGTAAAGCCTTTCCACAAGTCTCAACAAAAATGCTAAAGGTTTTGTTTAATCACGGTATAGGCTAAAGAATTGTTACATCTATTAACACATGAAAAACAACAGCCAAAAGCATTATCCTTACCAAACCCAAAGCTGGATCGGATTTCTTTTCCTGGTCTTGATAATGCGAACCATTTAAAAACACGTTAACAATTCTAGGCGCGTCCTCGAACTGATCTCCAAAAAAAAACAAAAAGCGAAACCGGATTAAGTATTTCAAAAATATCTTATATGGTGGACGAAGTTATCGATGTTTCAAAATGATGTCATTAAGAATCTATCATATAACGGCACTATAAATGCTATTGGAACTAGGACCATGGTATATAGTAGTAAGAATTGCAATCATGGCGACTATTGTTTGGCTAATGGGACACAAGTTTAAATACGGGATTTATCAGAGAAAAATCGAATACCTGAAAAAAATATCTGAAAAATCGAACAGTTGACTTTACCTTCCTCTTAGAGTAAGTAAGAAAGTAAATTGTCACATATTTTCTTAAAAGAGGCCATGATTCACATGGATCAGGAATATATAGTGGCAAAAAGTGGGAGCATTCTTTCAAAAATTACCTATTTAACGAAAATTTATGTCCACGAAATAAATGTTCAATAAACTTTAACAGGAAGTACAGTGCACGACTGATATCAATACCAACTGACAGTAAGACTGTATTTAGACCACTCAGCTTCTATATGGTGGACTGAAGCTTGAAATGGAGGGTTAAATCACCAAAGTAGAGATCGATTTCAGATCATTTGAGAGTTCGTTGAAATGAGCATGTAGTTCAGATTGTAAGCCCAGAACCTTTATATCGAGTAGTTTAAAAGGATACATTTGGATAATGAAAAGTTAAGGAGAAGTGGTAACTCGTCTTAAATAAAACGGATCTAAGACCATTCCAACTTTGTAGATTAATTACAATGAGAAGTGATTTGGTTTATGCATCACACTAATCGAGAATTGGATATGACACTTGCTTCGGACAAGTTGACCATTGTTCGAAGGTTCTTCCGGGACGCCAACCTATCCTGGGTCAATGAGAAGTCCTGCTCCACCGCTAGACTTACCTGGCCCAAGATGGATAGAAGGCGTACCAACCGGTCGTGATGTCATCTCGACTACAGTGGCCGTCCTTACAGGTCATTGCGGGAAGAATGAGGCTCCATTTCAACGACTTCTGCCGTGCATACAGGTCCGCTGAGGAAGAGGAGACTTTTGTTCACTTTCTTTGTCTGTGCCCGGCTCTTGCTAGGTGTAGATATAGGTTATTTAACTCTCCATTCCTTGTTAGCTTAACGGAGCTATCATCTATTGACATCAAGGTTATAGCTTCGTTCATCAAATCTTCTGGCTGGTTTTCCAATGCGGGGCAGTCGTGCATTTGTTGTGCAGCCCTTGCGCTGACCAAACACAACTAGCAAAGCATACACACAATCTTCTTGTGAGCGTAGTAGTGTTCCTACGCGAATCATACTCATTTTGCGCTTCGTGTAAATGTTAAGTAGAGACAAGTCGAAGCCAATAACATCATACGTATTGTCAAGTATGAACACGACAAGTACTTCCAACTTTAAGTATGAGTAGTATCAGTATGATATCAAAATAAGTATCTGAAATTATAAGTATGACTCGAACCTACTCATCATTTTGTATACTTACTGCTGATCTTTGGTTCAGAAGCAAATTCATCTGCAGAAATTCATGGAGTTGTTCCTTGTATACAGATGGCTCAAGGCGCTTTCTTGATGTATTACTTAGAATTCTTTTGAACATTTACTTGAAATTGTCTGGCTAAATACAACATTCTAAGGCGAGCTATGCAATCGAAGAACTATGTCAATTGAAAAATATTATTTTACGTTTGTTTTTACTTTTTCCTTAAGTTGCATGTGTTTCTCAAAGAAACTTTAAACAAAAAAAGATACAGTTTTTGGCTCTAGCTGTTTGGTATATTTACTGCATCGATACATCTTTTATTGGCAACCACTTCTTAAACCAAAAAAAACTTAATTTTTTGTGGCATATACTCGATAAGTTACTTTGTTGCAGCAGCATTCCTTTATGGCTCTTAAAAAACCTGGGTACTATTAACAGGTAAAGAATGAAAAGACAAACTTTTCAAGTACCCGAGTAGTTTTTCTTTAACTTTCCCTGGCATAAATTTCCACAAAAAAAAAAAAGATCAAAAGTGCTGTAGGAATAGAAACAACGGCTCTGGCTTTCTATATACTTCATGCAATATTCTATAGAAATTTAATTTTTTTTATCGTGTCGTCGTTGCTACTCAAAGTGCAGTAGACAAAAAAATGAATTTTTGTTTTTTCCATTTTTATTATTTAAAAAAAAAAGGTTTTTTTATTTCTCTTTTGTTCAAACTATTCAGTTGATTATTTAGTCCTGCTGTCAGCTTAATATTGTACCACAAAAATATCGACAAAAAACTTAGGATGCCACAAAAACTGTATAGAACTCACTACGAGTTCATACGTAGCAAGTATGTTAAGTACATGCTAGACAACTAACTAATATTTTAGCCAGTCAGAATCCGGAATTCTTCGTTATACCCTCTACACTTTATGCTTAAATAAAGCAGACGATATTGCATGCAGGCGAACTTCCATATTTCTGTGGATCAGGGGCGGATATTTGAAAAACGAAGAAGGAGAGGAAAATTACAATGAGAAGAGATTTGAGACTGCTTTATCAATAACTGAACTTTTGACAGGGCACAGCTCAAAAAAATTTTGAGGTTTATCAGGTCAATAGTATTTATGTGGTTATCCTCGTAACCCATGATATATTGATGGCCAATAAGAAATTGAAAGGAGGAGAAAAATAAACAGACCTCCCACATAGCTCAGTGTTTTAAATTTTGAATAATACCATGGGTATCAGCAAATTTTTAGCATGATATTTGCCGCCTTTGCTTTACAATTGACCACAAGCCTAACCACCTTAGAACTTCAGTAGATGCTGGGCATAGTTCGACTCGTCTCTACTAAACATTTACACGAAGCACAAAATAAGTATGATTCGCGTACGAACACTACTATACTCACAAGAAGATTGTGTGTATGCTTTGCTTATTGTCTTTGTCTTTCCTTTCTTCTTTGTTTCTATATACAACAACAACTAAGGCAGTAAATTTTGATAAATGATTCAAATCACTTGGATCACTTATGAGTATTATAAGTATTTTTTCTAAATTTATGAATCAAACATATATCGAATGTCAACGTTGTACTCATACTCATTGTAACCTGTACTTATAAATCAATGTTGTAGTGAGTACGAATGACTCAGAGTAAGTTGAATTTCAATTCTGTTGATTCACTCATACCCAAAATTGCATGAGTGCTTATGAGTAGCGGAAAAACGATTCATTGCTGATCTCTGGTTCATTCAACATGGATAGGCTGTACACAAGACAGAACATAGCAATACTGTCTGACTTTTTAGTCATAAAAGCACTCAACTTTTGTAATTGTAAGTCAAAGATAATATGGAACGGTATGGAGAAGCTGAATCAGTTAGTTGATCAGTTTAAAATAACCCTTTGCAGGGCCCCAAGTTATGTGGGACGTGTACCTGTCAAATAAGGCAAGTACAGTAAACGGAGGTCGGACTGAGCCATTATACAACGAAAGGAAATACAGTGAAAGGAGGGGAAAAGATGAAAGGAGGGTATGTATGAGAAAGGGGAGATTGGGAAACGTAGGAATCACACAGAAAGGGTAGAAGAGCGCAACTACACCGATGAAGTCCGAGCACCTCTTAACCAGCCAAAGCCACTAATGATTCTATGGAGAGCCTTTATCTCGGCTCTCGACACTGAATTCATGCTCTCAACCGTTGAAGTTAGTCAGAACCCTTCTGTGTGAGTAGAGGCAGATGTTTTCTCAATAAAAGGAAAACCAAAGGCAGGTAAAGATTTTTCTTAAACTAAATGGGGTTCGAAGCAATCAAAACATTTGTTGTAAAATTAAAATAAGTTGAGATCTGATCCAAGAATAACCAGAGCTTAGTAACGAAATTTTAACAGGACTTAGAGTATTTTTTTTTTTTTGACGGCCCCTACTCAATGCAATGCATTGCACAGGTTTAGGAAAATATGTTATAGGAAGGTGGAAAGAAGGAGTAGTGTTTGTGGAGATTTAACTTAAACTCTTCAATCGGGGAAAAACTTCCGCAGGAAGATTATTCCATAAGAAAGCAGTGCGGGCAAAAATTAATTTTTCCTATAATGCATTGTGCGGTTCACTGGCTTGTCAACTACAAAAGGATGTGCTCTGCGAGAAGTACGTGTACTGAGTATACTTATTCAGATGAAAATGAATCATCGAAATAGCTTCTTGAAAACTGTGATCATTTATGCATCTGCTTTGCGGGGAATTGTTATCGAGCATGAACCTGAAATGTGTCTAGGCAATAGGTTTAAAGGAGACATAATAGGGACACCGTAGAAAGTTTGAAGGGGGTACTCTGATCTCAGTGATATGGAACCTCTTCACGATAATAACAAATTGAGCTCCTTACCCCACTAGCCCTACCAGTTATTGATATTCAGTTGGCATAAGCAGATATCTGCGTATACCTATGAAAGCAATAAACAAACAGGCATCCACTGTTACATATTTATGTACATGCATACATACATAGATAAATGTTGATATACATATGTATGTGTATACACCACGTGTATGTTATTTTTATTAAAAAAATAATTTAAAAAAAAATTTTTTTTATTCTTCATTTTCTGTTTGATGCACAAAACTTTTTTTCAGTTTTGTTTTGCGGTTTGTGAAAATGTTCAAAATATGAGAATGCAATTGACATGTTTTTGTTATTTTTAAATAATATTTTGACATTTTCAATTTAAAATTAAATTTTTATTTAAAAAAAAATAAGAAAAATTCTGTAAATCTTTTTTGTAAAATTTATTCAAAACAAATTTAAATTTTTTTGTTTTATTTTGTTTTGTTTCGTTTAACAAGTAAATCCAAACCAGAATATTGTAATTTTCGCTTTGCTATATTAGTGCGACTAAATAATTGCATGCCCGACTGAATGTAAAGCTGAATGACTGACTGACTGACGACAGCGTATTGCCAGTCTTAACGATTGTGTGGCGGTGGTGAGCAATGCTAAACGATTTATTGTGTGTTCATTTGAATGTCTAAGTGGGTTAACAAAAAAATCTAATATTTTTGAATATTTTATTAAGAACTTGCTTTGAAATGTTAATTGAAACACTGTCTACTGGTGTGGTGAAGGGATTGGTTGGGTTTTAGGTATGAAAATCAATTAATTGTCTAAAGCAAAGGCTTAAAAGGCATAAATATTTGAGGAGTTAACAAATATTGGGATTTGTGTTATAGAACGTGTTGTAGAATGAGCATTTAAGACTTTTGTAAATCGTTCTAATTACAAGTTGCGGAATTTTCAACACCAAAATTACTTGTTATCACTTTGGATATTTTGAACGAGACCAAATAGTTCGACATAAAATTGAACAGTAGTCTCTTGAGGAAATAGAATAACATTACAGACAGAAGAAGAAAGTATTACATGCCTACCAGAGATCAGCAACGAGTATTCAAAACGATGAGTACATTCAAATCATACTTATAATTTCTGATACTTATAAGCATTCAAACTTATTTTAATATGATACTCATACTACTCATACTCAAAGTTGGCACTACTCGTTGGACTCATACTTAACAATACGCATGATGTTATTGACTTCAACTCGTCTCTACTTAACATTTACACGAATCACAAAATAAGTATGATTCGCATACGAGCACTGCAATACTCACAAGAAGATTGCTTGTTCTCTTTGCTTTGCTTGTTCTCTTTGTTTTTCCTTTCTTCTTTGTTTGTATATGCAACAACAACAAAGACTGTAAATTTTGATGAATGATTCGAATCACTCGAATGAATTATAAGTATTTTTCTAAATTTATGAATCAGAATGAGTAGGCGTATGAATCAAACCTATTTCAAATCTTGTGAGTTTGATGTCAACGTTGTACTCATACTCATTGTTACTTATACTTATAAATCAATGTTGTAGCAAGTACGAAGGAATCAGAGTAGTTGAATTTCAATTCTTTTGATTCATTCATACTGAAAATTGCATTAGGGCTTATGAGTAGCGGAAAAACAATGCATTGCTGATCTCTGTTCTGAAACTAGAGTCTACCGTAGAAGATCAATTACCTGCTTAGTTGAAAAAACTTCTTTAAAAAGACTTAAACGAAACAAAGAAAGTATAACTATATGCGGGGATTGGTTTGTGGCAAATGTATGGTCCATAAGGGGCTGAAAAACACTAGAAACCAAAAGATGGAATAGAGAGTTATTTTATTCCTACATCGAAGAAAACAATAGAGCAACTGATTGATATTTTCTGAGCAGTGATGCATTTTTGTAACAAAATGATCAATCAAGTCAACGCAGTCTAGTAGTCAGTGTATTGGTTTATTAGGTGTGATCCTACGTTTCAAATCCCAGGTCAGATATTTCCAACAAAATAAAATATGAAAAAATATTTCTTCTGTCACTCAGCAGATTTCTGGAAAAAACTCCGCATGTATATAAGTTTATCATGAAAATTTTTCAAAAATATATCGTTCGAAGTCGACTTCAAACTATAGATCCCGTCAAGTGGTGTCAGAAGCTCGGTGATAATCCTGACTGAAGGGTTGTAATGAGCAATTATGTATGTATGTACCTTCTGTATTTGTAAGCACATCTTTTGACAGAAATGGTTCTTTGGATCTTTATCGCGCTCTGTTTAGATTTTCAATCTGTCATTAATTCATAAGTAATATTATGGTGTAGAGTACTCTATGGGCTGAACATGACGCTGATTGAAAAATTTCAAATTTAATTATTTTAAAATTCTGAAAGACATATCACCTTATTCCATCCTCTCATTACAATACACTGCGTTCTTTACGAATGAAGTCACATGAAATTCGCTCTCCAAATCTACCAACAGAATAATGGATTTTGTTTTAATAACAGGATCTAAGGAATCTGTCATGTTTAATATGACAAGATGAAAACTTTTCAAATTAAATGAAATTACAAACACAAACGATGAAATAAATGAGAGTGTACATACATCCATATTTACATACATATGTACATAGATACATACAATTGTATGTATTTCCTCTTATTCGTATGTGTGTGTTAACGTGTTAATATTTTAAAACATTTTTGAATATTTAAATGTGATCTCTAAATGACAGTCAATGACAGTATGTATCATAGGAAATGTAGAAGCAAGTATTTTTTTATAATTTTTTAAAGAGAGTATTAAAGAGATGCTTTTCTGAAACCTTAAATTGATTGATTTAATTGATTCGAAGTCGGCGTGGTCTAGTGGGTAGTGTGTTGGCTTATTAGACAAAAGGCCCGGGTTCGTATCCCAGGTCAGACATCAAAATCGAAAAAATATTTCTTCGGTGACTTCCTCTCAGCAGATTTCTGGCAGGGACTCTGAGAGTAAAAATTGCCATGAAAAGCTTCTCAAAAATCTGTCGTTCGGAGTCGACTTTAAACTGTAGGTCCCGCCACTTATGTACAAAATTAACACACACAACATAAGTGGTGTGAGAAGCTAGGTCGTAATCCTGACTGAAGGGTTGTAATGGCCAATTATGTATGTATGTAAATTGATTTTGATTTACTGTTACAGTTTTTAATGCTTGGGCTTTACGAGTGGTCTGAAGACCACGCAGCAGACTGGCTTCCAGATCATCTTGTCTCTCCAACCATTAGACATCTGCTGTCTCTAAAACATGACTCCTGGAACTGCACTAAGGCTTAGGTTCTCAGATATGTTAAAGCCATGTATTTAGGGCGATACTTTAATTCTGCTGGAAGCAAACCCTAAAACTCGCAGATCTTATATGGTACCAAAGATTGTTTCTGGACGACTAAACAAATTGCACACTCTGGCACTGAAAGAACGGGTTGCTGAAGTAGTCATCGGTGACAGTGATATAATAATCTTCATCGATAGCTCAAAAATGGAATGTGGAACTGGATTTGACGTCTACTTCGTTAAGTAACCAAGTAAGCATATTTCAGGCAGAGACTTTTGCTATTGAACAAGCTGCATGCTTGGCTGGAACCGAGGACCTGCCTCCTTCGAACTTGATCATATGTGTGGACAGTCGAGCAGAAATCAAAGGATTAGAGCCCCATCGCATCAAGAGATATCAGTAGCTATATGCGCTCTCTAGACTGCATACATTGAAACAACACCCGCATCTACTGGCACGCAAACGTTCAGTGATACGATTATCAGAGAGGAGGAGATGATTGGGAGGTTAAATGCGCCTCTGCAGTAATGCTTTACCAAAATTTAAAAAAACATCAACATACCATTAGTGGTCTAATATACCTGGTCGTCGAATTTCAAAACTGCTATGTCCGTCCTGCAGTGGAAAATCCAGGGAATTATTTGAGTTCGACAATAGAACAGCTCACAATCTAATAGGAATTCTAATGGCATATTATGCCATTGGCAGTTTCACGGTCAGTCCCACTAGAATTACACTAGAAAAACCGCCGTAATATGGAAGAATCGGAATCGGTAGAACATCTTTTATGTGAGTGTCCTACACATAAGAATAGACTTCAGCGGTTTTTTCACCGGTTTTTGGTTACACAGAACGCTTGAAGATGTGAAATTTTTTTACAACAATAAGTCACTGTCTACGATCAAAAATTTCGAATAACCATCTCCCATATATGTACGTGAATTTTTCGTTGAATAACTGCTTCAAAAGTACGAAATATTTTCAAAAAACCGTCATCATTATGGTCTAGTATATAGTGTGTTGGCTTATTAGACGTGAAGCCACTGTTCACAATCCCAGATCAGACATATCAAACATTCTTCGGTTACTCAAATATTTCTTTGGTGACTTCTTTTCAGCAGATTTCCGGCAAAAAGTTTCTCAAAAATCTGTCTCTCGAAGTCGACCATATACTGAACAGTCTGTGATATACAATGCAACAAAGTAAAGCCCTTCACTTTTTTAATTTTTTCTTTTTATTTTTATTGTTCAAAAGCAAAAAATGTTGGAAATAACATTAAATTTTAGAATCAGTTTAGATTTGTTCGAATTGGCCACCTTTAGTAGTAATTATGGCCTTCAAACGGCCGACAAAGCCATTACAGGCTGCACGAAAGTGGCTCTGCGGTATTTTGGCCCATTCCCGGCGAAATACCGTCTTGAGACGATCGACAATTTGATATTTTTTAGTGAGAACCTTAATCTAAAAAATGCTCCAGGCGCAAAAATCTATCGGATTGAGGTCCGAAGATTTTGGTGGCCATTGTGCGGTAGAAATGAAGTGCGGAAACTCCTTTCTAAACCATTCTTGGTTGAAGCGTGCTGAGTGCGGTGGTACTGAGTCCTGTTGATATGTCCATGGTCTGCGCCCGAAATGTTTGTCTGCCCAGGGCTTCAATATTGTCTTTAAGACACTTTCCCGATAATATTCGGCATTTATTTTTACCCCACGCTCGCTAAATACGAGCGGGGAGCGACCATCGGCCGTTACGGCGACTCGCACCGTTACCATCGGCGGCGCTTTAGTTCTGGTGGCCAATCGCAGGTGTAAATTTTCAGCTGATCTCTTTGGCAAGTAAACCCGATCATTTTGTTTGTTCACAAACTGCTATATATGGAATGGCTTCTCATCGGAGAAAACCAAATTCGATAACTGACCACTTTCGTGCAAGCGAAGTAATTCCTGGGTTTTTTCCAGTCTAACTTTTTTTATCCATCGTTGAGCTCTTGTACTTTTTGGAACTTCTAGTGTTGTAGTCGATTTCTTCATCCACTTATTGGACACGGTGCAACACTGCCAGTATCAAGGTAATGAGCAATGGTACGAGAAACAAATGAAAAATTTAAATGCTAGAGGGCTCTAACGAATGCCACCTGTGGTTTTCGAACCAAATATAAAGCAAACACACTATCACGCTTGAATTTCATCAGGAATAACTTTTTTCTGAATGCAATAGATCAAAATGCTTTTGTAAGCTTGTAATAATCAAATGAACTGCCACTGGAATAAATTTGTCAGCTGTCAAACGAACAAATGATATCAACCTGAAGTTGGTTGCAATACATATTAGCCACCTAATATGTTGTCACAAAGCTAGGTTATAATTCTAAATAAATGGTTATTATGTATTTATCTAATGTATGTATGTATGAATATTAAAACATAATTTTACAGTATTTGAACAAGAACTCTTTGAATATTGTATTCAAGTCTTCAGCAGCATCTAGCTTGTCGTCGTACTTGATGTGATATATAAAAGCACAGTCTTTCTTTGATAAGTCCACCAGCATTATCACAATATTAATGACAATAATAACAAAATAACACTCAACAGTCAAATCGCTTGTTAAATAAAACACAGTCCTTCAAATCATTTAATTGCCAAATGTATCTGGCAATGATTTCAACAGCCACTCATAGGCAAAGCTTTTCCTAAATATATTTTCCCTTATATAGATGGTTGGAGAAACTTTAGTGTTAACAAAACATAAAAGAAACATTTCTTATGAAATCTTTAATCGAAATACTTACATTCACAAAAACATCATTGAATTGAAAGTGTGATTTCAGCTTGAATTTTGCTGTTTGCAATTCTTGTTGAAGTTGTTCAAATGCAACACACTTTTGACCTTTTTTTTTTCTTTTTGGTTGTTGTTCTTTAAATGTCAATGTCACTTAACGAACCAGACTTCTTCCAAGAACCATATTTTCTGTGCACCACAGTTTACCATTCATAATGGACGAATAGAAAATAAAAAAAAAGAGATTAAATATTCCGCAAATTTATATGCGTTTAATAGAAAAACCATTACCAATGTGGCATGTAATTCAAGTGATTATTAAATAGAGCAACATAAGTGCAGCATTGGCAATAATTCTGCTTTTATTGCGAAAGAAAAATTTTTAATTTTAAATAAAAAGCTTTGCTAAGAGGCCACTCAAAAACGTTCGAATAAGGATTTATTTGTTAAATTATTTTCTTATTTTATTTAGGATTTAACAAGCAGATCTTAGATCATAACGTACAAAATCTACTACAAAAGTATTGAATAAACAAAACCATTCGGAAGGACATTAAGTCGCAGTAGTCTAGTTGGTAGCATAGCTGCCAGATAAATGAAGCATCAAATCGTCAAATATTTGAGAAAAAATCATCAAAATCATCAAAAATGTTCATTGAAATCATAAAAAAAAATTGTTAGAAAATATGAACAAATAAATTGAAAGGTTTTAATAACAAAACCATATAAAATCAACATTAAGCAGCGATAATATCGCATCATCTTTACTTATGTGTGGTGTAAATATTAGGGAGTCAGAAGATCTTGAGTTTATAGGCATGAACATTCAGTGTGATGCTCGCTAAAACTGACACATTTTTCAGTGCCTTGGTTTCTTAAATACTTGACTTCACATCTGATCTACCTATAAATTACAGCATTTATAACCGACCGAAATTGGAACACAACTTTCATGTATGGGCCCTTAAAGTCTATTTTGATGCTTCTCGACTGTGTACAGGTGAGACCGTAGTAGGTTGTTAATTACAACTGATTCATTGGAGCATGGTTGCAATGTGTCACTTGTGTCAATGTTTTATCGCTACTGCAATGGATATTGCTCGAGCGAAATAAATATGTAACACTCGTCTTTCTCGGCCAGCACATCCCCATACTACATTACAGATATAGTTCGTTTGTAAGATGGACAGGAACTTGCTTCCTAAACAGATCTTTTCTGTTATTTATGAAATAAAAATATTCAAACCTAGTCTCCATAAACCCTGCTCCCTCTTTCCTCATTCCTATAATATATTTTTCTAGTTCCAAAAACAATATCAACCCCCCGGAGTGTTGGCCGTATGATAATGCCACTTGTCTTTGTTCTTCCGATGGTAATATTAGAAGCTATAATCGAATTTTTAATATTATCTGCAACGGCTTCTAATAATTTATTATCAACTACGATATTATTTAGGAGTTGAAATTTTTGGATTTTGAGGGCTGAAAATGGTATAAAATACAGAATAATCGTCACAGGTATTCGAAAATAACTTAAAAATATAATACTTTACACCTTGTTATACAAAGCTTAAGGAAGCCTTTAATGTACTAAAGTAAAGAAAATGATGTAAATTTTTAATTGCAAAAAACCGTCAAAATAAGGCCATAAATCGTCATGTCGTCAAAATAACATCTTTACAGCTCAAAATCGTCAAAATGACGATAAGTCGTCAAATCTGACAGCTATGGTTGCTAGTGTTATCTTACTAGACATAAAACCGAGGGAAATCTGAACAAATATTCCTATTAGTGACTTCCACTCTGAAGTCTTCTTGGAAAAACTTTGAGAACAAATAAAAGATTGCCATGCACACAACATGAGGGATGTGAGAAGCTAGGCTTAGCTGAAGGATTGTAATGTCCAATTTTGTATGTGTTTTAATACAACATTTTTCTAAGTCAGCTTAACATACGAGATGGTACTGAAATCCAAAATAAACAAGGTACCAGTCTAATAAGCCAACACAATCGTCAAAATAAGGTCATAAATCGTCATATCGTCAAAATGACATTTTTACAGCTCAAAATCGTCAAAATGACGATAAGTCATCAAATCTGGCAGCTATGGTTGGCGGTGTTAGTCTGTTACGTTAGTAGACATAAGGCCGAGGAAAATCTGAAAAAGTATTTCTTCCTTTCTGCAGTCTTCTTGCAAAAACTCGGAGAGCAAATAAAGGATTGCCATGAAATGTTAATTAAAAATCTGTCGTTCGGAGTTATTAAATTTCAGGGCCCGCCTTTCAAGGATAAAATTAACTCACCTAACATGATCGGTATAAGAAGCCTGGTTATTATCCTGGCTAAAGGGTCTAGAAGCCGTCGTAGTCTAGTAGGTAACGTGTTGGGGGGTTTGCCGTAGCCTAGTAGGCTTATTAGACGTAAAGCCAGGGTTCGAGTCCCAGGCCAGACATAAAAAATAAAAAATACAAAAAAAAATGTATTTTTTGGGCGAATTCTTCTCTTTCTCTTTTTGAAAAGTTTCTCAAAAAATCTGTCATTCGGAGTCAACTTTAAACTGTATATTAACACACACAACATAAGTGGCGTGAGAAACTGCGGGTTTCTTGGGGACGATTGCTGAAGTCTGTCTAATGGTGAAGATATAGTACTGGCCATTTTATAGTCACCAGCAGCAACTCGTTTTCCTTATCAGTTCGCATCTTCCGTCTTTCCACTTTTCCTAAACCTGCACAATGCACTGCATGAGTAGGGGTCATTACCTGAGTGCAGGTTTATTAAAATAAAAAAAAACGTGTTGGCCGGGGTTCGTATCCCAAGTAAGGCATCAAAGCTAAATTAGAAAAAATA
Organism: Sarcophaga peregrina; assembly: GCA_014635995.1. NCBI lineage: Eukaryota > Metazoa > Arthropoda > Insecta > Diptera > Sarcophagidae > Sarcophaga > Sarcophaga peregrina. Next base: position 56,698,321 of record CM025790.1, on the reverse strand, counting down.
TTACTTCAGCGATTTTCTCTCACCACATATCTGGCAAAATCTCTGAGAGTAAAATAAAAGCTGCCATGAAAAAGTTTTTCTAAACTCTGTAGTTCGCAGTCGACGTTAAACTGTAAGTCCTGCCACTCACGTCTAAAATTAACTCACACAACATGAGTGATGTGAGAATCTCGGCCTGACTGAAGGGTTGTAAGGGCTAATTTTTATAAGTCAGCTTAACATACGAGATAGTACTGAAATCCACAATAAACAAGGTACCGGTCTAATAAGCCAACACACTACTTACTAGACTACGGCAAAGAAAGTCGATAGGATGTATATGTCTTGTACAACCGATACTTTCATTCCCTTTCCTGCATTCTCTACTTAAAAACTAATATTGAGATTTGAATTTTATTAAAATTCTGTCAATATTCACTTTACGAAACGTTTTGTCAAATCCACAAATTCTTTTGTAGCTGAAAATTAATTTTTCCACGTTTCATGTGCTGTCAGAATGAGCACATCAAAGAAAATCATTTTATTGCTTAAAATAAGTTTTTAATTCCAATTAAAATATTAATTTTGCGAAGCATTCAGATTTTAAGTTCCCATTAAATATTCCTCATACGCATCAGAGTTTATAGTGTTTGAAAATGTGTTCATAATGATGAAAATGAAAATGCAAACTTAATGTCGCAATTAGTATTCATCATACGTTTAAGATTTCTCTTTAAATCTTATTTAAATGGGAACTTGAAAGTTAAGTTTTAAATTTCAATTTAAATTCAATTTAAATCGCACTCTACAGATAAGGTTGAGTGAATATTGATCTATGTGTTACAGCAATCTCGAGAGACTATCACATTATTAGATTGAATGTACTGTTGTCACTGTGATGAACTGGTTATCTAAACCACTTTATGGGAGGACAATATAACCGGCCCTAGTGTGCTCGCACATTGCCAATGGTTTTGGAAGGAGAACTCCACAGGAAGGCGTATCCTCCCTCCTCCTATTGAATCTTACGATGAATGAGCTACTAGTGCTACTACAACTGATAGGATATAGCTCAATTGCCTATGCAGAATACGTTTTTCTTTTTGTATTTCGGGTGAACTGGCCAGGTGTGGCAAAAACTATGAAATTTGTCGACTAGAATCTATCGGAAATCTTATAATTGACAATGCGGACAAGGCATATCAGTCTTGGCCTACTTGCTAATGATTTTCCTCAGACGTTGCAGAGTGTGGAAGATGTGGAAGATGTGAAAGAGGCATGCCACAACTATCAAACTCTATGATGAATTAACCATCGATTCCCATCCCAGTAGATAAATTTCGTAGGATTTCGGTTATATGCAGAACGGAGCAGAAAATCTGGCCAAAATTATACAGGCAAGTATGCCTAAATTCCAAAAAAGCAAATAAGAGTGATTACAGGACCTTGCGTTATAAGCACACAGGCCAGGCGCATTAGTTTTGGCCTACTTGCTAATGATTTTCTTCAGACATTGCAAAGATGTGGAAGAGGATGACATAATTCTTTAGCTACTGGGTACATGTTCTCTACATTGCATCTACCATATAGCCTATTTGAACTGTCACACATTAACATTGGTAGTTTGGGTCGCTACGTCAGTAGCACCGTATGATTCCGGGACTAAAGATTAACGGCATACTCAACGCCTAAGTGCATTCTTTCTGCATCCTCCGCTAACTATCATTACTCAGGCTTAGATTTAATTTATTGTAAGGGATATATGCTATTCTATTTAGGAGATTAATTCCAGCCAATACGACAAGAAAAGTATTCATGGTAAAGAGAAAATTGACAATTGTAACAACGCTAATGAATATTACAGGGTGGCTGATATGTATTGCAACCAACTTCAGGTTGTTATCATTTGTAAACCGCTCGTCTGACAGATGAAAGATTTATTCCAGTGACAGTTCATTTTATTATTTAAAAGCTTACGAAAGCATTTTGTGTTATTGTATTTAGAAAAAAAAGTTATCCGTTATGGAATTCAAGCGTGATAGTGTAATTGCTTTATATTTGGCTGGGAAACCACTGGTGGCTATCGTTAGAGCCTTCCAGCATTTAAATGTGAATAAATCTTTTGTTTCTCGTACCATTTTGCAACACGTCCAAAATATGGACGAAAAAAACAGTAACACCACTAGAAATAATCCGAAAAGTGAAGGCCAAATCTGACCGAAATCCACGTCGCAGTGGTAGAGAAATTGCTTTTGAGCTGAACGTATCGCGACAACGGATGCAACACATGTTGAAAAATGAGCTAAGACTAAAGCCATTAAAGTCTAAAAAGTGCAAGAGCTTACCGATGGACAAAAAAAAGTTAGACTGGAAAGAGCCAGTCGGTTGAATGAAAGACCAGAAGCCATTCCAAATTGAGCAGTTTGTAAACAAAGAAAATGATCCTGTTTACTTCCCAAAGAAGTCAGCTAAAAATTTACACCTGTAATTGGCCACCAGAACTAAAACGCCGCCGATGCTAACAGTGTGGACCGTACTTCCGGCCGATGGTCGCACCGCACAATGGCCATCAAAATCTCTGGATCTCAATCCGTTGGACTTTTGCGCCTGGGGCATTTTGGAGAGTAAGGTTCTTACTAAAAAATACCAAAGTGTCGATCATCTTAAGGCGGCACTTCGCCAAGAGCCACTTTAGTGCAGCCTGTGATGACTTTGTTGGCCGTTAAAAGGTGGCCAATTCGAATAAATCTATACTGATTCTAAAATTTGATGTTATTTCCAACAAATTAAAATATGCAAAAATATATGTTTAGGTGACTTCCTCTCAATAAATTTTTGGCAAAAACTCAAAGCGTTAATAAAATTGCTTTGACTCGGAGTCGACTTTAAACTGTAGGTCCACACCACCACTCGTGATTAAAATTAACAGAGATGTAATTACCAATTAAGTAAGTAAGTAACTGGTTTTATTTCAGTTGACCAGTAAAGTAGTGTATTGGCGTAATTGACAAGAAGTCGGTGGCTGTAATGTAAAGCTACTTTGTAAACCTGACTGAAAGATTGAAATGACCAATTACGCATATGTATGAGAGATCAGCAATAAGTATTCAAAACGTTGAATAGGTTCGAGTCATACTTATAATTTAAGATACTTATGCGCATTCATATTTATTTTGATATTATGCTCATACTACTCATACAGAAAGATGGAAGTACTCGCCGTATTCATACTTAGCAATACGTATGATATTATTGACTTTGACTCGTCTTTACTTAACATTTAGGTTAGGTTAGGTCGTAGTGGTAGCTCTGATATCACAAAGCTCACTTGAGCACGCATGGCTGCCCAAAATAAGTATGATACGCGTACGAACACTCCTATACTCACAAAAAGATTGTGTGTATGCTTTGCTTGTTGTCAACAACAACAAAGGCTGTCAATTTTGATGAATGATTCGAATCACTTGGATCACTTAGAAGTATTTTAAGTATTTTTCTAAATTTATGAATCAGAATGAATCAAACATATTTCGAATGTTGTGAGTTTGATGTCAACGTTATACTCATACTCATTGCTACTTACACTTATAAATCAATGTTGTAGCGAGTACGAATGAATCAGAGTATTTGAATTTGAAATCTATTGATTCACTCATACTCAAAATTGCATGAGAGCTTATGAGTAGTGGAAAAACGCTTCATTGCTGATCTCTGATATGTATGTATAATGGTTGATGAACGGGATTACAAGAGAAAGTACTTGAATACTCAATCAGAGATGTGAGTGAAATGGAAAAAACATCCATTACTGACTTTAGAATCCTTATTTTTATTTAACGAGTTTAATAACAACCAGATTAGGGCATTATTTGAAAACTTTTTGAGTGACTAAAACTCTTTAAAGTTTAAATTTTTTAGCCAACGATAGTCATGGTATTATGAACATAAAAATTTTAAAAAATATGTCTCTCTAGAATGTGAATTATAATAAATTTTATGTTCGTTTTTATCTTTTCTTTAAGTATGAATATTAAAATGGGAAAAAACGTAATGTTATTATGCTCAGAAAAGAAAATCTGTATTCATGCGAATTTGCATGCACAAAACAAAAGAAAACAAAATAATAGAAAACATCCGGTGATGAAATTAAAAATGCATTTTCACACAGAATGAAATCATATTCAAAACTTATGAACATTATATTATAATGATATAATCATATAGTGATGATGATGATGATGATGTTGATGATAATGATGATAAGAGTGATAATGTTGTTCGCATTCTAAAGAGATAAACTTCAGAAACTGCTGTTTCCACTGTCGTTATATGTCTGCGAGCATTGCTTTTATTTAATATTTAAAATTTATTTTTTTATGTTTACTACCCTCTATGCATTAAATGCAATTTAAATGCATGAAATGTGAACGAATGCATTAAAATAAATAATTTAAACGCTTTAATTTATTTGCAAAGACATTTTATCACATCGATGCATCTTTCATTTCAGATTATTTTACTGACGACCAAACACTTGATAAGTGAAAGGATATTTAAGCCCAGTTCGTTTGATTTGATTGCAGTAGAAAGATAAATTCAAGAATTTCTTAAGATGCCGGAAGACTATCAAAAACCTTGACTTTAATTTGTTAAAAAAATTTTTTAAATAATTTTTTGTTTAAATACTTTATGCCTTAGTGTGTGCAATGAGTTGAATTGTTTTTACTGAAAAACGCACAATAAATTTTATAAGAATTATAATTTAACTTTTGCTATCTTCGTTTAAATTGATGGCTTACAACCAAAAATCATTGCCAATCTTTTAAGTACACAACACGAGCAAATCCATTTATTTTAAAATTAAATTTTTAATTAAAGAAGACAACAATCAGCAATTGGTTGAAAATTATTTCTGATTTCCAAAAATCCCGGAATTTCGGAATTTTCCGATTGCCATCCCCAGTGTCTATTAATTATATCCATAAGTGGCGCGACCTGCAGTTTAAATTTCGCTCTGAACAACAGATCTTTCAGAAATTTTATTTAAACTCAGAATTTTTGGCAGAAAAATGTTGTGCGGAAGTAGCGAAGGAAACATTTTTTTTTTAAATATATCGTTTTGTCTGAACTGGGGTTTGGACCATGGAATCTTGTTTAATAAGCCAACGTACTATCTACAAGTCTGGTCTACCAGTCACCTTAAAAGTATTAAAATTCTTAGGTATATACAGGGTGGCTAATATTTATTGCAACCAATTTCAGGTTGTTATCATTTGTCAACCGCTCGTCTGACAGCTGACAGATTTATTCCAGTGACAGTTCATTTTATTATTTACAAGTTTACAAAAGCATTTTGATCTATTGCATTCAGAAAAAAAGTTCTTCGTGATGGAATTCAAACGTGATAGTGTAATTGCCACAGGTGGCTATGGTTAGAGCCCTACAGCATTTAAATGTGAGTAAATAGTTCGTTTCAAAAAGTAGACGAAAAAAACGGTAACAACACCAGAAATGATCCGAAAAGCAAAGGCCAGATTTGATCGAAATCCACGTCGCAGTGGTAGAAAAATTGCTCGTGAGCTGAACATATAGCGAGAACGGATGCAACACATATTGAAAAATGAGCTTAGACTAAAGCCATTGAAGTTCCAAAAAGTGCAAGAGCTCACCTTCCCATAGGAGTTAGACTGGAAAGAGCCAAGGAGTTACTTCATTTCCACGAAAGTGGCCAGTTACCGAATTTGGTTTTCTCCGATGAGAAGCCATTCCAATTTGAACAGTTTGTGAACAAACAAAATAATTGAGTTTACTTGCCAAAGAGGTCAGCTGAAAATTTACACCTACGATTGGTCACTAGAATTCAAGCGCCGCCGATGGTAATGGTGTGGGCCGCCGTAATATTATCGGGAAAATGTCTTAAAAACAGTATTGAAGCCCTGGGGATACAAACATTTCGGCCGCAGATCATGGAAATTCCAATAGGACTCAGCACCACCGCACTCAGCATGCGTCAACCAAGGATGACTTATAAATAGAGGTTCCTCACTTCATTTCTACCGCACAATGGCCATCAAAATATCCGAATCTCAATCCATTGGACTTTTGCGCCTGGAGCATTTTGGAGAGACGGTGCTTCGCCGGGAATGGGCCAAAATACTGCAGAGTCACTTTCATGCAGCCTGTGATGGCTTTGACGGCCGTTTGAAGGCCATAATTCATAGCAAAGTTGGTCAATTCGAACAAATCTAAACTGATTCTAAAATTTTATGTTATTTTCCACATTTTTTGCTTTTTGAAGAATAAAATTAAAAAAAAAAAAAAAAATTAAAAAATATAACGCTTTACTTTGTTGCACTATGTATCAGCCACCCTCTAGAACGCTCCATTAATCTACTAGTAGAGTCAAAGTTGTATCACCCACATTGTCGCAAAGAAATTTGATTAACCGGAGTACTCTAAGTGAAACGGAACGGAACGGTTTGGATGTGGAGCAATTGCCTATGAGAATAACGTTCTCACGACAAGTATGCTTAAGCTTTAAAGAACTTCGTTCTTTACGGGACATTGCATTATTGACATTCATACGAGGCGTGTTGGTCTTGGATCCCTTGCTAATGAATGAATTCTGCAGAAGCTGCAGAGATCTGAAAGAAAAGGACAGTGTATTCCTGTTACAATGTTGTATGTGAAGAAGACTTCTTAGTGCCAACTATATTTACGATCTGGTTGTACTGTCATGAATCGACACTAACAGCTTTCGAATCCCAATAGAATTAAAAAAAAAATTTCATCGTGCTTTTCAAATTACAAAATTAAATTGTCTAAACCCTTTCCAATAAAATTCATCTAAAAAGCCCCCACACCACTTGAAAATGAAAAAAAGAACAACATCACAGGAAGGTCATACAGTGCCGCCGCCGAGTGAGAATAGTAATGGTTAACATTGGCAGATTCTCCACCACTACACCAAATACTCAAATGACACGGACGAGAGCAGAAAGTCATACGCTGTAACAGCGGGTGTACCCACAGGGTTCGGTGCTGGGCCCAATACTATGGAACACCATGTATGATGGTGTACTGAGGCTTCGGCTTCCGACGGGCGCACAAATATTCGGATATTGCCGGACGATATTGCCCTCACGGTGAGGGGTAAGCACCTTAACGATTTGGAATGAACGTGCAATACAACGGTTGCCAAAGTTAGAAGCTAAATCACGAGTAAAGGTCTGAAACTTGCTGATCATAAAACGGATGTCGTATTGGTAAGCAGTAGGAAGAAAATACAACACATCACCATAACCGTCGACGTACAAATGATAACATCGAAGCAGTGTATCAAGTACATAGAAGTTATGATTGACAACAGGCTCACGTTCAATGAACACCTTGCCTATATTAGTAGCAAGTACGCAGAAACAACGGATGCACTCGCGCGGAGAATGCCTAACTTGGGAGGATATAGGAGAAGAGGCAATTGCTGATGAGAGTGGCAGAGGCCATGGATAAAAAGACATATAGGATGGAAGTGGATGCCGCCTACAGGAAATCTGCCCTCCGAGTAATTTCTGCCTTCCGCACAGTATCTACGGAAGCAGCCTTGGTAATTGCGGGGATAATGCCGCTTCGAATATTAGTAGATGTAGAGACGAAAAATCATTTGACAAGCAGGAGGACAGGACTAGTGTGCCCTGATCGGGTGGATGTTGATGCGATGTATAGGTGGCAGCGCCATTTGACTTCTTCCACAAAGGGAAGATGGTCTTACCGATTAATACCAAACATAGAAGAATGGATTAGAAGGAGTTATGGCCAAGTAAATTTTTACCTCACACAGTTCGTGACGGGCCATGGATGCATAGGGCATACCTCTTTAAGTATGGGCTCGACGTGGATGAAGCGTGTTCATCATGTCATAACACGAGCGAAACAGCGGAGCATGTATTCTTCACGTGCCGGCGTTACGAATACCAACGAAATTTCTTGGAGAGGACGATTGGATCCCAGCTGACACCCGATAACGTTGTTAACCTGATGCTAACATCGTGCGAAGCCTGGAACGCGGTATGTTTCTTCGCGAAAGAAGTTCTGAGACAACAGAGGATAATAGAGAGAGCAAGAACAGCAGAAATTGATAGCACCACCCCGCGATGTAATACTTGATTGTGGTCCCGGGGGAGCGACTCAATGGAAGTATGACGAACTAGATTGGTTTTAGTATGTATGCGTTTAGCAAGCCGAGAGTAAATCTTGCGGCAAATCGTACACTTTAGTAGGCCGGGCTACCAATGACTTTCAAAGATTTCCAACCTTTAGCTGTTAAAGCTATAAAAAAAAAACACCAAATCCTCAGAGGGCGTTGTTTGTAGGCAAAGATTTATGCCACCACCTTCAACCCAGGGCATGTTACAGCGGACCAATAAACTCTTTGGCTGGAACAACTTGATAACCTCTGTGGTTATGCTCCGAAGGGAGGTACTAAAAGAAACGTATCCTCATAAATAATTTATTTTAGCAAAAAATTAAATTCCATCTTCCATATTCCAAGAGTAATTGCCATTAATAATTCATTAATTATCGGTGGACAATAATATAAAATAAACACTATAAAATAGAAATATTTCGTTTTATTTAATTTCTTGCAACAATTTAGTTTATTTGTAATTAAATCTAAGAAAATTAAATCTAAAGAATTGACTTTTTATTGGATGAAAACAAATAAAAAGGAAAACAAATGTCAAGAAATAAAAAAGTATTGCCTTGATACTAATGCAATACAATGTTTAACGATTTAAAGCTGATTAGTATTCGAAAATATTTTTTACTCTTCATTCTTCATTTCAATATTTATTGCTTTCCCCCTGCCACGTAGTAGTTATGGCATAAACAGTGTTGAATGCAAATTTAAATTCTTTTGTATATTCAAAGAAAACACTTTCATTTTAATTACTGTAATTAAAAGCACAATAAATATAGCAGAAAAGAAATAAAGTTGAACGAAGGCGACTATACGACATACTACGTGTGTTTATATGAAATTTAACAACCACTATGAATCGACAGAACTTGCTAGAATAGTTAAGATTATGGTTACATAACTATACATAACCGATGGAGTTAATTATGGACTTTTCCTATCCATACTAAGTTATAAATATAAAGGAACTCTGTCAGTTATTGTTCAAATAATTTAGGCTTTTAGATTAGAGGACGTGTACTTGTCGGTTAAGACAAGTTCAGTACCCGGAGGTCGAAATTGACCCATTGTACCTAAAAATTTTGAAACCAAAATATTCGGTAATTATTTTGATAGCTGTTGAAACATAGTTAAACTTAATCAGCAAAAGTAGCTCCCTCAAGATTACAATTATGCTAACTAATGGGTTACTAGGCTATAAGAGAAAATAAGCTTAGTAATGCCTGGTTATTTGGAAGAACTTGATTAATGAATGTGAAAATGTAAAGAAAGAAGAATAGACAAAATAGAAAGATGCTTTTTGACAATTCTACATTAATTACTTAAAAGACTTCTACTTTCTCAAATCGTCTAGATGGTACTACTGTACGATGTTAGTTCATCCATCACATTCACCCCTATCGCAAACAACTATTCCCATAACAAAATTCCCAAATTTCCTCATTTCATATTGTGAATCATTTCCAAAAAAAAAATTTTTGGGAGTGAATTCTCAAACATACAGAATTTCACATCGCCAATGTTTATTCCAAAGAATTATTTCGTAAAATTAATTCCCAACACCTTCCAATAGGAATAAGAAGGGAACATGTATTTCGGGTGTTGTAACCATTTCTGTTGAAGTATAAATGTTGGTTCTTTGACGGTGGGATGATTCGTACATGTGTGCTATCTAAACAACCCATAACATCTGAAATTTAGTATTTTGTTTAAAACCATTTTACAATCTCTTTCTTTTCCTCAAAAGGCGGCCACACAATCCATTGATGACATAAAACTCATTCAAATGTTGTTAAAATGTACTTCTGAAAATATTTCGCTGAATGAAGACTGCGTCTAACTGACATCAATTTGCTTACCTACTCCCTGTCGTTAGCTTAATTCCGGCAAAAATCTCAAAGTGCCGCCCAGTTTAACTATGGGGGTATGGCAAATATCTTACCGCAAATTTTCCATTGACACATTCAGCAGGTATTTGAACCCTTCTTTGTTCACCCTGTAATATTCCTGGTATCTGTAAAGAATTTACCGTCCACCATAATTATTTTAGTAGGTATAATTCTTCCTTAAGCTCAGGAAGTGATAGTGGTTTCGATTCATTTCGAATAGCTCTTCTCTGCAACCTTTCCATGGATTGTTTCTCCTCTTCCAGTACCAAAAAAACGAGGATATACACTACTCATTGCTTAATATTTGTATTTTCCTTTGAAAAATTGTTGTGCGGTAATTAACAAATAAAAAAATGTTTGTTTATACAACATTTATTACTAATTCCCAATAAAAAAAATTTACTCCCAATATATTTGCAATACAAATTTTTTCAGTTGGGAATAATAGATTACTCCCAAATAACTTATTCCCATAATATTCACGATAGAAGTGATTATAGTGCATTGAACTGAGTATATTATTTATTAAAAACTTAGACTATATCACTGGAATTCCTTGTGGTTTGGATAGAACTTTCTATGCAACCAATGTAAAGCAAGCAGAATTTTACATATCGATAACTATGGTTTGGCAACTGAAAATGTCAAACTATGTTGACAACTCCACTTCGTAACGTTTGGCCACCCATTTCAGTTTAACACTGAAACAATTTCAAGTTGTGGCAAATTACTTTGAACAAAAATCTTTTCGAAAAGTACATAAATCACTGGGATCCTTTGCAGGGTTAACATAATCGGGGTAGAAAACAGGGAATTCATACAGTTACAGTGGGTAATTTTTACCAACAATTTCACTTTTTTCGTTTCAAAACCGACAACAAGACGAATATATTTGAATACTGAAGAGAATATATTTGCTGTTAACAACATGTTGCTCTCAACTTGTTGAACTTGCTTCGTCCTTCGTCTACGCGGAAAAATTTACGTTAAGATTTTGTTACACTGATCTGTATAGGAAATATAACTTTTTATACATAAGTATCGGGGCTTACTGATTAAAGTCGACTCCGAACGAAAGATTTTTGAGAAGTTTTAATGGCTATAATGTTAACTTTCAGAGCTTTTGCCAGGAACCTGCTGAGTCGCTGAAGAAATATTTTGTCTAATAAGAAAAAGCAAAAAATTTAAGAATCAGTTTAGATTTGTTCCAATTGACCAGCTTTAGTACGAATTATGGCCTTCAAACGGCCGAAAAAGCCATCACAGGCTGCACGAAAGTAACTCTGCGATATTTTGACCCATTCCCAGCAAAGCGCCGCCTTGAGATGATCGACATTTTGGTATTTTTTTCGGAGAACCTGACGCTCCAAAATGCCTCAGGCCCAAAAGTACAACGGATTGAAATCCGGAGATTTTGGTGGCCATTGTGCAGTAGAAATAAAGCGAGGAATCTCCTTTGTAAGCAGTTCTTAGTGGGCGCATGCTGAGCGCTGTGGTGCTGAGTCCTGTTGGAATGTCCATGATCTGCGGGCGAAATTTTTGTCTGCCCAGGGCTAGAGAAATTTTTCCGATAATATTCGGTATTTTTTTTCAACCCACGGTCCATGAATACGAGCGGGAAGTGACCATCGGCCGCTACGGCGGCCCACACCATTACCATCAGCGGCGCTTGAGTTCTGGAGGTCAATCGCAGATGTAGATTTTCAGCTGACATCTTTAGCAAGTAAACCCGATCATTTTGTTTGTTCACAAACTGATCAATTTGGAATGGCTTCTCACCGGAGAAAACCAAATTCTTCGTGGGGACGATTGCTGTAGACTGTCTAATGGTGAATAGTGAAGGTAGAGCAGTTTATAGTCACTAGCGGCAACTAGTTTCCTTACCGTTCACATCTTCCCTCTTTCCACATTTCCTAAACCTGCAGAATGCACTGCATAAGTAGGGGTCATTCCCTGATTGCAGGTTTAATAAAAAAAAATTAGAGAAATAGCCAAGAACTACCATTTTCGGGCGAGACATAAATTCTTCAAACCTAACCGTCTATGGTATTTAAGCATAGAAGGTAGAACGATACCAAATGTATGTGTAATGTAAGTATACCAATTTGTTTACTGTACAGTTTAACGTTGCCACCTACGTGGAGGTACAAAACTTATTTACACTTTGAATGAATTTTTAATTTCGTATTTATTTGTAACAGAAAATAAATCATTTTTTTTTTTTTTTAACATCAAATTCAGTATGAAAAAAGGAATTCTAAGTGGATTTCGTTAAAATAAAAGACAGAGTGAGGGAGAGAGAGAGAAAGAGAAAGAAAAAAATAAAATAACCCACCTTTATTTGGATCATTAACCCAAATCCTTAATGTGTCGTCGCAAAACTTAATGGGCCATATGAACAAAAGAAAACATTTTACACCGTTTTTACAGCTTAAAAGGCACTAAATCCTACGGCTCATAAAGTGGAATGGTGTGAAATTTTAATGTCCAGCCTTACGTTCTATTGAGAATATAAAAAAAAGAATTTAAATGTTAAAAAGAAAACGTATTTTAAATAATTTTTAAAGCTTTTGTTCTCGCAGACATAAAAAAATTACACTATGGGCTGACATTTTACTTCAGTCATGAATGGAAAACAATGAAAACAAAAAGTTTAGATTTCAAATGAATGATAATTGACCGCGTTAATACACTTTTAATAACATCTCATGCTAACTACAGGGTGGCTGATATATAATGCAACAAAGTAGAGCGCCATATTTAAAAAATTTTTTTTTTTTAATTTTATTGTTCAAAAGCAAAAAATGTTTTAAACAACATCAAATTTTAGAATCAGTTTAGATTTGTTCGAATTGGCCACCTTTGGTTTGAATTATGGCCTTCAAATGGTAGACAAAGTCATTACAGACTGCATGCGGTATTTTGGCCCATTCCCGGCGAAGCGCCGTCTTGAGATGATCAACATTTTGGTATTTTTTAGTGAGAACCTTACTGAGAACCATTGTGCGGTAGAAATGAAGCGAGGAACCTCCTTTTGAAGTCATTCTTGGTTGACGCGTGGTGAGTGCGGTGGTGCTGAGTCCTGCTGAAATGTCCATTGTATGCGGCCGAAATTTTTATCTGCCCTGGGCTTCAATATTGTCTTTAAGACATTTTCCCGATAATATTTGGTATTTATTTTAACCTCACGGTCGATGAACACAAGTGAGGAGCGACCATTGGCCGTTACGGCGGCCCACACCATTACCATCGGCGGCGCTTTAGTTCTGGTCCCAGCCGCAGATGTAAATGTTCATCTGACCTCTTTCGCAAGTAAACCCGACCATTTTGTTTGTTCACAAACTGCTCACTTTGGAATGGCTTCTCATCGGAGAAAACCAAATTCGATAACTGGCCACATCCGTGCAAGCGAAGTAACTCCTTGGAACTTTCCAGTTAAACTTTTTTTGTCCATCGGTGAGCTCTTGCATAAGAACAAATATTAAAACTATGTTCGTTAGTGACTTAATTGAGGCCAGGCTATCAAAATGAAACAAGGGATTTTCAGAGAAAATGCCACCACTCAACAAGCATTGCGCCGCCTTCATAATTTCTATATGAAACTAAGAAGTGCGCACGAAAAAAAATGGACTTACACTTTTCGTTATAGAAATAAAACTAAGTAGCGGTTTTTTTTCGTTTTATATTTTAATTAAAGTAAATAATATTTGAATTCTTTTGTGTAAAAAAATTTTTTTCTGACAAAGATCTCATGGCATTCAACTTTTTGACTCACTTTTCTTCCAGACATTTTAGGGTGTTTTAGAAAAATACGTATTATTTTACTTGCTTTAATTTGCACACTTTCTCTCAATACTTAAAGACTCCTCATATTGTTTTATTCTTACCTTAGAAACTGTTTTTTTGGCTAACACCTGCGAACCTAGCAATCGTTTTTTGTAAGCAGCTCGGTTTTTCGTTGAAAATTTCAATTAATTTTTACGACATTTTTGTTGGGTGCCCATTTCCAAAAACTAGTATTGCTATTGCAATGAAATTTTGCACGAGGATTTTGAAACAGATGACTAACAGAAACAATGTAACGCTATTCATTTTTTTCAATTATGATAAAAGTTATAAACTTAAAAGTAGGAACATTTTTTTTCGTGCGCACTCCTTATGTAGTATATGTCTTCCTACCAACACGGTCCCTCTGCCTTAATAGGAGCTCAGGGGCCAGTAAAGTATAGCAAATAATGTCTTGGTTGGAGTGGAACGTAGCGCCTGCCTTCGTACTCTGTCTATCAGTAGACAGTGGCATTGGTGTCTCTATACCGTCAATCAAACATATACTCCGTAGAGCAAAATTGGCTCCTCCAACAGCCTAATAGAGTCATCATTTCAATTGAAAGGAAATATCAAAAAAAATGCTTTCGGTGACTTTCTCTCAGTACAATGTCTATGAAAACTTTCTCAAAAATCTTTCGTTTGCAGTCAAAAGCTAGATCGTAATCCTAATTATCGATTATGTAAGAAAAATTGATATAGGAGGCTAAGGGCCAATATTACAACTTGCCTTAAATAAAGGGAAAGTTGTGCTAAAATTTTAATCAAAATCGTTTACTCAAAAGTCTGCAGGATGGAAGTTCATATTCCGCAATTAATAAAAACAATAATTAAAATAAGAAATGTTTATAAGAAACCCCTGCCAATCAGCTAAATTAATTGCAATGGTTGATGTTTTTTATGGCTTTCGAAAATGACTTGTAGTCGTAAACCTAAATTTTTATTGAAACCCTTTAAAATGTTTAATGATTCTTTTCGCACACTTTTAAATAGCAATTCGTAAATATAAATTTATGACAATTCATGCCGAGTTTTGATTAGAGAGTATTAAAAAAATATGTACAGTATTGTTCGAAACTTAAGCAACTTTTTTGCACTAAGTAATAATATGTAGACTATTACACAATGCATCTATAACATAAAAATAACAATAAAAATTCAAAATTCCATTTCTTTGGAAGTTATAATGAAATAAAAACAAAATTAACTTAAAAACCTAAGCAACTTTTAATATTTGTTATGATATCCTTTGTTGCTTATGACATTAGCGCATCTTTTGGGCATAGATTTAATAAGATTTGACAGAATAGATGTTGGTATAGCTTCCAACTCTGATTTTAGACAGTTCATCAGTTCCTGTTTATTTTTAAAGGGCGATTGAGGTGGCCAATCCAAGACTTGAACCCCATTAGCTGATAATCAATCCTTGAAACACCCAACGAAGTGGCATTTCCCACTCAGCGTAATTAAACAATTTTGTGACTAAATGTCTGTCGGGTTGCCTGATTGATTGTAACGCAGTCTCTGATTTTCTCAACCTTTTGTTTGTTTTAAGTTGGATATTGTTAGAGCATATATGGATTGGACTATGTCCAAATCGGGTACTGTTTTGTTTAGTGATAAATCTAAACTCAGATAAAGTTTGCCATCTGTGAAGACCAAAAGGAAAGCAACTACATCTTCAGTACTCAAAAGCCACAATAAAGCATAGGGCTGGCAATGTAGTGGTTAGGATTTATTCTTTGGCGAGTGGTATTGGTCCCTTTTGTAGTAATTCAAACAAATATGGACCGTTTTGTTTACAAAGACATTTTAGCCACTAACATATATATTTTTTGACAAAGAATAAACTAAAAAATCAATTGGAATTCTTAAACTAGTGGATTTAATCTTATTATGTAATCTCTGATGACAAATCAGCCAAAATTTTTTTTCTTTTCGAGGCTTTTTTGGCATTGTTGTCTAAAGTTGCCAACCTCTACGTTATTTGTCTTGGCTTCTTGAATGGTCTCATTTAAATTTAACCAGCTCCTGAATAAATTTCTCTCCCCCTATCATATCGGTTTTTACAGTTCCGATACGAAAGAAATATTTTAAATTTTAAAATTTCAATTGGCGAATAAAAACTCATGGACAGAAAGTAGGATCTTTGGTCAATTTCAACTTATTATTCACTCAGCATTTAACGGCATTTCGCTTACTGTCTAGTGCCACATGCAATTTGACGACATGACGATTTTTAGCAATTAAAAATTTACATCATTTTCTCTGCTTTATTTAAAGAAAAGTGGTAACTCCTGGAAATATTTGTAAATTCCCTAATACTATGTTCATATAAAATTTCAATTAATTATTGCTCAATAAATTCTAATTGTTATAATATTGAGTAATACTTTAAATACAGCACTGTCATAAGTCTGTTTAGAGAGCACATTATAAGTAACTGAACACTTCCTGTTGATATTTGACAACTCAACGAGAAACAAAATAAAAAAGAAAAACAATGTTGTTGAAAAAACCAGCTGATTTGTTGACCAGCTGTCAAATGAATATTGAGTAAGCTAAATATAGCGTATAATTATTATACCTGAACGGTTAAAATTAATGTTGTCAATTAACCGAATATTGACTAATTAACTTGCTTAGGTGAACATAGTACAACATTATCCACCTAATAGTAGAATTACCAAGAATATAATACAATGGAAATAAGATCGACACTTTTCCCATGACACAATCCCATTTGTAAAGATTCCAATACAATTTTTAATATTATTCTAGGAAAACCAAGGTGTCATTAGTTTTTTTTCTTTTTTTTTTTTTTGTGGAAGGAGATTGCTTCTACTCAATCAGTGTTTTCTGTTTAAACTAGGAAAATATGTTATGGGCAGGATTAATGAAGGAGTAGTGTTTGTGGACACTAGATTTTAATCGACTACAAAACACGAGTGTTATATTATTCTTGGGAAACAACTCCATTAATTTGCTTGATCAAAATCCGTTGTAAAATCCGTTGTAACAGTGAGACATAAGCCACAACGATGTTCTAATGAATCAATAGAGTTGGATACCCTATCACAAGTATCGAACACTTTTTCTCTCTCCTGTAAGCGGTCGAGAAGTTAGAAAATAGATTATTTTTGTATTCCATTCTCGGCCGGATGTAAGTGGTGTAAAGAGGAAAAAGATCAGATAAAGGTTCATATACCGCCTTAAAAGCCAAGGGACGCAAAAATGTGTCGGTTCTAGCGGACATCACACAGAATTTTTTTAAAAAACCTTTTAATTTCTTTATTTATTTTTTCTGACGATTTCTTGACGATTTATTGAGTGTCTTTGGCGGTTTTTTTTATAATATATGGCGATTTTATGCTTTATTTGTCTAGCAGCTATGGCCACATGTAATGGAATTGTAGACTCAAAAGGCACAAAATTACCTCTCAAAAGTACATCGAGAGATTTGAACTAAAATAAATTTGTAGGAAAGGCATTACGCAAATGTCCAATTAATTTTGAATCCTTTTATTAATTTTGTTTCCCGTTGTCCTAATGATTCAGATGAACGGGCCTAAGTAGCACGCATTCGATCAGTTTCTAATCTCACTTTTCGTTGTTCAAGTGGTTCATGCGAACGGGTCTCAGCGGCATATACTCGAAGAATGCACTGTTTAAGATTTGATTCATTTTGAGTAATGGTCATACCAACTTAGAAATCTTCATCGGCTCATGCGCAACAACTTTTCTAAAGATCATAACATGATCAAAGTCATAGTTTACGATGGAGCCGTTTTCTGCTTTTAGGTAAATCAAAAAAAGTGGGCGGGGCAAAGTTTTCTCTTGATGAAAACTTTAAATGGATAAATACAAACAATTCAAAGAAAAATTAGTCAAATCGATATAGCCATTATCTTATTTTAGATAAATAGAATATGTAGGCGTAAAAGTGGGAGTGGCAAACTTCACATAAACCTTCTGTTAAATAGTCCGAACAAAGCCTGACTTGGTTTGGTGAACTCATACTTGTGTTATAAAATGACAACGAAAAGTGGCATTAATTTTTGTATATTAGAGAGGAATAAGTGTCCTGGTAGTATAATGGGTAAAGTGCTAAATTATTAGCGCAAGGGTAGTGGCTTCAATTTCCCTATGGATACACAAGCTCTACAATACTCAACTTGTAATAATTATAATTTAATTCGTGATTGTATCCTATTTAGCAAATAAATAAAAGTAAATTAAGTTCCATTGTTTTCAGAGCAACCTATCCTTATCGAGCTAAGCAACATGATAAACAATTATGAGGACAATATTAAGCACTTAGTTAAGGGGATTTAATTTGAAAAAAAAAGAAATATTTATAGAACGATAAAACCAAACAGTTGTTAAAATGGTTAGCAATTCCAATATCGATTTTCTTTTTCTCAATAATTTATTTTTCAATTTTCCATGGCTTGTACTGAAGGGGGTTGACATCAATTTAAGTAAGCCGTTGGCATTAAAAATGAAATCAAAACCAACTCAAATATTTATTGACAAAATAAATTTGCTACACGTATTACATTCGTTTTTTTTTTTGTTGTCTTTTAATTAAATTTTCTAAAAAATAAAAAAACAACTTCGGGGACAAACTTTATAGTGTCACACTAATTTAATTGGTGTCCAAGGAATATAAAGTCATAACTGGAATGAATTTTTTTTTGGATAGTAGTGACATTGGATGCCAACGGTATCATTTTCTTTGTTTACTTCTGTGTATTGTTTTCTTTACTGTTGCCTGATAATGAGGCCTTCAAAGTTTTCGCGCATGTACCGGATAACCGGTTAAATATCCTCTTTCACTATAACATCAAATTTCTAATGTTTATTGTTGTTAACACAAAAAAAAACAACAGAAAAAAATTAAAAAAGACAAGGAAGAACATTGTGTTCAAACATGTGCGTCAATAAAATTATAATTGGGATACTCTACCCTAATGATAATGACCTCGAAAATTATGTGAACGATGAATACATTTTGGGTTACAATGGAGGTGGTTAGACGAAATTGAAAGGTGATATGTAACTCTCTTTATGATGAATATCTTAAGCAGGGTAAATTTCTTTTTTTTGGTTTGTTGGTAATAAAACGTTAATGACTACTCTCCCTTCTCTTACAGAAATTGCGGTACATTAATGGGTTTTTTGAAAATTATACTTGAACGTACGGTGACTTATAACAGAACAGTTGTAATTACCATAAATATCCCATATGATGTAATATTTTTATTTGTAAATTGAACCTTTTTTTATACTCCAAACACTGTAAAAAAAAAATAAAATTTATCATTTCCAAAAGATTGAAGCGAATTCTAGCCTTGGGTTATCCAGGAACCTTCCTCAATTTTAAAATTGCTATACAATTCAGTTTTGGTATTCTAAACACCGGCATTTCACATTTAGTAGATTTGAAACAGACATTCTGCAACAGAATGCAATTGTAGGAAAGATAAACAGGAGTATTTAGGCTCTCCTTTATGTCGAAAAGAAACTCAGAATATAAATTTGTGGAAAAGCCTAAGAATTACAATTTAGCTTCTTACATCACTTAAGTTGAGTGTGTTAATTTTGTACATGAGTGGCGGGATCTACAGTTTATAATCTGCACCAAAAGACAGATTTAAATAAACTAAATCTGCTGAAAAGCAGCTGCCGGAAAAATATTTTC
The DNA here is from genome assembly GCA_014635995.1 of Sarcophaga peregrina. Classification (NCBI taxonomy): domain Eukaryota; kingdom Metazoa; phylum Arthropoda; class Insecta; order Diptera; family Sarcophagidae; genus Sarcophaga; species Sarcophaga peregrina. Next base: position 56,678,727 of record CM025790.1, on the reverse strand, counting down.
TCATATTTAGTTGTTTTGTTGGAAATATCTGACCAGACATTTTAACCACTACTTACTACATTACATGGCGACTTCAGGCAGGCGTTACTTCCGCTTAAAAACTGCAATTTTAAAAGAGGGAAACAGAGGGCTAACATCTAAGCAACTAAGAAAACGAAATGCTTAACCAGCTTAATAGACAGACTAAGCTTCTTGCATCCTAGAACGTAATATTTCAATTTTCGAGCGGAAATTCAAAATACCCACCAGAATTTGATACCCATAGAAGATATTCTATTGTAAACTTCCTCAGTCGACCATAATGGATCTTGGAATAACTACCACGAATCGATTGATTGAATCTCATGCAGAAATGTTACAAAGAACAATGAATGAAGTTTTTAAATCAACTTAACATTTTCTCTAAGTGTACATACATATACAGGGTGGCTGATATGTATTGCAATCTAATTCAGGTTGTTATCATTTGTAAAGTGCTCGTCTGATAGTTGACTGATTCATTCCAGTGACAGCTCATTTTATTATTTACAAGCTTACAAAAGCATTTTGTTCTATTGTATTCAAAAAAAAAAGTTATTCGTGATGGAATTCAAGCGTGACAGTGTGATTTCTTTATATTTGGCTGGAAAACCACAGATAGGTATCGTTAGAGCCCTCCATCCAACATTTAAATGTGAATAAATCATCTTTTGTTTGTTGTACCGTTGTGATATTGGTAGTGTCGCATCACGTCCAAAAAGTGGACGAAAAAATACGGCAACAACACCATAAATAATCCGAAAAGAGTAGCCCAGATTTGATCGAAATCCACGCCGCAGTGGTAGAAAAATTGTTCATCAGCTGAACATATCGCGAGAACGGATGCAACACATATTGAAAAATGAGCTTGGGCTAAAGCCATTGAAGTTCTAAAAAGAGTAAGAGCTGACCGATGGACAAAAAATATGTTAGACTGAAAAGAGCCAAGAAGTTACTTCGCTTGCACGAAAGTGGCCAGGTACCGAATTTGGTTTCATCCGATGAGAAGCCATTCCATATGGAGCGGTTTGTGAACAAACAAAATAATCGGGTTTCCTTGCCAAAGAGGTCAGTTGAAAATTTACACCGGCGATTGGCCACCAGAACTCAAGCACCGTTGATGGCAATGATGTAGCCGGCCGTAACGGCCAATGGTCACTCCCCGCTAATATTCATCGACCGTGGGGTAAAAATAAATGCCGAATATTATCGGAAAAATGTCTTAAGGATAGTATTGAAGCCCTGGGTAAACAAACATTTCGGCCACAGAGCATGGACATTCCAACAGGACTCAGCACCAGCGCACTTAACACGTGTCAACCAAGAATGGCATAAAAAAGGAGGTTCCTCGCTTCATTTCTACCGCACAATGGCCACCAAAATCTTCGGATCTCAATCCGTTGGACTTTTACGCCTGGGGCATTTTAGAGAGTAAGGTTCTCACTAAAAAATACCAAAGTGTCGATCATCTCAAGACGTTGCTTCGCCGGGAATGGGCCAAAATACCACAGAGCCACTTTCGTGCAGCCAGTGATGGCTTTCACGGCCGTTTGAAGGTCATAATTCGTACCAAAGGTGACCAGTTCAAACAAATCTAAACTAAAATTTAATGCTATTTCCAACATTTTTTGCTTTTGAAAAATAAAATTAAAAAATATAGCGCTTTACTTTGTTGCATTATATACCAGCCACCCCGTATTTTCGATGACTCAATGAATTATAAATGTTGTTGTCTAATCTATTGAATAGTAATTAATCAAATTAATTAAAAACTAAAATTCCTCTACATCAATAAGTGTTTACGGACTCATTCATATGTGAGTGGAAAATTAAGAGAACACCTGAATACGAGTATATGTTTCATGAATATTTAATAAGACTGACTGTTTGACGAAGCGGATGACTGGCTGTATGACAGTCCCTTTTGCAATTCGAAAATGTAATTCATTAATAATAAATACTATAGATTTTCTCTGTCTAATAAACTATCAAATTTATGAAAAAGAAACAAGTTTTCTATACATTAGCTGTAGGACGGTGAGCTTATTTTGAAGGCCTTTCGTTTCGTATACCCTTCATATCGAATTTAGTTTGCTTTTGTGTATGCTTTTGTATGACTCAATTCATTCAATTCACTTTTGCCAATGGAATTTGAAAAATCAAGAAATAAAAAATCATTCTTTTCTTATTTCGTTGTGGTTTCTCTTTTTTATTTCACTTCTATTCTCTGTTTTTTTTTTTTTAAACTTTTCTACAAAAAGAAAAAATTTTTCACAAAAACAACAGCTGGCCGTTTGACATTTTCACTGGGGGCACAATTCAGTGTGTTTGCAAGAATTTCAAAATTTAATTAAAAAACCAGCTTGACTGCACAGATATGTGTAAATAATAGACGCCTTCAATTAAAATAAAAATAAAAACAACAAAAAATTACTGCAGGAAAAATTTACAAGAAAAAACAAAACGAAAAGAAAATAAACAAGCCGGAGAAAAGTCCATCAATTGTACAAGGGTATACATCGATGTAATAAATATATTGAAAGATTGACGTTGACATTGATGTAAGAACAGTGGCTCAAACAACATAATTTTCGCAAGACAGTAATCTGCAACACATCTAATACGATTATCATCTTAAAATCGCGTTTATATAGTAGGCAGAGTGTTGCTTAATAGACGACAAAGATTGAGGTTAATTTCGAACACAGCAAAATATTTCTTCGGAAACTTCCTCTCAACAGTCTTTCTATCAAAAACTCTGAGAGTAAAATAAAATGACATGAAAAGTTTATAGATCCCGCTTCACATGTAGTGATGTAGGAAGATTGATTGTACAGGGTGGCTGATATGTATCGCAAACAATTTCAGGTTGTTATCATTTGTAAACCGCTCGTCTGACATCTGACATATTTGTTCCACTGACAGTTCATTTTATTATTTACAAGCTTTCAAAAGTATTTTGATCTATTGCATCCAGAAAAAAAGTTATTCGTCATGGAATTCAAGCGTAATAGTGTGATTGCTTTATATTTGGCTGGAAAACTCCAGTAATTAAATGTGAATAAATCTTTTGTTTCTTGTACCATTTTGCTCGTTACCGTGATACTGGCAGTGTTGCATGGCGTCCAAAACGTGGACGAAAAAAAAACGGGTACAACACTAAAAATGATCCGAAAAGTGAAGGTCAGATTTGATCGAAATCCACGCCGCAGTGGTAGAGAAATTTCTCGTGAGGTCAACATATCGCGAGAACGGATGCAATACATATTGAAAACTGAGCTTGGACAAAAGCCATTGAAGTTCCAAAAAGTGCAACTGCTCACCGATGAAAAAAAAAGTTAGACTGGAAAGAGCCAAGGAGGTATTTCGTTTGCACGAAAGTGGCCAGTTACCGAATTTGGTTTTCTCCGATGAGAAGTCATTCCAAATTAAGCAGTTTGTGAACAAACAAAATGATCGCAATTACTTGCCAACCAGGTCAGTTGAAAATTTACACCTGCGATTGGCCACCGGAACTCAATCGCTGCAGATTGTAATTGTGTGGGCCGCCGTAACGGTCGATGGTCGCTCCCCGATCGTATTCAACTACCGTGGGGTCAAAATAAATGCCGAATATTATCGAAAAAATGTCTTAAAGACAGTATTAAAGCCAGATCATGAATATTCCAACAGGACTCAGTACAACCACACTCAGCACGCGTCAACCTAGAATGGCTTAAAAAGGAAGTTCCTCGCGTCTTGTTTATCGCACAATGGCCACCAAAATATCCGGATCTCAATCCGTTGGGCTTTTGCGCTTGGGGCATTTTGGAGGGTAAGTTTCTCACTAAAAAGTGTTGATCATCTCAAGACGGCGCTTCGCCGGTAATAGGCCAAAATACCGCAGAACCACTTTCGTGCAACCTGTGATGATTTTGTTGGCCGTTTGAAGGCCATAATTCGTACCAAAGGTAGCCAATTCCAACAAATATAAACTGATTCTAAAATTTGATGGTATTTCCAACGTTTCTTACTTTTGAGCACCCTGGTAGTCTAGTGGGTAGTGTGCTAGACTATTAGGGTGAGGGTCGTGGGTACGATTCCCACCAGAGGCTCTGGTCTTTGACACTACACCGGGCATATGGTCGAAGTTACTCAGCTCGTATACGTTTATAAATAATTTGTAATTGTATTGTAATTCTTAAATAAATAAATAAAAAAAATTTACTTTTGAACAATAAAATTCAAATTCCGTTATGTATCAGCCACCCTGTCGAGGAGTCGAAGCTGTGAGTTGACTTATTAGACATGAAAACCGCGGTTCGAAAACCAGGTCAGGAACACCATACACAGAACGAAATATGAAAAAATATTTCTTTGCCGACGGTCACTCATCAAATTTTATCTACGTAATATATTTGCTACTTCAAGTTCGAATTATGCGACAATAACTTCTAAAAACAAAAAATTGAAGAAATTCACTCATCACATGGCGTATGATGAACATTTAATGCAGTTCGAAAGTGTTACATATTAAGTATACGCTATGTGATGGGCTTACTGGGTATTAAATGTTTCGTGCATACTTTAAGGGTTGTACTACGGTATAGCATAGAATGCGGCATTTTCTACAATAAAAGCAGAAAGTAATGATGATCTAGAAAAGGTTATATGGAAACGAGTAATATTTGGTTACAAATATCAGGAGTTCCCCAGCTCATTAACTTTTTGATTATTCAAGTCGTCTTAATCTAGTTCGTAGGGTATAGAAATATAATACGTGATGACACTAAGTGTGTTACTAATTCAAACTCCTTGACCTGAGACCTGTCACCAAATCGTTACTAGATTAAAATTTTGGGTTAGAATAGATAGTCACTTCTCAAGAAGTCATTTGAATTTCCTACTTAGACTAATTAATTAGGTTAAATTTTCTGAAAATATATGGAACATTCACCGAATTTATGTTACCTAAAATAGCTCGAATCAAGTAATCTTTTCTAATAGTGTTCGCTGTTTTATAATGGTTTTTTTTCGAACGTCCCCGGCCTCACACTAACCCAGCCTCACCCGACTCGTCCCCATTACGTAGGCATACGTATACACAGTCCGGATTGTAGCGGGTAAGGGAAAAGTTGCAACGAGAACACAGTCATAGTTTCCAAAGGGCAAGAATTAATCACATAAGTGGACGAAATTACAACCCCGCGAGAGAAAACCATGCATTTACACTTCCGCATGTTAAGACCCATTAAATTAATCATACACCAAATTACAAACAAATCAATATTTCGCTGAAGAACAGCCTGACCATGATCATCATCAAAAGTATAAAATAATTTAACGTTGTCAGCATACATCAGAATATTACAATCAAAAACAGCACAAGGAAGATCATTCAGAAACAATAAAAACAGTAAAGGACCCAAATGGCTACCCTGCGGAATACCAGAAGTAACATATACAGTCTTAGAAAATACATTCCCTAAACAATACCCTCTGAGTCCTAAGGGTGAGGTAGGAGTCCAGCCAACTATGAATAGTATCAGGAATACCGATTAATGAAAGTTTAAGAACCAAAATTCTATGATCAATCCTATCAAAAGCTTTACTGAAATCGGTATAAATCAGTCCGAGCAAGAAAACCCCTGGAAACATGTGTAGTAAATTTAAGAAACCATGTTTGAAAGGGGATATTAAAGATCTCGTATTAAAAAAAAGAGATTTTCCGTCATTTGTTTCTCCATCAACTTGGGAATAGCACTGAGTTTGGAAACATTAGATCTATTATCCGACTTATGCAAAGGAATTATAAACGAAATCTTCCAATTAGAAGGAAAATGATCAGCCCTCAGAAGCCTATTGAATATAAAAGTCAAAGGACCACTCAAGACAACAGCACGCTTTCTTAAAATACAGGCCGGAACCCCGTCAAGGCCCGGCAAATGTCAGACCAAGCTTCAAACATCAGAACAGTTATTTCCAATTTACAACGTAAGGTTGTAATGACCGATTCTATTGTATTTATGAAATATTCTTGCTGCTGAAGACTGCAGGGAAGAAGAAAACAGAAGCTCGTCCTATGAACTGTGTACAGTATAGGCAGCCACAAATATAACAATAGGATGTTTATCGCTTAAAATGGTACTACTTGGAACAGAGTACCGCATTCCTTTAGCAGTTAGGAAAGAGAAAATGTTACCAACCATAACACAGATTATTAGCAGCTGTTTCTTGAAATTTTGTACAGTCTTTCGTACCGTTCTTCTCATAATTATCTCAAGTAAGAGACAAACATTAGAAAAGCGTTTCGTCCTATGTTTTATTTCATAAATATTACAGGTAAAAATATTTCCGCCAACTACGTACGTAAGAGATAACAGAATAATTCCCTTTGATAATGTGCTACTCGGTAATGATCATAATTTTACACCTATAATGGCTTTTCGAACAATGAGCTGAAAGTCTTCCAGATTGGAATAATCCCAATAATTTTGGCATATCTAGATTAGTAACAAATTGAATTTTATGGTCGTTATAAATTTCGTGGTACACCGAATCGAGTTGTGGCAGTTTTAGATTCAAGTACATGCTACATGTGCAGCAAGCAGTTACAGCTGTACTTTGGAAAACCTGTATCCGGTAAATCAGAAAGAACTCAAAGGGAGAGCATTATTATTGACATAATCAATGTTATATTGTCACTGGGAAACCTTTTTGAGACCACATAATGTTGACAATAAATTTTTTAACGAAATGTAACAATGGCTTGTACCATCAGGTTTCAGCCAACTGTCAATTGAGAGTGTTACTGCCACATCTAAACAATTGGAAACTTATAAATTGCCGCAAAACTATAGTGTTAGATGTTAAATTTTTACCATTTACAAAAAAATTAAATCAAGCTGAAATGAAGTGCTTGATTTCTATTTTTGCAATGTACATCAAGTCAAAAATTTTTTTCGTAAATTTTATAAAAGTGATAATAAAATATAGGAATATAAAACTTATAGTTGTCATTTTTGTAACATAAAATGAAAACAATTAATAGAAATTTTATTAAAAGTATAAAAATATTAAAAATCATAATATATCATACATATTTACATTCATACATATGTTTAAATGCTTTTCTAATACGTCTTTGAATACAATGTTATAGGTAATGACATGATGATCGTTAACTTTTTGCCCGTACGAATCATTAATACAAACAAAAATATCTTTAAACGTACACACTCGAGAAAAAGCCACACTCGTGAAAAGACCGGTTCTGGTAAATACAATCCTTCCTTCTGAAGGGTTCGACCTTGTGCTTTGTTTATCGTCCTAGCAAAAGCAACTTTCACAGGGAATTGATTTCGTGTCACAGTTGGATCAGAAGGTTGATTCGGAGTGTGAATGCAGTTTTATCGGTATGAATAATTTTTGCTGATATGATGTGCTCTCCCAAGTTTGTTACGATTAGCCTGGAACCATTTATTAACCCGTATTACTACACTTCATAAAACAAACAATGCCATTACAATAATAACATTACCAAAATGGCTTTTACATCTTTATATTTTATTATGTGGAATAGCATTACAATTAAGCAACCCTGCTTATCGCAGTTGATATAACAACTACTGCAAAGTATTGCCAAAACAACTTTTTACAACTTAATATGCATATTATATATAACTGACTTAATAATATACGGTATTATAGTAAATAGCGGTATTGCCAGAAAGGATTTTAATACATACTATATTATGTAGAACTGCATTACTATTAAGCGACCCTGTATTACCACAATTGAACAAAAACATATAATAATAATGACAACATTATTATCATGCAGTTCTATATAAAATATAATTTTTATCATTGAAAATATTAATTTTACAATTTCGAATTATTTTTCGCCATTAGTGTTAGATATAAGCTTTAAAATGAGATATTTTTCATTAAATTTGATGCGGTGGTATGGGAGATATTTGCAACCGAGTTTCATTAAAATGAAATAAAATAAATCAATATATTAAAATTTTTTAACAAAACCTAACAATAATCGTTACAATACTATGTACTACAAGTATGTATCAAAAGTGATACATAAGCTAAATCTATGAAGTTCTTTTAAGGTTCGATCTACGGTTAATGAATGTATTCAACTTCAGATTAAATATACTTTCTATTTGTGCATAATCATAGCATCAGAGCTTCTGTACACTTTTTTTTTTGAGCATCATAGCTGCTTTGCTATTTACTTATCTCGCCAACGTGTCTAGTGGCCGCCACGTAAGAATAGCAAACAAATTGCTAGAAATACTCCTTTAGTACTAATGGCGGGGATTAAATGTTTTGTGACGTATTGTGCATAGGATTCTAGCATGATTTGGATTAACATCTAATTAAAAATTTTTGCACCGTGCACCTGTAGTTGCCAATGCCTTTTTTCTTTTTGCATAAACTCTAATCATTTCAAAACTTATTCCGGCCCCTATCATCTTTCATTCGGCAAATAATTGCCGAGTAATTGAAAACAATTTTGAATTCATTTCTTCTAACATAACACGCTCTGAACACCACTGTGTCTTTATTAACTTGACAATAAATTTCAGTTCGCTCTGCTTGAGTGTGACTATAAATTTCAGGTGTAACACCAAGCAAAACGAATAATAAAAAAAAGGAGGAAAAAGAAAACGGAAAACATGGCACAAAGAATTATTAATAGAAAGAAAGAAAAAAAAAAAAAGAACGATGGGTACTGGCTGGCAGTACGGAACAATTCGTACATGAGGAACATGAAGAACAAGAAAAAGACCAAAAGGAAAAAATAAGTAAATTAATTGCACTTGTAAATGTATTTCCTATATAGTATACATGGTATGTAGTTGTTGTTGTTGTTGTTTTTGTTATTGTTATTGCTATAAGTCAAGTTAAGAAATATTATTTCACTTACCTTGTGTTCTGCCGCTTTATGGTATGAAGTATACCAACGTTGTTCACCGGCTTATCCTTGGGCGACAATGTCTCTCAACAAATAAAACAGCAACAACAATAGCAAAACAAAAACAAAAATAATCAAAAAGTAACTGGAAAATTTCAAGAAAACAAAACAAACAAAAAAAACACACACAGTAACAGCGTTTTTGATCCTGTGACTGGATGGTTGTTTGGTTAGACAGACGAATGTCTCAATTTCACTGTTATATACGAGTGCATGCACACACCTGAAGAATTATGGTCAAATGATGCCACTTTACTATTTTAAAAACTATCAAGCACTCATAGAGTGCAAAACTGACTGCCGCAATAGCAGTACAGTATAGTTTAGTAACCCTTAAGAGCTCTTCACGTTGGAATATTTTTTTTAATTCTCGTTTTTTTTACGTTTTTTCGCTGTTACGCCCCAGATTTTTCCTTCTAGAAATTCCAATTATTTTTTTATTTCGTTTTTATTTCCTACTTGTCTTCCAAGTCGAGCATTTAAGTGGTTTTAATTTTTTTGTGTGCTCGTTTTATGATTTTCAATTCTTGTTTTTGTTTCTATCTTTTCAGTTGTTGTTTTGGTTGTGTTGTATCTTCTCAACTTTCATTTCATGCATGCTCGTAGCTCTGTAAATATACAAACGAATGTCAGTCGTTATAAAATTAATTTTTATTCTTCTTTTTATTTTATTTTATAATTTAAGTATTTTTCTTTAAAATTTTTGGTTTTTTTTTTTCTTGAGATTTCTTTTTAAAGATTCAGTGTCTCTTTCAATAGCTTATAAAGACTTTTCCTAGGAAACTTCTACTACAGAGTGGCTGATATGTATTGCATCCAACTTCAGGTTGCTATCATTTGTAAACCGCTCACCTGACAACTGACAGATTTATTTCAGTGAAAGTTCATTTTATTATTTGCACAAGCTTACAAAAGCATTTTGATCTATTGCTTTCAGAAAAAAAGTTATTCGTGATGGAATTCAAGCGTGATAGTGTGTTTGCTTTATATTTGGCTGGAAAACTACAGGTGGCTAGCATTAGAGCCCTCCAGCATTTAAATGTGAATAAATCTTTTGTTTCTCGTAACATTACTCGTTTGTTTGCCCAGTATCGCGTCCAAAAAGTGGACGAAAAAAAACGGTAACAATACCAGACGTGATCTGAAAAGTGAAGACCAGGTTTGATTGAAATCCACGCGGTAGTAGTAGAAAAATTGCTCGTGAGCTGAACATATCGCGAGAACGGATGCAACACATATTGAAAAATGAGCTTGGGCTAAAGCCTTTGAAGTTCCAAAAAGTGCAAGAGCTCACCGATGGACAAAAAAAAGTTAGACTGGAAAGTGCACGAAAGTCGCCAGTTACCGAATTTGGTTTTCTCCAATGAAAAGCCATTCCAAATTAAGCAGTTTGTGAAGTTGCCAAAAAGGTCATCTGAAAATTTACAGCTGCGATTGGCCACCAGAACTCAAACGCCGCCGATGATAATGGTGTGGGCCGCCGTAACGGCCGATGCTCGCTCCCCGCTCGTTCCCCGCTAGTGGAGTCAAAATAAATCCCGAATAATATCGCGAAAATGTCTTAAAGACAGCCCTGGACAGACAAACATTTCGGCCGCAAACCATGGACATTCCACCAGGACTCAGCACCACCGCACTCAGTATGCGTCAACCAAGAATGGCTTAAAAAGGAGGTTCCTCGATTCATTTCTACCGCACAATGGCCATCAAAATCTTCGGATCTCAATCCGTTGAACTTTTGCGCCTGGGGCAATTTGGAGAGTAAGGTTCTCACTAAAAAATACCAAAGTATCGATCATTTCGAGTCAAAATACAGCAGAGCCACCGTGCAGCCTGTGGAGCCCATAATTCGTACCAAAGGTGGCCAGTTCGAACAAATCTGTATTGATTTTAAAATTTTATATTATTTCCAACATTTTTTGCTTTTGAACAATAAAATTATAAAAAAATATAGCGCTTTACTTTGTTGCATTATATATCAGCCACCCTGTACGTAAATATTCGAACGATAAAAAGCAGACGTAGTGCATATTGCAGAAATGGAATAGATTGGCTAAAGCTGATACGAAGTGAATTAAGACTCCTGGCTTTTAAGAAACGTCTATCATTTAATATTTACATAATACCAGCTGTACCATGCGCGCATTTCTACGTCATGAACTAAAATTTACAGGAATGAGTTATACTAAATGTTATAAAAATCATAAATGATGAATCGTAATCCGATCAGAACATGATCAAATACATAGTTTACGATTTAATTCATTTTTAGTAATTTTCAGTGACGCCACCTGTCGGAAATTGGTCATACCAATTTAAAAACCTTCCGCGGTTCATGTGCCACAACTTTGCTAAAGATCAGAACATGATCAAGAGATTAAAACGGTATAAAATACGAATATCATCACAGGTATTCGAAAATAACTTAAAAATATAATATTTTACACCTTGTTATACAAAGCTTAAGGAGGGCTTTAATGTACTAAAGTAAAGAAAATTATGGAAATTTTTAATTGCCAAAAATCGTCAAAATACGGGCATTAATCGTCATGTCGTCAAAATAACATTTTTGGAGCTCAAAATCGTCAAAATGACGATAAATCGTCAAAATAAGGGCATAAATCGTCATGTCGTCAAAATGACATTTTTTACAGCTTAAAATCGTCAAAATGACGATAAATCGTCAAAATAAGGGCATAAATCGTCATGTCGTCAAAATGACATTTTTTACAGCTTAAAATCGTCAAATCTGTATTAAATTATTTGGTTTTGGTTGCATAGTGTTATTAATTAACATTTAAAATTTAATTGTAAACACTATACTCGTATAACACAGTATTGGAAAACACCTTTTAAGTTGAAACATCCGTACTGAACGCATGGCAAGAGCTAATCGTCATGTATGGTAAACAACTTAACCCATAATCCCCTTGATATTTCCAACATACCAACTCGCACTTAAATAACTATTCTGCAGTTAGGCGTTTAATTAGTCTCTGTTATTCTCTACAACGATAACGATAACAAAACAAAACAAGTCAAATGAACAAGAAAATGCTAGAGAAGAACGAATGGTTGCTGGTATAAACAAAGGATTTATACAAGTCATGACTACAATGTAGTACTGCAACTGAGAGAACAAAAATTTATTATTTTTAATCCACCTAACACTCTCACACCAAAATGCACAAATGCCAAGAGGCATTTCATCAGTCCGGCTGTTATTTATGGATTCAGTGGTCGGTTAAAAATGTTTAAATTATTAAAACAGCCGGAATAACATGACGAACAATATAGTTTTTGTGTTTGTTCTTGTAGAGAGGTAATTAGCCAAATGAAGGCATTGCCAAAAGCGGCAAAAGAAAATAGTTTGAAGGAAAACTAAAAAAAATTAGCAAAAAAAAGTTTCGATTTGCAAAAATCCTTAGAGTAAACAATTTACGGAAATATGATTATTAGTGTGCGATTGGAGAAATTTTTTGTAATGAGTACCCATTGTAGATACAATTAAGGAATGTATTTGCCAATCTCTTCCAAGCGCCAATTTTTTTTAAATAATTAGATCAACAAATTAAAATTTTATTAAGCCAATGATGCTAAACGAAATGGATGAACACGCCCTATCATATTTCAATCATTTTGACGTTAAATACAAAATGTTGGCCAGGCAGTAAGGTGTATTGCCACCAGTCAAGAACTCTTTGTCTCTACCCGGCAATTGGTGAGGCTCCCTTGTGGGAGCAACCTGGTGGCTGTGGTTCAAACTCAAATCGCGGGAAGTACGCGAACTCGGTGTGTCGTTACGCTTTTAACCCATTGAAGGAGTTTAGATGTTCTCCCCTAAACAAGAGGGAAGATATGTCCAAATGCATTGCTTCAAATTGATACCCACATATTGTGATGTGATACGTGACATACCACGTGGCTCCATTATTGTGTATGGTGGCGTTGGTAGATGCATTATATTTCACTTTGTATCGGGTACCATGTGGTATGCCATCACGGCGAGACTCACGTAGACCTGTAATTCTATTTGTGTATTTAGGTTGCATGCTGTAATCATGTCTTTCCTCCATTCTCTGTTGGTGCTACTATTGTAAGAATAAATTTTTACCGCTCATTGTATATTTTTATTTAATGTATTTAAATAATGGTAGTCACCGTCATCCGGTAGGTGGTGTCTTGGTTTGTTACAGGCCACGGTTCAAACCCCAGGACAGATATCTCCAGCAAAACAAAGTAAGAAAAATATGTCTTTGGCGACTTGCTCTCAACAGATTTCTGACAAAAACTCTAATAATAAATAAAGAGAAACTAAGTCGTTGTATTGAGCGATTATGTGTGTACATTAGAGCGTCTCAAGTTGTATGGAAATGAAATTCGTGCAAAGTATACCCCTTTATAAATGAACCTTGGACTTTTTTAAGACAACATTTAAAATATTTCGGCTCCAGCTTCGACTTCTCGTGAGCTGGACCATTTTGAAAAAGGATATTTTTTTGAATATTTTGTAAATTTGAGGATCTGTTTCCTTACCAACATAAACAATATCTATAACATCAGAAAGGTTTTTTAAGGCAATTTGTCCAAGGACTATCATCCATGTCCTTTTTATAAGGATATTCTACAATAAAAAATGGTTTTTGAATTTTTTGTTCGGGGTTGTTTGTAAAAATAATGCCAAATTAACACATTTTAATCTTTAGACGATTAAATTAAATAAGGTCTCGCCTTTTTTTGAAATTCGCGCTAGTTCGCGTTTGAGGCTACATGTGAGTGCAGGGGTACTCACATGTAGCCTCAAACCATAACAGACCCCTCTCCATGCTTAACAATAGCTTTTGTATTTTGAGGATTAAATTCTGCATTTGGTTTACGCCACACAAACATCTTGGCATCTGAACCATTCCAATTGAATTTGCTCTCGTCAGTGAACAGGACCTTGTAACGAATAAAAATTATCAGCAAAAATATATTTTAAGATATCTTTACACCAAATTACCTTATTCTAAAAATCTTCTATTTTAAGCAAATACTTTTTAGTAAATTTTATTCTATTGTTTTTATTCTTAGGGCTAATAAATGGCTTTTTTCTAGTTACTGTACCTTGGTAGTTAGATTTGTGCAATGAATTACGAATGGTATTTAAGCAAACATCTTTTCCATTGCTGTTTTTTAAAAATATTTTTAGTTCATATGCATAGCGAACGATTTTGCTTTTTACCAGGACAATAATCCCAAGCTTATTTCGGGTGTGGCAAAGCTTTGGTTGATCCATAATTGCCCCAAACTTATAGCAACCCCTGCACAGAGCCCAGACCTCAACGTAACGGGAAGAATTAGCCAGAAGACTATACGGACAACAATTTAAAACTTTGAATCAGCTTAAGGTGGTTTTACTGGAAGCGAGAAGCTCCATAGGACCTGTGGTACCCTACAATGTGGCAAAATCAATTCCAAAACGTTTACAGGTCGTTCTTGAGAACAAAGGATATGCCACAAAGTAGTAATTGTCGTTCTTTGTCATTTTTAGCAATGGTGCTCTTATTTAATATATTCTTTTTAAGTTTTAAGCGCGTACATATCAGACAAATGCTTGTCCGATTATGCGATGGAGCCACTGTATGTACATACATAATTGGTCATTATAAACCTTCAGTCAGGATTATTGACCTAGCTTCTCACACTACTTATGTTGTGTGGCGGGACTTACAGTTTAAAGTCGACTCCAAACGTCAAATTATTGAGACACTTTTCATGGCAATTTTATTAACTCTCAGTGTTTTTGTCAGAAATCTGCTGAGAGGAAATCGCCGAAGAAATTATTTTTTGTATTTTATTTTTTTATGTCTGGCCTGGGGCTCGAACCCTGGCTTTACGTCTAATAAGCCAACACACTACCTACTAGACCACGACGACCTATACATATGTACATATGTATCAATCTATCAATTGTAGCCTGTACTGGTAACCCGAAATATGCAGGACGGATAGTAGCTCATAATAGCTTAGACTCTTCTGATCCCACCCAACAGCAGATCATTATTTTGGCACAAAAAATATTCGGGGGGCTGAAAATTTTGTTCGTTGCCCCCGCTTTACATATGACTTTCGTGCATTCTTCAATTTTTCGCCACCAATGACAATTTGATACAAAAATCGGTTCTTTTAAAGCGATCAAACAGCATTAGAGGTACTTCAAGTTGTCTTTCCGTTTCTCTCGGCTTTGGTTCATCGAGCACTCAAATTCTTTGCTTATGATTGAATTCTGTTGTTTTTAAACATTTTAAAATCTTCTTGCATCTGACTGTAAATCTTGATCCGAGTATTTTTGGTATTAGTCAAATCTGTTTAGTAGTTTTTTAAAATATTATGAATGCCTATTTGATGTTCGAGTAATTCTTTGTTTGCTACAGTGTATATGATGTTGATATAATTTAGAAATTCTTTTCACATTTTATTAAATATTTTACTTCAATGAATTTGATGCAATAAATTTCATTTCAATTCATTCCTTAGCAGCAATCGAATTCTTAATTTTCATGGATAATAAATAAAATATTTCCAACTCTGCTGCGACAGATTTCTCTTTCTTTTTTCGCACACCAACTATTAAAACGAATTTTGTTTTCCCACACTGAAGCATAAAATTCTTTGAATTTGAGCCAATTTTTTTGAGCCTTTGAAGTGTTTCCAAAATTTCCAATGAAACAATGAAAAATAGAAAAATTTGCAAAAATTTATTCTGATAACATTTAAACGCTTAAATAGAACATTCACTAGAAAAGAGAAATAAAAATTAAATAAAATTTACATGAACAAATAACATTACAGGCTTGGGTAAAGCGAAAGGGGAAAACGGAATGGCTTGCTTTAGTTTGTAAAGGGCGGGTCTTTTAAAAGTTTAAATTTAAAAACCCAATAAAATAATACCAAAAATTGTATTTTTTGTTTGTAAAGTACCAGTTTTTTGTCTGTTGCGGCTTGCCTCACAGTACCTCCTTCGATTGGACGAGTTTTCGTGTACTTTTTCGAGTGTATATGTTTTGCATTCCGGCAATGGCACTATGAATGTTGACGTTTAAGTGCTCAATTGTCTCTGGTTTATCGGCATAACAGTTTTCTTTAACCAGGCCCCACAAAAAAATAGTTCAACGGTGTCAAATCACATCTTCTTGGGTGCCAAGTTCATCATCATTAAGTGGCTATCGCCAGTGGTACAAGTTGCAGCGTTTTGTTGAAAACAAAAATCGTTCACATCAATGTGATATAGAGCGAGCACAAAAAAATCTGTTACTTGATGCGATAGTTACTTCCGTTGACCGAAATGGTTGCGCCATCCTCGTTTTCATAGACATATAAGCCAATAATGTCTCCGCTCCACAACCCGCACCAAACAGCCGCTGGATTTTCAGTGTAGTTTTTCTGTGTCCCAAATACAGTAATTTTACTTATTAACGTACATACATACCAGAGATTAGCAATCAATCGTTTTTCCGCTACTCATAATCACTCATGCAATTTTGATTATGAATGAATCAACATAATTGGAATTCAACTACTCTGCTTCATTTGTACTCACTACAACATTGATTTATAAGTAGAAGTAGCAATGAGTATGAGGACAAAGTTGACATCAAACTCTCAACATTCGATAAGTTATGGATCAAACACTTTTAGTTTTACTTTGTACTCATACTCATTGTAACCTGTACTTCTAAATCAATGTTGTAACGAGTACGAAGTGTTTGATTCATAGCTTTTCGAAAGTTATGAGTTTAATGTCAACGTTGTACTCGCCGTGGTCTAGTGGGTAGTGTGTTGGCTTATTAGACAAAAGGTCGGGTTCGAATCCCAGGTCAGACATCAAAACGAAAAATAAAATAAAATTCTTCGGCGACTTCCTCTCAGCAGATTTCTGGCAAAGACTCTGAGAGTAAAAATTGCCATGAAAAGCTTCTCAAAAATCTGTCGTTCGGAGTCGACTTTAAACTGTAGGTCCCGCCACTCATGTATAAAATTAACGCACACAGCATAAGTGGTGTGAGAAGCTAGGTCGTAATCCTGACTGAAGGGTTGTAATGGCCAATTATGTGTATATGTATGTGTTGTACTCATACTCATTGGAACCTGTACAATTCTGATTCATAAATTAAGAAAAAAAACTTATAATACTTATAAGTCATGAGAGTGACTCGAATCATTCATTCAAATTTACAGCCTTTGTTGTTGTTGTATATATAAACAAAAATGAAAAGAAAGACAAAGACAACAAGCAAAGCATACACAGAATCGTCTTGTGAGTATTGCAGTGATCGTACGCGAATCATACTTATTTGGTGATTCGTGTAAATACTAAGTAGAGGGCAGTCGAAGTCAATAATATCATGCGTATTATTAACTATGAGTACTACAAGTACTTCCAACTTTGGGTAAGAGTAGTATGAGTATGATATCAAAATAAAGATGAATGCGTATAAGTATCTGAAATTATAAGTATGACTCGAACCAACTTATCATTTTGAATACTTATTGCTGATCTCTGGTACACACCGAAATGAAAATAAGCTTTACCGGAGAATATGATTTTTCTTTTTATCAAAATCAATATCATCGTTCAGTTTCTTGTTAGCTCCATCTAACAAAGTGAAATGGCTGAGAACTGCCATTATACGAAGATCTTTTCGCAAAATTCGACGTGACATGTTCAATTGCTTAAGAACGATGACGAGATGATGTTGATGGATTCTCCTTTTAGCCACAATTTTGATATGTACTGTACTCACTAGGGATGCTAATCGGGAAATCCCGAAACCCGGGATTTTTAAAAACTTGTCCCGGGATTTTTCGGGATTGTGAATTCATATGTATTTTGCCCCTACAAAAGATCCTGAAAAAAATATTTTGTATCACTTGACTTCGTTAATAGCTTCTCAGATGAGCAAAACCCTACTTCCAGTGATAAAAAGTTATTTGATGCCATCGAAGAATGCAAATGCTCTATAAAGCGAATTAATAGGGTAACTGATTTAGATACCCAACTGTCCAAAGAAATAAATTTATTTAGAACAGGAGGTGGTAGAGGTGAATACTTAGAAGAGAATTCAGCTATCTTTGAACTATTTTACCAACTATTGTTGATTGCGAGATGTGTTTTTCAATCGCAGGTTATGTTGACAACATAATCACATGTTAGATGCTTTAATCTTTTTGTTGGAATCCAAATAATTTTCTTAAAACTAATTCAATTGCTGTTTTTATATTTTATTCTTAATGACATACAAATGATTCGAATACAAATGATTTTGTTAACGAAATATTTTTATTATTAAGAGAGAATCGCGATTTTTTCCTTTATTTTTCGGAATTTTTGAATCCCGAATTATCCCAAAATATCCTGGGTTTTCTGGATCGTTGGGCATCCCTAGTACTCACTGTACGAGTACGCTAAAGTCTTAGTGCGTCCGAAAAAAACCATTTTCATGAACATTAGCAATAAGCTTGCACTTCTTGTCTTCTTTTCGTGCAATTTCTGAACAATTTTATTTATTTTAAAAACAAATTTTCAATACTGAATTTTGTGATTGTGAGAATAAAATCACATAAATATTGCTAGATGATTAAATTTAAACCGTTAGATGGTCCACCCAATAGCAACTGTAATGCAACATCATCATCTTTATTGTCAGCATAAAGGATATTAAAGTTTTGATGGAAAAAAATGGATTTTTTTTTTATTTACATTAAATCAACTATAAAATGAAGTTCTTTCCAAAGGGGAACTATAAAAAATTATTTTCATTCTGACCGTAAACGTTAGTCAATATCTGGTATATGTTAAGTACATATAAACACCCATATGTGTGTGTAAATATGTGATTAGATGGGTGTGCAGTTTGTAAAACAATACAAAATAAATTTGCATAAATTCCATTTACATCCTTCAACCATAGTGGTGGGCATCATCATCATCATCGTAGTCATCTATCAAAATCATTGTAAGCTGTGCCATCATCATCAAACTCATCGTTGTCCAACACCACCACCACCACCACTTAAACCATCTCCATGTTATTTTTTTTTCTCATTTTTGTTTTTGTTTTTGTTTTTTGCCAACAAAAAACAGAAAATTATTGCTTTCTTCTCATTTGACCTGTGTTCAAAGCCTCTTATAATTCTGTTTATTATGATTTCCTGTAAATTTTCCTTTCCTTTCTCCTCTTCCGTCGCTCTCTTTACTCGATTTAAGTTCTTTATTTCTATTCATTTTTGGTTTTCTTTAATTTTACGTTCTTTTCCTCATGGTTTTTTAGTATTTTCACTATAAGGCAAGGAAAACCACAAGGAAAAAGTGAAAAATGAAAAACTTTTCAGTTTATTTAGTGTTTTGGCAATAACGTAGAGATGTAGAGCAAAAAAAAACCAAGAAGGCATAAACGAAATTGTTTGTAAAAATCCAAAGACAAGGTCATTAAAAATGTAAAACTTACATATGCTCGCTGTATTAGAGGGCGTACAATAGAACAACTGGGAAGGCAATATGTACTATCAAGCAAGCAAAAAAAAAATTTCGAGTAAATTCTACTTGTCGACATAATATCCTACAGCGGAATAATATTTTTAAGAGCCAATTATAAAACAATTTCTTAAAAATTCATTAATATACAGCAGATAACAACAGACCACGAAGATGAATCAATTATAAAGTACAATTTGTTCCAATTAAGGTTTTTAAAATAAAATGCCTTGGTTTGCGACATATGCCACCATATACCTCCGGCTTAAGAAAACCGGACAAGAAAAAGTTTACAGAAATCAACCACTCCAACGTAAGATGACTATGGTTTTAAGACGCAAGTTCAGGCGAAAAATAGTTGGATATCAGTCAACCATGCAGTGCTTTTCGTTGACAACGAATTCCTGTTTAACGTCGCTCTTACAAAAATATTTTTTTTTTTTTTTATAATACCAGCATTCAGGGGATGGTCCCTACACATGCAGTGCATTGTGCAGGTTTTAGGAAAGGTGGGAAGATGCGAACGGCAAGGAAACGAGTTGCTAGGTAACTATAATATGGCCAATGCCATACCTTCACCATTAGACAGTCTAAAGCAATTGTCCCAAGAAGCCCGCAATTTCCCACACTCGCAGTTTCTCACACAGTGGCAGGACACCGTTAAAGTCGACTCAGAACGACAGACTGATGCCTTTGGTCTAAAATCTTACAACCCTTCCCAGTCAGGATTATTGATCTAGTTTCTCCCACCACTTATGTTGTGTGTGTGTTAGTTTGATACATAAATGGCGGTACCTACAGTTTAAAGTCGACTACGAAGGACATGTTTTTAGAGAAACTTTTCATTGCAATTTTATTTACTCTCAGAGTTTTTGCCTGAGATCTGGTGAGAAGAAATCGCCGATGTCTAGCCTGGGACACGCACCCTGGCTTTACGTCTAGTAAGCCAGCACACTACCTACTAGACCACGGCGACCTCTTCATATAACATTGGCTTTTTCTTTGTGCGTTAAGCTCTTTTGGATCTCATGTGGATTAGTATGTAACCCAAATTCGAACAATTTTATGCCCACGTAGCCATTAATTAAGAAATATGTAGACCTCATCGCTGTGAATGATTGCTTTTTTTTTTATTAAAAGTAAGGTCAGTTGCCAGTTGTTCAGAGCCCAGTGCGGACATACGCTATTGCCCTTAGTCATTTACTTTCAGTTCCTGGATCCGTTGAACTGTTTACGGATGCAGGAATAAGTCACGATGCAAAAATTTCCAAGTTGTGACTGAGGAAGAGTCGTTGTCTGGCAAGAGATCGAATCGGACTACCTCAACTACTCCGGTACACTCGCACAGACAATGGCTATGTTTTCAACAGATGTTGAGTTTTGTCGATACGTGGTATATTTAGTAAATCACCTGAATATTGTATTGTATTCGAGACAGAGGCCATGGAAATTTTCGGTTGCGGTGTTTTCCCTGAAAATCTCATGATTTACGCGGAAAGCCAATCTGCGATTAGGTCATTAACTGAGGGAGTTTGAAAGTTCGATTATAGGACAATCTCATTGTTGCGCATAAGAAGAAAATGCGTGGCCATCTGTCTCCCTATAGCGATTCATACTTGCCTTTTGGTTAGTACACATAAAGACACGGCAATCTGGCAAATAACTTTTGCAGTATCTGACGGTGTGAGGAGGATTAAGAGACTGTTTTTCCCCTAATTTGTGAGTGCACTGCTTTTGTTTAAAGAGGAGGTTTTTGACATCTCATTTTTTAAATTCTAATACCGTGCTCTTTAACATAAAGACTATTGCTATTGCAACAACTGCTAGGCCTTTGAGGTAGGGTCCGCCACCTTATCTAACCTAAAGCTCACCTTAACCTTGCACTTTTACTTGACACATATAAGAAATCATTTTTTTGCAGATTCTTTCCTCTGGATTTAAGATTTATTTTAAAAAAAAATATTTTATTATTGTACAACAAAAAAATTTTTTTAAAATGGAATGTTTATGAAGAATTTTTATAAACTTTCACGTTTACAGCTTTCTTTACACATGGTAGAGTAGAGTGATAATACAGCAATTCGAATGTATTGTTGTTGTTGTTATTATTGTAGCCATATGTAGAGAGATGTTGAAAGAGTTTCCTTTATTTGAACGCCACATAAATACTGGCAGAATACAAAAAAAAAAAAATGCAGTAAAGTGTTGAAAATGAGCTCCAATCATTGAAAGAAATCTGGTTTAAACTAATTTTATATTATTAACCACATTACAACCCTTTAGTAAGGATTACGATGCTGATTTAAAGGGGTGATTGCATGTTGTGCTCTTTAATTTCTACGAATGACTGATGAAAGTGAACATGGCATAAATAATTTCATACCATTTTTATTTTACTCTCAGCGTTTTCGCCAGAAACTGGGAACAGATAATCGCCGAAGAAATATTTTTTTCATATTTCATTATGTTGGAGATGTCTCAGCTAAGACTTGAACTACGGCCTCATATCTAATAAGCTAACACAGTAGTTGACGGTTTCAAATGTAGTATAACAGATGCTTTTGGCTAAGTAGAACTAGAATACAGAAGTGAATGAAGTACAGGGTAGCTGATATGTATTGCAACCAACTTCAGGTTGTTATCATTTGTAAACCGCTCGTCTGACAGCTGACAGATTTATTCCAGTGACAGTTCATTTTATTATTTACAAGCTTGCATAAGCATTTTGATCTATTCTTTTTAGGAAGAAAGTTATTCGTGATGGAATTCAAGCGTGATAGTGTGATTGCTTCATATTCGGCTGGAAAACCACAGATGGCTATCGTTAGAGCCCTCTATTCAGCATTTAAATGTGAATAAATCTTTAGTTTCTCATACCATTGCTCTTTATCGTGATACTGGGAGTGTTGCATCGCGTCCAAAAAGTGGACGAAAAAAACTGGTAACAACACCAGAAATGTTCCAAAAAGTGAAAGCCAGATTTGATCGAAATCCACGCCGTAGTAGTAGAAAAATTGCTTGTGAGCTGAACATATCGCGAGAATGGATGTAAATCATATTAAAAAATGAGCTCGGACTAAAGCGATTGAAGTTCCAAAAAGTGCAAGAGCTTACCGATGGACAAATAAAAGTTAGACAGGAAAGACCCAGTCTTGTTATTTCATTTGCACGAAAGTGGGCAGTTGGCCGAATTTGGTTTTCTCCGATGAGAAGCCATTCCAAATTGAGCAGTTTGTGAACAAAAAAAAATAATCAGGATTACTTGCTAAAGAGGACAGCTGAAAATTTACACCTGCGATTGGTCACCAGAACTCATGGTCCACCGATGGTAATGGTGTGGGCCGCCGTAACGGCGGATGGTCGATCCCCGCTCGTATTAATCGACCGTGGGGTCAAAATAAATGCCGAATATTATCGGGAAAATATCTTAAAGACAGTATTGAAGCCCTGGATGGACAAACATTTCGGCCACAGACCATGGACATTCCAACAGAACTCAACACCAAAGCAGTAAGCACACGTCAACCAAGAATGGCTTAAAAAGGTGGCATTTCTACCGCACATTTGCCACCAAAATCTCCGGTTCCCAATCCGTTGCACTTTTGCGAATGGGGCATTTTGGAGAGTAAGGTTCTAACTTAAAACTACCAAAGTGTCGATCATCTCGAGACGGCGCTTCGCCGGGAATGGGCCGAAATACCGCAGAGCCACTTTCGTGCAGCCTGTGATGGCTTTGTCGGTCGTTTAAAGGCCATAATTCGTACCAATTCGAACAAATCTAAACTGATTCAAAAATTTAGTGTTATTTCCAACATT
Organism: Sarcophaga peregrina; assembly: GCA_014635995.1. Classification (NCBI taxonomy): domain Eukaryota; kingdom Metazoa; phylum Arthropoda; class Insecta; order Diptera; family Sarcophagidae; genus Sarcophaga; species Sarcophaga peregrina. The sequence goes on along the minus strand of CM025790.1, from coordinate 56,655,403 downwards.
TTTTTGTTTTTGAACAATAAAATTAAAAAAAAAAAAATTAAAAAAATATTGCGCCTTACTTTGTTGCATTAAGTATCAGCCATCGTGTACTAGCATAAGAAATCCGCCAGGTTATAATACGTAATAATGTGAGTAACAGGCAGTCCTATCTATCGGAGTCTTAATAAAAAAATATAGCCTCAGTAGACAGTCGGATCAGTCAGATCGTTGCACGATTATTTGAAAAAACAATTTCGCCGAAATCAATAATCCCAATTTGTAATTAGACTTGCATGTGTTAAGTGTTTTATTAACTTTAAGTTGAATGAGACGCATTTATGTTCTCTCGTATTTCTCGTACTCTAAAAAATATTTTCTTTACTCGATGGTAACATTTGTGTATTCCCTTATTATACTTCTGTGCTCATTTTCTTTTTCCCACTGTTTCGAATACAGTTGCCAACGTCGTAGGCGTATGTCTATGAAACTGTAAGTATGTGTGTGTATTCGTATTTAGTTGGATTGTGTTTTTCTTTTTATGGTCGGTTGATTGTAACGACGTTCATTTCTTTCTATTATAAAAAGGCATTTCATTTAAAAAGGGGTTTTAACGGTAATTACATCCACACATTTTTTATTTTCTATTATAACGCTTTTGTTGTTGTTCCCCATTTTATTCTTCTTAAGTCGTCATAAGAAAAGCGTTGACAGCAAAAAAAAACGAATAAAAACAGAAATAACAGCCAAAATGAAGTCGACTTTAAGCAAACAAGAGAACTTATTTTGGGGTTCGCAGCGACTATCAGTTATCCTGCAGTGAAATGTGGTCTTCAGAGGCAAACCAAAAGGGCAAGTAAGGATGTATCGAATATCTTACACAAAAATAAGGATGATGCATGGTGACAAAGGCAAATTACAATTTAAAGCGCTGCTATTCATCTTGCTTGAAGCTGCATTTATATTTGGACAAATAACTGCATTCCTGATGTTCATTAATTTTGAAACAAAATATCACTGCATTCAGTCAAGCTTATAATCTAGCTTCTCTAGCTTGGAGATGTCTGATCTAGGATTTTAACAATTGCCTCACGTCTAGTAAGCCAACACACTACCTCTGAAATACAGCAACTTCATTTATTTACATACATGCATACATAATTGACCATTACAACCCTTCAGTCAGTATTACGGCCTAGCTTCACACCACCCTTGTTGTGTACGTTAATTTTATACGTGAGAAGCGGGACCTCTACAGTTTAGCGTCGACTCTGAATGATATTTTTGAGAAACTTTTCATTTTAATGCCTAACCTGGGAAACGAACCCGGGCTTTACGTGTAATAAGCCAACACACTGCATACTAAACTATGGCAACTCATTTATTTATTTAGGCACAGTAAAGGATAGTTGCGGGATAACTTATTACAATAGTTTAACGTGGTACGGTTTGTTCAAGATTGCAAATACTTCTAGAGAAATTAAATTGAAATTCGAATAAATTTGAAAACAAACCTTTACACTTAAGATACGATTGATTTGCTAACGTGATAATGAATCTGTAGACTTTCTTAGAAAGAAAGACTTATTAATGTCCACTTCTTCAGTCGCCCATATACTCATCATGAGATTTAATTACTGTTCATAGTAATAAAGTAGGTGTAGTAAAGTAAAAAAAGCTACTAAATATTTTTCTCAAATTTTTATTTTTATTTGAAAGTACAATCCTTGCGGTTAATAATGGAAAATAATTTCATTCAAATGACTGCCTCGGTTAGCCATGCAGTAGCCTACACGATCGGATCCAATTTTTAAGCACATTATCGATTGTGTGCAGCTTTATTTGACCAATGGCTTTACGAATATTGTCCTTTAAACCGTAAATTATCTCTAGCTTGTCGGCGTAGGACTTATCTTTAACTGGCTACAGCACAAATAATAGTCCAACGGTGTCAAATCGCAGTCCCAAGGTGGCCAAACGACATCAGCTCTGCGGCTGATAATGCGATCTCTAAACACAGGACGCAAAACTTCGAGTGTAACTTCAGCTGTGTGACACGCAATATCCTCCTCTTCAATTTTTGTGAGCAAAAATTCGTTCAACATGGCTCGATAACGATCGCTTTTAACTGGAACAGCCACTCCTTGATCATTTTCCAAGCAAAATGGCCCAAATATGCGTCTGGACCAAAATCAACACCAAACAGTGACTCGTTTTGGATGCGTCTGCTTCGGGTTTTCTGTGCCCCAAATGCGACAATTTTGCTTGTTTACATGACGGTGCTGTTCTTCTTCCAAACGCCGTATGCAATTTTCGCACCCATTCTTCAACATTACCATGATTTTCAATATTTCCCAGCATTGTTCAAGCGTAAACACAACCATATTCGTTCAGCGGAAGAATAAAACTAATTATCTCTCAAATCAGACATGAGCTAAGTGTTACCATTCACGAAATAAGCACTAGTTGAAAAAAAATGTTAGATGGCGGACCCGATTTATCGTTGTACGATACATTTCGATGAATCTGGCTAAAGACGTTGTTGAAATTATGGCAGAAATATTATGATTCTTACTAACAGTCAGACAGCTGTGCGGTTGAGATAAGTCATTCTACATCGATATTGACGAAGACCAGATTAGAAAAAAATTTTGAGTACCTTTTTTTATGCCTTACTTGGAGCAATTATTAGGTAGCCTATCAGGTGAGAGCCTCTGGCCTAAGGCCCTAGCTCAGACACTCGTATAAAACGAAATACGCCAAATTTCTTTGATCAATCTTAATGCAAAAACTTTGGGAATAGGTTAGGTTAGGTTAGAGGATGTGTACTTGTCAATTCTGACAAGTACATGTTGTGTACGTTAATTCTATACATGAGTGGCGGGACCTGCAGTTTAAAGTCGACTCCGAACGACACATTTTTTTGAGAAGCATTCCATAGCAATTTTTTTATCTCAGAGTTTTTCCCAGAAATCTGCTGAGAGGTAGTCACCGAAAAATTATTTTAAAATTTTCGTTTGGATGTTCGACCTAGGATTCGAACCCGGGTCTTTCGTCCAATAAACCAACACACTACCCACGGCGACCTCTAACTTTGGGAGTAAATAAAAATTCCAATGAAAAGTTGCTTAAAAAATTAGACATACCGAGTCAACTTTAAACACAACATACATACAGTGGCGAGCAGAAGTGACTGCATGTTCACAATACTGAGTTTTGTCATACACAAAAATAAAACCATACAAGCAAATACAAAAAAAAAAAGTTAATTTTAATTTTTTATTTTATTCTTTACAAATATCAGTAAAAAAAACGAAAATAACCCACATAAACTCATAATTGCACATTTCAAGAAAATTAAAGAAACTGACCCAATTTCAATATTTGGTCCATAGACCCTTATTAGAAATAGCTTGATTTAAGCGGTTTGACATGCTTTCTACCAAATTATCGATTCCAATTAGCATTTATACGATCCCAAAATTTATCCATGTTTTGTTGGGGGTGTTTCGTACAGTCCGAGCCGGCTTTTCAATCGAATTGAGGTCGGGACTTTGTGCTGACCATTCCATCAATTGAAAATTTTGTTTTCCACTCCATATCTTTACAATTTTTACAGTGTGCTTCGGATCACCATCCTGTTGGAAAACAATTTCTTAATCGGGATAAGCACATTAGTCCATAAAATTCGGAATATGGGTTTGTAGAACCCATATAGAGGCCCAACATGACACCCTGTTAAGCATCCCCAAACCATTATATTTTCGCTGCCATGTTTTACAGCTTGCTTCACATAGTATCTTTGAACACGTTCCCCGAGTCTTCGAAAGCAGTACTGCTTTCCATCTTAACATGTTTCCAATCAGTGTTACTCACTTCTGCTCGCCACTGTAGGTGGTATGAGAAGTTAGATTGTAATCCTGACTAAAGGGTTCTAAAGACCAATTAGGTAAGTGATCGAAATGTATATTTGCTTTACATGGTATCTTTGAACACGTTCCCCGAGTCTTCGATAGCAGTACTGCTTATCTTAATATGTTTCATCTGATTGGAAAAGCAGTACTGCAATCGAAGACCCGGGGAACTTTGCACGTTTCAAAAATTCAAGAAACTAACCCAATTTCAATATTTGGTCCATAGGCCCTTTTTAGAAATATCTTGATTTACGAGGTTAGATATATAAAAAGTCTTTCACGTTAAGTGATCGTGCTAATTACATGCTATTGTCTAATAGGGCCTCAAACGGAAAGAATAGATTTTTCGAACAAAGATTTCGTTTACGTTCTATATTCACCTACAAAAAAAACCGTCTAAGGCAAGATTCCCCATTAGAAGAAGCCTTTGAAGTTTTGCCGCAGAAATTTCATTAACGATAAACGCTTAAACGGTCTAGAAATTGTTTAAAATGGTTCAAGTCTGGTTAAAATCTATTTCTTCGCAAACCATATTCACTGGTGATCAGATTCAAAGGTGCTTCACATTGAAAAAATTCGATAACTCGTTTCAAATTTACTTTCACGAAAGTAGTTTCCATTTTATTGTATTACAACAATAGGCATAAGCACAGTAGTGTATGCCTTTACTGCCTATACAAGTGTAGAGTGTTTGAAATAAATATAAAATTAAGCCATAAAAGAGCTTAAAGTTAGGGAAAAGTAAAGGGTAAGTGAAAGCAATTATATTTTATAACAACATTTAAATGGAAAAAATGGATACAAAAATGAAATACGAGAGTTGTGTAATAAATTCATAATCACCATGAAAAATACAGAAAGGAAAGGAAATTATGTATTTAAACATCGCCTCCTTTTAAGATTTCGCTAAAATTTTGTTAAAATTATAAGAAAAAAAAATTGTTTTATATTAACAAACATCTCGCGCATAGAACGTTCATCATGCCTGTACATATTCTCTAAGGCATATTCAAATTAAGGATTATAATGTAAAAGAAATAAGAAACTCTCGAACGCAAATAACCCCTTAGATGCTAAAGCATTCAAAATCTTTGATTTTCACTTAAGAATCCCAGTGATTTGTATTATTGTACAGAAGCAGTCATAAGATTAGCACCAACAAAATGTTATCAAATCTGTTCTCTCTCTCTCAACATTGTTGGAATATTTTAATTCTTCTTGATCTACCCAATGGCCACCTAATAGCAAGACACACTGTAAGAAATAAAAAAAAAACTGCTCGTTTTGCTGCGAAAACTGTTATAAGCTATGTTTGTTGTAAGCATAGGTTTCCCATGAAAATCATCTGTCCAGGACTAAACTTAATATTTGTCTAATCCTTACGAAGATCACAAGCAATTTTATTTCTTAAATTTTATGGGCAAACATTTTTTAAATTTCCAAAGTTTGTGGTTACAAACTTTTTCTTTGTTTTCTGATCTAAAACGGCCTTTGTCGGCCAGTTTTACGTTGTGCGTGAAATTTCAAGGTCCTGTTTTCGGAGAACATAACCTAAATTCGAACGCAAACAGCTGATCCTTTGTTATTCTACATACTTTTGTGACCAAAGCAACAGTTGACAACAGTCTAGACTTCAAACACATACAGTGAACAGAAAAAAGGTCTTAGTACACCAATAAATTTTGACAATAAAAGTCCGCACAGGCTTAATACTCACGCACAAAGTCCCAATAAGACTTTAGGAGGGTATTTTGGAGATCATTTGAAAGAACGGTAATTTCCGTCCGATTTGATCAACTGATAAGTCAATCTCTTTACAAGAAAACAGACTTTAAGAATATTGTCACTTATCCTATATTTTTTTATTAAAGTTTGCTCCTATGAATGGACAAACTTGAAAAAATATGAAAAAAATTCAAATTTTCCAAGTTTGCCTTATCAAATCGCGTAGCATATTAAATCGAAGAATAAATATATGTATAACGTTTTAAAGGTCCATATCTCCCCTTTCCAACAAGATTTAAATTTTGGAAATCGGGTCAGAAATGTTTGAGAAAAAAAAGCTGTTTTTGTCCACTAAAACAAGTTTGGAGGGTTCGAGAAATATAGAAGAGGTATTTTTGAGTTCTACTCAACTAACTGAACAACGTGGACTATGTAGTTACTCGGGTGTATTTTCACTGTCGCACCGTGTTATTAGTGAAAGTAAATTTATTATTTTCTTTTCGCAGTAAATAATATACACATATACCTACAAAATATATATTATTTCTAAAGCACTGTTTTTGTCAGTTGCAAGTATCTCCTATACTACCGCATCAAATTTAATGAATGATATCTCATTTTAAAGCTTATATCTAACACTAATGGCGAAAAATAATTAGAAATTGAAAAATTAATATTTTTATTGATAAAAATTTTATTTTATATAGAACTGCATGATAATACTGTTGTCATTATGATTATATGATTTTCGTCAAGTGTGGTAATACAGGGTTGCTTAATAGTAATGCAGTTCTACATAATATAATATAAATGGACCAGGCTAATCGTAACAAACTTAGGAGAGCACATCATATGAGCAAAAATTATTCTTACCGATAAATCTGTACTCATACCCCGAATCAACGTTACACCTTCTGATTTAACTGTGCCTTTCCGAATGACACGAAAACAATTCCCTGTGAAAGTTGCTTTTGCTATGACGATAAACAAAACACAGGATCAAACCCTTCAAAAGATAGGATTGTTTTTACCAGAACCGGTCTTTTTACGTGTGGCTTTTTCTCGATTGCGTAAGTTTAAAGATATTTTATTCGTACGGGCAAGAAGTTAACGATGATCATGTCATTACCTCTAACATTGTACTCAAAGAAGTATTATAAAACATATGTATGTATGTATGTATGTATGTAAATATTAGGGATGCCAAACGGGATCGATTTTTAAAAATCCCGGGATTCGGGATTTTGTAAACCCCGATCCCGGAATATTTCGGGATAATTCGGGATCCAAAAATCCCGAAAAATCACGGATTTTTCTCTTAATAATAAAAATATTTCGTTAACAAAATTATATGTATTCCAATTATGTATATCAGAATTATATTTGGATTCCAACAAAAAGTTTAAGCATCTAACGTGTGATCTGATAGGCTTGAACACATTTTGTTGTCAACATAATCTGCCGTTGAAAAACACTTCTCGCAATCGACATTTGATGGTAAAATAGTTCAAAGATAGCTGTATGCAGCTTGTAAATATGCACTTCTACCACCTCCTGATGTAAATAATTTAATTCGTTTTACAGGGGTTTTGCATTCTTCGATGCCATCAAATAATTTTTATCACTGGAAGTAAAGTTTTCCTCATCTGAGATGCTATTATCGAAGTCAAGTGATATACAATTTTTTTCCAGGACCTTTTCTAGGGTCAAAATACATATGAATTCACAATCCCGAAAATCCCGAAAAATCAAAGGACAAGTTTTTAAAAATCTCGGAATTCGGGATTTTGTGAATCCCGAAAATCGCGGGATTTCGGTAAATATGTATGATGATATTATGATTTGTAATAATTTTATACTTTTAATAAAAATTTCTATTAATTATTTTCATTTTATGTTACAAAAATGACAGCTAACGGTGTGAAATATTCGCACAGGTCATCTAGTTTAATTTAATAGCCAAATTTATTTAAATAGCATTGTGTTAAATAAATCATTTTCAATCTTTCAATACTACAATCCACTGAAAATTTTTCTATTTCATGAAAATTCTGAGATTATATGACCAGCGCCACAGTTAAGAGAAATATTTTATTGTTAAGACGAAGAAAAAAAATTCAAACTAATTTTGTTACAATTGCGTTTAATCATTTCATATAATTTTCCCTCCATTTAAGAAATTTGTTGCTCTGTGTTGTTAGTTATCGTCATATTATAATTTTATATACATTTTATTCACTCACTACTCACTCACTTGTTCGCCTCACTTCACTGATAATGTGATAAAATATTTATGTAATTACAGTTGTTTTCACTTTGCGGCACTTGAATCCATATGGTGCCTTCAAGCAAAATAAAAAAAAAAATAAATTTAAAAAAAAAACTGTTTCTGCTCCTACAACCGGCCTCCCATTGCTTCACCCAACTATCCACGCCTTTTACTCTGTACTGTACTGGCTTAAAATAACACAAATATGGTGCTACACCCAACAACATAGTACAAGTGAATGAAGACTACTGGCGTTATAGAGAATCGCGTTAAAGAGGAAAAATTTTTGCAAAATTAAAATCCATTTTACTTGGATTTTTTTTTTTCTTCTGCTGCTCTTAAATTATGCTCATTTTATCTTTTTAAATAATTTTGATTTTAATCAGAATAAATTTAATTTATAGAGAGAATATACACTCCTTTTCAACAGACAGCACCAAAGAAAAAATTGCCTGTTTACGCTGTATTGCAAAAAATTGTTGAAAGCATTCGTTTTCTAATTTTTAGTTTCATTTTCAGCAGCAGTGCAGTGTAGCCATGTATGGATTTGAAATTAACGAAAAGAAAAGAGTTAAAACATAACCTAAAAATAAATTTATTAACATTGTATTCTATTCACTGGTTTTTATGTTATTTTATGACATAAAAATTGAGATTTTATCATTTAATTATAGGAAATGTAATAGGGAAAACGAGAATTCAACATAATTAGACTTCCATATAACATAGCCTATGTGTAAGATCATATCGAGTTGGCAAAAGGTGTAGAGAAAAGCAAGAAAACAAAAATTTCTGATGATTGCCATTAAAAAATTTTATAAAAATCTTTTGTTCGTAATAGACTTTGATCTGTAGATCCCGACACTCATGTAATGGTTGATTTTTTAAGAGCTATAGGAAAATTTTTCAAAAAAGCATATAAAATTCAGAAAAATGCATGAAATCTTTACTTGAACCGATAGTACGATCCATATAATTTAATGTTTGAAAATTATTTCATGCAAATGTTGACCGCGACTGCGCCTCGAATGGTCCATCCGCTTAGTCCAATTTTGGAATATTCTTCCCAACATTTCCGCCGGTATCTCACGATAAATGCTTCAATGTTGTCTTCTAATGCGTCAATTGAACCAGGCTTGTCTGTATAGACATCAGCTTTAACATAGCCCTATACAAAATTTTCCAAAGGCGTTAAATCGCACGATCTAGGCGGCCAATTGACCGGTCCCTTACGGGAAATAAAATGTTCACAGAGCACGCCATTGTTACGCGTGCTGTATGGTATGTGGCACTGTCTTATTGAAATCACATGTCGTGAAATAAAATGTTCACCGAACTCGCCTCACAATAAGTCCATTGTTAGGCGTGCTGTGTGGCATATGGCACAGTCTTGTTGAAACCACAAGTCATGCAAGTCAAGATCTTGAATTTTGGGCAAAAAAAATGAATATCATCTCATGGTAGCGCTTACTATTCACAGTTACGTTACGTTTCGCAGCATCATTGAAGAATTATGCCACCAGCCCATAAAGCCCATCAAACTGTAGCTTTTTCTGGATGCATTGGTAACTTTCTGGATGATCTTCACTCCAAAATCGAAAATTTTGCTTATTTCCGTATCCATTGAGCCAAAAATGAGCTTTGTCGCTGAACACAATTTTTCGGCCATCTTTCCAAAACCCCACTTACTAAAAATTCTGCGTTGCAGTAGACTGATCTTCACTCCAAAATCGAAAATTTTGCTTATTTCCGTATCAATTGAGCAAAAAATGAGCTTTGTCGTTGAACACAATTTTTCGATAAAGAAGTGAATCTTCGGCCAACTTCCCAAGAGCCCATTCACAAAAAATTCTGCGTTGCGGTAGGTAGTTCGGCTTCAATTCTTGCACCAGCTGTACTTTGAAAGGCTTCGGCTTCACATCTAAATCCTTCCGCAAAATTGTTCATGTTGTTGACAATTGCTGCGAACGGCGACGAATCGATAATTGATGGTCATCATTAACACTGGCCGATAAAGCTGCGATATTTTCTTCAGTTCGCACACTGCATAAGCGTGTTGGTGGTTTAACCTAAATTCGGTGCGAAATTTTGTCACAATAGCCCGAATAGCCGCTTCAGTGGGTCGATTAAACTGACCATAAAAGGGAAGAACCGCGCGATGAACTTTCTCAACAGAGACAACAAAATTTAATGATTTGCAAGCGTTATTCATTTGTAAAACGATTCATGGTTCGACATTGTTTAGTGTGATGGTCTACTCAGCAAAATAACACTGCTACTCCCTGAGAACACATACAAACTTCTTAAAAGTTATTTAACTGACATAACTTTTAAAGTTAAATTGAAGGACGAACTATTTAGGACAAAAAAGATCTCTGCAGGTATCCCCTAAGGAATACTAGGCCCTATTCAATATTTAATTTACACATCAGACGTTTCCACAAATCCTAACACATACACATCAGCATATGTAGACGATACCGCATTTATAAGCATCCACAAGGATCCGAAGGTAGCATCAACCAAGAATGATAAACTAAAGATTACGCCAACACGCACACAAAATTAAAACTTTCTGCGCATGTTAAATCAATGACGTCACACAAATTGTGTTCCTATTGGCTAATGATAATGTAAGTTATATTGCAGGGCTGCCAACTACTTTCACGTAGTGCACACATTTTTCAGAATAAATGTTAATTTTCACATATGAAAAAGACTTGGAAACCTTTAAAATAGCCCAACTACGTCATCTAACGGGAAATCATGCGCAAGGCTTAATCTTTAGTTTATCATTATTGGCATCAACACAACTGCAGTCGCACATATACGATTTAGAAAAATGCTTTGAAATGTGTTGAATAAAGGTGAATCCGTTCAAGTGACAAGACAAGATTGCCCACAAATAAAAATAAATAATTTTGATATCCCCATTGAAAATCACATCAAATACCACTTAGACCAGCGTCCAAAAGCGCTGCATTGAGGCCAAATTAGCGGCCATTAAGTTGAAATCCACTCAAATACACTGAATTCAACACTACAGGCTGGCTAATATGTATTGCAACCAACTTCAGGTTGTTATTATTTGTAAACCGCTCGTCTGACAGCTGACAGATTTATTCCAGTGACAGTTCATTTTATTATTTAAAAGCTTACAAAAGTATTTTGATCTATTGCATTCAGCAAAAAAAGTTATTCGTAATGGAATTCAAGCGTGATAGTGTGATTGCTGTATATTTGGCTGGAAAACCGCAGGTGGCTATCGTTAGAGCTCTCCAGCATTTAAATGTGATAAATCTTTTGTTTCTCGTACCATTGCTCGTTATCGTGATACTGGCAGTGTTACATCGCGTTCAAAAAGTGGACGAAAAAAAACGGTAACAACAACAGAAATGATCCGAAAATCCAGATCCAGATTTAATCGAAATCCTCGCCGCAGTGGTAGAAAAATTGCTCGTGAGCTGAACATATCGCGAGAACGAATGCAACACTTATTGAAAAATAAGCTTGGACTAAAGCCATTGAAGTTCCAAAAAGTGCAAGTGCTCATCGATAAACAAAAAGAGTTAGACTGGAAAGAGCCAAGGAGTTACTTCGCTTGCACGAAAGTGACCAGTTACCGAATTTGGTTTTCCCCGATGAAAATCCATTCAAAATTGAGCGGTTTGTGAAGAAACAAAAGCATCGGGTTTACTTGCTAAGGAGGTGAGGTGAAAATTTACACTTGGGAATGATCAGAACTCAAGCGCCACCGATGGTAATGGTGTGGACCACCGTAACAGCTGATGGTCGCTCCCCGCTCGTCTTCATCAAAATAAATGCCGAATATTACCGGGAAAATATCTTAAAGGCAGTATTGAAGTCCTGGACAGACAAACATTTCGACCGCAGACCATGGATATTCCAGCAGTACTCAGCACCACTGCACTCAGCACGCGTCAACCAAGAATGACTTAAAAAGGAGGTTTTTCGCTTCATTTCTAGCTCACAATGGCCACCAAAATCTTGGAATCTCAATCCGTTGGACTTTTGCGCCTGGGGAATTTTGTAGAGTAAGGTTCTCACTAAAAAATACCAAAGAGTCGATTATCTCAAGACGGCACTTCGCCGAGAATGGACCAAAATACCGCAGAGCCACTTTCTTTTAGCCTGTGATGGTTTTGTCGGCCGTTCGAAGGCCATAATTCGTACCAAAGGTGACCAATGAGAACAATTCTAAATTGATTCTAAAATTTGATGTTATTTCCAACATTTATTACTTATAAACAGTAAAATTAAAAAAATATAGCGCTTTATTTTTTTCCATTATATATTAGCCACCCTGTAATTACTCTAAGAAAGTGATCGTATGTATGTCAACATCTGTTACTACCTTGACCACCTAGAACCCGTATAATTGTATAGCTAATGAGCTTGGCTTAACATGCAAAAATAATTTCATCTTTAACTTCTGAACGGCTGAATATCAAATCTAATAAAACTGGTATAGAAAGAAATTTCTTTCATTGTCAAACCAATTTGGCCTAAATTTAATAGGAAGCGTATGTGTTTGGTTTTTTCACTTATTACCTATTCACTTATTTTCTTTAGGTTTCATTTACTAATTCCATTATGTTTAAAAATATGTACTTTAACTACATTTAATAATTTTTTTTTTTTTTTAATTGATTTTTATTACTTATTTCAGTTCTTCTTTTTATTTGTAAACTTTTAAGTATTCCCACTCTGTGTGCATGTGTTAATAAGGAAGTGAATGTAAATAATTTCCGCTGCTGTTTGAGACAGGAAATTATTTTGTTACACACGATTATCTGATTGTTTTATTTGAATAGTAATCTCAGCTGACACTTGAATTTAAATTGAATTTATGTTATTGCTAAGCATAAAAAAATATAAAGAAAAAGTTTAACAGAAACATTTCTCCCAACGACACGTAAATTTTTTGGTGTTCACAAGTAGAGAATTAGACAAGATGTAAACAAATTTTCTCTTATTCCTGATGGTATCTAATTGAATTTATTTCTATTATTTTTGCTAACACACTTCATTTGACTAGAAGAATTCGTAACAATTTAAAGAGTATCTAAATAAGGGGACATTTATTCATTTCATGTCATTTCTGGTTTTGATATTCAATTTGACATAACAACTCACAAAAGATGAATTTGTAGAACATGACCAGAATTGTAATTGAAGCCCATATACAGTGAGCATTAAAGGAAATTGTTCATTAAAAAAAATATTCACACATTTTTATTTTAATTTTTGTTTTAAAATAGTTTATTTGCCTTATAAATTGTCAAAATTTTATGGGTACTCTCTTTAGGTGGTAAGAGTTGAGTTTGGTAATATTTAGCAATTTTATGCTTAGTATATAGTTTCTTTTGACACTCACTGTCAAAGTGCAAGTGGTATGATTACTCTGTAGAAGGAAGAAAATATGCAGAATATTCAATTCTAAATAAAATTGATGTTGTTTCATAAATATAACATCAAATTGTATCATCAAATAAATTAAAGTTATGAAACCATTGCATATGACATCAAATTATATCATAAAACTATTTAAAGATGACATCAAAGTATCTAATCAAACAAGTTAGTGTTACCAAATCAATGAAAATGACAAAAATTGTATCTTCAAACTAGTAAAAATTATTTTTAATCTAATTATATAACTAAACGAATCAAGGTTGCCAAATCAATGGGTATGACATCAAATTATATCATCAAACAAGTCGAGGTTGCAAATTCATTGGATATGACATCAAACTATGTCATCAAACAAGTCAAAGTTGACAAATCAATGGATACGATATCAAATTATTTGACCAAAAAAGTCTAAGTTGCCAAATCAATAGATATGACATCAAATTATGACATCAAACAAGTCGAAGCTGCCAAAACAATGGATGTGACATCAAATTATTTGACCAAAGAAGTCTAAGTTGCCAAATCAATGGATATGACATTAAATTGTATCATCAAACTGGTAAAATTTTTTTTTATCTAATTATATAACTAAACGATTTAAGGTTGCCAAACCAATTGGTGTGACATCAAATTACATCATCAAACAAGTCGAGGTTGCAAATTCATTGGATATGACATGAAAATATGTCATCAAACAAGTCAAAGTTGATAAATTATTGAATATGTCATCAAACAAGTCAAAGTTGCCAAACCAATGAATATGACATCAAAATATGTCGTCAAACAAGTCAAAGTTGACAAATCAATGGATACGACATCAAATTATTTGATCAAAAAAGTCTAAATTGCCAAATGATTGAATATGATTTCAAATTTTGTCATCTGTTGCAGCATTGGCCTGGCATTTAAAAAGGGCGTATTTGCGTTAAGGATAAAACAATAAACAACAAACTTCCTTGTCCAGCAAGTGATATACACTCAAGTATGTTCTTCAGGGATGGATTAATATCCCACAGTTTCCAAGAATGTGTTCTGATGATACATTCTCATCATTAGAGAAATGCGGCATTCCAGACAATGTCTAGACAGTCGATTTTCATTGTAATTCTCCAATTATCGTTTGCCTTGGCCGGAGGAAAGTCTTTGCAGCTCTATATCTTGTTTGTCGTTGAATACATCTTTTTAAGCATCTGTTCCCAATTCACACAAATGTTACGTCGGTAAGCATCTACTCCTCGCAAGATTATCCGATTGTCCGAATTTCCAGATTTAATCTTATACTTTTATGAGTATTCGGATGGCTGAATGTCAGAAAATACTGCTGTGTTCCGTCCTTTATACTTTCTATCCGAAATAAATTGAGCACTATTTTTCGTTGGCATAGAATTCTGAGCAAGTTTCTCTATGGACTCGAAATAATCCATTTTATAATCAACATCTTGTGCTACTCTGTCAAGATTCATTCCTGTCTCGTCCGTATAGCACAAAATGCGTACTATTTTCAAAAGTACTTCTAGATTACCGCTTTCACTTTCCCAAAATCATAGAATCTATGGGTTCTATTCAGAAGATGGCTAAGGAGCAATGGGTCAAGCTCGATCCTTAATGAATTTTTAGTTAGTCTTGTCTAACCAATGTTCGATAAAGCTCTAGCACTCATCTTTTGAAGCTGACTTGAATGCAATACAGTTTCCAGCGCCAGATTGTTATTGCCTCTGCCACAATAAATGTTAGACTCTATAGTTTGTCCAACTCCAATCAAGTTGTTTTCATTTTGAGAAACAACATTGATTATTGCCTGCTTTGGAATTCAAAACAAACTGTCTGACGTAAAGAACATTGTTCGATTTGAATGTTTTTAACATCATAGTTGACTTCATGCATCATTCAAAATTTCCTGACATTCCCATTTAATAAAATGGAATAATTTTGGAATAATTTCTGTCGACGTGTTCTTTCCATAGTGAACACAACTTTTTAATTATTTTGAGGTGGTCTAGTGGGTAGTGTGTTGGTTTATTAGACAAAAGGCCCGGGTTCGAATCCCAGGTCAGACATCAAAACAAAAAATATTTCTTCGGCGACTTCCTCTCAGCAGATTTCTGGCAAAGACTCTCAAAAAGCTTCTCAAAAATCTGCCGTTCGGAGTCGACTTTAAACTGTAGGTCCCGCCACTCATGTATAAAATTAACGCACACAACATAAGTGGTGTGAGAAGCTAGGTCGTAATTCTGACTGAAGGGTTGCAATGGCCAATTATGTATGTATGTAATGGCCTTTAGAATCTGCTTAAATTAATTGGCCCTAGATCTGCTAATACATCGAGAAGATTCTTGAGGAACAACAATGTTTCTTTATTTGTTGTTGTCATTCATCACTGCATGATTTATTTTTCATAATTTAAAACAAAGACTTTATCAATATGAGTACATATTACAAATGAAATCAATTTTTGCAATAATAAACGGGGCGAATCTACTCTATTTGAGCGAATCTACTCTATATAAGCAAGTGTTTCTGATTCACAGCAAAGTAATTTCCTTTTAAATGTGGAGAGCTGGATATGACAATAAAATTGCCATGAAAAGTTTTTCAAAAATCTGTCGTTTGGCGACGACTTTAAGCTGCAAGTCCCGACACTCATGTACAAATTTAGCACAAACAACATGAGTGGTGTGAGAAGTTAGCTTGAATTGTGACTGAAAGGTTGTAATTGGCCCTGTCGCATCTACATTTGTGTTATCTATTCTTTAGGCTTTGCTTACATTTCCATGTCTCTAGAAAATCAGTATTAGGGATACAACTTTATACCTCATTGCTTAACCATCTATCAAGAGATCAATTTTCCTTTAATCCCATATAATTCGTAGGATAATTTGGCTGGATGTCTGAAACTAATCTTCTTGCTCTGGATTCTATTGTAACCGACGGTTCTCTTCGATTTACGTGCAGAGATGACTAGAAAAATAATCTACTACCGTCAACAAATATAAAAAAACTACTGAAATCTTTAAGGTGAAAAGAAAGACATAAAAACATTAAATTTATGAATAAAACATGCAGAGAGAAAAATAGAGAGAGGCACGTTATGTATGTGAACTCATAATTATGTCCTTAAAACATTAAATACATACACACGACTTGACGTTTAAATCACAAAATAAAATTATAACATACTTTTAGGCGAATATGGCACACAGAAGTTTTAATGTTTGTTTGTGTTAGTAACTGCTTTTATTGAAAAAATTGTGTATAAAGAAGCAAGGAGCAATGGTTGATTGTGAATTCAAGCATTAAAATTAAATTGGAAATTTTCCTCTCACAGTTCCATAATTCTCTTCAGTTTTTATTCTGTATTTTTTCTTGTATTTTGAAAAATGAAAAATTCAAAATAATATTTTCATTTATTTATTTATTCATTTATGCCGGATGCATGCGTGTGGAGCAGTAGAATATGGGGATCGGATGGCAAAAGAAAAAAATTCTTAACTTAAATTAATATTTTAATGTGACCTTAAACAGATACTGTTTGTAATTTTGTTCTTTTTTATTTAAATCCTGCTTGGTTACCGATTTTGCTTTGACTATTCTTTTGAATTAGAAATTCGAAAAATTATGAATAGCTTCAAAAGCATGGACAGTTTCACTGAGACTCTCTAAAACGAAAAATTTAAAGAAAAAATGAAAGCAAAATTTAATTTCTAAACATTATTGTTACGTTTTTATCCTTTTAAAGCCGTTAAAAATGTGCCACCTTTAACAATTTGTTTACTTTAATTTAATTTACACACTCGTTCGTTAGAACTTCAAACCACGATTCAATTTCGCCTACGCAATAACAATTGTTCGTTATTCTTTCTTTACTTACAACCTTTTTGTTTGCATTATACGGAGATCTTCGAACCACAATTATTTTCTTCACACGCAACACAACGTGTCTTCACACACGACTGACTGAATTCTAACTGAATCTCACGTGTTGTCTTCACACAAGACTGACTGAATATCGTGTGTTCACACGCAATTGACTGAATTCTGACTGAATCATCCTTGCCTTTTATATTGCTGGATCAATAGTGTGATGAATACTCTCGAAGGAGAATGACGGCCTTCGGGAAATATCTAAAAATGTAAACAACTTGTTTTCCTTATTGGTGTATATGTTTCTTGTTTGCTATTTATCCGCTTTTTATACTGCATTTTGTTACTTTGTTGTTGGCTGTTTACATCTTTATCCTGTATCTTTCTTGTAAACAAATCCATTGTTTTTGTTGCCATATTTTTATTTATTCGTTGACACGTGCACAAGTCAGTTGTTTTGTTTTTGGAGCTTTTGTTTATCATTTCATACATGATCAAATCAATTGTATTGTGTTTGGAGATATTGTTTATTATAACAATATTTTCTTACTGGGCGAGATTTCAATTAACTAGGATTATCGATTAAGAGATGACCATTGTTACTGTCTTTTTCGTACACTTTTCGGACGCGATGAAACCCTGCCAATATCATGGTAACGAGCACTTTAAACTGTAGGTTCCGCCACTCATGTATAAAATTAACGCACACAACATAAGTAGGGTGAGAAGCTAATTTGAAATGCTGACTGAAGTGTTGTAATGACCAATTGCAATTAATATCTTTGGGTTTAAATCCAATGCAAATTTACAAATAAAAGTCGTGAATAAAAGCCTATAAAAATTAAAAAATTAAAAAATAAAAATGTTTTCACAACAGCAATTTCAGAATTTTTAATAAAACTTTTTATTAAAATTGTTTTGTTTTGTGTAACCTAAAGTGTTGCCATGCATTAAAAATTAATTGCATAATTAATCGCACAAATTACATGCGAATGAATATGGATTCAATATGAAATCGATATTAATCATACGCCTTTATCATTTGCACACATCTGATGTTGAACAATAAATACAGCGAATGGCATGAATATGTTTCGAAAACAATGTTCGAATTATAAACGTAAGGTATTATCAAACATTTTTGTAGTTCGCATTCCACTATATTTTCATTTAAAAAATTTAACATGAAAATATCTTTTAAATTTATTTTTGTTCAAATATCAAGTATCCTTTGAACTCTAGACGCTTTGTACAAAACTCCACGTTTTATCTAAGCATACGAAACGTCACAAAAACTCATCAGTTTTGCGGGAACACCATTTTTTAACCGTAAGCCATGTGGTGGAAAGCCTGGTAAATCTAAAGAATTTAAAAATTCGACTAGATAATTTCAAAAAAAAAGTTCGACACGAAAGTGGCCAGTTACCGAATTTGGTTTTCTCCGATGAGAAGCCATTCCAAATTGAGCTGTTTGTGAACACACCAAATGATCGAGTTTACTTGCCGAAGGGGACAGCCGATCATTTACACGCCGATTGGGCACTAGAACTCAAGCGCCGCGGATGGAATTGGTCCGGGCCGCCGTAATGGCCGATGGTTGCTCCCCGCTCGTATTCATTGACCGTGGGGTCAAAATAAATGCCGAATATTATCGGGAAGATGTCTTAAAGACAGTATTGCAGCCGTGGACAGACAAACATTTCGGCCACAGACCATGGACATTTCAACAATGGCTTAAAAAGGAGGTTCCACGCTTCATTTCTACCACACAATAGCCACCAAAATCTTCGGATCTCAATCCATTGGACTTTTGCGCCTGGGGCATTTTGGAGAGTTAGGTTCTCACTAAAAGATACCAAAGTGTCGATCATCTCAAGACGGCGCTTTGCCGGGAATGGGTCAAAATACCGCAGAGCCACTATCGTGCAGCCTATAATGACTGTTATGGCCGTTTGAAGGCCATAATTCGTACCAAAGGTGGCCAATTCGAACAAATCTAAATTGATTTTAAAATTTCATGATATTTCCAACATTTTTTACTTTGTTGCATCTTGTATCAGCCACCCTGTATGGAACTAAAGGTATTGAGAAGCTAGGTCTTATTTTTAACTGAAGGGTTGTAATGACCAATTATGTATGCCGGTATGTACAAGATCTTGAATGAGATCAAAAATATTTTTAAAAAATTAAACCTACAGACAATTTTCAAATCACTGTATAGCTGTGGTATACTTTATCAGTGAAAGCTGCTACGGCAGGCATATGTAATTCTAGGCAAATTGTGTAATGATATTTTACAAGTCATTCCACAAGTGCTTTATCCTTATCCTGTGTTATTGATATTAACTATGCTTAATACTTTCTTTATTTATTATTAAGGAAATAAGATATTTTAAATGGAAATTTACTTAACGAATTAATTTCATACTACAATTCCAGCCTAATACTAGTTGCGGTAACAGAATAAATGGCTTACGAACATACCATTACAAATTATAGCCTTCACATTACCACAAAACCAAGAAAAAATCTAAAAAATTAGGAAAAATATTCAAAAAGAAAAAAAATTTACCAAAAACAAATGAACCCAATTACCTAGAAATATTAAAAACTATGCTTACACAAGCATGTAAGCATGCATACATAGTACGTACGTTTTCTACATACTTTACATATGACGTTTATACTTTACTTTATACGAAATGTAAACGTATATGTATACGTATGCGTATAATAACCAATTAAATTCAATTGCTCTGAAAAACTAAGCCTGCCTGCAATTTTCGGGCAAAATAAAGGCTGAAAGCTAAATTGTACAATGTCCAGACCATTTTATATGAATAGATTTGAGTCATTCTATAATTTATACAGAAATGTCTATAATTTTACGAGGGTTTTTTCTTTTTGTTACACATTTAAATGACCCACATACAGTTTTTCCTGTGTTCATGTAGAAAAATACCTGATGGGTATATAGGTTTAATAACCATAAATACCTCAATAAGGATGCATGTGGTCATACGTATGAATGTGGAGTATTTTATACTTCCTTCACACACATACATACATACATATGCAATATAAATATTTATTTATGTAAAATACAGTAAAAAAAATGAAACCGGTAGAAAAACTCATAAATTTTTGGAAGTATTTGGTATATACATACATATCGTTTAAGTACAATGTATAGCAAAAGTATAGCTACGCCAAATATGTAAGCTACTGCACTTAAACAATAACACTCTGTATGTGTGCGTGTTATTGAGTAGATCCCAAAAATATTTTTTTATATTTCTCAAACCCTCCAAACTATTTTTATTTGACAAAAACTGTTTTTTTGAACTTTTTGGAGGCATACATCTTTGGATTACTCAATCAATTCTGATACGATTTCCAATATTTAAATCTTGTTGGAAATGGGAGAGATGGAACTTTAAAACTGTATACATATATATATTATCTGACTTAATATGCTATAAGATTTGATGAGGTAAACTTGAAAAACACGAATTTTTTTCATATTTTCTCAAGTTTCTCCGTTCATAGTAACAAACTTTACTTAAAAAGTATGAAATAAGTGGTAACATTCTAAAAGTGCATTATCTTGCGAAGAGATTGACACTTTGTTTGATCAAATCGAACAGAAATTCAAATGAATTTTCGGTTCAAAAATGTTCAGAATTTTTGGTGGATCTTGATTGTTTACCGGAAAATGTGTCAATTCCAAGTTTGAGCGACCACCAGAAGTTGGACAAAGGACTTTCGGTTCAAAAATGTTCAAAATTTTTGATGGATCTTGATTGTTTATCGGAAAATGTGTCAATTCAAAATTTGAGCGACTATCTGAAATTGGCCAATGTTTGTTCAGAGAGAAATAATAATATTTGCAAGAAACACAAATATTAGCCGACTTTTGGAAGTCGGGCAAACGTGAAATTGACACATTTTGTGATAACCAATCAAGATCCATCAAAAATTCTGACAATCTCTGGTTTAAAAGTTCATTTGATGATATGACATTATAAAAAATATCACTCGACTTTTAGACTCTTCAAATAATAACTCCGGCAATGTTTGTCCGATTTGCTCAAATTATAACTGAATCTCTTCACAAGTGAACAGATTTTAAGAATATTATCACTTATGCTACATTTTTTATTAAAGTTTGCTCCTATGAATGTACAAACTTGAAAAAATATGAAAAAGATTCGAATTTTTCAAGTTTACCTCATCAAATCGCATAGCATGTTAAGTCAGAGGATAGATAAATGTACAATGTTTGAAAGATCCATACCTTCCCTATCTAAAAAGATTTAAATTTTGGAAATCGGGTTGGAGATGTTTGAGTAATCCAGAATTTTGTACGTAAAGTTGAAAAAAAAAACTGTTTTGTCACATAAAACAAGTTTGAAGGGTTTGAGAAATATAAAAAAAAGGTATTTCTGAGTTCTGATAATTGATATTTTTAATATTTATTTAATTTATTTAACAAAAGAATTTTTAAGATTTTTCACAAACCACAAGAAAACTTTCTGATGTTTCCATATTTTTGTACCACAAAAGGCTAGGTACCCCTAAAATGAACTCCCAGTAAATTTAATATTCAAAGTCCTAATATATTAAAATACTATCCCTTAAGATCTAGTAGGATATCCTTTAAATATATCGTGGTATTCAGATTTTTGTTGCCCACTGTAAATGGTTGTGCATAAGAAAGTATTCAAATTATTGCTGTTAGTATTTGGAATTATTTTTTTTTTTTATATTTTGAATATTTTCATACCGTTACACCTTTGGGTATACAAGCATATTGTGTTCTTACTAGTGTTTGTAGCATAAAATTATAGGGCGATCTTAATTTTATTTATAGCCGTACTATGGGTACTATGCACAGTTCTTATACAAAATTCATTAGATTTCTGTAGACTTTTAAGCACTTTATCTAGTACACTAAACAGTTTTTAAACTGCATAAGAACTATCGATACAGATAGCTAGGGTTTGACATTTGAGAAACTATGTTGCGATTGTCGCCTATGTCAGGAACTAAACCCTACATATAGACAACACTGTTACTAAGTATCGAAAGCCAAGTATGCTGTTGAGAACTAATGCAGGCTCTCTTCAGATTCATTTTTATTAAATGAAAACATTAAACGAGATAAGATGAGGGAGAAGTAAATAAAATTTTAAAAAAAATTTTTTAAAAAATTTGTCGTTTCGGAATCGACATTAAAGTGTAGGTTCCGCCACACATGTATAAAATTAATACACATAACGCTCGCTATGTGCGAAACTACATCGGTCGTAATGCTAACTGAAAGGCTCTAATTGTCAAATATATTATGCATACATGTTTCTCCAAACAATCTAGTAAAATTTTATTTGTTCACTAAATGAAAACTTCTGTTTTGTAACAAGAGATGCCAATTGGGAAATCCCGAATGCCGAAAATCCCAGGAATCCCGGGATTTTTAAAAACTTATCCCGGGATTTTCGGAATTGTGAAATTCATATGTATTTAGACCCTGCAAAAGGTCCTGAAATAAATTCGATACCACTCGACTTCGATAATAGCATCTCAGATGAGGAAAACCCTGCTTCCATTGCTAAAAAGTTATTTCTTGCCATCGAAGAATGCAAAAGCTCTATAAAACGAATTAATAGGGATGGAAGTCGCCGTGGTCTAGTTGGTGGTGTACTGGCACCATAAAGCCAGGGTTCGAGTTCCAGGCCCGACATCCAAATAAAATACAAAAATAATTTCTTCGGCGATTTATTATCAGCAGATTTCTGGCATAAACTCTGAGAGTAAAATAAAATTACCATGAAAAGTTTCTCAAAAATCTGTCGTTCGGAGTCGACTTTAAACTGTAGGTCCCGGCACTTATGTATAAAAATATACACACACACCCACAGCATAAGTGGTGTGAGAAACTAGGTCAATAATCCGGACTGAAGGGTTATAATGACCAACTATGTATGTATAGTCGTATTCGGGGTTCCCACAGATGGCTTTATAGAAGTGGCGACACTTATGTATAACATAAGTGATATGAGAAACTACGTCAATAATCCTGACTGAAGGGTTGTAATGACCAATTATGTATGTATGTATTCTCTCTCAGCTAGTTTAACTTACTATTTTGCCGATGTCAAAAATATTCGTCAATCATAATGCATCGATCACAGCTTTTGGAGATTGATTTGGGAGGCTTTGTTAGAGACTACCAACTCGAATGCACCCTACAGCAATTTCCGAATTGTGGGATTGTGCGAATGAAGTGGATTTATTGCGTGAAATAAACTGGTGTAAGTGTACGGTGTAAATATTGAGCAGGAGACTCTTAATGTTCTAAGTATGACAATTTAATGCGATATTCGCTTGAACCAGCATCTTTTTAATGGGCTATAGAAAGAATTCTTATCCCCACTGTATGGGCCAGTGCCTCTTTGTCTATTTTGACAGAGCGATGGTGGTCATTCTACTGATCCGATTAATTGACTGCAACAACGTCACAATACGACTTAGTTGTGTTTTATGGTTTTAATTTTTAATCGGTTTTATGAATTGTGCTCACATCTTTTTCCTAAAACACATCTATTCTTGAATAGACTGGTGTGTTTAGTGCATAGTGGACTATACCGGAATTTGTTCTTCATCGATCATCATCTAGAATAGTTTTTAAGCAGAAGGTTTTTCTGTTGCAAAATAAATAGAATAAAATCTAACGTTGTTTCCTCTATCTACCCAACCTGTGTGTACCTAGTTAAAATACAATTTACTCCATAACTACCAGCCATCCCCTGAGTATTGGCTATAGAAAAAAAGTGAAGCTTTGTAGCACTAGTGTGGCTTACAATGGAATTAAATTGACAGAACAAACGTGAATTCAATGTTTCCTGTTATTTATTGTAATTTTTGATATTTCAATATTGTTATATGGTTGTTGTTATTGTTGTTTTTATATAAAACCAATATTTATTCTACCGTATCATAATAAATATAGGCCAATATGTGGATTGCCAAACCACTAATCATGAAAATTACTTGCACAGATTAATCTACACAATGAAAGTTGACCGAATGAAATCATGAATCCTATTTGAATGTACTGCACTATACAAGTTAAACATGAAAAAGCTGGCAATTTAAAACACAACAATTGTTATCGATTTCGATGTTTTTTGTTTTTCTTTGTTATTTTTTAAGTTTTTTTTTCCAAACTATTTATTGTTATTGTTGGTGGCGTAATTTTCGATTTTCTTTTTTATAAAAAAAAAATTTTGGTGGTTTTTAATAACATTTGGTTGAAATTCCTGCACACAATTTTTTTTTAATGTCCATACATTGTATTTGTTTTAGTGTGTGTGTAATTGGAAAGGACTATATATGTATATATGATAAATGAGGGTAGGTGTGTGCGTGTAAATTAATAACATGAATTGAATAAATGTGTTGGTTTTTATGGTTTTCTTTCATACTTTAATTTTCATCACATGTGGTTTAATACATCACGTTATATTAAGGCAATATAAAGTATGTACATTATGGTGGCCCCAAAATAAAACTTGCAAATGTTCGCGACTAAAATGAAAATTTGATTCATTATAAGACTACGTTTCTCAAAATTTTTGTCCTGCGGTGAATATTTATTGAGCTGGATCAAAGGATAAAAAGGTCCTTTTTTAAGGTTTTTTGAATTTTTTTCATATTTCTTCCAAAGGAACTATATATAAAAGGGTATCATATGAAAGGTCTTTAAGAGGCGCTTTCAATAGGTTCTCAGAAATTTAAAAACAAAAATTTAGAAAATTCAAAAATTTTGAAAATTTTGGATAAAATTTTTGTTTTTTTTTTAAATTTTTTTTATAGAATTTACTTAACTAAATTGTTAAAATTTCGTGATTATAAAGAGCATGTAATTTAACCAAATGGTTTTTTCTATTTTTCAAAATTCCTTCTAGTTCAATTTTTATTAAAAATTTTTTAAACCTACTATCTTCTCTATCTGACAACCTCTGTTAATTCAATTTATATGTGTAAAGGGCATTAAAATTTTAAGCTTTCCATTGATGTATAATTTCTTTGTACTTTTATTTTATTATACAACAAATATTTCAATTTAAGCCAAAACATTTGCAATACATACCGCTATAATGTAATTTTCTTGTTATTTTCTTCCATTATTATGATGCCCATTGCATATATGAATTGAGTTAACAGAGGTTGCCAGATAGAAAAGAAAGTAGGTTTAAAAATATTTTAATAAAAATTAAACTAGATTGAATTTTGAAAAATGGAAAAAACCGTTTTGATTAAATTACATGGCCTTTATAATAAAGAAATTTCAACAATTTAGTTAAGTAAATTCTATAAAAAAAAATTAAAAAAGCAAAAATTTTATCCGAAATATTCAAAAATTTTGTATTTTCTACATTTTTTTTTTTAATTTCTGATAACCTATTGAAAGCGCCTTTTAAAGACCTTTCATAGCATACCAAATTTATATAGTTCCTTTAGAAGAAATATGAAAAAAAAAATTCAAAAAAGGATCTTTCTATCCTTTTATCCAAATCACCACAAATTGACCCCAGAACAAACATTTTGAGAAATGTAGTCTTAGAATGAATCAAACTTTCATTTTAGTCGGGGACATCTATACCTTATTTTTTCTCCATACAAACGGTTCCACCCTAATGTATATACGTATGTATAACAACAACAATAACAACAAACAACATTTGTAACATGTATTATAATTATTTTAGAGTTTCTTTTTATTTTTGGCCCGCTTTCCAGGGAAAAATCAAATTGTTTTCCACGTCAGTTTGTGTTCGAAAAGGAAGTCATGTAATGCATACAAAAAATTTAATGAAATATTGAAACCACAATGAAGAAGAATGAAAACTTTACGTACCAGAATTATTAACAAACTTGTAAAAACAAAAATAATTACTTTAATTGTTTAAAAATATGTACATATGGAGTATAGTATGCTTTCACAATATCATAAAGGTAAGGTTACACCAATAGATTGTTTCCTAATTCCACAGAGTGTAACCTACATGCCATTAATTAGAATAAAATTCTACGGCAACTGCAATGGATCTTATTCTTAAACTCAAAAAACATAATTCATAAATTGAAAGTCAGACTTTCTATAACCTCAGAAAGTGGCAAACCTATTGGTATTTAGCGATGGTTTCCAAAGTTATTAGCAATCATGAATTAGGTTAGTTTTGGTGAGCGGCTAGCTTGCCGCCAAATTCACACGGTGGCTTATATGCATAGCTGCCAGATTCGACGATTTGTCGACATTTTGACGACATTGAGCTCAAAAAATGATATTGACCACGTGACGATTTATGGCCTTATTTTAACTATTTTTAGCTTCTAATATTCCCATCAGAAGAATAAAGGCAAGTGCCATTATTTTTTTTTTTTTCTCATACGGCCAAGACTTAGCAGTTAGCATTGTTTTTCGAACTAGGAAAATATATTATAAGAATGAGGAAAGAGGGAGCAATGTATATGGATACTAGGTTTGAATATTTTTATACTATAAGTAACAGGAAAGGCAGTTCCACATGCGAATAGTCCATCTAACAAACGAACTTTGTCTGTAATGCAGTGTGCGATACACTGGCTTATCGCTCACATACGGCTGTGCTGGCCGAGAAAGAAGAGTGTTACGTAGGAAAACGCGATTTTCATAAACAATTCCTCTTATTTCGCTCGGGCAATATTCATTGTAGTAGCGATAGAATAGTGACATAAGCCACATTGCAACGATGCTTCAATAATTCAATGGTGTTGGAATGTGATTAACGAATTACTATGGCCTCACCTTTACACTGCGGAGACTTTTAGGGCCTACCCATACGTGAGAGTTGTATTCCATTTTCGGCCGGTTATAAATGGTATAATTTGTAAGTAGGTCAGATGAAATGAAGTATTTATTGCAGCGTCTTAAGAAACCAATGCACTAAAAAATGTGTCAGTTCTAGCGAGCATCACACTGAATTTTTATGCCCATAAACTCAAGATCTTCTGACGTCCTAATATTTACACCACACATAGGTATATATGATGCTGCTTAAAACCTTTCAATTTATTTACTAATTTTTTCTAACGATTTTTTTTACGCTTTCAATGAAAATTTTTGACGATTTCGATGATTTTTCTCAAATATTTGACGATTTGATGTTACGTTTATCTGGCAGCTATGCTTATATGGCCCATTGTGTTATCCAGGGTTACATTGTCCCTCTTGCCATAATCCGTTAGAGGTGGCTTTCTATCATCCTGAGCTCTGGATGAAACGGGACAGTTTAGTTAGTGACACGTTCGTCGTCATGCCTAGATCTTAAAACGTTCTGTGACCCAAAAACTATGACTAATGTTTTGATGTTTTGAACATTCACATGAAAGATGCTGTACCGATTCCCTTACCTCCACATCATGCCAATTCCTGCAGGAATCCTGAAGGAGCACACCAAGCTTGCCAGTGAAATTGCCAATAGCGCAGCTTCCTGTTAGAATTCCTTTTAGAATGAGAATCGTTCTCTGGTCTTTGGTTTTTCTGCCGTCCACCAAGCTTGCCAGCGAAATTGCCACTAGCGCAGCTTCCTGTTAGAATTCCTTTTAGAATGAGAACCGTTCTCTGGTCTTTGGTTTTTCTGCCATCCAATGGAGGAGTACACCAAGCTTGCCAGCGAAATTGCTAATAGCGCAGCTTTCTGTTAGAATTCCTTTTAGAATAAGAACCGTTCTCTGATTTTTGGTAGTCCTGCCGGCCACTGGTAGTCACAGCGGTTTTGAACTTTGGTAACCAGGTATGTTAAACCACCTACGGGATATTGAATTCAATGATTATTTTCTTGTTGGAACGCATGTACCCCTTCAAGTGCAAGTGGCCCAGAACACAGTAGACGTGGCTATTGTTTCGACGTATACGGTGTAGGCTCCAGATCCAGTTTCTCATTCGATTTTCGACTTACCTGTGAAGATCGTCGCTGTGCGTGTGCAAGTCTGTCGTCAAGTGTGCGTGTACAAGTTCTGCTTTTACTCCTCTAGGGAGCATAGGGCGTCCACAAGTTGTTTCCGATTAGCTCGATCATCAGTGCGATGTTTGACTTCGTTCCATGGTATACGTAGTTTGGCTATTTCTGTTACGACTTGGCGTTTCCAAGTGTGCTATGCTCCTCTGAAAACTGTCTCTGGTAGCATGTAGTCGCATCTGAAAAAAGCTTGGCTACATGGCTTACAGTCAATTCATAACCTAAGCGTCTTTTGTAAACTCCTTTGGCATTTTCTCTCATCGGATCTTGCATTAATTTTAGCAAATATTCTCCATTCTCTTCCATGCTAACTCCCTTAATCTTTAATTTTCATAATTTTCGTTACAGAAATTAAAAAATTTTTTTCAACTTCATTAATTATTTCGCTATCGTACTATCATTACTCGTGTGTCTTCAATATCTTTCATCAATTATTCTCTTATCAACTTAAATTAAAAAAAAAAGAAGTAAAAAATTCTGAAAACAATTCTCTTTCGTCGTTTGTACTTAAAGCCATAGTTTCTCTGTAAATATGACTGAACGACGGAATGCTAATGCATTTGCGTTAGTTAAGCTACTCCGGCTAATGATGTTAAAAGAGAAAAAATAACACCATATTGTGCAGCATTTATAATAATTGTTATTAAAACTACTGCTGTGTTCAGTCGAACAATTTATCAGGGTATGTAAGTGACTCAGGCATACAGTTTAGCAGTTGGACTAGAGTTCCTCAACTGCTTACTGCCTTTGAATATATTAAAAAAAATAAAGAAATAAATTGAAATGCGATGGGATGGAATTCTTGTAAAGTCAAGTGAAAAATAGACAAATTTATTTAATAAAAAAAAAAAAAGAGTCTTATGGTATGGCGATTAAATGTGCGCAATTTAAATGCATTTCTTAAAACATAAATTTCACTGTCGAAATAAAATACGAGCAATAAATTGTAGACACACCATAAACTTTGTGTGTTTCCATCTTTTTGTTCTCC
The DNA here is from genome assembly GCA_014635995.1 of Sarcophaga peregrina. Classification (NCBI taxonomy): domain Eukaryota; kingdom Metazoa; phylum Arthropoda; class Insecta; order Diptera; family Sarcophagidae; genus Sarcophaga; species Sarcophaga peregrina. The sequence continues at coordinate 56,626,165 of CM025790.1, read as the reverse complement.
TCTTTACTTAAGGATAACAGAAAAGGAATCTACACTTTACGACACATTTGACGAAGTATTACCGAAATGCCGCATACAGTATATTCGTATGATGAATTAAAAAAAAAAAAACTTGTATGTCAGAATATAAAATTTAAAGTGTTAAGGAGCATAAAAATTATTTTTAAAGTCGAAAAATATTTCTAAAACAACTTGAAATAAATAAAGTTAAAACCAAAATTAAAGATAAAAAATGCAAGACTTCAGTTTATAGGATAAACTGTTCACACAGAAAAATTAACTAAATTGCTTTGGGAAATAATGGCAAAAATGAAGGAAAAAAGAATTCGTTCTTTCTCCTTCTTTAAACTTAAAAACATCCTCAACTCAACTCTTTATTGATACCACAATGTATGGCGTTTGTCATTACATATATTGAGACAGGATCACGACCTAGCTTTTGCATTCCACCCATGTAGTCATAGTTCCCAGATAAACGCATCATCAAATCGTCAAATATTTGAGAAAAAATCATCAAAATCCTCAAAGACGTTCATTGAGATCGTCAGAAAAAATAAATTAATAAATTGAAAGCTTTTAAAAACAAAAACATTTAAAGTCAATGTTAAGCAGCAATAATTTGTAGTGCATCATCTATACCCATGTGTGGTGTAAATATTAGGGAGTCAGAATTCTACCAGAAAGCTGCGCTATTAGCAATATCGCTTGCAAGATTGGTGTGCTCCTCCAGTGGTCGGCAGAAAAACCAAAGACCAGAGAACGGTTCTCATTCTAAAAGGAATTCTAACAGGACGCTGCGCTATTAGCAATTTCGCTGTCAAGCTTAGTGTGCTAGTCCAGAATTCCAGCAAAGAATTGGCATGATGTGGAGGTAAGGGAATCGGTACAGCATCTTTCATGTGAATGTTCAAAACATCAAAACATTAGTCATGATTTTTTGTGTCACAGAACGTTTTAAGATCTAGGCATTATGGCGAACGTGCCACAAAGGAAACTGTCCTGTTTCATTCTGCGCTCAGGCTAACATAAACCCACCTCTACCGGATTATGGCAAGAGGGATAACATAACCCTGTATAACACAATGGGCCATATGAGCATAGCCGCCAGATGAACGAAGCATCAAATCGCCAAATATTTGAGAAAAATTATCAAAATCGTAAAAAAAGTTCATTGAAATCGTAAAAAAAATAAATAAATTGAAAGGTTTTAATAACGAAACCAAATAAAATCAATGTTAAGCAGCAATAATTTGTAGTGCATTATCTACACCCATTTGTGGTGTAAACATTAGGGAGTCAGAAGATCTGAAAATTCAGTGTGATGCTCGCTTGGTTTCTTAAGACGTTGCAATAAATACTTCCCTACACTACAAATTACACCATTTAGAACCGACCGAAATTGGAATACAACTCTCATGTAAGGGTAGATCCTTAAATACTATTTTGAGGCTTCGCGACCATGTACAGTTGAGGCCGTAGTAGGTCGTTAATCACGATAGTGTTCCGACTCTATTGATTCATTGGAGCATCGTTGCAATGTGGTTTGTGTCACCATTCTGTCGCTACTACAATGGGTATTGCCCGAGCGAAATAAGGGGAGATGTTTATGAGAATATTGTTTTCCTACATAACACTCGTCTTTCTCGTTACATTAAAGGCAATATTGGAATAGGCATTGCCTTGTAAAAGAGTAGACCGGTGTTACTCCTTAACAACAGCACCCCTTGCGTATCCGTTAAAAGTTTTCATTTCTTTCTTTGCAGCAATACGCTCGGGACTTTATACCTTCGGTTAGACTGCAAGGCTAAGACTAAAAACCCTTCCATTAGTAAATTTTTTTCGTATATTAATCGTGCAATTCATAAATGTTTTTATTTACGTTTTAATTAGGGATGTTAATCGGGAAATCCCGAATCTGGAAATCCCGAGATTTTTGAGATTCACAAAATCCCGAATCCTGGGATTTTTAAAAACTTGTCCCGTGATTTTTCAAGATTTTCGGGATTGTGAATTTATAAGCATTTTGACCCTACAAAAGGTCCTGAAAAAAATTCTATATTACTTGACTTCGATAATAGCTTCTCAGATGAGGAAAATCGCACTTCCATTGATAAAAAGTTATTTGATGCCATCGAAGCATGCAAAAGCTCTATAAAACGAATTAATAGGGTAACTGGGTAATAGGGATGGAAGTCGCCGTAGTCTAGTAGATAGTGTGTTGGCTTATTAGACGTAAACGCCAGGGTTCGAGTCCCTGGCCAGACATCAAAACAAAATTCAAAAAAAGTATTTTTTTCGGTGATTTCCTCTCAGCAGATTTCTTGCCAAAACTCTGAGAGTAAATAAAATTGCCATGAAAAGTTTCTCATAAAATCCGTCGTTCGGAGTCGACTTTAAACTGTAGGTCCCGCTACTAATGTATAAAATTAACACACACAACATAAGTGGTATGAGAAACTAGATCAATAATCCTGACTGATGGGTTCTAATGACCAATTATGTATGTATGTATGGGTAATAGGGATTTACAAAATCCCGAATCCCGGGATTTTTAAAAATCGATCCAGTTTGCCATCCCTAGTTTTAATATTTTAGCGTATGCTGTTGGTTCATTAGAAAATCGAATAAATAATGGAAAAAAGAAAGATTTTATAAAGCGTACGTACACGATATTTTATACACAAAGTTTCAACAGTAAATAAATTTAATTGAAAAGGTAAATAATTAATTTAAGTTTTTTACCTATCTCTACCGAACCACAACAACACACACACAGAGATTGACGCCAAATTAGAAATAAACGCCACATTTTCTTAATTGTTGGAAGCATTCAGACCTATATTCTGTTGAAAAATTTTTTAATGACGATTTAGTCTTGTATCAATCCGCAAATATTACCGCGTGTTTTTAGCGTCCATTTTCATCTTGTTCATTATGTTCCATTAGAAATTCATAACAATTTTTCTTTCGGTTTTTTTTTTTGTTCAATTTTTCATTTACTTTTCCTGGTTTTGCCTAAATTTCTTATTTTAGCACACACACAAAAAAAAAAGAAGACAAAAAAAATGTTATGCAGTGAATTACTTGCCAATTTCTGTTCATGTCTGGTTTCATTTTCTATTATTATCGTACATTTTTAGATGCAGACATACATACATACAGACGTACATACCATACATATCAATTGTGTGAATTATTTTCATTATTTCATCTCAAACTGACAATTTGTTTGAATACAAAAACTGACACTGATGAATATAAAATAAAATATATTTACCCATACATACACACGGATAACAACTATACATATCTAAATAATATTCTTTTTCATATATTCATAGTGCGTGCGTAAAGCAGAATAGCAGAATGATGAATTCTTAATACGTTCACATTGGAATACAAAATTTTTCGTTTTTAAAAAACCTTTGTAAACATTGGCAAACCATAGTTCTCGTATTTAAAAGATCAGAAAACTAGGATTCTCGCGAGTGCACTTTATCAATAATTTCCTTTCTTTATTTTATTTAAATTTTATTTTTACATTTTACCACTATCGCCCAAATTTATTCAAAATTTTTGGATAATTTATAACAGTACGTAAGATTCTTGTATGAAGCTATGATGCCTTGCAGAAGGAGACTAACATTTAAAATTACAATCCGGCAAGTATGCTTGTTGTCTGATTACCATTATCGACAGGCTGGCTGATATGTATTACAACCAACTTCAGGTTGTTATCATTTGTAAACCTCTTGTCTGACAGGTGACAGGTTTATTCCAGTGACAGTTCTTTTTACCATTTACAAGCTTACAAAAGCATTTTGATCTATTGCATTAAAAAAAAAAAAATTATTCGTGAAGGAATTCAAACCTGATAGTGTGATTGCTTTATATTTGGCTGGAAAACCACAAGTGGTTACCGTTAAAGCCCTCCAGCATTTAAATGTGAATAAATCTTTTGTTTCTCATACCTTTGCTCGTTAACGTGATACTGGCAGTGCTGCATTGCGTCCAAAAAGTGGAGGAAAAAACACGACAACAACACCAGAAATGATCCGAAATCCACGTCGAAGTGGTAGAAAAATTGCTCATGAGCTGAACTTATCGCGAGAACGGATGCAACAAATATTGAAAAATGAGCTTGGACTAAAGCCATTGAAGTTCCATAAAGTGCAAGACCTCACCGATAGACAAAAAAAAAGTTAGACTGGAAAGAGCCAAGGAGTTACTTCGTAAAATAGTAAAATACCGCAGAGCCACGCGCAGCCTGTGATGGCTTTGTAGGCCGTTTGAGGGCCATAATTCGTACCAAAGGTGGCCAATTCGAACAAATCCAAACTGATTCTAAAATTTAATGTTATTTCCAAAATTTTTTGCTTTTGAACAATAAAATTAAAAAAATTATAAAAATATAGCGCTTTACTTTGTTGCATTATATATCAGCCACCCTGTATTCTATAGAAAGTCTGTGTCTTGTTTTACCTTTCTTATCATCTTCCATCTTCCAATCCACTAAAAAGAGTTATTTGCCTAAAATATTGGAATCGGAGGAATTAGACAGAAAGAAACAGACACAAAACAAAAAGAGGATGGGAGCGCGATTTAACTTATAAAGCCCTAGCAACCAGCCCAAACTGCTAATGAATTTGTGGAGAGCCTTGATGTCGGCTCTCGACATAGAACTCAAGCTCTCAAAGAAGGCTCTGCCAAGGGTTCTCAACCTCAACCTACCAAAGGCTGGGCAGTTACAGAGAAGGTGTTCGACAGTCTCCAACTTCTCCTCATCACAACATACCCTGCAATAGTCCGGCTGGGATCTGTTTCAGATCCCCGTCAGCGACCTAATCCCGCATTGCCCCAACCTTAAGCTGGCCTTAATCAAGCCCAGGAACTAATCTGTTCTCTTACTGTCCACAGCAGGCCATAGACGTCTATAAACAGAACAACCCGCTCCGTTCCCCCAACGCCTCTGCTCTTCCTCCCTGACCCCTCCATCGATGAATCCATAGAGGTGGCTGACTGGGGGATCAGGACCAACTATCAAATCGCTCCTTAAAAGCGAACCTAACCTAGCGAGGGCATCCGCCGTCTCTTTGCCCAGTATTCCGCTATGACCCGGAACCCAGCATAGACGGATTACGGTCGTAATCCAAACTGAAGGGTTATAATGGCTAGATATGTTCCCGATTTTCTGAAAGAATTATAATGTGTACATGCATGTCATCCAGGCGCTGAAGTTTAATTATCTTAATACTTGATGCTTGAGAGAGTTGTTAATTTCATTGTTTTTCCTGTTAGCATATAATAGAGTAACAGGAGTTATTATCACATGATAACATTATTCATTAGCTATTTTTGAGAAATCAGATACAAACTTTAGATCGAGGAATGAAAAGGGATTCGATCTTCCAAAACTAAAGAAATTTGAGCTGTTATAGAAAATAAATACGAACTGCAAGAAAAAGCTTACATAAATCAAATTATTCTCTATCGACATTTAATGAACGCAAGAGATACTTGCTATCCTGTGTATTTTATAAGCTGCTGACACATTTTCTGTAATGAATACATTCATTTAAACATGATTCGCATATAATTTCAAAGTTCATTTCGAAAATTACTCAACGCAAATGAAAATATTTGTGTTGGATTAAAATAAAAATATTTTAACAAAAATTATTATCTATGTCTGCCTAAACACAAACAATACAATTTAAAATAATAGCAGTTATTAATAAAAAAATAAAAGTTTAAACCACAAAGTTTAAATTACTAATTTCAGGTCAGAGGAATAACCCTTGGTTGCAAATTGTTGCGACAGTTCAGATAATAATATTGTGTTCATAATACGGGGTAACTATCCATCTAATGATATCGCATCTTATAACACATACATACATAATTGGTCATTAGAACCCATCAGTCAGGATTATTGACCTAGTTTCTCACACCACCTATGTTGTGTGTGTTAATTTTATACATGAGTAGCGGGACCTACAGAACGACAGATTTTATGAGAAACTTTTCATAGCAATTTTATTTACTCTCAGAGTTTTTGCCGGAAATCTGCTGAGAGGAAATCGCCGAAGAAATACTTTTTGTATTTTTTATTTTGATGTCTGGCCTGGGACTCGAACCCTGGCTTTTACGTCTAATAAGCCAACACACTACCTACTAGACCACGGCGTCTTATAACACGGACTTTCAAATTTTGAAAGTTGATAACGGCCACCTCGTTGAAACTACATCTGTCCACATAGATCCACACATACATAATCGGTCATTACAAACCTTAAATCAGGATTACGACCAAGCCTCTTACATCAATTATTTTGTGTGTGTGTTAATTTCACACATAAGTGGCGTGGCCGACAGTTTAAAGTCGACTCCGAACGACAGATTATTTTAGAAAATTTTCATGGCAATTTTATTTACTTTTAAGGTTTTTGAGGTAAGAGGTTGCGGCCAAAGAATATTTGTTCATATTGTGTTCTGTTAGATGTGTCTCACCTCACGTTTAATAAACCAACCCACTACCCACTAGGCTACGGCGACAACATCTGTCACATGAGTTCATCCTTAATTAACGCTTATAGCACTCGACAACGTGTTCAATAAATAAAATCTTTCGCATCAAAATGGGTATTTTATTTGGGCAACTTAACACAATTTTCTCATTTTATGATTGCCGTTATCTTTCTACCGAGAAGAATATTTGCAATGCGGTGGAGAAAATCGAGTATTTTGTGTTAGCAAACCATCGGACAACACTCGCACATTGACGAAGCGCATGATCTGCCGAAAGTATAACAGCCTTTTGTCGTGACTAAGATCGCAATTAACCCGAACAAAACAAAACTCATCTAATCCAGGAACTATAAGTAAAGGACCATAGATGACGATGTTTATTCGCTATGTGATCTTTGAAGCATTATCGAAAAACCATCTTCAGTGATGAGGCATACTTTTGGATGAATGCGTATGTGAACAAACAAAATCGTAGAATTTGGGACAATACCAGTTAACATGAGATTTAAGAGCATTCAATCCGTTCCGAAAAAGTCACTGTTTGGTGTGGATATATAGTTGGACGCGCCATTTGTGATTTTTTTTTCTGAAAAACAGTATAGGTCGATGTTTACCATATCTTTTCAAATAAATTGAATGACCTAGGCATATCGTTTCATGACACATTCGACATCCTGCGCGAGTGTTTTGGAGACAGAATCTTCTCGTGTGGAGTTAAAGTCAACTTAGCATCAAGATCCGACGATTTAACCCCGTTAGACTCATTCTTGTGGAGTTTTCATAACCCACAGGCGCATGAGAATAAGCCACAAACCACAGCAATGCTAAAAGCCAATTATGCCCTCGTTATTGGCTAAATTCGGTCTGATTTATACGTCAATGTCAAGTAACTTTAACATTTTAAATACGTACCCAAGATCAGCAATATGTATTCAAAACAACGAGTAGATTCGAGTCATATTTATAATTTCTGATACTTTTACGCATTCATACTTATTTTAATATCATACTGATAGTACTGATACTCAAAGTCGAAAGTAGTCGCTGTATTCATACTCAACAATACGCATGATGTTATTGACTGCGACTCGTCTCTACTTAACATTTACACGAAGCACAAAATAAATATTATTCGCGTACGAACACTACTATACTCACAAGAAGATTGTGTATATGCCTTGCTTGTTGTCTTTGTATTTCCTTTATTCTTTGTTTGTATATGGAACAACAACAAAGGCTGTAAATTTTGATGAATGATCCGAGTCACTCGAATTACTTATAAGTATTATAAAAATTTTTCAAAATTTATGAATCAGAATGAGTAAGCGTATGAATCAAACATATTCCGAATGTTGTGAGTTTGATATCAACTTTGTACTCATACTCATTGCTACTTATACTTATAAATCAATGTTGTAGCGAGTCCAATGAATCAGAGTAGTTGAATTTCAGTTCTGTTGATTCACTCATACTGAGTGCTTATGAGTAGCATGCATGAGTGCTTATGAGTAGCGGAAAAACGATTCTTTGTTAATCTTTGATGCGTACTATCTTTAACAATGTAAACGAGATTATACTTCTTATGTATGTCATACGCCATCAATAGGTCTAGATGTAACAGAATTTGACATTTCATGTTGCATGAAGAGGTAGTGTTAAAAACATTTGTGCTCTTCTTGCGAACAAAACTGTAATAAACGAAAATATGAAAAAAATATTTTACGGTCCATTCACAGACATAAGGTGTGTTTTATTGCCAGTAATATTTTTTTGCTTACCTTGGTTTTATTCAGTGGAAAGTTGTATCTTTTCTTGCACATACCCGAGACGAGATAATCTTAGAAAAATTGTTACACATGATAATAATGACAATAATAATGATGATGGCGATGAAGATGATGATGATGATAAAAGCCATATGTTGGTTTGGCATTGCCTATGACCATAATCATGAACTGACAAATGTTTATCAAATTATCTGTAAATTTGCCAAACTACCAGTATTATTTCGTTTTTATTATAATGTTATCCCCGGATTAAGTCTCCTTCATATGAATTGAACTGATGTCGTGTCGTTAGTGTCGAAACATCTGTATTTGAAAATACTTTTTTATTTAAGCATCAAATAAATGTTATTTTAATACTTTGGAAATTCTCTCTTTCTCTTATACATTCTTAATGATGGCAATTTAGTTGATTCAGGCTTAAGTGGACAAAGGAATTTGTTTTGCTTTTGTTTTTATGGGCCTTTAATAATTAATTTAGAGTGCCTTTAATTTTTTTTTTTTTTTTTTTTTGATTTTGATTTTGATTCAGTGTCATAGCAATCTAAACAAATTATTTAAAATGTGACTAAACAAGCAAATATAATCTCGAATAATGCTTAACTAATCACAATTTACAAAAAATATGTATTTAAAACATATCAGCAATAAAATATTCTTTCTAGTTATTGACAGTTTTATTTATAAGGCAGAGAGAGAAATTGTTTGCTTTCGTTGTGGCCAGCGTTTCCATTTGCCAAGATTTTTGAGATGCGAAAAAAATTTTCATTAAATTTGTTTTCTAACAAAACAAGTTTTTTCGACAAAATTGAAATTAAAATTTTTTTCAATAAATTGACTATTAAAGCAGGAAATATTTACATTTTTAAACAAAATATTGTATATGTTATGTTATGTCCCGGACAAAAAACGCAAAAAAAATACCAACAGAGGGAACCGGGACTTCCCTTTAGAAATGTTGGTACTTCTATAGAAAAAAATTTTTTTTTTGTTTTTAAGAAAAGTTTTTTGAAACAAAGTTAGTAGTCGCCGTGGTCTAGTAGATAGTGTGCTGGTTTATTCGACGTAAAGCCAGGGTTCGACCAGGCCAGGCCAGACATCAAAATAAAAAACAAAAAATTTTATTTTTCGGCGGTTTCTGGCAATTACTCTGAAAGTAAATAAAATTGCCATGAAAAGTTTCTTAAAAATCTGTCGTTCGGATACAACTTTAAACTGTATGTCCCAACACTTATATATAAATATTAACACACACAACATAAGTAGTGTGAGAAACTAGGTCAATAATCCTGGCTGAAGGGTTGTAATGACCAATTACGTATGTATGTTAAAAAAAAACTGGCTACGTTGGTTGTGACAGTAATAAATATTTTAACCGTAGCTCGAGCTTTAATAAATTTAAATTTTTGAAATAATATAAGTTTAATTCAGAAAACGTTAGGTGTCTGATATTTTTAGAATTCGTCGAATTCAAATAAAAAAAGAAAATTGCAAACAGAGTAGATAAAATTAAAAACTTCATAATTCTTGCTTATGTATCACTTTTGATACATACCACTTTCCTAGCGATAATTTTACACCTATAATGGCTTTTCGAAGCACGACCTCAAAGTTTTTCCGCTTTAAATGTACGCAATGAATTTGTCGCTTTAGATTAGTAACAAATTAAATTTTATGGTCGCCATAAATTTCGAATTGGCAGTTATAGATTCAAGTACATACTACATGTATAGCAAAAATTTACAGCTGTACTTGGGAAACCTACATCCGGGAAATCAGAAATCATTATTAGATCATATTTATTGATGATCGATGTTATATTGCCACAGGAACTTATTTACCTAACATAACGTGGACAACAAGTTTTTCTAACGAAATATAATAATGGTTTGCAGCCACCACTCAATTGAGAGCTCTCCCATCTAAATAATTGGAAATTTATAAATCGCCGTAAAGCAAGGATGCTAGATATGAAATTAGAAAAATATGAAACCAAAATGACATGAAGTGTCTGATTTTTACGTAAAAAGGCTGCAATGTACATCATGTCAAAAATGTTGGCGTAAATCTCATACAAATAATAATAAAATGTAATATTATAACATAGTTTTATTAAAATGAATTAAAATAAATCAAAATATTAAAATTTTTAACAAAATCTATTAATAATCGTAACAATACTATGTATTACAAGAATATATCAAAATTGATACATAAGCGAGGATTATAAAGTTTTTTTAAGGCTCGATCTACGGTTAGGTTAAATGATTCTGTTACGAATATTATTAAAGGCTAAAAATCAAAAATTATGTTGTGTGTGTATTAAATTATTAAAGTCTTAAAGTTTTTGCCAGAAATCTACTGAGAGGAAGACAGCAAAGAAACATTTTTTCAAACTTTGAACCGTTTTCTCACTTGTAATAAGTCAACAAACTACTTTGACGGTTTCATTTCATCCATTTTACTTTCAACGTTATAGGCCTAATGAGCAACAGTTTGTCCAGTCAATGTCGTTTTTTCTACAACATTACTCGTCTCGACTCAAAACCATCAACAACACTAGCAAATGTAGGTGTAACCAGTTATTCCTAACTTGTCCGTATTTGTTCTTCGAAAAGATAAACATTTTTAGAATGAATTTTTTAAAATTCCAACTAAAGATGAGCAGTTTTATCAAAGAATTGTGTTTATTAGTGCAGAAACTTATTTCTGGTTAACACATTAACAAATCATCATTACATTCATTAAACCACGGTTTGATGTGGCTTATAAGCTGCCAAGTTCCGAAGTGAGCAAGGAACTACCGTTGCCGAAATTGGTGATTATTGTTGAACTGCATATATATATCATCTAGGGAGCATAAGGTCTCATCGAAAACTAGTCTAATAAAAATTAGCAATCGGTTCAAACAAGACAAATTGATTCAAACGAGGCGACGAAACGAGTGCTTTTCTTCTTGTACAGGGCGGCTAATATGTATTGCAACCAACTTCAGGTTATTATAATTTGTAAACTGCTCGTCTGACAGCTGACAGATTTATTTCAGTAACAGATCATTTTATTATCTACAAGCTTACAAAAGCATTTTGATCTATTGCATTCAGAAAAAAAGTTATCCGTTATGAAATTCAAGTGTGATAGTGTGGCTGAAAAACCACACGTGGCTGTTGTTAGAGCTCTCCAACATTTAAATGTGAGTAAATCTTTTGTTTCAGGTACCAATCCTCGTTACCGTGATACTGGCAGTGGTAACAACACCAGAACTGATCCGAAAAGTGAAGGCCAGATTTGATTGAAATCCACGCCGCAGTAGTAGAAAAATTGCTCGTAAGCTGAACATATCTCGTGAACGGATGCACCACATATTGAAAGATGAGCATTAAAGGCAGTAGGGAAAATCAATGACAATGAAAAATAGATTTATTTTCTGAATACTATATGAAAAAAAATTTTAACGCATGATTTTACGGCTGTAAAATCAGAGTGTTGTGTGTCTGTTGGGACCAAAAAGATGTGGTATTATACGATCTCCGGTAAAATCCCAGATAAATTATTAATACATGTTGCTAACTACAACAAATGATCAATTTGAATAAGGTATTGATCGGAAAACGATAACAATGCACCTTCACAGAAACCAAAACTGATTTAGAATAACATCAAAAACTTAAATAGTGGTCTGCTACCCTACCATCTTCATTATGTTACGAGGAAGTCGAAATGGAAGTGCCTGAAGTTCAAAAAGCGAACAGTTTGCGAGAAATCTACAAATTGTCTGGATAATAGAAGCAATATATAGCCAGCAATCACCAATAACCAAATTTTGTAATTTATTTTCACGGTACACGGCATATAACCGATAAGTAAAGGGTCCGACAAATAAAATTCAAGGATTTGCAAACGTTGTACGTTTGTCATACAGATTGCACATGTCACGATATTTTTTTTTTTTTTCTTATAAAGGATGCGCCAAATAACTCTTTTCTTTTGAAAATACTTAAAAAAAAAACTACTGAATACTTTCACAAATTTCTTTTTTATTTGAAAGTACAATCCTTCCGGTCGCCGTGGTCTAGTGGGTAGTGTGTTGACTTATTAGACGAAAGGCCCGGGTTCGAATCCCAGGTCAGACATCAAAAAATGAAAAATATTTCTTCGGCGACTTGCTCTCAGCAGATTTCTGGAAAAGACTCCGAGAGTAAAAAATTGCCATGAAAAGCTTCTCAAAAATCTGTCGTTCGGTGTCGACTTTAAACTATAGGTCCCGCCACTCATGTATAAAATTAACGCACACAACATAGGTGTTGTGAAAAGCTAGGTAGTAATCCTGACTGAAGGGTTGTAATGGTCAATTATGTATGTAATCCTTCCGATTAATAATAGAAAATAATTTCATTCAAATGGCTGCCTCGGCTTGCCATGCAATAGCCTAAACGATCGGTACAAATTTTAATCGCATTATCGAATGTGTGCAGCTGTATTTGACCAATGGCTTCACGAATATTGTTCTTTAAAGTGTCAATTGTCTCTGGCTTGTCGGCGTAACGCTTATCTTATCTAGACAAATAACGATAAATTGACTAAAATTTTGTTAGATTTTAGCGGATGCTTGATAACCTGTCCTGTTCTATGTTATATAAGAATGTAAATCGAATTCGCAAAAAGAGTGGATCAAGTAAGCCAGAATAGAAATAGAAAAATCAATTCATTTGTTAATACAAATAGAACGTTAAAATTATGCTAAAACAATGCCAACAGATGTGTTAGAGAAATCACGACCATATGGTTACGGTGACATATACATATTTTGTTTTTATTTTATTTTCTTATTTTTAAAACATACAATTCAAAAACGATTTGTTTTAATTTAAAAATAAATACAAGCACGAACAAATAAATTAAATATTCATTAAGGCTCATTGAAATACCTTTAAAACTAAGAGATCAAACAAAAAAGAAAGAATTTTACAGAACCAAATTGATATGAAGTAAATAAAATAGCGACAAGCATATACCTGCAGATATATTTTGACATTTAGTATCTTTGCCAAGGCCAGAAAACAAAAAAAAAAAAAAGAAATAAAATGTTTTCATCTTTGAATGCTTTTAAAAGAAAATAAAAATTGACAAGAAAATCTTAAAAAAAAAGTAGAACATGAACGTTAACGTGGTTGACAGAGAATAAGAAAACGAACAGAAATTTCCTTATTCGTAGGGCCACATATACAAATCAACCATCCAATCACTCAGCCATTCCAAAATCATCTGTCACCATTTGACAGGGTTCATTAATAACCATGACACAGCAAAAACCAATAGACGGATAAATCGAACAACGTTGTTTAAATACAAAATAAATGAGCGTTTTTAGCATTTCTTCCAAGAAGTCAAATGATTTTCTTTTTTATTTTCCTTTTAAATCAACATTTATTTGTACGACAACAAAATTATTTTTAAAGACTCGGATTAGATATGTTTGTTAAACATAATATTAACAGAACCAATTTAGAATTGAATGTCAAATTAAATATGCAAAAAGAATTTTCGAGTAATTTTGAAGAATATTACACGGTTTGTATTCTTTTTTTTTGCTTAATATTGTGTTCGGACATTGTACGAAATGCAATCAAAAAATTTAAGAAAAATTTAATTTTCTTTCAAACTTTTTTTATATAGTCGTGACTACAAAAATATGTAGTAGGGATGCCAAACGGGATCGATTGTGAATTTTGGTCCAGAGGCATAATTGTGCCATTTTTCTTCGAAAATGAGTACTGAGTGCCCGTTACAGTCAATGGCGATCGTTATCGAGCCATGTTGAACGAATTTTTATTCACAAAAATTAAATAGTAGGATATTGGCAACGTTTGGTTTCAACAGGACGGCACAACGTGCCACACAGCCGGAGCAACATTCGATGTTTTGCGCTCTGTTTTTGAAGATCGCATTATCAGCCGCAGAGCTGATGTCGTTTGACAACCACGGAGCTATGATTTGACACCGTTGGACTATTATTTGTGGGGTGCCATCAAAGATAAGTGTAACGCCGATAAGACAGAGGCAATTAACGCTTTAAAGGACACTATTCGTAAAGCCATTTGTGAAATAAAAAATATTTTCCATTATTAAACGGAAGGATTGTACTTTCAAATAAAAAAAAATTTGGAGAAAATTTTCAGTAGTTTTTTTTTAAATTTTCAAAATAAAAAAAGTTATTTGCCGGACCCTTTACTTCTCACAATCAACATAAAAATAGTTCCAAGATAGCTGTATGCAGCTTGTAAATATGTAAATACTAGCAGATTGTACCCGGCGTTGCGCGGGGTATAAAAATAACAATAAATAAAAATCCGGTTTCAAAACCGGCTTCTTAAAAATGCAATTTTTCAAGTTATTCGGAAACCGGTTTATCAAACAACTCAGTTTTTTGAATACTCTAAGTCCTAAATATAAATGCAATTTGCCCGTTTTTCGCCCTTTTTACCCTTTTTGGACCCCTTTTGGTCCAGCTTTTTAAACAGAACACCTCCAATAGCTATTTGGGAAACTTAACCAAGCTAAATCGTAACAAAATACCTTTAAAACCCATAAAATACAGCATTTATGCATAAAGTACTAATTTTTGGCCTTTTTTCTCCCTTTGTCTAATTTTTTCCCTTCTGCTTCCAAAATTTTTAAAAGATTTATAGCCTATAAACTGCACCGACAAAAGCTCGATCTATATCCCAAATTTCAAGAAAATCGGTCTAGATGTTCAGGTGTGATTGTCTAACAAACAAACAAAAAAACAGACTTACAGGAAGATTTATGATATATATTAGCATTAGAATAACCTATACTCAGTTCGCCCATTTTCAGCCCCTTTCCCCTTTTTGGATCCCTTTTGGTTCTACTTTAGAAACGGAATACCTCTAAAAGCTATTTGGGAAACTTAACCAAACTAAATCGTAAAGAAGCACCTATTACCATTTTTTCCCATTTGTCCCATTTTTTCTCCCCTTCTGGACAAAATTTTAAAAAGATTTATAGCCTATAACCTGCCCCGACAAAAGCTCGATATATATCTCTAATTTCAAGAAAATCGGTCCAGGTGTGATTGGCTAACGAACAAAGGAACAAACATCTGTGAAACTTAACCGAGCTAAATCGTAAAAAATTACCAATTACCATTTTTTCCCCATTTTTCCCATTTTTTCTCCCCTTTTGGTCAAAATTTTGAAAAGATTTATAGCCTATAACCTCCACAGACAAAAGCCTGATGTATATCCCAAATTTCAAAAAAATCGGTCCAGTTTTAAAAAATTCCTGGATTTCGGGATTTCCCGATTGGCATCCCTAATATGTACATAGTTGGTCAATACAACCATTTAGTCAGGATTACGATTCCACTTATGTTGTGTGTGTTAACTTTATACATGAGTGGCGGGACCCACAGTTTAAAGTCGACTCCGAACGACAGATGTTTTGAGAAGCTTTTCAATGCAATTCTATTTTTACTCAGAGGTTTTCCCTGGAATAGAAAAAATCTCAGATATTTCAAGCAAATTGTATCCTTGCAAAAGCTCCATAACATTAAAGTAAGGAGTGCACACAAAAAAAAATTGTACACTCTTCTAGTCCTATGCTAAGTTCACAGGTATATTGAATATATTTTTATTATTCTCTAATCCGGTTTTGCTTTATGTTTGTCATCTCATGTTGCAAAATTATCTTGCTTTGTGTTACGGCTCATTCTGGTCATTTACCGATGAATGCATTACTCCAATTGACCATTTATTGACCATCCGTATCCATATGAGTTTTTTTTTTTAAGTGAAACAAAGTCTGTGTAAGATATGATTGAAATTTTTTATTTGCTACCTATTGAAACCAGTTGATTACAAAGGAGTTGGTAACTATCGAGCTAAGGAGCTTGTCGTTGCCAATAATCAACATTGTTTTCCAACGAACTGATGAGGCTGCCATGGGCGTAAATGCACACTTGGGTGCTTACAGGGTGGCTGATATGTATTGCAACCAACTTCAGGTTGTTATCATTTGTAAACTGCTCATCTGACAGCTGACAGATTTATTCCAGTGACAGATCATTTTATTATTTACAATTTTACAAAAGCATTTTGATCTATTGCATTAAAAAAAAAAGTTATTCGTTATGGAATTCAAGCATGATAGTGTAAATGCTTTATATTTGGCTGGAAAACCATAGGTGGCTATCGTTAGAGCCCTCCAGCATTTAAATGTGAATAAATCTTTTGTTTCTCGTACCATTGCTCGTTACTGTGATACTGGCAGTGTTGCATCCAAAAAGTGGACGAAAAAAAAATCGATAACAACACCAGAAATGATCCGAAAAGAGAAGGCCAGATTTGATCGAAATCCACGCCGCAGTGGTAGAGAAATTGCTTGCGAGCTGAACATATCGCGAGAACGGATGTAACACATATTGAAAAATGAGCTTGGACTAATCCCATTGAATTTCCATTGAAAGTTCATCGATGGACAAAAAAAAGTTAGACTGGAAAGAGCCAAGGAGTTACTTCGCTTGCACGAAAGTGGCCAGTTACCGTTTTGGTTTGCTCCGATGAAAGACCATTCCAAATTGAGCAGTTTGTGAACAAACAAAATAATCGGGTTTACTTGCCAAAGCGGTCAGCTGAAAATTTACACCTGCGATTGGCCACCAGAACTCAAGCGCCGCCGATGGTAATGGTGTGGGCCGCCGTAACGGCCAATGGTCGCTTTCCGCTAGTATTCATCCACCGTGGGGTCTTAAAGACAGTATTGAAGCCCTGGACAGACAAACATTTCGGCCGCAGACCATGGACATTCCAACAGGACTCTGCACCAGTTAACCAAGAATGGTTTAAAAAGTAAGTTCCTCGCTTCATATTTACCGCACTATGGCCAACAAAATCTCCGGATTTCAATCCGTTGAATTTTTACACCTGAGGCATTTTGGAGAGTAAGGTTCTAACTAAAAAATACCAAAGTGTCGATCATCTCAAGACGATGCTTCGCCGGGAATGGGCCAAAATACCGCAGAGCCACTATCGTGCAGCCTGTAATGCCTTTTTCGGCCATTTTAAGGCTATAATTCGTACGAAAGGTGGCCAATTCGAACAAATCTAAAATGATTCTAAAATTCGATGTTATTTCCAACATTTTTTGCTTTTGAACAATAAAATAAAAAAAATATAGCGCTTTTCTACCACCACTATGTTTGACCGTCTTTAAAGTATATTTTGTATTGAATTTTTCTTCTCTGCCATGTAAGAAGACCTATCCATCAAGAATTCAAGATTTCTTTGGCAAAACTAAAATAATTTCCAATAATTCAGTTGTATTTTAAATCACGCCTTATTTGGCAACATAAAACTGTATTTTAAACAGTTTTTAAAAATGTTTTCATAAAATTATAATATTGATTAGCTTCCAACATGAAAAATAAGAAAAGTTTTAAAATTTCTCTTCTGTAGACACGAGATTTATTAAACGTTAATGAATTTGATGGACAAAAACATTTTATTTTTTCCTAATTTAATTTCGGCAATATTTTACGTATTAAATCTCAGGGTAAATGACAGGTATTTTAAAGGTGAACGATAGCAAAAGCAAAAATTTTATTTCAATTTAAATTATAAAAAAAAAATGGAATCCAAAGTAATAAAATAGAAACATTTACGCATTTTCTAAATCAAACACAAAAAAGAAATAGGAAAACAGCGTAAAAGACACAAAAACATGTGTTTACTTAAGTTAAAGAAAAAAAATTTATTTCAAATGAAATCATTTAAAAAACACTAAACAAACAATAACAATAAACATTTAATTTAAATAATACGAGTATGGATAATAATAATAATAATAATAACAATTATAAAATAAAAATAAAAAATAAGAAAAAACCAAAGAAAAGAAAATCAAATCAAATGATTGTTTATATTATTTAAGCATTGTATTGTCAATTCTGCTCGGTCAAATACATACACTCAAACAAATAAATATTCACACGTTTTTGCACATTTTAATTGAAAAAACATTAAATCGCTGTACAGTTTACATGACGAGTAGTCTTATGCGAATAAATTTTTATTTTTATAAGCACTAAACAAATAAAAATTTTATAAACGTTGCATTGCAATGGCTTAGTTAGGCAAATTATAAATGCAAATAACAAAAACATACATACATACGTTAACACTCAATTAAATATCATAATTAAAAATTAATGATTCATTTAATTAAAACACTATAAATAATTAACGACCCTTAAGGCGGCGAACAAGGCGCTTAACAGCAGAATGGCTAATTAAAGAAAATGCTAATGTTACTTACAAAATATGTATGTTTATGAGGCAAGTGAAAACCTCATACCACTGACAGGTTCTTATAACCCCAACAAAGGGTTTAAAGCTTTTTAACCAGCCCCCAACCAGAATAAATTTGAAGGAAAAGCATTACATAAATGTCCAATTAATTTTGAATCATTTTATTGATTTTGTCTCCCATTGTCCTGCTGATTCAGGATTCAGTCTCTGATCTCACTTCTCGTTGTTCAAGTGGTTCATGCAAACGGGTCTTAGCGTCATTTACACGAAGATTTTCCAGTCTCAGTGCTCGTCTAATCCTGAGGCTCATAATGCTCTTTTCTTCCGTGCTTGGGGTGTAGGTCAACCAATTACTTGTCTTTTATTTTGAATAATTTTCAGTAACGCCATTCATCGGGAAATTAATCGCACCAATCTCCGTCGACTCACACGCAACAACTTTATTAAAGAATGCACAGTTTAGGATTTAATTTATTTTGAGAAGTTTTCAGTAGCATCACCTATTGCAAATTAGTCATATCAACTTAGAGATCTACGTCGGCTCATGCGCAACAACTTTGCTAAAGATCGTAACAGGATTAAATGCACAGTTAACGTTGTAATTTATTTTAAGTAATTATCAGTGGCGCCACCTATCGGATATTGGTCATACCAACTACGTCGGCTCATGCGCAACAACTTTGCTAAAGATCGTAACAGGATTAAATGCACAGTTTACGCTTTCATTGATTTTAAATAATTTTCAATAGCGCCACCTGCCGGAAATTAGTCATATCAACTTAAAAACCTACCCTGGCGCATGCGCAACAACTTTTCTAAAGATCATAACATGATCAAATGTATAGTTGACGATTCTATAAGGTACATACAAGTAAACATTAATTTTTATATATATAGACTATTGGAGGTGACACGCCCACTATAGCCACTCCGCCCATTTTATTCATATATACATCAAAATCATCCATACAATAATTTGAGGACTTTAGCTGTTAAAGTCTATGAGATATGCGATATTAAATATTTATTGGGCGCGGCACCACGTCTACTTGAAATTTTAAAATAAAATAAGATCCTTCCAGACATACAGGAAGATACAGCTAAAATTTCAAGAAAATCGGTGCAGCCGTTTTGCCGTCTATGGACTTCAAACAAACCCACAAACAAATGAACACACATCACTTTTTTCTCTTTTAATATTAACGAATCTTTTTTTTTTTTTTTTGAGTGTATTTGGCTATTGAGTTTAATTGTGAATTAAAAGAAGCAGAATAAAAAAAAACATAAGTTCTGTTAACATCAAGCCATTAATAATGGTTTGTTGTGTTTCATTTTATTGTTCGGATAAAAGGAAAATGAGTTGAAATTGCAATATGAAAAGTTTATTTTAATACGCACTCCGGTTTTGTTTTGTTAAAAAATAAATAAAAAAATTATAAAAAAAGAACTATAAAAAACATCAAAAATCCTTTTAATTTAATGCCAAATGGCAATGTTAAGGATATTCATTTAAAAGTACTGCAACAGCATTTTAAAATTCTTTAAAAGAACACACTCAGTATGGTTGTTGGAGTCATTGTGAGCCTTGCTTAATGCACACTCTCACGAGTGTTATTGCCAATCGCTGCCAGATGGTTTGGTTCTTCTATTTACGAATCAAATTGTTTATACAAAATCAACAATTTTGATAACAAAATTCGATGGATTGTAAATATTCATGTAATCATAGTGAAATATTAAACCTTACTGAGCATTTTTGATATTGTCACATGTCAGGGATCTTTCTTTTTACTCTAAAAAAAATCACTTACAATCGCAATACGTTTATTTTAGAATTTACCCATGATATTGTCAACATCATGGAACCTCAGTGTCCTCTGTCCTGCACTGAAAAAGGAAGACCCTAGGATATACGCCAACTACAGGGGAATAAGTCTTCTCCCTATTGCATATAAGGTTCTTACAGGTGTATTGTGTGAACGACTAAAACCACTCGTCAAAACACTGATTGGACCTTATCAGTGCGGCTTCAGTCCTGGCAAGTCCACCATCGACCAGACGTTCACACTACGCCAAATCCTGGAAAAGACCCACGAAAGTCAAGTCAACATCCATCATCTTTTTATCGACTATAAGGCTGCTTTCGATATCCCCATAAGGGATCGTGTTTTTGCCGCAATGTCTGTATACCTGCGAAGATATGTAGAATAACGTTGAGCAATTGCTGCAGCTCCGTCAAGGTAGGAATGAACCTCTCCAAACCTTTTGATAACGTGCGAGGATTCAGACAAGGCGATTCCTTATCATGCGACCTCTTCAATTTCGTCATGGAGAATGTTCTGTGAAAGGCGGGAGTGCATCGCAATGGCACTATTTTTCAAAAAAGCGTCCAGTTGCTTGCGTGCGCTGACGAAATCGACATCAAAGGAGGTACCAAGCGAGATGTTACCTCTGCCTTTAGTGCTTTTGAATGGGAGTCTAAGAAAATGGGTCTGGCAGTAAATGAGGACGAAGTATATGTTATACAGAAGTAGAAACTTGCGGCGTATTGATTCTCCGCCGTTACCACCGAAAATGATGTTAGTCTGGAGATCAAGGGAAGGATTACTCTTGCCAACAGGTGCTATTATGGTCTCAATAGGCAATTTAGTAGCAAAGACCTCTCTTGCAAGACGAACTTATACTCTACAAGACGCTTATCCCGTGCTTCTTAATGGCGCAGAAGCATGGACCCTATTAAGAACTGATGCAACTGTCTTGAGAGTATTCGAGAGAAAAGACCTACGTAAGATCTTCGGTCCAGTGCGAGATGATGATGATTTTCACATCCGATTCAACAGTGACCTGTATGAGCTCCTCAACGAGATGGACGTTGTACAGCGGTTGCTCCGGCGAAATGAGTATTTGATGCGGGGATCTGGTGGAAGGACCAAATCGAGGAAGCCTTGTCATCGATTGGTGTGACCAACTGGCGTATGCACGCAAGAAGCAAAGGCGCCTGAAAGGATGTGTTACGGCAGGCCGAAATCAGGCCGAAATTAATCGGGTTATTATGGCCAATTAAGTAAGTAAGTAAGTAATTGTCAACATTTGTGTTAGCACCCTCCTACGGTATGTTGAAAGTAAAAAACTAAAGTTTGAGATTGTGAAATCTATGGAAGCTCAGTTATACTATTCTTCAAATTCTCTAAAACTAAGTCTAACAATTGTTACAAAATTTATTATAATTTTATACTTACAATTCGCTGCTAAAACAAGTAAAAGCTTACCTAAAAATAAATAAATTAATATGAATTAATAAAAATTAAAAAAAAAATAATATTTTTGCAAAATAAAAATACTTATTATTCTTGATTGAGTGAATACCCCTAATAATCTAGTTTAAAACAATTAAAGAGAAACAGAAAATGTACGTATATTGCAAACGAAGCGTAAAAACATTAAATATTTATTAAATAAATCTTTATATTGTCCTCTACAAATAATAAAAAATTTTATAATATTTTTCACTACAAATATTTTCAATTGCACAGAGAGTAGAGCAACATTTTGAAGGCCAAAATTAAATGTTGTTTTAAAGTGTCATTGTACGTAGCTGTTAAGGGGGTAGGGTTAAGGATATATGAATATAATTATGGAATATTTATTAAAAAATTTTAACAATATATGATCACAAATATGGAAAAACATGGTGTATGCGAAAGAATATGAAATAATTATTTGAGAAGAAGTTTTTGATTCCTAGTACAGATTTATTCAATACAGTAAGCAGTACTAGGAATTGAAAATATAAGAGATTTTTTTTTGCAAAGAGGTGAAGTTGTGAACTTTTTGGCTGTTTTTTTTACTTTACATAGTGATTTGGTAAGGATTGACAACTGGATCTCAGCCAATGGACTTTGCATCAATCCCTCCAAGTCTAAATGTATTATACTTTCGAGAACCGATAGATCATTTGTCATGCCTGAATTATGCATCAGGGGAAATAAGATTGACTTTGTCAAATCTGCAAAAAATCTGGGTATTGTCTTTAATGGCAGTTTATCATGATCTAACTATATAGGTGTTGTTGCAGGTGGAATTTATAGTATGCTTAGGAACTTGTGGACTGTTATTGATTCGACTCCTTTTGTCATTCGTATGCAACTTGCCAGAACGTGCTTTTGTATGGGTGTGAAATCTTCGCAAACTGTGATTATGATGATAAACGTAGACTTAACTTGGCATTTAATAACATAGCCTTTCAGAAGGGGCCTCATGATCACATTTCCCATTTGGCTTGCCGGATTTTTAATGTAAAATTTGATAATCTCCTGAAAATTAGATGTTTTAATCTACTTCATAAGATAATTTACACGGAACGGTCGGAATATTTATTTTGTCGAATTAAATTTGCTAGATCCTACCCGGGGTAGGAACATTATTCAGCTGAGATTTAGGACTCTTTTATCTCAGAGACTTATACACACCACTAGTCTTTGGAATTCCCTACCAAATTACATCCAGAATCTAGGCAATGCAAATGCGTTCAAAAAGGAGTTATTCAAATTATTTTCATGAGTAAAATTTTTTTTACTATTTGTGATTTATTTTATAGGTCTACATATATCGTAACTTTTCGATAACTTTTTTAATATTTTCAAATCTCTTATTTCTTAATTTCTTTATGTTATATTTTTTTCTTTATATTTTAACTAGATATTAATTATATTAATTTTGCATTCTTTATTTAAATCTTAATGATTCCTAACATAGCACTGTCACTTATAAGATTCATATCTTGTTGTGTAAATAAATTCTCACAACGCCTTTACAATCCTTTATAATCTGGACAACGACCACTCATATTGTAAGCGGATATATTTTATCCATGAGAGATGAGGTTTACAAATTAACTTAATCGACTTCGAGCGACAGATTTCACAATTGAAACATGACTCAGATGTATCAATGTACCATACCATATTAAATGAGCATGTTTTTGTAAAAATAAAACATAAAATTTTGATTGGAATGTAAAATAAAATTTTATTCAAAGTATTAGCCATTGCTGGCAACACATCTTCTCCATCCGTTAAGCAATTTGTGGCCTCCACGCTAATGAAACTGTTCGCCTTTGGAAGCAAACAATTTTCGATATCCTCGTACAATTTTAAAAATTTTAAGGACCCAGGAACTAAAGAGAAACTACAAAAGAAAACGACATATGTTTTCTGAATAAGCAATATGAGCATCCTTAGCGAGAAGACACATTTCTGGTAAAAGGTAAAATTGAATAAACAAACTTTTCTAGAACTTCGGATAAGTCCACAAATCCATAAGTGTCTAATAAATTTCGTAAAGACGAAAACAACTTTGACCAGGCCAGCATAAATTTGATGATTGCTCGCATCTTTTGACCTTACAGGCAGAACAGCGCAGAAAATATTCTTAATTATTACAGGGGATTGCATTTTGGACACACAGTTAGGGCGTAATGTTCTTTGACACCTCACTAATAATGTATATAGAAGCCTTAGAAATGAAGAGGAGGAGTAGACTATTCTTCATCTATTGTGTACATGCCCGGCTCTTTATCGTAGTAGAAAGAGTCATCTGGATGCCTACTATGTGGAAGATGTGGATGAACAGTCATGCATTGATATTGACAGTCGGAGCCACTTCTTGACAAACTCCGAGTGGCCCCTAGACTAAGGGCAAAATGAGAAACTTTGGAATCGTAATAGACTACATACACAATCCTCTCTGCAGCCTAAGGGAGTCCACTGAAACTCCCACTGCTGATACTATATATGGTTTAATTAGGATGATGCTGCATGTCACATAGATCTCAAATTGGAGAATCTGCACGTGCGATTTGAGAGTATGGCCATATCATGTGGGGGTAATGGCAAGAATTATAAACTAAAGATTATGCCTTGCGCATGATTTCTCGTTAGATGACGTAGTTGGGCTATTTTAAAGGTTTCCAAGTCTTTTTCGTATGTGAAAATTAACATTTCTTTTGAAAAATGTGTGCACTACGTGAAAGTAGTTGGCAGCGCTGCAATATAACTTACATTATCATTAACCAATAGAAACACAATTTGCATGACGTCATTGATTCAACATCTGCAGAAAGTTTTAATTTTGTGTACATGATGGCGTAATCTTTAGTTTATCATTCTTGGGTAATAGTAACCATTAGCCTTTTTCTTTTAGAATTTTCATAAGTCTCAAGTGTGCGCAAAAAAACTATTAACGACAGCGGTCCTCAAAGCCAACAGATCCTATGAGTTTGGTCAAATTCGACTTGATTTATGCATTAGACTCATGGAAAATTGTTCATTTCAGATGTACTCAAAAAGACGAGCGGATATATGAACGATTTTGCATTCCCCACATTGTGACTGCCATAGATCTTTCAAAAGAAAAAAATTTGGGTGATATACAATCACACACAGTCTGTTTCATTTAAATTGAAATGGAGAGAAGAGTTTAATGAACACAGGTCAGACAGCAACAATTCTTGCGAAAGATAGGAGACAAACAGCTAAAAATTTTTCACTATTTACTTAGTAAATACTCGCATAGGAAGCTGTTGTTTTTCTTGTGTATTGTGTTTTTCTGGTCCCACCTATGATTTGTTTTTATCTGGTTAGAAAATGTTTGTTGTTCATTATCAACTCCGCATATGTTTCAGATTCAAAGTTTTATATTCATCCATAGTCTAGTGGGTAGTGCGTTGGCTTTTCAGACGTGAGGCCACAATTCAAACCCCCCGGGTCAGACAACTCCAACAATAGGAAATATAAATTGTACAGGTGTCCCTCGTATAACGTGTTAGTTAAGTTCCAGGAAAAGTCTACGTTATGTAATTCGCGTTATAGAAGACTTAGCTTTCACATAAATTTAAGGGTCACGTTCCAATAAACTTTTTAAAAAAATAAATTCGGTACTAAATTAAAGATGGATGTACGTTTACAACTCAAGATCTGAATTAATACTTTATTTTAAAAAAAATTAAAAAAACATAATAAAAAAAAACAACAAACACTAGTTTGTGTCACTTACTTCGAACATTATACATACATAATTCGCCATTACAACCCTTCAGTCAGGATTACGACCTAGCTTCTCACACCACTTATGTTGTGTGCGTTAATTTTATACATGAGTGACGGGACCTACAGTTTAAAGTCGACTCCGAACGACAGATTTTTGAAAAGCTTTTCATGGCAATTTTTACTCTCAGAGTCTTTGCCAGAAATCTGCTGAGAGGAAGTCGCCGAAGAAATATTTTTCGTTTTGATGTCTGACCTGGGATTCGAACCCGGGCTTTTCGTCTAATAAGCCAACACACTACCCACTAGACCACGGTGACTTCGAACATTATATTACGGCGAAATAGTGAACGTGTAACTTCATTAGAAGAAAATTTATAGAAAAAGTTTTCGTCATTTCTCTGGACGTTCTTCCAGTGTTTGTGCGATTGTAAAATCAGTTATCATTTGATTGCTTTTTTTCTAACTTTTTCTCGGTTACGTAATAAGGCGCAAGTAATAATGCGCGTTAAACAAATCGAAATTTCACGTTGTAATGAAACTGTTTTTTCCTTTTCTTTAAGTCGTATTATATCGAAACCGCGTTGTAGAAGTACCGCGTTATACGAGGGATACCTGTATTTATTTCTTCGCCAACTGCCTCTCAGTAGGTTTCTGACAAAAACACTAAGTTTAAATAAAATTGCCATGAGAAGTTTCTCAAAAAATTTTCGTTCTAAATCGACTTTAAACTATTAGAAAAATTACAAAATTAAGTACCACAATATCTACCAGGTATGAGAAGATAGGTCGTAATCCTGGCTGAAGATTGTAATGACCAATTATACGTATAAGTACTAGGGATAACAAACGGGATGAATTTTTAAAAATCCCGGAATCCCGGGATATTACGGGATAATTCGGGATACAAAAGTCCCGAAAAATCACGGGAAAATTCGAGATTTTCTCTTAATAATAAAAATATTTCGTTAACAAAATCATTTGTATTCCAATTATGCATGTACATCAGAATTATATGTCATTAAAAATAAAATATTAAAACCAGCAATACAAAATGTAACAAAAAATAAAAATTAGTTTTAAGAAAATTATTTGGATTCCAACAAAAAGATTGAAGCATCTAACATGTGATCTGATAGGCTTGAACGAATTTTATTGTCACCATAAGCTGCCGTTTAAAGACATTTTTCGAAAACAACATTTGTTGGTAACATAGTTCCAAGATAGTTACATGCAGCTTGTAAATATTCACCTTTACCACCTCCTAATGTAAATAAATCTATTTTTTAGGACAGTTGGGTATGTAAATCATTTACCCTATTAATTCGTTTTATAGGACCTTTTTATAATAACTTTTTATCAATGAAAGTTAAAAACTTAACTCATTTGAAAAGC
The DNA here is from genome assembly GCA_014635995.1 of Sarcophaga peregrina. Classification (NCBI taxonomy): domain Eukaryota; kingdom Metazoa; phylum Arthropoda; class Insecta; order Diptera; family Sarcophagidae; genus Sarcophaga; species Sarcophaga peregrina. The sequence goes on along the minus strand of CM025790.1, from coordinate 56,599,087 downwards.
TACTATCGAAGTCAAGTGATGCGGAAATTTTTTTTCAGAACCTTTTTTAGGGTCAAAATACATATGATTTCACAATCCCGAAAATACCGAAAAATCACGGGAAAAGTTTTTAAAAATCTCAGGATTAGGGATTTTGTAAATCCTGAAATTTCGAAATTCGGTATTTTTTGATTGGCATCCCTAATATGTACCTCATACAAAAAAGAAAAATGAATCAAATTCTATTACTTATCACGTCATAAAAAAGTTCCTCAAATCTGCACAGGTTGGACTGATTCCAACAATTCGTTGATTACCGATCGGTAGAATTAGAAATTGCATTGTAAATCTTACTACTAACGATGCCATCAGAGGTGTGATCTAGGGACACTATATCGTAATAGAATAGAAATTTTGTTTAGCCTACAGGTCAGCATCATATCGTAGCCAATCTATAGATGCATTTCTGTTTATTTTTATTGTAAAGAAAATAAATAAAAAACAAAAAACAATCACAGACAACTTTTGTTTGGTAAATTTTCTTTTTATTGCGAATTGTTTTTCAACTACAAAATATAATTGTTTATTATTCTTTTATTTTCTTTCATTTTTTTTTTTTATACTTATTCTATTTTAAATATATATTTTTTTTTCTTTTCTTTATTTAATTTTATTTTCATTATTTTTCACACAATTCTTAAATATTTATTTAGAAATGTTGTGTGATTGTTTCATTTTCAGTTTCAATTTTTGGCGAAATTAAATTGCATGTGTGTCTGTGGCGTGCAAGTGTAAAATTTTAATTTCATTTTCAATGAGGCAGTCGGCCAATTAATTGTTTACAAAATTATCTCTGGAATTTATTTATTTTTATTTAAATTTTTTTTTTTCCTTTTAATTTTTACATACGAAACTAAAATTGCGAAAATAATCTACCAAATTCCTTTATTCCGTTTGGTTTGGAAAGAAGACAAACTGAAACAATTTTCATCTATTTGGATGCTTAAAAAATTTTATTTTTTCTTTGGCTAACCAAGTTCATTAATATGTTTTTGTATTTTTATTCTAATAAAATTGAATTGACCGCAATCTTTCTGTATATGGAGAAGAAGACTTTGAAGGGGAATTCTCGTTGAAATGGAAAATGCTGAGAGGCGAAGATTTTTCTCAAGCCAAACATGTTTAAGCCAATTTAATATTTCATTAGATAATTACTATGTAGGAAGAGTTTTACCTGAAAACCTCCAAAAATCTGATTAAAAAATAAAAGTTTCTTACTTCAATCAATAAGTTATGTTTGGTAAACGAGCAGACTCCACTCCCAAAAATGAGGAAAATAAAGTACCATTTAGGCCAACATTTAGCCCCATTGTAATACCATAATAAATTTTACCCGGTGATCATTCTCTTTTTCCACCTCAGACCCACAACCATAGCAGCCAGATTTGACGATTTATCGTCATTTTGACGATTTAGTGCTCCAAAATTATTATATTGACGATGTGACAATTTATGCCCTTATTTTGACGATTTTTAAAAATAAAAATTTAGATTATTTTCTTTACTTCAGTATATTAAAAGCCACTTTAAGCATTATATTTACTTTGCAGTTATAACTATTGCAAAATTTTTCTGTATATTATGTCCTTAAAAGCCAAAAAACTACAATTTCTGCGTGAAGGGAGTTCCACATACGAATAGTTCTACTAAAGAACGAATTTTGTCTGTAATGCAATGAGCGATCAGTCAATCAACCATATACATATGTATGTGTCCGCCAGTAGGAATACATAATTCTCGGGTACAAGTCCCTTATTTCGCTTAAACATCGATGTTCCAACGAATCACTGGAGTTCGATACCCTACCGTCATTCACGGGCAACTTCATCCTTTCTTCTAAACGTACTAGAAGTCTCAAAACAGTCGTTGAGACACTGCCCTATACATGAGAGTTGTATTCCAATCGCTTTCGGATATAAGTGGTGTAAATAGTAAGAAAATCAGATGAAGTGAATCATTTCTTACATTCTCTTTAGAAACTAAGGCACTAAAAAATGCCGATTTTGTGACGATTAGTTTGACGGTTTCCGTGAACGTGTTTGACGATTTTGACGATTTTTTTTTCTAATAATTGACGATTTTATTCATTATTTATCTGGCAGCTATGCCCACAACTCCAGCAAAAGTCTTTTGGGTGGAATGAAAAGTATTTCAGCATGCTTACCGAACGGACAGCGGACTATAAGAATCGTTATTGTGCAATGGATAGTATTTTGGGGCGATTTTATTTCTAATAATTGACGATTTTATGCATTATTTATCTGGCAGCTATGCCCACAACTCCAGCAAAAGTCTTTTGGGTGGAATGAAAAGTATTTCAGCATGCTTACCGAACGGACAGCGGACTATAAGAATCGTTATTGTGCAATGGATAGTCATGCCATTTAAGAACAGATGTAAGTCAGTCCACTTCTTATCCATACGTGTCCAGCAGAGTCTATCAATATTGCGCTTACAATCTTGCTGCCAACTAGATTGTGTATTCCTATTATAAGTGTGGATAATATCCAAGTTAAATTGACGAAATCGGAATACTTATGCCCTATAGGGCAAGCTTCGACCCGGCTGAGGTCAGCTCATCAGCAATGCAATTTCCAACCCACGTAATGCTTATTTTTCAATTTATGTCTCAGTTAAATTTTCTCTTTTAAATCCCCTAAGATGTTTATAGCTACTTGCAGCAGCCACAATCATGTGATAAGAGACGCGTTAGATTTAGTCGAAAAAAACAAACAAATTAGATTCGAAGAACTAACTGAAAACACCTGTAAGGATTGGAAGAATATTACATCCTTTCTGCATTATCATCAGTAGAAAACTATCCTACACTGCATCCAGGGTCCATAGATTAGAACAAACTGGTTTCCACTCAAATGATCTTGTCTACTCTTTCACTTAAAGAAAACTTTTGACACACTCTATGCAAAAATGGTGTTGCGCACCTCGCAAAAAAATCCGTGCTGCAATCTGCACGAAACACTGTAGAATTTTTCAGGTGATAGTGTAAGAAATACAGGCTGCGGTAAAAATTATTAGGGATGCTAATATCCCTCTAAAGACTTGTAAGCTTATAATTAACACTGCGATGATCAATTCGGTCAACCATAGATGGGTAACTTCCAACACGGACAGAATGGCGATGAAATTCTGGTCAAAACTAAATGGAGAGCATACATTGTGCTTATAGAGGAATGGAGCATGCCTAATATGGTTGTCGGGGCCATAAAGGAACATTGATAACATCGATCTACGGCAACTTGGAAATGTTTTCTGAAGAAAGAGGATGATACTATCCTTCACCTAATGGAAACAAGCTCGGCACTGTATCTGAAAACAAATAGATAATTTAAAGCAACTGATATTGGCAGCTTAAGCTACTTCATCACAAACTTCAAGTGGTTCGGGAAAAGGGGATAATGAGAAAAATATATAGACTGTGTTCATTTAACTCTAAAATTTTATTATATGCGGAGAAATTCAGCATACAAATGGCTTGCACCCAGTCGCCATAGTTTAGTAGCTAAAGTGTTGGCTTATTAGACATGAAAAATTTTTCTTCGTTGATTGCCTTTCAGAAACTAATACTTTGTTTACGTATGCAATTTAATTGACTCAAATATTCAGTTAATTGAGAACAAAATTTTTACCGTTCAGGTGTAATAAAAATATGCAATATTCAGCTTACACAATATTCATTTGACAGCTGGTCAACAAATCAGCTGGTTGTTTCAACAAATTGTTTTAGTTTGTCGTTGTTGATATTTGAACAACTCACAGGAAGTGTTCGGTTACTTATAATGTGCTCACTAAACAGACTTAAGACAGTGCTGTATTTAAAGTTTTGCTCAATATTTTAATAATTAGCATTTAATTGAGATTTTATATGAAATATTAAGATCAATATTGGCGTTAATTGTGAATTTACGCAATAAAGGTGCATACGTGAACATAGTATAAATGAAATTACAATGAAAATTTCCTTAAAAATCTGTCATTTAGAGTCAATTTTCAGTAGTAGATCCTCTCACTTATGAATAAAAACTAATACACTCAACATGAGTGGTGTGAGAAACTAAGTCGTTATCCTGGCTGAACTGTTGAAATGACTAATTATATATACGCACATGGAAATGTCGCTTACCCATAATTATTAGCTTTGTCCACCTTTGTATTGTGATACAAAAATTACCAGAAAGGCATTAATTATAACGCTCCAGTACAAACTTGTTCTGTTAGCCGCCATACGTAATATCTGATTGTAAATTTGAAATAAAAACACTTGAGAGAATAACAAAAACAAATGCAATGGAAAGTATTTAAATATGTAAAGTGTTAAAAAGTCCAGGTTATTTGAACAAAAATTAATTCAAGTTTTTCAAAAAAAAACCGATTATTAGGCCTTAAAAATTCACTCGCTTATGACTTAATTTAAACCGCTGTTCGTCAATTTTAGTATAAATTGAATATGTAATGAAGGTTAAGGGTCAACATCATAGCATCTGTACTGTTTGTTTGCCAACATATAACAACATTCACATACGCGTTCAATGCCTGCCATTAAAATTGTTCAAAATTATTTTAAAAACTCAACAACACAATGTAAAGTGAAATTGAATTTTAATCATCAAATTTCGGTTTTGGCTTTTTAATTTTCCTTTCTCTATTTTGTAATGCAAATTAAAGCATTAAAGTTTAAATGACAAATTGTTTGAAACTTTGTTTTCAATTACTTTCGGGGCAAACAGATAATCATTCACTCTGTCATCCAGTCATCCAGTTGGCCTGCCAGACATTTATGAGAACAAAAGCATTTTCACTGTTACACATAATCCATGAAGCACAAAATTCGACTTTTTGGTTTGATGAGTTGCTAAAAAGTTTCAAAATTAAAATTGAATTGTGAGGAATTATGATAATAGACTCATTAAAGCAGAAAAATTATAGGCTTTTGTCAGAGGCAAGTGCCAGCGGTTGCTGGCCTATTAAAAACAAACAACAGTTCTTCCATTATTAGGAAATCTACACATACTCAATGAAATACATTAGAATGAGAACGACAATATACTCGTATATATAGGGTTCAAACAGAGCAAAATTCTACAACATCAGCCTGAACGGAAGATAGGGACGATGTCATTAAGGATGCCTACGCTAAACTCAAGGACGTATACGATAAGTGCCCGGCCCATGACGCCCAAATCGTTTTCGGGGATTTTAATGCGAATTTCAGGCGGGAAGCAATCTTTGGACCCACTGTCGGACAGTTCAGCCTCCATGAAAACACTACCAATGGTATGAGGCTGATCGCGACGCGTAACATGGTAGTATGTAGCACCAGGTTTCAGCGTCTCAACATCCACAAGGCCACTTGGATGTCCCCCGATCGATCAACATCCAACCAAATAGATCATATTGTGATTGACGGAAGGCATGTTTCTAGTGTACTAGATGTGCGCAAACTTAGAGGTCTAAACTTTGACTCAGACCACTACCTTGTCGCAGCCAAGTTTCGATTGCACATTAGTGCCTCGAGGATTGCGCGCTCTAGTCCATTGCGAATGCTGGACGTTAGGAAGCTGCGATCACAAAGAACAGCTGAGGCGTCCTCTGCTCAACTCTCGGATAAGCTCCGTTGATCCGCAGCTAATCTCAACGACATTGGTGGACTGTGGGCCAACATCTCCCACTCCATCCGTACTACTGCGGAAACAGTCCTTGGTTTCGAGCTCCCACCCCAACGAAATCAATGGTACGATAAAGAATGTCTCTTGGCAGCTGCAGCGAAAAACGTTGCTTACAGAAAAACGTTGCAGTCGACCGCGACGCGAGCCATTGTCGAAAACTACAGAGAGAAGAGAAGGGAAGAGATACACCTTTTCAGACGCTAGAAAAGGGAGCAGGAAAGGTGTGAGCGTGAGAAAGTCGAAATGCATAGATGTAGGAATGACGCTAGAAAATTTTTTAAGTAGGTTAAGCATCTAACTGAGGGTTATAGACCCGGAGCGTCTTCCTGCAAGAACGAGAACGGAAACCTGGTTACAGAGCCGCAGGGGTTACTGACGTTGTGGAGAAAACACTTCTCTATTCTGTTACAAGGCGATGACGACACCAATACCGCCTCTAGAGATTATGTTCCGAAACCGATCGATGATGACGGCGTGGAGATTCCGCCGCCTTGCCATGAAGAGGTCAAAGTTGCGATTATGTGCCTTAAAAACAATAAAGCGGAAGGTCCTAATGGCCTCCCTGCTGAATTGTTTAGGACTGGATGTAATGAGTTCGTAGGGCGCATGCACCAAAATATGGCTAGAGAGAAGTATGCCTAACAATTGGAATCTCAGTGTTCTCCGTCCTGTCCTGAAAAAGGGAGACCCTACAATATGCACCAACTACAGGGGTACAGTTCTTCTCCCTATCGCATATCATATTTTACAGATGTATTATGTGAACGACTGAAGCCACTCGTCAAAACACTTTTTGGACCATATCAGTGCAGCTTCAGACCTGGCAAATTTACCTTAGATCACATCTTCACATTGCGTCAAATCCTGGAAAAGGTCCACAAAAACAACGACACACACCATCTTTTTGTCGACTATAAGGCAGCTATCGATAGCCCTGTAAGGGCGTGTTTATGCCGCAATATAAGCTACATCTACCAAATTCGTTTGCATTCCTTCACTACGCCCGATCAAAGGTAACAACCCTTTATTTGACCTTAATTTTCATTGAAAAATTATTATCAACAATGAGGGCCAGCAATGTGTTCGTGCAATGGGCTCTAGAGCAGTTGACAACTGATCCTAATTTTCATCGAATAAACTTTGTTAGCAACGAGAAACATTTCAGATTTGAATTCTATACGAATATGAATCCAAATGAGATCAAAAAGCATTTATCATCGCCTCATATTCCTTTGGCCTTTGGCAATGCCGCTGGTAAGACCACTATTGTACATATCAATGATTACCAACCTTTTTTGACCTGAACTAGATAATCTGAACACCCACATAACGGCACATAGCTCATGCTCATTGGATATCGTGCACGACCGATTTGAGGGCATGGTTATCTCACGTAGAGTAAGGTGACGCCGTAAAAATCGTATGGTTTGATCCTGTTCGACTCTTTGTTTTGAAGTCAAAGCCTATATAACACATGACAATCAAATAAAAAGTTTCAATATCTCAAACACATTTACATTCTTACATAAGTATGTAGACAATTGGTAATTACGATTCTTCAGTCAGGATAACGAAGTAGTTTCTTACACACCCCTCATATAGTTTGTGTTAATTTTGTACAGAACTGGCGAAACCTACTGCTTAAAGTCAACTCTAAGCAACAGAGTTTTTTGAAAAATTTTTCAAGTTTTTCAAATTATATGGCAGCGCTTTAAAAATTTTAAAGAAAATCGGATACTCGGTTTGTCTGATAATATTTAAAACGAGATAGTGTTTTAGATCCAATGTTCTGTGTTTTGTGTACTCTACGAATGTAAAATTATTTCTAATCATAGCACAAAATGGAAGTCTATTTGGTCTAGTCGTTCTTGAGCGCATCGGTTTCACCCCTCAGGCTTGCAGAAGATAATGGTGGAGCTTAGAGTGACACGGTTATTAATGAAATTAAACATTGATTCTAATAGCATCCTGTGGAAAGCGAGTGGGTCTACTTTAAACTTCCATTTACCTACGGGATAAGAATACCTCTCAAAAGATATTGTTTCTTGAGATGGAATATGGATACTAATGCCACGAAGAAGGGCTCTCTTACACACAAAAGAAATCGCAAAAGCTTTTTAGGCGAAAAAAACATCGAGATTTATAAACTATGTATACAACACTAAATAATTAATTGTCTGCCTTAAAAGCTTATGAACTAATCCCGATTAATACATTTTAGTTTAGGACAAAAATAAACGAGTTTATGTATTCGTATCATACTTAAAAATTCGTTTCCCTCAATTTGTTTTTTATTTGCTTCCACACTCCCTAATGCATTCGACTCTTTATCCTTCCAATTGTGAATGTACACATACATTTGCAAAAAAAAAAAGAAACGAAGACCGTAAATTTATCTTCAATTGTTCCCACATCCTGTTATGGCCTTATTGTTGAAATAAAGCTCTTTATATCCTTTTTCCTTTCATTTCCTGTCCTCTTTTTTTTTACAAAACAAGCACTTTTAAAAGTTACTTTAACTGAATATGCAATGCATGTCAAAAAAAAAAAATGGAAGTTAACCCAAGACAAATGAGAAAACCACAAGAAAGCAAACGAAGAAATTTATAGACGTTGAACAACGATCGATGATTAACCCTACAGTAGACGGTTATTGGCTACGGCAACTTCTGCATCAGTGAGTCCCATACGTACATAATAGGTACGTACAATAAAACCCTTTAGTCAGGATTACAACCTAGTGTCTCACACCCCTTATGTTTTGTGTGTTAATTTTATCTATAAGTGACGGGACCTACAGTTTAAAGTCGACTCCGAAAGACAGATTTTTAAGATACTTTTCATAGCAATTTTATTATACTTTCAGATTGTTTGTTTAAAATCTGCTGCAAATGGACATCGCCGTAGAAATGTTTTTTTTTTTAAATTTCGTTTAATTGGAGATAGACCGTTTAGTCCTAGATTATGTTCCGATGACTCATATCTAATAAACCAACACACTACTTACTGGCCTATGGCGACTTTCAGTGTATCCCAAGTAGTTCAGAACCCCATTACAAAACCTGTACCATGATTCTACTTAAACTGGTCCTGCCGTAGAGGACCAGTCAATCTATCAGATATCACTTAAAATATTAATTGACTAGTAGCCACATTAAATATACAATGCAGACTAATAACGCTCGTTCTTAGAACTGTGAACTCAGCCATTCTAAGTAGACATATTTGTATCAACTCTTCAGATTCTAAATCATTGGTTAAATTCTAGTTCTCATAATTAATTCAAATAAATGAGAGTCATAACCGTATGCTTTAGGAGCACCTAAAACTGAAGGTTTTTTCTCTGAAGACCGTTGACTGAATTTGAAATTTCCTCCACAGTGGGACAAGCAGAGTCAATCGTCTTCGAGTGATTCACGTACTATATAAATTCATCTTTTTTTTTTGCGCGAAGGAGGGAAAATGCTTTATGCATTCAAACATGGTAGATCGGACTCTGCCCTGGGTATACCGACTAAAAACCTGCCTTATATCCCCATCGGGATATCATTCCACCTCGGAACCACGGTTGTATTACTTCATTTCAGTTTCATCATTGTCAGCCTGCATCCAGGCTTCGCTCTTGCATTATTCTACGGCGCCTAGATCATTTTGATTCCTTCGCAGAACATAGTGCACAAATTGCTTTACTGCGGTCCAGTTTTCTCTGCCGTTTAACATTTTCGGCACGACATTAGTGACACTAATAATGCCGATTTCAGCCTCGAGACCCCGACGTCTTTCGTCCCATCGTCTGCAGTCTAACATTTCCTCCTCCTCGTAGATGCAGAATAGCGAGCGACATTTTCCCATTCGATGCAGTTACTCTCTGAAGTATCCATGACCGGTTATCATCTGAATTATGTAGTAGTCCACTTCGCCGTTTTTTTCTGTTTTTCCACACTTTCAATTCTAGAATCAGTTTATGTGTCCACCTATCATGTCGTTCATTTTAAGAGGACTTCGTGCCGTATCGTTTCTATATTCTGCGATTGAGTCGTGATCTGTCTAGCGTTGTAAATCATCTGTCGATACCATGCGATATGAGGATGTGACCCGTAAAGCTGCTATTCTCTGTGCGGATAGTAGTTTTTTGGCTCTGGTTCGAGTTTTCAAAGTAGAAGTCCAGATTTCAGAGCCATAAAGGAGTACGATATTCCTAGCCTCCATGAGTAACTTCCTCCTACTTGGGAATGATCCTCCAATATTCGCAATACAGTCTACTCAGCTGTGTTGTAATTCTAGCTGCTTTTGCTCTTACATACTCTATCTGGTCTGAGTAGGTCAGTTTCGAGCCCAGTCTAATCCCATCGATCTCTTCGTAGGTATAACTAAGTCGCCTATATTTATTTCGATCTCGGCCGGAATATGTCATCTGTTAGTAGCAGCAGCTCTGTTTTATGCATTGCCAACTGCAGGCCGTGATATTGCAGCCAGTTCTTAGTGCGCATCATGACTTGTCGCAGTCTGCGTTGAACTACTTCTGTGTTCCTACCTCTAATGACTGTCGGCGTATCCGACTAGGAAAGTATACTCCGGCATTTTGATTTTCAGAATTTCGTCATATATTGAGTTCCAGAGGTCTGGACCCAATATGCGAAGTGACATGCATTCTTCTTGGTCCTTGGCTTGTATCATATCTCCGCTCTCTATCCTTTAGGTAATCCCTAATCAATTTCATCAGGTACGCTGGAACATTAAAAATTGTCTCTAAAGCTTGCATGACGTCCGTCCACCTCAAACTGTTCTATGCAACTATATAAATTCATAAAGCATACGAGTAGAGTAGTCCAACTAAAACTGTTGTTCCACTATTCGTTGTTAGGTCACCGTTATATCGGTGATTAGGTTAGGTTAGGTTAAAGGACGTGTACTTGTCAATTCTGACAAGTACAGTACTCGGTGGTCGAATTGACCCATTGTACTACGTCCTAGCTTCTCACTCCACTTATGTTATGTGCGTTAATTTTATACATGAGTGGCGGGACCTACAGTTTAAAGTCGACTCCGAACGATACATTTTTTTGAGAAGCATTACATGGGAATTTTTTACTTTCAGAGTTTTTTGCCAGAAATCTGCTGAGAGGAAGCCACCGAAAAATTATTTTGAAATTTTCGTTTTGATGTTTCACATGGGATTCGAACTCAGGTGTTTCGTCTATTAAGCCAACACACTACATACTAGACCACGGCGACCTCAAATATCGGTGATTGGAAACCAAAAAGTTTATTCAGAGAGCTGAACGTGGTTCTCCGTCGCCTCACAGAGCTAATGTCGAGCAATCAGTATAAAAATTAAAAAATGAAAACCCGCAAGGTGACAAGTTTTATTGAATGGCGTGATGGCAGTACATATTTAGTTGGTGCAAGCTACTCCTTGAAACCTAGTGGATTCGTTTATATACTCAACAACTGCAATATGAATGAAAGTACAATACATATCTTAGAGAACACGGATTGCGCATCACTGACGGATTTCAACTTTTTTCACCAGTTAGGAGAGAAGGGAAATGATTTTCTCAGAAAATGGAAATGTTTCAAACATGCCGCCATTACCTACATTAAGCAGTGAGTGTAAGGTATATGAAGAAAATATAAAAAATGAAAACTTGAGGAAAAATTCCATAATGGAAAACAAATAAAACAACTTTGTACAGGGGTCGAGCAAAGCAATACGCAATGGTATTGCCCAGAGCATAAGCCAAAAATAAAGTAAACTCAAGTAAAGTGGTGAACGAGCATCAAAGAACAAAGAAAAAGAATAAAAAGAAATTAAAGAATAGAAAAAGAAATTCATGAACCCACTTCCCAACATCATATATCAGAATGTATAGTATTTGCATGTGAATGTCTAAATGGCATGTTTTTCTGGGTGCAGTATTTCTCATAAGGAAATTTCTGTACCGAAACAGAAATAAAAAATTTATGAAAAAATTAGAGATTTACATTAAGAAATCGATTATGAATTTTAGCAAATTTCTTTGCGTATATGGAGTACAAAAGAGAAATAGAAAAGGACAGAAAGGAAAAATTCAAATAATGGAATTTAAAACCCATTACACAATCTTTGGTTCATGAAATCGGTTTCAACTTTTAAAAATGCAAACTAGAAATCGAATAATTTTGGTTAGATAACGATGTAATGACAAACGATATAAAGCGATGTAAAGGCTAATATTGTGTAAGTACTATCGCAAAAAACAAGCTTCGAAATACCACTTATTAAAATTCAGAATAGCCATATAGAAAGGGCTTTAATCTATCCTGGCGTTTTTCCCCACTCTCAACGTATAAGAATAGTAAGATCAGACAATTTTGCCAGAAGTGTAAGCTTACTACCGAGGTCAGGCATCAAAACGAAAAATATTTCTTCGGCAACTTCCTCTCAGCAGATTTCTGACAAAGACTCTGAGGGTAAAATTTGCCATGAAAAGCTTCTCAAAAATCTGTCGTTCGGAGTCGACTTTAAAACTGTAGGTCCCGCCACTCATGTATAAAATTAACGCATACAACATAAGTGGTGTGAGAAGCTATGCGTTTTTCCCACTCTCAACGTATAAAAATAGTAAGATCAGACAATTTTGCCAGAAGTGTAAGCTTACTACCGAGGTCAGGCATCAAAAAGAAAAATATTTCTTCGCCAACTTCCTCTCAGCAGATTTCTGGCAAAGACTCTGAGAGTAAAAATTGCCATGAAAAGCTTCTCAAAAATCTGTCGTTCGGAGTCGACTTTAAAACTGTAGGCCTCGCCACTCATGTATAAAACTAACGCACACAACATAAGTGGTGTGAGAAGCTAGGTCGTAATCCTGACTGAAGGGTTGTAATGGCCAATTATGTATTTATGTATGTAAGCTTAGTACCAGAGATCAGCAATAAGTAATCAAAACGGTGAGTAGGTTCGACTCATACTTATAATTTCAGATACTTATACGCATTTATACTTAATTTGCTATCATACTCATATCACTCATACTCAAAGTTGGAAGTACTCGTCGTATTCATACGCAACAATACGCAAATACGGTGTTATTGACTTCAACTCGTCTCTACTTAACATTTACACGAATTACAAAATAAGTATGATACTCACAAGAAGATTGTGTGTATGCTTTGCTTGTTGTCTTTGTCTTTCCTTTCTTCTTTGTTTATATATATGCAACAACAACGAAGGCTGTAAATTTTGATGAATGATTGGAGCCACTCGAATTTCTTATAAGTATTTTTCTAAATTTATAAATCAGAATGACTAGATGTATGAATCAAACATATTTCGAATGTTGTGAGTTTGATGTCAACGTTGTACTCATTGCTACTTATACTTGTTAATCAATGTTATAGCGAGTACGAATGAATCAGAGTAGTTGAATTTCAATTCAATTGCATGAGTGCTTATGAGTAGCGGAAAAACGATTCATTGCTGATCTCTGCTTAGTACACAGTTAATGTTTACTCCGTTACCCAAACAAAAGAGAATACATGTAGAAACTTATCAGCTTTTTCACAAACATGTCTGTGAAGACAAATTCGAATTTATCTAGCACAGACAAAAACCAATCAGTTTAGCAGATGAATGTTAAGTACCGAAAAATTCTTTAAATTCTTTTAATTTGTCAATAATTTTTTTTGTTTTGATCATTACTAGTTGAGAGCAATTTTGTAAGTTGGTCGGCATGGTTGAAGGCTGAAAATTTTTCCATAATATCCTCAGGCAATGTCTTAAATTCCATAATTATTTGAGATACGTATACCATTAATTGGATTTTATTAGGGACACGATAGATCCCACTTTTTCACAATAACGATCATCCTCCCCTGGCATTGTTAAAAAAAAAGTATATTTAAATGTCTAAGTGTTTCAATGTCCAACAATATTGAGGAATATCAGTGAGACTGTTTCATTTTGAACACGTTTATAATATTTGATTATACTAGTATTCTCCGATTTTGTACATTTGAGGTAATTTTTTGTAACTTGTATTAACATTGGCTCTTTTAATAATTTTGGTTTTTGTCCTTGCTAGTTAAATACGTATTTAAGTAGATTTCTTCGGGACGGATAGGCACATCTTAACCAAATTTTGATAGCATTTAAGTTCGAGAACGTTTAATTTAAAAATGGAAGAATATCAAAAAAAAGTACACTTAGAATGATATAAAATAGAGGCGACGATATGAGCTAAGTAGCTTAGACCTTATTGCCGATGTATTGAAACAGACCAGAGTTTCAGGTGGGAACGGAACCCACGGCCCACAAAAACACATTAACAGTCTAACATACTACCCATTAGGCTACCAGGGAAGCCTGTATGAAAAGAAGTTGTTAACAAATTAGGAGATGTTGTTAAATAAGGCCACAAAATTATTATTTTAATAAACCGTTAAACAAAATTTTCAGAACGATGTAGAGGTTTGGTGATTTTGCTGATTTTATCAACCAACTTTAGACGCAACTTCAGTTTGCTTTGAAGATGTATTTGAACACTTTACAGATTGTATAATATTCTGTTCTGTTCACGCATTTCAGCGACCAATTGCAATATCCGCCAAATAAACGCAAAAAATTTCCTTTTACTGTTCAGCTCCTTTTACAATTTAACTTTATTTCCTACATTTATTGCGCCTTCGGCAATCAATTTTTAAGACTCAATTATGGCGGTAGTAATGCTTTTAAACTTTGATTCTTAAGAAGAAGAAACATGTCATTTATGCCTCCCCGCTGATTGGGATAGCCCTCTAATAAATAAGCAGTGATGAGTGGCATAATAATCATCTCTTGCCATCAAAGAATCTTATTTCTTTGTTTTTGTTTTTTAATTTTATTGTAATTTTCGTGCTTTATTTGAGTTCAAAAAAAAAGAAAGCAAAGCAATAAAACAACAAGACTGAATACAAATAAAGCAACAAACATAAAAAAAAAATTTCTTTTAAATAGATCATCATATGGCTACATGGGCTATGTAAAAGCATTCCCCTATGCTACAGTTACTCTACAAGACGCTTATCCTATCCGTGCTTCTTTATGGAGCAGAAGCATGGACCCTATTAAGAACTGATGCAGCTGCCATGAGAGTATTCGAGAGAAAAGTCCTACGTATGATCTTCGGTTCAGTACGAGTTGGCGATGATTTTCGCATCAGATTCCACATTGAGCTGTATGAGCTCCTCAACGACATCGACGTAGTACAGCGTATTAATATTCAGCGGCTGCGCTGGCTCGGCCATGTCGTTCGAATGGAATAGGATGATCCGGCGAGACGAGTATTTGATGCGGAGATCTGCGGAAGTCGGCGAAGAGGACGACCTTGTATCCGTTAATCGGGTTGTTATGGCCATTTAAGTAGAGTAAGTATGTTACAGTCGGTTTTGTGCATCATAGGATACCACATTCTGTATTATTTTGATTGTATGTTCATTAGTTTCTTATCAGGGTTTGTGGACCTGGTCTATGGTTATCAAATCTGTCATTCATAACATTTATGGATAAAATTAAACCACACAACTTGGTGGTGTGAGAAATTTGATTGTAATTCTGACTAAAGTGTTAGAATGACCAATTAAAAGAAGTAATCAAAAGCCGAGAATCGTAACCTAATTCCCTTGAATTCAAAATACTTTTTCCAGATTTCGAAATAAAATAGATTTCATAATGGTGATTAATTTTGGATTGGAGAGCCCTGGTAGTCTTGTGGGTAGCCTGCAAAACTATTAGCATAAGGGTCATGGATTCAATTCACACCAAAGCCTCTGGTCTGTGACACTAGACCCCGCATATGGTCGAAGTGATTTAGCTTGTATATAATTAGAATGTAATTGTAATTGTAATTAATAAATAAATTTTGGATTTAACCATTTAAAATAGTTCAAGTTCAAGACTTTTCTTAAATTTTTCTTCCGGATGTATTGTCCGATTTCCATGAGTATCACTTGTTAAGACTTCACTCTCCCATTTACATTAAAAGTTTTGCAGTTATCTTTTAATCTAATTTGTTTAAGTTCTTAAGGTATTTAAAAAATCACCACCATCATCAAAGTCGGGGTATGACGCATATAAAAATAAAGAATCTACAGGTTAAATTTTTCTATACAAAAATAAAATTTTTTTCAGATATAAACTGCAGGTGGTGGTATTTTAGATTTTTTTTTTTTATATTCGCTTGTAATACAAATATTTTCCTAACATTTTGCATCCCACTTATTTCGGTTTTCCCTCATTGTCTACTTACTAGAAAAAATCTTGAGTGTGATGATATTGTTTCTTCTCTTTAACGTATTGGATTCAACCCACACATCACGTTGCTACAGAGTTTTTATGGCGTCATTAGTGTAAGAGACGGTGTCGTGTATTCGTAATAACTAATCCATGTATTGGCTTGCACTGTACATCAATTCGAATAGGGTATAGTTAGAAATTTGGGAAATAAATTTTCGTGAGACAACATATTAATGCCGCTCAAAAAAATGTATCAAACAAAATTAGAATATTTAATCCGAAAGTAAAGCATAGTCAATTAAAAGCACTTTTCGTTCTTCAAAACAAAAGTAAGTAGAACGTCACAAGGTCTGCACTATAATACAATTCAGATAGAACATCTGAACTTCTACTTTTCAAATATTGGTTGTTCTGAAATATTTTGGGTACGAATTGCTAGTACCCGCCACTAAAATTGCATATCAAGCATATAAAGCTTGCTTAAATGGGGACTTTAAGCTTCACTTTGTGTCGTTATGAAAGGCATAACGTAGGCATATCTATGGTGCACGCTACATAACAAAGTTGCAAAGTTAATCAAAAAGTTGCTGTAACTTGAAAAACAGCAGCGATGTGATTTGTTCACTTCAGTCTGAGGTCTTGTGGGTTTATGGGGGGGAACAATTGTCAATTACAAGTTCCTATAATCTAATCAAACAATTGAACCTTTCCATCTAACATTAAACGAAACTGAAAGAAATGATTAGAATTCATTAACAGAAAAAGTTATTACATCGTAAGAAATTTTTAACTCAAAAGAAATTGAGCGAACTTGATTGGGCAGTTTTAATGTGCTTCTCTTTTTGCCGACACTGGTTTAAACAGCTCAAGCACGTTTCGTATTTTGTTTCACTGTGAAACAAACTAAAGAAAATACCGCAACTATATCAGCCAGTGTTAATGATTACCATCATTTATCGATTCGTCGCTGTTCGCAACAGTTGGTTCTCTGTTACTCAACAATGTGGAAAATTTTGCAGAAGGATTTAGGTGTGATACAGCTGGTGCAAGAATGGAAGAAGAACGACCTACTTGTAACGCAAAATTTTTGGTGAATGGATTCTTGAAAAGTTGGCATAAAAATTGTGTACAGCGACGAAGCTCATTTTTGTCTCAATGGATACGTAACTAAGCAGAATTGTCGATTTTAAGGTGAACATCTACTAGAAGCAGTGCAAAAGCTGCCAATGCATCTAGAAAAAGTCACAGTTTGGTGTAGTTTATGGGCTGGTGGCATCATTGGACCGTACTTTTTCAAAGATGCTGCGAATCGTAACGTAACTGTGAATGGTGAGCGCAAAATGCAAGAGCTTGACTTGCACGACATGTAGTTTCAATAAGATGGTGCCACATACCATACAGCACGCGTAACAAAGGACTTATTGGGAGGCATTTTATTTTACTTTCGGGACTGGTCAATCGGCCGCCTAGATCGTGCGATTTAACACCTTTAGACTTGCCAATGCCCACATTGGAAGACAACATTGAAGACAACATTGAAGGATTTATTCATGAGATACCGGGCGAAATGTTAGAAAAAGTATGACTAAATTGGACTAAGCGGATGGAGCATTTGAGGGGCAGTTACGGTCAACATTGGCATGAAATAATCTTCAAACATTAAATTATATGGACCGTACTATCGATTCAAATAAAAATTTCAAGTATTTCTTTGAATTTTATGCGTTTTTTTTGCATCTTTATATTATCATTCACATACATAACTGGTCATTACAACCCTTCAGTCAGGATTTCAACCAATCTTCTCACAACACTTATGTTGCGTGCGTTAATTGTTATACATAACTGGCGATACCTACAGTTTAAAGTCGACTCCGAACGACATACATACATAATTGGCCATTACAACCCTTCAGTCAGGATTACGACCTAGCTTCTCACACCACTTATGTTGTGTGCGTTAATTTTATACATGAGTGGCGCGACCTACGGCTTAAAGTCGACTCCGAACGACAGATTTTTGAGAAGCTTTTCATGGCAATTTTTACTCTCAGAGTCTTTGCCAGAAATCTGCTGAGAGGAAGTCGTCGAAGAAATATTTTTCGTTTTGATGTCTGACCTGGGATTCGAACCCGGGCCTTTCGTCTAATAAGCCAACACACTACCCACTAGACCACGGCGACTCCGAACGACAGAGTTTTGATTTTTTTTTTTTTTTTTTTTTTTTGAGAAGCTCTTCATGGCAATTTTTATTGACTGACTCGTGCCCACAACATAGCAGCGCTTTTAAATGAATAGGCATAGTTTTGTTCTTCTCATAAAAAATTTATCTTTTTGATTCATTATGAAGGATTATGCTTCATAAGCAAAAGAATGAATTTATTATTCATTACTTCTTACCTATTCAGCGGTATTTTTTCTTTATTTAAATATAAAGTTTTAGTCGATTTTATATTTATTTTTACACTTTCACGCGTGCATGTTTTCTGAAAAAAGTTCAACTTAAAGTTTAACTATATATGTACTCCTATTATCAGGTCCGCCATCTAACGTTTTTTTTCTTCAACTAGTGCTTATTTTGTGAATGATAACACTTAGCTCATGTCTGATGTTATCTGTCAGATATTTTTTTTTATTCTTTCCGCTAAACGAATATTGACCATCCAATGCGTTTTCACTTCGCTAAATGGGTCTACGATTGACTTACAAAAGATGCCGATTTTGGCAAAAAAAAATCATCTTTTTAGGTGAAGCTCATTTTGATCTTGGCGGGTATATAAACAACCAAAATTGGTGCATTTGAGGCACAGAAAACCTGCACGCATACATTGAAAAGCCGACGCACCCAAAACGAGTCACTGTTTGGGGACTGTTTTCTTTGCAAATGAGCAAGGTGTGGTCGTTACAGTCAATTGCGATCGTTATCGGGCCATTTTGAACAAATTTTTGTTCACAGAAATTGAAGAGGAGAATATTGGCAACATTTAGTTTCAACAGTACAGCGCTATGTGCCACACAGCCGAAGCTACACTCGATGTTTTGCGGCCTGTTTTTGAAGATCACATTGTCTGCCGCAGAGCTAAGCTCGTTTGGCCACTTCGGAGCTGCGATTTCACACCATTAGACTATAATTTATGAGGTGCCGTCAAGGATAAGTGCTACGCCAACAACCCAGAGGCAATTTACGCTTTAAATGACAATATTTGTGAAGCCATTAGTGAAATACAGCTTCACACAATCGGTAATGTGCTTAAAAATTGGACCGATCGTGTAGGCAACTGCATGGTTAGTTGAGGCAGCCATTTGAATAAAATTATTTTCCATTATTAACCGGAAGGATTGTACTTTCAAGCAAAAAAAGACATTTTAGAAAATATTCAGCAGTTGTTTTTTAAAGCATTTTCAAAAAAAAAAACAGTTATTTGGCAGACCCTTTATTTTCTTCATCTTGGTTGCAATTTATTGGATTAGAATACTATAGAAAGAAACGGGTTATATGCCCGTTGTATAGATATTCTATCGCTCTGTTAGTTACACGACACATTACTTTGGCATAGACCTCTAAAATACCAAGCGCTACCTTTAGATTTATTATTGAGTTAAATACCATAGCGATGTTATATATAATTGGTAAGCATTTATATTCCAAATGAAATGCCAACATCCTTCAGTAAGAATAATATTTAACGTCATATAAAAACACAAAAATCTCTCGTTTGGAGTCGACTTTAATCTATAGCTCTCGCCATTTATGCATAAAATTATTAGACACAATATGTTGTGGTGAGAGAAGCTAGGTTGTAGTTTTGGCTAAGAGTTGCTATGTCTAGTAAATTTTACACGTCAAGATATCAGTTTAAGAACACAACACCCCTCAGACTATAAATTTTTGTTTTAATTTAATTTTAAAGAATTTTTACTACTAAAAACAGAATTACGGCGTTACGTATTGTATAACAAGGTTCGATTAATTGAATTTTAATTAAAATTTTTTAATTTTCTAGGAAACCTATTCTATTCTATTCTCTATTCATCTATCGTATTTCAAGTTTTATTAAAAATTAGAACCCACGGCTTTATATTACAATTCATAACCAATTAAAGCGCCATATAGTTGGTAGTGGTGGTGGTGCTTAGCAACATGGGATTTACAAGCTTTTCTTGCTACTTCAAGACATTTTTAAGGCATACAAATTTATTATCGCTTGTGTACTCGTTTGTTTGTTTATGTTTTTTTTTTTTTTTTTGTTTTTATTTCGAATTTGTTTTATTGCCAAACAGTTATTTGACTGTTTTATAATTCAATTTTCGAAAACTGTAGGGACAAAGTAAATCCTCCATTGAACAGTTGGGGCTGTGTATGCTTAAAGATGTTTCTTATCCTTTGCACTTTAAATAATAGAATGTTGCCATAAATATGCCAACAACAATAAAAACGATTATAGGCGAGTGATTTGTGAGTGATTCAAAATTTACACATCATGGGAATTTTTGGTACTGTTTTCTTCATTTATTCCACCACAGTTCACCCTCTCAAAAGCGGCTTAAATAAAATCCCATGTACCGTGCAGAGATGTAAAAAATATTTTCATTTGTATGTCATAAATATTCATGGACTTTTTTTTAAGTTTACACATTTCATTGTGTGTGCCGACAAGTGACGCGCTTGAAAGAGCCTGGCAAAATGGAAGGAAGAAAGAAAAATTCATACAAAATGTCTTTAAAATCTGTTAGAAAATCACAGAAACTGTAATAAAACATTTTATAAACTCTTGGCAAAATTGAAATTGTGAAATTTTAATCTCAGCGATAATAATTTGTCAGAAGGTCTGTGCCTGTAATTAAACGCTTTCTTAGTTTTTATTAATGACTTGGAAATGTTTTATTCTTAATTTTTTATGAGCCATAAAAACTGGTGCGCTTGATGAAAATCTTTATTAACACGAGGCATATGAATAATGTTTGGCGTGAGAGGGCCGATTATTAAACACATCATTGAGTTCGTATGTTCAACAATGCGAGCATTGTTACATCATTATCACTGTCACTTGAATACAATGTATGTTTAAGGAGAAAATCTCTTGAAACCCTGATAGCTACGAGGGCAATGTAACCGTTAAGACACGTTGTATTAAAACGTGATTTAACATTTATTGAGTCATTCATCCACTTTCTTCATAAAATTTTTTTGCTTAAAAGATACAAACAAGATAGAAATAATACAGTAACCATATGCTTTTAAAAATAGAATAGAAATCGATTATTATCATGCTGATTGCGTTATAAATGTTTCCGTACTTAAAGACTGCTTTTTAAGAAGAGTTTTTCATAAAGTAATCTACAGAGTGGCTGATATATAATGCAACAAAGAAAAGCGCTATATTTTTTCAATTTTATTTTTCTAAATTTTATTGTTCAAAAGCAAAAAACTGTTGGAAATAACATCAAATTTTAGAATCAGTTTAGATTTGTTCAAATTGGCCACCTTTGATACGAATTATGGCCCTCAAACGGACGACAACACCATCACAGGCTGCTCGAAAGTGGCTCTGCGGTATTTTGGCCCATTCCCAGCGAAGCGCCGTCTTGAGATGATCGACACTTTGGTATTTTTTAGTGAGAACCTTACTCTCCAAAATTATCCAGACGCAAAAGTCCAACGGATTGATAACTAGAGATTTCGGTGGGCCATGTGTGTTAGAAATCAAGCGAGGAACCTCCTTTTTAAGCCATTCTTGGTTGACGCGTACTAAGAGCGGTGGTGCTGAGTTCTGTTGGAATGTCCATTGTCTGCAGCCGAAATGTGTGTCTGCCCAAAGCTTCAATACTGTCTTTAAGACATTTTCCCGATAATATTCGGCATTTATTTTGAGCCCACGGTCGATGAATACGACGTTAGAGAACTCCAGCATTTAAATGTGAATAAAACTTTTGTTTCTCGTACCATTGCTCGTTACCGTGGTACTGGAAGTGTTGCATCGCGTCCAAAAAGTGGACGAAAAAAAACGGTAACAACACCAGAAATGATTCGAAAAGTGAAGGCAAGATTTGAGAGAAATCCACGCCGCAGTGATAGAAAAATTGTTCGTGAGCTGAACGTATCGCGAGAACGGATGCAATGCATATTGAAAAATGGGCTTGGACTAAAGCCATTGATGTTCCAAAAAGTCCAAGAGCTCACCGATGGACAAAAAAAAGTTAGACGGGAAAGAGGCAAGAAGTTACTTCGCTTGCACGAAAGTGGCCAGTTACCGAATTTGGTTTTCTCCGATGAGAAACCATTCCAAATTAAGCAGTTTGTGAACAAACAAAATGATCGAGTTTACTTGCCAAAGAGGTCAGCTGGAAATTTACACTTGCGATTGGCCACCAGAACTTAAGCGCCGCCGAAGGTAATGGTGTGGGCCGCCGTTACGGCCGATGGTTGCATCCCGCTTGTATTCATCGACCGTGAGGCCAAAATAAATGCCGACTATTATCGGGAAGTTATCATAAAGACAGTATTGAAGTCCTGGGCAGACAAAAATTTCAGTCGCAGACCATGAACACCACCACCGCACTCAGCACGCGTCAACCAAGAATGGCTTAAAAGGCTTAAAAATGGTCACCAATCTCAATCCGTTGGACTTTTGTGCCCGTGGCATTGTGGAGAATAAGGTTCCCACTAAAAAATACCAAAGTGTTGATTATCTCAAGACGGCGCTTCGCCGGGAATGGACTAAAATACAGCAGAGCCACTTTCGTGGAACCTGTAATGGCTTTGTCGGCCGTTTGAAGGCCATAATTCGTACCAAAGATGGCCAATTCGAACAAATTTAAACTGATTCTAAAATTTGATGTTATTTCCAATAGTTTTTTGCTTTTGAACACTAAAATTAAAAAAAAATTAAAAAAAAAATATAGAGCTTTACTTTGTTGCATTTTATATTAGCCATCCTGTAAGTACTCTATTTTCAGAAAAGCGCTTATTTTATACCGGTACATACATATTATATAAATGAATATGGGTAACATCTGTTAAAAGTTCTCTTTAAATTCAAAAAAATTTATGAAGTTGAAACTGAATAGTAAGACTAAACACAACCTGTTGCTGAATACGTTTTAAAAATAAATGCAAAACAAATTTTTATGAATAAGAAACAATTTCTATGCCTCTTCAACCATAAATCCTTTGAAATGATTTTGCAATAAACTTAACAATAATGTCCATACAAATTTATTTCTTTTTTTGGAATATTTTCTGTTTGAAAAATTCGCACAATAAATAAAGATGAACACATCGAAGAGATGAATACCAAATACAGGTGGTCTCCATATGTTTATTTTATAACTGAAATCGTAATGCAAACAAATATGAAAATGTTTATTTATCTATTTATTCATTTATTATTAGGAGCTTTTGTAAAAAAAAAGCAAAAAAAAAAATGAAATTTCTTTATCACGGCTTATGGTGGTTATGGTTTTTGAAAAGAAATCCACAGAAATATTTCAAAGACACGTATAAGCACGTAAATAAGCAAAAAAAAAATAAAAAAAGTAGAAAAATGCAAACACCAACATTAGAAATATGAACGTAGGCTTAAAATTCGAAGCAGATAAAGTCATAAAAACTTTAAGTTCGTTAAAGTAAGCGATTACAGAACGATATGAAAGTGAAAAACTTTTGTTGGCTTTTCTTTTCTAAACATTTCTGCATAATTGTATTTACACTTGAAGTAGAGGGTTTACCTCCTAACAAACTACTTAATCTGGTTAATTATGTTGCCCTTTCCCACATGCTGTTTCGGTATTTCCACTTTTCATAGGCCGGATGTGTATAATTAATATGAGCTTACATATGCTACTGCTGAGGGCTGGTTGGTTGTGTTATGTTGTGTTTGTGTTAGTGTTTGTGTTTGTGAAAACTCATTAGAAATTCTAATTTATTAGAAATCGGGCAAAAATTGTAATTTTATTAAAGCCTAAAAATATTTCTGGCTAAAATTTTACGGTCGAACAAGATTTAATACGGAATGACAGTTTGATTGATGTTGAACTTAATTACATTTATACATACATACATACATACATACATACATACATACATACATATATACATATTATGTGCAATTAATCTGATTAGAAATAGAAGATTAAGGCACTGTTTTGTTTTGATAACATGTGTTGTACTGGTATAATTAAACAGGCAAATGTTAAATGTCAATATAAGAATTTTGATTTGATACAAAACATATTTGCTAATCTAAATTAAAAAAAAAAAATATCTTGAAAAATATCAGCGAATAGGGGTTTGAGTATGATAACATCTTTTTTAGTAACAGTGGTTCACATTAGAGACTCATAAGCACTCATGCAATTTTGAGTATGAGTGAATCAACAGAATTGAAATTCCTGCTACTCTAATTTATTCATACTCGCTACAACATTGATTTATAAGTAGCAATGAGTATGAGTACAACGTTGGCATCACATTCGAAATATGTTTGATTCATACGCCTACTTATTCTGATTCATAAATTTAGAAAAATATTTATAATACTTATAAGTCATTCGAGTGTGGCTCGATTCATTCATCAAAACTTATAGCCTTTGTTGTTGTTGTTGCCCACAATCTTATTGTGAGTATAGTAATGTTCATTTGCGAATCATACTTACTTTGTGCTTCGTGTAAATGTTAAGTAGAATCGAAGTCAATAACATTATGCGTATTGTTAAGTATGAATACGACGAGTAATTTCAATACACATAATACACACAATCTTCTTGTGAGTATTGCTGTGCTTGTACGTGAATCATACTTATTTTGTGCTTCGTGTAAATGTTAAGTAGAGGCGAGTCAAAGTCAATAACATCATGCGTATTGTTAAGTATGAACTTTTATTATGAGTAATATGAGTATCATATTAAAATAAGTATGAATGCGTATATCTATCTGAAATTATAAGTATGACTCGAACCTAATCATCGTTTTGAATACTTATTGCTAATCTCTGGTTCACATACAGCAGACAAAATGTTGATACAAATTTCTTCTCCGTACTTAGAAAAATTATTTAGAAACAACTACTTTCTCAACCTGTAAAAACTGGAGAAGTATTACCATATTCTCCGCAATTAATAAGAGAACTTATAGCTATCGACCAAACAATATTCTTTTTCCT
The DNA here is from genome assembly GCA_014635995.1 of Sarcophaga peregrina. Classification (NCBI taxonomy): domain Eukaryota; kingdom Metazoa; phylum Arthropoda; class Insecta; order Diptera; family Sarcophagidae; genus Sarcophaga; species Sarcophaga peregrina. Next base: position 56,573,951 of record CM025790.1, on the reverse strand, counting down.
GTCTAAATCACATACATACATACGTAGTTGGTCATTACAATCCTTAAGTCAGGATTACAACCTGACTTCTCACACCAATTATGTTGTGTGTGTTAATTTTATTCATAAGTGGCGTGACCTATAGTTTATTTACTATCACAGTTTTTTACCAGAAGTCGCCAAAGAAATATTTTTTCGTATTTCGTTTTGAATCCAGACTTTATCTCTGATAAGCCAACACACTACCTTCTAGTACAGCATCTTCAAATGATTATCGAGTAGTCAGAAATGCATATAATATCATGGAATCTGAAGTGCTTAAACTTTCTCTTTGGTCGGTACCTCACGAATAAATGCTTCAGGGTTGTCTTCCAATACGTCAATTGAAGCGGGCTTGTCTATATAGACATGAGCTCTAAAATACCACAAAAAATAGTCTAAAGGCGTTAAACCACACGACCTAGGCGGCCAATTGACCGCTGCCGAACGTGAAATAAAATGTTCACACCAAACTCGCCTCTCAATAAGTCCATTGTTACGCGTGATGTGTGGCATGTGGCACCGTCTTGTTGAAACAACATGTCATGCTAGTCTTTTGAAAGGCTTCACACCTAAATCTTTGCACAAAATTTACCACGTTGTTAAGTAACTCAGGCTCAATTGCTGCAAACGGCGACGAATCGATAATTGATGATCAACATTAACACTGTTCGATACAGGTTCGATATTTTCTTCAGTTCGCACTCTACGTAAGCATATTGGTGGTTTAACGTCCAACAATGTAAAATGGAAAAAGCGCGCGATGAACTTTCTTAACAGAGCAAGCATTTTGATAATAAAATTCAATGATTTGCAAGCGTTGTTCGTTTGTAAGACGATTCACGGTTAAATTATAGACCAAACTGAAGATGTTTGACAGTGAAACAAAACACGAAACGTACTTGAGCTGTTTAAACCAGTGTTGCCAAAAAAATAATAGCTAAAAAAAATCACCCGTAATAAGAAGACAGACTTTAAACAGTTAATAACGGCCATCATGTTAAAATTATATTTACATGCATAATTGGTCATTACAACCCTTTAGTCAGGATTACGACCTAGCTCCTGACAAGACTGATGTTGTGTGCGTTAATGTTTATACATAACTGATTATCCCGAAATATCCCGGGATTTTGAGATCGAGATTTACATTATCTTGAATCCCCGAATTTTTAAAAATCGATCCCGTTTGACATCCCTACAGCACACATACAATTATTCATACAATTGCACTACAATGGTTCCTTAACCACAAGCGTTCCTTTGCCCAAAGGGTGAAATAAAAGTGCAAATATTTAAAATTAAATCTGCGGGGGAAAAAACCCAACATTCTATTAAAATTCTGTTGTGATGTACAGAATCACATTCTGTTTGACTATATCCCATGGTTTACCTTGACCTATAAAAATTAAAAGAAAATCGTAATGCATTTTATGTGAATAAATGAAATATTTTATTAATAAAAAAAAAATTAAATTAAATTAAATTAAAAAAAAGACAGCTTTTATTAACAATTTAAATAAAAAATTATTATTTTTTGATCCATTTGTTCCTTTACTTTGTTAATTTATAAATATTGACAACAAAATCTATTTGTTTATGTCAAACATTAATCAAAACAAAAAGAATTCAATTTTCCAAATACGAGTAAATGTTTATTAATTTTTGATTAAAATTAAATTAACAAAAAAAAGAAAACTGATTTGAAATTGATTTCATTTTCATTTGCAATCATCACTGACACATTTTTATTTTGTTTATTTAGTGGCTGTAGACATAAACAAAAAACTGGCCATAATATTTTAAAATAACTCCCATTTCGGATTATCAAAAGATCGTATTTTTTTTTTAAATAAAAAGGTATTTGTTGTTAATCCTAAAATTGTTTAAAAGAGTTATAGTTAAAAAATTACTTATAAATTGAATTTTTATGAAAATCCTCAAGAACATTCATAATTATGGTTGGATAAGTGGAAGGGAATTAATTTTTAAAATTCCAAAATAGGGATAAATAACACAGTGCTACAGTACAAATACATCCATAGCCCACTACATAGACCACGTTGTTCAGTTAGTTGAGTAGAACTCAAAAATATTTTTTTTATATTTCTCGAACCCTTCAAACTTGTGTTATTTGACAAAAAAATTTTTTTTCAACTTTACATACAAAATTCTCGATTACTCAAACTTTTCTGACCCGATTTCCAAAATTTAAATCTTCTTAGAAAGGGGAGAGATGGACCTTTAAAACGTTCTACATTTATCTATTCTTCGACTTAATATCCTATGAGATTTGATGAGGTAAACTTTGAAAATTCAAATATTTTTTTTTATAATTTTTCAAGTTTGTCCATTCATAGGAGCAAAGTTTAATAAAAAAAAATAAAGGATAAGTGATAATATTCTCAAAGTCTGTTCTCTTGTGAAGAGATCGAGTCATAATTTGATCAAATCGGACAAACATTGCCGGAGTTATGATTTGAAGAGTCTAACAGTCGAATGATATTTTTTATAATGTCATCTCATCAAATGAACTTTTAATCCAAAGATTTATAGAATTTTTGTTGGATCTTGATCGGTTATCACAAAATGTGTCAATTTCACGTTTGCACAACTTTCAAAAGTCGGCTAATATTTGTGTTTCTTGCAAATATTGTTATTTCTCTTTAGCAAACATTGGCCAACTTCTAGTGGCCACTCAAACTTGGCATTGATTCCATTGAATCCATCAATAATTCTAAAAAATTTTTAACCGAAAGTTCATTTGATAAGATTACTTATATAAAAAATATAACTCAACTGTTAGACTCTTTAAATAATAACTACGGTAATTTCTGTCCGATTTGATCAAACAAAGTGTCAATCTCCTCGCAAGATAATGCACTTTCAGAATATTACCAATTATTTTATATTTTTTAAGTAAAGTTTCCTACTATAAATGGACAAACTTAAAAATATATGAACAAAATTCGCATTTTCCAGTTTACCTTATCAAATCTCACAGCATATTAAGCCAAATAATTGATGAATGTATACCGTTTCAAAGCTCCATCTCTTCCCTTTCCAACAAGGTTTTTAATCGGTTCAGAAATGTTTAAGTAATCCAGAAATTTGTGCGTGATGTCCAAAGAAACACTTTTTGTCAAATAAAAAAAGTTTGATGGGTTCGAGAAATATAAAAAAAAACATTTTTAAGATCTACTCAACAAAACTCACAATCTACACTATGTCATTAGCCGGATGTATTTAATTTTTTTTTTTATTTTGTCGCATAGTGTAATTTATGATTACGCACTTTAACCCATTTGGAAAAACTTTAAACTTAACTTTTATAAACTCGAAGGTTAGTTAAATAAGTCTATGGCTCTTTGAATACATGAATTCAAAGAAATTCTTTGAATATTAGTTTTTTTTTTCAACATAATCTCTTTAAGCTCTATACAGTTAAGCCCCCGGAAAGCCAAACGTTCACGGAACGTACGTTAGTTTTTAGAATATGAAAAGTAATGTGAGTGATTATCGGACGATAATTTCGATATGCATTTACATTGCTCCTCACAATTCAAAAGCGGAGCTTCGTCCCGCCACGTTCCGAGGATGTGTCGCTAACTGGGGCTTTAGCCATAAGTTTCTCAAAATTTTCTATTAATTACTCCGTGTGGCTGAATGATAGGAAAGATGAGGAAATAATTCGCAATAAATTCAAATTTTTAACATTTTCAAACTAAAAAGCTTAGTTTGATCAAATTTTGTTTAGTAGTCAACTGGCTAATGTCATAGACTTACTATAATTCCTTCGTAAAACGATTCTTTCTACTGATCAAGTCGCCATAGTCTAGTAAGTAGTGTGTTGGGTTATTAGACCGAAGGCCCCAGTTCAAAGTATGCAAAAACACTTCTTAGACGACTTCCTCTCAGCAGTTTGCTGGCAAAAACTCTGAGAGTAAATAAAAATTTCCATGAAAAGCTTCTCAAAAATCTATCGTTCGGAGTCGACTTTAAACTATAGGTCCCGCCACTCATATATAAATTTAACGCACACAACATAAGTGGTGTGAGAATGGTTGTAATCACCAATTATGAATTTATTGATCATTCGAAAAATGTTTATTTTAAATAATGACAGCGTACAGATAAAGGATTAGTTAAGGACTGGTAAAAATTTATTTTAAATATTTTTTTAGAATTCCTTACATTATTTTTTGCTAGCAGTCCTAGAAATTCTATAAAACTCTTCTCATTTTAGTTCAGCCAATTTTTCCTCCAAATGTTTCCTAAGCTTTCAACAGGATGGAGTGAGCCGAATCCGAACGATAAGTTTTTGAAAAGCTTTACAAGTGATTTTATTTACTCTGAGTTCATCCCAGAAATCTGCAAAGAAAAAGTATCCGGAGAAATATTTTGGGAAATGTCTGACGTGGAGTTCGAACCGTGAGCTAATGTCTAATAATTCAACACACTACCTACTAGACTACGGCGACTTATATGTACAGCGAGAGCCGAAGTATTTTAAACTGGTGGGTCCTGAGTTGGCTGAAATAGAAAGGGATAGAGGCATAAAAACAGAATGCAAAGTTTGTTAAAAAATATTGTTACAACACCTTTTTAAAGTTGTTAGATGTTCTAACAGAATCAAAATTTATAGTACAACTTACTTTAAAGAACTGTCAATCTAGTTTCTTTGTCGTGTCAAAGATCAGCAACGAGTATTCAAAACGATGAGTAGTTTCGAGTCATATTTATTGACTTTGACTTGTCTTTACTTAACATTCACACGAAGCACAAAATAAGTATTATTCGCGTACACGCACTGCAATACTCGCAAGAAGATTGTGTGTATGCTTTTCTTGTTTCTTTGTCTTTCCTTTCTTCTTTGTTTGTATATGCAACAACAACAAAAGGCGTAAATTTTGACGAATGATTCGAATCACTATTATAAGTATTTTTCTAAATTTATGATTCCAAATGAGTAGGCGTATGAACCAAACATATTTCGAATGTTGTGAGTTTGATGTCAACGTTGTACTCATACCCGGTGCTTCGCTTGCGCGAAAGTGACCAATTACCGAATTTGGTTTTCTCCGATGAGAAGCCATTTCAAATTGAGCAGTTTGTGAAAAAACAAAATTATCGGGTTTACTTGCCAAAGAGGTCAGCTGAAAATTTACACCTGCGATTGGCCACCACCAGAACTCAAGCGCCGCCGATGGGTGAATGCCGAATATTATCGGGAAAATGTCTTAAAGACAGTATTGAAGCCCTAGCAGACAAACATTTCGACCGCAGACAATGGACATTCCAACAGAACTCAGCACCACCGCACTCAGCACGCGTCAACCAAGAATGGCTTAAAAAGAAGGTTCCTCGCTTCATTTCTACCGCACAATGGCCACCAAAATTTCCAGATATCAATCCGTTGGACTATTGCGGCTGGAGCATTTTGGAGAGTAAAGTTCCCACTAAAAAATACGAAACTGTCGATCATCTCAAGCCGAAGCTTCGCCGGGAATGGGCCAAAATACCGCAGAGCCACTTGTGGAGCCTGTGATGGATGTGATGAATGGATGATGAAGTCCATAATTCGTACCAAAGGTGGCTAATTCGAACAAATCTAAACTGATTCTAAAATTTAATGTTATTTCCAAAATTTTTTGCTTTAAAGCAATAAAATTAAAAAAAAAAATTAAAAAAATATTGCGCTTTACTTTGTTGTATTATATATCAGCCACTCCGTATATATCCGGCTTAGATCCAATAGTGCCTACAGAGCCGTTATTGTTAAGATTCTCACATTACCAACACTAACTTGTCTCTGTGTCTCCAATCAAACTTGATCTCAGCTGAATTTAAAAATAATTTTCTTATATTTTTGGATCGATTTCACTTCGAACACTTCGATCAATAAAAAACATTGAATTGTTTTGATAAATCGAGTGTTTATAAAACGTCAATAAATATCGTTCACCACTAAACTTCTCAAAGCTTTGGTTCTCTTATATTTTAAACAATTTGAAGAAAATTTTGAAAATTTTTGTAAATTTCTATAAAAATTCGAAACCTTTTCTGTAACCTTTAGAAAAATAGTGTTTATATGGCTTTTCAAAATTTGTTGTTTGGTTGGTTGTTTGGTTGTTTTGAAAAATCGTTTCAAATAAATCTTACCTTTTAACATTTAAAAATTTAAATTAAGTGTTGCTGTTGTTGGTAACGATTTTTCTTTTTATTATTATTGTTGCGGTTCAATTGTGGTCATAAATCCAAGACAAATAGCGAATGTAATAAATTATAAAGTGACATAAAACAATAACAATCAATCATTTTTTCCTTTTATTTCTGTTGATTTTTTTTTTTTATTTTTTATTTATTTTTTACAACATTGCTTTATAAAATTGTTTATTTATTAAGATTCTGTTATTTTATTTGAAATTATTTTTATGATTAATTATTGCTATTGTATTAAATATTTTTTTTTTCTCCAGTATTTTAATTAGATATTGTAGTACCCCAGCATTATTTAGATTGTTTTAGACTTGAGTTTTCCATTAAAATACTTGTGTTATAACATATTTCCCAATCGTAATTCGATTTTCATTTATAGCACACTCTCTCACCCTCTCTATCTATATTTCGTTCTATTTAATTACCTTAACTTTTTTTGGTTTTCTTCTTCTTCTGCTTTTGGTTTTTTTTTTTACAAGCATAAACACTAATGGGTTTTCATACGATATTAATGTAAACAAACGTGAATTAAGACTTTATTTTTAACAGAGAGGGTGTAAACTAAACAATAAAACATTAACAAAATAAATTCCAATACATTTGTTGTTGTCAATTACACACATTGCACTAGTCGCACATACATAGACATATGTATGTATATGGACCTAGTGGTAAATTATTTTATATCGTACATACATACATATATATACAGGAGATATTTATTTAAAGAGTGAACTTAAGTTCATTCTGTTAATGGGTTTATGTACATACTGTGTGTGCTGGTGTCTGTTTGATACTTGTACTTAAGTACTTTTACTAAACCACCTCTTTCTCCTCTCATCTAGTGCACGAACCAAAACCGTATACAATTATACCATATAAGTTTGCCTGTGTATTTATTTACATTTGTATGTATTTTTGTGTATGCATTTTTTTTTTTAGAATTTTTGTTTTCTCTTATGGAATATTTACATGTTAAACTCTGTGGAGGAATTTTTGTTTTTTTTTTTTTACTCTTTAGGAGAATATTTTTAACATGCTATTCATCCATATGGTGGTATTGTTTAAACACTGAAAACTACACCAAACTAAAGGTTAAACTATGGTTTTTTTATTTATTTTTTTTATTTTATTTTTATTTTGTTTTATTTTTATTTTTTTTTTTTATAACTTGTTACTTAGCAAACTTACTTATTAATAACAAAAAAAAATAAAATAAAGCGCGTAGATTATATACAAACGTTATTTTAAATTTAAAATTAATTCCGTTTTTAAATTTACTTTAACTTTTTCACTTTTAAACTTTATTATTCACTTTGTTACATTTTGTTTTATTATTATTTTTAATTACTCTTTATTACTTTACTTTTAACTTAATTTTATTTCTGTTAAATTTTTCTTTTCTTTCAATATTCCGTTATTACTGTAAGACACACTTAAATTCTCATTTATATTTGAAATTTATATGCTTTATTGTTGTTGTTTTTTTATTTAATCACATACAAAAGTTCACTCACACTTTAAAGAAGCGGCAAAGCATTTACCGTTATTTTTTTAAGGTTTTCCGTTTCGGTTTCTATATTTGTTTGTGTGCGTGTTTTTGTTATAAAAAAAATGAGTTATTTTTTGTTTATTTTATTCCTGTTTCCACCTTTTTGTTTTCACTTTATTTATTTATCTACACATATGTGTACATTTAATTTAACTTTTTCTTTTTAACAAACATATAAAAAAAAAATTTAGAAAACAAAATTAATACCGTTATACACGCTCGCCAACGTTATATTTTTCCCCATATAGATTTCTAAACGATGTTTCCGTTAGTATTGTTTGTGCGATACTAAATGTTAATGCTCTACACAAAATTCCTTTTACTCGTCGTTCTACCAGTTTTCTTGTGTCTACCCCCCCCACAACCCATCTCTCTTTCTCGCTCCAGTAAAAATATTATTATTGTTGTTGCATATGGTTGTATTGCGTGTTCTATCCTGTCATTTACTATCACTACTACAACTACGGCATTTATTTATTGTAGTTTTTTTTTTTTTTGTTATTTTTACTTAAATTTGGGAGAACAGGTTGGTGGTGTATATGTGCTCATTAACAATGTATATCATGTTGTTGTTTTTTTTTTTTTTGATTACTTTCGTTGTATCCTCCCAATCTCTTATTTTTCACATTAAATTTGTCCCACCTTAATGTATTTTCTATGTGTAGTTTAGACTTTTTGCTGTTGTTGTTGCTTTGTTTTATTACTTCATTTTTAAAGTATTGTGTGGGGGGGGACAATTTATTTGTGCATTGTTTGTATTTGTTGTTATACACATTTAAACGATTCCCGTTGGATTTTACCCACATTGCATGTGGATGTTATTAAGAGTGCATAGCTACAAAAATATTCACCACATTTAACTTTTTTCTTTCCATTCTTTTTATCTGATAAAGAGAGCACGTAATTATAAGAAAAAATTTTTTAAATTTAATTTTATTTAAATTCCACATTTCTCATATGTAACGGATTAATGGATTTAAAATGCACTTGTAACAGAATTGCCATCTTTAAATGTACATAAATAGGATGAAGAATTTAAACGATTTGCATTTATCAAGTTAAATCAGTAGTACATGATGGTTATAGCTGACTTGCTACGGAATTCAATATGAATAAGTTTATTGCGACTTATATACCTACATATGGACCAGAGATCAGCAATGAATCATTTTTCCGCTACTCATAAGCACTCATGATATTTTGAGTATGAATAAATCAACAGAATTGAAATTCAACTACTCGGATTCATTCGTACTCGCTACAACATTGATTTATAAGTATAAGTATGAGTAGAACATTGACATCAAACTCACAACATTCGAAATATGTTTGATTCAAACGCCTACTTATTCTGATTCATAAATTTAGAAAAATACTTATAATACTTAAAGTGATACGAGTGATTCGAATATTTCATCTAAATTTATAGTCTTTGTTGTTGTTGTATATTACAAACAAAGAAGATAGGAAAGACAAAGACAACAAGCAAAGCATACACACAATCTTCTTGTGAGTATCGCAGTGCTCGTACGGGAATCATACTTATTTTGTGCTTCGTGTAAAGTGAATAAGATCTTACGTATTGTTAAGTATGAATACGATGAGTACTTCGAGTTTTGAATATGAGTAGTATGAGTAAGATATTAAAATAGGTATGAATGCGTATAGGTATCAGAAATTATAAGTATGATTTAAATCTACTCATCGTTTTGAATACTCATTCCTGATCTCTGATGATTATTACTTTAAAAAAAATTACTTTTTTCATCGGCCGAATGACAGCCTATCGCAGTGACATTGGGAAGCATAAATTAACAAAAAAAATCACTTTTTAAAATAGATTTTGTCGACTAATCCGCATACAGTAAGGAAACATACATTATAACGACCAGCGTTGCTAAATTTGTGTTAGAAAAAAAACGAAAACTCACTAATTAAAAACATATCGAAAGTAATAAACACCGAAAAGTAAGAGAACATATTTAGGGTATGGATTGAGAATATTAGTGGTACTATAGGTCGATAGATAACGTATGCAGGCACCAGTACATTCTGTTCTGTTCCAAGTTAAACCTTATTTACTCAACTAACTGACCTTTAAAGTTCTCTTGAAGAAATGCTTTGAGCAGGCGGCATTAAGCGCGGTTAACTCGTGGCCAGACCGCCAATTCAATAAAGTCAAGCTTTCTTTTAATGTTCCAAATAAATGATTCCAATTACAGACTTCTGGTTTCACAATCCGGAGGTGTTCGGCAATCTCTTTAAAACAGAGGACAGAGCAGACTACGGAGTACATTGACAGTCATTGCACTGCTGATGAATTGGCCTGACGAATATAAAATTCACAAATTCCTTAATTGAGCTAAGATTTAATTCATTAATTCATGAAATTAGTTCACGTACAGTTTTGCTAAATTTTGATGGAAATACAGGTTGGGTGATATGTATTGCAACCAACTTCAGGTTGTTATCATTTGTAAACCGCTCGTCTGTCAGCTGACAGATTTATTCCAGCGACAGTTATTTACAAGCTTACGAAAGCATTTTGATCTATTGCGTTCAGAAAAAAAAGTTATTTATTATGGAATTCAAGCGTGATAGTGTGATTGCTTTACATTTGGCTGGAAAACCACTGGTGGCTGTCGTTAGACTCCTCCAGCATTTAAATGTGAATAAATCCTTTGCTTCTCGTACCATTGCCCCTTAACGGGATACTGGCAGTGTTGCATCGCGTCGAGAAAGTTAATGAAAAAAAACGGTAACAATACCAGAAATGATTCGAAAAGTGAAGGCTAGATTTGATCGAAATCCACGCCGCTGTGGTAGAAAATTTGCTCGTGAGCTAAACATATCGCGAGAACGGATGCAATACATATTGAAAAATGAGTTTGGACTAAAACCATTGAAGTTGCAAAAAGTGCAAGAGCAATCTGATGGACAAAAAAAAGTTAGACTGGAAAGGGCCAAGGAGTTACTTCGCTTGCACAAAAGAGGCCAGTTAGAGACTTTGGTTTTCTCCGATGAGAAGTCATTCCAAATTGAGCAGTTGGTGAACAAACAAAATGATTGGATTTACTTGCCAAAGAGGTCAGCTGAAAATTTACACCTGCGATTGGCCACCAGAACTCAAGCGCCGCCGATGGTAATGGTGTGGGCCGCCGTAACGACCGTGGGGTCAAAATAAATGCCCAATATTATCGGAAAAATGTCTTAAAGACAGTATTGAAGCCCTGGGCAGACAAACATTTCCGCCCCAGACCATGGATATTCCAACAGGGCTCAGCACCACTGCACTCAGCACGCGACAACCAAGAATGGCTTAAAAAGGAGGTTCCTCGCTTTATTTCTACTGTATAATAGCCACCAATCTTTATCCGTTGGACTTTTGAGCCTGTTGCATTTTGGAGAGTAAGTTGCTCACTAAAAAATATCAAAGTGTCGATCATCTTAAGATGGCGCTTCGCCTAGAATGGGCCAAAATACCGCAGAGCCACGTTTGTACAGCCTGTGATGGCTTTGTCGGCCGTTTGAAGACCATAATTCGTACCAAAGCTGGCCAATTCGAACAAATCTATACTGATTCTAAAATTTGATGTTATTTCCAATAGTTTTTTGCTTTTGAACAATAAAATTAAAAAAATATAGCGCTTTACTTTGTTGCATTATATATCAGCCACCCTACATATGGCCAAAGAGAGGACTGATTTTGAATAACATGACAATCTACCGCACTATTGCAGTCCACACAGTCCATTGTCCAGAGGGAGGTTTGGTGACACATTAAACATTTCCTCATATTGCGTTCACAGGAGCTGTGGATGTAAGAGAAATTATTAGAAAACGATTTTTCACTCAATGCGATAGTACACAGTAGTTGCAGTTAATAGACGACCTTGGACCATATTCTCCAAAATAAAAATTGCAGTTACATAGCCCACATAATTGGTCATGATAACTCTTTAGTTAGGTTTATGGCCTATGTTCTCATACCACTTATGTTGTGTGTGTTAATTTCATGCATGAAGTGGCGAGACCTACGGTTTAAAGTGAACTCCGAATAAAAGATTTTTTTGAAAAACTTTTCATGACTATTTTTTGAGTTCAAAGTTTTTGCAAAGTTTTTCTGCTGAGAGAAAGTCGCCGAAGAAATGTTTCTTTATATTTCGTTTTGATGGAGATGTCTGACCTGGAATTTGAATAGCGGCCTCGTATCTAATAAGCCAACACACTATCTACTAGACTACGGCGAGTTTAATTGCCGATATATCGAATTTTATATTGAAGTCGGGGTAGTTTGCTACAGGGAAAGTTTAATTTCCGTTTTGGAAATTGGCTTGAGATATCACAATGAGCTTAACCTTTACTCTCTAGCTACTTGTTTTAAAGGTGGTTTAGTATAAAAATGAATTTATATCCGGCCCTGGATTTTTAATTCAATAAAGATTAATGAAATTATTTGCTACCCCTAGTACATAATTTTCGTGGATAGTAATGTAGCCATAATAATTAATTCTTTTATACAAAAAGAAAATTAGTTTCGCTATAAAACTAATTGTGAATTATGTCATCTTAGATGTTTACATACCTTGTGTGGTCCTTCATTACGGCTATCATCATATATTAACAATTAAATAAATATCCGACTACTCAACCTATAATTTTCATTATTTTAGTACAACGTTAAAATATATGCTTTAACCAACCAGGTATAAATAAGGGGGTATTTGTGCGAATTCACAAAATAATAGTCTTAACTTATCAGCATACGCATTTACCTGACTGTCGGATAATTTATAACACAAAACAAAAACCTGCTAAACTATTTAAAAGAATGAATTCATTTTGAAGTAAAAATGTTTTAATAAAGATAAGTTTTAGGAAATTATTTTAAAGTACTGACTTATACAGCTGTAAACTTTGGAAATCTAATTTTCTTTTGCACATTAAAGCCTCATTGACACATACACAGAACCTGGATCGTATACCCGGTAACACAAAAGTAATTTGTTAATAGGAAGGCGGCTTAAATTCTCACTCAAAACAACAGAGTCAATTAAAAACAGTCCTTCAACCGATATCGCAACTCCTGGCACCATTAGCGGCAACCCATTAGTAAAAATTTTGTGCAATGAGTTCTAGTAAATACCTTAAAAATATTCCCTATAGAATTGAAAACTCTGGTTCGTATCCAAAAGGATGAGTAGATTCGAGTCATACTTATAATTTCTGATACTTTTACACATTCACACTTATTTGAATATCATACTCATACGACTCATGCTCAAAGTTGGAAGTACTCGACGTATTCATACTTGACAATACGCATGATGTTATGTTCTTCGACTCGTCTCTACTTAACATTTACACGAATCGTAAAATAAGTATAATTCGCATGCGAGCAGTGCAATACTCATAAGAGGATTGTGTGTATGCTTTGCTTGTTGCCTTTGTCTTTCCTTCCTTCTTCGTTTCTATATGCAATAACAACAAAGGCTGTAAATTTTTACAAATGATTCGAATCACTTATAAATATTATAAGTATTTTTCTAAATTTATGATTCCGAATGAGCAGGCGTATGAATCAAACAACGTTGTACTCATTGTACTCGTTGTGCTCATTGTGACCTATACTTATAAATCAATGTTGTACCAAGTACAAATGAATTAGAGTGTTTGAATTTCAATTCTGTTAATTCACTCATACTCAAAATTGCATGAGTACTTATGAGTAGCGAAAAAACGATTCATTGCTGATCTCTGCTCTGCACCAACCATATATTTTAACAACAAGAATACTCTGTCTAATACCTGATATGCAGCCAGGCGTTTGCATTAATGCTTCACACGTTCCAAGAATGTGTTCCGATGATTTATGCTCATGGTAACAGAACCTAAAATAACCACTATACTGAATAAATGTATCCTGAGTCTACTGTGCCCTGTGAGAATACGGATTTCTAAACTCATATTATTCCTTGATGGTCTCTAGAATGACTCAGACCACCTCTTATTGTTATTTTCCAACATAAATTTCGATTGCCTCCGGCACACTCTTTGCTTCTGTATATCTTCCATTTTGTTGAAATTTTCTCTGTAACCATTCGCCCCCACGCCATATAAAGGTTCTAGCCCTATCAATAACATCAATTATCTGCTCATTTGCTTATTCCGATATTTCAGACAGAATGAATTCTATCTTCAATTTAACCTGACAAGAACCAAAAGCGCGCATAGCAGCCTGACTGTCAAATTGTATTGCTATGTCCTGTCTTTTGTACCTTCAAGTCAATTTGAGCACGACCTTTCGATGATATAGACTTTCGCTTAGAAGATACGCGCAAGTTTCCCCATTGGCCCATAATATTTCATTTTGGGGTCAACAATGTTTGCTCCTGTTCTAGGATACGTTGTGTATATCACAATATATTCCCTCCTTTAAACGAATATGCTACCTACAGATTTTATTACTAAGTCCCGTTGCAAAGCATTTCCCAAAACGATCTTTCAGAGGTTTTACTAAAAATCTGCTTAGAAGAAGACATATTTTGATATTTTCGTTGTGATGTCTGACCTGAGGTTTGAACTCGGGCCTTGCGTCTAATATGCCAACACACTACCCGCTAGAATACGACGATTTCTGTGCATAAACTAGTGTATTCATCGTTGGATCATTAAAATTTTCCTCATTTTTACATTTGGAAATAATAAGAGCGATTTAATTCCGTTTCGTAAAATATTAATGCCAATTGCCCTTATGGCAACACTTTCGCGCTACCTCGTTGCAACCAAAAACCACCAACTCTGACTAATAAAAAGAAGTACACACACACACATCCCTTCCATCCATCCATTGGCCATTATACCAGTAGCAGTCGCACAACTCCCTCGTGAACGAGTCTGGCCGTTGGGATGACATGTGAATTGTTGGTTGTAAAACTTAATTTATTTATTTTTCAAACAAGCCTTGTATTGTAAAAAGTTGTAGAATTAGTCGAAAAAGGAATTTATTGTCAAAAGATTCTATTGAAATGAATGTTGAGCATTGCTGTGCAAATGTATTTCGTCATGCCCTTCAATACATAAAATTGTGATGTGATAGTTGGAAAGGTCGTTTTCACTATGATTTGGTTGGCCAATAAACATGTGTTGTGCATTATTATATTCTACACATAATACAGTTTGTTTTATAATTATAGGATAAGATAATTAGATACGAATCAAGTGCATGGAAAGAAACATTTTCTATTATTCAGAAAAATCATAATCAACAGATAAATGGCGAGCGAGTAGGCCGTGGTTTCGATTCCAACCAGAGTCTCTAGGTATTAGTGATTGTCTGATATTTTGCCTATCATTACCATGTCATGATACCCCAAGGAAAAAAGGAAATGAAAATTCTAACAAAGCAATTCTCAAAAAAAGGGACAAAGGTCTTAATATAACTGGTCATTAAAATCCCTCAGTCAGAATCACGACCTAGTTCCTCACCAATGGTGTGTGTGTTATGTTTATACATGAGTAGCGGGGCCTACAGTTTAAAAACGACTCCGAACCACAGATATCTGAGAGACTCTTTTAAAGCAAATTTTTTATTTACTCTTAGAGATTTTGCCATATTCATATTTCGTTCTATTAGAAATGCCTCACCAAATACCTACTAAGGCCTCTACAGTGGTCGTTAAAAAACAAGATTTCAAAAATATTTTTATCGCACACTATCGCTCTTTCTTTTCTCTTGTAACCATGTTTTCGGTATTTCAACACAACGAAATGCATGAATAGGGGTGATTTCATTTCATTTTAACCTTGTCAATTACACGGTGCGGCAGTGAAAATACACCCGAGTAACTACATAGTCCACGTTGTTCAGTTAGTTGAGCGACCACCAAAAGTTGGCCAATATTTGCGCAAAGGGAAATAATAATATTTAAAAAAAAAACACAAATATTATCCAGCTTCTGAAAGTCGTATAAATTCGAAATTCACACATTTTCTGATAAAACCTCAAGATCCATCAAAAATTCTGAAAATTTTTGAACTAAAAGTTCATTTGATAAGATGACAAATGACAGTTAAACTCTTTACATAATAACTACGGTAATTTTTGTCTGATTTGATTCAATAATGACTCAATCTCTTCACAAGAGAACGGACTTTAAGAATATTATCACTTGTCCTATATTCTTTATTAAAGTTTGCTCATATGAATGGACAAACTTGAAAAAATGTGAAAAAAAATCGAATTTTCAAAGTTTACCTCATCAAATCTCATAGCATATTATGTTGACTGATAGATATATGTATACCATTTTAAAGATCCATATCTCCCCTTTCCAACAAGATTTAAATATTGAAAATCGATTCAGAAATGTTTGAGTAATCCAGAAATTTGTTCGTGAAGTCCAAAAAAACAGTTTTTGTCAAAGAAAACAAGTTTGGAGGGTTCGAGAAATATAAAAAAAAATATTTTTGAAATCTACTCAACAAATCTCACAGGCCTCACTAATTTATTAGCCGTGTGTATTAAATTTTTTCCATTTTGCCGCATATTGTTATTAGTCGTGTCCAAAACATACGTCGCAAATGATTTCTGCTCGATTTAAAGATTTTTGCTAGAATCGAGTTTGCCACACTATCGCGAATAACAGCAATGTTATCTGTAGAACGAATTTGGCGAGCATACACAATTGTTTCTTCATTTTCTAAAGACCCGGTTTAATGAAATTTGCCTACAATTCTCCCGCCATCCCAATTGTAGACACGTTTGATCGACTATGCCTACCAAAAAAAAAATTACGAGATGCACGAAACGGTTTTTTTTATTTGAGCGCCCATTTGCTTAAGAGGCTCCTACAATTTTAACACGCTGCTTAATTGTGTACCGTTCAATGGTTGAATTTGTCAAATATTGAAACCGAATTTTTCGTCCGGACAGAGGGGCAACTTTCTTTTTGTATGCGTATCAAATGTATAGTATCCTATCTTTCTATTCGAAAAGGGAGCGTTGTTGACATATGCAGGTTGGCTGATATGTATTGCAGCCAACTTCAGGTTGTTATCATTTGTAAACTGTTCGTCTGACAGCTGACAGATTTATTCCAATGACACACCATTTTATTATTTACAATCTTACAAAAGCATTTTGATCTATTGCCTTCAGAAAAAATGTCATTCGTGATGGAATTCAAGCGTGATAGTGTGATTGTTTTAAATTGGGCTGGAAAACAACAGATGGCTATCGTTAGAGCCATCTATACAGCATTTAAATGTGAATAAATCTTTTGTTTTCGTACCATTGCCCATTAACGTGATACTGGTAGTGTTGCATCGCGTCCAAAAAGTGGACGAAAAAACGGTAACAACACCAGAAATGATCCGAAAAGTGAAGGCCAGATTTGACCGAAATCCACGCCGAAGTGGTAGAAAAATTGCTTGTGAGCTACACATATCGCGAGAACGGACTAAATGAGTTTGGACTAAAGCTCACCGACGGACCAAAAAATTTAGACTGGAAAGAGCCAAGGAGTGGTTAGTTCCCAAATTTGGTTTTCTCCGATGAGAAGCCATTCCAAATTGAGCGGTTTGTGAACATAAAAAATGATCGGGTTTGCTTGTGAAAGAGTTCAGCTGCGATTGGCCACCAGAACTCATGCGCCGCCGATGGTAATGGTGTGGGCCGCCGTAACGGCCTATGGTCGCTCCCAGCTCGTATTCATCGACCGTGGGGTCAAAATAAAAGGCGAATATTGTTGGGAAAATGTCTTAAAGGCAGTGTTGAAGCCCTGGGTAGACAAACATTTCGGCCGCAGACCATGGACATTCCAACAGGACTCAGCACCACCGCGTTCAGCACGCGTCAATCAAGAATGGCTTAAAAAGGAGATTCCTCGCTTTATTTCTACCGCATAATGGCTACCAAAATCTCCGGATCTCAATCTGTTGGACTTTAGCGCCTGGGGCATTTTGAAGAGTAAGATTCTCTCTAAAAAATACCAAAGTGTCGATTATCATAAGACGGTGCTTCGCCGGGAATGGGCCAAAATACCGCAGAGCCACTTTCGTGCAGCCTGTGATGGATTTGTCGGCCGTTTGAAATCCAGAATTCGTACCAAAGGTGGCCAATTCGAACAAATTTAAACTGATTCTAAAATTGGATGTTATTTTCAACAATTTTTGCTTTTGAACAATAAAATTAATAAAACATGGCGCTTTATTTTGTTGCATTATATATCACCCACCATGTATATGTACATACGGTACGGGCAAAATTTAGAAAAGAAAAATAAAACTACATGCAAATAGCAATTGCTCACTATTCGCCATTTAATTGCTGCTCATCTTGTGAGAAAAATCATCTACAGGTGGTTACAAACAGAAAAACAAAATCATAAGCACAATATAAGTCTATAATGTATTACATATACAAAGTAAAATTGGCACCTCTTCTATAACTACAAAACAAAGTGTTGAAAAATGTAAAACAAATTGTTTTTCACTTTAAAAACAGTGTGTTATTGTTGTTTTTATCCCTTTTGTTAAAAACGAGAAAAAAAAACCATTCACAAAACCCAACACTTACGCATTCATACACATTCACACACAGAGAAATTCCTATACGTGCAAATCGTGAATTATTCTGCACTCGGAAAAATTGACAAACGCTCTACCATCGCACAATAACCACCGGTTACAATAACAACAATAAACAACCACAAACCGCTGGTATTAAATTATGTTTTTTTTGTTTTTGTTTTTGTTCGTTGTTGAGGTCAAAAGCACCAAAATGTGTTATTTTTGCCAATTTATTGTTTGTTTGTATGTTTTTTTTTTCTCCCTCTCTCACTCACTTTCTGTATGCATAAGTAGAAATGAATTGAAAATTTCTCTTTTCTCTTACTTTCTCGCTGTGGATATCGTTTACTCTGCGCATGTCCCACTGTATTGTCGTAGAAATTGAATTTGTCTTTTGTTCTAAAATGAAAATTTGCCGAAATATTTAATCGCAATGTTAGTGGTGAAGAGCGGGTGATTATAAAGTAAATTAAGAGAGAGAGAGAGAGAGCAAGTCAATTATGCTATAAGGGATTTTTTTTACTTTTTTTTGTATATTTTTTTATGTCACGTACATTTGACTGAAAGTTGGTTGCACTATAAATGATGTTGCATTCCGTCGTCGTGTGTGTTGTTATAAACTATAGGTAAGATACAGTGGTTATGGATGCATTTTTATTTAATTAAAAATTTGATTTCCTTTTACAAGCCATCAGCTAAATCAGAATATTCTTATACGATATTTTAATAATTACAGATGGACTACGGTGTTCTAACAAGCCCTAACGAATTTTGACTGTTGAAAATAGCAATCTTATTGAAGCTACCTCTGTCAATTTAATTGTCATTTATTTAGATATCAGCGGTTGTTCTCTGAATAGACTTTTTTTATTTATTTATTTATTCAGGCGTAAATACAGTACAACAACATATTATTTTATTTAATAGTACTGCTAAGGATATAGGTATAAAATATTACAAAAATAATAACCTTAAAAATTTAAAAATTTTATTATTGCAGTCTTGAAATTCTTTGCATTGCTTAGTAATTGTATGTTGTTCGGGAGTTCATTCCAGAGACTAATTGCATTGATGTAAAAGTGTCTCTCAGATAACCGTTTATGGTATCTAACGCTATTAATTTTCAAGCCTCTATTAGACCTTGAAAAAACTAATCTATTAAATAAATAATGGGGTTTACTAAGATAGATGATTTTATGTAGGTATACCAGAGTACGGCACTTCAACAAAATTCTCAGAAGAAGTATTATAAATTTGATATAAGAACTCAGATATCCTACTGTACCTTGTACGACCATATACATATCTAGCAATACTGTTATAAGTGACCTTTAGCCTGTTCCTACTCATCGAGTCACAACTAGAAAACAGTTCACATCCATACAAAAAAGTGGGGATTGGATATGTTTTCGCTAGCAGCATTCGAATATTAAACGGAGTAAAATATTGCGCTAGATAAAGATTTCGCAACTTGGCAACCGTTTTACCACAGATAGCATTTATATGGTTGGACCAGTTAAGACTGCTGTTAAAGACAACTTCAAGATTCTTAACACTATGTGCAGTCTCAATAGCAGTATTATTAATCTTTGCCTATTATCAAAGGCTTTGATTTCCTCGATTGAGGCAAAGACCATTAATCAACGCCCATTGAAACACATTATGCAAATCACAATTTATCCTTCGTATACAATTTGTCGTGGTTTAGTAGGTAGTGTGTTGGCTTATTAGACGAAAGGCCCGGGTCAGACATCAAAACGAAAAATATTTCTTCGGCGGCTTCCTCTCAGCAAATTTCTGGCAAGGACTATGAGAGTAAATTTTGCCATGAAAAGCTTCTCAAAAATCTGTCGTTCGGAGTCGACTTTAAACTGTAGGTCCCGCCACTCATGTATAAAATTAACGCATACAACATAAGTGGTGTGAGAAGCTAGGTCGTAACCCTGACTGAAGGGTTGTAAAGGCCAATTATGTATGTATATATTCTACCGTACATTGCTCATTTAATAAATACTATATTTACGTATATAAATAATATATTAACGGTAGAACATATGGCAAAATTAATTTTACAAATTTGGGATTAATTCCATCACTTCCGATGGAGTTAGACCAAACAGCTAGAATGCTCTAAATTCTAAATTCAGAATTACTAAATTCAAAATTCGATTGAATCAAGTGGTTAGTAGTAGGTAAGGCATCAGAAGCGTTGTAGTACTCTAAATCGGCATCAATTCCCAGTATATTCGTAAACTCCAAGCTGAGTTGATTTACATCAATCATTTCATTGGATTTAATACCACTATTCTTTATACCCAATGATTGTAAATCTCTCCACTTTCTACTGGCACTAATATTCGCTTGAAATTTATCAGCAAAGAAACTCGATTTTGCGGACCCAATTTTCAGATTCGTGTCTCTCCTACATGCCCTAAAAATTTCGTAAAATTCATTCGTCCTATACCTTTTCCATCTACGAAAAGCATTATTTCTTTGATTAATTGAGACCCTGATATCATTCGTAAACTATGGCTTTTCATTACGTATGTTCTTTATCCTCATTGGTAAATATTTCTCAATAAATATTGACTTTGAAGCAGTTTGAAACTGATCTGGTCCATTTCTAGTTGAATGGATACAAGAAATTGTCGAATTTTGGTAGACATCAATCCACATGAGATCCAAAAGTGTCTAATTTGACTACTTGATCATTGACTGCAGGTGACGATGGCTATCATGCTAAAAACACAATAAAAGCAACACAGCAAACACACCAATTTTTCAATTGAAACTTTAGGTAAGTGGGATGCGTTTTAATCAGAATAACGGCAGCGGTAGGAAAACAAATAAAAAAATAACATTCATAATTGGTCATTACAACCATAGCTACCAGATTTGACGATTTATCGTCATTTTGACGGTTTTCAGCTCCAACAATGTTATTTTGACGACATGACGACTTATGCCCTTATTTTGACGGTTTGTTGCAATTAAAAATTTACATCATTTTCATTACTTTAGTACATTAAAGGCTTTCTTAAGCTTTGTATAACAAAGTGTAAAATATCATATTTTTAAGTTATTTTCGAATACCTGTGATGTTTCTTCTGTATTTTGTACCGTTTTAATCCCTTAAGAGCCAAAAAATTTCAACTCATAAATTTCAATTGGCAATGTTTTTGGGACTAGGAAAATATATTATAGGAATGAGGAAAGAGGGAGCAGTGTTTATGGAGACTAGGTTTAAATATTCTTATACCATAAGTATCAGGAAAGATCTCTGCAGGAACGCAGTTCTACACACGAATAGTCCGTCTAACAAACGAACTTAATCTGTAATCCAGTGTGGAATACACTGGCTAATTGACCATATACGGATGTGCTGGTCGAGAAAGACGAGTGTTACGTAGGAATACATGATTTTCAGAAACAACTCTCGTTATTTCGCTCCAGCACGAGCAATATTCATTGTATTAGCGATAGAACAGTGACACAATCCACATTGCAACGATGCTCCAGTGAGTCAACGGAATTGGAACACTATTGTGATTAACGATCTACTACGGCCTCACCTGTACACGATCGAGAAGCCTCAAAATAGACTTTACCCATACATGAGAGTTGTATTCGGTCGGTTATAAATGGTATAATTTGTAAGTAGATTAGGTGAAGTGAAGTATTTATTGCAATGCCATAAGAAACCAGGGCTCTGTAAGATATGTCACTTCTAGCGAGCATCACGCTAAGTTTTCATGCCCATAAAGTCAAGATCCTCTGACTCCCTAATATTTACACCACACATACGCAAAGATGATGCAATATTAACGCTGCTTAACATTGACTTAAAATATTTTTGTTTTTAAAACATTTCAATTTATTTATTTATAATTTCTGAAGATTTCAATAAACGTCTTTGACGATTTTGACGGTTTTTCCCAAATATTTGACGATTTGATGCTTCATTTATCTGGCACCTATGATTACAACCCTTCAGTCACGATTATTGACATAGTTTTCTCACAACGACAGATTTTTGAAAAACTTTTCATGGCAATTTTTACTCTAAGAGTCTTTGCCAGAAATCTGCGGAGAGGAAGTCGCCGAAGAAATATTTTTCCTTTTGATGTCTGACCTAGGGTTCGAACCCGGGCCTTTTGTCTAATAAGACAACACACTACTCACTAGACCACGGCGACTTCTATCGTATAAATTTCCCTATAATCCCTGTATAAATTTCCCTATAATTGTATCGGATTCTCGCATAGAAAACTTAGAAGGTCAATGAATGATGGCTTAATTTTAGAAATGCCAAGAAGTTTATTGAACAAATCGGTACATATTTAGTTGATTTTGGTGTTTTATTTTTCGAAAAAATTGGGTCAGAACTTTATTAATTAAACTTACCTTCAATTAGAAGGATAAGTCGAAATTGAGCGAAATGTGATTCTACCGTGGGGAATTCTTAATATTGGCCAAATGAAGAGGAAATTGCTTATAAAGTCTCGCGACAAAAGGATACAATTCAGTGATACACAAAATCTATTTCAAACCACTGTCATTCAAAAGTTATTTGTCTGTATTCACTTTTTGTTGCCAGGGGCAACAACATACTTACTAAACGAATCAGTACCAACAACTAGAGTTACTCCAAAACTAGCAATTGTTTAACTGGAAACGAATGGAAATGGCAACTAAATGGCAACAATAATAAAAAAAGAAGGACAACAAACAACGAAAAATAAACTGCATTTAAAAAGCGAAAAGTAAAAAGGAAAAACAAAACAGAGCTAAAACATAAAGTAAAATTTTAGAGATAAATGACCATCAACAAACGGGAGTTGCATTCCGTGCAACTTTTGTAAACAGCAATGAACTTTGCAAAAGCAAAAGTGTAGTCAAGTATATTGAGATACTTTCACAGTAAGAGCTAAAATAGTAATTTAGGATATTTGGGAGAATGTATCCCAACTATTTCTATTACTTGGAAGTTTATTTTGTGGCTGTCTACATATAAACTTTAGAAAAGGAATTGCCTTAATTGTGGCCTTCGATTCATAACTCCAACCTTCTAAATAATTTTTCTTATTATGTGACTTGAAACACAAGTACTGTACTCCCTTTTTGTAGCTCTCTATTGGCTTAAGATAGCTAATCTTTAAAATACGAATTAAAAGATCATCGTTTGAAAGTCTTATTGATGCAATTATCTTTGAAATCTTCTGGATGGACAGCATACAAAATGTTCAATTTTCTACGACTCTGATGGATAAATCAGATTGAATTCGTTTGATGAAATGGGTTATGTTGATGCAACTTAAGAAAATCTAACAAGAAAAAGTCTAATAGGATTGCATTGCATGATCTTCCTGATCAGTACACTCCGCCACCACATGAAATGGTCATGCACTGAAATCGATCGTGCAAAATATCGAATGTAGCATAAGCTGGTAGGCCAATGGAAGTTGTTAATCATCGAACAAAAGTGCTCGTATTGACAGTGATGACCTATGGCTAATGTCGTTCTAAAAGAAATATAAACCGATGACTTCGCTTGCCCAAATAAATTCTAATCCACGACTTTTCGGGATACATCTTGATCCTTAAAGTCAAAATTCGTCATCGCTGAAGATGATTTTTCGTTGAAATTTAGACCCCCTCACTCTGTGAACACATGCCTACTGTCTATGATTGTTTACATTTAGTTCATGAGGTACTGTTACAAGGCCTGAGCGTAAAATTTTCCAAAGTCTGAGTTCTTCTGAGCGTTAATAAAACAACTGCCTCGAATTATTCGGTATGCTCTCAAGAACAGTGGCACTGTATCTGGCAGATACTGCGTTACGTCGACGTTGTAAGTTAATCGCAAACTTAACCGGTGGACGCCAATCTATCCACTATATTAAGAACAGTTATCTCTGTAAAAAGAATAAACTACAATCAATACCACTAGACGATTCTATGTTTCCATTTCCGGGATTCTATGTTTTCACAGGATTCTTTATTTGGGTTTCTGATTGGTCTGTGTAGTGTAGATTTAAGAAAAAGCCAGAAAAAAATGGAAATTAGAAATGTTCTGTTCCCGTACGTGGAAAAGTTTAGTTTAGTGAAAATATGGCAGACATAAAGAACAATAAGTCCTCGAATTACTATGAAAGAAGAGAATGCCAGACGCCATGGCTGGCAGTAGATTTATGCAAAGAATTTAGGATGTTTACGGCCTGAACCCTGTCCTGAAGTAGTTCTAATTGAAAGTCGTTTATGTTTTCTGGTTGAAACTGCCCTAAAACTTTACATAAAATTCCGCTTTTTCTATCGGTTTTCATCAAGTGCTTGCCCCCAAGGTCTTCATAATGCTGTGATTAAGATATGCAGCTTTTTCGCGAATTTGCTAGCATCTCAATAACAAACTTATTTACGTCGCCAGTGGTGGGAAGAACAAACTATCAGACAAAAAGAACCACTCTATGACTCTTAAACTGCATTAAAGGGCAATACATTGACTACATTCGCTAGTGTTAGCGAAGTGGCATGTGGAAAGTGACGATTCTTTGCAAAATGGGCACAATCACCGCTTTAGAACACACAAATTCATTAACAATGATAGTAACAAACAACATGTGCACAAAAGTATGGAGTAACACTCATGTATATGTATATGGTTATACAAAAAAGAGATGAAAGTGTTGTCTCGTATATCTTTTATCCTTATCCCACAACCATCTACAAAGTTTCATTATCAAAAAAAAATTAATTTTGACGCTATTCATTACGACTTTTATAGATTTTCTAGTTAAGTTTTCTTTGTTCTTTTTATTTATTTTCAACAGATATCACAATTATAATAAAACTAAACTATAGCAATGACTTCTCAAAGATAGCTGTCTATTTGCGAATGTTTAAATTCGCGACAACCGTTCCTATATTGGCCCCTCACAACTTCCGTATAGCAAAGTTTAAATCTGCTGAAAACAAAAATTAAATTTGTACCTGCACTCAGAGATCAGCAAATAGTATTCATAACGATGAGTCGAGTCATACTTATAATTTCTGATACTTATACGCATTCATACATATTTTAATATGATACTCATACTACTCATTCTCAAAGTTGGAAGTACTCGTCGTACTCATACTTAACAATACGCATGATGTTATTGAATTCGACTTCGACATTTACATGAAGCACAAAATGAGTATGATTCGCGTACGAACACTACTATACTCACAAGAAGATTGTGTGTATGCTTTGCTTGTTGTCTTTGTCTTTCCTTTCTTCTTTGCTATAAATTTTAATGAATGATTCGAATCACTCGAATCACTTATAAGTATTATATGTATTTTTCTAAAGTTATAAGTCAGAATGAGTAGGCGTATGAATCAAACACATTTCGAATGTTGTGAGTATAATGTCAACGTTGTACTCATACTCATTGTAACCTATACTTATAAATCAATGTTGTAGCGAGTACGAATGAATCAGAGTAGTTGAATTTCAATTCTGTTGATTCACTCACCGTGGTCTAGTAGATAGTGTGCTGGTTTATTAGACTTAAACCCAGGGTTCCCTGTCCAGACATCAAAATAAAAATACAAAAAGTATTTTTCGGCAATTTCTTCTCAGCAGATTTCTGGCAAAAACTCTGAGCGTAAAAATAAAAATTGCCATGAAAAGTGTCTCAAAAATCTGTCGTTCGGAGTCGGCTTTAAACTGTAGGTCCCGCCACTTATGTATAAAATTAACACACACAACATAAGTAGTGTGAGAAACTAGGTCAATAATCCTGACTGAAGGGTTGTAATGACCAATTATGTATGTATGATTCACTCATACTTAAAATTGCATGAGTACTTATGAATAGCGGAAAAACGATTCATTGCTGATCTCTGGTGTGCATCGCTGTACGAAACAATTTAAATTAACTCCCATAAAAATTATGATATATTTATCACTTGTTTATGACACCATAGCCTTATTGTTCAATTATTAGACGAGAGTCCGTGGTTGAAAACCTAATATGCAAAAAAAATATTTCTTGCAGTAACTACAATTGTGCAAAGTTCTTAACATTTTAGAACGCATTGACAAGGGATTCCAATTTAAAGGAGATATTTTAATATGTGTACATATTACAACCCCTCATTCAAGACTACGGCGTACATTTTCATACCACTTATGCTGTGTGTGTTAATTTTACACATTTGTGGTGGCGTGTTCAATTTAAATTTGAGAATTCTGTTGAGAGGAAATGGCCTCACAATAGTGTCTTTGCAGCCCTTGCGCTGACCAACTTCTCCGTTGTTGGTACGAAGGAACTTGGTCAGTACAGAGACAGCGTTCACCTGTGGCTTCATAATGGGCCGTCATGCTTGCACAAACTACACCTAAGTGTATTTCATACTTCATTTTGTTCCAAATGCCTGTCCTGAGGTTTAAACCGACGACGTACTAGACTACCGCGGTTTGCCATAACTTTAATATCTTTTTGAAAAATACCAGAATTTCTGTGATACTTTGCCTACAAACATAGCTGAAATATAAATGAAGTATCAAATCGTCAAATATTTGAGAAAAAATCATTAAAATCATGGTTTGCCTTGGTTTCTTAAGCCGTAGCAATAAATACTTCACTTCATCTAATCTACTTAAAAATTACACCATTTAGAACCGACCGAAATTGGAATAGGGTAGGTCCTTAAAGACTATTTTGAGGCTTCGCGACCGTGTACAGGTGTTCCGACTTCATTGATTCATTGGAGCGTCGTTGCAATGTGGCTTGTGTCACCGTTCTGTCGCTACTACAATGGATATTGCCCGAGCGAAATAAGGGGAGTTGTTTATGAAAATCATGTTTTCCTACGTAACACTCGTCTTTGTCAGCCAGCACATATGTATGTGGTCGATTGGCCAGTGTATCACACACAATACATTACAGACAAAGTTCATTTGTTAAACGAACTATTCTTATGTGGAACTGCCCTCCAGCAGAGATCTTGCCTGTTACTTATAGTATAAAAATATACAAACTTAGACTCCATAAACACTGATCCCTCTTTTCTCATTCACATAATATATTTTTCTAGTGTTGATCGTAATAAAAAAAAAAAAATGGCACTTGCCTTTGCTCTTCCGATGGTAATATGAGAAGCTACAATCGAATTTTTAAAATTGTCTGCAACGGCGTATGATAATTATCAACTACGATGTTGAAATTTTTTGGCTTTTAAGGGATTAAAACGATATAAAATACAGAAAAATCATCATAGATATTCAAAAATAACTTAAAAATACAATATTTTATACTTTGTTATACAAAGCTTAAGGAGGGCTTTAATATACTAAAGTAAAGAAAATGATGTAAATTTTTAATTGCTAAAAATCGTCAAAATAAGGGCATAAATTGTCATGTCGTCAAAATAATATTGTTGGAGCTGAAAACCGTCAAATTGACGATAAATCAAATAGCCAAATCTAGCAATTTTGCCTATAAAACTGCAACGAAAATGTATCTACCTTCAGGATATAAGAAATTAAATTTAATTGACAATCAAAGCTGCTTTAACTTAATAAATTTACTATTTAAAAAATCAGTTTTGATTAGCAAGTAGCTTGCCGTTCACTGACAAGTTCACTCGGTGGCCCATATGACCTATTGTGTTACCCAATGTGAGGTGAGTCCACACCAGATGAAACTGGTCATTTTCCTTTATTACACTTTCGCCACCATGTCCAGATTTTTAAACGTTGTGCCACCTAAAATCCAATAAGATCTGTTTTGAGGTACAGGCCACTTACAAAATCTTGACAAAATATTTTTTTTTTATTCTTAGCAAGAAGTAAAAAATTTATAAATCAAACGAAATTAAGGCCATTTGGGGAGCCTAGTGCCAATATAATTTTTCCTAATTAATGTCATCAATTTTAAAGCGGGAAAAGAAGCTCCTTTTCTAACAAGCTACGTAGTTAATACAGTTTTATAATAGTTTTTATTGATGCAATATACAGGGTGGCTGATATATATTGCACAGTCAAGCGCTATATTTTTTTATTTGGTTTTTTTAAAATTTTATTGTTTAAAAGCATAAAACGTTGGAAATAACATTAAATTTTTGAATCCGTTTAGATTTGTTCGAATTGGCCACCTTTGGTATGAATTATGGCGTTCAAACGGCCGACGACAAAGCCATCACAGGCTGCACGAAAATGGCTCTTCGGTATTTTGACCCATTCCCGGCGAAGGGCCGTCTTGAGATGGTCGACACTTTGGTATTTTCCAGTGAGAACCTTACTTTCCAAAATGCCCCAGGAGCAAAAGTCCAACGGATTGAGATGGGGAGATTTTGGTGGCCATTATGCGGTAGAAAAAGAGCGAGGAACCTCCTTTTGAAGCCATTCTCAGTTGACGCGCGCTGAATGCGGTGGTGCTGAGTCCTGTTGGAATATCCATGATCTGCGTTTACCCAGGACTTCAATCTGTTTACCCAGGGCTTCAATACTATCCTTAAGACATTTACCCGATAATATTCGGCATTTATTTTGACCCCACGATCGATGAATACGAGAGGGAAACGACCATCATCCGTTACGGCGGCCCACACCATTACCATCGGCGGCGCTTGAGTTCTGGTGGCCAATCGCAGGTATAAATTTCAGCTGACCTCTTTGGCAAGTAAACTCGATCATTTTGTTTGTTCACAAACTGCTCAATTTGAAATGACTTCTCATCGGAGAAAACCAAACGAGGTTACTGGCCACTTTCGTGCAAGCGAAGTAACTCCTTGGCTCTTTCCGGCCTAACTTTTTTTTGTCCATTGGTGAGCTCTTGCACTTTTTGGAACTGCAATGGCTTTAGTCCAAACTCAATTTTCAATATGTATTGCATCCGTTCTGACAATATGTTCAGCTCAGGAGCAATTTTTCTACCACTGCGGCGTGGGCTTCGATCAAATCTGGCCTTCACTTTTCGGATCATTTCTGGTGTTGTTACCGTTTTTTTTTTTTTCGTCTACTTTTTGAACGCAATGCAACACTACCAGTATCACGGTAACGAGCAATGGTACGAGAAAAAAAAGATTTATTCACATTTAAACGCTGTATGGAGGGCTGTAACGATAGCCACCTGTGGTTTTCCAGCCAAATATAAAGCAATCACACTATCACGCTTTAATTCCATTACGAATAACTTTTTTTCTGAATGCAATAGATCAAAATGCTTTTGTAAGCTTTGAAATAATAAAATGAACTGTCACTGGGATAAATCTGTCAGCTGTTAGATGAGCGGTTTACAAATGACAACAACCTGAAGTTAGTTGGAATACATATCAGCCACCCTGTACGTAAATAAAAAAAAATTATAAGTTTTTGGAAAAACTGATTTTGAAGCAACTGGCCATGAGTAAAAGGCATACGTATGAGTAATAAAAATTCGCATTAAACACATAAGGACGGAGTAATAATGGATTAAAGATTTTCTACATTAAACGTCTGTTTAATAGTCATTGCATTTTATAGGAATAATTAAAATATTAAGAACATATTACTATTGTAGATAATATTTAAGAATTCTTTAATATTTTCAATTCGACAGAATAAAAAATAAAAATTTCAAGAAAGAAAAAAAAACAGAACACAATTTAAATATTTAAAACAAAGTGAAAGAAAAAGCAACGAGCATGTATTCGTATTATTGTTGCAGTAGTGATTGATGAAGGTTCACAATTTCTGTGACAGTAATTTTCTCGATGTACATTTTTATATTGCAGCGAAAAAAAAGGAAAACAATTTCTGTTTCCATTTCTTCCTTCTCTGAACTTCACTTCAAATGAACTTTCGAAGATTGTCATTTGATTGTTTTAAAGTTGATGATTTATTTATTATCAAGCATTGCAGCCATTAGCCGTGAAATGAAAAAGCATTTATTAAGTGCTAATGATTGTCTTCATTATCTTTGATTTTATTGCAAGTAAAACCTTTAAATCATTGCCCAACTCAATTAAACATTTAATGGAATTAAAAATTTTTTCAAACATTTTTCTGACATTTAAAACAATGAAATAAAATCGCATGCAGACTTTTCGTTGTCTATTATACGTAGGACTTTCTAATTAATTAATTACATTCTTTACCTCAATCATCCTTTTTTAAAAACCTAACCTCTCTTACATATATCGCTTCCAATTGAATGATTGGAATTGTAAATCATTAATGCACTCAGACATTAAACCTTAATATTGTTTAAATATTTCGAATACATTGCATTATTTTGCACTTTGATTGCTTATATTTAAATATTGACTCATAATTTATTTACGGCGGGTGACTTTTTAAAAGAATTAATTTTTTTACCCCACTCATAATTTTAATTTTGAAAAACAAAACTGTCACTCACAATTCGTTAGAATCTATAAAATATATTTGATCGTAATTGAAATATATTGCTACGTGGTCAAAAATAAGCTAAATAAAAATCATTACACAGAACAAAAAGACAACAACAAAATACACCCATCGTACGGTACACTAAATCACACTAAGGAAAACTTAGAGGATATGCGAAGAAGACACAAATCAAATATTAAAAGGCCAACAGTAACACTTAAAACAAATACCGCAATGTTACAGCGTGGCTGATATATAATGCAACAAAGTAAAGCCCTATATTTTTTTAATTTTATTATTTAAAAGTAAAAAATGTTGGAAATAACGTTAAATTTTACAATCAGTTTAGATTTTTCGAATTGTCCACCTTAGGTACGAATTATGGACTTCAAACGGCCGACAAAACCTTACTCTCCAAAATGCCGCAGGCGCCAAAGTCCAACGGATTGAGATCCGAAGATCTCTTGTGCTTGAGTTCTGGTGGCCAATCGTAGGTATAAATTTTCAGCTGACCTCTTTGGCAAATAAAATCGATCATTCTGTTTGTTCACAAACTGCTCAATTTGGAATTGTTTCTCATCGGAAAAAACCAAATCCGGTAACTGGCTACTTTCGTGCAACCGAAGTAACTCCTTCGTTCTTTCCAGAAAAACTTTTTTTGTCCATCTTTTTGGAACTTCAATGGCTTTAGTCCAAGGTCATTTTTCAATTTCCCACTGCGGCGTTTATTTCGCTCAAATCCGGCCTTCACTTTTTAGATCATTTCTGGTGTTGTTACCGTTTTTTTTCGTCCACTTTTTGGACTGTCACTGGAATAAATCTGTCAGCTGTCAGAAGAGTGGTTTACAAATATTAACAACCTGAAGTTGGTTGCAATACATATCAGCCACCCTGTACTAAACGTGAAAAACAAATTATTTCTTTAACAATACAGCGAAATACACATTTCGTACAGTACGCAAAGTTACACAAACTAATATGTTGAGAAGTTGACGTCTAGGTAGGTAGTAGGTAGTGTATTGGCTTATTGGACGAAAGAAAACGATTCAAAGCTCCAGAACAACTGCAACAAAATTAAATACGACAACATTTTTCCGTAGTAATCCGCTCAACAGATTTCTGGCAAAAGTAATATCCCAGGTCAGCTGCGCTATCTATTCTGTGGTGCCTACGAAACTGAACGTAATACTCTGCACTTTTCAATACCCCGTATTTCTGTCGTTTTCTCCAACCTACTTTAGTCAGCTCTTCTGATATAAAAAACATCTCCAACTTAATCCATTAACTTGGATTTGTTTGTGCCTAGCCGTTATAAACGGCCCAATAAAAGGGTAATCTAGTAATAGTGTCCTCATAGAAATAATTCTAAGCCGTATAACGAGTCATAACCTAAATCACCAAAAAAAGTTTGCCTTGATGCTTTCCTTTCGATGCTAATAAGAAACGATTTTTCTGTTTCCGCTACTTGCTACTTTCGATCTAGACTAAGTGGCAGTTCATAATCACTGTACTCGTAACAAATTTGGAATAACTGGACGTTGGTGTTTACAACCATTGATTTTGCATTAAACCCGTAACCGTCAGAATTATTTCCAAGGCGAAATTTCGAAAGAAGAAACTAGAACCAGAATGAAATATGAAACTTTGGAATATTGCAATAAATGAACCAATATGTCTTTAAAATAATATCATCTCTTTAATTTCCTGCAATCAATCCGCGAACATTACACTCTATTTGGCAACTCTATTGATTCGTTGGAGCATCGTCGCAATGTGGCGTATGTTTCATTGTTCTATCGGTATTATAATGGGAGGTGTTCTCGAGAAATAAGGGGATTGGTTCCCGATAATCACATATTTTTACGTGGCACTAGTACTTCTCGCAGAGCACATCGTTTTGTGGTTGATTGTCCAGTGAACCGCACAATGCATTACATGGAAAATTCATTTTTTGCCCGCACTGCTCGCTTGTAGAATGATCTTCCTGCGGAAGTTTTTCCCATCAGTTACGATATTGATAAATTTAAATCAAATGTCCACAAACACTACTCCCTATTTCCGCCTTCATATAACCTAATTTCCTAAGCCTACACAATGCTCTGCATGAGTAGGGGCCATACCCTGAGTGCTGGTTTTATAAAAAAAAGGAAAAAAATATGAAAATAAAAAATTTTTCAAATAAAATCGAACAAGTAGAAGCGGGTTAGAAAAGGATAAATAAGACAAATTTTGATTCAGATTGTTATTTAAACGTACTTCGAATAATTCAAAAACAATTACCTGAACCCTATGGTATAAGAGAGTCTAAAATATTTCAGATAAAATCGAAAAGATTGAAATAAAGGTTTACATAATGACAAATAAGAGTGTATTTGTACATCAGACTATCCTATAAACAAGCAGAGACTAGACTAGAAACCGATATTTTGACAACACACAGTAGACTTCAAGAACACTCGTTCAGAATAGCGAATACCTCAAATTCAACATGAAGATCCTGTCATACATGCATATATAATTGGCCATTACAACTCTTCAATCACGATTACGGCTTAGATTCTTACACCACGTCGACTCCGAACGATAGATTTTTTGAGAAACTTTTTCATGACAGGTTTATTATTGGGAAGAAATCGCCGAAGAAATATTTTTTTTTCATATTTCGTTTTTATGCCTGACCTGTGATACAAACCAGAGATCAGCAATGAATCGTTTTTCCACTACTTATAAGGACTCATGCAATTTTGAGTATGAATGAATCAACAGAATTGAAATTCAACTACTCTGATTCATTCGTACTCGCTACAACATTGATTTATAAGTACAAGTAGGAATGAGTATGAGAACAACGTTGACATCAAACTCACAACATACGAAATATGTTTGATTCATAAAATTAGAAAAATATTTATAAGTAATTCGAGTGGCTTGAATTATTCATCCAAATATACAGCCTTTGTTGTTGTTGCATATACAAACAAAGATGAAAGGAAAGACAAAGACAACAAGCTAATCATACACACAATCTTCTTGTGTGTATAGTAGTGTTCGTACGTGAATCATATTTAATTTGTGCTTCGTGTAAATGTTAAGTAGAGACGAGTCGAAGTCAATAACATCATGCGTATTGTTAACTACGAATATGACGAGTACTTCCAACTTTGAGTATGAGTAGTATGAGTATGATATCAAAATAAGTATGCATGCGCATAAGTATCTGAAATTATAAGTATGACTCGAACCTATTCATCGTTTTGAATACTTATTGCTGATCGAACCCGGGCTTTACGTCTATAAAAGCCAACAGACTACCTACTAAAATTAATCATCAGAACATGTTTTAGGAACCTGTGGAACAGTAATATATCCAAAAAGAAGACCTAAGTAAATATCAGGTGCTAGGCTTATTGACATCGAACATCATTATGTAGTTTGTCAGGGCAATAAACTTATAGGAGTCATTATATTTAGTTTTAAAAGAGTACAATTGAACGTCTGTCCGTTTTTTGTTCATGGCAAATGCACAAAGAAAAACGAATTCTATTCTCAAAAATTTTAAATTTTATTAAAGAAAACTTTAAAATAATATTTACTCTTGTTATTACGTCTCCATCACAAATGTAATCCATTTGTTAATTTGTGTATTTCTCTGTATAGCTGTCTATAGACTTCAGTAGTATTTTTTTTCCTGTATTTGACATGGGTTACAATATGTCTGTAATTTTCTTTTGGGGTAATTTGTATATTTTCTTCTTACTTGGTGTTGTATTGTGTCTTAGCATTTCTAACTATTCTCAATCATCCAAACTTTAAACATTTCTTCCAGGAAACCTTTTTAAGCAAAAAAAAAAAAGAAACACTTCGGAGAATTTGGTTTACTTCTGAATATTTTTTCCTTTTTTTGTTTCATTTCAACCCAAACTAGATAAAAATCTCGTATTGATTTTGGTTGAATATTAAATTTTTAATAAATTTCCCCAAAAGAAAATTCTATTAACATTTAGAATTCTTATTTTACTTGAATACATAAATACGCTATCGACAACCCTACATGCTTCGCTGCGCCTAATAAATTCTCTAAAGTTTTAAATTTTCAAAATAAAAAAAGTTCCATTGTACTTTGATTAAAAAAAAAAGAATAGGTTTTATAAGTACTTTTCTCCTATAGCCTTCTTTCCAAAATTTTAATTGTGCAAGTTTCTCCCTGAGGCAGCTTTCTCGTAATCATAATTAAAACTGTAAGGATGACTAAAAAAGTTACGACATTACTAAGTAAATTACGTACGTAAGTTACATAAGGAATGGATTTTTTGGAAGTTGAACATACATACATAATTGGTCATTACAACCCTTCAGTCAGGATTATTGACCTAGTTTCTCACACTACTTATACTGTGTGTGTTAATTTTATACATAAGTGGCGCGACCTACAGTTTAAAGTCGGCTGCGAATGACAGATTTTTTTTTGAGAAACTTTTCATGGCATTCTATTTACTCTCAGAGCTTTTGCCAGAAATCTGCTGAGAAGAAATCGTCTAAGTAATACTTTTTGTATATTATTTTGATGTCTGGCCTTGGGGGTAGAACATGTCTTGCAATTATGATAGTAGAAGTGTGATTGCATTTTATTCACCATTTGTTTAAGCTTCATTAGCAAAGAAGAGTTAAGGATTAAGAAAACTAAGGTTTAAGATCTGTAGTGCAAGTACTTTTCTCCTACATTATTCCTTCCAAAATTTAAACTATGCTAGTCTCTCCCTGAGAGAGATATTCGAAATGGGTCACACAGATCCTGACCAAATAGATCATGAAGACTAAAAAATAGTAATAAAGTAACGTAAGTAATTTATGTAAGTACGTTACGTAAGTAAGGAATGTAAGTAAGTTACGTAAGTAAGTTATGTAAGTAAGTTACGTAAGTAAGTAATGTAAGTAAGTTACGTAAGTAACTAATGTAAGTAAGTTGTGTAAGTAAGTTACGTAAGTAATGTAAGTAAGTTACGTAAGTAAGTTATGTAAGTAAGTTACGTACGTAATTTATGTAAGTTACGTAAGTGATTTATGTAAGTAAGTTATGTAAGTAAGTTATGTAAGTAAGTTATGTAAGTAAGTTACGTAAGTAAGTTACGTAAGTAAGTTACGTAAGTAAGTTACGTAAGTAAGTTATGTAAATAAGTTATGTAAATAAGTTACGTAAGTAAGTTACGTAAGTAAGTTACGTAAGTAAGTTACGTAGGTAAGTTACGTAAGTGATTTATGTAAGTAAGTTACGGAAGCAAGTTACGTAAGTAAGTTACGGAAGCCAGTTACGTAAGTAAGTTACGTAAGTAAGTTACTAATTATGTTACTAAGTAAGTTACGAAGCAGGCTGATGAAACTGTTTTTT
Organism: Sarcophaga peregrina; assembly: GCA_014635995.1. NCBI lineage: Eukaryota > Metazoa > Arthropoda > Insecta > Diptera > Sarcophagidae > Sarcophaga > Sarcophaga peregrina. The sequence goes on along the minus strand of CM025790.1, from coordinate 56,537,828 downwards.
CAATATTTAATGGACAAATAAAAAGGGAATGTTCCAGTGAGAAATGCCAATATAAAGGACCACACTAAAAAAATTTATCAAAACTTGATGCTTTAAACCAGAATGGGAGCAAGAGTAAACTATTTCATTATGCGGAACGCCACCAACGTGCCAAAGCCTCTTACAAAATATTCAAACATATTCATTTCGTAAATACATTTTCATAATTTTTTCGTCTGCATAGCGGATGCCCCGCCCAATGTTGCAATTATTTTAGATTTTTACGCAACTATATGTCTAAGTAACAATCTTTCTCACACAAAAATTAACAAATTTCATTTGTGACACTTTGACAGATAAACGTTATTTATTATGCACTTAAAACGGAATGTGCCACGCCCTCTTGAAGTATCATACTTGTTTATGTTTTTTGTAGTATCGCTAGATAGATTTATTTTAAACAAACAAACTACTAGTCTCTCATTCGTTTTTATTTTTTAATAAAACATAAAAACATTTTCCATTTTATTTTATTTTATTTTATTTATTTAATTTTTTTTTTTTTTTGCTGACACAACAACTCAATTGGAAAGATCATTATTTACCGTATCCTGTCCATTTATCGTTTTAACACTTCCAGGCGTTCAATCATTTTGTCGAATACTATTTCGCAAGCATTACAAGTGAATGGCTTAAAATTAAAAGAAAAAGAAAATTTTTAAAAAGAAAACAATAGAATCGAAAATAACCCTTAACGATTAGAAAGTGGGTGTTGATAAAAGGGTGTTGAACGAAATTCATTTCTATCGCATACCCTTCTACTTAATTGTTATAAATATTCGTTTGCTTCCCAAAAAATCTCTATTTCCCATAAACATTCGATTAAGAGAATAAAATTCATGAATTTAATATCAAACATAAACTATTTTCAGATAAAGATGATATGACAAAGAAAACAAAAGCCGACTGACAGATTGAGAGGAGGAGATAAAACTTTAAATTAAATATTCAATTATGAGCTCGAAAATATTTAAAAATAATTTTCAATATTCTATTAGGAGATTGTGTAAAACGTCTAACTCTTTCAACGTGTTCTTATCAAAACTGCAATACAAACAATAATTGACGCTCAATGCAATGCTGACGAACGTGTTTAACTTAGGTCCAGATTCTGATTCCAACCCCGTTTGTCGAGGATCAGGACTTTACTTACACATAACAACTCGATTAACGGATTTCGGCCTGTCGCAACACACCCTTCCAGGCGTCTCTGGTTCTTGCGCAGCTACGCCAGCTGGTCACACCAATCCTTCCAATGGATACAAGGCCGTCCTCTTCGCCGACTTCCGCAGATCCCCGTAACAAATAGCCGTCCCGCTAGAGCATCCTCCTCCTTTCTAACGACATAGCCGAGCCGGCGCAGCCGCTGGATATTAATACGCTGCACAACGGCTATGTCGTTGAGGAACTCATACAGCTCACTGTTGAATCGGATCCAGAAATCGTAGCCAACTCGCACTGGACCTAAGATCTTACGAAGGACTTTGCTCTCGAATACACTCAAGGCTGCTGCAGTGCTTAAGAGGTTTCAAGCCTCTGCACCATAACGAAGTACGGACAAGATGAGTATCTTGTAGGGTATTAGTATTAGGAGAATCAGAACACTTACACAAATAGTCTTGTACCGATTTTCCTTTCCCCTCATACAAACAGCTTCTAAATAGTAAAAATTTCGACCACTCATACCTTCCGAGATACATACATACATAATTGGCCATTACAACCCTTCAGTCAGGATTACGACCTAGCGTATGTTGTGTGCGTTAATTTTATACATGAGTGTCAGGACATACAGTTTAAAGTCGACTCCGAACGACAGATTTTTGAGAAGCTTTTCATGGCAATTTTTACTCTCAGAGTCTTTGCTAGAAATCTACTGAGAGGAAGTCGCCGAAGAAATACTTTTAGTTTTGATGTCTGACCTGGGATTCGAACCCGGGCCTCTTGTCTAATAAGCCAAATAGACCACGGAGCCTTCAATACTTACCGAGATACAGTGTGTAACAATTATATTCATAAGAAACATGACGGAATTCCCGCTGTGATTAAAAAGTCCTAAACCGGAAAGTGTGGTCCATATACTCCTTAAGAAAGTTTACCGATATCGACGACAAAATTGATCAGATTTATTAGTGATATGTAAATCCTTAATCCTTAAAGTCACAGTAACCTATTACGTAGTGTGTTGGCTTATTAGGCGTTAGACCCGAGTTCAAATCAAAGGATAGACATCAAAACGAAAATATATAAATATTTCCTCGGCGGCTTCCTCTCAGTAGATATCTGGCAAAAAATTCTAAGAGTAAATAAAATTGCCATGAAAAGCTTCTCAAAAATCTGTCGTTCGGAGTCGACTTTAAAAACTGTAAGTTCCGCCTTTAACATACACAACAAAAGTTCTGCGAGAAGCTTGGCCGTAATCCTGACTGAAGGGTTGTAATGACCAATTATGTATGTGTGTATGTAACTGTCCAGATTATAGATTAGATTTAAATACAAAGGTATTGTTCTAATCCCTTTCCCTGTCATGATGACAGTTCCTGCATTAGCTATAATATGAAATATGTATACGTTACAACAAATGCCCAAACGTACAGTCCCCAGAAATAATGCCCATTAAGTCTAAGCAACTATCTGCTAAAGGACAACAGAGTCCTCGTCCTCCCATTCTCAGAAAAGGCCAGACGTTCAGCAAATCGGTGATATCATTTCATCTGAGTTTCACTCTTCTCAATGCCCCTCCATCTATTAACTTCGACAGCGCTATCAAAGGGTCTATAAAGCGTAAAGCATAGATCTAGGTACCACTATTTATGAAACAGTTTTATGAATTTTAACCAAACGCTCAGTTGGATTCTAATCGGGAGATGAGTATTGTAGCTACGACGCACATTCACATTAGAAGCAGAATTTTTAAAAAGTAATAAACTTGACGAATTCGGTATTCTTCTGCACTTTAATTGAGTTTGTCCCTTAAAAATATTTAATGGTACGGACACTACTCCGTTATATTATACCGTCGTTAACAAGGTTAACTGTTTCTGAAAAAATTATGCGGCGCACCACGCATTGAACGAAACTATTAGAGGTGGATTGTTTAGGAACCCATCAGAATAGCCCAGTCCCTAACTCTGTGCCGAAGCCTAGTCAGAATTGTCAAGAAAAGTTTCTCAAAATCTGTTGCTCGGAGTCGACATTTACTTATGGATAGCAATTAACACATACAACATAAGTGGTATGAGAAGCCTGGACTTAATCATGACTAGACAATGAGGAGTAATGACCAATTATATGTTATTTATATGTACCAGAGATTAGCAATAAGTATTCAAAACGATGAGTAGATTCGAGTCATACTTATAATTTCTAATACTTTTACGCATTCATACTCGAAATTGGAAGTACTCGTCATATTCATACTTAACAATACGTATGATCTTATTGACTTCGACTCGTCTCTACTTAACATTTACACGAAGGGCAAGTGCTTGTTGTCTTTATCTTTTCTTTCTTCTTTGTTTGTATATGCAACAACAACAAAGGCTGTAAATTTTGATGAATGATTCGAGTTACTCGAATGACTCATAAGTATTATAAGTATTTTTCTAAATTTATGAATCAGAATGAGTAGGCGTATGAATCAAACATATTTCGAATGTTGTGAGTTTGATGTCAACGTTGTACTTATACTCATTGCTACTTATACTTATAAATCAATGCTGTAGCGAGTACGAATGAATCAGAGTAATTGAATTTCAATTCTGTTGATTCACTCATACTCAAAATGGCATGAGTACTTATGAGTAGCGGAAAAACGATTCAGTGCTGATTTCTGATATGTACATATATATTATGTGGTAGTATATTTGATTTCATTCATTATCATCCAAAAGGTTATCGCTTACGAAAATGTTTTCAGTGTTTGATGACCATCTCAATTTGCGTATTTAAAAACAAATTACTATTGTTAAACTTTCAACAATTGTGTGAATTTAAATTTTATGCAAAACCTACTCATCTTAGTGAAAATCCTTGAAAATAAAATTTTCATTATACTCGTAGATTCAGTTCGAAAGTGAAGTTTGATAAATGTAAAGTGCTTTTGATGGATAAGTGACACATAAAATAGAGCATAAAATGAGGGTTATAATCTCAACCATTGTACAACAACAGTATGATGCAGGAATGCTCGGACACTTGCAAACACAAAACAAAAAAATTTATACAACAAATTATATACAATAAGAACAATGTAGTATATTTTTTTAGAGCACTGTTAACATGTTAACAAGAAAAAACACAATCTCTCAACTGTCCTTTTATTTTATCATTTGACGAACCAAATTGACAAATAATTCGACAGTAATGGTGTAGAACACAAATTTACACTTTGAAGGGAATGGCAAAAGATTTCAAATTTATTTCCAACTAAAAACGAAAGAATTTATACCAAATCCATATGCCAATGCTAAATATTTTTAGCGTTAAATAAACAATCAAAGAACTTGAATGTCACTTACAAGTCAATTTGAAAAGCAAGCTACTCACGTTTCAAGTGGCATATTTTATTTAAATAAACATCGCTACGAAACATTATACCTGCGCCCGCTAAAAAGTATTTATTTTTTCAAAGCTAACTACTAAACAGCAAATTTGCAGTTAATTTGTTTATATCCTAACTCTTATCCTCTACAAGTTTTAAAAGTATAATGGGTTTGAGGTAATTTATGCGACATTAAAATAAATAAAACTTTAATTTGAATATAGTCCCTTTTTAAGGCCAATGAATCAATATTAAATTTTTATTTAATTTTTATTTCCGGCTAAGCAAGTCTTAGTCTACTGTGTCAAGTCGTAGGATTGCTATATGGTGTTGTCTACGCTCATTGAGTACTAGGTGCACCGATGCGAACTGAGCATCAAGATATAAATGTCTACATAGGGAACATTAATTGTGAACGGTCATGCAATGTTGCTTAGATATGGCGCTTTAAATCAGAAACAAATGGCAGAAATATTAAATGGTGCCTAACAAACAATTCAGAAGTTGTAGAAAAAATCAAAAACTATAGACTATGGGTACCACATGAATTGAACGACAGACAAAAATCCGAAAAACCACTTTTACTTAAAGGTGACGATAGAAAATCAGTGTTGCATCGAATTGTTACAATGATATAAAAATGATGCAATACATATCGATCAATTTTGAATCACGCATTGATCGAAAAACGACTAGGTTGGGCCACAAGGCACAGAAAGATAATTTCGCAACATGTCAATACACTTGCACACAAATTAAAACCAGTTCGTGATCAAAGTGTTAGACTAAAGGACGACTATTCCGCCCTCTCTATTCGGAATTGATGTCCGGAATTTCTCTATGGAGTCATATCATGGTATCAGACAATACATTTGTATGTACTTCCCATATTTCCGAATTCGCTTAGGATCTTCTCGTTATCAATATTAGATGCAAGCCACTGTCTAGGCACACACTGAACTCAGAACACCAAGCCACTACAGCAAAGATAAACAACAAGGAGTCTTAAAATTGTCTCCAGTGCTAACGTAAGGAGAGCGCACAAAAAAAATGGGCCTACTTTTAAGCTTATAACTTTTATCATAATTGAAAAAAACGAATACCGTTACATTGTTTTTGTAAGTCATCTATTTCAAAATCCATATGTTAAAAGTCATTGCAATAGCAAAATTAGTTTTTTGAAAATGGACACCCAACAAGAATGTCGTAAAAAAATAATTGAAATTTTCAATGAAAAACTACACCGCTTACAAAAAGCGATTGCTCGATCTCTGGTGTTAACCAAAAACCAGTTTCTAAGGTAAGAATAAAACAATATAAGGAGACTTTAAGTATTGAGAGAAAACGCGAAAGTGGAAGAAAAAAAAGAATTTGCCGACCAAAACAAACCAAGTGAAATAATACGTATTTTTCTAAAACGCCCTAACATGTCTGGAAGAGGCTCAAAAAGTTGGATGCTCTGAGACCTTTTGAGACATTAAATGAATCCATTAAGGGATTCTCATTCGTTTGCTTAGATAATAATTCTGACTATTGCGGTATATATCCAGTGGGTCCCATTACCCCATTTTCCCCAAAACTTTGTTCTAGTGAAAAATCAAGATTAATAATTTGAAATTAACATGTTTGATCTGTAAAAGTCAAATAAAAAATTGTTTATTTTTATGGAGAAGATATTTCAGATCATTTATGTCGGAAAGACTGTAAATCAGTACACTGTATTCAATTGTCAAGCCAAAAGATGCTACGTGCTCTACTATGATGTTGTCATAGGTTAAAAATAGCAAATTGTGGTTTGATAAATCAGGTCGTGATATTATTTACGAAAACCAAATCCATTTAAGTACTAGCTTGCATATAATAACGTGTCGGGGTAACTGTATTCACTGAGATACATCAACGTAGCAATCAGTGGATTGTTTGCTAATAAATTGTTGTTAAAATCTCGAAGATTAACAATTTCGATGTATTGAATGGATATGTTTTCCAAAATATTCCCTAAAGGACCAACAACTACGCCACTATGAGGTACAGTCAACCCTCCTATAACGCGGTGAGTGCGCACCGTGATATAAGAAACTCGATTTTCAGGTACAAACCAGGCTAATTCGTAGCCCGTTCTATGGAAACCGTCTACCGCGTTGTATGGAAACCGCGCTATAAGAAATACAGAATTAGTACAAATCACATCATTCGTACAGCGTTATATGGAGACCAAGGAATACAAAAGGCAGGATAACTTAGAAATTATTATTATTGAATTCAAGAGTTCATATAAGGAGTGATAAAAAAAATGAAATAAATACTTAAACTTAAAGACTGGTTTCCAACAAAATTAAGAAAGACTCGTTTCCAACAAAATTAAGAAGACTTGTTTCCAACAAAATTAAGAAAGACTTGTAAAAGAATGTAATTTTTTAATGTTTGTCCTCACTTGGTTCACTTTCATTCAATGTTTTTTTAAATTGAAAATTCAACTGCTAATGTTTTGCACGGTACTGTATCTCGGCTGACCTTTTGCGTCAAATATAAAATTTATATTAAACACTCTTACAATATCTAGTTACTATTCATTCATTGGCTGTGCCGAAGGAACTTATGGGATGAAGTTGAACGCAAACCGCGTTATAGAAGAGCTGTCGCAATTTCAGCCTAGCGTTTTATGGAAACCGTGTTCTAAGAGTGCCGCATTATAGGAGAGTTGACTGTATATCACTTCACACAAGAATTTTTTAATCACTGATAGTATTTACTACTACATATATCTCTATTTAAACCAATTGCTATTTGAAGAAGCCGTTCATCAGAGCTTCGGTTTGTTTATTTAAAGACACTAGAAATATCAAACATTCGCTTAGGCCAGTGACATAACATGGAATCGAGTTCCAATGTGTATCGTTTACTTACTAAATGTAGTGAAGTGTTTTCAGTAGATCTGGAGGTTATTACGAAAAATTCTTCAAGATGTTATTGGAAATGTCCTTTGGCAGCCACATATTAACAAGTGAATTAAGGTCTTACAGTTCATATATCTCTGCAATGACAGTAATGCCTTATGGGTTTATTAAAGCTTTATCTAAATATGACTTGTCGAACTGCATACTACAACAGAATGCTCTTACTACAATCGTATATATTTTTTTCATTTATGGCAAGAGAGCCCTCACAACATTAGGCATATGTACTAGGGATGCCAATCGGGAAATCCCGAATCTCGAAATCCCGGGATTTTCGGGATCCAGGGATTTTTAAAAACTTGTCCCAGGATTTTTCGGGATTTTTCTATATTATGAATTCATATGTATTTGGACCCTACAAAAGGTCCTGAAAAAAATTATACATCACTTGACTTCGATAATAGCTTCTTAGATTAGGAAACCCACACTTTCATTGCTAAAAAGTTATTTGATGCTACCGAAGAATGCAAAAGCTCTATAAAACGAATTAAATAATAACTGATTCAGATACTCAACTGTCCAAAGAAATAGATTTATTTACATCAGGAGGTAGTAGAGGTGAATATTTACAAGGTGCATACAGCTATAATGTAATTTAATTTTTTCGATCCCGAATTATACCGAAATATCCCCGGATTTTTAAAAATCGATCCCTTTTGGCATTCTTAATATATACCTCTTTGCATTCAAGTTCTTCAATATAACTGATGTCTGTAGGGTATATTAGCTGGGAACATTAAAAAAATGTCAACAACGTGAATAGCAATTTATTTAATGCCACAACTTTATAAATAATATAAAGGAATGTACATATTTTCCAAATGTGAACACTCACTTCTATTGATTGTCCTTAGAGGGCATGGAAGCTGATAGAGAATGTTTATAGTTCTTAAAGTAACGTGCACTGTAAGAGTGATACAATTTTCAATTCTCTATGTTGTCTATGTTGTTGTTTTTCTTTTTCCTATAGTTTTTTTTTTTTCGTTGTCACTATTTATCGCTTAAAAGGAATATATAAAGCAAGATTCCTTTTGTACAAGTTTATTGAATCCTATTGTCATCGGCAATTTGGTTTTTTCTCAAAGAAATTGAAGATGATGTGCTCTCTTTATTGGGACTTACATATACTACTTGCTAGCACTCTTCTCTTCTAACGTTGTTGTTTCTCTCTTTTATATTTCATTTTTTTTTTTTAAGTTTTATTACTTTAGTGTTTGCTTACATGACATTACATCCACATACTCGTATATAGGACACTACATAGAGGATGACATTATTAACTTTCACCATTTGTATGAATGTATAGCCTCCAGTCTCCATCATACAACTATGGGTTTCAAATCTAGCCAAGACACTGGGTTAGGTTCTGTTTTAAATTATTTATTTTATAGATATTTTCAGATCCAATTAGGCTATGTGTGTTAAGATGGGATCTACACTTTAAAGCCGCCTCCGAACAAACAGATTTTTGAGACACTTTTCAGAACAAGTCGTCGAAGAAATATTTTTTCATATTTCGTTTATTGCGAGATTTCTGATGGGGGGTTTGAACCTTGACCTCACGTCCATTACGCCAACACACATAGCTGCCAGATAAATACAGCATCAAATCGTCAATTATTAGAAAAAAAATCGTCAGAATCGTTAAAGGCGTTAATGGAAATCGTAAAAGTGAACGTCACAAAAAAATAAATACAAAAATTTGAAATTAAAAAAATTATAGTCCACAAAAAAATTATAGTCCGCCGTGGTCTAGTGGGTAGTGTGTTGGCTTATTAGACGAAAGGCCCGGGTTCGTATCCCAGGCCAGACATTCAAAACGAAAAATATTTCTTCGGCGACTTCCTCTCAGCAGATTTCTGGCAAAGACTCTGACAGTAAAAAATTGCCATGAAAAGCTTCTCAAAAATCTGTCGTTCGGAGTCGACTTTAAACTGTAGGTCCCTCCACTCATGTATAAAAAAAAAATTAACGCACACAACATAAGTGGTGTGAGAAGCTAGGTCGTAATCCTGACTGAAGGGTTGTAATGGCCAATTATGTATGTATAGTGCACGAAATACTTCACTTCATCTGATCTTCTTACTACTTTTACCCCTTAAATCCGAATGAGAATGAAATCCAATCTTATGTATAAGCCTCAACGTATAGGAGAAGGCGAAGTTGCTCGTTAATGACGGTAGGGTATCGAACTCTATTCATCACGAAAGCATCGTTACAATGTGGCTTGTGTTTCACTGTTCTATCGCTATTGCAACGGATTTTGTTCGAGCGAAATAAAGGACTTGTTTTCGGGAATCATGTACTCCTACGTACCACTAGCTTTTCTCGGCGAGCACATCCGTATGTTATCTATTGGCCAGTGGATTGGACACTGTATTACAGACAAAATTCGTTCTTTAGTCGGACTACTCGTATGTGAAACTCCCTTCTTGCAGAAGCTTGTAATTTTTTGGCTTTATGAGATGAAAAAGGCCCAAAATATAGAAAAATCATCACAGGAGTTCGTAAATAACTTAAAAATATAATACGTCACGCCTTGTTATCGCTACCATAAATTTGCCAAGCAAAAACAAAGCTTATAGTGGCTATTAATGTACTAAAATAAAAAATATGAAGTAAATTTTGAAATTCTAAAAATCTTCAAAATAAGGACCTAAATCGTCCTATCGTCTAAATGAGCTCAAAATCGTCAAAATGACGATAAATCGTCAAATCTGGCAGCTATGCCAACACATTATGTACTAGACTACGGCGATTTATTGGCTAAACTGAAGCAGCTAAATGTTCACTTCATATGAAACATTTTTCATTGAATATGAATCAGTCGTTCTGAATCGACTTTAGACTGTAGGACCCGCCACTTATGGATAAAATCCGCATATAGATGATATGAAAAGCTAGATCAGGGAGGCTGATATATAATCCAACAAAGTAAAGCGGTATATTTTTTTAATTTTTTTTTTTAATTTTTTTTTAATTTTATTATTCAAAAACAAAAAATGTTGGAAATAACGGCAAATTTTAGATTCAGTTTAGATTTCTTCGAATTGGCCACCTTTGGTACGAATTATGGCCTTCAAACGGCCGACAAAGCCATCACAGGCTGGAAGAAAGTGGCTCTGCAGTATTTTGGCCTATTCCGGGCAAAGCGCAGTCTTGTGATGATCGACAAATTTGTATTTTTTTGTGAGAACTTTACTCTCCAAAATGCCCCAGGCGCAAAAGTCTAACGGATTGAGATCCGGAGATTTTAATGGCCATTGTGCGGTAGAAATGAAGCGAGGAACCTTCTTTTTAAGCCGTTCTAGGTTGACGCGTGCTGAGTGCGGTGGTGCTGAGTTCTGTTGGAATATCCATGGTTTGCGAACTAAATGTTTGTCTGCCCAGGGCTTCAATACTACCTTTAAGACATTTTCCCGACAATATTCGGCATTTATTTTGACCCCACGGGAGATGAATACGGACGGGAGAGCGACCAACGGCCGTATCAGCGGCCCACACCATTACCATCGTCGGTGCTTCAGTTCTGGTGGCCAATCGCAGGTGTAAATTTTCAGCTGACCTCTTTGCCAAATAAACTCGATCATTTTGTTTGTTCACAAACTCATCGGAGAAAACCAAATTCGGTAACTGGCCACTTTTGTGTAAGCGAAATAATTCCTTGGCTCTTTCCAGTCTAACTTTTTTTGTCCATCGGTAAGCTCTTGCGCTTTTGCAACTTCAATGGCTTTAGCCCAAGCTCGTGAGCAATTTTTTTGCCACTGCGGCTTGGATTTTAATCAAATCTGACTTTCAGTTTTCGAAGCATTTCTGATGTTTGTTACCTTTTTTTTCGTCCACTTTTTGGACACGATGCAACACTGCCAGTATCACGATAACGAGTAATGATACGAGAAACAAAAGATTTATTCACATTTAAATGCCAGAGGGCTCTCACGATAGCCATCTGCGGTTTTCCAGCCAAATATAAAGCAATCACACCCTTGATCACGCTTGAGTTCCATCAGGAATTACTTTTTTTCTGAATGCAATAGAAATAACTTATGCAAGCTTGTAAATAATAAAATGAACTATCAATGGAATAAATCTGTCAGCAGTCAGACGAGCGGTTTACGAATGATAACAACCTGAAGTTGGTTGCAATACATATCAGCCACCCTGTAACATTCGATTATGTATGTAAATAAAATTTTTCAATGGAAACACCCATATAGATTGACTGAATTATATAGCAAGCAGCAATATCAGCACAACTAATGTTAAGGAAAATCCCAGTATCCGCAAGACTTTACAATGAAAACAACTGACAATAAACAAAGGCAGTAACACTCAGATACTTATCAAGAATAAACAACTTTAATGTCGAACAAACTTTAAGATAAATGTGCACTTATCCGTGTTCATACCCAAACAATTCAAAACTAAACAAAACAAACAAGTGTGCGTTGCTACTTAAAATTTTCAAAACTAAATTACAAGAAAGTATTTCATTTAATGCCATTGCACAGATGAAAATTTGTATGAAAATAAAAAAAAAATGATGTTGAACTAACATATATGATTTCGTCAATTCAAGCCAAATACCATGTTTTATAGAGAACAAATTGTGGTGCTTGGGAACCATATAAACTGATATATTGAACACCTCTATCTGAATTTATCACAAGTTCGGTTGCAAAATTCTCTCCAAATCGCTGAAATTTTTTCATTTGTTAATTGCTAATATCGAGTTTGCCATGGTTTAGGCTTCTATCTTCTTAGCATCCCATTGTTTGTATGAGGTAGCAACTAATGGCATACAAACAAATTCAAGATGAGTTTTAAAATGCGCTGCGATGTACTCACACTTATCACAAACCCCCACTTAACATAGAAAATTTTTAAAAACTAGTGATCTCAATAGATCTATTTTCCATTTTATTTTGGGAAATTTCATTTGAAATTGTGTGGAGTAATGAAGAGAGTCATTTGTATTAGTGAGGAGGTCATTATATTAAAAAAATACCCCTGAAGTTTTACAAACCGTTTATACCCTTTGTTATCGGAACATTATAGGACCCATCTGAGAAATGTTTTTTTGGGGCACATACTAATTTTATATCCTAAACTATCAGAATAGTATTCTACGCATTTGTAAGTACGCTTAGAGTCTGTGAGAAGAGTAGGATAAAGCGAATATTACAGTCAACCCTCATATAACGCGGTGAATGCATACCTCCAACAAAACGATACAGTAAGACCCTGCTTAACGCTGTTTCAGCATTACGCGGTAGGATTGGTATTCATCGCCGTGGTCTAGTGAGTAGTGTGTTGGCTTATTAGACAAAAGGCCCGGGTGCGAATCCCAGGTCAGACATCAAAACGAAAAAATATTTCTTCGGCGACTTCCTCTCAGCAGATTTCTGGCAAAGACTCTGGAAGTAAAAATTGCCATAAAAAGCTTCTAAAAAATCTGTCGTTCGAAGTCGACTTTAAACTGTAGGTCCTGCCACTCATGGAAAAAATTAACACAAACGACATGGGTGGTGTGAGAAGCTAGTTTTGTAATCACCAATTATGTATACATGTATGCACATATGTATCAGATATCAGCAATGAATCGTTTTTCCGCTACTCATAAGCACTCATGCAATTTTGAGTATGAGTGAATCAACAAAATTGAAATTCAACTACTCTAATTCATTCATTCTAGCTACAACATTGATTTATAAGTATAAGTAGAAATGAGTATAAGTACAACGTTGACATCAATCTCACAACAATCGAAATATGTTTGATTCATACGCCTACTCATTCTGAATTATCAATTTAGAAAAATACTTATAATACTTATAAGTCATTCTAGAGATTTGAATCATTTATGAAAATTTGCAGTTGTTGCTGCATTTACAAACAAGAAAGGAAGGAAAGACAAAGACAACAAGCAAAGCATACACACAATCTTCTTGTGAGTATTGCAATACTCGTACGTACGCGAATCAGACTTATTTTATGCTTTGTTTAAATGTTATGTAGATACAAGTCGAAGTCAATAACATTATGAGTATTGTTAAGTATGAATACGATGTGTTCTTCCAACTTTGAGTATGAGTAGTATGAGTATCATATTAAAATAAGTAAGAATGCGTATAAATATCAGAAATTATAAGTATGATTTGAATCTACTTATCGTTTTGAATACTCGTTGCTGATCTCTGATAAATATCAAATTCTTTTGGTCTAAATTAGATAATCTGGGCATTGACGACATGTGGCTTTAATAGTACGACGCTAAATGTCACAGAACCCATATGACTTTTGATATACAACACGAATGCATTAAGGCCGGAATCATCTCACGTGGAGCCGCCGTGAACTAGCTATTATGCGATTTGACCCCATTAGACTTTTTCATATTTTTCTTCAATAAAAACCATTCCATCTACCAAATTCCGCTTGATTTATGCACCAGAGCCATGGACAATTGGATATTTCTGTTCAGAGGGGGGTCACCGTGGTCTAGTAGGTAGTATGCTGGCTTATTAGACGTAAAGCTAGGGTTCGAGTAGTGGGCCAGACATCAAAATAAAAAAAAATACAAAAAAAAAAGTATTTTTTCGGCGATTTCTTCTCTTTCTCTGCTTGAAAAGTTTCTCAAAAAAAATCTGTCGTTCTGAGTCGACTTTAAACTGTAGGTCCTGCCACGTCTGTATAAAATTAACACACACAACATAAGTGGTGTGAGAAACTGCGGGCTTCTTGCTGTATACTGTCTAATGGTGAAGGTATAACACTGGCCATTTTATAGTCACCAACAGCAACGACCGTTCGCATCTTCCCTCTTTCCATCTTTCCTAAACCTGCACAATGCACTCCATTAAAAAAAAAAAAGATTCGACTTTACACTATTGGTCCTGCGGCTCATGGATAAAAATAACACACACAGCATTAATGTAAGAAGCTAGGTCGTAATCCGTAATTACTAATTCAGTACATAAGAAAGTACATTAAGAAAACACATGCCGTTTAAGGGATTACAGAGTTTTGTACTTGGAAATCCAAGAGGGGGACCTCCATAATTGTTATCAACTCTAATACTCTACGTATCCTCTTCAAAGTTTTACAGAATACAAAAATTTAATCCACCTTATGTAGTTGGTGGCGAACAATAGCATTAATTATGGTACATACTGTACAATAGTTTTCCACATTAATTGTGTAAGTGTTAATACTTATCATAAATAAAAGACGACACAAGCACTTTAGTAATGTGATGAGCGGCAATATTTTTACGAAATTTTATTTCCTATGACATTCACATTAAATTAATTTAAAAAGTTTTTTTTTTTAAATGTTTACCCTCACTTCTCCTAATAAGTAGATGACAGTTATTTTTGGCAAATAGAACTTAATAAAGTTATTTGCGTTCGTATGAGATGTGAAAACAAACTTTTCCCTTTTAGAAAAGTTAACAGTTGGCTTAATATTTGTCTATTAATGTCTGGTTATGAAAATGATGATTATAAAGAGTTCACACATTAACTGTCGTTTAAAAACACATGCGTCTCGTTATTATACTTTACTTACGTATATAGAAACTTATACAATTTATGCAAACATTTTTCAACACACATTACATTTGACTCAAAAAGAAGCATTACAGGAAAGGGAAACTTTTGTCTTCAAAAACAAGCCTAATTTCAAACAAATACTCTAAACTTGAACTCAATCATTTTTATAATTGTGTATGTATGTTGGGGTATAAGCCTTCTCCCTATCGCATATAAGGTTCTTACAGGCGTATTGTGTGAACGATTGAAGCCACTCGTCAAAACACTGATTGGACCTTATAAGTGCGGCTTCAGACCTGGCATATGCCCCAAATCCTGGAAAAGGTCCATGAAAAACAAGGCAACACACACCATCTTTTTGTCAACTATAAGGCAGCCTTCGTTAGCCCCATAAGGAATCGTGTTTATGCCGCAATGTCTGAGCTGGGTATACCTGTGAAGCTGATAAGGCTATGCAGAATAACGTTGAACAGCTCCGTCAAGATAGGAATGGACCTCTCCGAACCTTTTGATACCGTGCTAGGTTTCAGACAAGGCGACCTCTTCAACTTCGTCCTGGAGAGTGTTCTGTGAAAGGCAGGAGTGCATCGCAATGGCACTATCTTTCAAAAAAGTGTCCTATTGCTTGCATATGCTGACGACATCTACATCATAAGGCGTACCAATCGAAATGTTCCTGCTGCCTTTAGCGCTATTGAACGGGAGTCTAAGAAAATGGGTCTGGCAGTAAATGAGTGCAAAACAAAGATGTTATCGACAAGTAGGGACGTGCGGCATATTGATTCTCAGATTACGCCAGTCAAGGAATTTATTTATCTCTCCGCCGTTACCACCAAAAATGATGTCAGTCTGGAGATCAAACGCAGGATTACTCTTGCCAACAGGTGATACTATGGTCTCAATCGGCACTTGAGTAGCAGAGACCTCTCTCGTGCCACAAAACTAATACTCTACAAGACGCTCCACTTACCCGTGCTTCTTTATGGCGCAGAGGCATGAACCCTATTTAGAACTGATGAAGCAGCCTTGAGGGTATTCGAGAGGAAAGTCCTACATAAGATCTTCGGTCCTGTGCGAGTTGGCGATGATTTCCGCATCCGATCTAACTATGAGCTTCTCAACGACATAGACTTTGTGCAGCGTATTAATATCCAGCGGCTGCGCTGGCTCGGCCATCAAGTTCGAATGAAGGAGGATGCTCCGGCGAAACGGGTATTTGATGCGGGGATCTGCGGAAGTCGGCGAAGAGGACGACCTTGTATCCTTTGGAGAGTAAGGTTCTCACTAAAAAATACCAAAATGTCGATCATCTCAAGACGGGAATGAGCCAAAATACCGCAGAGCCACTTTCGTGCAGCTTGTGATGGCTTTGTCGGCCGTTTGAAGATAATAATTCGTACGGAAGGTGGCACAATTCGAACAAATCTAAACTTATTCTAAAATTTTATGTTATTTCCAAAAGTTTTTGCTTTTTAACAATACAATTAAAAAAAATGTTAAAAATATAGCGCTTTACTTTGTTGCATTATATATCAGCCACCCTGTAATGACCAATTATGTATACATGTTGTCACATTAACGCTCTTATATCAATTTTAGAAGGCTTAAATTTTCTATATTCTCATTTGGTCAACAGTGTGTTGCATTTTTACATGTGGAAAAGTCTTAATTGTTACCAAATTTTACGAAAATGTTACTCTTTTTTGCTATTCTTATTCTAGTTTCTGGTTTAGCAGTTTACACTTAAGAGTGATTACTCAACTTATGTCGCTGTCGGGTAGATGGTATCTTTGCTTTTTCAAATTGCAGCTCAGACATCTCAAAATATCTCTAGGAGTAAATAAAATGTCTAGGAAAAGTATCTCATCTCTGTCGTACGAAGTTGACGTTAAACTGTTGATATCACTTCTCATGGCTAAAATTATCATACACAACATAGGTAACGTGAGAAGCTAGGGCGTAAACTTATCACTGTATCTTGTATTAAATTCCTTATTGTATTGACACTATGCATCTGTAGTTTGTAATAATATTGTTCCAATAGCGGATTAAAGAGAAAGTAAAAAAGAAAAAGTCAAAAAAAAATTGCAACAAAACAATAAAAAAGTAACGATAATAGGGATAAACAAATTTAAGAGTAGATTCTAGAAGTTGCCAGAACGAAAATAAATGAACTATGAATAAAGCGAAAAGGAAAGTTTTCAACCAGTTGCAAAAGAAAAAGGCAGCGTAGAAACACTGTTACATACATACATAATTGGCCATTACAACCCTTCAGTCAGGATTACGACCTAGCCTCTCACACCACTTATGTTGTGTGCGTTAATTTTATACATGAGTGGCGGGACCTACAGCTTAAAGTCGACTCCGAACGACAGATTTTTGAGAAGCTTTTCATGGCAATTTTTACTCTCAGAGTCTTTGCCAGAAATCTGCTGAGAGGAAGTCGCCGAAAAAATATTTTTCGTTTTGATGTCGTATCTGGGATTCGAACCCGGGCCTTTTGTCTAATAAGCCAACACACTACCCACTAGACCACGGCGACTTCAAAGAAACACTGTTGCTATTGTTAAATTAAAACAAATGAAGGATTTATTTAATCAATCAATAGCATACAAACAAAAATAAACGATTTCTTTAAAAACTTCAAGGATTATTTTGTTTTCCTACAAAATCTTGTTAATTCAATTTAAAGTAAAATTATTTGAAAACAGAAAATGTATTCGCTGGAAAAGTATTTTCTTTTTTGTCAATGTAAACTAAAGCGAACGTGCCTAATAGTTAGATTGAAAACTTTTATATGCCTATGTAACATACAAATTTACATTATACATACGTATAGGTGTTTGTAGATATGTATTTATAAGTTTGAAAGAATCTTCCCTACAAATTGATAAAACTTCTTTGTCCGAAAAGGAACATATTGAGTAGAATGTTAAGATAATTCAAATAAGATACGCAAACACCTTTAAAGGTGTGCCTGTTTTTTGTTACGGATATCAGATGAAATTTATAAAATAACAATACATACATACATATGTATGTATACAGGTTAAACATTCAATCACACAGTCTTTTCCGTAATAATATAACGGGTGACTTTTTTTTTTGTTTTCTGGTATTAACAGTGTAAAGTTTTACAGTGTAAATAAATATTCGTACCATGTTGCAATACGAAAAGTGCTCAAAAAGGTCTTTCATTTCATCATTATATCGATTTAACAAATGAATAAAGCTTCCAAGTCATTCAATAAACGAGAAATATGCACCGTTTTATGGTCGTCATAATCGATCCGGAGTCACCGTGGTCTAGTAGGTAGTGTGTTGGCTTATTAGACGTAAAAGCCAGGGGACTAATCACCGCTGTCTATATCGAATTACTTATCGAACAAAAATAAAATACGGTATCTATCGAATTGCCATATTATAGCTTTCGATAGCTATCGAACCGAATTTCAATTCCAATTGTAAAAGATTTTATTGAATTTGTAATAGATTCAGAACATATGTCCTATATTTGTAAATAAAACAATAATTAAAGTGAAAGTAATTTGTTTTTGTAACTCGGAATCAATAATTTTTAATATAAAATGATTGAAGAAATATTGATGCTGGAATATTTATCTTCATCGGAATCTGAAAATAGTAGGTTCATGAAAAATTTGATTTTATTTTTGACCATAAATACAAAATTTTAACAATTAATTCAAAATATGGTGGATCGACACCCGACTCTTTCGTGTGGAAACATTTAAAAGAAAGGATTTCGATGGAAGAATTGTATAGCGATAAAAAATTTTTAGCTATTGGAGTAATAAATTATTACATACTGTTACAAACATAATTTTTTTAAAAAATTTCAAGTGAATTGGAAACCTAGTTCAGTTGAGAAAACTATTGGAATCCTTCAGGGACGTTAAAAAATCTTTTCTAAAAAGCACAATTAGCAAATGTATGTGCAGCCTTGCACAATGTTTGTTTAAAATAACAGTTCCACAATCTGCCCAAGTTCACATAGAAATTGGTGCTGAATCACATCTGACCAAAATAGGCAGCAAAATCAATTATTTTTGGCCGACTGTTCAATTTCAAAAAACAATTTTTTTGTTTACGATAGCAATTTTGTTATCGAATGATTTTTGTAAAGAAAACGCTCCATCGATGACTCGATATCGAAAGTTATCATCTCAAATTTTGTTTATTTTTATTCGATATAGAATGCCATGATCTCAAAATAAAATTATACGATCAATATAGCTCGATATCGACAGCGGTAATTAGACCCCAGGGTTCGAGGCCCAGGCCAGACATCAAAATAAAATACAAAAAGTATTTTTTCGGCGATTTTCTCTCAGTAGATTTCTGGCAAAAACTCTGAGAGTAAATAAAATTGCCATGAAAAGTTTCTCAAAAATCTGTCGTTCGGAGTCGATTATAAACTGTAGGTTTCGCCACTTATGTATAAAATTAACACACACAACCTAAGTGGTATGAGAAACTAGGTCAATAATCCTGATTGAAGGGATGTAATGGCCAGTTATGTATGTATGTATTATCGATCCGTAGTCTCCTAAAGTTGTTGACATCAAATTTCGCCTCATTTATGCATGAGTACATATATAACACCATACGTCACTTTATGTCGTGGTTACGTTCGAAAAAAATACGACGCAAAGGGAATTATTAAATTCTATAGCAAAGAATGTAAAAATCGGACAATAAAAAGACAATTGAACAAAGTAAACATTTAAAAAACAAAAATAATATAAAATCTTACTAGATGACCCGTGCAAATATTTGTAACCGTTGTCATTTTTGTAACAAAAATAATTGCCAAAACAGCTTTTTACAACTTAATATGCATATTATATATAACTGACTTAGTAATAAACGGCATTATAATAAATAGCGGTATTGCCAGAGTGGATTTTAATACATACTATATTATGTAGAACTGCATTTCTATTAAGCGACCCTGTATTAGCACACTTGAACAAAAACCTGTAATCACAATGACAACAGTATTATTATGCAGTTCTATATAAAAAATAATAAATATAATTTTTATCAATGAAAATATTAATGTTTCAATTTCTAATTATTTTTCGCCATTAGTGTTAGATATAAGCTTTAAAATGAGATATCATTCATTAAATTTGACGCGGTGGTATGGGAGACATTTGCAACCGACAAAAAAGAGTGCTTTAGAAATAATGTATATGATTACATACATGCTAAAAACAAATTCAATTAAGATAGAATGAAAAAATTCACTTAATTTATTTCACTTCAAACTAAACATTAAAATTATAAAAACAAGGTGAAAATAAAACTATTATTTTCAATTAGAAAGGGAATCCCCAAGTTTTGATAGCTTGCCGCAATTAGAAATAGAAGTCGTGCCATCTTTTAGAAAAACTAAACAAATGTAAACAACGCACAATGAAAATTAGTACTAATTCAGCAACGACGCAACTTCGAAAAAACGTAAAACGAAACGACACAAAGAGGCGTATAGTTGTACAGACTAGTGTTACAACTCTTCAGTCGGAATTACGACCGAGCTTCTCACACCACTTATTTTGCGTCTGTTAATTGTATACATGAGTAACGGCTCCTACATTTTAAAGTCAAATCCGAATTACGGATTTTTGTGAAACTTTTTCACGGCAATCTGCTGAGAGAAAGTCGCCAAAGAAATGTTTTTTTTTATTCCGTATTGTTAGAGATATTTGACCTGAGGTTTGAACCGTAACCTGGCATGGCCAACATACTAGTAGACTGAGGCGCCTTCTCACCAGTCATAAAATTAAATAGTTAGACTTTGGTGTCATGTGTGGTCAATAAGGTAGTACATGTCACAAGGTAGCACGTGACACAGGGCTGCCATCTTCATTGAATTTAGTCAATCAAGTAACAATTGTACCTCTAGAAGACAACGGTGCAGGTGATATTATCCACACAATTAGTAGTATTCACTAGGTTTGCCAATCGGGAATCCCAAAATCGCGATTTTTCCCGTGATTTTTCGGGATTTTTGGATCCCGAATTATCCCGAAATATTCCGGGATTTCGGGATCGGGAATCACAAAATTGTGTATTGGCTTATTAGACGAGAGCCCAGCAGGCTTCTGGCATAAATTTTGAAAGTATATAAAATTGCTAATGTGTCTCAAATCAGTCGTTCGAAGTCGAAATTAAACTGTAGGTCCCGATTAGCAAAGATAAAATTGACACGCTCGATAGGTCACTCCAGAGTTTTGAATACCGTCTTTCCTGACGGAAGTTATGGACTTTCGGAAAAACAACTGATTATATTGTGCCTGAGGCTGTGTTCCTGCCGGGTTTGAGAATACTCATATGGGTAGGGCACAATGGAATGGTGAGGTACTCCAGAAGCTGAGTTGTATACCCATCTAAGTTAGGTGGATGTATAGGTTCTGTGGTTTTCTGTAGGGAACTCGGTCTTGACCTCCACTTCAGTTTGAATGATGACTACAGTGTTTTTCTTCGGATTCGGAATCATACATGATCTTTGTTGACAGTCAGGCTGCCCTTAGGGCCATTGCGTCAGTCTGGAGCAAATGACGGCTCGGTCGTGAGTGCAAAGAGTCGTTGAGGAATTTTAGATCAGACCGTATCAGTCTATGCTGAGTTCCGGGTCATAGCGGAGGTTCGCTTTCAGGGGACGATTTGATAGTTGGTCCTGACCTCCCAGTCTGCCACCTCGATGGATGGGTCAGGGAGGAAGAGCAGAGGCGTTGGGGAACGGATCGGGTTGTTCTGCTTCTAGGCCTGCTGTGGACAGTAAGAGAACAGCTGGCTGCTGGGCTTGGTTAAGGCCAGCTTAAAGCTGGTTGTCGGTTTTATCACGTGGCACTCCGAGATTAGATCGCTGACGGGGATCTGGAACAGATCCCAATCGGACTATTGCAGGGTATGTTGCGATGAGGAGGAGATGGAGACTGTCGAACACCTCGTCTGTAACTGCCCAGTTCTCGGAAGGTTGAAGTTGAGGACCCTTGACAGGACCTTATTTAAGAGCTTGAGTTCTGAGTCGAGGGCCGACATCAAGGCTCTCCACAGACTTATTAGCAGCTTGCGCTTGTCAAGAGGTGCTAGGGCTTCATAAGTGTAGTTGCGCTCTCACCCTCTTTAGTTTTCTGTCTGTTTCTTTCTGTGTAATTCTCCCATCTCTCCCTCCCCCCTTACCAGCTTTCCCTCCTTTCATTCTATAACCTTTATTTTCTTCCTTCTCTAAGGACATTGTACAATAGGTCAATTTCGATCTCCGGATACTGTACTTGTGTTAACCGACAAGTACACGTCCTCTAACCTAACCTAATCTAGCCTAACACGTGAAAACCTAGCGATACCATTTCTATCTATGTGGATACCTAGAAATTGAATTTCTCAGGGTATAGAAAAAATTGACTATCGTTTTTATGGTAGATAGAGTTTTCCGTGTGTACAACAATTCTTAAAGAAATTTAAAAAGAAAAAATCGATTTTTTTTAAGCTTTGAAATGCGCAAAATGCCTTAACATATGGCACATGTTTGAATACCTACATCTTTCCAAGATACTGTTTAAATATATAAATAAGCCTATACGGTGTTTGTCATAATTTATAACTTTTCTTGTCAAAATATTTAAATTTAAACAGAAACGAGATGTTCTCGCAGCAATAAAACGATAATGGAGGAGGGAAACTTTTTTTTTATTTTATTATTGCTAAACACAACCTTTTTCAAAAATATTATTTTTTTCATTCATATTTCATTATCAACATGATTATCATTAACATCATCAAGGTCATGTATTGAATTATATTAAATTGAAACAACCAAAAAGGATACGAATTTGATAATACATGTAGTATGAGTGGGTGCATGTGTTCGAAAAGCCTTTTTGTATTTGTATAAATACATACATAAGTATACAGAAGATGTACTTTATTCACTCAACCATTAGAATTTTCAATGAAATATAAAATATTCCTGTTGAAATTTGTTGACTGTCATAATTTATTAACAAGTCTGTATTGAAGATTTTCTGTTGTTCGAGTGTATCTTGATTAGGATGGCAGTAAAGTAGATCCTTACCTAAATAGTCTATGACAGCTTTAATTGAAATATTTAGTTATCTTGTGAATTATATGAATGTTTGAAAACTTTTGCTATGATTTAAATTAAAATAGGCACTTAAAGTTCAATATTACTATGTAAATAAAGTTATAATCAAGTCTAAAAGTTACGCAAGGTCAACTTGGTAAACTCTGTTAAGCATTTCGGTTTTGATAATTCCAAAAAAAAAAACAAATTTTAGAAATTGAATGAATATTATAGCGACAAATGAGTGGCCATGTATCGGCTGGGCCATCTATCTGTTTAAATTTTAACCGTCAGTTATTTCGAATCTAGCAATACTTATGTCATTCAATTCATGCTTCAAAATTCAGTATATTATCGCCACTGTAGGTAATGAATGGGTTTATGCTTGAGAGATATTGTGTTTTATTTGAAATTTATTTCCAAAACAAAGACAATTCTTCAGAAATTACATGAAAATGGCGTACAAAATTTGGTTATTGGGGGTCGCCGTAGGTAGTGTGCTGGCTTATTAGACGTAAAGCCAAGGTTCGAGTCCCAGGCCAGACATCAAAATAAAAAATACAAAAAGTATTTTCTCGGCGACTTCCTCTCAGCAGATGTTCTGGCAAAAACTCTGAGAGTAAATAAAATTGCCATGACAATTTTCTCAAAAAAATCTGTCGTTCGAAGACGACTTTAAACTGTAGGTCCCGCAACTTATGTATAAAATTAACACACACAACATAAGCAGTGTGAAAAACTGCGGGCTTCATGGAGACGATTGCTGTTGACTGTCTAATGTTAAAGGCATGGCATTGACCATTTTATAGTCACCTAGCAGGATCTCGTTTCCTTGCCGTTCGCATCTTCCCTCTTTCCACCTTTCTTAAACCTGCACAATGTACTGCATGAGTAGAGGCCATCCTCTGAGTGCTGGTTTTATGAAAAAAAAAATTTTGGTCGTTGAAAAGGACCAAGACTGCCTGGTATACGCAAGTTTATTGCTAAAGTTCGTAAAACTGGTATCATTACCTTGCCGCATCGGTACTCCCGCAGTGCGTACTCCCGAAAATATCAAAACTGTGGCAGAGAAATTGCGTGAGTATCCATCAACATCAGCTCGTTATCGTTCTCAAGAATTAAACAATTTACGTAGCAAAAAGATGTCGTTATGGTGATCTACACAGTTCGGAGTTAAAGCCGCAACAAGAAACTGCAGCGATTATGTCGATTTTTTCATCTATTGGAACATGAAAGCTCATTTTCATCTTGGTGGGTACGTTAGTAACTAAAACTGCCTAATTAAGGGCTCAGAAAACGCGCACGTGTTTTTACAGAAGTCAGTGACCATTACGAGTAACAGTTTGGCATCATTGGCCAATATTTTTTTGAACATATTATGCGCTCAAACCATTGTACCCATACACTCGACAAATATATGAAAATTGGTTCGATCAAACGAAAAACTGTAAGGGCAGCGGCGAGCGATATAAAAGAAATAATAATGAAATTACTAACTGGAACAATTGTACTTTAAAACAAAAAAAAAATAAATTAGCTAAATTTCAAACCGTTTTTGTTTTATTGCACTTATAAATTTAAAATTTTAAATGGCCCACCCATTATACATTACAGGCGGTTATGTCGTACTTGGTCCATTCGTGGAGTTTAATTTTCAGTTTTTAAGCATTTCGACTGGTATCACACCAATTGTAGCTGTAATGTTGTATGTTTGCACACACTGTAAGGCCCCAATCTGAATTAAATTAATTAATTTCAATAACCACATTGCAGATTCATTCATAACACGGTAAAAGATGGTGGCGGTAAAATGATTATTTTTTCTGCTATGGTGTTATGTCCCAATATCGTATGCAAGTATTTTTAAAAATATAAGAATTTGTGAAATCCTTCGAAATCTCAAGAAAAATTTCTTGATGAAAATATCTCACTGTGATCTGGGTTATAAAGTGCACTAAAAATACCTCGAAGATAACAATATCAATGTATTATATTAGCGCGCACTATCTTCAGATCCAATTTCGATAGAGGATAATATACTAAGAACAATCAGAGGAAATTTAGTTTTGTGATACGTATTCTGAAAACTTAATGGTTTATGGTGTCCTTATTATTCTAGTGTAAACTAGCAATTGAGTGTATATCTACTCGGATTGTCTTATTATAAAAATTAAAATTTAAATATTTTTATCCTATTTGTTTCCTACTTACCTACTTCAGTGGTATTCACAAACCTTTAGTCAGGATAACAAGCTAGCTTTTTAAACCACCCATGTTGCATGTGTCAAAGGTGAAACCCTAAGTGTAACTTCGTTTTCGAACAGCAGATTAGAGAACCTTTTCATGACAATTTTATTTATGCTGAAATTTTTTCCAGAAGACTTCTCAAAGGACTCGTCGAAATAAATTTTTTTCATAATCCGCTTTGGTTTAGAGGTTTTTAGGTGGAGTTAGTAACATGGACTGTCATATAATTAGCCAGAACTTACTAGGCAAAAAGGTTTGGATCAGTTTCCCCAGAGAGCGGACTTAAATAAAAATATGTATAAGTTTGGGTTGCTTAGACTAAAGGACTCCTTTTAACGGTGTACATTAACACTTTTTAAAGTAAATAGAATGTCATGGCACAATTGACCTTACATGAAGCGACCAATGAAGTGTGTTCGCTCTGTTCTGGTCGCCATTTGACCCTGATTTTCTTTGGAAATTTTTTGATGAATGAGTACGAGGGAAACAAAATCGTAGAATTTGGGTAGACATCCCAGAGTGTCCAATATATCAAAAGAAAAAGTATTTGGTGTGGTTTTTGCGGTGACAGTGTCATCGTTCTATATTTCTGTGAGAACGACGTTGGCCATACCATATCTATCAAGTCTATATGTTGATGACTACCAAGTTCTTGTAGGATGAATTAGAAAATTTAGACAATATATTTTAAATCAATTTTAAATAGTTTGAAGTGGACATGGTACTACCCGTCACCCTGCTCATGCCATATTGAACATTCTGCACGAGCGACTTAAGGGCATTATGACCACACATCGGTGGTCCTGATCACCCAGATCATCCAATTTGACGCCATTAGAAATTATTATTATTGGAGTTTTCTTAAGTCTCTAGTAAATACATCACGTAAATCGTAATGGATATTTGAACGATGATGACATCCATCTCATCAATAAATTTGTTTTATTTAAATTTAAAGATAGGAACCACTTAATGAAACACCCGATATGTATTAAATATGATCTTTAGAAAAGTTATGATCTTTAGAAAAGTTATTGCGCATTAGTTGGGGTAGGTTTCTTAGTTGATATGACTAATTTCCGGCAGGTGGCGCCACTGAAAATTACTTAAAATTAATTAAATCTTAAACTGTGCATTTGATTATATCTTTTGATCTTTAGCAAAGTTGTTGCGTATGAGCCGATGAAGATTTCTAAGTTGGTATGACCAATATCCGATAGGTGGCGCCACTGAAAATTACTCAAAATGAATTAAATCTTAAACTGTACATTCTTTAATAAAGTTGTTACGTGTGAGTCAACGGAGATTGGTGCAATTAATTTCCGATGGATGACGTCACTGAAAAATATTCAAAATGAATGACTAGCAATTGGTTGACCTGCACCCCAAGCAAGGACAAAAACAGTATTACGAGCCTCAGGATCAGACGAGCACTGTGACTGGAAAATCTTCGAGTATATGCCGCTGAGACCCGTTCGCATGAACCACTTGAACAACGAGAAGCGAGATTAGAATCTGATCGAAATGCGTACTACTCAGGCCGTTTATATGAATCATTAGGACAACGGGAAACAAAATCAATAAAATTATTCAAAATTAATTGGACATTTGTATAATGCCTTTCCTTCAAATTTATTTTAGTTGGAGGCGCAGCAACACGAGCAGGGTACAGCTAGTAATATATAAATTTAAGAAGCCTGCGTAATTCACTGTCTTCTAAAACTAAAACTTTCTTCTTTGACATTTTCATTATTTATCGATAAATATTAAAACAATTCTTAAACAAAACTATTCTTGTAATTGATGAGTAAAGCACTTACTATACAAACCATATTATACAAACATAACTGCCAACTAATAACTGTCAATTTACTTCAAAATATTTTATAACAAAATTACACTTTTAAGAAGTGTTTTACATTAATCTTAACTTGAATTTATTTTCAATTTCTTAGTGCATTTATCAAAATTAGTCCCTCTCTTAATGAACGTAATAATAGGAAAATTTCCAAATTCTTAATAACCTTTGTGTGTGTATGTATGTATTGTAAAAAATTTCTTGTTCATTTTGTTCATTTCTTTAATAAAACGTATAAAGGACATACTATTCTATAAGTTTTATTGAAAAACACTTAAAAGGTTTTTGTGTTTTTGAAGTGTTTGGTCACGTGCAAAACTAGCCTTTTTATAAATAGGCAAACTACCTTGGGACATATTAGAAAGCACTAACAAACATACACACTCTAAAGTTTAAGCTTAGTTAACAAAATATTTTTCTGATTTCCATGTTATTTCAGTACAAATTTAACTTGATAAGCATTTGTTTAATGTTTCGACTGCTGTACAATAATCGTATAAAATTTTATTCAAATGTTCTTACTGTTAATCGGTATATCGATTGTATCGGTGAATTACTTGTCGATGGGTTGCAAAGTGCCTATGTAAATACATACAAACATTATTCACCATTACAAACTTTTGTCACAACTACACTCAGAGTTCAGCAATGAATCGTTTTTTCGCTACTCATAAGCACTCATGCAATTTTGAGTATGAATGAATCAACAGAATTGAAATTCAACTACTCTGATTCATTTGTACTCGCTACAACATTGTTTTATAAGTATAAGTACCAATGGGTATGAGTACAACGTTGACATCAAACTCTCAATATTCGAAATATATGTGATTTATGCACCTACTCATTCTGATTCATAAATTTGGAAAAATACTTATAATACTTATAACACCCCTATCGTGAATGTTATGGGAATAAGTTATTTGGGAGTAAACTTTCATTCCCATCCCAAAAAATCGGTATTGCGAATATATTGGGAGTAAAAGTTTTTATTGTGAATTAGTGATAAATGGAAAGGTTGCAGAAAAGAGCTATTAGAAATGAATCGAATCCACTATCGCTCCCTGAGCTAAAGGAAGAATTATACATACTACAATATTCATGTGAGATTGTAAAACCGTCATTAGGTTCAAATACCTACTGATTGTGTCTATGGAAAACTTGCCCCACAGCGGAAAGATATTTGACATACCCCCCCCCCCCCCACCAAAGTGAAGCTCGCCGGTATTTTGAGATTTTTGGCGGAAGGCAGCTATCAAAAGGCAATTTGACCTCGGTTTGGCGCAGTCCTCATTCATCGAAGGGCTTTCAGAAGTATGAACAAGATTTGAAAGAGTTTAATGTCCTCGAATCATTCATCAAAATTTACTGCCTTTGTTGTTGTTGCATATACAAACAAAAATGAAAAGAAAGACAAAGACAACAAGCAAAGCATACACACAATCTTCTTGTGAGTATAGTAGTGTTCGTAAACGAATCATACTTATTTTGTGCTTCGTGTAAATGTTAACTACAGACGAGTCGAAGTCAATAACATCATGCCTATTTTTAAGTATGAATACGACGAGTACTTCCAACTTTGAGTATGAGTATCATATTAAAATAAGTATGAATGTGTATCAGAAATTATAAGTATGATTTAAATCTACTCATCGTTTTGAATACTCATTGCAGATCTCTGAACTACACCTGAGCTACTAATATTCCTATCAAGTATGGGTGACGATAAAAAAAACTTAAGCATGACTTCCGCATCAATAAGTAGCATCGTTTGTTTCCATATTGGACAGCTGCAAACAGCATTTGTTCTCAAGAGAGGCGATTGAAATTCCAAAAAATTCAGAAGGCAACGAGAAACCACTAAAGTAATATGCCTTGGATAATATTCAAGTATAATTAATACAGAAAGTGCTCAGTCTCTACTTCAAAAAGACGAAGTCTTCTACTTCAAGAATGTTCGTCAGTAGTAAGAATTCAGTCAGCTTTGTGTTAAGTCGCGCTGCGTGTGAAGATAACAGTCGTGGTTTAAAGATCTCCGTTGTTAGCGAACAAAGTCAATAATTGTTGTATTCATCAAGTTGTGAACAGTAACACACAAAATAAGACGAACAATTATGAATTTAACTAAACTGAAATTTATTTTTATTTTGTTTGCAATCATAAACGAATACATTAATGCTACCATTGCGTGATACTCCACGGCAGCGAATGGATTAGTCATTTTAAATATTAGAGAAAAATGATGGGCGGAATTAACCTTCTGTTTGATAAGATACTTGCTGCAATTTGAGAGTACTGATGCTGAAAACGTCTTTACCCGTAAAACAGATTAATGTAAAAACAATCGTCGTAGTCTAGTAGGTAGTGTGTTGGCTTATTATTGGTAAAGCCAGAGTTCGAGCCCCAGGCTAGACATCAAAACGAAATACAAAAAGTATTTCTTCGGCGATTTCCTCTCAGAAGATTTCTGGCAAAACTCTGAGAGTAAAAAAAACATGTCATGAAATGTTTCTTAAAAAAATCTGTCGTTCGGTGTCGACTTTAAACTGTAGGTCCCGCCTCTTATGTATAAATTTAACACGCACAACATAAGTGGTTTGAGAAACTATGTCAAAAATCCAGACTGAAGGCTTATAATGACCAATTATGTATATGAGTAATCCTGGATCATTTAGGAAGATTTTAATGCATGAGTAGAATATGAGAAGACCCGCCAACGAAATAAAAGAGTCGACTACCATCTTTGTAAGAAATATTTAATCTCTAGAAACCAGCACAAGACAGTTGAGATTTGTCATAACATAAAAATGGTATTGCTCCTAACTGACTAGAAACTAACATTATTTTTGAGGTAGAAGCTTTAAAGATTCAAAGAAATGACAGCACCGCAAACCCAAAAAGTCGCTAGATTACAAGCAACATTGGATGAAGATGGCATTTTGTGTCAGAAATAAATGTTATATGTTGCCCAGCAACCAATTTCTAACCATTTAAATACTGTGGGAAAGAACCAAATGTCTAGAAAATTGCTGTTACATGAACTGACTGACACAAATGAAAATTTGAATAAGCACTTTTGAAATTTTGCTCCAAATACGCAATAAGAAATCAGTTTTCCATTTGTTAATTCTGGTCAATAATACAAATCGCTACCAACTGCAAATGATCCATATTAACCATGCATTGATCAAAAACCAACCAAATTGGGCCACAATTTGTGTAGACCTGTACAGAAAGTATAACCGATTCAGGATCTTGCGTATTCACGAGACTTGGATCCTTACAACTACTATTTGTTTTCATCGATGGGACACGAATTGGTTGACCACCTCTTACGATTCCTACGAGGAAGTAGAAAATTGAGTAACTTATTGGTTTGCTTCAATGGACGAACGGTTTTATTATATATTCTGCATTGCAATTTATTTTCGGAAATGTTTCTGTAAGAATAGTAGAAGTAGCCACATCTAAATATATACTTTCGGATAGTCAATCGCACCGCTGAAACTCCACTCACGATGGTAAGTGATTTTGTAAACGTTAACAGTGACAATAATATTTCCTATGAGAGTGCGTCACTCGGTAGAAATGGTTTTTGCTATCTTG
Source organism: Sarcophaga peregrina (assembly GCA_014635995.1). Lineage (NCBI taxonomy): Eukaryota > Metazoa > Arthropoda > Insecta > Diptera > Sarcophagidae > Sarcophaga > Sarcophaga peregrina. The sequence goes on along the minus strand of CM025790.1, from coordinate 56,506,912 downwards.
GTGGTATGTGCAGACCTTGCGCTAACCAAATTCTTTCTTTTCCCTGATTTTGATGGAACTTGGTAGTTCACCCGTGGCATCACAACCGGCCGCTATATGTACTCAAATGAGCTTTGTGATATCAGAACTACCACTTCAACTTAACCTAACCTATCTTGGTGGTATTGTCGAGTCTTCAGTTAAGTTGTAGAACACAGAACCCCGAATAATGTTTGATCTCCATAAAATTCTTATTTTAAGGGATAAAAATAATATGCTTTGCACAATAGATTTTCATTGGTTTTGAATGATAGCAATTCAGAGGATTTAAAAAAAATTATTTGGATTGTTACTTAAAATCTTGTTGGCCTTTGGAAATATAATACGTAACTAAGAGATTGTTAAGACCAGCGTTAAATGATAAAATGTATCTTGGTTACTTCATTGTTTATGAGCCTTATTTATAAAATTAGAAAGGAATCTTCAAAGCAATTGTTGTGGTTGAAATCATAAATACACTCAGTATTCCAATATTGGATAATTGTCATCATAAGCGAATTATTTAAAGCAAACTCCAACCTGGCTATTCACGTGGACCTTTTAGGAAAATAAATAGCTGGTTGAAGAGGTTAGAGAAGTCACTGTAATAAAGAAGACTTTCTATTACTTTCTTTTGTAAGGTCAACAAGGTTAGTGCCGATATAAATGCCAGACGAATATGTATTCACATTTCAACGGATATAATATAGAATAGGCGTGCACTCGTTGAGTGATGATCACTACTTTATATGTATTTTTTATTTTTTAAAATAGCCTTCTACAAATTAAATCATAGCTTGATGTAGGACATTTTACAGAAAAAAAAAGGTCTTCTTAAAAATTGTAAAGCGTTAAACAAATCAAGTAGAACTAAGTGCTTACTGAGATTATGTCTTGCCTTCACTTTTGTTTGACATAGCCTTCGCGACTGGTAATTAACGTGTCCTATCTAGGTTTAGGTCGTAGTGGTCGCTCTGATATCACAAAACTCACTTGAGCACGCATGGCGGCTTGTTGTGATGTCACGGGTGAACGCAGTCCCTGTACTAACCAAGTTCCGCCAAATCAGGGAAAAGGAAGAAGTTGGTCAGCGCAAGGGCTGGACAACAAAGGCACGACTACCTCGCACTGGAAAACCAGCCAGAAAATTCGATGAAAGAAGCTATATCCTTGATATCAGTAGATGATAGCTCCGTCAAGCTAGCAAGGAATGGGGAGCCAAATAACCTATATCTACACCTAGCAAGAGACGGGCAATGGCAAAGAAAGTGAATAACACTTTCGTCTTTCTCCGTGGACCTGCATCCACGGCAGAAGAAATGGAGCCTCATTCTCTCAGCGTGTCTACCCATGATGCAATGACCCGTAAGCACGGCCACTACAGTCGAGAGGCCACCACGACCGAGACCAAGTAATCGGTTGGTACGCCTTCCATCCATCCTGTGCCAGGTAAGTCTAGCGGATAGCTTGGCGTCCCGAAGGAACCTCCGCGCAATGGCCAACTTGACCGAGGTAAGTGGCATACCCAATTCAACAGAAGAGAATTCCGGAAGGAGCGCACCAGCTCTGGCGAGATCGTCGACCCTACAGATTCCCGCAATATCACGGTGCCCGGGGACCCACACCAGAGAGACATCGGTGAAGCGCCCCGAGACCAGGTCGGGACAGCGGCGACCTCCCTTACGATCCTAGTGTCCAATCTAATAGAAAAGGAATTATAGAGGAAATGCAAGCATTTCTAAACGACATCGATTATGGAAAATCTGTGAATAATGAAATTGTATTTCGGACTAGACGTTAAACTGTAGGTCCTCGCCTCTCATGTATAAAATTAAGAAAAACAACATAAAAGATGTGAAAAACCAGGTTGTAATACTGAGTGTAAGGTTGTAATGACCAATTATACTTCTTATAGTCGTAAAAAACTTTTAAAGGAATTAAGTGTTAATCTATATAAAGAAAGTATGGAAAAACATATTTTAAAGTTTACTGTCCAAGACAGTATCCATAATTAAGTTTTTTAACTGAAACGATTTTATAAGTGTAATATCGCCTGTAACCAGTTTACAAATAAAGAGAATGGTTACGTTTCAGTAGTACGAAGCTGCTACGTAAGCGTGTAATGTTTGTTTCGTTTACAATGAGCCTGCGGCCAATTCACCACAATATAGAAGGCGATCGAAAAATCTGCCCGTAAATGTTATACATTTTGATTTTATTATTTGTAAATAGTTTTTTGTTCCTTATTGCTTAAAATACACCTATATACCTTTATTTACTTATGCAGAGCCACAAACGACGTAAACAAATATACGTTTAACGGCGTAGTCCCATATAAAACACATACAATTGCCCCAGTACTCTAGTGCTCATTTAATACTATTAAGAGTAAAATGGCCAAGACTTTGTCAATTTAAATACAATCTCGTACTTAGTTCTATTGCTTATTGTATAATAATTTTGTTGATTGATACGATAGTTTTAAAGCAAATCTACAAACTACTTTCTTACCACAGATTCACTAAAGAATTAAACACTACCAAAACAATATGTTTCATGTAAATCACTTACCAATATTGCTTCAATTGATTTGAACATTTGAAGTGCTTAATATATTTTACTCTATTATCTTGACTTGTGTTATTATTAAAAGGATTATTTCTTTGATTTATTTTTCGACTACAAAACATAAGTTTGTAAACTAAAATGAAAATTATTTAAAGGACTTAATTAAAATAAAACCTTATAACGAAAAGTATTTAATAGAAAATAATTTACTGTTAATCTCTCATTTCACCTTCCTCATCCTCGTCATCGACACCTTTAATATACAAAACATTGTTGCAGCGAATAAGAACTTCTCCCAAGTTTCCTAGAAATTGTAAAAAGACCTCTTATTTAGACAAAAGTTTACAATACTTGACACGTTCATAACAAAAATGCCAAGCGGCCGTGCTTTACAATGGCGCAATTGTTAAGAATATATGTTCCTGCATTGTTCTTACCAGTAACTTGCCCATCAATGTGTTCTTCGGTATTGGCCAACTGCATATTCATATAGCCGTCAACGGACACCAGATATCCTTTATACTCATGTCCCCACTTTAATTTTATTATCACTGCTTTACCCGTGAGACCATTAAGGAATGGTTTGGGGTTAATTGGCATAGCTGCAGACATTTTGATTTATTTAATATTTTTCACTTATTAACCAAAAACTAGAAAAATAATTTGTATAAATCCCAATTGGTAAACAATTTGCACGCCAATACGTAAAACGTTTCCAAAGCAAAGCCGGCAACTGTCAAATGATTTATCAAAATCTTCTGCTTCTAATACAGAGTTGTATTTTAATGTTAAAAGATGCAAAAAAAAGGAGTAAAAATGTGATACGTTAAGAAAATAACAATTTGAAATTAAAATTTTTCTTTCAATATTACAACGAAAAAAGTTCTATTACATAAGTAAATATATTTATTTATTTCATGTTTTACTCCTTTTAATTAGATTTCCAATATTTTGCCGAATTTCGAGCCTAGGGTAATGGCATAATGGTATTTGTTTTGGGCGGTTATTTTATACAAACAGAAAAATATACTGAATATACATATTATTTTTATTTTTTGACAAAAAAAACAATAGGTTCCAGGACCTCCAGGTATTTCTATATATGCCACTTACTAAATCGCAAAATTACAACGATTTCAAACACACTTGCAGCGTTTTTTATATTAACATATACTTACCAACACAGTTTTGTGTTTTGATTGTTTACGTTGCCAACCATTTTATAAGTGATAATATTTTCTGTTCAATTCGCGGCTTATTTCGTTCTGGGTGTTTTTATTTTCCAAAAGGATTTTCAAATGATTTTAAATGTTACTTTGTGCTTTTGATATGTTTTAAAACTTTAAAATGTCCAATTTGTTAAGTTTAATTAATAGTCTGTGTGCGGAATTACGTTCGGATAAACCCACAACGCGTAATAAAGCGGCAGAACAAATAGAAGAACATTTGACATCCTCCAAAAGTGAATTGTTTGTACAGTTGGAGAAGCGCAATGAGAACGATATATCCTGGACGACAATATTTAATAGTGCCATCGACGCAACAATTAAACATGCCATCAAAGTGGAAGAGGCTAAAAATTCCAAAAGCTATCAGGCCATGCGTAATAAAAATTATGTTTACAGTGCCATCGTTAGCAAGTTGATTAACTATAATTTGGAAAGTAAGTTTATCCTAGAATATGTAAAAATGATTCCTTGAGTCTTCCACTTAGCATTGATCTAGCAATCAACGTTAAATTTTTAAAATTGATAAATGCATTTCGATGTCAATAATTTTAATAATTAATATTAGATTCTTATAAGCCATTGTCAGCTTATGTATGCAATTTGGTTAAGCTTTATTTTGTTCAGATTATATACAACATTTTGGAAATCAAATATAGTTTTTAACTTTATCCAACTGGAGGGAATACCGTATAAATTACTTTAAAAACTTTGTAAATTATTTTCGCATATTTTCGACATAAATTTAATTTTATAATTTAAACTATGTTTTTATGGCTAAGCAAACACATTCGAATAAATTTTCTGCATTGGAATTAATTTGCGGAATAAACTTATTTATTTATTTATTATAATTCACATAACACAACAAGATATGAATCTTATAAGTGGCAGTGCTATGTTAGGAATCATTAAGATATAAAAATTAATAGTGAATCAAAATACATTAAATAATGAATGCAAAATTAATATAATTAATATCAAGTTAAAATATAAAGAAAAAAATATAACATAAAGAAGTTAAAAAATAAGAGATTTGAAAATATTAAAAAAAGTTACCATTTAGAAAAATCAGTCTAAAAAACTGGAAATAAAAATATATCCGATATATGTAGACCTATAAAAAATCACAAATCGTAAAAAAAATTTTACTTATGAAAATAATTTGAATAACTCCTTTTTGAACTCATTTGCATTGCCTAGATTCTGGATGTAATTTGGTAGGGAATTCCAAAGACTAGTGGTGTGTATAAGGAACTGTCTCTGAGATAAAAGAGTTCTAAATCTTTGCTGAGTAATGTTCCTACCCCGGTAGGATCTAGCAAATTTAATTCGACAAAATAAATATTCCGGCCGTACCGTGTAAATTATCTTATGAAGTAGAATAAGGCATCTAATTTTCAGGAGATTATCAAATTTTACGTTAACATTTTACGTTACGCCCTTTCCGAAAGACTTACCTAGCTATGTTATTAAAAGCTAAATTAAATGAAATCTGCCGGTTCTGGAAAGTATAATACATTTAGACTTGGAGGGATTGATGCAAAGTCCATTGGCCGAGGCCCTATTGTCAATCCTTGCCTAATCACTATTAATATAATCCAGACAAGAATCAATATTCCCCCTAGGAGTAGTAGTATAAAGCTGCACATCATCAGCAGACATATGAACATTACAGTGAAGCAACACATCCGGTAAATCATTTATATACATGCAAAATAACAGAGGCCCAAGTATTGACCCCTGGGGAACACCTCTACTAATATTAAGTGGATTTGAGATATTGCTATTAAGATGAACTTTTTGAAACCTATTCAGCAAATAAGAATAAATAAGATTACAGGCAGAATTTGAGAAATAAAACAGCTTCCGGAGCTTTTCCAAAACAACTTCGTGAGCGACTGTGTCAAAAGCCTTTGTGTGATCAAGCAGAACCAAAAACGCTACACTATTTACATCTAGTTTCGACCCAAGATCTTCAACAACATTTATTAGAGCAGTAGTACAACTTCTACCTTTCATAAATCCCGACTGACTAAGGGTAAAGTAATTGTGATTCTCCAGGTAATTAGTGATCTGTCTGGCCATTATATTCTCCATTACCTTAGACAAAAAAGGAAGGATAGCAATTGGCCTGAACTCGTTGTTCGTTTTGGGAATGGGAATGATTTTTGCCAGTTTCCAATGTTCAGGAAAAGTAGATTTAGTCAGAACAGTATTGAACAAGTGAGTATAGTATGGCAAAAGTTTAGGAGTCAGAGATTTCAAGAATGAAGGATCCAAATCATCAGAACCAACCGCATTCGATTTTACCGCTTAAATGCATTCCAAAACCTCAAACCTCTTATTTAATAAATGAAAATCTTCTTTCCAGAACCTGAACATTTATTTACGAAAACTACATTATTTAATGCCTTTCAAGAAGGTTTCAAATGTCGCGCCGCTTTGGAATATTTTAGTGATCAATTTCTATATATCCTAAATCAAGGTCTCTTTAAATCTCATCAGTACATACGAGAATTAAAGCTCAATGAGTTTAGCAGTAAGTATTTTTCTTAAATCAATTTGTAAGAATTTATTAAACATCATATTTGTAATTTTAGTAATATTATCTTATTTGTTTGAAACAAACATGCCGTCCGATAGTCTATTTCTCTTCTCTGCGCTTAAGTCTATTAACAAACTCATTGAACTATCCCATGAATATGTGCAGATGAGTGCCGATATCATTGCTTACTTTCCCGATATTAAAGATTTTGCTCGAAAAGCAATTAAGGATTCACAAAAAGCTGATATTATTAAGCTTTATAATTTAATGGTTAAACAGGTTTGTTGAAATTTAATCATTATATTTTAAGTTTTAAAATTTAGTTTTTTTTTAAAGCTTTCTGCTGATTATCATCATATTATATGCAATGGAATGCAGGAAGTCTTACCCATAATAAGTGGATTTTATGAAAATAATTCGAAGAGTGACACGAAGGTATATTCATTACACATATCAATCATTTATTTTCTTACAATACATTAAATTTCTATTCGTAATTGTTTTTAGGAAATTCTGTTTGAATCTATTCTTATTTCATTGCAAACTTTATATCCGGACATAAAGCAAGGTAATGTAAATACAATTAATATTGTAGTGTGTGACACTTGGCCAAAGACATTAAAGAAACTTAGAACAATGGTTGAAGTGGAAATTAAAGAACGTCGAATTAGCCACTATCAACAAAATCGATTGCAACAAAATGACAAAACTCTGGATGTCTTCATCAAAATGTCTGCTTTAATAATCTATTTGGTAATAAATAATGTCTTTTAAACTAACAACTCTTTATACATTTTTACTTACACTTCTAGGTTTATTGGCACATTGATAATAATACTCCCGTAGTAGAGGAAGGAGAAACAATGGCTTCAAAAGCCAAAATATCGAAACCTAATGATAGACTTGAAGTTTTGTTAAATTTTATAGTTGGTGATAACAAACAACCGTTTAATGAAATTTGGTAAGTAAATGTAGAAACTAATGTGATGCAAAATATTATTACTTCAGTTTCTCAAATTTAAGGCTATCCATTTTGGCGGAATTGGTTACCGATATCGATAGCATTATTAATATTACGAATTATCAGCAATTGCTTATTTTAAATTTGAAAATCGTAAAAGAATTTACAAACTATGCCACCCTTAAAAGTATACGCTTATGTTTGACGCAACTGCTAAAAAAAGAAGAGCAGTTTGACAAAGACAAATTAATGCCATTAAATTATTATCAAGAAGAATGGCTTAAAATTGTTAAGGTTTTAGTTTCAGACACCTCATCCTGTGCGAAAGTTATTATCGAAAAACAGTTATTGTTAAGAGAACTTATAACGTATCACAAGCTGACAATTGAAGATTGTAAACTGCTATTGACATCGTTTATGTCAAATGTTACCTTAAAACGTAGTGAATGTGTTTTAACTGTTCAGCACATTTTAAAACATGCTGATAACATTGGTTTAGATAAAACATGCCCCTTAGTAAGTGAAATTATATCATGGCTTTACGGTGAAAAAGATAAAAATGAAGCAAAAACAATTTTATTGCACATAGAACCTATAAATCCATCATTAATAGCTGATACATGTGCTTTAGCTGTTATAAATTTCCTAGATGATGCCATTTTGAAGTCCTCAAACTTTAGCAATAATGATAAAACTGATTTACTTGAATTGTTAAAGTTCAAAAACATTCGTAAATTTGTATGTCTCGAATGGCATGGTAGGGAGTTCAGAAATATGCAGCAAAAACAATTGCAGCAATGTATTTCAGAACAAAAAAATTGCTTATTTCAATCCAATTACGAATTGTTAATGAGAACTCTAAATTTCGAAACTTCAAACGGCACCACTTGCAAAGACATCATTTGCGATCTGCAATCATTGTTAAAAATTTGCCTGCTCATGAATTCTCTGTTGGAGTTTGAAGTTTTTGATGAATCGACTGTGTTGCAATGTCCATTAATAAAGCGTATTGGCTTCTTTCTTAGCCATTTAGAGGTAATTTAATAAAATTAAATAGTATAAGACATTTGATTATATAATATTTAATGTTAATTTGTTTTAGTTGCAATTCAAAAGTAATTCACCGAATGCAGTGGAACGTTCAACGTTAAGTGAAATATTAAGTCTGTTAGATAATGTTATTGTTTGTTTTACCAAAAATTCATGCCTTTTGCAATACCTGGAGAAGCAACCTATCGAGGAAATTATTCAATTTTTAGGAAATACTTTAAAACTAAGTGGTAAGCATAGAAATAATTTTTTATTTGCAATGCATTTATGTATTTAAATATTGCTTTTAGCTAGAAATGAATGTAACCTAAGTGAATTTGATGATTGGAGCGTTGTTACTGAGAAGTGCTTAAGTCTTTTAGCTACATTATGTGCCAGCACTTCACATTGCTCTGAAGCTTTTGTATTTATTTCAGGTTTTTCTTTTAATGCCAAAAAGCATACAATGATCTTATTAAAACTCACCAAGGTATACGACTAAAATACTATACAAATGTACATAATTGTTTAAAAACATTTAATTCCTTGCTTTTAGATATTCTGTTCACAAAAGTCTCGCTACGAAGATGTTGGTAATTGGTTCGTGGATAAATTGAAAACTATTTTTAAATTATACTACACAAATATAGAGATTATAACTGATATAGTTGAAATGATGCCAGGTAATTTTATAATTTTGCTTTTAAGACGTTTTTAAAAGTATTTTTAATTTTTCAGCTATTTTCGCTTACATTCACCAGTATGATGATTGCCTTGATGATATGCTTTTGGCTATGTTTTCTTTATTTAAAATATCCTTTCGCAAATCGTATTCTTCTAAATTAACAACAAAAATAATCAATTGTATTTGTTATATTCTACGAGATTGCAAAAATATTTATTTTCAAGAGAGTTTTCGTAATATTTGTCTATCCGTTGTGAAGTTTTTACCCTTTAACTCATTGGAGGTCCAATATTCTGCCATAAATACTTTGACCGCTTTAATGAACCTCAAGTGGTTAAAAAATAGCAACTGTGATATAGAAATTTATTATAATTTCTGTGAGGATATTTATAAAACTATAGAATGGAAAAAGTTACAGGTGTCCCCATCACAATCAGAAGGGCAGGATCAATTGCAAAACAGTATAGCCTTAAATGTACAGCTGTTGGTAGCACTTTTATCTTTTAGTTGTTATCACCGAGAAATCGCTTTACAAGAACTATCCTTTGTTTGCTCACTATACAAATTAACCGAAGGTAAATTGAAAAAATTTAATATTATTTATTATTTGAAATTATTTAAAAATATCTTTAAAGCCGATCTTAATGAATTAAACGAAATCGCTGCATTCTATAATGCTTCGATGATGGAGGTTGTTAAACCTTGTATTTCTAGTGCCATACATTCTTGGATTGCAAAATCTTATCCAATATTAAAGTAAGTTTTACAGAAATTTTTCATTTTATTGTATTTCAAATCAATTTTATATTTTTCTTGTGGTTAGGTTTCCTTTTTATTTGTGTTCCAAAAGCAAACAAGATTTTATAAGTAACAATTTGGAAGAAATTGTTACTTGTCTCCTACTGTACAAAAAGTCCGAAGATCTAAAAAAATTAAAGGATTATGGTTCCCAAGAAGAACTTTTAAAGGTATGGCATTTTAGTTATCATGGAAATATGTGTAAAAAAGAATTTAATTTTTATTGTATATCTAGATCGCTATACCTATAATGCGTGCATTTATTTTAACAAGCCAATGTCCAGCTAATAAAAATTCAGAATTCAAAACTTATGTTGATCACCTTACGCAACTTGATTTGGCAAAAGTCAGAAATGAAGCTAATACTTGGAAAATCCTATTTACTTTAGTTGACATATTAAAAGATGATCGACATTCTCGAAGTATGGCAGGATTTTCAATATTTTTTCAATCCTCAAAATGGTTTCATATAGATTATAAAGGATTGCAATCGGTTTTAAATCTCTATATAGTAAGTTGAACTTGTCGAAATTGATTCGAAATTGTGCAAGTATTTATTATTCGTTTATACAATTTCAGAACAATAGCACTGGCGAGCCACAGCCGGATATACTTAAAAATTTTGTTATAAAATTTCCTCTTCGTCTTGTTAAAACCTTCGGTGCCCTAAAAAAATCATGCAGTGATTGTGTATTTCCTATAGACTCACTTAAACAATTTTACAAGTTTTACACTTTGGCCGATATGGTATTAGATACCCTTCAGCATGCCTCAATATCGGAACATTTAATACATTATTTCTTAGGCGATATTATATTCTTCTGCCTATATTATATGGAATCTGCTACTCTTAATGACATGCAAAAATTGGCAATAATAGCTGTTGATAATCTTATGGATAAAATGAAAAATATTAAAGAAATCGAAAAATTTTTTGTAAAGAATTTATATTTTATAACCAAATCTATGGTAAAACTGTATGAAAACTGCAATAACCTTGAGGTTCAAAGTAAAATCGTTACAATTTGTGAAAAACTTGTAGAAAATTATAAACATTGTATAAGTGATAAGGAAAATTTTATACGCGAATTTTCCGTTAATAAAAAATTTGGAAATATTCTAAGTATTTTGAACACATTGCCAAACTCAAGTGAAATTGCTAATAATTGGCAAAGGTCATTCGCTATATTTTTAGAGAACAGTAATAGCACGACAGATAGCCTTAGAACATTACAACAAAATGTGAGTTTTTTTTTTTGTCTGTTTTGGAAATAAATTAAATTTAAAACTAATTAACTTTTATTTAAGATTTCATCACATAGACACTTATTATCTGCTGACAGTGAATTAATTTATAATTTAATACGGCATCTATTGCAAATTGTGAGACAAACACAAAATAATAATACCAGCATCGAAGCTTTAAAGTGCCTTGGAGAAATGGGTCCATTAAACTTAAACCAAATGTGTTATTATTTTGAGGCTGACAATGATCTAGAAAAGGTAATTTCATATTTAAATAATTTTCTTAAACTATACTTATCTTTATATTTTATAGTGTACCGATGAAGCTTTGGAAATTTCATATTTTTTTAAATCTATTTACTTAATACTGGACAAATTACTAAATACATTCCAATCATCAACGCATTTCTATATTATTGATGTGGCACAGTATTTGGTAAATTCGAAATATGGCCGTGATTTGCTGAGTATGAATAGAAATAATAATTAAAAAAAAAACTGTATTATGAAAATGTATTTTCAGAAAACTTTCCACATTTTAATGTTTTCCGAAGCAATCTATCTCCTAACTATCTGGATAACTGTGACAGCATTCCCATATTAGATTGGCTTACAGCTCTTAAATCAACGGAAACACTTGATTATGACGAATGGATATGCGAATTTGGTGCGTTCATCTATAAACAAAGCAATTGGTTACAATTTCATGACTTGGCTTTGAACGATACATACTTTGCCGAATGTTCGTTTATACCATTTATAAAATTACTGTTAAAGTGTGAAGAAAATCATATGGATAGTATAGTAACAATGTTGGAATATTTCTTTCAACAATTCAACAAACATAATAGCAACACTGGCAGTGAACTACACAGAATCTACAAAGATAAACGTGTTATAAATCTTATTCTAAATATATGTGAATGCATACGCATTAGTAATAATTGGTAATACTTCAGTAGCAATTAGAAGACATATTTATTGTTACATTTAATTATGTCTGCTTTTAGGAACTTACCCCTTAATTTATTGAGTGTAGCCGAGGCTTGCAACTATTGCCAAGCTTATTTCTTGTCTATTATCTATTTGGAATTATGGGCTTTGGGTGAAAGAGAAACAATTGAGGAAGAATTATCAATGGATAAAATAAAAACGGAAATCATATCTAACAGCCAGTTTCAGAAAATAGCTAGAAAAGTAAATTTATGGCAATTTTTTTCCCCCGTTTTACGTAAAATTCAAATATTTCAACATTTTAGGCATACGATTCAATAGGCTGTGAAGATGCTATTCCTGGCTTTATCGATCCTTTAAATTCCCGCATGGATTATTTAAATCTTACCAATAATTGGTCTGACATATTAATAGAGTCTAATAACATCTGCGATAATAGCGAATCTAATAATCTTTGCAACGAGATTCTAAAGCGTAATGGAATGTTTAATTTAGCCAGTGAGAACTCTAACAAAACCGTAGATTATGAACTTTGCTGGCGTTTATGTCGTTGGGATACCGTTGTTGATGGCCACTCTAAAGTTGATACACTTAACGATATGGAATATGAATTTGAAAAACATCATTTTAATGCTTTGAAGTGTTTGCACAATAAAGAAGAAAATAACACATTGGCTGCTATTGCAAAATCTAGACATTGTGTTTTGAATATTTTAAAGGAGATAAGTGTGGAATGTTTACAAAGTCTTTACAAATATATGACGTGGCTACAATTACTACAACAAACAGAAGATTTTTGTTTGGTAAGCTTTTGTAATTGAACCGAATACCTTGTATTATTTAATATAACTTTCGAAAACGTTAATTTAGATACAATTTTCAAAATCTGCTTCCGTTGATCATATTTTTGAAAAGTGGCAAATGGAATCGAATGATTTGAATTATGGTAACTTTGCGTGCAAAGAATTAATACTATCACATCAAGTTTCATTATTTCACACTGCTGGCATACGAGCTAATAGGAAAATTAATGATTTTTATAAGGTATGTACATTAATACATTTCATCCAAACCTATTAAATTGAATTTTTTTTTAATTATTTCTTAATCACAGGAAAATCCCATAGAAAAATGTCTCTTAAAATGCATACGGGAATGTAAAACTGCCGGTAAAATGAATCTAGCTAAGCGTTATATAGCAATATTGCAAAATATGCCTACAAATAATGTTCAACTAAAGGTAAAACACAATACATATTAAACATTTAATTTAAATCCTAATAAAAAGAAATACTCTCCATAAATTATAGGTTAGTGCTTTGTTAGAAGATGTCGATGTTTGTGTTAAGACCAATAAGCCAGAAATCACAAAAGCCATACTTCATCACATTTTCAAAAATAAAGATTATCATTGCTGTCTACAACGTGTTACGGCCATGCAAGTGAATGGTGAATATTTAATGGAAACAAATACGGAAACATTCGATGTTGTCTTAAGCAAATATTTCTTGGGCTCTCTGGAGGTATTGAAAAAGTATGATAACTCAAAAGAGGCTATTCTACAAAAATATCCAAATTTATTTGATTTAAATGAGTTCAAGCAATTTGAACAAAAAAGTAAAAAAAGTGCATTCGAAATTATTGCTAAATATGCGGACAGAGAATACACTCAGGTAAAGCATCTGTCTATCCATCTATGATTATTTCTTACTTTATTCTTAAAATATTCTTAGCTAAACACTTATATTAACTCGGATGAATTCAATATGAAACGTCAAATTATGGAATTAAATCGTCAAACTGCTAACACTGTAGATCGTCAAGTACGGGATCGTGATAAACATATAAGTGCAAATTTTATGAAACGTACTTCCAATATTGACGAACAAGAAATACAACAAAATGAACAGAAACTAACCACGTATTTGTGTATAGCAGTAGAGAATTACATCAAGTTTACATGTCTTGATACGGCTGTATCGAGTCCTGTCATATATCGCATTATTGGCTTATGGTTTTCCAACAAACAAAACGAAACCTTACGCAACCAAATTAAGGAAAGTATTTCTTCAGTGCCCAGTTATAAATTCATATGTGCTCTCAATCAAATGACAGCGCGACTGAATTCAAAAACTATAGAATTTATTGATATTCTAAAGAATATACTAATTCGTTGTGTCCAAGAACATCCGCACCAAACCCTTTATCAATTATATCCCATTGTATATGGCCATATCGATGGCACAGAAAATAAAACCGATTATCGTTCAAAACTTGCTCAGGATATAATAGCAAAAGCCAAAAATAAATCGAATTTAAATATAATTAGGCAACTGGAAAGTGTTATACCAGGTTTTTATAAAAATTTAAAAAAGATTGAATTGAAATCCAAAAATTTTTTTTATCCAATTTAGCTCTTGTTGATTATGCAAACACGGAAATATCGGCCGATCACAAAACCACCAGCACAGTCTTGAGTGATAAATTAAAAAAACAAAAGAATTTAGATGCTATTCACTGTCCTACAATTGATTTACCCATAAAAATTGATATGAATTACTCTATAACCAGTAAGAATGATCATTTAAATTAGTATATAATAGACATACAATATAAGGAAATTATTATTATTGTAGGCATTGTAAAGTGGGACCATAAAGTTTCTTTAGTGGGTGGTATTAACGCACCCAAAAAGTTATTATGCCTTTGTTCCGATGGCATTATTAGACCGCAATTATTGAAAGGAAAAGATGATTTACGACAAGATGCTGTTATGCAACAAGTATTTTGTATGATCAATAATTTACTAATGCAAGAATCAACTGCAGTCGAACGAAAACTTCTTATACGTACTTATAAAGTTATACCTCTGTCAACTAGAAGCGGTCTACTAGAATGGTGTCAAAATACCATACCAATTGGCATGTATATAACAGAAGCTCGTAAAAAATTCCGTCCCAAAGAATACAGTGTCCATAAATGTCGTCAGTTGGCAAATGTAAGTTGCAAAATACACGTATTTTATTTTATTTGTTGTTTTTTGCAAAATATTATAATCGATTTTTTTCATTGTTCTTTTAGCAACATTTAAAATCAGACATGGAGAAACGATTACAGATACACTATCATATTTGCAAAAGTATTAGGCCAGTCTTTCATTATTTTTTCTTTGAAAAATTTTCAAGACCTGGTCTATGGTTTGAACGACGATTGGCTTATATAAACAGGTAAGTGTTAAATTACAGAATATACTATCATACCCACTATCAATTCATACAATACGCCTTTTTGTTAGATATACGAATATTTTCTTATTCCATATTTTGGAACAAAGCCTTAAAAAAACCAAAAAACTGTTTGGCCTGTCCAATAATTCACTGCTGTTTTACTGTCGAAAAATTATTCTCATAGAATTATTCGCCAAGCATTTAGGAATGGGTGTACGATTCATATATAAAATTTATACTTCTATTCGGGCTTATACATAAGATTCGAATCGATTTGTGTGAAATTAAACAGAAATTTTTAAACTGACAATTTATTTTCATGAGCAATTATGGAAACAATCGACTAAACGATAATTGTGAGTGTTAGGTATTGGAAGTATAAATAGTGTTTACAATTTACAGACAGTAGTTCTTTTTTCATCGAAGAAAAACTTTAAAAATGTTGTCTTTCTATTTATTCTTTTATTTTTTAAGTATGTTCTGGGAATATTGAGGTAGAAAATCACAAAACTGATAAAGAGGTCCTTTTTAGTACGACACCTTTTTAACAAACCTTAAAAAAATACTATGACTGTGTTAATTTTCGAAATTAAAGTAATTACTTTATAAGTGCATAGTACAACTATTGCGAAATGGAAATTCAAAAAACTATAACAATAGCTAACACAACAGCCAGGATTAAACAACGCGGAAAGCAGTTTACCTACTAGACTATCCCGACTTCAAATCACATATTTATACACAGGTATCCCTCGTATAACGCGGTGGTTACGTTCCAGAAAAATTTCGCGTTATGTAATTCGCGTTAAAGAACACTTAGCATTCATATAAATTTAAGGTTTACGTTCCAATAAACTTTTTTCAAAATAAAAACGGTACTAAATTAAAGATGAATGTGCGTTTACAACTCAAAACCAATATTCAACTCAAAAACAATCAATCTGACACACTAGTCTGTGTCACTTACTTCGAACATCATATTACTTCGAAATAGTGTGCATATAATCATCATATTCATTAGAAGAAATTTCATAGGAAAAGTTTTCATCGTGTGACATTTTGCTGGACGTTTTTCTAGTGATTATGTGATTCTGAAATCAGTTATCAGCCTTTGTTTGCTTTTTTTTTCTAACTGTTTTTCGATTTCGTTATACAAGTCGAAGTTTCGCGCTATAATGAAACTTTTTTTTAATCGCTTTATATCGAAAAGGCGTTGTAGAAGTACCGCGTTATACGAGGGATACCTGTAGTATAAATCATCCTATAATAATATCCATTCATATCGTATTTTCTTTAAAAAAAATATCTACATTTTAGCGTGGCCACAACTTCTATGGTGGGCTATATTTTGGGACTGGGCGATAGACATCTACAAAATATACTAATTGATGAAAAATCCGCCGAAGTTATACACATTGATTTTGGTAATTATTCATCAAAAGTTTTATGCAAATTAAGTTAAACGGATATTTTATTTTGAAATTAAAGGCATTGCATTTGAACAAGGAAAAATAATGCCTACGCCGGAGACAGTACCATTCCGCTTAACACGTGACATCGTAGCGCCGATGGGAATTTGTGGAGTCAATGGTGTATTTAAGAAATCATGTGAAACTACTATGGCTATACTGCGGCAACATCAAGATGTTATAACTACAATATTGGAAGTTCTACTTTATGATCCTTTATATATATGGAAAGTTATACCGCAAGTCGATGATGAGAATCAAAATATGAACAAATTAAGTAAGTCAAATTGGATGCAATATTTAAAAAATGGTAAATAAAGAAATCCTTTCGTTAACAGATGAAGGAAAGAATTATATAGCACAACGCGCGTTGCTAGCGGTACAAAATAAACTGGAAGGAAAACAAAAGGGCATTTTTGGTACATCGAGTGTTGTCGTACAAGTAGAACGTTTAATTAATGAAGCTATGAGCAATCGCAATTTAGCAATGTTGTTTCCAGGCTGGGATCCATATTTATAAAAAAAAAAAATTATCGTTATTTTATACGCCATTATCAAGAAATAATTTACTGTTATTGTAACAGATTAAAAAAAAAGATTCTTAATAACCCTAACTTATTGACGATTTCAATTCTGGATTTAAACACGGTTTGATTGGCTAGTGCATTAGCCTATATTTGCTGTTAATTTGCCGTCTCGTTCGTTGTGCTTACTTGTAGAAAAATCATTTTAAACGTTAAATTTCCTCAGCTTTAATTTGTAAACAGAAAATCATTGCAAATCATCATCGTCAAACTATTGTAAATAACAAATATGTCAATAATGGTAATTATTATAAGGTTAGTATACCTTTTGTTATTATTATTATAATTATTTCAGCACTTATTTAACATACCGTCGGCTGTGTGTGAATATAATTCGTTTGTAAGAGTACAAGATAAAATTAAAATTTACAAATTAAAATTTTTAACAGCCTGACATACATACATAATTGGTCATTACAACCCTTCAATCAGGATTATTGATTTAGTTTCTCACACTACTTATGTTGTGTGTGTTCATTTTATACATTAGTAGCGGGACCTACAGTTTAAAGTCGACTCCGCACTACAGATTTTTGAGAAACTTTTCATGGCAATTTTATTTACTCTCAGAGTTTTTGCCAGAAATCTGCTGACAGGAAATCGCCGAGGAAATACTTTTTGTATTATATTTTCATGTCTGGCCTGGTGCTCGAACCCTGGCTTTACGTCTAATAAGCCAACACACTACTTACTAAAGATATGAACTTTTAAATTGATTTGATATCGTATACAACGAATATGTTTAAGTTGTAATCGGCGCCGCAAATCGGAGTTGTCCTAACAAGGATACGTTAGTTAATCCCCTCATCTAATAAATATATCTATTACGCTGTTATTTGTGCTTTATTCAGAGAAAGATAACTTACTTAATTTCTGATTTATTTGTTCTTTACAACATTTTGCCCAGGATGACAACCTAACTTCTCACACCACTACTTTCCGAGTTTTTGCCAGAAATCTTCTGTAAAAAATCGCCAAAGCAAAATGACCTGGCGCTTGAAACGTGGCCTCACGTCTAATAAGCTGACACACTACCTATGTTGTAGACTACGACGACTTCAATCTTCTAGAAATTAATATCAAAAGCTTAGTAAATTTATAAAACTCCTTTCTCTTTAAAGCGAAGTTTTTATTTTTCATTTGGAGATTCAAAATTTTAGGAATAGGAAAAGAAGAAGAAAAGAGGGAGCATTCTTTACACTTAAAGAGGAAATGGGGAAAGGGAAAATCATTGCTTTAAATTGTATTTGGTTTGGTAAATTGTAAATTGGTTCGTCAGTGAATGGATTAAAAATATTTTCTTTTTTTTAATTTTAAAATGCGAGTATTTAGAAAGAATCCCTTACAAACACAAATTAATTGTTGGAAAACTAAACAGGGCACATTTGAACAGTTGTTTTACTCCTTTAACAGCCTGACATTTTCATTATTTGGCAGAGCAAATTTTACTTTGTTAAGAGTTAACAGAGTCGGATAGGTGTACTACCAAAATGATTATTGATTTAAAATATGGACCCGTTAAATTTTGTAAGAGAGAAATTAATATTTTGAAATTATTTTTATTCTAAGATTTTTTCTTTATCGATTAAGTACATTTTATCTCATATGATTATTTTGAATTGAATAAATGCTAATATCGTCCCAATAACAGCCAGATGTACAACTTAAGTGCTTATGATAAAATTGACGTCATAGATGATTATTATTTCTAATAAAATTCAAATTCTGTCTTAAATCTAAATTGTTTATATTGTACATTCGTTAGAGGACTTTTGTATAGTTTTCTTCAAAAAAAGAAAAATTCAATTGATACTGAAGCACTTATGGCAGTAGGGATTCGATATAAAAGAAACAAAAAAAAAAAATAATAAAAACAAAATGCCTCTATAATCAATACAACTTAACAAAAAACATTTTTTAGCTTTTGTGTGAATTGTGAATATTTCTTATCCAAACTGATGGTATTGCGTTTCTCTTTCACTTCGAATTTGTACAGTTGCCACTGTTTACGTATAATGGGATCTGAAGGACCCCAATCCTCACTGGGCGACGATGCCTTTTTAATGCCCTGTAAAAAACAAAAAGAAAAATTATTCTTTCAAATTTGTTCAGAGTTACATACAAGAAAAAATCTTACATTCCATATAGAACCATCGCTGTTATTAGCCGAAGTCCAAACGAACCACAAGGGAAATTGTATGAAACCAATTGCCAATAAAATCCAACCGGCAACTAAAATTTTTTAATACAAATTTATTAAATAATACATTTTTAAAATAATTATTACTAACTGTTCGCTGATTCGGGATAATCCATGCCAGCATATTTTAGAGTTTTTAGTTCTGCCAATGAGTATACAAAAATAAATAAGAGCAGTAGAGGTGTTATAACTGCCCAACAGATACGCCAATAAAAGGAAACACGTTGTTTAGTCATAAATTCGATATCATCACAGAAATTTTGTAAACCTTTAAATGTAATAATCAATATGGAAAATTAGGAAAACTGTTGAAATTATGAAGCACTGTTCAATGCCACAATTAGGCAGGCAATTCACTAACGTGAATAACATTTACGGAACACTTTACATTTGTACTTTTTGCCAAAAATTGAATAAAAGCTTTTTGTAATCAATAGTTAATTATCGATGTCGAATAATTTTCCTATTTAACGAACAATCGATTTCGTTAGTATCGCATTTAACGAACACTTAAATTTTTTCTACTAAGTACCTCATATGGCGAAATAATTTTTATTTTGTACACGGTATAACGAACAAATGCAAAACTCGATTAAATTTAAAAAGGTGCGGTTTTCGAACCTAAAGGTTTAGATAGCAATTAGATCAAGGATTCGATAACAGATTTCTTTACGGGCTCAAGGATTCCATTACAGATTTCCTTACGGGATCATGGATTCCAAAACCGTTTTTATTACAGTCAGGCATTATTTAGCATCTTAGATCTAAGCATCAATGCTAATGTTTTCTTCAAATGAGCAAAATTAATCGATGACTTGCATTTTTTTAGACGATGACCTGTAATTTTTTTTTGATCGGTGACTTGCATTTTTTAGTCAATGATTTGCATTTTTGTTTGATAATATTAGCTTCAGCGCGTATGTTAGCTACGTTCGCTTCGATATCTGCAGTCTTAAGCAATGCCCAAATGTATCAAAAATATTTATCAAAAATATGTATCAAAAATATAATCTTGATACTAGGGCTATCCAGCCCGCTATCATGATTCACAACTAAATTTTTTTATCCGATTTTGATCGAGTTATATAAAGCACTTTTTATCGCATATAAAAAAGTTAGCTCGTCGGCTATATTTCCGGCCCTAAAAGTTACTTGAGCATAACGAAAACTATTTTAAAATCCTATTTTTTAAACCAAATTCGAAATAGATTTTTAATATTTTACAAGTCAGCGGTAAATAGAAACAATAAACTTGTTTTGTATTCATAAAGTGCCAATGAACTACAAATTTTTTATGCATGAACAAAGTGTTTTATTTTTTTTTTTTTGTTATAATTTGTTGATCGTTATTAATAGTAAAAAATTTTTATATTGTAACTTTACTTCGAAAATGAAAGAATTTTTCAAACAAATTAAATAAAATTGTCTCTGTTTCTACAGGCCAAAAGATTTTAAGTGATTGAAAACTGTAAAATATTAGAGTAGTTAAGAACTTTTCGTGATATGATATGATATGTGGTTTCAGATGATCGCAAATGTAAATACAGTGCACTCAGAGTAACGTGGACATCGTCTAACGTGAACGCCACCTAATGTGAACAAGATTTTTTTTTTCATTGACTACTCTGTAACGTGAACAAACACAGAAAGCTCTATAACGTGAACAATTTTTTTCACTGTATATGTTTTCGAAGCATGTAGACAACATTTAAATACATTGTACATTAAATTCGAATTTTATAATTTTGGAAATCGCCTTATATAAATAATGAATGTATATCCCTTAAATTATTTTGTTTTTATGGCAAAAAAATTTAAAGTTAGTTTCTTATGTTTCAGTCGGCATGAGTGTAAACAAATTTAAATGTTTGCAATTAAAAGATAAGGCAGACAGAAAAAGTTAAGCACTTACATTACCAAGTTAAAGAAAACGAGACCAACTTAGAAGCTCAAGGGAGAAAGCAGTATGTCAGCTATTAGAGAAGAAAAAACCAACAGAAAAAGATAACAGATTTTTTTAATGCATAACTATAATGAGTAATTTAATTAGCTATGTAATTTTATCTCAATAGACATTTTCTCGTAATCTCGTTTTGTTTTGTAGTGGATTTTAAATCAAATTTTAGTTTTATATTTTAATAATGTAAATAATATTCACATTGTAAACTTTGATATTTTTTTTTTATAAAATTTGTAATCGCCAACGTGAATAATTTCGCTAACATGAACTCCCTTGGTTTTAATTAGCTCACGTCACCGCGAGTGCACTGTATTTACTTTTCATCAAATATAAAACCCTCTTTTCAATATAAACGAAACATTTATTCAGAAGTAGTTCATCATTTTTCAAATTAAATTAAAACAAACTAAAATTATTCTTTTTTTTTTTGCGGCAAATAATAGATGAGCACACAAATACCAGCAAGTATTAATATAAATAAATAAACTGTAGCAGTGCATGGCGAAACATTAAATTAAACTGATCAAATTTGTGTTGGTAATATATCCCACATCAGACATCTTTCGACAGTGCACAATTCAGTTCTAAATATTTATACGGAAGTATATTTTATTATTCTTCTTATAGGGCTGTAAACCTTTGTTTCAAAAATTTCAAAAAAAGCTGAGACCCGTATTCAATTAAATCGCCTAAATATTAAAATATGTTAATTTGGCATTTTTATTACAAACAACCCCGAATAAAAAATTCAAAAACCATTTTTTTTTAAGGAATATCCTTAAAAAAAGGACATGGATGATCGTCCTTGGATAAATTGTATACACTGTTGAACGCGTCTTAAAAACCCTTTCTTATGATATACATATTGTATATGTTGGTAAGGAAACAGATCCTCAAATTAACAAAATATTCACAAATAGTTCCTTTTTCAAAATGGTTCAGTTCACGAGAGGTCGAAGCTGAAGCCGAAATATTTTAAATGTTGTCTTAAAAAAGTCCATGGATCATTTTTACGGGGGTACATCGAACAATTTTTTTGATGAGTCGCTTTAATGTGCATATAGTTCAAGTTTTAAATAAATATATTATAAATCTAGTATAAATATTCATTGTCCTAAGAATATATAGAGTAGTATAGTATATAAAATGTGTCATCTTACCATAGACCCATGCAACGCCAATAATTTGACATAACGCTAGACCAAATATAACGAATGTTGCACCATAGTAATCAACTAAACTTAGAATCCATTGACCAGCCTTGAATTAATTAAATAAATTGTTTTGTATTTTAACAATTTGTGGAACTCTAAGGGACATTAAAAATGCGCTACATTTGATACTTTTTTTTTTGTGAACAGTCGTTAAAAGTCAATTATTTCGTATAAACAATCAATTGCGTTCGAATATTGTTGTTGTGTTTCTGGATATATCCGAATCAAACAACATTCGAAAGAATTATTGTTTAATTAAAGTGTCTGAAGTGCAATGTAAACATAAAAGAATATAAAAAAAACATAAAAGACATGAACAAGACAAAATAAAATTTGTTGGATAAATGAAATCTGTGCGAGAGTATAGATTTATATCACATATAAGTACCGGTGTAACGTATATAATGCCACAAAGAAAACCACAAATTGTTGTTATCAAAGCCACTAGCGAAGCCTTCATCCATTTATAATGATCGCATAATATCGCTACTAAGGTATTGGCCTGAGCAACTAATGTGCCAATACCTAAGACGAATAACATTATAAAAAATAGCACAGCAAATAGCTACAAAGAGGATTAGATTTAAATTAATATATTTCTTATAAGATATATAATGTATTCATTGAAAATACATTTTAAATATTGTGCTTGAAATAATTACCTGAGGTACAGCTTTAAATTTAGCTATGGCATCTGGATATGATATAAAAGCTAAGCCTGTACCACTGCGTACCACTTCATCGATATTGCTAACATTCAGATTATGAGCCAAATTTCCTAATATACCGAATATCGTAATGCCGGCTATTAAACTGGTTACCGTATCTAAACTAGTAACAATTATAGCATCCCTATGTGAATAAAACAAATTATATTATTTAAAATATCTTGAATTCGAATTATTTTACCTGTTAGCATTATGATGGAATTTGTTATAAGAGGAGAACATAACAATTGGTCCAAGACCCACAGCCAAAGAGAAAAAACACTGTACAACAGCTTCTTTCCATACCTGTGATTAACATCAATACTGATTAATTTAAAAATATCGTAATTAATAAATAGATTATAAAACAACAGTGTAAATATGTGAATATGGGAGTGGAGTGATATACTAGTAAGTTTGAGTTTTCAACTTGGTACTAAATTCATGAATATAAGCTCTTCCAGCTAAAGAGTGAGTCATGAAAACTTTGAAGAAGTAAAGAAAATTTTAGTAAGAAAAGACCCTGGTACCTTGGTTGACACGTGAAATGGCAATGTTATTTCGGTCAACAGTTATCAGCAGGGCAAGGATTTTAATGCAAATGCATGTTTGTAGTCACTTTTGACAATACATCTCTTCGAATCGAAAAATTGGCAACAAAATGGTATCAATTTATTGTTGCATATTTTTGTATATTTTAAAATAAATGCATATTTTGAATATTTTTCTTATAAGTACATATATTTAGCATATTTTACTATTTTATTGTATATTTAATTTTCTTTTGGAAATATTTTGATGGCAATACATCAAGTTTACAAAAAATCTCATTTTACCTTTATTCAAAAAATATTTTTATTTGTTCGTTAAACTGCGTACACAAAATAAATTTTGTTCGGTATTTAAGGTACTTAATAGGGAAAATTTGCCTGTTCGTTAAATGTGATGTTCGTAGAATCGAATGGTCGTTAAATCGGAAAACGACTATAAAAAATGTCGTGTATAATCGAGATCGCTAAACTTAAAAACTACTGAATCGACTTGGACCAAACTTAATATACATGCTCTAAGGAGTGTTTCTGTGTAGTTTGACAGATGGCGCAATATTTAGTTTTTTGTGTTTTTGCACCGTAACTCAAGACCAACTGTACTATGCTATGTTTCGCTGAAGGCGTTGCAGTGGCGTTAATTAGCCCGATACCACACTGATTTTGATTTTCTTCGAAAAGCAGTTCAAAATAAAAGAAACATTTGTGACCAGCAACGCGAATCGGGCCAAGCTATCAAAAATATATAATTCCATTTGAACATAATTGTTATGTCGATTTAGTTGACCTTTCATTCTTCTTCTAAATATCAATCAGCCATAACTTTGCATCAGTGAAAATACAGTGAAAATAAAATTCGAAGGCAAAACAACATTTGTTCGGGTCTGCTAGTTTATTATATTTATAACTTAACAATATCCTTATATCTACCCATGATATATGTAAAAGAATTATCTAGTTTTCCTTTAAAAAATACATTTAAAATCTTATATGTTCCTTATAAATATGAAACTGTGAACTGAATTTTATTTTTTTATTTGTTTAATAAATATATTTCTAATAAAAACAATTTTTTATTGCATATTTTTAACATTTTTAGTGCATATTTTCTCTCTTATAGTGCATATTATATGCGCATATTTTTAATTTTTTAGTGCATGAAATTCCTTGCCCTGGTTATCAGTTAGACGGTTACCCTTGAAATTTTATAAAATTATGTCATTTAGTTTGAGTTTGACAGCCTTTGATTGCTACATGATTTGGAAAGATAGTAGATTAATGTGTACTTCCTCTAAAAATGGTGATTTTTTGCTTTATCAACCGCCCTGGATACTGGACTCAGTTATACACGACTTTGTTAAAATCAAATAAGAGCCTCAGAAAAAGCAAGAGCACTTGTTTATCGTCATTAATTGTTCTTTGGTGAAGGTATTTCCTGGACATAAGCATCCTGGATATAATATTATTTTATTTTGAATTGTACTAAAAGTATTTCAATGTATGCAATCCACTTTTAAGCATTATTCGCTTATAAACGGTAAAAATTGCGCATCATACTCTAAATTTATTTAAAAAAGATTCGTTTATATGCGCTCACTTTGTAACAATTTTCTTTCCGAAATTGCTACTGTTCACTAGCTTTCACATTCGTGGGATTAATCGGTTCTAGGCTTTTTTTTTTTTTTTGTGGGGATATTTTAAGTCATTGGGTATATCCACTCTTGAGCCGTTGGAAGCTAAAATTCACCATCATAGTCATTCGCTAGATTTATTGGAAAAAGTAGCAAAAATTAGACAAGACTATGGAATTGCATAGTATATCCCTTATGGTTTTATTCTCATCCAGCCAAAGGCTATATTCATGTAACCAATTGACGTAACGCAATTTCAGATACAGTCGAACTTCTATAAATTGAATCACCATTATCCAGAAAAAGACTTCAACTTTTAGAAACTTTAAGTTAAAGAAGCAAAACCTATTAAAATTTCTTTCCAAGATGCTGTTGTTGCTCCGCTTCAACTTATAGCAAATTCAAGTAATAGAAGTTCAAATTATAGAAGTTCCACTGTAATTGATTCCTAATAGAAAATATGTAATCCACCGGCATTTGTACAACTGTTCTTCTATTAATATGGCCAGGTAAAGGTCTCAAGCTAATCAACGATCTAACTCTCTCTGCAGTATTAATGCTACAATAGGACTGTTGCCCATACATGTCTAATTTCCTATTACTTCCATCTAAATTTTCTGAATGAATGATCATTTCGTTCTGGAAGAAAGCTAGAAAAAATTTCTCTTAAAAATTTGTTCTTTTTTCATTTGGCCGTTTTTTTTCTTTTTTTTTTAATTTGTAAACTTACCTTCAAATTCAATAATTCATTCCAATTGGGTTTCAAAAAGAATATGATGCCGTCTATAGCACCATCTAAGGTGACAGCTCTTATAAGTAGTGTTATAAGTATTACATAGGGAAATATGGCTAAGAAATAGGCAGCCTTGCCAGCAGTCTTAACACCTTTAACAATAACTAAAAACGTTATCAGCCAGGCAACAAACAAAGCCAATGTAAGTTTCCAACTAGGCATACCAATGCCGTTTGATATGTCATCATATTCTCTTACCACTTCTTTCCTAAAAACAATCCAAATAAAAAATGTCATTCAAGATTTAAAATTAAAAACAAAGATTAGTTACTTACAAAAAATACAACTCTGAACTGCTTTGTAATTTTACATTTAAGCCAGAGTCATTGTAGTTGTTATTGTTGTAAAAATTTACATTTGTATTTGAGTCCACGCAAATAGGACCCCATTCTTCGCGGCAGTATGACCACGGTAATATTTCATGAAATGATGATACAAAATAGTAAAGCGTTAACGCTAACAATGATGAATAATAGGTGAGCACACAAATACCGGCATAGGCTTGACCTATTCCAACTCCTATAAATATTCACAACAAGATTTTTAATTAAAAATGTAAAGAAAGAAAGATAGATTTGAGGAGAAAACTATTAACGTTTTACCTATAAATGAAGGGCATATAGACCAAATTTTAATTGAACTTTTACTGGTAAACTGACCCAATAATACTTCCAAATAATACATAGGTTTTCCTGTAAAAGAAGAAACAATAAATAAATTATTTGTGATTATTACATTCATATTATGGAGCGTTAGTCGTCAAGTGGCAACAAATGTTTGCTCTCTTATTAAACTACATACATATCGCTCCTTTATTGTAAAATAGTCATATCTCAAAAAAACTTGACTTTGGCAAAATGCGATTTAAGCTTTCAAGACATAAGGCCTATGATCTAATTGCCGCAAACTCTCTTTGCTATAACTTCGGTTCAGCTTGGGATATAAAACTGATTTTTTTTTTTTTCAACATGTACAGTAGATCTGAAAGAGCAGTTTTGCTTAAGTAACTACAAATTTTTAATTTTTTAAGATATGACTATGTTGCAATAAGGCAGCGCTATGTGCATATGTATGTAGGTGTATTGTAAAATAATATTTTAAATCTCTTTCTATAGATTAAAATTAATTCTGGATGGACTTCCTCTAGTATTTTGTTAAGCACAGCCTTCGTCCTTGAGGTTGTGCATTCGTTTGAAAGATATGTTAATGCCACTATGTGTGAAATGTAGTCCCCGTAGTCCAGTAGGTAGTGTGTTGTCTTATTAAACACCAGGTCACACATTTCCATCCAAACGAAATTGTGAAAAAATATTTCTTTTGTGACTACATCTCAGCGGATTTCCGGCAAAACTCGGAGAGTAAATAAAAAATTTACAGAAACAAGTTTCTCAAAACTCTGTAGTTCAGGATCGTCCTTAAACTGTAGGTCCCGCCACTCATGTATAAAATTAATGCATACAACATACGTGGTGTTAGAAGGTAGATTGTAATTCTGACTGAAGGGTTGTAATAACCAATTATGTATGAATGTATATGTGGACTATAACATCATTCAAACGTCCGCCACCGTTTGTCTGGTTAGAGCTTATCTGAAATGTTCAATTTTTCTTGATTCTGACGCATAAATTAGGGTGAATTTGACCAATGGCATAATTTATGTTGACTTTCTAGATCGCCGTGATATTTACATATGTACGTCTTCGACTTGAGAAACCCGCACAGGAAAAAGTTTAGCAGTAGAGCCATATCGCACGATCTTGATGCCTAGTTTACACCATCTCCACGTGAGATTACCACGCCGTTAAAACGCTCGTCCATGAACTATCCTGTTAAGACAATACATCTTTAGTGTTAGGGTTATTCAATTCAAATCAAATGAAGTTGGTAATCATTGTTATATTATACTGATAGCCTGGCCAAAATCGTCCGAAAACACCATCAAGCCAAGATCTACATCAAACTGTGGCCATTTAAGAATACATTAAAAGGTCTTGAATCTTATGTCAATCCCAAATTCAATTATCAATCTAATTTTGTTTGTTTATGTACCATTTCATTCCGAAATGGGCTTCATCGCTGAAATTGATTTTCTAGATGGCATCTTGCTGCCTAATGTCCCAGGCCTAATGTTCTCAATAAAGGAAAAACCGTTTAATCTACACAATATTTACTTTAATAAAGTTGTCCAAGAATACAGGATCGTATGGATTACAGAACACGTGAAGATAATATGACTGACGCACTTTCAAAACTTGGTACAACAGATAATTCGAACAAAGTCATACTTCAAATCCTTTACAGATTGACAAACAAAGTGAAATGGAATTAGGTGGATTGTAAAAAAAACCAGAGAATTTTAATCCAGTATATAAGAACAAGCCCTAAGCAATTATAACACGATTATGAACCTTAGGCTTACATGCCAAGAGTCTGAGGACACCTCACAACGTCGTCACCAGTAGCCGCAATAATGATGAAGATTAGAGGACCACTCATAGTTCCGTACTTTGGTTAGGTTATGTTAGGTCGGAGTGGTAGCTCTGATATCACGGCCTGTTGTGATAACACGGGTCAACCCAATCCCTGTACTAACCAAATTCCCCCAAATCAGGGAAAAGGAAAAAGTTGGTCAGCGCAAGGGCTGCACAACAAAAGCACGACTACCTCGCACTGGAAAACCAGCCAGAAAGTTTGATGAACGAAGCTATATCCTTGATATCAATTGATGATAGCTCCGTTAAGCTAACAAGGAATGGAGAGCCAAATAACCTATATCCACACCTAGCAAGAGACGGACACTGGCAAAGTAAGTGAATAACAGTTTCCTCTTCCCCAGTGGACCTGCATCAACGGCAGACGTCGTTAAAAGCGAGCCTCATTCTCTCAGCGTGTCTACCCATGATTCAATGACCCGTAAGCACGGCCAACTACAGTCTAGATGACATCACGACTGAGACCAAGTAATCGGTTGGTACGCCTTCCATTCATCCTGGGCCAGGTGAGTCTAGCGGTGGAGCAGGACTCCTTATTGGCCCAGGATAGGTTGGCGTCCCGCAAGAACCTCCACGCAATGGCCGAGCTAAGTGACGTACCCAATTCAACAGAAGAGGATTCCGGAAGGATCGCGTCAGTTCTGGCGATCCTGCCGTCCCTTCAGTTTTCCGGATTTTTGCTGTGAAGCGCCCCAGCCAAGGTCGAGACAAAGGCGACTTTGGTACTCGATTCAGAGGATTTATGGTATCCCGAAATTATTGTCGGATTATTTCTAGTCCAAGGCGATAAAATCCTTTCTTTCATAAAAAGATCAAGATGGTTGTCTAGTAGGTAGTGTGTTGGCTAATTAAAGGTGAGGGCACGGTTCAAAACCCGGGTCAAACATTAGGATTTCGCAAAAGCTTTGAATGTAAATAAAATTACTATGAAAAATTTTTAAAAAAATCTGTATGTCCCGCCACTTATGAATGAAATTAACACACGCAATATAAGTGATGGGAGAGTCTAGGTCGTAATGCTGACTGAAGTGTTGTAATGGTCAATTATGTTCGTAGCCTATATTTGCAATGGAACGCAAGTGAACTAAACTTTCTTCATTTCTCTCTCTCTCTCTGTCTCTGCTGAATATTTTACTAGCATATCGAATAGAATTTTAAATTGGATTGCCTGTTTAAAACAATTTTTGTGATATGATATTGTGTAGATTTTGATATTTTTTTATCTCAAGGTATACTCCATCCGTTTATTTTTTTAATGAGTTTAGTAGAGGAATTTTCTGCTTTTTCTAATTGACAAATAACTAATATTAGATTTAGCAACTGTAAAGATTTTTTTTATATGTTTTATTATCAAACATAAACGTTAACATAATTTGTTTATCAATTCTACCATGGGTTGGTTAATTTTCTTTTTTTATAAATATTATCAGTCTGAGAGAACGATATGGAATGCATGCATGCATGTAATAAATTTTGTATTCATAAAAAAGTTAGACGTAGCAATACTACTCAGTTATCTTGGTTCATATTTTTCAAAAATTATTTAAACTTTCAGACATTTTTTTATATCATGCTTAAAGTATTTATAACAAAGGGTCATATTTGTTATCATGTGCAGACAAAAATTCTAAAATGTTTTTATGTTAGCACTAAAAATAATTTTTATTACTTTCAAATTATAAGCTATTTCCAAACGCTATTTAAATTATTTTATGAATATTGCTGTCGACTTTGAAATGTTTTCTGAATGCTAGCATGTGTTACTTTAGATATAGGGAACACACTTCCTAGGGATCTAAACCATGATCTGCTTAATTAAACAGTTAATTCTTCATTAGGCCTATTTTGATATTTCCTCATTACCTTGATGCTATAAAATGCTCATAGTTTACATATAGTACTTAATAATGTTTCTAATAACGAGTAAGTAATTTCATTTCCTTATTGTGGTCTTGTTTAGAGCCTTCCACACGAATATGGAATTTCTGTATATGATTAAGAGCTCGTTCAGCTTTCATTTTCTATCTAATCCAATTTTAAAGTTGTTGCCAATAAAGAATGGATAATTTTCTCGGATGCTTATATTTCGGAATACTGGGCAATGAGACGGCGGATGCCCTTGCTAGGTTACGTTCGCTTTCAGGGGGCGATTTGACAGTTGGTCCTGATCCCCCAGTCTGCCACCTCTATGGCCTCATCGATGGATGGGTCAGGAAGAAAGAGCAGAGGCGTTGGGGGAACGGATCGGGTTTTTCTGTGTCTAGACGTCTATGGCCTGCTGTGGACAGTAAGAGAACAGATTGGCTGCTGGGCTGATTGAGAGGTGCTAGGGCTTCATAAGTGTAGTCGCGCTCTCACCCTCTTTTGTTTTGTGTCTGTTTCTTTCTGTGTTATTCCTCCGTTTCCCATTCTCCCTCCCCTTACCTAGATTCCTATATCCTCTATTTCCTTTCTCCTTTAAGGACAATGTACAATGGGTCAATTTCGACCTCCGGGTACTGTACTTGTCTTAACCGACAAGTACACGTCCTCTAACCTAACCTAATCCCGACAGTCGAAATGATAACCTAGCTCCTCACACCAATTATGCTGTGTGTGTTAATTCTCAGAGTTTCTGCCAGATATTTGTTAACGATAACGAGCGATTTTTTAATTATTTGAATTTTGAAACCTTTCAAATTTGTCATTTATTTGTTTTTAAAAAAATTTTGGATTCTAATTGGTTATTCCTACGCATGCGATAAACTAATTTCCTAACTCACCTTCCAATTCTTAGTATCGGTTTGGTTCAATAAAGATACATCGCCATTTGCCTTTACGACTTTTATTACAAAATACATTGAGAGTGTTTTCCAAGATTTACTCCTCTCTTATTCATTTTTTTACCTAGAAATATATGTATTCTACCTTAAATACCGCAAGGGGTTATTTGACCCCCTTTGGTAGGGTTACATGAAGTAT
Source organism: Sarcophaga peregrina (assembly GCA_014635995.1). NCBI lineage: Eukaryota > Metazoa > Arthropoda > Insecta > Diptera > Sarcophagidae > Sarcophaga > Sarcophaga peregrina. The sequence continues at coordinate 56,475,094 of CM025790.1, read as the reverse complement.
CGGTAGGTTTAGTGTTAATAATCAAAACGCTACCTGTTGCGAATCCTTTTTTGAATCTCATTAAAAATATAAGCCTTTGTTCTTAATGTTTTGGCTCAGTACTGTCATATACGAGTATATTCGTATATAAATTTTTTGTAGTCTCGGCAATGTGATTATTCTCGTAATGTAAATATCAAAAATACATTTCAAATTGTCCAATTGTAGAATAAAATTATTCTAAATATGTTAAATTAAGACGTCAAAGTAGATACTTGACCTATCAGATGCGAGGTCATGTTTAAAACCCTATGTCAGACATCTAAGCCATGAAAAACTGCTTTGGTAAATTTGTCGTTCGGACCCGACTTTAAACTGTAGGTGCCGCCAGTAACGGATAACATGAATACATACAACATAAGTCGTAAGAGTGGTTAGGTTGTAATCCTGACTGGATGGTTGTAAAGACCAATTACTGCCAATTACCGCTAATTTGCGTTTAATTGCTATTGTTTAAATTTTAAGTTTTAAGTTCAGATAAACTTTTCAGTTCCGAACTTTCAAGCTCAAAACAAAACTCTACAACTCATGTTAATTACCGATGTAGCGGCTAACCTCGGATGTAGTTAGCGTAGGGGACGACCTTGTCTGCTTTGAAAGAACCAAGGAAGGTCTGTCATCGATTGGTGTAACCAGTTGGCGAAGATGTACAAGAAACATAAGCGTCTGAAAGGGTTTATTAAGATAGGATGAAATTTGATAAGCGGTTTGATAATGGGTTATTAATTCGTAATGTAGTCTCTACCAGTCTCAATCTGTTGTGATGTACAGTAGTCCACTAGGCTGTTGTTAGTATTTTAATTTAATAGAATATTAGGCAATAACAATAAAACTCTTTAAACGTGTAGCAGAGTAATAAATCAATATTTCTGAAAAATAAAAATTTAAGATATCACGACACAGTTGTATTTATGAAATAATAAAACTCATCACAAAAGTAAGTGATATACATATACAGTGTAATAAAATATAAGTATATACAGTGGTGGCCTTATAATTAGAAACGACTTAGCAACATATATGTTTGCTAATTTATTTGCAAGACTTTGTAACTCATATTAAATTGTGTACCTGGAAGGATGTCTTACAGAAGTTTTTCCATCAAATTGGAACAATTAAACTTGGATTCGTCACTCCAGAGAACTCTGTTCCAGAAACGTTGAACTATTTTAAGCATTTCCGTTCCAAACTGTAACCGATTTTTAATATCTTTTTTTTTTTTTTGTGACATGCATTTTTTCCGGCGTAATACACCTTCGAAGTCCCGGCTCCTGTAAACGTCTTCTTATGGTCCGTGTGGATGTTTCTGACGTTAAAATTGTGCAAGTTCACTTATTTCACGAGAAGACAAGAAAGAGTTTCTCTTCCTGGCTCTTCAAATAATTCTGTCTTCTGCTGGAGTGTTTTTTCCGGCTCTAGACTTCCTGCCTAGGATTTCAAATATCTATAAAAAGAGATCTTAAGGACGAAAACCCTCGAAATAAAGATGAATTGTTTCAACTGGTGCAACAAAGAGGATACAACATGCCTTTATTCCACGAGAAGACAAGAAATGGTTTCTCTTCCTGGCTCTTCAAATAATTCTGTCTTCTGCTGGAGTGTTTTTTTCGGCTCTAGACTTCCTGCCTAGGATTTCAAATATCTGTAAAAAGAGATCTTAAGGACATAAACCCTCGAAATAAAGATGAATTGATTCGGCTGGCACAACATATCAGTACAAAACATGCCAACGTTTTTATAAAACGTTTATCGAAAAGACTTGCAGATGTTGTTCAAAACAACTAAATATTAAAGAGTATGCCCATTAAATATGAACTTTTTAAGATATTTTTAAGCTGTTTGTAAGAATATTTTTTTTTTCTAATTATATGACCAACATTTTTTTTTTTTTTTATTAAACAAGCACTCAGGGGATGACTCCTACTCATGCAGTGCATTGTGCAGGTTTATGAAAGGTGGAAAGAGGGATGATGCGAACGGTAAGGAAACGAGTTGTTACTGGTGACAGGCTGTACTGTCTTTTTTAACTTTTACTTGGTTTTAAAATGAGTAAAAAAAAAAGTTTTGAAAAGAAATTAACAACATACATGTTGCTCCCAGGCCAGACGATTTCCTCTCAGCAGATTTCTGGCAAAAACTCTCAGAGTAAATAAAATTGCCATGAAAAGTTTCTTATAAAATCTGTCGTTCGGAGTCGACTTTAAACTGTAGGTCCCGCTACTCATGTATAAAATTAACACACACAACATAAGTGGTGTGAGAAACTAGGTCAATAATCCTGACTGATGGGTTCTAATGACCAACTATGTATGTATGTATGTACATGTTGGTAAGTCGTTTCTAATTATAAAGCCACCACTGTATCCATGAATGTGTTATGTTTACCAATTAAAAATAGCACCACTATGTAGGGTATTAAAAAGGCCCCACCGCCATTCTCGTACGCGGTGAATGGAAAGCGCCATATGTTACCCAAGCCCACTGATACCGATATGCATGACATCAAGAACTCCAAACTGCTGCCCCAATTTTCACGTTGATTCTCTTGCCTATCATTAATGACGCCATTACTGGTCGTTTCGGTTGTACGTAATGTGTCTGCATTATCAGAAGATTTTTTACCTTCCTCAATATTAGGCATTGTCTATATGTATATGCGAATATATATTACGATGTAATTGTTTATTTATATTTTTGCGTTTTTTTTTTTTTGCTAAAGATCTTTCCTTATATTTTAAGCTATAAATATTATTTATAGTTTTTAAACGTCACACTAATTACTATATAGTTATCACTACAGTGCACTATTAAATCAACCATAAGTGGCTACAGTGACAGCGACAGCATTGGCAACAAATTGAGTCAATGAGTGAGCGCATGAACTAAGGATAGATTTTATGATCGACCACTGTATACTCATAGAAGATGTTGCATACAGTACATGATATGGACGTTTTTCTTGTAAAAGTTTACACGCGATCAATTCTATAATGTTAATGACGACGATTTGTTTATTTTTATCGTTTTTTCTTCTTTTGTTTATTTATTTGAATTTATTTGATTTATTATTTTAGCGTCCTCTTATGTAAATTCATACAAATCAATCGAAAGTAATAGTAATTGATTTCAACAGATTTTAAATTTTCAAATATGCATTGAATCAACGCTTTCAATTTTTATTCAAAAATAATATTTAAGTTTCATATTTTCTTTCACTTTGTTTTATCTTAAATTATCATCACTATTTAATTATTAAATAGAAAAATACTATAAAAAATTAAGGAATTTTTCTTTTTCTCAAATGTTGTGAATTCAACGGTTAGCAAATTAATACTGACGAAAGGCAATCATTTTTCTTTTCTCTTTACATCTCAAATCTATATTATACTTTTGAAAGAAACAAAAAAAAACCAAAAAAAAAAAACGAAATTAATATACACGTATAAAAACCGTTCACATCAAACACAAGAAAAGGGAATTGAAAACTTTTACTCTTCAGATGTTCCCTTTTTTTTTTTTCTTTCGTAGAATTCTTTGTTCTGTTAAAACTGATACTGTGTTGATACTGTTTGATTTGTCTCTACACATATTCTCACTTTAAATGGTTTGGTTGTGCAAATGAATTGACTTTGTTTCGGCTATTAATTATTAGCCAGTCTTGCGATAAATTTATTTTAATTGAAATCTAACTGGCCTGTCAATAAAATTAATGCACTTAGTCGTATTAGAGACAATATGAAAGCGATAAATATTGTTTTACTCATATCGATAACTAACGAATATATTATAATTGTTCGATAACTATCAAATATAATAATTATTATGATTTTGAATCATATTTTCGTTAATTTACGCCGCCATCCTTGAATATTCATTAGTAATTCTAAAATTATAAAGAATTCTTTAAATTTCAAATTGCCTCTCTATTGCCTTTCCTTTTTTTTTAATAAGCTAACCTAAGTTTTATAACACAAAATATATTTGTACTGAATTCGAACCTTAATTGCATTGGTTTTTAGTCAATAATTAAAATCGCTCTGCAAATGCAATTAGAATAACCATACCTCAGGTCAGACATTTCCAACAAAACAAAATATGAAAAAATATTTTCTTCTCAGCAGATTTCTGGCAAAAATTCTGACAGTAAATAAAAATTGTCATGGAAAATCTCTCAAAATTTTGTAGTACAGTATTCCCTCGATTTACGTTGTTTTGATTAACGTCGTCAAAAATTTTGTTCCCTTCAACTTCGATTTGCGTCGTCATTCGATTTACGTCGCCTCTGTTGTTTATAAATAAAACAGTAGGCAGTGTGCTAGCTTATTAACCGTAAAGCCAGGATTCGAGTAAAAAAGTATTTTTTCGGCGATATCTTTTCAGCAGATTTCTGGCAGAAACTCTGAGCGTAAATAAATTGCCATGAAAAGTGCATCTGAAAGTATGAGTTCTTTGAAATTCGATTTACGTCGCCTTTTTCCGGAACATTCTACGACGTAAATCGAAGGACTACTGTAGTTCGGAGTCGACTTTAAACTGTCGGTCCCGAAACTCATGTGTAAAACATATATGTAGTATGAGCAACATTTCGTTAAGATAGCATCCTATTTCATATACATTTTCTCATATTTAATTCAAAGTGGATAACAAATTTCAGTGAATATTTATATTTCAGCAAGCAGAGATGTTGTCAGCTTAATGAAGCAATATTACATACGACAGAGAATTCATTCGACCTTTTATTATTTATTGCCTTTTGCTATTTACTGCTGTTGAAATGGCCTTAATTTATGATGATTATTTTGTTACTTTCAATTGGCATTCTTTGAATACGATCAAGTTTTCTATGTTCAGAGTAGCGGGACGTATAACGTTCACTTAGAACTACAGATTTAAGATGCAATGAATATTCTCAAAGGTTTTGTAAAAAAAACTGCTGAGATGAGGTTGACGAAAGAAATATTTTTTTCAAGAGTTCAGATTGTACATTCATGATCTGTTATTTCACAAGACAACTCCCTACCAAAGGTCAGCAACGAGTATTCAAAACGATGAGATGATTCGAGTCATACTTATAATTTCTGATACTTATACGGATTCGTACTTATTTTAATATGATACTCATACTCAAAATACTCATATTTAACAATACGCACGATGTTATTGACTTCGACAGTCCTCTGCTTAACATTTACACGAATCGTAAAATACGTATGATTCGTTTACGAACACTACTATGCTCACAAGAAGATAGTGTGTATGGTTTGCTTCTTGTCTTTGTCTTTCTTTTTATTTTTGTTTGTATATGTAACAACACCAAAGGCTGTAAATTTTGATGAATGATTCGAATCATTTACAATATTATAAGTATTTTTCTAAATTTATGTATCAGAATGAGTAGGCGTATGAATCACATATATTTCGAATTTGAAAGTAATTCTTGAAAATAATTTGATTACTTTTAGATTACTTTTGAGTCTTTTTGATTATTAGGCAAATTGCCAGTAATTCTGATTATTTTTTGATTATATTTTAATCGTAATAATAATAGAATTATATAATCATTACGATTATTTCTAAAAAGTAATGTAATTGATTACTAATCGTAATCGAAATTTAACAGGTATGTTCTGGACTCATGAAAATAAGACGATCATAAGCAAAATTGCCAATTGAATAGTACTCATCGTTATCGTTATTATGCCATCCTTAAATATATAGAATTAATAAGCTAAGAATCTAACTAATCAACTGTTACTTTTATAAAAAAAGAAAATATATTTTTATAGCCAAACACTGGCTAGATAAAATTTTATTTCCCTAAATTATTAAATGTCTACTAATGTCTGTTAATCTTAGTTAACAAATTCATTCATTCATAAACAATGCTATAAACACGACAATTAAGATATTAGAATACTCATACATACGTCCATATTATCGTTATAATTAAGATACATTAACAACGTTTCAAATATAAATATTTTATTTATGCCACTTAAAATCATTTCAAATTATGTGTCGGGTCTTCCAACAGAGGCTTACGAAGCTTGGCAGTTGAGGACTGTTACATTTTTTAATATAACGACAACTTAGTTGTCTGATTTGCCTAATCATCGTGGAGGAATGAATTTGTTTTATCAAATTGGGCGCGTTAAGTTTAAAGAGAAATGATTCTCAGCGATATGTGGGAAGATGCAAATTTACATATGATCTATAGACTATGGCAGGTGACACGCCCACTATAGCCAATCCGCCCATTTTGTTCATATATACGTCAAAGTCATCCATACAAAATTTGAGAACTTTAGCTGTTGCAGATTATGAGATATGCGATATTAAATACTTATCGGATATGTAGGCGTGGAAGCTCGCCTACTTAAAAATTTAAAATAAAAATAGCCTATAGTTCCTTCCAGACATACAGGAAGGTACTGTTAAAATTTCAAGAAAACCGGTCCAGCCGTTTAGACGTCTACAAACTTCAAACGAACACATTCATTTTTATATAATAGATTATATATCTTGCGCTTTGCAACTATTAATGCATTAATAATGTTCATCGTAATGTTGTTTTTCATATGCTACGTAACGTTCCGTCGACGTTTAGAATCACCAGTTTTTATTTTATATGTGAGGAACATGTATGAGTCGTTAACTTTTCTGTTTCGTGCCATATGTGTATTAAAATAATAAATAAATAGTCTAGTAGCTAGTGTGCTGGCTTACTAGACATGAGCCCATGGTTCAAACCCTATGGCCCCATCAGAACGAAATACGAAAAATTATTTATCCGATGACTTCCTTCTGGCAAAAACTCTGATAGTAGATAAAATTCCCATGATAAAGTTTCTCAAATATCTATTGTTCGGAGTAGACTTTAAACAGTAGGTGTCCCGCCACTCATGTATAACATTTCCACACATGAAATAAGTGGGGTGTGAGAAGTTAGGTCATAATTCTGATTGAAGATTTATAATGACCAATTATTAATTTGTAAAAAATATTCTTTCGGTTGTAATTTAGTACCATTTCAAAATCCCAGTTTTCCAACAGTGGGTAATGTGTTGGCTTATTAGACAAAAGGCCCGGGTTCGAATCCCAGGTCAGACATCAAAACGAAAAATATTTTCTTCGGCGACTTTCTCTCAGCAGATTTCTGGTAAAGACCCTGAGAGTAAAAATTGGCATGAAAAGCTTCTCAAAAATCTGTCGTTCGGAGTCGACTTTAAACTGTAGGTCCCGCCACTCATGTATAAAATTAACGCACACAACATAAGTGGTATGAGAAGCTAGGTCGTAATCCTGACTAAAGGGTTGTAATGGCCAATTATGTATGTAACATGCAGGTATAAAGTTTACACGCTCGACATAAGTGTTCTGAAAGGTTGTAATGTATGCAATTATGTGTGTTACTATTTCTTTATTTATTTCTTGTAAACTTATTTTGTATTTAAAATACTCATAAACATGTGAAATTAAGTGGGTCCGCGTAGAATTTCCTTAATTTTAATTGCAATTCAGCTCAATTTTCTCATTATGTGCAGCCTAATTTACTTTAATTGAATAATAAATGATTATATAGGTGAAGAGGCTTCTCAAGGACTGTCTTGCAATCATAGCTGCCAGATAAATGATGCATCAAATAGTCAAAAATTTTAGAAAAAATCGTCAAAATCGTCAAAGGCGTTCTTTGAAATCGTAAAAAAAATCGTCAGAAAAAAAATAAAATTTAAATTTTTTAAAAACAAAAACACATAAAGCCAATGCCAAGCAGCAATAATATTGTATTATCTATGTATATATTAGGCAGTTCGAAGATCTTGAAGTACGGGCATGGAAATTCAGTGTGATGTTCGCTAGAACTGAGCCATTTTTCAGTGTCTTGGTTTCCTAAGACGGTGCAATATTTATTGTATTTACTTCACTTCATCTGTCCATTGGCAAGTGGATCGCACACTGCATTACTGACAAAGCTTCCTTCTTGCAGAGGTCTTTCTTGTTACTTATTGTTTAAAAGATTTCATATCTAGTGTCCATAAACATTCCTCCCTCTTTTCTCCTACCCATAACATATATTCCTAGTTCCCACACAATGCACTTCATGAGTAGGGCCCATACTCAAGTATAGATAGTATGAAAAAAAAAACTACTAGCCCTCGCCTTTGTCCTTCCAACGGTAGTATTAGAAACTACAATTGAATTTTTAAAATTGTCTGTCAACTACAAGGATAGTCCGATTTAAAAGTTGTTATTTTTTGACTTTTAAGGAATTAGAAAGGCCTAAAATACAGAAAATTCATCGCAGATGTTTGTTGTAAATAATTTAAAAATATAATACTTTACTCCTTGTTATTAATAACAAAAATTTCCAATAGCAACAATTGTAAAGTAACTACAAATCTGGAAGTCGATTTTGGTGTCGCCGTGGTCTAATAGGTAGTGTGCTGGCTTATTAGACGTAAAGCCAGGGTTCGAGTCCCAAGCTAGACATAAAAAAAAATACAAAAAGTATTTTTTTGGCGATTTCTTCTCTTTCTCTTCTTGAAAACTTTCTCAAAAAAAATCTGTCGTTCGGAGTCGACTTTGAAGTGTAGGTCCAGCCACTTCTATATAAAATTAACACACACCACATAAGTGTTGTGAGAAATTGCGGGCTTCTTGGGGACGGGACGATTGCTGTAGACTGTCTTATGGTGAAGGTATAGCACTGGCCATTTAATACCGTTCGCATCTTCCCTCTTTCCACAATGCACTGCATGAGTAGGGATCATCCCCTGAATGCTGGTTTTATAAAAAAAAATGTACTAAAGTTAAGAATATGGTGTCAATTATTAATTTTCAAAAATCTTCAAAAAAGGGGGTATAAATCGTCATATTTTTTTGGCACAAAACCGTCAAATCTGGCAGCTAAGTTTGTAATACATGAAACATTGTAATCAGCATTTCCTTAAATTATAAGACGGGTCAGGCTTTTAAAAGTTATGCTTATAGATTAGATTTTATTTTATATAATATCGACGCCTCCGTTCCATAATGCTTCTAAGTGTACTTAGAACGTTTTTAATGTTCTTGAATTTTTAAATTCTACGTTTTCTAACTTAAATACTGACAAAATTTGGTTAAGATGCGCCGATCCCTTCTGAAGTTATAGGGGAAAACCTACTTTGAATCTACATATAGTCGTATGGCGCGTGAAAACTTTGAGAGCTCATAACTCAAAACACACTTTTTCGACTTGGACTGTTATAGAATGGAAGCGTCAATATATATTTTATTATAATACTTTTTTTTCATAATAAATAAATTTTAAATTACTTTATAATATACAACATTTATACAAACATATACAAATATTTATAAATTGCCTTATTTATTAATACTTATAATAGGGACACTATGAATATATACTATAGACTAGTGTTACTATTATTTCGTTCTACCAGTTATATTGTATAGTTTTTGTTTGAAAAAACTAATTTTATTGCTGCTGTATAATTTTCTTCTTTCCTCTGCTAAATTAGTTTTATACGCATACCATTTTGCTCTTGTATCCGGATTTGCTGGTCCCCAATTTTCTGTAGCTTTCAATGAAATTAGGAATGACTGAAAAAGGTCATTACAATACATTATGAGTATTTCTTTAACAAATGTTCAAGTAAAAATATTATATTTACTGTTAAAAATGAATCCTTATAATGGCCTTTAATATACCAAATTCCCCAAAGAGGGAATTGAAAAACTCCAATTATAAATATTATCCAACCAGCAGCTATAAGAGAAATTTGAAAAATAAGTACTAAGTTAAATATAAATTTTCAAAAGTAATATTCATTATAAAATTAATGATATATGTATGTATGTACGATAACGGAGAGAAAATACGTAAACCATCAGAGGCCTACACATAAATACACATAAACAGTTTTTGCCAATCGCCAATTTGGTTTCCAGAAAGCCCGTTCCACGCTAGATGCGATAGAGTTGGCCATGACGATAGCAAAGGATGCTATCAACGGTGAGCGCTAGCTTAAGGGCGATAAGGTATACTGCGCTATCATCACCCTGGATGTGAAAAACGTATTCAACTCTGCGGATTGGGATGCCACTTTAGCAGCCTTAGATGGGAAGCATGTACCGAACTACTTGATGGAACTTATTAGAAACTACTTTAAGGATAGAGTGTTCTTATATGATACAGACGTTGCCAGCAGGTCATATGCGGTATCAGCGGTGGTTCCGCAAGGTTCCGTGCTGGGCCCAATACTATGGAATGTCATGTATGATAGTGTACTGAAGCTTAGACTCCATAGAAGTACACACATCACTGGTTTTGCGGCTGATATTGCCTTGGTGATAAGAGGAAAACATTTGGATGAATTGGTGCGGACGTGTAACAGTGCGGTTGGCATGGTCAGGAGCTGGATCACGGGAATAGGTCTCAAACTTGCTGACCACAAAATGAATGCACTACTTGCAAGCAGTAGGAAAAGGATGGAGTTTATTATAATAACGGTAGGTGAACAGCGCATAACATCAAAACAGGCGATAAAATATCTGGGAGTAATGATTGATAACAGGCTTACGTTTAGGGAACATCTGACGTACATCGGCGAAAAGTGTGCAGCGAGATCAAATGCCCTTGCCCGAATAATGCCTAACCTAGGACAAAACAAGAAATGAGGCGGTTACTGATGAATGTAGTGACATCGATCTGTAGAGCAGAAATAGAAGCGGCCTACAGGAGATCAGCTCTCAGGGTGATTTCTGCCTTCCGAACGGAGTCTGATGCAGCGTTGGTGATTGCGGGGCTGCTGCCCCTGAAGCTAGTAGTGGTTATAGAAAGGAGGAAACATTACACGAGGAGGGTATTGGATCTTTCCAACCCTGTTCAGTTAGTGGATGATGCTTTGAATAGATGGCGAATGGAACAAAAGGAGACACGGTCAGGTGAACTTCTACTTGACACAGTTGCTAGCCAGTCATGGATGTTATAGGGCATATCTCTATAAGTATGATCATGACGTAGACGAGGCTTGCTCAGAATGCCGTAATGAAAGGAAGACCGGGGGAGCATGTTTTCTTTACCTTTAGCTCTTAAAGCTATAAAAAAAGAGTTTTTGCCAGAAATTTGCTGAGAGGAAGTCGTCGAGGAATTTTTTTTTTTAATTTGTTATCCTTCCGCTGAACGAATATGGTTGTGTATACGCCTTTTCCCTTCACTAAGTGGGCTTGCGATCGACTTTGGCAAAAAAAAAAATCTTGTAAACAAGGAAAATTGTCGCATTTGAGTACAGAAAACCCGCACGCATACATTGAGAACCGGACGCACCCAAAATGAGTCACTGTTTGGTGCGGATTTTGGTCCATCGGCATAATTGATCGAAAATGAGCAAAGAGTGGCCGTTACAGTCAATGGCGATCGTTATCGGGTCATGTTGAACGAATTTTTGTTCCAAAAATTTAAGAGGGGGATATTGGCAACATTTGGTTTCAACAGGACGGCGCTACGTGCCACACAGCCAATGCTACACTCGATATTTTGCGCCCTATTTTTGTAAATCGCAGTATCAGCCGCAAAGCTAATATCGTTTGACCTCCTCGGAGCTGACATTTGAAACCGTTTGACTATTATTTATGGGGTGCTGTCAAAGATACAGTTGACGCTTTAAAGGACAATATTCGTGAAGCCATTGGTGAAATACAGCTGCACACAATCGATAATGTGCTTAAAAATTGGACCCATTGTGTAGGGTACTGCATGACAGTCATTTGAATGAAATTATTTTCCATTATTAACCAGAAGGTTGTACTTTCAAATAAAAAAAAAGAAATTTGAGAAAATATTCAGTAGTTTTTTTTTAAAGCATTTTCAAAAAAAAAAATTATTTGGCGGACCCTTTAGATTTGTTTTGTGACACAAATTTCATATTTCTTCATGTTTGTAAACTAGAAATGGGCTTTTGGAGTTTTAACCGGGGAATAAGTCAGATAAAGTAGGAACGCAATATTTATTATTTATTTTCGCATCACATCCAAAGTATTATAGAAGGGACAAGCTGAAATGTCCATCTTCCCTTTAAACTACTCTCCAATCGTGACTGCCATTTGTGTATGGAAGTCCTTCTTTCCTTCGCTTTTATATCCACTGTCCCTCCTGGATACTCGAGGCGGCAAAAGTATATACGCCTCATCTTATCCACCAATATGTCTATTGGTATTGCTTTTGCCAATACCAATACCGCTTTATCAGACACTGTCCTGAAGCCACTTATCCGTCTAATTGCACTTAGATGATATACCGAGGACAATATTCTTCTTATCGTCCCCACGGAGAGTGCCTCCGAACATATGGGTCAAGCATACAGCATTATCGACGTTACTACCGCTGAAGTTATCCTCCTCTTGAATGGACCCGGTCCTCCAATATTTGGCATCATCCACGCCAGTGCTCCCTACGTTACAGATGCCTTTTCGCCGATGTATTTTACGTGATCCTTGAAATTCAACCTGTCGTCAATAATTACTCCCAGGTATTTTATTGCCCTCTATGATCCGATTTCTGTCTCTCCAACGGTCACTTTGATCTTCTTCGCTATCTTCCGGGCGCTTATCAAAATGCCTTCCGTTTTATGTGCAGCAAGTGTCAAACCTGCCTCATCCAGCAATGCTCCAACATTTCGAAGCGCTGTGTTAGTTTTCTCCTCTATTTCTTGTACCGTCTTAGCTACCAAGACTATGGCAATGTCATCTGCAAAGCCTACAATTGTAGTCCCGTTTGGCAAACGCAGTCGAAGTACTCCATCGTACATTATGTTCCATAGTAGTGGGTCAAGTACAGAGCCCTGCGGGAAACCCGCCGTCACTACGTGTTCCTGCTCTCCTTCATCCGTTAGATATATTATATATCCTGTCTTGAAAGTAATTGTTCAGAATCTGCATTAAGTATGGCGCTGAGTTGAACGCGTTTCTAACGTCAAGTGTGACAACCGCGCAGTATTCAAACGTCTATGTATAACATTTTTTACGTTGTTATCTCACAAGAAACCAAGATAACCCTGTTATAATTAATGTTTCCATTGGTAATACAATAGGTGAGAGAATTTGAAGCCACTTAAAAAATTTCTTACCATTTGCTGAATCTGGATACTCAATGTCCTTGTAGGTTAAAGGTTGTATTGTTATCATAGAGTATATGAAAATAATCAACATCAGAACGGGTGTCAAAAAGGACCAACATATGCGCCAATACATGGAAACTTTGCGGTGTGTCATGAATTCCACATCATCGCAAAAATTTTGCAAGCCTAAAAACAAAAACAATGTACATATAAGTACTTATGTATTTATTTTATTTTAAAATATTTCAAAAGAAAAAATTACCATAAACCCAAATAACTCCAACAATTTCGAAAATAGCCAAAGCAAAAATCACATAAGTGCCACCATAGAAGTCCACCAAATTTAAAATCCATTGGCCTCCCTAAAGGGAAAATTCTTCTTTAAATTTTTTCTTAAAAATTAATTCTTAAAGGTTTTTAGAAATAGCACTTACCGGTGTTACATAAACAATGCCCAATAGAAATCCAAATATTGAGGTTATTAAGGCTACCATCCAATATTTTAAAGACTTGTATTGATCGCATATTATCGTAACAATGGAACTTTGTAGAGCCACAATCGATCCTACACCCAAAACGAATAGCATAAAGAAAAATAAAACTGCAAAAAATTGTGGTATTGCCTGAAATTTAGCTATGGCATCGGGATATGATATAAATGCTAAAGCAGTGCCACTTTGCACCACTTCCTTTATATTTTTAACATTTAGATTATGAGCCAAATTTCCCAAAATGCCAAATATGGTTATGCCAGCCAGCATGCTGGTGACAGTGTCCAGACTCGTTACTATCATGGCATCACTGAAAACAATAATGCAATCTATTATTATAAATGGAATAATAACTTTAAAATCGTTTAACATTACCGATAAATTGTGTGATCGAAACGATTATAAGATGAAAACATTATAATGGGGCCCACGCCAACTGCTAATGAAAAGAAACATTGCACTACAGCCTCTTTCCAAACCTAAACGATTTAATATTTAATCAAATTAATTAAACTCTACTTTAATCCTTATATTACATTCAAATTACATTCAAATTACCTTCAAATTAAGTAATTCACTCCACTGTGGATTCAGAAAAAATATTATGCCATCAAGAGCTCCTTCCAATGTAACGCTGCGTACTAATAGAGCAATCAATACCAAATAAGGAAAAATGGCCAAAAAATAGGCTGCCTTGCCGGAACTCTTCACACCTTTGCGTATAACAAAAAATATAACGACCCAGGAAAAAAACAATGTCAGGGTCAAATATAGATCAGGCATACCCAAACCATCTGTTATTTGTAATTTTTCTTTCGTAACTATTTCTCTGGAAAATTAAAATAAAAATAAAATATAATAAGGCTTGTACATACGTATGTATTGATTGAAATCATTTGCCAACTCACGTAAAATACAATTCCGAACTGCTTGTTAATTTTCCAGTTGTATTATGTTGTTGAATTGCATCTTCCTTTGGTAAAGAATCCAAACAATTCGAACCCCATTCTTCACGGCAATATGTCCAGGGCAAAACCTTTTGGCATGATACTATCATATAATAAAGGGTAAGAGCAATGAGAGACGAATAATAGGTAATAATGCATATCGTGCCGAATGCTTGGCCATAGCCAACACCTAAAAATGAAGAGGATAATTTTTGATATAAATTTTTTACTTTCGTAATTCATTATTCTTTTATGATAGTTGTGATTCGATTTTCCGTAAATATTTATATAGTGATACTAACGGACCAACCACACGAGCGTTGGTTTCTCATTTAAATTATTTCTAGTAAATATTTTTGTAGTCAAATTCAACAATAACCAACTTATTGTTTGAGCGCACTGTCAGCCTAGTGGATGGTATGATAGACTATTATTGTAAGGATCATGGGTTCAATCTCCAAGAGAGTTTTTTGTTATTGCGTTATATAAGCATAAGGTGTATGTTAACGATTAGAAATAATTTGTTAATATATTGAAGCTAACTGTAAGTATGTCTGTATGTACACTGAGCGCCATAAGTGAGTCAACTGCCGCTATAATTTTAAAGTTTCTGTTATATACAACAACTAGCTGTACCTTGCACGTGTTGCAGCGTCCGCAACTAAAATAAATTTGCAGGAAAGGCATTACACAAATCCGTTGTCCTGATAATTCCGATAACGGGCCTGTGTAGTACGCATTCGAGCAGTTTCTAATCCCACTTCTCATTGTGCAAGTGGTTCATGCGAATGGGTCTCAGCTTCATATACTCGAAAATTTTCCAGTCACAGTGCTCGTCTGATTCTGAGGCTCAAAATGCTCTTTTCCTCCGTGCTTGGGGTGTAGGTCGACCAATTGCTTGTCATTCATTTTGAATAATTTTCAGTGACGCCATCCATCGGAAATTAATCGCACCAATCTCCGCCGACACATACGTAATAACTTAGTTAAAGAATGCACAGTTTAAGATTTAATTCGTTTTGAGTAATTTTCAGTGCCACCACCTATTGGAAATTGGTCATACCAACTTAGAAATCTTCATCGGCTCATGCGCAACTACTTTGCTAAAGATCATAACATGATTAAATGCACAGTTTACGATTTAATTGATTTTAAGTAATTTTCAGTGGCGCCACCTACCGGATATTGATCATACCAACTTAGAGATCTTCATCGACTCATCTGCAACAACTTTTCTAAAGATCATAACATGATTAAATGCACAGTTTATCCCGGCTCATTCGCAACAACTTTTCTAAAGATCATAACATGATCAGATTCATAGTTTACGATTCTATAAAGTACATAAAAGCAAACATTTATTTTTATATATATAGACTATGGCAGGTGACACGCCCACTATAGCCAATCTGCCCATTTTGTTCATATATATGCGTTAAAGTCATCCATACAAAAAAAATTTTAGGATTTTAGCTGTTGCAGTTTATGAGATATGCGATATTAAATACTTATTGGGTACATAGGCGTGGCACCACGACTACCTGAAATTTTAAAATAAAATATAACCTATAGTTCTGGCCAGACATACAGGAAGGTATAGCTAAAATTTCAAGAAAATCAGCCCAGCCGTTAAGCCGTCAAACAAACCCACAAACAAATAACACATTAATTTTTATATATATATAGATAATTTTTATTTTTGTTGTTTTAGCTTTTCATATGTAATAAATAAACGTTTTTATTTTTGGAAATTTATTCGACTATTCTCATTTACTTTCCTTGCTATCCTAAGAAATTGAATTATTTCAATGGTGTTTACTCACTTTTGGCGCTCAGTGTATATATGACTCAAAGAGTAATAGAACGTTGACATCGAAGACGGCCTACGCTAAACATAAAATATCGAATTATTTGTAGTTTTTTATTATACTCTTAAATAATTATTTAGTTTAGTGAATCCTTTCTTTACCATACCGTACAGATCTTTTAAGAATCGTCAAACCGTTTCGAAAAAGTTGAACAAGAAACACTGTAACACTAAAACTTTCTATATGATAAGATTGCGCCTAACAAATGTTAACACTTTTTGTCCTGTCCAAAGGCTAAGGATCAATACCAAGTAAACCGGAAAAGTGTGTATTGAGACTAGCAAAACCCTTCCCTAATTGAATAACAGATAAATGATGGGGTAGATATTTTGCTATTCGAATATGACATGCCATTCAGCGGTCGGCTGTAGTTTGTGGCTTATTTACGCAGACCTTCGATTTAAAATAACCTCACAAGAAAAAGTCTATCAGAGTCAAATTGCGCGACCTCAATTACCCAGGGCTTATGCAAAATATTAAATATGTCATTAGATCTGTGATCCTGTTTAATCAAGGTATCGTTGTCATATTATCCATTTTTGGCTAAAAAAAAAGTTAGCAATCATCGACCGTTGACGGTAATGGCCAACATTGTTGTCAATGAAATATGAACCGATGACCAGTCCAAAATTCACACAAAAAATCATTTTGTTGGTAAACATTGGACCCTGGTGGTCCAACTTTCGATAATTTTATTTATTCAAATACATTGGCATTCAGAAATGGCTGTCATCTCAAAAGCACTCGCTCATTCGAACAGATCACTCATTTTGATAAAATAATTTTATTTGCTGCTATAACCGTCCAAAGTGATTTGATAAAACGGACTGAATAAACGATAACTAATTTGAAAGATGTAGTTGCCACAAAATGGCCATTATCAGTTGACAAAGTTCTAAATAAATATGGAATATCCTGCAGCGGAATATCTAGAACCGAAGTAGGAAGCTAAGTCAAATTAGTAAAAACAGCATTTTGCACTCTAGAGTCGTATGATGATTAGAAATAAAGAAGTCTGTAAAGATTATATCGTAAATAATCAAACTGAAAAAATTTATTTACCAGAGGTTTGAGATTAAAAATATTTAAAAGCCTCTTGTTAATTAAAAGCTCAAAAAGTCTCTTGAATTAGTAAAATGAGCAACAACAACATGTCGATGCTCAATCGTATAGCAATGAAAATAAATAGATTTGTGTTATATGTTATCATTCCTCCTTAAATGTTATTTTCCAAATAGGAAAGTTCGCTTTAGTACAGGGTGGCTGATATATATTGCAATAAAGTAAAGTGCTATATTTTTTTAATTTTTTTTTTTTAATTTTATTGTTCAAAAGCAAAAAATGTTGAAAATAACATTAAATTTTAGAATCAGTTTAGATTTGTTCGAATTGGCCACATTTGGTACGAATTATGGCCTTCAAAAGGCCGACAAAGCCATTACAGGATACACGAAAGTGGCTCTCCATAATGCCCCAGGCGCAAAAATCCAATGGATTGAGATCCGGAGATTTTTATGGCCATTGTGGAGTAGAAATGAAACGAGGAACCTCCTTTTTAAGCCATTTTTGTTTGACGCGTGCTAAGTATGGTGGCGCTGAGTACTGTTGAAATGTCCATCATGGTCTGCGGCCGAAATGTTTGTCTGCCCAAGGCTTCAATACTGTCTTTAAGACATTTTCCCGATAATATTCGGCATTTATTTTGACCCCACAGTCGATGAATACGAGCGGAGAGCGACCATCGGCCATTACGACGGCCCGCACCACTGCTATCGGCGACCCTTGTGTTCACAGGTGTAAGTTTTCAGCTGAACTCTTTGGCAAGAAAACCCGATCATTTAGTTTGTTCACAAACTGCTCAATTTAAAATGGCTTTTCATCGGAGAATACCAAATGCGGTAACTGGCCACTTTCGTGCAAGCGAAATAACTCCTTGGCTCTTTCCAGTCTAACTTCTTCTTGTCCATCGGTGAGCTCTTGCACTTTCTGGAACTTCAATGGCTTCAACATATGTTGTATCTATTATCGCGACATGTTCAGCTCACGAGCAATTTTTCTACCGCTCCGGCGTGGATTTCGATCAAATCTGGCCTTCACTTTTCGGATCATTTCTGGTGTTGTTACCGTTTTTTTTCCACTTTTTGGACGAGATGCAACTTTGGCAGTATCACGGTAACGAGCAATGGTACGAGAAACAAAAGATTTATTCACATTTAAATGCTATAGGGCTCTAACGATAGCCACCTGTGGTTTTTCAGCCAAATATAAAGCAATCACTCCATCACGCTTGAATTACACCACGAATATCTTTTTTTCTGAATGCAATAGATCAAAATGCTTTTGTAAGCTTGTAAATAATAAAATGAACTATCACTGGAATAAATCTGTCAGCTGTCAGACAAGCGGTTTACAAATGATAACAAACTGAAGTTAGTTGCAATACATATCATTAGCTCATCAGGGAGATATCGCACTACAGGTGATTCGAGTAGTCTTATAAATTTATATCGAAATTGCTTAACAATTTTTGCAAAATTTCCCTATATTTAATGAGAATGAGTGCGGTTTACAGAACACTAATTTTGATTCCAAAAAAGACAATATTGAACAAGCTCATAGCCTATGATAAATTTGGCAAGAGTCTATAAAATTAAAGTTTAACTAGACTATAAAGATTATAACAAAAATATTTAATTTTTGGAAAGCATTTTTAGTGCTTGCGTAACCAAACTTATAAGTACAGTCGACCCTACTAAAACGCGGTAAGCGCGTACCGCGTTATATGGAAACCGCGCTATAAGAAACTCGAATTTCAGGTACAAACCAGACTAATTCGTAGTGCGTGCTATGGAGACCGTATACCGCGTTGTATGGAAACCGCGCTATAAGAAACCCACGATTAGTACAAATCACATCATTCGTACCGCGTTACACGGAGATCAAGAAATACAAAAGGCAAGATAAATTATAAATTTTTTTTTTTTTGAATTCAAGAGTTCATATAAGGATTGATAAAAAAATGAAATGAAAAGTAAACTAAAAGACTGGATTCCAACAAAATTAAGAAAGACTTGTTCATCTTGGTTCACCTTCATTTATTGTTTTTTTAAATTGAAAATCCAACTGCTATTGTTTTGCACAGTACTATATCTCGGATGAGCTTTTGAGTCAAAAATAGAACTTATATTAAACCCTCTTACAATATCTAGTTACTATTCATTCATAGGCTGTGCGGAACGAACTTATGGGATGAAATTTAACGCAAACCGCGCTATAAGAGTACCGTCTTATAGGAGGGCTGTCGCAATTTCAGCCCCCGTTATATGGAAACTGTGTTCTGAAAGTACCGCGTTATGGGAGGGTTTACTGTAGTTGTACTTACCTAAAAATGATGGACATATAGACCATATTTTCACAGAGCCTTTACTGGAAAACTGGCCCAATATCATTTCCAAATAATACATAGGCTTTCCTAAAAATAATACAAATAAAATAATTATTTTTTGGGTTACACAAACATCATTTTAAATTACAAACCAATGAAGAACAGCACCACCAAATAGGGTATAAGAAAGGCACCGCCACCATTTTCAAAGGCTGTAAAGGGAAATCGCCATATATTGCCCAATCCTACAGACATCGATATACATGACATGAGAAATTCTAAACCATTACCCCAATTGGGTCTCTCCTTGTCGTCTAATGCCGCAGTGCCACCATTACTCACAGGTGCCGAATCTTCAGGTTTTTTCTCTTCCTTGTTATTCAACTGAAAAATGTTAATGAATTTAATACGTGGAAATATTATTTGGTTATTCCCCAAACGATTTAATTTATTGCAGGCATAATAAGGTAATCACATTTAAATTCAAATAAGAAGGAAGATTAATCGTTTCCTAATGCAATTGGAAATCTTAAATGTGGTTTTAACAAACCTCTAAAAATTACATGGGAATGGAATTCCCAGTTAAATGCATTCATAAAGTTGTCTTTATAGTATGAAGTAATTCAGTCCGTAATATAATAATATTAGCAAATAATTTAAATAGCTTAAAAGAAATTCTAGTTAAAAATATGAAATACAAATTTATTTTTATCATACTGTCTGTCTAGCATCTTTTTTTTCATAGCTTAAAATGAAAAGATAAAATATTGTCATTAATAAATAATTAAATATTACATGCCAACACGTAAACTATGTAGTTAATTAATAGCTATTATTGTTTAAATTAATTAATTGACTAGCATGTAGCTGCTACTCAATGCTACTTTGTTACCGTTTATATCAAATATATTTTGGGTGAAAGTAAAAACCATTACTTGCCATTATTGAACAAAAGTTACAAAATATTTACATTTTATTTCTCTACGAGGGTGGGCAGGAAATTAGTCAGTCTTTAAAAATAAGACATCTCATCAAATTTGAAGAAATTATTCTAATTTCTTGTCTTATTCTCTCTTTAGTACAATGCATTCAATAATTTCGATTAGCTGTTCACGGTAAAAAAAACCGTACAAAGATTTTTGACCCTAAACGGATAAGGTATAATGAAACTATTGATGAATGAGATGAACTCGCCGTAGTCTAATAGGTAATGTACTCATAGCTGCTAGATTTGACTATTTATTGTCATTTTAACGATTTTAAGCTCCAAAAACATCATTTTGACGACATGACGATTTATAACCTTATTTTGACGATTTTTTACACACAGACATTGGCATTGTTTTTGGAACCAGAAAACTCTTACAAACAAACTTTGTCTCTAACGCAGTGCTGGCCGAGAAAGACGGGTGTTGCATAGGAATATATGATTTTTATAAACAAATCTCCTTATTTCGCCCGAGCAATATCCATTGTAGTATCGATAGAACGAAATGCAAGCCACATTGCAAAGAAGCTTGAATGAATTAATGGAGTTGAAACACTATCACGATTAACGGCCTCTCCTGTACACAGTCGAGAAGCCTCAAAGTCGACTTCAAGTGTCAACCCGTACATAAGAGTTGTACTCCATTTTCGTTCGGGTATAAATATTATAATTGGCAAATAGATCAGATGAAGTGAAATACTTATTGCAACGTCTTAAGAAGTCTTTCAAGAATCTGTTATTCGGAATCAACTTTAAACTGCAGGTCTCACCACCATAGCTACCAGATAAATAAAGCATCAAATCGTCAATTATTAGAAAAAAAAATCGTAAAAATTGTCAACACGTCCTTGGAAATTGTCAAACTAATCGTCACAAAAATTCAGTCTACGCTAGAACCGAAACATTTTTTAGTGCCTTAGTTTCCTAAGAGTGTGTAAGAAATGCTTCACTTCATCTGATTTTCTTACTATTTACACCGCTTATATCTGATAGCGATTGGAATACAACTCTCATGTAAAAGGCAGTGCCTTAACGACTATTTTAAGACTTCTCGACAGCTTAGAAGAAAGGATAACGTTGCCCGTTTATGACGGTAGGGTGTCGAACTCCATTGGTTCATTGCAGCATCGTTACAATGTGATCTAGTTTCACTGTTGTATCGAAATTTTAAGGGTTTTTTTCAAGCAAAATAAGGGACTTGCCTCCGAGAATTATGTATTCTTACGCAACACTCGCCTTTCTTGGCGGGAACATACATATTGGCCAGTGGATCGCTCACTGTATTACAGACAAAATTTGTTCTTTAATCGAACTATTCGTATGTGGAACTCCCTTCTTGCAGAGATTTTTTTAGTTTTTTGGCTTTTAAGGACATAAGATACAAATTTGGCAATAGTAATAACTGCAAAGTAAATCTAAAGCTTAAAGTGGCTTTTAATGTACTATAATCGTCAAAATAAGGGCATAAATCATCATATCGTCAAATCTAGCAACGAAAGTAGGTTGAAGTCCAGACCGAGTTGTAATGACCAATTATGAATGAATGTATGTATAAAGAGTTGAGTTTGGTGATAAATTAATTTCATGCTTGGGACCTGTCCATGGGATGTCAATATTTTTCAATTTATGCTCACTATTTTTTTATGATAAGATTCTCATATGCTGGGACAAGTCAGACAAAAAGTTAAACCCTAGAAAACTACATTACAACTTTGAGATTTTGATAAAATGGATATTAGAAAAATTATGTAAAATTAGAGGCAGATAATGCTTTTCATAATTATAGCACCACCAGCATTTCAATAATAACAAACAAATTGCCTTCAGGTCATATTCTCCGATGAAAAAAAATAGAATTTACATGAACCAAGTGGCTATCGATACTACCTGCGTGATCTTAAAAATGAAAGTATTTACTAAAAAAAATTTTGGGAGAGGTAGTCTCATGGTTTGGGGGGGGGGGGGGGGCTATTTCTTTAAGTAGTTTATTCGAACTTCAGTTTCTATTTACGCGAATGAATAATACAGAGTACATTACTACTGTTCTTAGTTGTAGTTCGAATTTATGAAAATCTTTCATTAAATACACAAATCTAGCGGAATATTCTACTTCTGAGTGAATATAAGCCATGGATTTCAATTTCAGAAGGTTTTTACATTGGACAAGGATATAAAACCTAAAAAAAAAATGTAAATAAATGACAATAGATAAGAGCAAATTTGATATTTTTGGATCATATAACAGACGATTTGTGTAGAGGAGAGAAAACATTGCGTTGCAGTTTAAGAACTTAAAAGCAAGCAAGGTATAATGATTACAACAAATGCTTTGTGAAATATACGAATTTCATTATTTAAATATTATTTAGAATCAAATTTTAAAATAAGCGCTAAAAATTTATTCACAAATACAATCAAACTCGTTTATAACGAACTCGGTTATAACGAATTCTTGGTTATTACGTACATATCTTCAAGTCCCAACGGCTTAATAACAATTTTTATACAAAAAACTTCGTTTATTACGAACTCGTTTATAACGAATTCTCGGTTAAAAGGAACTACTTTAAATGGTCTCAGTAATTAAATTTCAACAATTTTACCTTTTTTATAATGAACTCTCTAAAAAAAACTTTGAAATGTGACAATAGTCTTTACTTTTTATTAATATGGCAGCATTAAATTATAACTCAACATTATTTTTGGTTTTTAATAAAAAAAATACTTTTTGTTTTTAATAAATGATAAAAATTATTTGTATTTTATATTATCTTCTATGACTTCACACCGTTTATTACGAACTTTGCCTATAACAAACTATTTTTTCTGGTCCCACGGTGCTCGTTATAACCTGGTTTGACTTTTACCAATTTCGATACCCTTACTATAATCGAATTGAAGTCGCCGTGGTCTAGTAGGCTTATTAGACGTAAAAGCCAGGGTTCGAATCCCAGGCCAGACATCAAAACAAAATACAAAAAGTATTTCTTCGGCGATTTCCTCTCAGCAGATTTCTAGCAAAAACTCTGAAAGTAAATAAAATTGCCATGAAAAGTTTCTCAAAAATCTGTCGTTCGGAGTCGACTTTAAACTGTAGGTCCCACTACTCCTGTATAAAATTAACACACACAACGTAAGTGGTGTGAGAAACTAGGTCTATAATCCTGACTGATGGGTTCTAATGGCCAATTATGTATGTTATGTGACTATAATCGAATTACTCATTCAAAATTGTGCGCTTTTGGTTTGTATACACTGTTTGTTAAATAATTAATAACTAACTAAATTAAATAAATATAAATCCTATAAATTATTTACTTATTTTAGGCAATAAAAATTTTACAGCACATAATAACTAATGAGCAAAAGCTTAAAGGTACTATAGTTGTATAAGTAAATAAAAATTTGGAACAGAAATGGCTTTAAATGTACTAAAATATTGTTTAGAAGTTGTTATTGTCAAAGGACATTAAATCCATTATATTATGAGTTAGCGGTTTCAATTTTTTATTGAGTTTTCATGAAAAATGTAAATGGAATTTGGTTGTACCTAATTATTACAAGCACAAATTGGACTTTTAAAACAATTTTAATTTATTCAGATCTGGTAAGCAGTTTTTGAAATATTGTGAAAATAGTTTTCACCCACGTTTTGAATGAACAATTGTTTGAGACGGTGTACTTAAGCTATATACATACATATATGTATGTATATAAATATATATTGTGTTTTTTATCATATGAAATGGAATATAGATTATTATTTAGTTTTTCCCCTTCTGAAAAAAATGTAAATCTTAAAAAAAAAGTACCCTTCCATACAATACAATATTTTATTACATGAGTTGTCTAATACTCACATGTTTTAAACTACAAACTGGCTTTAAGCCATTATGACGTTTTATTGTCTATTTACTTGTACGAGTTCAAACTAGTTTGACTACCTACTTAGTTACTTACAACTAAAAAGTTGTAAATTAAGTTTATTGTACACTCAAAAAAAATTCTGTAATTACTATAACGACTGTTAGTTATCAATTTGTAAGCTAGTACTACATGGAAGCAGAATAGCTAAACAAAAACTGGACAGCACAGCTTTCTATAAAGAGCCAATAGTTTTAAATCATTTTATGAAAGTGAAATTTATCGAACAAAAAAGGCATTTTATGTCCAAACATAAAAATAATTTTGTTTTTTTATTATTTTAAAATATGTATAGATACGTACTCTAGACAGCTTTATAGAATAAATTAATTCCGCCGAATGTAAAACAAGCAATATTGGATGTGGGCGTTTTGTAAATTTATTTCCTTCCCTTTTGGAATGTAAAAAGAGGGAAATATACGGTAGTGAAAATGTTTTTCAATTTTATCACTTGTAGCTTTATACATTCAAGATGAATTTCAGAATTTCGATTCAGAATAAGAAGAATAATAACGATAAACTTACGCCTTTTGCCCTCCTGCGGATGTTTCAAGTCCTAAAGACATACATATGGACATAATTGATCATTACAACCCTTCAGTCTGGATTATTGACCTTGTTTCTCACACCACATATCGCTCCTTTATTGCAACATAGTCATATCTCAAAAAATTAAAAATTTGTAGTTACTTAAGCAAAACTGCTCTTTTAAACCTTCTGTACAATTTAAAAAAAAATCAGTTTTATATCCCAAGCTGAACTGAAGTTATAACAAAAAGTGTTTGCGGTAATTAGATCATAGGACTTATGTCTTGAAAACTTAAATCGCATTTGGCCAAGTTCAAGTTTATATGTTAATTGTGTGTGTTAATTTTATACATAAGTGGCGATACCCATAGTTTATAGTCGACTCCGAACGACAGATTTTTGAGAAACTTTTCAAGGCAATTTTATTTGTTCTCAGAGTTTTTGGCAGAAATCGCCGAAGGAATACTTTTTGTATTTTGTTTTCATGTCTGGCCTGGGACTCGTATCCCGGCTTTACGTCTAATAAGCCAACACACTACTTACTAGACTACGGCGACTTCATCTTAAAGACATTGAGTTTTAAATTGATATGATATCGTATACAACGAATATGTTTAAGTTGTAATCAGCGCCGCAAAGCAGAGTTGTCCTAACAAGGATACATTAGTTAATACCTTCATCTAATAAATATATCTATTACGCTGTTATTTGTGCATTATTCAAAGAAGGATAACTTACTTAATTTCTGATTTAATTGTTCTTTACAATACTTTGTCCAAGATGATAACCTAGCTTCTCACACCACTACTTTCCGAGAAAAGAAATCGTCAAAGAAAAATAACCTGGCGCTTGAAACGTGGCTTCACGTCTAATAAGCTGACACACTACCTATGTAGTAAACTACGACAACTTCAAACTTCTAGAAATTAATATCAAAAGCTTAGTAGATTTATAAAACTCCTTTCTCTTTAAAGGGAAGTTTTTATTTTTCATCTGGAGATTCAAAATTTTAGGAATAGGAAAAGAAGAAGAAAACAGGGAGCATTCTTTACACTCAAAGAGGAAATGGAAAAGGGAAAACCATTGGATTAAATTGTATTTGGTTTGGTAAATTGTAAATTGGTTCGTCAGTGAATGGATTAAAAATATTCTTTTTTTTTCTAATTTTAAAATGCGTGCATTTAGGAAGAACCTTTACAAACACTAATTAATTGTTGGAAAACTAAACAGTGAATATTTTTTTTTAAACCCATTCGTCTAATTTGAACAATTTTCTTGTTTTACTCATTTGTGTGTAATATGCTAGCTAATATTGCTAATAATGACTAATTTGTTTATGGTTAAGGTAATTAATTTATTTGTAAACGTTTTTTTTTTTGTTTTACAAATAATTAAAAAATCCGGAAATAAATGTGTATTAAACACATCCAAGGTTAGTTAGGTTAATAGAGTAAATGATTTTGTGTTACGGTTAAGCATTTGTTATTGAATTAAAAAAGATACAAATTAATAGTTTTTCTTGTGTATCGAATTTTACTTAATTAGAATTTAGTATTAATGCAGTTGTGGTCACAGAGCACAATTATATTCCATAAATTCATTTTTCGTTTCATAGTAATTCATTCTGCAGTTGTAGTCGCATGTTACGTTAATATTATTACATTCATAAATCATAAATTCAAAGCTAAATGTCGCGTAATGTAAATTAGAACATTATTTGTTAAATACACTCGAGTCTCGTTTTATGGGGATTT
This sequence comes from Sarcophaga peregrina, assembly GCA_014635995.1. Taxonomy (NCBI): domain Eukaryota; kingdom Metazoa; phylum Arthropoda; class Insecta; order Diptera; family Sarcophagidae; genus Sarcophaga; species Sarcophaga peregrina. The sequence goes on along the minus strand of CM025790.1, from coordinate 56,448,052 downwards.
TTTTATGCGAATTCGAATTAATGCGATTTTAAATGAATAAAAAATATATTTTTAAATTTTTTTATAGATTTTAAAACGTTATGATGCTTTTTAAACTTTCGCATCATTTTTAAGTTAAACTTAGTTTACACCACTGATGTAATCATTATTTTTAACCCTAACTCAAGGGCTGTAAGGACCAAAGCCGATGAATCAGAATGTGACAGTGATTTATTTCCCAGCGCTTTGAAAAGCTTTTTATATGAGCATTTCTTGCAGTTTGAGCCTGACACCTAATGTTAACAGATCTCATTGGAGAATAGCTTGTGAAAATCAATCGTTCTAGTTTGTTTCCAAGTCTTCAAAAGTCAATCTTTACTTATGATTTAAAGAATTTTTTTAATAACTGTTACTTTAATACTTTTATTCAGAAGAAACAATTAAACTTTCTAAAAATTCGTTGATTTAGTCCCCTACATATGTATGTATGGACTGCCTGATAAGTATGTAATGAAGGTATGCACAATACATATAAAATTGCACACTATTTCTCAAGACCGAATATTGATTGTAGCTGCAAATATAAATAAGTGTGAAGCAAGGATAAAGTACAAAAAACAACTGCACTCTTAAAGCATTGTACAACAGTGTAAAAGAGAGTTGTGTGAAGTTTACAATAAAAATAATGTACTCTTCATAATGTCACAACATGCATTTCTTTTTTTGCTCTCGGGAACCGAACATCTTCGTCGACGCCCACATTGCCAGTGACTTTTTTAAACATTTTATTTCTGAGGAAAAACCTTTTTTTACATTACTACTTCTTTTACACTACTGATATTCATATGGCAATACTGAAAATGTAGCTTCAGTAGTAAAATATGCTCTTACAACACAAAGTATAGTTCCGTTACTTCACAGGCAAACGAGTACTATTGTATACATTGAATACATGAGAAATACACATTTCAGTACACTCGTAAAATCAACAAGATCAACAGAAAAGAGTACACTACAGTATTGCATTCGGTGAAGGGTAAGCTAGAAGAATGTCTTGTGCACACCTCTAATCTGCAATGATAAAAGTAGCGTGGATCCAATTCCAAAACAATACAGAATGATTGATCGTGCATTCATAATAATAGAATGCAGTTTAATTTTGTATATTTTTTTGAAAGTTTTTTTTTTTATTCTTTAAGAATATACTTTTGTGGATTTTTTAATGCGATTTTGCTTTAGTTTTTTAATTATAATTTAAATTGATGCGGTTTTTGAGGATTTTGGAATGAATTATTAATTTTTATATGAAGCTAGAGTATCGTTTAATGCCAATTCAATTTCTGCGATTTTTTTTTTTTTTTTTTGAACGCATCTATCGCATAAAACGAGACCTGGGTGTATTAAATATATTTAAAAATTATGCCGGATTAATTAAAAAATTTAAATTAAATTAAGCAAATATAAAAACTTGATTTTTTTAAAAAATGATACCACAACCAATATTAAATATTCTCTATCAAATATTCTAACATGCCCTAGAGGAAACCAATCTATTCAAATGAGTTTTTAGAAGGTTAGAGGGCATATAACTTTTTAGGACAACAGCAGAGCACTGAAATATTATTTTAAAAACAGTCTTTCTCTCCTTTTAAAACCCACATATCATGCAGTAGTCATTTCACGGAATGTTAAATCTTTCAAAAAGTCTACCAAAGGGCCAAAGACTTGTAAGAATTGCTATTGCGCTCTAAATGATTATGCGATTTAAGAATAAAAGTCAATAGGCTACATACATAGTTAATGGTTAATCCATATAGTTTATGGATGCCAAAGGGGATCAATTTTTAAAAACCCGGAATTCGGGATTTTGTAAATCATGATCCCGAAATGCCGGGATAATTCGGGATCCAAAAATCCCGAAAAAACACGGGAAAATGCCAATTTTCTCTTAATTATAAAAATATTTCATTAACAAAATCATTTGTATTCCAATTACGCATATCAGAATTAAATGTCATTAAAAATATAATATTAAAACAGCAAGATAAAAAGTAACAAAAATGCGTAAATTAATAAAAATTAAAATTATTAATACATATGCAGATGCAAATAGTTTTAAGAAAATTATTTGGATTCCAACAAAAAGATTAAAGCATCTAACATTTAATCTGATAGGCTTGAACGAATTTTGTTGTCAACATACGCTGCCGTCGAAAAACATTTTTCGAAAACAACATTTGTTGGTAAAATAGTACCAAGATAGCTGTAGGCAGCTTGTAAACATTCACCTCTATTAGCTCCTGATCTAAATACATCTATTTCTTTAAACAGTTGAATATCTAAATCAGTTACCCTATTAATTCGTTTCATAGAACTTTTACATTCTTCGATGACATCAAATAACTTTTTATCAATGGAAGTGCGGTTTTCCTCACCTGAGAAAGTATTATCGACGTCAAGTGATATAGAATTTTTTTTTTCAGGACCTTTTGTAGGGTCTAAATACATATGAATTCACAAACCCGAAAATCCCGGGACAAGTTTTTAAAAACCCCGGAATTCGGGATTTTGTGAATCCCGAAAATCCCACTTTTTCATTTCGGTAAAGATCAGTGGAGGGGCTTGATCAATTCTTATACACTTCTTCCACTGTTATTAACGAATATTAACGACTGTCTGTTTTCATGAAATGTTGGTCTATGTTTGCCCACAGAAAATTCTGTCATTAAACAAGTAAAATATTATAGAAAGTAGGTGCATAGTAATACCTCTAGTCGTACAATCATATTAAAAGACGGTTATGATATTGTTGTTATATAATAACGAAAAATAGGGGGAGAAAAAGAATAATTCTAAACAGAATTTGCATACATACAAGGTTTTTTCTCTTTTCATTTTATTTTGGAACCATAGGTTCCATTAGTTGTTGAATGTACATATGATATCTAAGTCGCTGAGCTATAAAACAATTTTTATTTAAATTTTAAATTCGATAGTATTTTCTCCATGTTTATTTTAAGGCTCACAAATTTCGTCATACCGGTAAACAAAAAAAATTCAAATTCAAATTTTCCCATTTAAATATTATATGCATTACTTTCAAGTTTCCACGTTTTTAAAGTAAGTTCTTTAATGTTTTGTTTTAAAAATTTTCTTTTTTATTTTCTTTTGTTTTTTATTATGAAAACAATATCAACATTTCAAGCGCCGTTAATGAAAATAAAACAAAACGTTATTAATATACTAATTTTGAAGTCATTAGCATTTTTAAAAACGTCTGAGATCATTTAAAAGTCAATATAAGAGAGTAAAAAAGTATTTTAACAAGAATGTAAACCTCGTTTACCAACAATAACGAGCGTATGCAGTCGTTAAAGTACAAAGTAAATATTAAATTATACAAATAAAAATTTTATAAAAACAGAAAATGTAAACAAATAAGAGAAATAATTCCTTAAGAACGTATAAATTATAATTTATTTAAAGTACATTTTTAATATTGGTAAATAACCTATTTATTGTTTTATTAATGTCGTCGTTAATTAATTTGTAATTTAAAATTCCGTTACTTACTATAACGGAAACAGGCATTTTAATAAGGAAATATATACACAATTTGTACTGCATAATATTACATAAAAATTGAGTAATCACGGGGATGCATATGAGATCGCCGTGGTCTAGTAGGTAGTGTGCTGGCTTATTAGCCGTAAAGCCAAGGTTCGAGTCCCAGACTAGACATCAAAATAAAATACAAAAAGTATTTTTTCGGCGATTTCTTCTCAGCAGATTTCTGGCAAAAACTCTGAGAGTAAATAAAATTGCCATGAAAAGTTTCTCAAAAAAAATCTCTCGTTCGGAGTCGACTTTAAACTGTAGATCACGCCACATACTATATATAAAATTAAAGCACACAACATAAGTAGTGTGAGAAACTAGGTCAATAATCCTGACTGAAGGGTTGTAATAACCAATTATGTATGTAATATTACATAAAACCACTCATTAACATTGAACAGAAGTCAGTGTTTTGTTACATACATACATACATAATTGGTCATTACAACCATAGTCAGGATTATGACCCAACCTCTAACACCACTAATGTTGAGTGTGTTAATTTTATACAAGTGTCACGATACCTACAGTTTAAGTCGACTCTAAACTACAGAGTTTTGAAAACTTTTCCCGTTAATTTTGTTTTATTTATTCTGAAAGTTTTTGCTGAGACGAAGTCGTCGAAGAAAAATTATTTTATATTTCGTTTTGCTAGAGAGGTCTGACCTGGCGTTTGATCCGTGGCCTTACATCTAATAAACCAAGGACACAGCTGCAGTAAAGATGATATTTTATTTTGGTAAAATCTACATCATTTTGCAGTTTCTTGAGGCCCAATAAATCAAAACGCTCATCAAACGTAAATCGATTCATAACATTTTTTTTCATATTGACCCTATGGACACCGTAGTTCATTAGGTTGTGCGTTGGTTTATTAGACGAGAGCGTCAAATTGAAACTTGAGCTCTGATGGTTTAAGAAAATATTTCATACGGCAATCCCCTCTCAGTTGTCTTTTAATTAATGTTTTGAAAGAAACTAATTACCTTAAAAAAGCATGTTAAGTCTGTTATTCGGAGTTGATATTAAACCGAAGGTTCAACCATTAGAGAATACATATTATCATATACAACACGAGTAACGTAAAAAGTTAGAACGATATACTGACTGTAAGGTTTAAATTGTCGCATATATAGTGTACACATATACAGGTAGTTCCCGACTTACGACCGTGCGACTTAATTTTTATTAAAATTGTTTTTAAACCTACTTTCTTCTCTGTTAACTCAATTCATATATGTATGTAATGGACAAATTTTATAAGCTTTCCATTGATGAATAATTTCTTATACTTTTATTTTGTTATACAACAAATATTTCAATTTAAACCAAAACATTTGCGATACATTCCGCTATAATGTAATTATCTTGTTATTCCTTAATATTCCATTATTTTAATGGCCATTACATATGTGAATTGAGTTAACAGACGTTGTCAGATAGAGAAGAAAGTAGGTTTAAAAAAATTTTAATAAAACTTAAACTAGATTGAAAAACGGAAAAAACCATTTTGGTAAATTACATGGCCTTTAAAATCAAGAAATTTCAAGAATTTAGCTAAGTAAATTCTATGGAAAAATGAAAAAAAAACAAAAATTTTGTCCGAAATTTACAAAAATTTTGAATTCTCAAATTTTTTTTTTTTAATTTCTGATAACCTATTGAAAGCGCCTCTTAAAGACCTTTCATATGATATCAAATTTATATATAGTTCCTTTCAAAGAAATATGCAAAGAAAAACCTCAAAAAAGGATATATTTATCGTTTGATCCAGCTCACCAAATATTGACCCCAGGACAAACATTTTGAGAGACGTAGTCTTAGAATGAATCAAACTTTCATTTTAGTCGGGAACATCTGTATTATATTTTTTCTTCATACAAACGAGGCCACCCTACTGTATTTACATTCACCTGTCCGATAAAATTATAAGAAAATCTTGTGATTTTTATGGGATAATGAAGTATAAATTATTTAAATAATTTCGAAATAATACAATAAAATGAAGAATAAACAGAAAATTTATTATTTCATTATGTATTTATTTCATTTATGTACTCATATTTTATAAACTGCGATTTATATAACCACATTATCCTAAAGATACAATTATAAAATATTTATAATGAAGAAACATTTGTTTTTGAATTTTCCGGCTTATAAGTGATAAGAACATGGAAAAAATGTCTATAAAAATATTAAGAAACAGATTATTAACCTTGGTTATAATAATAATACAACCATATGCAAAATCGACAAAAATCAATCGTCACCACATCTCATGTCTGAATGCATATCTTTTATTGTCCATCAAACAATCTATTCTTTTGTTAATTAGTTGTTTCTATATTTAGTATTTACCAGAGCGATTTGTCATTTAAAATAGTGATCGAATGTGGTAGATTATAAAACCCTAGTGGTGAAAATGAGCATATACATAACTGTGCACTCCGTTCTATAAGACAGCAGTTTTGATTGACTCAGACTCTGTCATGGCCTAGAAACAACACTCTTTCCGAAAACATTTTTTTTTTTTTGTTTTCCTATAGATTCAAAGATAAAGAAATTAATTTACTTACATACATAATGCATAACTGGTTATTATTGCTAGGGTTACGACCTAGCTTCTTACACCACTTAGGTTGTGTTAATTTTACACATGTTTTGTGGAACCTACAGTTCCACTCGAACTCCGAACAACAAATCTGTGAGAAGATCGTTTTTGATAGAAGTCGCTGAGAAGACTTATGTCTGACCTGGTTTTTAAACCGTGGCCTCACTTCCACACCTCAAAATATTTATAAGACCAAAAGTATATCTCGAAAAACTTAAAATCTTTTAAACTAATTCCTACCATTTTTGGGTTAAATATGTATAACTAACAATAAAATAAATCTTTTTATGTAAAATAAACATTTTTTTCTTTATTTAATAAAAGGATAACGATAACACAAAATGAATTTCATTTTTAAACAAACATATTATAAGATCAAAATTAAATAATTTTCATCTAAAACAAAAATAACAATGATAAAAAAGAACTACTGAGTAATTTTTGTATTTATTAGTAACGAGTGTGTCCACCGTGATTAATAAAGATTTCCTGAAGTCGACGGGGCAATTTTAATCAATCCTACTCCATTCTCTTACGATGGCACTTTTTAAATATTTTACATCCTTATACTGGGTGTTATTTTTGAAAATTTCGCTCGATAGTATTGCCCATAAATTTTCTATCGGATTTAGATCTGGTCTACATGCCGGCCAATCCAAAACTGGTGTGTTTCTGGACGACAGAAACGATTTAATTGCTTTTGATTTATGGATTGCGGCGTTATCCTACTGAAATATCCAATTATTGCCTATCACATCATCTCCAAAATTAATTAAAACGTCTATTCATTTTAATTGATATAAAACAAATAGAAGTTTTAGGTTCAAACTTTAATTCACATATCATTAGAAACTCGTGATTCTAATGAGTTAAAATAATGCTCGGAATAAATAGAAATTCCAACGATAAAAGGAATATAAAAACTAGAGGTGTACACAAGACATTCTGCTAGTTTACCCTTCACCGAATACAATGCTGTAGTGCACTCTTTTCTGTTGCTCTTGATTTTACGAGCACACTGAAATATATATATACTTCTCATTTATTCAATGTATATAACAGTACTCGTTTGCCTGTGAAGTATCAAAACCGTGCTTTGTGTTGTAAGAGCATATTCTACTACTGAAGCTACATTTTCAGTATTGCCATATGAATATCAGTAGTGTAAAAAAAGAAGTAATGTAAAAAAGGTTTTTCGCCAGAAATAAAAGGTTTAAAAAGTCACTGGCAATGCTGACGTCGACGAAGATGTTCGGTTGCCAAGAGCAAAAAGAGAAATGCATGTTGTGACTCTATGAAGAGTACAATATTTTTGTTGCACTCTTCACACAACTCTCTTTTATACTGTTGTACAATGGTTTACAAGCGCAGTTGTTTTTTTGTACCCTATCTTTGCTTCACACTTATTTATATTTGCAGCTACAATCAATATTCTGTCTTAAGAAAAATGCAATAGTGTGAAATTTGTTATGTCTTGTGCACACCTCTAGTAAAAACGAATCCATTGGACAATTCTTCGATAATATAAGCACATCCGCAGACAACAACTTCAATCTTAGGAAAACAACATTGTTATTAAAAACGTTTCAAAGAAAGCCAATCTAGTTTAAAATCTTGTCTACTCTGTATAATGTAAAAGTTTATATTGTGTGTTGAAATTTCCGTAGTCTAGGAGGTAATTTATTTGCTTACTAGACGTAACCCCACGATTTAAGCCCTAGGTCAGACAACAAAACGAAATATGAAAAATTATTCTTCTGCAGATTTCTCTGAGAGTAAATAATATTGGCATAATAACTTTCTTGAATATCTCTCATTCGGAGTCAACTTTAAACTGTAGTTCCCGCCACTCATGAGCTTATATTAACAAACACAACATAAGTTGTGTGACACACTGCACTGAGCGCCAAAAGTGAGTAAATACCACTGAATTAATTAATTTTCTTAGAATAACAAGAAAAGTAAATGAAATTGTCGAATAAATTTCCAAAAATAAAAATTTATAAAATGTTGAAACAAAAAACAAAATTATTGTTTTGCTACAAGTATATTTATTATAATAGAAAATTAAAAATTATAAGGAATGTTGACTCACTTATGGCGCTCAGTGTAGGTCGTAATCCTGATTTAAGGGTTGTAATACTTAATTATGTAAATACAGTGGGTGACAAAACAATAGAAACTTTATCAAAAATTTATTTATGTGTTTTAATCAGACAAAATTGGAAATTGTAAAGAAAAAAATTTGAAATTGCTGTTCATTAGTATACATAAAACTATACATACATAACATAATTGGTCATTACAACCCTTTAGTCAGGATTACGACCTAGCTTCTCACACCACTTATGTTGTGTGCGTTAATTTTATACACGAGTGGCGGGACCTACAGTTTAAAGTCGACTCCGAACGATAGATTTTTGAGAAGCTTTTCATGGCAATTTTTACTCTCAGAGTCTTTGCCAGAAATCTGCTGAGAGGAAGCCGCCGAAGAAATATTTTTCGTTTTGATGTCTCACCTGGGATACGAACCCGGGCCTTTTGTCTAATAAGCCAACACACTACCCACTAGACCACGGCCACTTCTGAATATAACAAAGCTATATTATTGAGATGTTGAAGTCTTCTCCAAAATGATGAGTGTTCTAATAATTTTTGAAAGTTCTGATTTGTTAAATCCATATTTACAAATATTGGTTCTTTTTGTTGAAATTCAATATTGTAATCGTTTTTTATTAATAAACAGCACAAATATTTTGCGAATTTCTTAAGAATATTTTTAATTTTTAGTGCAATTTTGAAAAAGTTTTCATTGTTTTGTCACCCACTGTATGTATATTGTTGTGAAGTTTACTAAACTCTTTCCTAAATTTTTATTTGTAACATTTTGGAGTACTATTAAGCACATAAGCATGAAATTTGCATACTATTTCACGGTATAAAGATTGATTGCAATTAGAAAAAAAGTTCAGTTCGACTGTCAAAATATATAAAATTCGAATTCCACATGATGTTAGTTTACTTGACAAAAAAGCCATAAAATTTGCCTTGAAAAAAACAATTTTCTGATTTTGTGATTGTTTTGAAAGACTACATAGTATTCATTATACAGTTAAACTCGTTTATAACGAACTCAGTTATAACGAATTCTTGGTTATTACGTACATACTTTCAAGTACCAAGTTTCATACAAAAAACTTCGTTTATTACGAACTCGTTTATAACGAATTCTCAGTTATAAGGAACCCTTAGAAATAACTTTAAAATGTGGCAATAGTCTTTATTTTATTTAACATGGCAGCACTAAATTATAACTCTCCATCTTTAATCAGCTGATAGATAAAAAGAATTAACAGATATTTTTCGTTGTTAATAAAAAAAATAGTTTTTGTTTTTAATAAATGAAAAAAATTATTTGTATTTTATATTTTGTTCTATGACTTTACCCCGTTTATTACGAACTTTGCCTATAACGAACTATTTTTTCTGATCCCACGGAGTTCGTTATAACCGGGTTTGAATGTATTTATTTATTTACTATGGTATAAACTAAAGTGTTATTATACAAAATATAACGAATAAAATATTGTAATGATGTATGCTGGAGAATGTTGCCATTATCTGGTCCCACGGAGTTCGTTATAACAGAGTTTAACTGTATTTAATTTAATAATATTAAATAATAAATTTATACACTAATTACTATTTATTTACTTCTATTGCAATTGTAGTTGTAACCCGACCATTGGTTTCATTTGTTTTAACCTCCATTTTTTTTATTTCTGCTTTTAAGTTATTCTTGTAAAAAACTGTATAATTTTCTATTTATTTTTAATGCATAAAACAATTTAATGCTTCGTTGCTATTAAATTATTTTATTATTTATTAATTAACATTTAACTTTTTGAATGTAACTCTTTAAACTCCAAACCATGTTTAACAAAAGCTATTTAAACACTTTAATAAGCCGTTTGTAATTAACAAAATTCACAGCTTAAATTTAATTTATTTTCATTTTCTTTTTTAATTTTTTTTGTTTTTGTTTTTTTACTTAAATAATAATTTATAAAATATTTTTAAACACTATTAGCACGCATTTGAATTTTTTTTTAAATTGAAAATTTTTATAGAATAAGACTGTTAAAAAGTTATTGTTAAATTGATTCTTTGCAGGCGATGTGAAATGCTAAAAGGTTTAAACGGTACTACCGCTTGTTTTATCTCAACATCAATAATTAAAGTAAGAATAATAATATTAAATAAAATTGTTAATACTATTTACGATTTGCTTTAATGCCATACACAAACACAGACATTAAAATGAAATAAGCCAAGTTTAATTTAACAAAATTGAATACAAGTAAATCAAAATAACACGTGAATAATATGCACAGAACAACGGATTGTATTGAAGCAACGTAAAGTACTCAAGCGTTCGGTATAGAAACAAAGACATTTTCATATTTCATTGTCAATGCTAAAGTAAAAGTACCTGCTGCAATTATTTTTCGTGCACTCATTCGTATAAGTATTCGGATTTTCAATAGTATTGGATTTGTCGAATGTGTCCATATTGTATGTATATTAGTTGATTATAACAAAATACCCAACGATTATAACACCTGCTCGAGAATATTTAACTTACCCGTCAATACATTAACAATCTGTTAAATGTATGAGTTGTTATACGGGGTGATGCAAAAAGATGTAAAATGTTACGTATTTTAGGTTTTAAACGTTAATCGCTTCGTAAATATATTTTATACTAAATTGTCACAAGCAAGAGATCAGCAATGAATCGTTTTTCCGCTACTCATAAGCTCTCATGCAATTTGCAATGAATGAAATTCAACTACTCTAATTCATTCGTCCCCGCTGCAACATTGATTTATAAGTATAAATAGCAACGAGTATGAGTACAACGTTGACATCAAACTCACAACATTCAAAATATGTTTGATTCATACGCCTACTCATTCTGATTCATAAATTTAGAAAAATTCGTATAATACTTATAAGTAATTCGAGTGGCTCGAATCATTCATCAAATTTTACAGCTTTGTTGTTGTTGCATATACAAACAAAGAAGAAAGGAAAGACAAAGACAACAAGCAAAGCATACACACAATCTTCTTGTGAGTATTGCAGTGCTCGTACTTGAATCATACTTATTTTGTGCTTCGTGAAAATGTTAAGTTGAGACGAGTCGAAGTCAATAACATCATGCGTATTGTTAAGTATGAATACAATGAGTACTTCCAACTTTGAGTATAAGTAGTATGAGTATCATATTAAAATAAGTATAAATGCGTATAGGTATCAGAAATTATAAGTATGATTTGACTCTACTTATCGTTTTGAATACTCGTGGCTGATCACTGATACACGCTGGCAATCGTATTTTCAATAAAGATAGACTCCAAAAAATGAGGTGAGAGTAAAATAACTTTTGTAGAGGAGACAGAGAGCATTGTTCACTTCATTTGCCAATGTCAGTCTCCCACTCGTTACATTTCTTCATAGCTTAATGGTGCTATTACTACTTGATATCAGACTGTTCAGCAAATTCATTAAAATATTTGGCTTGTCATGAAAGCTATGCTTTAATGTAAAATCTTAATGCTGAATGTTGAAACTGGTTATATCGATAGCATCGCTTTATATTGCATCCCAGCAGGTGGAATAAATGCATTTATTTAATTTCAAATAAACTTTTTGATTTGAAATAAACCTCCTGGCTTATTCTAAGCTCTGGAACAGAATAAAGTAGATGAAGTAGAAACTGAAGCTTTCGATGTAATGAAGTCCCGTAGTCTAGTAGGTAATGTGTTGGCTTATTAGACGTAAATCAGACATCAAAACAAAATACAAAAAGTATCTCTTCGGCGATTTTCTCTCAGCAGATTTCAGGCAAAAACTCTGAGAGTAAATGCAATTGCAATGAAAATTTTCTCAAAAATCTACCGTTCGAAGTCGATGTTAAATTGTAGGTTCCACAACATAAGTGGTGTGAGAAGCTTGGTCAATAATTCTGACTGAAGGGTTGTTATGACCAATTACGTATGTACGTAACTAGAAGAATTACGAACAGAATAGTGATGCTCTCATATAATATTGCAACGGAACTTTTTCAAAAACTTACGGCATACAATAAATACATATTCAACTACATATTTCCCTCCAACAACATTAAATTTTATTTTTCACATATTTAATGGGAACTCTCTTTATACACTTTCTAAATCACATAGTTTTGAATTTTTTTTCCTATTTTATAACCAAATGGTCCTTTTAGAAATGTAGGAAATAATTATTTGGAAAATCATAAACTTTTAGGAAATAACCACACAAACCTTTATTGCACCCAGTTCAAACTTGCTATCCACATTAGAATGATTCATACGTGGAAGAATATCATTTAATAATAATTTAGTCATAATTTCGTTTTAGACGATTATTTTTTCTTAATAATACTAATTTGCTTGTATTATGATAATGTAAATGATGTTATAAAATTAACTATGAATTTGCCATAAAAAAACAAAGCATTTTCATTTGTGGAAAAACTTTTATTTCCAATAAAACGCAATATTAAATATTTGTATGCCAATACTTAGAAAGTTTTGTTTGGGCCACTACAAGTAACTTTATTAGTCTAATGCTGATTGTATTACTTTAAACAATTTTATTCAACTACACTTACGCCTTTCGATTAAAGTTCAAAATTATTTTTGATTACTATTAATTTTCTTTAAGTTATAATTATTTTGTAAAGATTTTTTTGTTGTTATTAACACTAAACTTACCATGGACGGGTCAAATGACCAATTTTGAACTTCCTGTCAGAATTTCTTGTAAAAAACATTATCACATCGCCATTGGCTTTTACGGTTTTTATTACATAATACCTCGAATGTATTTTCCAAGCCTTACTCCTCTCTTGTAAATTTTTTTTTGCCGAGAAATATATGTAATCTGCCTTAAATACATTAAATATCGGTAGATTTAGTGTTTTAGTTATTATTATTGTTTTTTGTTACAAAAATCTAAAAAAAATAAGTTTTTGTACAATAATAAAACCAAAACAAAATCGTAATTTAAATTTATGAAATCGACATCGAGAATGAAAAAGGCTAACCGAACAATGAGCGGCCAGGCACCAATGATACAAAACATACACCTGGAACTGTTTAAGGCCTCAGCATTTCCTATCGTTCTCTTATCAAGCAACACGTATTAGAACGAGAAGTATCAATGGTGCAGTGTATTTTATGACCTCGACTTAGCCATTGAAATTTTCCTGCTCGCCCATAACTTTTCCGACATTTTTTCGCCCAAAGTCCAAAAAAAAAATTGTAAAATTGACAACACTTCTAAACTTGTACGACCAACAAACTTGTAAAACTTATGCTGTTATTTTATTGAAATACTATCAGATTGTACCCGGCGTTGCGCGAGTTATAAAAACAACAATAAATAAAAATCCGGTTTCGCCGGTTTATCAAACAACCTAGTTTTTAAAATACTCTAAGTCCTAAATAAAGATCTATAGCCTATAAACTGCACCGACAAAAGCTCGATCAATATCCCAAGATTTCAAGAAAATCGGTTCAAGCGTTCAGGGGTGATTAGGTATGCACTTCATTTACCCTTTTTTGGACCTCTTTTGGTTCAACTTTAGAAACGGAACGTCTCCAATAGCTATTTGGGAAACTTAACCAAACTAAATCGTAAAAAAATGTCTTTAAAACAGATAAAATACAGGATTTATGCATAAAAGTATTAATTTTTGCTTATTTTATCTACCATTGTCCCATTTTTTCCCTTTGGTACAAAATTTTGAAAATATTTATAGCCTATAACGTGCACCGACAAAAGCTCGATCTATATTCCAAATTTCAAGAAAATCGATCCAGACTTGATTGGCAATGCACTTAATTTGGCCGCTATTCGGGACCTTTTCCCCTTTTGGTTCAACTTTAGAAACGGAACACCTTCAGTAAATATTTGGGAAACTTAACCAAGCTATTACAACGTACAACATACCATTGGCCACTGAAAACCTATCTGGAGATCACCCTCTCTTCATTCGTCAATGAGAGTGTGAATTTCGCTTTTTGTGTGGATTCGATAGTTGGATAGCATACACTCGTGATATGCGAAAGATGCAAGTATTCGTGAATCATTGCCTTCGTAAGACCTTACATCTATTCTAGCCAACAACTATACTTAATCATACAGTTTGGTATAGAAAAAGGCATCAAATCCTAGCGATTGAAATTAGAGTTGAAGGCGTTAGCTCAAAAAGAGGCATCGAAAAACATTTCAGAAAGTAAAATTGATGAATTAATAGATGTAATGGCTCCTCTTTGAGTTGTTAATTTACAAAATATCAGACATTTTATTAATTGTTAAATTTAATGGAGTTGCTTTAGTTTTTGCCACCTAAATTTTGGATATTTTAATAACTATTTTATTTTCTTCGAACTAAGAAAATTTATTTCAATAATTCTTTTTTTAGTAAGTTAAAAACCTCTCAAGGATATGAAAAAGCTATCTTTAAAAATTCTCAGGATTGTTTTTTACACGGTTCATATGGAAATGTTAAAATATTAAGTCAGTTGCTTTAGTTTATGCCACCAGTATATATTAGGATTAAGGATAAACGATCTCTAAAAAACTGAAGAGCTTAATGTACACAATGCAACTTTAAACACATAAAGTCAGTGAGGCAATATTACAGGATTACATCCTTGTTTTTAAAATGAGAATAAAAACCTTTCTTTTATTCTTTTTGTTTTGTTTTACATAAAAAATTGTTCTCAATATAAGGAAGTGTGACAGTTTTGTCTTAAAAAACAAAGAGAGTCCACCGCCTTTGATTTCTAAACTAAAACGTGACGTGTCGTGCGACTTATGTTACCGTCTAAATCCTGCCTAGCGCTCAAAAAATTAATCGTATTGTAATATTTTGCTTTGAAAGGTCTTAATTCATTTCTGATCTAGTAAGTAGTGTGTTAGCTTATTAGACGTAAAGCCAGAATTCGAGTCCCAGGTTAGACATCAAAATAAAAAAATACAAAAAAAAGTATTTTTTCACCGATTTCTTCTCTTTCTCTTCTTAAAAAGTTTCTCAAAAAAAAAATCTGTCGCTCGGAGTCGTTTTAAAGTGTAGGTCCCGCCACTTCTATATAAAATTAACACACACAACATAAGTGATGTGAGAAACTGCGGGCTTCTTAGGGACGATTGCTGTAGACTGTCTAATGGTGAAGGTATAGCACTGGCCATTTTATAGTCACCAGTAGCAACTCGTTTCCTTGCCGTTCGCATCTTCCCTCTTTCCACCTTTCCTAAACCTGCGCAATGCACTACATGAGTAGGGGTCATCCTCTGAGTGCTGGTTTATTTAAAAAAAAATATTAAGGTTGACTATAGCTTCATATTTGTTTTCAATATGACAATAATACCGTAAAATAACACGAATTCAGTCTTGTTGACGCTATGTCCGTCAAAATGCAATAATTATCATTTATTTAGTCTGTTCCAAGTCACCATGGATAACTAAAGACAACAATTTGTGTTCACTGAATGTTCATTGAAACGATGTTGGCCAGATCACAGTGTCAACGGCGATCACTATAAGGAGATGATTTTAGTATGATTAAAATTTTAATAATTTAACAAATTTGTAAAAATATTTATATATAATTAATTTTTTTTTTTTGTATATTTAATTCTAATTTAATAACACAATATTTTTTTGATATAATTGTTATTATTGAATGCAATTAAGCTTAATTTAAAATAATATACCCTTAAGTTATTGTTTATATTATCCGCTATGTTGTAATATTAACGTATTGGGAAAACATGGAATAACTGCAGAACATTGTCAAAGCACTTCTTTAAGCAATCTATATATAATATTGGCTTGAGATTAGACTGGATTGCATGCCATTAGTCGAATATATTTATTGTACACCCAACTCTTTTTTTTACACGCATTTGAAGTTACACGGTTGAAAAAAAAATTTTTTTTGTAAAAAAACAACGAGGGGACCGAAATATCTCAACTAACTGCTAGTTTAATTGATGACGACCTAACATTTAGTAAAAGTATGGTGAATCATTTCTTAAAAAATTATTCTAATATGGAACGTGCCCTGAAATTCGAACTTATAATAATTAATTCGAAATATTAATAATTATATTGCTGGGTATAAAGAGTTGTATAAAGAACTAAAAAAATCAAAATTTCAACTTTCTATAAAAGATTTTTTAATAAAAATGTCAACGGAGCAAGACCTTTTGGTAAAGATACCGACTTTAGTCCAGTTCATCGCAGAAGTAGCAGCGAATAATAACTTATCTATGTAAATATTTTTTCTTTATTTCTATTCTAATTTTTCTGTTCTTAATTCTGGATTAATAGATTTCTTTTGTTTTTTGCTTGCTCTACCAATTTTTCACCTGTATGAATTATATATTTTAAGTTTTAATGCTCAATAAAATGTCATATGAACATACAACTTGTATGGAATTTTATAGTTTTCAACATTTTTCTACACGGTTTTTCGAAGTAAATATAGTTCTTTATATCATCTTACACGGTTTTCAGATGACATGGAACGTAACCCCCATTTTACTATAGGAAACGTCTCTTTTTTTTACACGGATTTCTGAGGAACGTAAAAAAGAGTTGGGTGTTCTGCATTCTGTTATTTTTTTATATTATTGATATATATTAACATAATTTTCGCCATTATTAATATGTTCTTCCTTTTAACTTGTATCTATTTAAATATCATTCATAAAATTATTTGAGTAAGTTTAGACCTTAAAACTTTCTCAGGCTGCGATAAATCTTTCAATTTGCATAAGCTTAAATTTATATTGCATTCGAAAATATACATTTATTTTTATATATAAGTATGTACCTCAGCTCCTATTACAGATTAAGAGAGAGGCAATATTTAAACTGAAATTTTTCAAAAATCCCTACTGATTGATCTGCACATCTTCTGGTTAATTGGGCCTAAATAATAAATCACTTTTAATATAATAATCACTGTTAATACATAAACTCCCCAAGGTTTATTTTTTTAAAAAATTAGCCATAATTTTTATTGTTTTTGCTTATTGCACTCTGTTCTATTAATACATTTTTTAAAATTTTTTTTTATTATGTATATCAATATTATTTTATTTTTACAATAAGACAAAAACCTCAAATTGAAAGAGTAAAAGTTCATCCACACCCCTTATATTTATTGATGTCAAATAAAGAAAATCACACACTTTAATCGGAGAGTAATAAATTGATAAGAATACAAGTTAAAATTCTTAAGGCAATCAAATAAGTATAAATTAATTAAATTCTTACTATTTAATCATGTACTGTAATCAATAAAAATCTCCAACAATAAAGTATAATAATTTTGAAATTCGAAATTTATTTTTAACTTTTTTTTTTTTTTTGCAAACAAAAGGTTACAAAAATTTGAATTTTCGTTAAAATAAAAAATTTTCCTCCGACTAATACGCAATTTTCTCGAAAAATAGATGACACTCATATGCAAATCGCCGTAGTCTAGTAGGTAGTATGTTGGTTTATAAGACTGAAGGTCCGAGTTCAAACCACAGATCACTACTGGTTAATCATGTACTGTAATCAATAAAAATCTCCAACAATAAAGTTTAATAATTTTGAAATTCGAAATTTATTTATTTTTAATTTTTTTTTTTTTTTTTTTTTGCAAAAAAAAGTTTACAAAAAATTGAATTTTCGTGAAAATCAACAATTTTCCTTCGACTAATACGCAATTTCGAAAAATAGGTGACACTCATGTGCAAATCGCCGTAGTCTAGTAGGTAGCGTGATGGTTTATTAGACTGAAGACATCAATATTTCTTCGGCGACTACATCTCAGAAAATTTCTGACAAAAACTCAAAAAATAAAAATGGACATGAAAAGATAAAAAATCTGTAGTTCGAAGTCGACTTTAAACTGCGGGTCCTGCCACTCATGTATAAAATTAACGCACGCAACATAAGTGGTGTGAGAAGTTAGGTTGTAATCCTGTTTGAAGGATTGGAATGACCAATTACATATTTATGAGCAAATCTTGACGTCGACATGACGATACTCATATGTACAAGACGCAAGTCCAAGTACTATCTGAGATCTATCGGTGTATACTTCTATAAAGGAGATTAGTTTCGCGTTTAATTTACTTGTTGTTAGTTATATAGCTATTGCGGACCATATATTTAATCGGTACTGAGGAGTAAGAGTCTATGACCCTAAACCAGCAATTTCAACTTGATTGCTCTAAAGTGATTTATTGCTCCAAGAGAGCTTATTCTTATTACTAGATCCCCGAAGACATGAAAGTCGCCCTAATAATAAAGCAGATTGCACTCTCCCGCCATTTAGATTTTTGAAGTTACATGATCTCGAAACTTCCTCCCAATAAGCGGGTATACCGTAAAGCATTACCGGCCCAACTACTGCCCAGTACAACATGAATGTGAAAAAATTTTTGAGCCTCCATCTGTTACCAATGTTGTTTACTAGCAAAGACAGCTATAAAGTTTTCCGAGCCATTTTAAAAATATTTTGACCCCATAAGAGTTAGAAATGTAAGACATCTCTCAGATATTTAATAGGGAGAATAAACTGAGTTCAATTCTATCCAGTCTGATAGAATTACTGCTCGAGACCTTATGTTGCATAGTCTAGTACACAGAATGAACTTGTTATAAGCAAATCGTCAGCATAAACGTTCTAGTTTAAAACCATTGTCTACGAGCTTCGTAAGTAATGAATAAGATCCACACATCAGAAATAGCACAAAACAAATTTTCCCCCTTTATTTTTCCTTAATGGAGTCCCCGTAGTCTAGTGGGTAGTGTGTTGGCTTATTAGACAGAAGGTCCGGGTTCGAATCGCAGGTCAGACATTAAAACAAAAAATATTTCTTCGGCGACTTCCTCTCAGTAGATTTCTGGCAAAGACTTTGAGACTAAAAATTGCCATGAAAAGCTTTTCAAAAATCTGTCGTTCGGAGTCGACTTTAAACTGTAGGTCCCGCCACTCATGTATAAAATTAACGCATACAACATAAGTGGTGTGAGAAGCTAGGTCGTAATCTTGACTGAAGGGTTGTAATGGCCAATTATGTGTATTTTTCGTTAAACTGCAATCGTGAATAATTGTGTGATGAAAATTGCAATGCAAAAAGTAATTCCCTTATTTCATATCATCTTGATTGCCCAATTGTTTTTATCTCCATTCTACTTAGTTTACTACACTACAACGATTAAATAAAAAACAAAACAATTCAACAAAGTTCGGTTGATGATCATAATAGATCCAAAATAATGAGTATTAAAAACATTTATTTACTTTGCACCAATATTAGTTTGCCAATTCAATGAAATGTAGAATCACAGCACATCCACCGCATTCATAGACGTTACACTGGCGAGGAAAAATGTATACAAAAAATATAAACTTTATATTTGTACTTTATTTATAAAAATAAAATAAAAAAAAACAATCCATATTATAAACATTTATTTAGACTATCCTCTAAATAAAACAAAAACTATTCAGCAATATTTTTTCCTTCTAAATATAAAACACAGCTTAAATATTATTTAGTAGCATTTATCCAATTTTGCTCGTTTCGTTTCAAACGAAAAATTCAGTATTTTTTCCGTAATCCTTTATTACTGATTTAATGTGTTTTGGGAAGCTTTCTAAAAGTTTTTTGATGGTTTCTCTGTTTATACTTTGCCACTCTGCCTCAATTTGAGCCACAATTCGTTAAGGGCATTTGGAGTGGCACTTTGGCACTTTGTGCAGGGCATTTCAACAATTTACAAAAATTTTTACAATTTCCTACTTACTGCAATAAATAAAAAAAAATATTGGATTAAAAATAGTTTTTGCTACCCAGTGTATATTACTTTTAAACAGCAAAAATAATAAACCATTCCTTATAAAAAGGCTTATTCAATTTTATTATAAAAAAGATTAATTTTAGAACAGGAACATACACCCAACTCTTTTTTTACACGTTAGATACGTTCCTCAGAAATCCGTGTAGAAACAAAACCGTGTAAAAAAAGAGGTTTTTCCTATAGTAAAATGGGGCATACGTTCCATGTCATCTGGAAACCGTCTAAGATATATATTTACTTCGAAAAACCGTGTAAAAATTTAGAAAACTATAAAATTGCAAACAAGTTGTGTGTTCATATGGCATTTCATTGAGCATTAAAAATTAAAATACATAATTCATACAGGTCAAAAATTGGTAGAGCAAGCAAAAAGCAAGAAATCTGTTAAACCAGAATTAAGAACAGAATAATTAATATAGAAATAAAGAAAAAATATTTACATAATTATTCGCCACTACTTGATCACAAGCGCTATTGTTTGCGACGAACTGGACTAAAGTCGATATCAAATTATCCAATGGTGACTTTCGTTCAGTAATAGAGTTTTTAACTGACTTTTTTATTAAAAAATCTTTTATAGAAAGTTCAACTTTTGGTTTTTTAAGTTTTTTATACAACCCTTTATACCCAGCAATATAATAATTAATATCTCGTTCCATATTAGGATCTTATTTTAAGAAATGATTCACCATACTTTTACCAAATGTTAGACCGTCAGCAATTAAACTAGCAGTTAGTTGACATATTTAGGTCTGTCTCCTCGTCGTTATCGGGATTTTAAAACCGTACTAAATTATTTTTTTTTTTTTTCAATCGTGTAAATTCAAATCCGTGTAAAAGAGAGTTGGGTGTATTTGAGAAATTTGAGATTATTTGTAAAACATACATTTGGTGCATCATTCCCTTTCATCATTAAATAAAAATACTGATTAAAATCATGTTTCAACGAATTTAATATTATTTTGTTTTATTTATTTGTTGCCATTGTTTTAAGTTTTATCAATTTTATTATTTAAATTTCTAACTCTGCACATTGTTTTGAGTAAATTGTGTATTACTTGCTTCTGTATTTATTTGTTTCATGTATTTATATATTTAAATATATATTTGTATATTAATTTTATTTGACCTATTGCTTGATTTCATTTCATTTTTTTTTCACTTTTTTATTCTCATTTAATTTATAAAATTAAAATTAAGGAAAGTCTATCGAGAATTTTTCCTTAAAAAATAATAAAAACATTAAAAATTAAATTCCTGCATTATTATTAAATTTATGTTACTGTTTTATTGTATAGGGGATTTAATGTTATTTTTGTTTCTTATTTATTGTTGTTTGCTAAATATATATTTAATAAATATATAATAATTTGTTCATATAACTCTAAAATAACTTATAGCAAAAAATATATGTAATATTTATGTTAGTTTTTCTTTAATATTTTTTTTTTTTGTATATAAAAAGAATAGTAATTATTTGAATGAAATAAATTAAGTTTGCATTTAAGGAAAACAGTAGGAATATAGTCAATTAATAATGGGGCTAGGCTATACAGACAAAAGGCAATACGTTTAATTTTTTTTTTTTTAATTTTTATTACTTTCATAGACTAAAAAAAGAAATAAAATAAGAAGACATAAAAAAATTATGAATGATAATTATTGAGGAAAGCATAAAATAAACATAGAATAAAACTGAATTAACTTTATGAAATATTTTTTTTTTTGTAATGTTGTGATTTTTTGTTTTAACTAAATTAATTAAGTTAAATACGGTACAATAATCATTTATTTATGACAATAAAATTAGCACTAAGCGTAGTAGATACATTATTATTTCAGTTTATTTTAAAAATTATTATAATGAAAGTATTTGAAATAAATTTAATAGTATATTAACTAAATTAATACAATATAATAACGAAGCCAGAAATTTTCTATTAAAAAGGTAATGTAACTTCAAAAAGATACAAATTTGTTGTTATTACTGCATTCAAACGATTTTTTCATATAATAATGAATGAAATAACTATCAAGAGAAAATTTACTATATAACTAAAAAGTTTCCATTTAAAATTAAACTATTAATGTATCTAAATGTTTTAAAACACCATAAAATGTTTCCTACAATTTTGTATTATACATTTAAAATTCACATTTAAACATTTTTGTCTTAAAGTTTAAATTATGCCATACACTTCTCTTATTGCAACTTATTCGATATTTTATGAAGAATTCTGGGATCCTTGTTATTATAGCACAATTATTAAAAAAAAATATATTAAACTAGTTTAAGTGATTTGAGTATATACTTTAACATAAACTGGCTTTAAATGTATAAATAAATTGTTAAGTAGAAATACATTTATGTGTTATAAAATAAAATTCTTAACTGAGTGTACATGTTGTTTGAAAGAAATATTGCATATTGAATATTTTAGAATTTGTAGCTTTACGCACGTACATAAGCTTTAATTGTAAAACAAATGAATAAAAATAAATATTTTTGAACAAAATGTAAACTTAAATTTATTTTGAAAGCAAGAAAAAGACTAACTTACAAAAATTTTCAAATAATTGATAAATATATAAAATTTGAAAATATTCATAGAAAATCATTTTTTTACTGTTAAGAGTTTGGTTTTTGTTAACCATATCTTTGTTTTATTAGTTCCGTCAAATTTAGATTAGGAAATATTTGTTTTATTTTGTGAACATTTTAATAATTTTGGATATTCTTTTCTTATGCGTCTAATTTTTATTTATAACGCGTTTAGTTGATTTTTGTCTCAAAAATTACACTTGATGTACTTAGTAAGTTAGGTTATTAGATAATTTAATTCATTTTTTTTTTAGTTTTATTCTTTAACCTGAAAAATGCTTTGTAAGTTAAAATGTTTGTATGTTTAGTGATCCAACTAATTTTATCCAAAACTTGTCAAATGAGAGTATTTTGTAAACAAGGAAAATCAATTGATGTAGACCAATCAAATTACCATATAATGGAGATAAATTAAAAATATCTTGGCTAGTATAAATCGAAAACCTTTAACGTTGTTTCATTTCTATTAGTAATGCATGCACCACATATATAGTAAGTATGAAGATTTTAACCATAACTTTTAAGAAGAAATTCTAAATACAGGAATAGTGTTAAATCCTCCTCTCTTTCTTTTTAGTAACACGCCAGTTAAGTAATTAAACTTGTGATATTTATGTTATATGTATGTATAAAGCATTTTCAGAAATTTAAATGGTATTGATATTCAACATAACATCGTTATTCAATAATAAAATGCCATTTCTTTTTAATTTTTTCATAACAACAAAAAAAAACTTTTGAAATTACAATATTAATGCGAAAAATTAAAAAACGAAATAAAAATAATTCTAAATGTGTATGTACAGGTATGTATTTTTTTCTTGTTTTACTTTTTTTGTTTTTTCTTTTTCAAATTTATAAATATTTGTTATTTAAATGATCAGTTAAATAAAATAAAAACACAACACAATAAAAACTTGTGATTGTGAAAATAAGTATTATGTAATATAATATATAAATATTAAAAAGGATGACATTGTAAATAATGACTGCTTTATTTTGTCACTTAAATGTAATAAAAAAAGGAGATAAAACAGTTTTAAAAAAATAGGGAACTGACTGAGAAGCAAATGAATTAAGTAAGGTAAAATGATTAATGATTTTTGTATGTTTGTATATCATTTTTTTTTAGATTTTCTTTTTTTTTATTTTTTAATCCTAGTCCTAAATTTGTATATATATTTACAAAGATGCCTACATAAAAGCTTTTTTACTTTTGTTTATGTTATTTAAGTTTTAAGAGCTGGCTGACTGATTTTAGCACGTTTTGTATTTGCTTTCTAAAAGCAATTTATTGTTTTGCTCTATTGTGTCTTCTGTGCTCTTGGTAACTGTGAAAAAAGCAATTGCTTTTTTCACATATAATTTTAGCTATTTTGTTTAGTATTATGGCTTTCACAATTCATAAGTGCATTGTTTTTAGTTGATTTAAATTTCAGCTTGAGAAAATGTTTTTTTGAGGGGAAATGAGGAGTGAGTGTTTGATTATCTTGTCAATAACGGATGAGGCAAATGTTTTGGGATTTTGATAAAATTTGCTTAAATTTTATATTATACTTTGAGAACTTAGTTATGTTGCTAATCATTAACGCTGACTGCTATGGCAATGATTATTATTGCTATCGGCAGCCTCTGTTGTTTCATCTTTAATGTGCATATCCATAGGAAATAATCAGTCTCTTATATCTACCCATTTTGCAAGATTTCTGGCAACAAGTTCCTTATTAATAAATATAACGTTCTGTAAATAGATATTGAACAAAATATGTATTTTGAAACCAAAATAATTATAAAATTTACATAAATTATAAAGCTATGCTACTAATACTTCTTATTAAAATTGTTCGAATACGTATATTATGAGTGCAACTTTTGTAAAATTATAACATTTAACGTATCTGACACATAGTGATTCGAATACATTAGTATGTTGAATTCGCAAAAAGTATACCACTAACATACATACATAGAGCAATTTAAAATCGCCTCTTAATATTTACTGGATGCGGGAGTGGCTATGCTGTTAGCATTATAAAATCAATACATTTGCTTTTTAACTAACAAAAATAAATTTGTGTGTTCTTCTGCTCCAGTTACAGACTTGTCGGAGAAGTTACATCTTTTAAATGCATATCAATAAAGACATATCTTTTCCAACACTTTTAGTATTTAATATAGGTATTTTTTAATGTATACATTACCAGCACATAAGCGAGCAACCCATCATCAAATTATGGTCGCCATACCCACATCTAGTCAATAAAGGCATTTGCTTATGTAAATAACACTTATGGTGTAATTCAACCACATTGAATTCTATAACCTTTTAAAAGTTAAACCAATTATTTCCGGTTTATTAAAACCCTCGGAAAAACTTGGCTCCCCTATAGTTTTATCCGTTTTTGGATAATTGCATTAATACATCATCATGCAAAATTCAAATCCATACTTGTACATAGGATTTTCATAGTGAAGGAATTTTGCATTTCAGTATTTTATTTTTCAACTCTTTACGAAAATAAAGAGTAGAATACTCACATTGGGGCCTAAACAAGCGAACAAATAGATTTCTGGTATATTTTGAGAGTTGTAACCAGCTACTTGCGCTTGCAAAACAATGCCTTTGGTTAGTTGTGATAAAATATCTGCAGAATCCGCTGACCAACATGTATCTGAAAAACACACACATAAAGGAAACAGTATATGATTAAGCATTTGTAAAGTTTATAAAAGTCAACTAAATTACCTATTGGCTCAACATTTGAGAGTATACATTCGGTGGCTTGGAACGGTACACTCATAAAATCAGATCGTATTTGTCTTAAATCATTAAAATGTACATTCATATAACCTCCGAAATCTAAAAATTTAACTATACATCTTTCGCCGTCCTCTGAATCCTGATCCACAATTTGAACACGATACCAAATACCATTAACTGGCATAACACACACAGCACTTAATTCAATGCCAGGCAGCAAAGGCGCTTCAACTGTGGTATACGAATCATAAAGACATTTTTGTAAAATAGCTAAGGAAGGATGTGTAGGATGTAATGGATGTTGTACGAAAATGTGACCACCCGAAACAATAGCACTAACAACTACATCATTATTAATACCTTCAATTAAATTTAACTGCAAAACAAAAGAATCCAAACATTTCAAGTTAATAATCTTTTAACAGGGGCCTTAAAATAATTTCTGCACTTACTTGAAGATTAAGCAGACTTTCTGTTGATAAAGGAACTACGGATTGTGGAAGTGCAAAATGTATTCTTTGCATTGTTAGATTTGGATAACGCTTGGCTGGCAAACGCTGACGTATCAATGCCAAAGCAGCTTGTACTTCACTGTCTGTCCCCTCAACAGCACACACTCTCAATTTTCCGGTATATAATTTTTGGCGTAATACAACTGTTGCATTTGTTTTAGATTTTATATAATTTATATATGAGCGTTTACGACCATACAACTGACCCACCAAGCTGTTGGGTAAGAAAAATTCGTATGTTGTCTTAGCTCTTGTTGCCTCTGAGCGGGGTAAACTTGAACCTTTACCGGAATCACCAGATTGTACACTGCATAGACTTAAAGAGGGACTAGCGGCATCGACATTACGTTTGTCAGTGGCATTTGTTTCAGTTTCGGTTTCATTAACAATAACCGATTTTTTTGTATTATCACTGGTATTAATAACATCAGCAGTTGCTTCAGAACTTTTCTCACATGTCTCTTTAGTTTTTTCCAATTCATTATTTTTTGATGGAGATGCTCTTATCAGTTTGTCATTCTTACTATTGTCAACGGACTTTTTATCTTTAACATTATTATTTGTTTCACATTCTTTGGTGTATTTACTTTCCATAAAAGAATTTTCTGGCGATATTTTAGGTGCTGTGGTTGCCATTATTACAACTGGCTTATCTTTTTTAATATCAACGTTACGAGAATAAAACGACATACGGTTATTAACAGAATCCGGCAAATCGACTGGTGATGATAGATTTTCAAAGTCTTCGTCAATAGACCTTAACAGTTTATGTTCAGCATCCTGAATTTTAGATTTTAATATCTCGGAATCGACTTGCTGTTGAGACTGCTTTGCAGGAGATGTGCCACGACCGTTTTGTACAATTTTTATAGGTGCCGATTTGCCAAATATCCTGTTTTCGTCGTCATTAATTTGACCACCATTTATGTTAATAGACTTTGTTGGTGTAGGGTTAGCACTATTTTTAAGACTACCATTTGCAGTAGTCTTTGTGATTATTTCTTCATTAGCTTCGATCTTCTTACTAGAGGAATATAACTTTTCATCTACACTGCCATTTTCCGTTTTTGTATCACTATCTAAACGATTTTTGTTTCGACGCCGGAACCAAAATACGCCAAGAATAAATGCTACACCAGGCAGTGACAAATATAAAAGAGGCCGACCAGATACCATTTTCGCTGAATGTTGAAAAACCTACAATAAAAAATATTGAAATAGGAGTTATTCGTACGGTTATGTTTAGTAAAAATATTTAAAAGAATACATTTTTTCTCAAAGGCTTAACGCAAACCATTTGAGTCCAAATTAAGCAAATAAGAAATCATGGGAAATAAACAAATCATTTGTAGCTAAAAATTTTAATTACTATATCAACGTTTTAGTGACCTTTATTATATATATGATATATGTATGTACATACACATATAAATTTTTAATATCACTGTCAACATGCTAACCTATTTATCTCCATCAGAAATATTTCCAAAATTTATTTACTGATAAGAAACTAACAAATTACCTAAGCATTTTTACCTTGACGAATGAACTTAATTTAACAAAAATAATAACAAAAACTGAATTATTGATACTATGTTTTTTCTTTAGAATTTATAAATTGTGTTCAAATTATATAAACAGCACTAAAATTAGTTTATAATTGTCAAACTCTCAATTCAAACTAAATAAACAAAAAAATGTGTTAATTACTTTTGCAAATAATATGTGCAATACCCTAAAATCTATTAAATTCATAAACTTACGTACATACATATTGCGTACTTTTACTTTGATGACATGTAATATTTTATAAATCGACAGTTCTTATGAAAATTTCATCAATTTGTATCTATAAATGACATAAAACTAATTTCAGAAAATATTAATATTTATTATACCTATCTATAGTGTATTTATTTTACAGATTCCAGATGAAAATCATCTGTGTAAAAAGAAGAAAGTTCACAAACTATTCATTCCTTCATAATATAATTAATAAATAAATAAAAGAACTTCTTATAAATTAAGTATAAAATTTATCACGTGTTTCTCTAATACAAATTATTTATGAACAGAATAGAACAGCCAAAACGATTTTACAATTTTTTCTTTGCACAGCAACATATAAAAATATATTTAAATATCATTAGGAAACATATCGCTATATATATATATATATATGTATGGATATATATACATATATGTATACATATGTATAAATGTTTAAAAAAATAACTTCTTTAAAATGTCATTGCATGCTATTTAGCGAAAATGTTAAATAAAAATAAGATATTCTTTATAGGTATAATCTCAATGTGTAGATCTCAATGTAGAAAACTATTTTTTTTTATTTATTTATTTTACAAAGTTTTATTTTACGCAGTTTTTCCGACTTTCTAAAGAGATAACTATACTGTGCGCTAATTCAATAGAGTAACAAGTGCTTATAATTTATATGTGTTTATACAATATTAATTGTGATGCTGTTAATATTAATGTTTTATGTTGAATTGCTTGTTTTTAAATCAGAACCTGTGCGTACAGGTGTTTCGTAGTGTGTACAATTACTTAGCACAAAGGTTTACTAAATAAATCTTGGAAACGGTCACTTAAATATATTATAAAGTAATGCACTATTATACTCTTTACAACTGATATTATAATTATAAATTTATTTTGACCTTATACCAATGTCAGTATCCTTCTTCACTTTATTACCACTTAAGTTTGTTAAATCATTAATTAATTCATTCAAAATTCTATTAATTTAATTTTACTTACAATTATGCTCTTTGTTTCAAAAAAAAAAATTATGTTTTCTAATATAAAAAAAAAACACAAAACAACACAGCGGAAATTTTTCAAAAACACAAGACAAGTTAAAAATAAACTTTTCTTCAAAATATATATATGTTTTACGTATAGAAATTTATTTTAAAAAAGCACTCTGTCGATGTATTATGAAATCGTTACAAAATAGGTACTTGTGACTTTTTTTTCTTTGCTCTATTGTATTTTCGTATAAATAATTTTGTTTTTTTTTTATTTAATTTAAAGACACATTTTTAAAAACGTTTATATGTATTTTTAATTATGTTTAAAACTCGATTCTATCAATTAAGTCGAATATTTTTTTTTTTTTTTTTGTCGTTTAATATTTTCTATCTTAAATGTACACGGCGACTATATTTCGTAATCGTTGTCGGCATACTGAAAGAGAGAAAGACTGAAGAATACTATCTTGTAAATTATTTTTCAAAATAAACATTAACTAAAGAAATTTTGCAAACCAATACAAAATTGTTTTTAAAGTTTTTCCCATTTTTTTAGCATGATTCTTATTCTCTCACATATCTGACAAGTATTATGCGTTTCGGTTTTTAGAAATTTTCGAAAAATAATAAAATACTAGCATTGCACAAATTTTTAGCGCTTTTTCTTGCAACGTAAAATGTATTTATAGCTTCAAATGCGTTTTAAATTAAAATATATTTAATAAACATAAAGTCATATACATAGGGAGGGGAGGTACAGTGACAAGCTCATTTATTTGCTTCTTTAGAAAGTTTTTGATTGACATTCGAAAAAATGTGGGGAATAAATGGTTTCATTTAATTTTGATATAGTTATTGATTTATGTGTAAAGTTTAGGTAAAATTAATGTCGAAAGTAATATGGATAGCGTGAACTCGCTTAATATTGAAATTATAAGTTGTAGGATTGGTTATTTATATGATCGTTATTTTTTTAGTATGCGGAAGCATGTTAAACAACATGTGGTTTAAATATAATTCATTTCAACGTACAAACTTATGGTATTAACAATAGTAAAGAGAATCACTTGGAATTATATCATAATTTATTTGAAATTGTAATATATTAAAACAAAATTTAAATATTAAATGTTTATGTTAACAAATATAACGTTTAAAATCATAAAAATTTGTTTTTAATAAATAAAGAGTAATTTTTTTGAAATTTGAACACGTTGTTTTATTAAGAAATTGTGAAAGACAAAAATTAAATAAAGAGCATAACACTCTCTATATTTTGACGCTCTTAAAATTTAATGACCAAAAGTCAATGCCACAAAAAAAGAGAAATACAAACTGAAGGTTACCTTTAAGATTAACATATACAACAATATGAATGTAAAAAGCAAACAAAAACCAAAACGTAAGCTAACGAAAAATAACTAAAACAATGTTAATAGAATGTACTATTATTGAAAAACAAAAACAATAAAAAAAAACAGCGGCCAGAAGCAAGCAGACGAATTGACAGATGGCCGTACAAATCTACATAAGAGAAAAACAACAAACATACAAATGTGTAGTCAGGTAAAGTATTTAGCAACAAATTCGTAGAACACATGACTTGTAATCATTGACGCCAGATACATTCAATTGATCGTAAAGTTAAAATCAAAAAATATTTCAGTTAAATGGCATACTGAATAGTATTAGGAACTGCTGAAATTTTTTGATTTTTATACATACAATTATTAAACTATTGTGTATGGTGTAGTAAATTAAAAGTTTGTTGTTGCAAGATTAATTAATTTATGATTAAATCCTAGCCAGAGGAGAATATGTATACAATCTATTCAGATAATAAAAAAAAGAAAGTTTTTATAATTGTAATGCTGTGTTCCACAAAATAAAAAATTTTTAGTTACCTACGTATATAAAAGTTTAATAACTATTTTGAAACTAAAATAAGCTGTTAATTTAAAGAAATACAATTTTTTGTTACTTTTTCAAATTAATTCTTAATAAACTACAAATATTCTAACCATGAAAATACTAGCATCTATGATATAAATGACAGGAAAATATTTTAATAACGTAAAACGCATTTAAAGGAGTTCACCCCTAAATTGAAAATATTATCAATGAATCATTTTCAGGTCTTATAAAATTGTGCATACTACAGCTGATGCTTAAAGAACACTAATGTAAAAAATGCAAACAGAGCCGAAATAAAATAAAGGACACATCACACTAATATATTTAATAATTGTGCAACCATAATCTGTAGGGAGATTATAAAAAAAATAATATTAAGACAATATAATATATATATATACACATATTTTTGTTTTTACAGAGGAAAGTTTTATTTTTTCAAGTGTATATGAAACGAAAGGAAAAACACACAAAAATGGACTTTGTTCAATTATAGCAACATAAATATTTAAACTTCGTTTAGACTTTTAACTACATACTAATATTATTCCATACATAACACGAAAACATAAGTTAACTTTATTAGTTTTAAAAGAAACGCAAAATAAACGAGGTGTTGGCACTATTGATTATGCTATACATGTATCGTAACATACATAACAAAAGATTCTCTAGAACATACAAAGAGTTCTTTAACCTCCCACCACCCCCTAAGATAGAAAACCTTTGTCTCGTAACTCCTTCCATACTATTACAATCGATAAATACTTAAAGGACTACGCAAATTACCACACGTTATGAAATTCTGTTCAAGCAAATAACAACTTTATATTTATTAATCTATTGCCCCTTTCACTTTTTTGTACTTATCCATAATTCCACTTCATTATGCATATTTTTTAATTTCTTTTGATATTCAATGTTTAGGTTATGTTTTGATAAAAATATACTTTTTTTAACCAGAACTTACCTTTATTTAATCACGGAAATTAAAATGAATTTAATGTTTTTATTTTTTGCACAATGTTTTGCTATATTTTCTATAGTTTATTTTTTATTTTTTTGTTATTTTTCACTGTTTTTTCTTTAAAAATTTGTGGTTTTAAACACGTGGATTGAAAAGTAGTCTTTTATTTCACTACACACAATAACAATATGGCCGGCACACATATACACACAGCGTTGTATTTTTTTATAGTAACAGAGTTACATAAAATTGTGATAATAGTTGGAAAAAAGTAGTTGGTTCTTATAACGATTACTAGAAATTCGTTGCGAAATTTGGAACAATGTTCAGTGATGCTAATCTTGTATTATTAACACAAAAAAAAACTACTAAAAATTTCGCAATTTGCATCATCCAACAATACGGTATAACTTAAGCAGACAATACACAGCAACGGCATTCACGCGCAAATAATCGATTGCACAAACAAGGATACAATATCTTTTTAGCTCACAGTGATGTAAGTGATGTTTATTTGTGCAATATTCAAATAAATTTTAAATTTTTTTGTGAAGTTTACCGTATGAAAACTTTTTCGAACTGAGTGAATTTCGCCATACGCTACATCAAGGTTTCACCGTCAAAAAAATATCAACTTTATCATCGTTACAGCAAAATATAAATCATAAAAAGCTCATACACGACTCAACCACTATCCCAAATACTTGATTGCCGTTCTCGTAAATGAGCCCCGGCACTCTTATATTATGAAACTACTTATTATTAGTAATAAATGAGTGATAAAAACAAGAATTTGAATTTAAATGTTTTTTTCTTTATATTAATGAGAAAAAATTCGTACGTTATTTTTGAAATATATTTTTTCTAGAGCCATATCATTCGCTGCTTATAAATACGAATTTGTTCAATCTGATTCACCCTGTCCACTTTATCTGCCAAAAATGACAACTCTTAGGTAAAAATAACAACAACACATAAAAAGTAGTCACCGTATCCATTAAATTTGAATGAAAACTTAGTAATTTCTCATTATTATTATCTTACTTTTGATGGCTGTAATTTGTTAATATATTAATAAAATTTTTTTCTATCGTTTTTATGATATGTTTTCTTTAATTTTTGTATATCATGATGAATAACAGAAAAATATGTTTTAGAAAAATATCTGGCAACATTAAATTCACTGTCAAAATATTATGTAAAAACGGCCGAAAAAATGGCTACTAAACAAGTAGCCCTGTCAAAGCTCTTTCCGCCTTTTGACAATTGCTAAGGTAGGTGAACGAATATTAAAAAGTTTAAAAATTCTGAAATATTTCCGACATCTATTAGTTAAAAACGAAAATGGCTATATTGTAAATAACTTATATTACTACATCATTTTTATTAGTGACCGTTTCCTGATTTTGTACTAATTTTATCTCTTTAAATTTGTTGCAGCCAAAATGGCAGTACGCTACGAACTCTGTGTCGGTCTCAACAAGGGACATAAAACCACCAAAGTCAGGAATGTGAAATATACTGGCGACAAAAAAGTTAAGGGCTTGCGTGGTTCCCGTTTGAAGAATGTGAGTATCATAAACAAATTTAAAACATTCGGTGTAGATAACGTATTTCAATGATGAGCATTTTAAACCATTCACAGACAACCATATAATAATTATTTATCAAGGCAAGCGGATCCAATATTCTTTTGGTTTTTGCAAGTCTTAAATAATTTGTTATGGTAAAATGGTTAAAAAATTGGCACTGAGTTGTGATTTGTTTCTAAACTATTTGTTTACTTATCGAGAAAATGTATTTGTTATTATTTCAAAACATGTATTATTTACTATTGTACATTCCATTTTAGATCCAAACCCGTCACACCAAGTTCATGCGCGATTTGGTACGTGAAGTTGTTGGTCATGCTCCTTATGAAAAGAGAACCATGGAATTGTTGAAGGTTTCCAAGGATAAGCGTGCCTTGAAATTCTTGAAACGCCGCTTGGGTACACACATCCGTGCTAAGAGGAAGCGTGAAGAATTGTCCAACATCCTTACTCAAATGAGAAAAGCCCAAACTCACGCCAAGTAAACATGAACAAGGCGAGTTTAAAAAATGAGTGAATTTTTTATTTTTAGTGTATTTGTAACACTATTTCCTCGTTTTGCTAATGATAGTGATAATGGTAAAGAAAATAAAAAAGTGAAAAATACGTACTACAAAAACAATTTTTATTTATTGTGCTGTTGTGGAAGTCTGACATTGGTTTGTCTCGTAATTCAAATTTCTCTGATATACAGTCATTTAAATCCGTAAATAACTAATTTCTACAGAGAACCGGCAATAGCGTTTTAACGTGGACAACAAACCTTTGGTTAAGGAATGAAGTCGTCCTTAAGAACAATTATAATTTGGTAAGAAGATTAGTCTAATTAGTGTAGTCTTGTTATGATAGGAGGACGTCTTGCTTTGGTCTCCTTTATAATTAACTATAAAATTTAATGGAAGACAACTGTTAACCAATATTAACTATAAATTGTTAGTTAGTCAAACGAAACTAGTTTAATTACTGATTATAACTTAATTTCCAGTTGTCAAAAATTGATAGCAGAGAATTTTTTTCAGTTATAATTTATGGTCGTCCTACATATATTTCTAATTTTTAAATTTATAGAGTTAATGCTTACCAAAGTATATTGTTGTCCACACTTTTCGAATCTTTAAATTACAATTTGTTCCCAAAATGGCTATTGATAGATCTTGCGAAAGGAAATATAAATTTTTACAATACGCGAACCAAAATTAGTGAATACAAGGCAACTAATAAACTTATTTATTAGCCTGTTAAAATCTAATACAGTCAACCCTACCATAACGCGGTGAGTGTGTACCGTGTTGCATGTGGAGCACGTTATAAGAAACACAGGTTTAACCATATAAACTAGGCTAATTCGTTGTAACGCGTTCTATATGCGTTGACGCTCATTATAATTTATAGTATCTTTTATAATAATATGCTAAATCGAGATTAATGGCTTCTTTGGTCTAAAATCAATGTTCAAGCCTTAGATTTATTTTGATAGAGTTAGTTGGGTTGCAAGGTCGTACAACTATTACTTTGCTCTGCTGATAAATAGCATTTGACGCCTTAGGGTTATTTGATCGCGTATTCATATTTCAGTTTTATTTGTCTGTCTAGTATAAGTCTAGGATATTTGCCGTTATTGAGTACACAGAGAACTAATAATAATGGGAGATAGTTATCTCATCACAGATTTCTGGCAGAATTAACGAACGTATTTTTGGATCTTTGTTGTTGCTGGTTCCCCCGACATTGTCAAAGTCGGGTGTAATTTTAAATCTATATTCATTCAGCCTATCGCGGAATGTCGATAGACGCTAAGACAGCGTTACTCTCGCCAGTCGCGGAAGTTGTTTGTTACGGGATCTCATGTAAGTGGGCATTCAAAATCCTATTTAAATTGTAGTTAATACCGCATTCCATTGCTAGCCGATGTGACACTTTCTGTGTAATTAAGCCTTGGATATTACTTACTTAATTGGCCATAACAACCCGATTAACGTAGCTCATACAGCTCACTGTTGAATCGAATGCGGAAATCATCGTCAACTCGTACTGGACCAAAGATCTTACGTAGGACTTTTCTCTCGAATACTCTCAAGGCAGCTGCAACATTTCTTAATAGGGTTTATCTTTTGCGCCATATAGAAGCACGGGTAGGCTGAGCGTCTTGTAGAGTATTAGTTCTGTCTTACGAGAGAAGTCTCGGCTACTCAATTGCCTATTGAGACCAAGAGTAATCCTGCGCTTGATCTTCAGACTGACATCATTTTCGGTGGTAACGGCGAAGCCAAGATAAATGAATTCCTTGGCTGTATCAAAAGTACAATTACCGGGCGTAATTTGAAAATTAATACGCCGCACAGCTCTACTTGTCGATAACATATACTTTGTTTTGCCCTTATTTACTGCCAGACCCATCTTCTTAGACTCCCGTTCAATAGCACTAAAGGCAGCGGTGACATCTCGCTTGGCACACCCTATGATGTCGATATCATCAGCGTACACAAGCAACTGGACACTTTTGAAAAATAGTGTCATTGCCACTCCCACCTTTCGCAGAACATTCTCCATGACGAAGTTGAAGAGGTCAAATCATAAGGGATCGCCTTGTCTGAAACCTCGCACGGAATCAAAAGGTTCGGAGAGGTCCATTCCTACCTTCACGGAGCTTCAGGAATTGCTCAACATCATTCTGCATAGCCTTATCAGCTTCGCAGGTATACCGAGCTCAGACATTGCGGCAAAAACACGATCCCTTATGGGGCTATCGAAAGCAGCCTTATAGGCGACAAAAAGATGGTGTGTGTCAACTTGATTTTCATACATTCCATCCCTCCCAACCTTGGATATGCAGAAGGAAATTTCTGATATCATTCAGTATATTTTGTGAATGTGAAAGTTGCGATTATTTGCGTCGTATGGTGGAAAGGTTTGCCGCCTATTCCTGTCAATAGTCCACATGGTCATCTTTACATACCCAATTTTAATTATCCACGCATTGTTTTATTCTCCTTGTAGACACTTCCATTGTGTCTCACTAAGGAAACATAATTATACTGAGGCGGCACATATTAATATAGGTCTTCTTATTAACTCCTTGTTTGACTTATCTAATGTCATTTAACTTTAAGTATAATTCCTGGATGATACATACTATCGAAAAAAACACTCAAAATTTTGCTATGGTTCGACCTCTAATTACAATTCCCCGTCTCAGCTATCCTTCTTTAGTTAGGGCTGAAAAAACTCACTGTAAGCTTTGCCGGTGAGAATTTTAGATAACGTTCTGCAGGGAATTTCGCAACAGTACGTAGGTAGGTGGTGTTTTAGGGTCTACAGTGCCGAATGCCCTTAGATCTTCAAAAGTTTAGTTATATATTCCAACGCTGTGTTTTCCAATTTCATCAACATCTAAATATCGTCTGATTTCAGAGCTTTTAACAGTTTTGATCAAAATAATACCGCTTCAACTTCTGAGATCGTGAAGGAGGGTGCTTGGTTTTTCGAAATTTATTATTAAATATTAGTGGATATTCCACAAACTCTTAGCAGAATTTCAACTTAGTCCAAAAATTTTCAAATTTTATTTGGTTGTAACCGTAATTCTCGTAGGAGCATTTTTATTGATTGTTCCGAATTTGGAGAGAAGTCAAAAATAGAAGCAACTGTGTCTGGTGAAAGTGGGTTAAAGACGACTATTTGTAAATTATCTAAAGTAGAAATTTGATACAAAAACTTTGATTTGGGAATAAAGACAATGTTTTTAACCGCTCGTAGTCTCTAGTAGATAGTGTGTTGGCTTATTAGCCGAGAGCGAAAACTTTAAGAACGAAATAAAATTGTCACAGAAATTTTCTCAAATCTCACATGGGTGGTGTGAGAAACTAGGTTGTAATCCTAATTAAATTGTTGAAATGAGCAATTAACATGGAACATGGGGCAAGTAAACTCGGAAGATTATCAAAATACATGATACGAATTATCTGTAAAACTGCTGGCATAATTCCATCATTAGAAATTTGAAACTGCGATTTGGTTATCCATTCCTCTTAACAACTCTTTATTAATTTATTAAACGCCGTGGTCTAGTAGGTAGTGTGTTGGCTTATTAGACGTAAAGCCAGGGTTCGAGTTCCAGGCCACACATCAAAATAAATTACAAAAAGTATTTTTTCGGCCATTTCTTCTCTTTCTCTTCTTGAAAAGTTTCTTAAAAATCTGTCCTTCGGAGTCGACTCTAAACTGTAGGTCCGGCCACTTCTGTATAAAATTAACACACACAACATAAGTGGTGTGAGAAACTGCGGCCTCTTGGGGACGATTACTGTAGACCATCTAATGGTGAAGGTATAGCACTGACCATTTTATAGTCACCAGTAGCAACTCGTTTCCTTACAGTTCGCATTTTCCCTCTTTCCACCTTTCATAAATCTGCACAATGCACTGCATGAGTAGGGGTCGTCCCCTGAGTGCTGGTTTAATAAAAAAAAAATTGTGTGCTTCAGCTGTTTATTTGTTTGTTAATATTTACTTTTTTACGATTATTATGAGAAAGCCATAATCTTGATTTAAAGTCTACACTTAACAAAATTTTATTTGCTAAAGAATTTAACATTTATGACATCAGACCTAGAACTAAGTGATTTAAGTCGCTTTTTGTCTTCAATCCTTAAATTTGTTCCATAATTATATACTATTTGATATTTGTTTACCAACTATCTTATAAAAACGACAACTCAAAACTTTTTAGAAAAATATTTAAATATTTAACATTGTAGTGTTAATAAAAACAGGGCTGTTTTAATTTTAGTTCGACAGTATGTCAAGTTGCCAGTATTTTCAACCCTTTAAAATAACTCTGTGTACTATTCATCTATCATATGGTATTGTACAACTCTGTCATTTTTAGTAAACAAAATGAGCGCGATGTAAGTGGAAAATCTAGCTCAGAACTATACACTTTTTTATCACTTATAAAGCAATAATTTTTGCAATTAGCAGTCGCAAAAAAATCGACCGAAACAGAAAATAGTACACCATCAGTCTTAAGGAAATGAGCAATAATAAGAAGAAAAAAATTGAACTGCCAACTATACCATGTAGCTGGACTGACTGTAACATACAATGCAATGACGATTGGGAGCTGAATGGTCATATCGAAACACATTTACAGAGCCTGAATCCCGACTCGACAGGCAAATATAACTGTGTATGGGGTGCTTGTGAATATAGCACAGAATGTGTTACACAAATACATAGACATATCTTCTACCATGGTTACTACAATGGTCTTTTAGTGTTGGGCAAATACGAGTTGGAGAACAATAAACAAATTCCACGATGCAATGCTCCACCCAGAGGATGTGATAAAATACCTGAGCTAACCCAAGACTTCCGTTGCGAGTGGATGGATTGTGAGCGTACCTTTATATCGATAATAGAATTTCAAGATCATATTGTGCAACACGCCTCTTTTGAATATGAAATACAAAAATCGCCGGATGACGAGAGACCTAAAATTCAATGTAATTGGAATTTTTGCAAAAAGCAAATGGACAATAAATATCGTTTAATCGAACATATACGCACCCATTCAAACAAGAAACAGGTTGCCTGTTTTCATTGTGGTGAATTATTTAGGACAAAGACTACATTGTTTGATCATCTCAGACGTCAACCGGATAATAATAGTAAGTAGAACAATCTAGGGTTGATTGTTTTTATTTATTTTTATTTTTCATTAATTTTATGGCATGGACGATATTCTATTGATTTTTTTTTTATGCAATTATGAGTGTCATTTGTTTTGAAATTTTTTTTTTTTTTTTGTTTCTTCCAGCCCAAAAATACCAATGTGCCCAATGCTTTAAATATTTTGCTACCGAAAAGCTATTACGTTCGCATATGATAAAACATGTTAACTGTTATAAATGTAGTATGTGTGATATGACATGTTCTTCCGCCAGTGCTTTAGCCACACACGTTCGTTATCGTCATCTCAAGGATAAACCTTTCAAATGTGTCGAATGCGAATACCGTTGTGTCCGAGAATCCGATCTAAATCAGCATGTACAATTAGTCCACAGTCAGGAGGTGCATCGCTGTGAAGAACCTGGTTGTACTTATGCTGTAAAAACTTTTCAGGCTCTTAGAAGGGTAAGTTCCCAATAAATTTACTATAGATTTGTTAAATAATATAATTTGTTAAATAGTAATAACGAAAAGAGGTATATGTATTGGAATTAATATTACGTTTTTTAATAAAGTGCATTTTAATAAATCAGTGGCAAAAGGGAAAATTTAATAAAAGATGTCAATTGCAAAAATTTTTATTTAAAATTATTAATTTATGACGCAATATTTTCGCCCATTTTCCCAAATCAATAACATTATCATAATTAAGAATCAATGTTGAGCCAAATTTTCATTTGAAAAACTCTCCCGAATTTGTGTACATACTTGTAATGCAACTATTATTATAGGGTGAATTATTTTTATTATATTTGCAAGAAAAGGATAAGACTGGTGAAAAATTAAAATTTTTTTTATAAACGTAAAGATAACATTTATTTTTATAAATATGAAGATATTAAAATTTGTCCGTAACTATTTTCGTTCGAAAAAAAAAATTTATGATCTTTTTCGCATTAGCCAAATTATATATTAAATCTGTACGAGTACATTAAATTGTATTTTAAATACGCACAACATAAGCACAACTAGCTTTTTATATTATTTTTTTTTTTTTTGTATATTTTTGTACCACTTAATACATTTAATTTTTGCTGGGCAAATGTATAGATAATTTGATACATGATGGAATTTGTTGAGGAAAATTAAAATGTATAGGAAACATTTGGACATGTAATAAAAATAGTTTAACAATTACAAAAAAATTGAATTTTATTGTAAAAAATTTGCTACATAAATTATTTTATGCATACTTCAAAAATGCATTACATTTATGTAATATTATAAAATACAAATTAACAACAAGGTTTACTTTTGATATATAGCGTTGGTGTTATTGTTAAATGTTTAGTGTTTCATTTAAATTGAACTTCAATCCTTCGCCTATAATCAAAAATATGGTTTAGAGGAAGGAGAGAACTATCCAAAAGCTTTGACTTTTTCAACCGCTACAGTTAAAAAAAAAAAGAATAAAAATTTAAACCTCGCTTTAATACATTATATTTTCAAATTCTAAATGTGAAGTACGCTCGACATCACTATAAAATAAATTAACGTTATAATAAAGTATATATTTTTTCTTTAGCTGTTATTAAAATGCAAAAAAAAATATTTAATTTCAGCACTATTTGGAAATACACAAGAATACAGCATTCATTTATATCTGCCATTGTTGTGATAAACCATTTAAGAATGGAAAAACTTTATCCTCTCATCTTATTAAAAAACATGATTTCCAATTACCTTCAGGACATCGGCGTTTCACATATCGCATTGATGAGAATGGATTTTATCGTTTGGAAACAACACGTATTGAAAGTTTAGAAGTAACGGAACAAATATTAACACCAAATTCTTTTGAGGCAGCTGAAGTTACACAAGACAGTAGTTGTTATGAAATTATTTCTAAAACTAATGAACAAGATGTCGCTCAACGTATTATCGTGTCTAATGATAACAATGATAATAAACTAATAGGTGAAGTTGTTATATCCTTACCCTGCTTAGACTGATTTATCATGCCAAATTAATACTATAGATGTAATGGGCTGTTTTCTTATTTATTTATATTTAAATGTTTGTTTGAATCTTGTATTGACGATAAGTACAATTAGTTAAATTTATAAGCTTAAAGATATCGAAATTATAAACTATTTAGTCTAAGAATAATATAAACGTTTTAGTTTGCCATTATAGTTTAAATTTCGACATCACTTTCTTGAATAGAAATACATTTCCTTTTACCATTAGCCGATACATACATATGATATTGCTTACGAAAATAATATACTTGAAAAATACTTTATTTTGAGTTCAATTTGAAAATATTCATAAAAATTAAAATAATTACAAAATAAGCATTAAGTCTGGCAAATTTTGAAAATAAATGACAAATCATTATGTCGCTATGAAAAAGCAAATATGAATATAAAAAAAATCAATAAATATAAAATTTTGAAATGTTATGTAAAGTATATTCATCTACATAATGCCATTATATCATAAAACAGGTAATGTATCTATCGTTTAAGTGTTAGGTATATGGTTTCTGGACGAATACATGTTATAGGTCTTGTAGCTAAAAATCAAAATTGTCCATTTTCATTTTTATTAAAAAAAGAGAGATTCTTGAACTTGTTGAAAATTGTTTTAAATCGTTTCAATAATTATTTTCTATTGATTATTCAGTTCTTGTGATAGATAGATGAACATAATGTTATGTCAAGTGTAATTTAAACTTTCGTGCAACAAAAATTGGAAACACATTTTAATGCTTATGAACAACAGCTGACTAATTGAATTCGTATAATTTTTTTTACTGTTTCCTTACATAATTGACTATTACAACCACCTAGTCAGGATTACGACATTGCTTCTCACATCACTCATTTTGCGTGTATGTGGCCTAATGTTGCGTTTGAATGGCATGGCAATTTCATTAACTCTCACAGTTTTAGTCTGGAAGCTGATGACAGAACTCGAGAGTAAACTCACAAGCTAATACACTACCTGCTAGACTTCGGCGACTTGAACTTTTTTGTTTACCGGTTTTTTAATTATGTAATGCAGTTTAAATATTTTATATCGTGTACCATTTTAAAGATTCCATTTCTTATTTATTAATCGAGAATTATTTATAGTATGATAGGGGTGAATGTAAATAAAACAATTTCTTCGAAATTTGAACTCACAATTTAGAGGTTCCAACTTTTGTTCATGAAACATAATATGTATGTTCAAACTTCTAACAAGTCAAATATTTTCGTATATTATATCTGCGTATTATTTAAAATTCAAAAGTAATTCTCGAAATAGTTTGAATTTTCTACCACCATTATTTGCTTTTAAACCATTTTTCCATTATTTTCTTTTTTAGAATTAAAATGTTTAATTTATAATTGATGTCTGCTTAATTTACTTAAGACTTAGTTTAGAATGTAGCTACAAACATTTCTAAAGAGATGTACGTATACATATCGACGTCGAAAATCCAAAAGACGTACATCGGAAAAAAGAAATCAATCTCGAGATTTTGATTGATTATTGTTCGTAAAGTTATCTAACATATCTCTACCAATTTTAAGATTTTTACGTCCATAAATAACGTTTTTATATGAATAATTCAAAATGACGTACCATATGAAGTATTTTTTATTTTATAACGTTTTTTGCTTCTCCTGTAGAATTAGAATAAGTGCTGTTACGTACTTTTGGATTTTCGACGACGATATACTCGAATACATTCATTGATAGTAAAAATACATTTTAAATTAATTAAAAATAACAACTTATTTTGTTTTTTAAAATTTATTTGTTAAAATACTTAAACATCTAAGAGTTTTAAGACAAGTTTAACAAAGAAATTTCAGTTAAAACATTAAATTAGATCTAAATATACAGTATAAAAGTAACGATCGGACTATGCTAATTTTTGCCGAAAGAAAGGCCTAGTACAGAAAGGAAACTTTGAGTAAATTTACAGGAATTTTGTAAGCGACCCTATTGCTACAAACTTTCTTCAACAGAAAGTAGATATTAGTTGTTTAGTTTTTAGACAAATATTTGCACAGTCTGATCGTACCTTAACACACAATCAAAAGAAATTTACATATTTTTTTTTTTATAAAATATTTGTATATAAAAATAAAAATTGAACTAAAAACTTAATAATAATAAAAGACATAGAATCAACAAAATATGTATGGGCCGTACCGTATTTTGTACAGAACGTGATAGATGTCTTAAAGAAATCAAATTCCATTAGGTTTCATCACTGTAGTATTTAACTTCAAATGTAATTTCATTTTTACTTAGAAAAGATATATTCATCATATATTAACAACATTCTTTAGATCGTTTGGAAGTAATTCCTTCATACAATTGATCTGAGCAAGTATTTGATCACGTGTTGTGTTGACAGTATTACCGTTACTATTAATCGCACTGCTACTGCCATTATTTACTAGTTTATCATTATAGAGATTCAGTTTTTGTTTCAGCTTTAATATCATATCTATTATTTCTACTTCCTGCTTATCACGAGCCCAATGTTCTAAATTCGCCTCGGATAGCGCCTGTAGCTGCAAATCTTGTAAAGTTAGTTGAAGTTCTTTATGACGGGAATCGTACCAACCACGAAAGTTTGGTGAATTATAGAAACGTCGATAGAGACCCTTCCAATCACCTTTTAAAGGTGAGGTTAAATGTGGTCCGGACAGTTCTAATGTAGCAAGAAAATCGTCCAATTTAAAAGCGTTCGCATTTGGCGCCGATTTAAATGGACTGATATCCTTTTGTAGTGGCATTAAAGAGGCCATATAACGTTCCAGTGGTATCATAAAACTTTGCGTTAATTCCAACAAATGACGCCTTAACAAAGCCGTTTGTACATGTTCAGGTCGTTTAGTTTTCAAACCAAGCATAACTTTTTTTATTAGCGTTTTATCTTTTTTTAAAAATGGTTTATATTTTGTATACAAACCAGGTATTGAACCCTCACTGCTACTACTGTTTGTGAGGGATGACGTTGACGAAGAAGATAACTGTATCGCATTGTTAATTTTAAGTGGTCCAGTATTACTAAGAGAGGTTACAGAACTTGTATTTCTAGCATTTTTTTGAGCTATTTGTTGTTGCTTTTGTATGTTGAGCTGAAAATACATTACAATTTAATATTAAAAGACATACAGGTATTAGTTCTATATTATTTACCTGGTTATCAACTAAACGTAACATA
Organism: Sarcophaga peregrina; assembly: GCA_014635995.1. Taxonomy (NCBI): domain Eukaryota; kingdom Metazoa; phylum Arthropoda; class Insecta; order Diptera; family Sarcophagidae; genus Sarcophaga; species Sarcophaga peregrina. Next base: position 56,403,841 of record CM025790.1, on the reverse strand, counting down.
TGAGGCCAATCTTTTAACAGTTTCACAAAAAAGGGGTTAGTTACACCCAGTATTAAAGGTGGTGGAATTTTTCCACTTTCGCGGGTAAATTCCTTAAATTCGCTATCATGTATAGTAAAATAAGGCCTAGCTTCGGCGCAATATTCTAAAGGTGATATCAGTGCTACAAGAGTTTGTACCATATGCGAACAATCGGCTGGCGATGTACCTACGACCACAATGGGTTCTGCAGTTAGGACTAACTCCCACAATGTATACATATGGTCAATGATGAAACTTAAGCTATGAAACAATTCTACTTCGTTGACCGATGCTATAACTTTAACTGAAACTGGTTTGTACATAAGTAACTTATCGGTATAGCTATTTTCTGGACTGTCATTGTTAGAAGAGGTTGTTTTACGGCTACTGGCTCTGGGTATTAGAATCTGATAACATTGATCAAACAAAGGCAGATTATAAGTTACTCCAACTTGCAGTTGAGGCCATTCCATGTTAATTTGACGACAGGCCTGCTTTATTATTTCTTCACCTTCATTAAAATATTTTTGGGCCAACTGGGTTAGCATTTCGTAATACAAATTGAAGAATGGCAGGCGCGTCACTATAATAAAACTTTTCTGAAAATAGCCACGAGGTAAATTCGGATCTCGTTTTTGCCTAAAATACACAAAACCCCAATAGTGGGATTGATCAGCTTTGAGTACTGGTGGGCAGTCACTGTTGTAACAACGAAATTGTTGCGAGTTTATAGTTCTATTGGTATCTGCAGACATTCTTAAGCGCATATGGAATTTGGTATCGCCCATACAACCAGAATTAGAGTCAGGAAAAGCCATATAGCAGATATTAGTTACTTCCTGCTCAGTTGGTATAAAATCTAAAGGATACACAAACTCCAAAGCTTGGCCCAAATTCAAATCAAATGTCACTATACACATGCATTGTATCCACTGAGAAAGTCTGCTCCAGTTTTGTTCTCCACAACAAGCCTCCAGTGCTTCCAAATTAAGCAAGGAAACTGCTGGCGATTTTCTCAGTACTGTTACATTATCCACTTGTATTTGGTTTTCTTCATTGCGAGAAGTTAGTATACCTTCTCCTTTATCGAATTCCAATAGCTTTTGATTATCCATATTGTTTGCTCCAATTTTTTTTAATGTTTTGGAATAAATAAAACTTTCCCTTTCATTCACAAATTGTTAATTAAAATACGGAAGAAAAAACATCTTTGCCAGAGATGAAGAAGCAGCGAACAAAACAAAATAAAGTATAACAACAAATGACAAGACAGAATAATGTGTTGCCAGAGTTCAAAGTTTTGTTCATTTCAGAACAACATTAAGGAATTTCAGAATTCTGGAAAGAAAAGAATTAAAACGAACAACAGAAATTAAATAAAAAAGATTGAAGTTCTTGTTAGACTTGATTAGTAGTTTTTAAACATGGTATATGTATAATTAAAACATCATGGAAAATAATTTATTTAATATGTTTTCTTTGAGAATATTTATCCCCTAAAAATTAGGCGTTAAGTATTAAGTGTTTGACAACTCTGACATAAAATGACAACAGACGTGTACAAGTAGCAAAATTAGAGGAAAAAGAAGATAATAAAGTAAAAACCAATTTGTTGGCATATATTTTTCATTGTTTAAAAAACAAAAAAGGAAACGACTATAATACATTATTATAAAATTTAAAATATTTTTAGTGCAATTAGCTCCGAATGGATTTTCTAAAAAGTGGCATAAAAACAGTGTTAGGGGCCACAGAACCGGGTCAACAGCCCAGCCCTGCTGAAACGGTAGAAAAACTGGTGGATAGAGCAGCATCATCGACTCTTTTGGAAGACCGCAGAGATGCATGTCGTGCTTTGAAAGCACTTTCCAAAAAATATCGTATAGAAGTGGGTGCTCAGGGTATGCCAGCTTTAGTGTCAGTTTTACAGAATGATTGTCAAGACTGTGAAATCGTATCATACGCTTTGGACACACTGTGTAATATTGTAACATCAGAAGAGTTTGACGAAGAGGCCGACAATCCTGAAGTTTCGGTAAATGTGGGAGAACAATTTACAGAAATGTTTATCAAAAATCCCGAACATGTCACACTGATTATGGGCTATTTGGAAGAGTACGATTTTCGTGTTAGACGAGCGTCAATACAGTTATTGACGACTTTGATACAAAACAAGACCAGGGACTTACAGGAACTTATTTTGGTTAGTCCTATGGGTGTGTCAAAGCTTATGGATTTGCTGTCAGACAGCAGAGAAGTTATACGCAACGATGCCTTACTGTTGCTCATACAGTTGACTAAAGGGAATTCCAATATCCAGAAGATTGTAGCCTTTGAAAACGCTTTTGATAAAATATTTGATATAATACATGATGAGGGTTGTGCCGATGGTGGCATTGTTGTGGAAGACTGTTTAATACTTTTACTTAACCTGCTAAAAAATAATTCCAGTAATCAGCAGTTTTTTAAAGAGGGTTCATACATACAACGCTTAGCTCCAATGTTTGACCTGACAAATAAAGAAGTGGAAGGTGAGCAGGGCTGGGCACCCCAGAAAATGTCAAATGTTCATTGCATGTTACAAGTGGTAAGATCATTAGTAACACCTAGTAACCAGCAACAAGTAGTAACATCATGCCAAAAGGCAATGAAACATTCAAAACTTTTAGAAGCCCTATGTGAAATACTTATGGGCAGTGGTGTACCTGCTGATATATTAACAGAAACTATTAACGCCGTAGCCGAGGTGGTAAGAGGTGATCCAGATAATCAGGACCAACTTAGTAAAGTAATGGCACCCAGTACACCGCCAAGGCCAGTTATAGTAGTTTTGCTTATGTCTATGATTAATGAGAAACAGATGTTGGCATTGCGTTGTTCCGTACTCTATTCATTCCAATGTTATTTATACCGTAATGCATCAGGCCAGCAAGCAGTTGTATCGACGTTATTACCTTCTTCCGCGGCAGACGTTTCCAGTCTATCCACCGGTCAACTTTTATGCACAGGTTTATTTTCAACCGATTCTTTGGCAAATTGGTTTTCTGCTGTTGCATTGATGCATGCCCTAGTCGATAATACAGCTCAAAAAGAGGAGCTTCTTCGAGTATTATTGGCTACTCCAGGTGGGCATAAGCCTATAACCTTGCTAGAACAATGTACAAATCTTTTGCAACAGGAATCTTATAAATTACAAAGCAAAGTAGGCCTCTTAATGTTGTTGAGCATGTGGTTGGCTCATTGCCCGGCAGCAGTTAAAACCTTGTTAGAATCTCAAGGGATAATGGCTTATTTAACTGCTCAAATAAGTGGCAATGAGCATGATGAAAATGAATATTTAGTACAGGGACTATGTGCTTTTCTTATGGGGCTTTGTATACAATTTAACGATAACAGCCTGCCGGGCCAAAAACGTGATGAAATTTGTCAACTAATTATTAAACGAATTGGACAAGAAAACTTTTGCAATAAACTAAATGAAGTCTCTAGGCACGAAGCTTATAGTAGAGCTTGTAAACAACCACAAATAAGAGCAAAATCAGCCAATGAACTACTTTTGGACTATGAATACTGCAAACTGTTCAAGGGTCTAGAAGCTTTGGTTGTCAAACTTGTAACTGGCTTTGATCTAAATGGCATTGAGCTAACCGAACTTACATTGAGTTCGGAAGCTTCAGCTTTGGTGGCTCAATATAAAGGCATTATAAGAGGTCTTGATGCACAAATAAATTCACTGCAGGACACAGTAAAGCAACTAGAAGCAAAAACTATAAAACAAGAACAAAACCTAACCGAATTACAAACGCAAAATCATCAACTGACTGACCAAAACACTCTTCTCAAGGCCCAATTAACAGCTTTGAAAAGTAATGATTCTTCCACAAACTCTTCGACACCTAATAACGAAAATAATCTTCAAAACACCTCAAATGCTAATCAAATCACCTTAGAGGCGCTTAATGCTGCCCAATTTCAAACAAATCTTTATTATACTGAAAATTTACGCTTAAACCAAGAACTGGAAACATTACGAAAGCGCTTACAGGAAGCTGTAGAATCTGTCAATACTGCTAATGAGAATTATCACAAGCTACAAAAGGACCAAGAAGATTTATTAGAACTACTAACAGATCAAGAGAATAAAATACAGCGTTATGCAGATCAAATGAGAGCAGCTGGTCTGCCCGTTGAAGATGATAATGATGAAACCGAAGATGCTGATGTTGAATCAACTGACGTTAATGTTAATATACCACAACAACAGACCTTGCCAATAACAAATTCCTTAGAAACTTCCAGCCTCAAACCTATGGAAAACATTTAATTGAATTATTACTAGGTATACATATATAATGAATGTGTTTGTAATTGTATTGTTGTGAGATCCTTAATATTTGGAGTTAAAGTTAGAGATGTTTTAAACATAACTAATTATTCGTAAAGTAATATTAAGTGTGTAATAAACAAAAATAAGAAAAAAATTATAATCGAAAAACTATTGCTTTTATTGCTTAAAATAAGAATGAATGTTTTGATTTTGTTATCAACTGTTGACACAAATGTAAAAAAGAAACATTTGTTTCATTATCACAAAGTTCTTTGGAATACATCAAAATAAATATAGGCATTTTATCTTCAAATTTATTTGAAACAGTTTTATATGAGTGACACAGCCAGTAGTACATCAACTTAACCACAAGAATGGAATTAATTAATTTAACTATAATTATCAGATTACCCGTTACAAAACAAATGCTGTTAAGAAAGCTTTAATTTAGAACAAGTGGGCATTTAAGATTCAACTAAAGACATTTGAATATTGTTTTAGCTTTTGACTGAAGATTAAAAATAATTTGAGGTGTGGTAAATAAAGATATCACAAAAGTTGCACTCAGGGTTTACCGAATTATTTTACTCTACGGCAACTTGTTCGAAAAATTCTATAGACATAGGGAACCGTAACCGAACTTCAATTGAGATGCCAGTTTGTTGTATAAAATGACGAGTTCTTAACTTTTTTTAAATTAACTTAAGAACCATCCTAGGCTGATATTTCTTTCAGAAAAGAATTATCTATTTAATTCAAACAGGAGAAAGCTTTTAGGATTATTCAAATTATTCTTATGGTGTCATACATTCCATGAACGTATAGATTAAATTGTGCATTGTTCCGAATTCCTTTTAAGAATTCAGGAGATTCCCATTTATTTAAGAGCAGCGTATAGCAATTTCGATTATAGACTGATTTAAAGCAGTCATTAGTTTTATGAATGTATGGTAAATTTCGCTATTTGAGACATAAATAGCATAGACCAATGCAATTCCAATGCAGGAATTTTAAAAATTCTAAAAACTATCCAATTTTTGTTTTAAATAAAAAACAGTATTTTTATTTTCAAGTTTACTTTCATTCCTTCCTTCGTGGCTCTTCCTCACGAACTTGTTTAAAAATGTTCCTTATTTTAAAAATAAACAATATGTTTAATTGTTGTTATTTACTTCTTGTCACTAGAGATGGAGCTCTTTGACTCACGCATGGAAGCGGAACGGCGTCTCTTAGCTTCTTCACGCTTGGCTTTGTTTTCCTTCTTGCGTTGGGCCAACAATTTAGCGTAATCAGCAGCAGCTTCCTTGGAGGCGACTTGACGCTTCTTCTTAAGGGCAATACGTCTGCGCTTACGTTGCAAGACAACGGGGGTGATGAGGCGTTGGATTTTGGGGGCTTTGGAGGTGGCCTTCTTGCCATCCTTGGCTGGCAATGGGCGACGTACAACATAACGACGGACATCGTCTTCCTTAGTCAAGTTGTACAACTTGCGGAT